>OX621266.1:0-2400000 GCA_951640165.1 Pseudoips prasinana | reverse complement strand
ATATTTTTCTATTGTTACATAATTCAGGTTTTTCACAAGCAATACAATTGTGATATATTCATAAAAAATCGTTTTATTAATGGCACCAGTATGTCCTATCAGACATATTTTGGTGGCCCATGAGGGGAAACTAACAAATAACTAATAAAATTCAAGAAACTAAACAACAATCGGCAACTTCATACAACGAGTACAATAACGGCTTGCGTCATCAGAGCAACGGAGCTGAAGATTGAAGATTTTGCTAGATAAAGAGTTGTGGACAACTTATCATCCAGTTTGACCGGATCAGTGACGCCGCAAAAGCATCACACCGCAGTGCAAATAAGGAATAAGTGCCCGTTCTTTGTCCTATCTAAATGCCCAAATTTCCTATAATCTATTCTAAATTTCGCGTCTTATTAGTTCAAATTTGCTAAGATCTGTGTAACCAAAGTACAGTACCTATACAATATAATCTACATTTTTTTAATAGTTAAAATAGCGCGTTGTGCGTTTTTTATTGCAATTCATGCCATAATTAGTTGCGTCGACGGGTTTAGTTGGTCGATTGTGATATTGTTATAATACATTCGACAACGATTATTCACTAGGTACCATAAAACCTCTTTGCGACTTCTACAAAAGTTTGTACTTTTGTCTATACTAGTAGTTTACGTGTTTGCCGATCATTCCAGTGGACGTCATCGCGCGGGTCAGCAGCACTACTGAGTTATTGTTTCGACATTGGCGACATTGCGGTGGCTGCGCAACCGACTTCCCGGACGGCAAATACAGTCAAAGTGAGGAACGTAAACTTATTCATTTATTTTTACATAATACATTATTTTATCATTTGAACAACTAATTTACAATATCTAAATTTACTTTGGCGGATTCCAAAATGGATATAAAGGATTTAAAAGTAAGACGTAGCTCTGTCAAAGGACAAATTACGAAGTTTAAAAATTACTTAAGTAATCTTATATTACAAACAACATTATCCTCTATAGATATAGCAGAGCTAGGCCTTAAACTAACGAAGTTTGAATCTTTATCCGCAAAGTTCGAAGATTTGCAAAGTGAGATCGAGGTATTAAATTCAGATAACATGTCAGTAGAACTTAATGAGCGTGAAAGCATTGAGAACGATATCATAAGCAATATCGCAGTCGCAAGAACCTTACTTGAGCAGAGCCAACTAGAGAAGGAGCAGCGTCGCAGTTCCGTGGCTCCTCATGAGGTTCATCAAGATATTGGTATTAAATTACCACAAATACAAATATCTAAATTTGATGGTGCTTATTTTAGATGGTTAGAATTTCATGACACTTTTAAAAATCTAATTCATAAGAACGAAAGCATTATGCCTATTCAAAAATTCCATTACCTATTATCGTACTTGGAGGGGGATGCCGCTGGGTTACTTTCTAATCTTGAGGTGTCTACTGCAAACTACGATGTAGGTTGGAATCTACTTTGCGAGAGATACAATAATAAAAGACTACTTATTAATCAGCACCTTAAATCTTTATTCAATATTGATAAAATTGTCTCTGAGTCAGAAAGGTCACTACGTTTTTTGGTTGACCACGTTACAAAAAATTTGAGAGCTCTTTCCAGCTTGGGCGAGCCCACGGACAAATGGGACACTTTAATAATATTTATGGTTTCTTCAAAGCTTGATAGTCGTACACTTCTAAAATGGGAAGAGTTTCGGAACACAATCAGTGAGAGCCCATCACTTACACAATTTTATAAGGTTTTGATCGATCGAGCGGACGTATTGGAGGCTATAAATAGAGGAAAATTAGACACTAGCAATAAACCATTTACTCCAAATACACGAGCACCGCCTTCAACACCTCAATACAAATTAGAAAGACCATCATACACTAAATCATTTGCTAACACCAGTCAACCCAAAACTTATGTTTGCGTCATTTGTAATGAAACACACAAAATATATGATTGCAATATTTTTAAATCAAAGAGTGTTCAAGAAAGGTTGAATGATGTCAACAAATATAAGTTATGCTTAAACTGCCTCCGGCCAGGGCATTCAGTAAAGGATTGTAGGCTGGGTCCCTGTCGAGAGTGTAAAAAACGTCACAACACTTTACTTCACAATCCAAGTCCAATTGCGGTCACTAACAACGTTTCCGCTCAATCAGATTCTGTTTCAAATTGTTCCAACCAATTATACACTCAGGTACTATTATCCACAGCAATGATTACAGTTTCTAATCCTAAAACAGGTTTAAAAAAAAATGTAAGAGCTTTGTTAGACTGTGGAAGCCAATCTACATTTATCACCGCTTCATTAAAAAAGTACTTAAATTTAGATACAACCCCGATTAATCGGCTAAAGATTATTGGGATAGGTAACAATTGTTCAAACAATGTACACGAAATTTGTACCGCTACAATAAAATCAATAAACAGTGAGTTTCAAATCAACTTATCATGTTTAGTATTGAATGAGCTAACAAGTGAGCTGCCTAAAGCTCCAATCAATAAGGCTATGTTAAATTTACCCATAAATATTAAACTGGCAGACCCTACCTTTGATCAACCAGCTCCAATTGATATTTTAATTGGAGCCGATGTATTTTGGGAGTTACTAGGAACTGAGCGACGTTCTCTTGGCAAGTCGAGCCCTACATTATTAAACTCCAAATTAGGTTGGTTGTTGTCAGGCCCAGTTCATTCAAGTAATTCTAAGTGCAATGTATACAGCAATCAAGCTCTAACATTGACATCTAAGACTAACGACATAGATAATTTACTAACTAAATTCTGGGAGCTAGAAGAGGTCCCACAAAGGTCAAAATTTAGTGAAACGGAAAGAGCATGTGAGGAGCATTTTTTAGCTCACACATATAGGTTAGATACCGGCAGATTTTGCGTTAAGTTACCATTGATAGACACTCCAGACTGCTTAGGTGACTCTTATAATATGGCCAAAAGACGTTTCATTAACCTAGAAAAGAAATTCAAGAAGAATCCTAAATTACACACGGAATATTCTCAGTTTATACGAGAGTACGCCGAATTAGGCCATCTTTCTCCATCTGAACAACTTAAGCCATTCATAAGCTACTTCCTATGTCATCATGCCGTATGGAAAGAAAGCAGTGAATCCACCAAGCTTAGAGTTGTGTTCGACGGTTCGGCCCCTTCTTCCTCTGGAATGTCTTTAAATGACATATTAATGACAGGTCCAAGAATACAGGATTCCCTTTTCGCCATTTTGATAAGAGCAAGGCAGTATAAATATCTGTTGACAGGTGACATTGAGAAAATGTACCGCCAAGTACAAGTCTCTGAAGACGATCGCAACTTGCAACTTATTTTGTGGAGAGAAGAGGAATCCAAGCCTATTAAAACGCTTCGATTAAATACACTAACTTACGGTACAGCAAGTGCGAGTTATTTGAGCACAAGGTGTTTATATCAAATTGGAGAGGAACAAGAGGACGAACACATTAAAACTATAATACAGAGCGATTTTTATGTTGACGATCTCATCACTAGTTCTAATGACAAGGACAATTTGCGATATATACAAGGCGCAGTGGCAAGGTCATTAAAATCAGGTGGTTTTAATCTCAGAAAATATAAAAGTAATGTGCCAAATTTATTTGAAACTTCTAATATGGACGCATCTGATAATTTTACCATCAGTGAGTCGTCCGACACTCTCGGGCTTGGTTGGATTCCGTCTTCTGATAGTTTATATTTTCCTATCACATATCCTCCTGAGTGTGATAAAATTACTAAGCGTTTCATTATGTCAAATTCATTTAAGATATTTGACCCATTAGGTATATTAAGTCCATGCACTATTGTTTCTAAAATGTTGTTGCAGCAATTATGGCAGCAAAAGGTTGATTGGGATCAACCTGTACCATTGCAAATTCAGTCAGACTGGATAAAATTTACAAAGGGTCTATCACACCTATCAAACATTCCAACACACAACACAAACGAATTCCAAGATCAGTCCTTACCGATTCTCCAAAACAAATACAGATTCACTCCTTCTGCGATGCTTCTCTACATGGATATGGAGCATGCCTTTTCATGCGGAGCATTGATACCAATGATGAAGTCACAGTTAGGCTGCTTTGTTCAAAGTCCAAGGTTGCACCCTTAAAGCCCACAACCATACCGCGCTTGAACTGTGCGCGGCGCTTTTAGCGAGCAAATTAACTAAGGCAGTGACAGATTCGCTTAGGTACACTCCAGACAAAATTTACCATTGGAGTGATTCTAGAATAGTCTTAGCTTGGATCAGTAGTGATCTAAGGAAATTGAAATGTTTTGTGGCTAATCGCATTAGCGAAATATTAGAAAATACAAAGGCATCATCATGGCGTTATGTCCCAACTACTGACAATCCTGCAGACTTGATTTCACGAGGAGTTGATGGTAGTCAAATTTTAGATAAGACGTTATGGTGGTCTGGACCTAGTTTTTTGCAGAAACCAATTTCAGAGTGGCCAGTTCTAAATCAAAATAAGGAAAAGGACTTTGAGTTGTTACCAGAAATTATTGCAAACTCAGCTGTAATATCAGAAACCTTTATTGATTTCTCAAAGTATTCTAAAATGTCTACAATTCAGAGAACTTTAGTTTACGTTAAACGTTTTATTAATAATGCAAGAAATCCTACTAATAAACAAGTAGGAAATATAACGTTAGAGGAACTAAATGAATCTTTTAATGTACTTTGTAAATTTTCCCAACAACAATCATTCAAATCGGAGTATGATACACTTCACAAACAAAGGAATTTAGGTAGTAAATGCAAAATACTATCGTTATCTCCATTTCTGGACCACACGGGCCTAATTCGAGTGGGGGGGAGAATTGATGCGTCTTTTTGCACTTATGAAAAGAAGCATCCCATCTTACTTCATGCATCCCATCATTGGACAAAACTCATATTTGAGCGAGAGCATATCCGTAACCTACATGCGGGGCCTCAGTTGTTGTTGGCCACTATACGCCGCATAATCTGGCCTGTAAATGGTAGGTTTCTGGCTAGGCGCACTGTAAATAAGTGTGTCCAATGTAGACGACTGCGAGGAAACACGCTTTGCCCTCAAATGGGTAACCTTCCAGCCCAACGCGTTACTGCTGGTTTTCCATTTTTGTCCGTTGGTCTTGACTTTGCTGGACCATTTTATATTGTTAATCGAAGAGGCAGAGGTGGTAAATTAGTAAAGTGTTATTTATGTTTATTTATTTGCATGCGATATAAATGCATTCATTTAGAGTGCGTAACTGATCTAACTAAAGAGGCTTTTCTCTTGACACTAAAGCGTTTTATTTCGCGTAGAGGAAAGCCAAAAGAAATATTTTGCGATAACGGCCGTAATTTTGTAGCAGCCGCTAAGGAGGTAGGAATTTTCTTAAAAAACAGTAAAAACCCTCTATCTGACTTTGCAAACCAAGAAGGCATTAGGTTTTTTTTCACGCCAGCTTATTCTCCTCACTTTGGCGGCATCTGGGAAGCCGGAGTAAAGTCCGCTAAGCACCACATCAAGCGTGTTATAGGGAACAGTAATTTAACGTTCGAAGAAATTTCCACGCTGTTTACACAGGTTGAGGCAATTTTGAATAGCCGTCCTTTATGTCCTCTCTCAGCTTCCCCTAACGATCTCCTACCACTTACCCCAGGGCACTATCTTATAGGGAGACCCCTAAATGCATTACCAGAATTAGATCTTGGAAACGTCAAGGAACACAGTTTGAAGCGGTATGCGCGATTAGAGCAAATCAGGCAGCATTTTTGGAGCAGATGGTCAAAAGAGTATATCTCGGAGCTGCAGCAACGTTCTAAATGGCGAAGCAACATTGCAAAAATGAAACTTGGAGATCTTGTGCTGATGCAAGAAGACAATACACCACCCTTGAACTGTTGAAATTGTGCGATTTCAACAAGGCGGGAATATGTTCGGGCGTAGCGCCTCCCGTAGTTTTGACAATAAATACTTTTTGTATATATTTTCTTCATAAACCATAGACACTTTTATATGTCAAAATGTCATTATATATTTTTCTATTGTTACATAATTCAGGTTTTTCACAAGCAATACAATTGTGATATATTCATAAAAAATCGTTTTATTAATGGCACCAGTATGTCCTATCAGACAGTATTCTTAATAGGATATAATTCTAAAATATTTTTCAGGATATTGGGGGTGGATGTCTTCAATGGGTCCTGGAGAGCTTGTCGAAGTCGGCGCTCGAATGAATGGCGAACGTTACTTGGAGATCTTAAGAGACGTGATGATTCCAACAGTGCGCAACGTATACCCTGATGGACATATTTATTTTATCCAAGACAATAGTTCGGTGCATCGGTCAAGACCGGTTATGGAGTGGTTTTCCACACAAAGAGACATAACCTTGATTGATTGGCCATCTAAAAGCCCTGACTTAAACCCGATTGAAAATTTGTGGGGTCAAATGGTGCTTAATTGGGACTCAAGTAAAGTCAAATCTAGACAAAATTTAGATGAAGAGGTTATGAGAACTTGGGAATTAATGCGATTAAGTAACATTTGTTTCAATATGGTAAATGGAATGAGATCAAGATTAGAAGAAGTTATAGAAAGTGAAGGTTACCCACTTCGTTATTAGTATAGGTTTGACCCCACAAGTTTTCAAGTTTTTGTAGTAAATTGGTTTTTTGTAAACAGCTTTGAAAATCTCGAGAGATGTAAATTGTTGTTCTGTTTATATCAAACGTGAGTAACATGTTGGTTCTCTTGAGTAATCTTTAAAACTTTAAATCAGTAGTTTTATATACATTTCAAATACATTCCTAAATAATAATATATATATATATATATATATATTTCCATCCCGGAGTTTATATTACGTCCTACATGGCGGTTTTTACCGATGATGTTGCGTCCGACTGACTTGTTGCATCCTGTATATGGACGCAAGATTGTCCATCTCTCAAATTCAGCCAAAAAAGGTTAGTACAATGGCTGGGTGAAATATTAGCATGGACGTTGTTTTGTCACCGGAGTGCTTTTCGGCGTATTTCTTAGTTCCGCTGTTTGGCGCGCGAATTTTGGAGGTCGCTTATGTGCGCCGTATATCAGTGGCGTATATTCGATATTTTGTTGACGTATAACACGCCGATAATGTGGCTTCTGTATATAATAAAAGTTTTTATCAATTCTAATGTGTGATTTAATTGCGTCACACAAAACGACATCGTCCCAGAGGAGACGTGGGGGTGACAGAGGTGAGGGGGCGGAGTTCGCATGCGATATGCAAGCGGCATGTTTTAGTTTATAATATGTTTTTGCCGGCCAGTGCGGACGCAATAACGCTTGTGGTATAAATATTGTATAGTGGAAGTAAAATAACAGGCACCTTGAAAAGAAGTGCCAGGATACTCTCATTGGCAAGTAAGTATCCCATTAAGTATATTAAAAATAATGAATAGGTAGGTAAGTACCTACGAGTAGTAAGTTTTAATTTATACTTCGTTGGAAATTATCGTTATTATATCGTTATAATGAATTGTATTAATTCTGTTTATTTGTTTTGTACAAAAAGAGGACGGTATTTGATTATAATACAAGTTCACAATAATAACGAATGTTTTTCGTAGTGTAAGTGTCATAATGAAAGAGTTTGTTAGTTAGTAATAAAATAAATAAATGAAATAATAATAATAAAGTAATCTCGCTTTTTCATCAAAATCAACAAAGAAGTACCAATTGACATAGAATTAAAAAAAAATTAGACCACAGGTGCTGTCTAGCCCGTCACCCGGTGACCACTTTACGTTGGGTTTCGGGACACCTGAACAATTAATTGCACGCAACTGGCTGTTGATATAAACATTATTTTTACTGTTTACTATTTAGGTTTAAAATATCTTGAGTAGTCTTTACACAGATACGTATGATTTATTTAACTGAGTTTTATTGTTTTTTTAGGAGGAAATAAAGAAAATTCACGTGATTTATTTGATTCAACGCTGTTCAATGAGGTTTGTATATCTACATGAATTTAAAAAAATTTTAATAACCGTAACTGTTTCATGCTTACGACTTATTTTTAACGATTGTACCTATGTTCTTTCCAGGAACAAATATCTGTTTCAAGTCCTGATTTTTCCTGTCCAGAAACAAATATCTGTTTCAAGTCTTGACTTAAAATTCCTAAAAGAATACCTCGGAAAAAAATCAGAAGAAGCTGCGAACAAAATCAAAGAAGGGTTATTTAATGTTGCGACTGTATATTGTAGGGTTTTGTTACTGAACAGACGCAGGCCTGGAGAGCTTCAGAGAATCAAAGTTCACGATTATTTAGAATGTGATAATAATGCTGCTGATAAATACGAAGAATTTGACCGGGCTCTTACTGTATCGGAAAGGGTCTTGGTACAGAAAATTAAAAGAGTTGTCATTAGGCGCAAGCGTGGGCGTGAGGTTCCTGTTTTATTTAATAAGGAGGTTCAAGAGGACATTAAATTATTGCTGTCGATCAGAGACACATTTGTTTCAACATCAAATCGTTTTTTATTTGGTAATCCAGGTTTTGAAAATACAATATATGGTTACTAAGTACTAGAAAGGCATGCGAGGCTATCTGGAGCAAAAAATCCGAAAGCAATTTCATCTACAAGGCTTAGGAAACACTTAGCCACGTTATTCAGTATATAACTACGAGTATATCACAAATATTCAGTATGTCTGAAAATTACATGGAACAGCTAGCTACATTTATGGGCCATACAAATGATGTACACAAAAAATCATATCGGCTACCGGATGATGTCTACCAAACTGCCAAGATATTCAAAAAAAGTGTGCTCTGCATTTTTTAAACATCATATAAAAAACAAACAACCACCTAAAAGACATGAATGTGAGGCTCTTAAAGAGAAGCACCGAGACCTCCTGCATAATAAAGATTGCCTCAAAATAAAAGTATTTATACAAAACACTTACACTAAGAAATAGACCTGGTAATTGTTCATTCAAAATTTGTCGCTTAGTCTTAGCTCTCTATCAATATCATTTATTTCTGTCATTATTGCCGGGTGGTTACATGAAACCTAGTCATTTATTTTAACATAGTCGTAGTATTTTATTTATAATTTTCTGAAGTCTGAATACTGGTAGGTATAGTTTGTAATTCAGGTATCCTGATAAACACGCTAAAACTCTCGAAGAGGGACGGGACTCGACCAAAGTCGACGACTCGGACACTTTTGGATGTTTATAATGATATCTTAATTAAAAACTCATCTAATCTTCAAGACCAGATGTAGGTGTAGTGAGTGTATTTTTGGACTAAATGTGCCAAGGACAGTAGCTTGTGATTGATTTAATTTAAGCATAATATCACCAAATACATATTTTGTAACGTTTTAGTTTTTATTACCTACATTTTGTTTTGTTTTCATTATTGTGGTTTGTTTCCAAAGTGATTTGAATATATATTGTCATTTAAGAAATTAGTATTGTGCCTCATCTTTTAATACTATATAGAGCCTAAGTATTAATAGCGATAAAAGCAACAGCTGTTTAGCTCATGACTGATTTGTTACTTAATAATTATGTTTAATATTTAGTGACGTTAACGCTTACCTCAATGGGTTTGGTTTTTTTATGTTTAAATAAGAGTATTGTTGTGTAATTTTTATATTTTTGAGATTTTGGACTGATTTATTTTATTTTTGATAGTTACGTTAATAATTTCTTAAGCGTTTTTATTTTACTTTTTGACGCCTTAAGGGCTTTTTTATTTTTGTGACTTTGTACTGATAGGTATGTCTGATATGTGAATATTCAGGTTAATAATTTTCTAAGCATCTTTATTTTATTTTTTTAACGCCTAAACTCTGTTTGTTAATTTTTATCGACGTGTCACGTGGGCAGAGCCACGGTTGAAAACTAGTATTGCTCACACACACAAGTTAATTATAGTCAATGACACAGTAAATTAGCCTCTCATCTGGTTGTTCTTAAAATTGTTAATTTCTTAAATTACTTTTTTGTTCCGATTTCGGCGTATTTGATTTGTCCGACACTTTGATTATTATGACTATGGGATTATTATTGTACCTACTTGATTTGTAAACAATAAAACTTAAAAATACCTACTACCGAAACAATTGTTTTATTTTGTGTTCATACTTAAGTTCAGAAGAAACACGCTCACATAAATAAAAAGATCCCACATAAACCTAAATATCATATCCTTAATATTTTTAATTAGCCTAGCGGACTTAGCTAACTATAATTTAAAATTTAATGAATCTATGTAATATAGGAATAACTTGTTTTGATTGCCTGTTATGTAGGTACTCCAAGTTATTTAAATAAGTATTTTATTTTAATCAACTTCATAAAAAGTGATTCATACATACATACATATCGTCACTCCTGTTCCCCATTGGGGTAGACAGAGACCACGTCACGCAATGAATTTATTGATTGATTTATTTATTATTATTTAATTTATTTATTTATTATATGGGTACCTATGTATGTATTGATATAACATAAGGTTAGGAGGAAGCAACAAACTTAACAGTTTGTGGCGTACATACAAAAAAATTTACGGTACCGATATAATCTGAAATATAGTAAGAAGTCATTTAATTAGTACAATGCATGGAATTAATATAGTGCAATATACGGTATCAATATATCCATGCATTTAGATGGATGTAGGAAAAACGATTAAATACATGGAACGTATACAAAAATATACAATGTGTCACATGATTTCCATCGAGAACGGACGCAAAAAACCAGCGAGAATTATTTCAAATTGAATATCTAATTTTCGTACCTAAACAAAATTTCTCGACGACAATAGAATTCACATGACAGCAATGTAACTATATTCGCACGAATAACAATAAAAAAGTCATTGGAAATGGTAGACGCTATAGGGTTCGACTTTGAAAAGACGCAACAAGTCTTCGGCGATTTAAATATATATATATATATATATATATATATATATATATATATATATATATATATATATATATATATATATATATATATATATATATATATATATATATATATATATATATATATATATATATAATTATTTTTACATTACTTTTTACATACCTAAATACATTAATTGATTTGATATTATACTTATTAATAAAATATATTAAAAACGGTTATATGTTATATTGTATACAAATGTAAAAAAACGAGAATTCAATGAATAAAGACATAAATATTTTATGTTTATAGATAAACGTTTCTCGTATATTTAATAAAATATAAATAAATAATACGTATAGAAGTGAATCTCCTTTATTTCGAAAGATTATAAGCACCTACTTCCCAGCTCAACCCGCAATATTATATATAAATACTAGCTGACCCGGCAAACGTTGTTTTGCCATATAAATAATTTCCTAGCTGACCCGTCACGACTTCGTTCGAGAGGAATCCTACCCCTACCCTACCCCGACCCTACCCCTACCCTACCCTACTCCTACCCTACCCTACCCCTACTCTACCCCTACCCTACCCCTACCCTACCCCTACCCTACCCTACCCCTACCCTACCCCTACCCTACCCCTACCCTACCCCTACCCTACCCCTACCCTACCCCTACCCTACCCCTACCCTACCCCTACCCTACCCCTACCCTACCCCTACCCTACCCCTACCCTACCCCTACCCTACCCTTACCCCACCCCTACCCTACCCCTAACACAGCTGTCAAGTAAAGACGTAGCCTTAGCCGTTGCAAATTTATATTGTTTTTATAAATAAATATAGACCTTTTGTGAACAATACTATATTTCCACAAGTGAACAGTGTTGTGCCTCAAAACATGCAAAGTTATTTACACGATTAGTACTATATTATTATCTAAAATCACAAAAAAACAGCTGATCATTTAACATTAATCTACCCTAAAGTTTGAAACATAATTCAGAATTTCTTTCTGTGTAATAAAATACAAAGTGAAGTGTTGGTGTATGTCTGTTGATGACACGAAAATCATTTCGAACGAACCCCTTGATTGTAAACACCATCGAATTTCCAAGCGATTTATACTTTCGCTACAACACAGCGCCATCTAGTATTCTCCCGGGACAATATTATTGGCCAAACATTGTGGCGCCATCTGCTAGCAGTTTCCGGATACACGTCAAATACTTGAACGATGCCTAAATGCTTGTCCTGTGGTAAATTCATAGCGTCAAAAGGTGGCGCTGCGTGTAAGAAATGCGGAGGCTGTTATCATCTTATCTGCGCGCAGTTACCACAATCAGGAAAAGGAGTAGCAAAGTGGACATGCCTGGAATGCAATGGTAAGCCCGCTGACGCAAAGGTTACCGCCCTAGAAACTTGCTCACTCGGGAATCGGGATAGTCCATCCAGTAGCCCTATCTCTACCTCTGAGGATGCTAGTGGGGAGGATGGATGTCACGTAGCAGCGTCTAGTATGGTTCCGAGTCTAGGTGAAGAAGAAAATAAAGCGGAAATCGTGAAGGAAATTAGGCAATTGAGGGCTGAAATGATGAGAATGAAGGATGAGATGATGGATGAAATTACCAAATATCGCGTCGAAATGACATCACTACGCAAATCTATCCAGGATAACGAGACACGCATTCTCGAGAGTAGAAAATAGCATAAAGTCCCTCGAAGAAAAATCCCGTTTGGATTGTCCCCCCGTAGGCGCCAGTCAACTTGAGCAGACAGTGTCACGTCTGAAGCGGGAGATAAATGACAGGGACCAGGAGCTTTTGGCCGCCGATATCGAGATCACGAATCTTCCTGAAAACATCGGTGAAAACGTTCTTCACACGGTAGAACTGGTGGCCACAAAGCTAGGAGTGACCCTGGAGCGACGTGACATCGTTTTCGCTGAGCGCGTGGGACCCAGGCCCCAGCGTCACTTAGCGCCGGGCGTTGCGAGCGAGGCGGGAGCGGTCGGTGGGACCAGTTCAGCTGAGCGCAGTCGGCGCATTGTGGTCCGCTTTGCGAGACGGCAGCTTCAAGAAGAGATGCTGCGAAGTGCTCGTATCCGCCGCGGCGTAACGTCTGATGATCTTGGCTTCTCTGTCCCCTCACGGCGATTCTACCTAAACGAAAGACTGACTAGAGCTAATAAGCAGTTGTTCTACAACACACGTCAGGCCGCCGAGAGACAAGGATGGCAGTATACCTGGACTAAACATGGTCGAATACTTGTCAGGCAAAGCGAACGCAAACGGACCTATAATATCCGATCAGAGGCTGACATTCTTAGTGTTTTTGGTCTCGAAAAGTTGGTCGAGGATATTAATTAGATCCCAGTACCAATGCCTCATTAAAAGACTATTAACCTTATTTTCACTGTTCTTCTGTTTCAACTTTAGCTTTAAAATGTGTATATTATTGTTTTTATTAGTACTTGTCTGTAATGCCTTATTCGTAGATGTTCACACTCATTTCTATCATACTATTTTTGATTCCTTGTATACCCTATCAATACACAGAACACCAAATTTTAATCTATACTCCCATATAAGTATTACATTTTTACACCTCACACATAGTATGAATACAATTTTAGATTGCTATTACTTTTCTATATACTACATAATTAAGTATCTTATGGACTATTGTTCTAACCTACTATATTATAAAAATGATTAAAAATAATTATCTCAAAGTTGGGTTATTCAATGCAGGGTCTCTTGGAACCAAGCATGAAGAGTTCATTGTGGCTATGGGTAACTTGGATGTAGACTTAATGGCAATAAATGAAACTTGGCTAAGGGACGGGGAGGAGGGACGCGCCCCCAAAGTCCCCAATTACAGACTCCGTCACATACCTCGGCCACTGAATATGAGACGCGGACGTGGTGGCGGTATAGGGTTTTATATTCGCAAAGGAGTACGTGTAACCTTTGCCCAACACCCACCTGCGCCCTCTGTGGAGCAGATGTGGCTCCGAATGAAACTCAACTCCCAATCCGTTGTTATAGGGACTGCATATCGGCCGCCATGGCTTGATGTAAATGTGTTTCTTGATGCCATCACCGAATCGATCACTTCATTTCCTTGTGTAGATAAAATAATTTTATTAGGCGACTTTAATATAAACATACTCAATAATACCGATATTAAAACTAGGCTATTTGACTGTTTCCTGCGGGGTAGTAATTTAATAAACATAGTGTCTGAACCAACACACTTTACAGATCATAGCGAGACACAAATAGATTTGATTTGTACAGATGCTCGTACGAGCGGAGTTACAGTAAAACATATACCAGAACTTGGCCAACATGCTGTGGTCTCGGCCCTGTTTCATTTTAGGATGGAAAAACCTGTCCCCCACCGGGTCATTTATCGACCATTAAATGACATTGTCCTTAACATATTCGAACAGGATTTGGCTAAAATACACTGGGACTCTATCCAGGAATTGGAACATGTCAATATTATGGTTGAAACACTTAACAAATATATAATAGCTCTTTTTGACCTTCATGCTCCAAAAAAAAGTATATTAATTAAAGAAAGATGTTATCCCTGGATTACCAGCACAATAAAGGATATGATCCAAACACGTGATAGATATCACAACAAATCTAAAAAAACCAAGTTGGATGCTCACATCAATCTTTATAAGCAGTTAAAATATGAAGTAAGAGCTGCCATTGAGCGTGAAAAGGCTGCTTATTACAAATATCACATTGATAATAATATAAAAACACCCAAAATATTATGGAAAAATCTAAAAAGAACTATCTTTATAAAAAATAAAGCCGAACACTCTGAATTACCTCAAAATTGTAATAATCCTGATAATTTAAATAAATTATTTTTGGAAATACCTGGCAGTAACTATGTGACAATATCTCAACTAACTTACTTCGAATACAACAGATTTGGATCTGGTAGTTTCAAGCTACAACCTGTGTGTGAGGGGCAAGTTTTAAAAATTATTCACAATCTTAAATCCAATGCATTAGGGTATGATGACATATCGCTGGAGATGCTAATGCTGACACTACCACATACTCTTGCAACAGTTACCTGTATCATAAATAAATCCTTGTCAGCATCAGTATTCCCAGACATATGGAAAATCGCCATTGTTAAGCCAATACCCAAAAAACACAGCCCCACGGGTCCAAGTGATCTACGGCCCATAAGTATACTTCCTTGTCTGTCTAAAATCTTGGAGCGGGTGGTATGTGACCAGCTGACTAAATATCTTGAGCAGTACAATATCTTGCCTTCAAAACAATCAGGATTCCGGAAAGGTCATTCCACTGCCACTGCCCTGATTGATGTTGTTGATGATTTGCTAGAGGCTAGAGACCACAGCATGGGGACCATACTCACTTTACTGGATTTCTCTCGTGCCTTCGAATGTATAAATATACCATTGTTGTTGTCCAAACTATCATATTATGGGTGCTCCGCAGAAGCAGTCAAATGGTTTCACAGCTACCTTGATGGCCGTTATCAACTTGTAAGGCTAAGAAATCGACGGTTCCTACGCATAAAGTTGGAACCCATTTTTTGAGTAAATTTACATTTTTGCACCATTATAACCATTAATACCATAGTAAAAAATTCACTTATTAAAAATATTCATATCTTCTTTAAATAATGAGTTTTAGAATTGAAAATAGTCTTATCATTCGAACACTCCCGCGCAAACGGTCGCGCCGCTAGTTTCGACGATGTGCATCGTACTATTGGCCGGCGCATGGCCCGTTGACAGTACAGTACCGACGTCGTATGACACAATCGATGTCACAATTGTGAATTTTGAAAATAATAGCGTACGAATGTTTTATTCGCTGTTGTTTTTCTTTACTATTCGTTGCTAAGACTTTCACAATAATAAACTCGAGAGATGAGCAACCTACGTTCGTCAAAAATTTTGAAATTAGTGTTAAATAATCCAAATCCAGACAAGGAAGTTTCAACGGCCGGTGTACATCTTAAAAATGGTAAGTTTTATTGATCTTTTGTGTATAATATGAAATGTACTTGTTGTATTTTTATCATACTAGCGTAAGGATAAATAATATTAATATGTATTAGAGTTCGCATGCCATGGACAGAAAACAACTAGGTTCCAGCGCATAACGTCGCAATATGTATGTTACGGCTGTATGCGTCGTTAATATTTTCTGGCAGGCGTCAGTTAAGACTTTATACTACAAATATAGATATCTCTAGGTGTCGTAACTTTTACTAACGACTATATGCGCGGTCGCAATTAAAAGTTAAACAAATGTACAAAGGTGTATCTTAAACATAAGACTATATGCTTTGTCATAAAATAAACATACAACTCTTTGCCTTTCGATAATAGTTACAAATCTCATTAAAATTGTATTTTGTAGTACTTATTTAATTAATAAGATGTTTATATTTTCAGAATCACCGATTTCATTTGAGGCTGAGCTTCAGTGGGATTTGTACAAGACTATTTGGACAACCATTTCATGACAGTGGCAGAAGTACTGAAAATAGTTTTACGGCTAGTCACCAGGTAACACCTATCACTTCAAACATTATTAGTACAGCTGCAATATTACCCTCTACTTTGACTTCGCCGCCATATGAATACACTGGAACATGTACAGGTTTAGAGCCTGCTGAAGAAATTAGGCACTAAAGAGCTGATATCATAGAACCTTCTTTGGATTTAACACCAACACCCTCTCCACATAACGATTTTTTCGAATATAATGAGGCTACTTCGACTACTCTGCTGAGCAATGTATCTATTGGTGATGCCGATAATTGTTCCTCTAGTAATGTCAGTAGCGCTAATTCACCACAACTTAGTTACGTTTCGTGTCAGGACTCTTCTGTTTGTTTGTCTAGTGAAAGTACACCGTCCGGCAGAATTGGAAGAAAACGAAAGCGGCGTTATGATCAATGGAAAGATATAAAAAGGAAATACTTCAAAAAAATTGGAAAAGCTTATTTAAGTAGAAATGGAATTCAAAGGGATGCAAAAGTTTTAAAACAACCATGTCCAATGACTTGCCATCTTAAATGCTTTCAAACCATGGAACATTTTTTTTCTTCTTTTTGGAAAATTGGATACCACTGTAGACAGTGGGATTACATCGTCAATCATACTGAAGTAGGTGACACTAAATATACTTCTTGTAATTCTGTGTCTAGACGTAAGAAATCGGTCAATTATTTCTTAACTTTTATTGAATCTAACGGTATTGTGCCTATTAAGGTTACTGCAATACTACGTTCCTGAACACACTGTATATAGGGGAAAGAACAGTTCAAACAGCGTTGGTAAACTGGCGCTTAGGTGGTGGGTTTATTTCTCCTGATGGTTGCGGTGGTACCAGGATTATTGTAATAGACGATATCATGAAACAAGGAGTTTTAAAGCATGTCAAAACATCTCAGCCAGTTGAATCTCATTATGTACCCAAAGATTCCAGTAAGCTTTTCCTAGAAAGCGATCTTACATTTACAAAAATGTTTTCAATGTACAATAAGTCGTGTGTTGCTGAAAATATAGATAAAAAAGCAAAGACCGTAAGACAAATCAAAATATGAATATTTCATTTCATAAACCAAAAAAAGATATTTGTGATGTGTGCCGTATTTGTATATATATACAAATAAATATATAATGACCGAAGAAGAAAAGCAAAAACAAGACTATCACATGACAAATAAAACTATAGCTAGAGAAATTAAGCCCAGTGATAAAAAAGAAGTTTTATATAGCGACGGAAAAAAATTACAACGTGTTTTGATTTTCTAAGGTGTTAAACTGTCCTTACGGCAATGTAGGCCTATTTTACTATAAATAAAATTGTCTATTCATAATTTTACCATAATTGACCTTGCTAGTCAAGTAGGTTATTGTTACATGTGGCCAGAGATCAATGGAAAACACGGCGCATGTGAAGTAGTAGCTGTTTGTCTAAATTTATTGAAACCAAAGTAAATAATGGTGCCAGAGAATTTAGGTTTTGGTCCGACAATTGTGCTGGTCAAAACCGAAACCGAATTGTATTTGCTTTTTATAGCTATGTAGCTCAAAAGTATGGTATGACTATAGTTCATAGGTTTTTAGAGCGCGGGTATACCCAAAATGAAGCCGACTCTGTCCATGCTTTGATGGAGAGAAATGCTAAAAATAAACTTTTATATATCCCAGCACAATGGTATGCCATAGTAAGATGATCAAAAGTTAATCTTCCAACTTATAATGTCATTGAGATGAGTGTTACAGTTTTTTACAGCTATAAAATTTTACTGGAAGGCAAACATTGGAATAAAAATTCTAAAAAACCAAAAAGGGATGGATTAAAATTAGAGAATTATCTGAGCTTAATTACTAAGAAGGGTTATTTATAAAGAGGAAAATATAATAATCCATTAAGTACAGAACATTTGAATCCATGTTACACTAAACATTTACCTATAACAATTGCAAAATATAAAGATTTACTAAGTCTTTGTCAAGGGCGTATAATACTCCAAGAGTACCATAATTTTTATGTACAATGGTCAAACAAAGCAGGAAAGTAGCGATTCGTCTGATTCATCTTTAAATGCATTATTTAATCCGTTATTATACCGCCATAAATATTTCGTACGAAACATCTAATTATTTCATTATAACTAAATTTGATTTAATTTAGAAAAGGTTCTTTTCTTTACTTGATGTTAGCTGATTATAAATGTTAGTTACCTATTTTTCGTATTATGTAAGAAAGCGTCTGTTTCATTTTTAATATCAGAAATAAACCCAATTAACGCACCTTAGCCTAGTATCATCAGTACAGGATTTTCATAAGAATAAAATTACTTTGAATGTATGACATCAGTACTTTCCTTTACGTAGAAAGTACTTTTAGATTGATAAAAAAAGTGGATCATTACAGTCATATAATGATAGTAGTGATGTAAGAATACTGAATTATGTACCTATGATAGAAGTTATTTTAATAAAGTAGATTTGAGAAAAAATTAAATTGGTTTTTGAGCATCAAGTATCATTATACAACCTTTTCCTTTACAGACAAAGCAATTTATACGAAGCAGATAGTCGTAATTTTAACATACGACTTTATTTTCGTTTCTACTTAAAAGCATAAGGTCGTAACAAATAGATACGACGATTTTGTATGTAGTATAAGGTCGTAAGTTACAAAATTAGGCATTTTTTTAATAAATGTGTAATTTTATTACATCTTGAGTATAACATAATGTTCTTTAACAAATTATTAATTACATAGTGCAAAATACCGGTTGAAATATGTTTCAAAAATGACCTATATCGGATAATTCCACAAAAATTGCTCTCCTGAAAAATGGCATTATTCGTCTTACGACCTAATGCGTGGTAGCCGTCGAAATGATCGTAACGGTAGTGAGATATCATCTTCTTTCAGTCGTGTCACGAGAGGAGTCCCTCAGCGTTCGATTCTTGGGCCATTACTATTTATAACATATATAGCTGATGTCACCAAGGTCATTACAAACTGTAAATATCATTTATATGCTGATGATCTGCAGCTATACCTCCCTTTCAAGCCTTCCGATTGCCAGGAGTCTGTAAAAAACATAAATAGTGATTTAGACAGGGTTGCAGAATGGGCTGAAGTCAACTCCCTGGTACTTAACCCCACAAAATCAAAATATATGATAATGGGTTCTAGAAACTTAATAAGGCAGGTGGAGCAGAATCTTTTTGATATAAAAATAGGGGGATGCCCCATTGAGCGGGTAACAGAAGCTCGGAACCTAGGAGTGATTTTTGATGGTCAATTGCAGTTCGAAACTCACATAGTACAAGCAGTACAAAACTGCTTTTACCGGCTTAAGTTACTGTATCGGGTTCGCCCATACATTAGTGTAGATATGCGAATAATGTTATGTGAATCTCTAATTCTCTCACGCCTTAACTATGCTGACACTGTGTATGGGACCTGCTTGCTTGCCCGCACTGACAGACTCATACAAAGGGTACAAAACGCATGTGCCAGATTTTGCTTTAATGTTCCTTCCCGGTCACACGTAACTCCATACTTAAACTGTGGGAATATGATGAAAATGTCAGCCCGAAGAAAGCTGCATTATGCTACATTGCTTTTTGGTATTGTGAGAACAGGTAAACCTGAGTATCTATTTAAAAAATTATCGTGGTCTCGCGACTATAATTCGTATAAAACCAGGGCCTCATCTTACCTCCTGTCTACTCCAAAGCACAGAACTACAGCGTTTAGGGGGAGTTTCCGAGCTGCCGCTAGTAATGTTTGGAACGTTCTTCTTCCTCCAAGTCTTCGTATGCTGTGTACAGTGAATTCATTTAGAACACAATTTAAAGTATACTTACTGGAAAGACAAAAACTGATAAACTTATAACACTTACCTGCATAGTGTTTTCCTTTGCGACAGTTTACTTTACACTCCGTAGGTTTCTCGTATGGGTATTTCCATGAGTGTACTTTAAATCTGCTTCCAGACTCTCTTCCTATGTTTATCACTCTCTTACCGCTGATTGCTAGATGTATATTCGAACTTTTTTATATGTATTGCACTGTAGCACATGTGATAAACACCAAATTTGACTTATAAGCGCACCATTTCTAATAATTTAATAAGCATTACTAATATTAGCATTTCATACGCTTAACACCATACACTGACAGACAATAAATAAACATTAAAGTCAGGCTTGCGAACCCCGCAGCGACTTTTATCTATGACGTTCGGAAACGCATAAAGGCAAGACAAGGGACATTATAAATCTATATGATGTATTAATGCAATCGATAAAAAAAAAAAATGCATGAATAATGCGATACGAGGAATAAATTGTGATTATGACTAGGATAATTGTTGTTTATATTTTTTATTATTAATATTTTTTCTCTCTGTTCTGTTCTAAGTACTTTCCTATTCTATGTTTCATTATAATAATAATAATCTTAATATATTTTTTTTTTAGCTTGTAAGTATGATAATGTGAATTCGTCTGGTATCACGCTTCCAGTACCTACTGGCCCTATCGGAAGATCAGCACTGCAGAAATGCAGTACTAGCTGAGATAGGGCCATTTTTCATACCAGTACGAATAAAATTAATAATGTATAAAATTGAATGTTTGTTTTTTAAAATCGAATGTATTTTCTGTACTTTATGAAAATAAAAATTTGTTTCTTTCTTCTTTCTTTCTACCCTACCCCACCACTACCCCTACCCTACCCCTACCCTACCCCTACCTAGGGTAGAGGTAGGGTAGGGGTAGGGTCGGGGTAAGGTAGGGGTAGGGTACTGGTAGGGTAGGGGTAGGATTCCTCTCGAACGAAGTCGTGACGGGTCAGCTAGGAAATTATTTATATGGCAAAACAACGTTTGCCGGGTCAGCTAGTATTTATATATAATATTGCGGGTTGAGCTGGGAAGTAGGTGCAGTGCAGGTGTAGATAAGCACAAAAAATTCCATCAAAATCGGTTAAGCCGTTTCGGAGGAGTATGGCAACGAAAACTGTGACACGAGAATTTTGTATATTAGATATATATATATATATATATATATAATTTTTTTTTTTTTTTTTTTCAAAAAGACAAGTATATAAAATATTATTTAGGAATGTAATAAAATATGTAAATATATAAAGCTAATGACTTTTTATTCTTTAAAACAAAATAATAGTTATAAGTTATATTGTATATAAATGTAAAAAAACAGAATTCGATGAATAAAGACATACATTTGTGAGAAATGTTTGTTGAAAAAAGTGAATATTATACGTTAATAGAGAAACCTTCTAAATTGGTTTGGTATATTTAATAACATATAAATAAATAATACGTATAGAAGTGAATCTCCTTTATTCCGAAAGATTGCCTTATAAGCACCTACTTCCCTGATCAACCCGCAAAACCCCGCTATCGCCGTATATAAAAATAATTTATTATGCTAATGTTCTTATTTATTTTAATAGTAAGAATAATGCTAATGTTACTTAAACAATTACACAGGTCTGCGATAAAAAGGTTTTTTAAATAAATTCATCACAAACATGTAGATGTTGGTCTGTATATAGCAAATATAAACTTTGTTTTAACGTATCACGTCACATTCTTTTTGCATATAGATAAATATATAATAGTTCGTTAGATTGGTAAGTTAGTTTGTTTTTATTACCTAATCGATTCCATGATCTATATTTCTATTCTATACTCTATGACCAATCCTCCTATAGTCTATTGTTACTAACCTGCCATTCCCGTGTGAGAAAAAGTAACAAATTTTTTTTTCACATGGGTCCGAAATACCCGTACTAGTTCCTACTAACACTAATAGCTTCAAAACGCCTTTATCACAAAATCCAGAAGACAGTGATCATCTGCAAAGCAGTGGTGAAATTTGTAAAGGCATTTCCGCATGATGGATAATACTTTCAAGTATTTCATGTTTCCCTAGCTTAACTGATGTGAAGTTGAAAGAGGGAATATTTACGGGACCTGATATCAGGAAACTGATTAGGGATACAGAATTTGACAAAGTGTTGACAACCTTGGAACGAAATGCCTGGCATGGCTTTAAAAATGTCGTATCTAAGTTTCTAGGCAACACAAAAGATCCTGAGTATAAAAATATTGTGCAGGAAATGTTAAACAACTAAAAAAGCTTAGGTTGTAATATGAGTCGGAAAATTCATTTTTGAAGTCTCACATTGATTGTTTCCCAAAAAATCTAGTCCAAAAAATCTAATCGACTATAGTGAAGAAAAAGGTGAACTGTTTCATCAGGACGTAAAAGAGATGGAAATCAATGTCGTTGGGATGTTAATATGATGGCGGACTATTTCTGGATGATACACAGAGATGACATAAAAAATCATAAACGAAAACCAACAAAACGCAGCTTTTTTTAAAAAAAAAACACGTACTATTATTTTTTTTCTTTATGTGTACTTTAATGTAGTATTTTCATAGCTACATACTCAATAAAACTTTGCAAAATATTCACAAATGATTCTCATTAATTTTATTAAATTTTTGTTTTGTTATTTTTCGTATTCAAATGCTATATCATCTAAATCTGATAAACATGACGTGGTATATATCATATGAATGCCGTTTTCTATTACTTTTAAGAAAATTAAAACAAATGTTAACCATTTAATAAAAAAACTTTCCAAAAAAAAATATTCGCAGACCAGTGTTATTAGCCGCAATTCTCAATTTTACACGACTAAACTTAGCCAAAATGTCATTACATCTCTTTCTATCACAGCTCGTATGAAAAGGACCATACACACGTTTCGCTGTCAAACTATTAAAATTGGTGTTGGTTAGAATCGTGGCCTTTGTTAAATGGCTATCTTGCACGATCACTTGTGGCATCGATGTCATAACTACAGAACACTAACTTCATTGGTGTCCCAGAGATAGCGCCCAAGTAAACATCGTAGTATGGCATGCTTTAAAATAGAGGGCGCTTTTTATACATTTCTAGGGGGTGAGTTTTCTTTGCTGCCCTATGTACAAAAGCTATATAAACGACAGCCTGTTAACATTATTTTGTTCTTTAATTGAATTCCCATAAAATACAAAATGATTTATTAACTCTGTTACGATAGGAAGTGCTTGTTTTATGTAAATCCTAAATCGCGCAAGTAAAGTTTTCACCGTTAATAACATACGTAAAAATTCAATATAATTTTTAGCGGGGTCCGGTGGCCTCGAAGGAAGTCAGTCTTGCTAAGCTGATCTAAGTTAGCTAACTGACGCACTTGTCTTCGGACAAGGAAGATAAATCTATAATGTAGAACCTGTGGTTCCCGTAGGGCACATCGCTTGTCATCATTCATGGTGACACAGCGATGTCAACCTGAGTACTACTTCGAGTGCGATACCATTGACCCCTTTTGTCTACTGGATTTGGATTATTCTAAAATCTCTAGTCTCTAGTACAATGTCATCTTGACAGTTTTTATTTCATTTCGATGTATTTAATATCCATGTATTTGATTTTTTATTTTAATAATTATATTTTATTACTTATTATGCTATATACTATTCCTGACGAAGATGCATTCAAAAACACAAAAATAATTGAGATTGCTCCACCCGTTCTTGAGTTATAAGTGTTTTAACTAACACGACTGTCTTTTATATATAGAAGATTTAATTTCACCTGTACCGGTGTGTCTGCGTGCATGTTAAATTTAATTGTTGATGTTGGTAAATTGTGTCCGCCTATCATAATATGTTTGTATTGTAGGTATTATTGGTTTAATTGTCATGATGTATGATGGCATGTCATGAGTTTATGTTATGTTTGGGGGGACGTTACATTATCGGGTCAACATATAGGCTACATATTATCACCTACGGGAGAGGAGCTGTGATAATTTATAAAATTTTACGCGGGTAAAACCATGGGGCACAGCTAGTATTATATATAATAATACTTATTCATTCTATTCCTGTTTGACATTTTATATATTTTAAATTATTTATATCATAGTTGACTTCGTAATAAATTTTTGCACGACATATCTATACCTATCAAATATAGTTGGGTAAGTTTATAATGTACCCAAGAACCATATACCTATATTTTATCAAATAAATGAATGAAAAAGAAAGTTCATTCATTCATTCACAATTCTTTAGATAGTATGACCAAAATATACCAACATCATCTCAATAAACTCTATGGCTGGACTTCTGTAACCGAATTATTGTAAATTATTTTAGAAAAAACCTACAGGGATTAAAATAACTAGTGTCAAATTCCATTTTGAATCACTCAGACATACTGTTATAACTTTTATTAGATTTATTATTATTATTTCATTTCATTAGATTACGTTAAACCTAAAAGTTTGTCCATAAAAACGTTGAATGACATCCCAAATATCGAATCGTAGGTAACAACCGATTTGGAGAATAGAGACTAATTACCTAATAAAGATGCCGTAATTACGAACCCTAAAAATATAATACTCTTGAGCATGTGTGTAATTAATTATACAGAAGATGCACGTAACTCCTTCAACCACGGCGTCTTCTTTGTAGTTCTCCTTCATACCCCTTGCCAATATGTGGTGGTAGAACTGTTTGGCGCTCTGCCTCACTTCTGGAGTCACCTCCACCTTGGACACGGCCCCGATCAGAACCGACAGCTTCTGGCGGGCCGTCGATATTAACTTGTCGACTGTTAAAATAAAAATGGAACTTTAGCACTTTCTATATTTCTCAACTGTTGTTTTTTATTTAGTTTTTTTTAAACCACGCCCGCACAAGGGAATCTTATCCCTGTGTCGCGGGGTAATTTACAAACATATAATAGACGGACTTTTTTTAAATTATGTTATTATTTATTATATACCTCATAGGGGTTATAATTTCAGCACGCATGTCATGTTATTAATACTAAGCATTGCATGTTGTAAAAGGTGACTGTGACTTAAAATTGCAAACTTTAATTTAAAAAAAATATATATTTGCATGCCCATGATGGTATGGTAAGACCCAGTGCACTTTAAAACTTTATTGTACCATCCTGTATCACCTGTGTTCTGCAAATAAAATTACTTATGACACAAATTACATCCAGACTCAGAACAACTATTTATGGGTCACACAATTAGTTGTCCGGCGCGGGACTCAAACCCGCGAAACGAAGAGGCGAAGCGACTGTCTTAGCCGCTGCGCCTCAAATTATTGCTACATTACTGATTTTGCTGTAGAAGGCTGGATTGATCTTAAATAAATAATGTAGTGTTAACCTTCTCAGTTCATCCACCAACAATCCAATCCACCAAAAAATAAATTTTATAAATGTTTTCATACAATGTGTACCTAAATATCTATGTTACTAGAAATAATAATGTATTCAACTATATTACTACAAAAATGTTCTGACTATTTACAAGCGCTTTTTTAAAGTCTACGTGAATAAAAACCTTTTTTATTTTATTTATTTTATTTTAACAATTTGAACTGGTCATATCATAATACGGGTGTAGTCTAGAATATTAAACCTATATACTTATATGTACTTCCTCCAGATAACTGATATACTACATATACTACTTTTTTTGTAAATACATTCTTATATAGATACTTTTTACACCCAGACTCAGGTCAAACAGACATGTTCATGCACAAAAATATCTGTCCTGGGTGGGAATCGAACCCTCGACCTCCGGCGTGAAAAGCAAGCATTTGCCAACCACGCCAACAGTTAACTTAGTGTTAACCTGCCCAGTTCATCCACCAACATTTGGAACTGGTCATATCATAATACGGGTGTAGTCTCGAATATTAAACCTACATATATAAGTATGTACTTCCTACTACTTAATATGCGAAAGTTTGTGAGAAGACATGGATGTTTGTTACGCAAAAACTACGGAACTGATTTTGATGTAACTTTGTAATATTTTTTTTTATATATAAAAGAACTCACGCTCTAGCTCTACTAGTCCCTGTGTCGCGGGGTACTTTACAAATAATTGTCCGGCGCGAGACTCGAACCCGCGACACGAAGAGGCGAGGCGACTGTCTTAGCCGCTGCACCACACGTGCAGTCAAAGTCAAAATACAGCTAAGTAAGTATGTATCCGAATACCACATAGGCTATAATTCATACAGTTTACCGCGGGTGAAACCAGTAATAAATTAATTAATTAACAATAAGGAAACTTTTAAATTCTTAAAATATTTATGATGTACAACACTTGATACATCTCACTATTTATATCGAATATTTCTCGCTGGGCAAGATTTAAAAAACTACTCTATGATCAATCGTAACATTAATCGAATGGTAATAAACTTATTAAAAAAAACTCCACGAGAATGCCGATATTAATGCAATTAACGGGTACAAGACCAAACTCTCCATATTAATAGAAATACGGGATCCTATTTTATTTTTAGTATAGCGACATCTATTGACACCTATAATAAAATTAGTATGCAACGTACATATTACGCACTATTAAATTAAAAACTTTAGATGGCAAGACAATTCTTTACCCTATGAAGAACACCATCACCTGATCCTCCGAATTAAGATTTATTGGCTTATTTTTAATTAAATCATAACATATCTTAAAACATTAAATATCTTTCTGATAATAGAAAAAGCAAGTAGGTATTGGCAAAGATATAATAATACCTACTAAATGTTTGATTTTGGACGATTTGTTTTAAAGAATTTTAACAATTGTAAAAAAAAATTGAGGACAGCCTACCTACTTTATTGGGGCTGTAAATTCTTAATTGCGTTGAATATATACTATAGTGGAAAAAGAGCTAAGTACATATGCTTATACCATAATATATGTAAATTGCACGTGTGGCGCAGCGGCTAAGACAGTCGCCTCGCTGCTTCGAGTCCCGCGCCGGACAACTATTCGTGTGACCCTCAAATAGTTGTTCTGAGTCTGGATGTAATTTCTCTCCGTATTATAGGTCTGTAAAGTACCGAGCGACACAGGGATTAGATTCCCTAGTACAGGAGTTGTCTTTTTATTAAAAAAAAAATATTTGTTTAATATTATGAGCGGGATGGTAACAGCGCAGCTGAATAATAAATAATTTAAAAATATAGATATCCGAAGGGCCCATCCCAAATCAGTGATTTATCAATTTCATAAGTTCCACATAACCTTCTGAAAAAAAATACGTGGCGACTGAGAACTTGCACAAGAAAACTATGAGCGGTAAAAGAATTGACAAATATTTAGATTTGAACGACACTTATTTTTCACTAAGAGACTAATTTATCGAATTAAAGCTCATAGCGTATGTGTTCGTAATGAGATTTTTGCGTCCCAGTGGAATGGAATGATTTGGTACACAAGCTCTGTGCTTGTGTACCAAATCCATAAATACCAATCATATTTTCACTGGTAATTTTCCTTCCTATGTAAAGCGTACATTTTGTAGGTATACTTATATATACGTACATACATACATAGACTCACGCTTGTTTCCCAGAGGGGTAGGCAGAGACAACGGATTTGCCATGATCTTTGCATACCTCTTTTGCCTCGTTTACTGTCATTGTGTATTCTTCATACATGTTCGCCGGTTCAGGGTACTTCTGACCAAGCAAGTATACATAATATATTAAAATTAAAATCTAACCGTCAAATACTTATTACGTATTTATATGTATTATATAACTAGCTAGTACAATTTTTTTAAGATAACCCCCGCGGGTACTTTACAAACATATAATAGACGGACACAAATTACATACAGATTCAGAACAACTATTTATGGGTCACACAAATAGTTGTCCGGCGCGGGACGCGAACCCACGACACGAAGCGGCGAGGCGACTATCTTAGCCGCTGCGCCATACGTGCAGTCGAAATGTTTGCTGTCTGTCTGTATTTTCTAGTAAACTAATTCGTTCTGCGTTTTTCTTTACCGTGTGGGCAGCGGTTACCCTAGTGCCAGAGTTGATTAAGCCGCGCAGTAGGCCTCTGATATGCGAAGACAAACGGGACCAGCCAGCTTAATGTGTCATCAGAGCACGGAGACGCTCCGCAATTTAAACCACTTTAAAGGCCACCCATCTATGGACTGAGCGCGTTCCTACGTGCTTTACCTTGCCGATCACATAAGGGCCTCTTCAACTAGGTAACTTATACACTTTGACAAAAGTACTAAGTCGGTGGTTGTTTACATTTTGTTAAGTTGCATGCGCAAGTGCTATATGATTAATTCACTCGTTTTATGTACAAACGCCGGCACATCCAGCTACTCCAATCTGTCACGTTTCTTTTATAGACTTTCAACTTTATCACATAAGCATAAGGTTCACTTTCAATTGGGGAAATTTGACAGATTGGGGTAGCTTGATGTGCTGGCGTAGGTAAGTGCTCCTTGTAATTCCTTGCTACTAAGCGAGCATGCGAGTGAACACCGTGCGTGATCATGATCAATGATCATAATGATCACTTTATGTAACACTAGTCACCCGACCCGGCTTTGCGTGGGTAGACAGATGGAAATATAAATGAGTAACTTAACGCCAAATAAGACAACAGTGTTGGCTTTGGGTATGGGTACATACATTTATGTAATTAGGAATCTCAAATTAAAAAAAAATATTGGCAAAATATATCTTAAAATCACCTAAGTAATTATCAAGTTAATCATTTACAAACTCATAAAATCTAATCTTTTCCCATTATAATATTATTTAATTAGGTCTCGCATTGAAAAGCAGCCTATTGATGAGAAAGGATTCTCAGGGCCAAGACTATCTGCGTACCAAATTTCAGTTAAATCGGTTCAGTAGTTTTGGCGTGTAAGTGCGACAGACAGACAGAGTTGCTTTCGCATTTATAATATTAATAAGGATTATTCTATTATATCCGAAAGTTTTTCTAGTTAAATTGATCTTTGAAATAAAATAATAATTAAGGAGGAAATCATACAGTCAGCTTCGACTTCAGGTACTGGTTGCAGCACATCTTCCAGCGCGTACTGGATCGCTGGAGGTATTTCGGTATACGGCCGGGAAACATTTGGAGCACCTAAATAAAATAATATATATATAATTTAGATCCTATAAATTCAAGTTCGAATTCATCACAGTGTTAAATACAGACGCCAGCACATCCAGCTACCCCAATCTGTCAAATTACTTTTATAGATTTTCTACTTTATCAGATAAGCTAAAGGTTCACTTTCAACTGGGGCAATTTGACAGATTGGGGTAGCTTGATGTACTGGCGTCTGTACATGGAACAGGATACCCGTCGATTTTAAAATTATTTTTTGACGGCTTAAACTTTATTAAATAATTAATCCAGATCCGTTAGTAAATAAACTTAATATTTAATGAATGGTCAAATACCAATTTTCATGCGTTCAACTTCAAAAATGTCGCAATTTTCATACAAACTAACATCCCCCATTTTACGCCCTTAGGGGTCGAATTCCCAAAATCCTGAAACACATATTTTTTAAATGAAAGGCCAAATACCAATTTTCATGCCTTTAACTTCGAAAATTACGGATATTCATACAAACTTTTATCCCCTATTTTACTCTCTTAGCGGATGAATTCCAAAAATCGTTTCTTAGTGCTCCCCTACATTATAAAAGGAACCCCTGTTCACAATTTCATGTTTTTAACCCTTATAGTTTAGGCCATGCGTTGATATATAAGTCAGTGAGTCAGGTTTGCCTTTTATATACATATATAGATAATAAGGCTGTAGGTGTCCAATATTGTTTTTTTTCCGGTCACATAATTCTAAACGCAACCTTATATCACCTTTGTTATTAACCAACTTAATTAATACGCCAAGAAATGATAAAATTATAATTAAACGTTCAGCCGCATTGGATCCAAGTTCAAATATTACAACTTACAAGAGTACAAACAAAAAAGAACAAAGACGAAAAAACCGGTCAAGTGCCAGTCGGACTCGCGCACGAAGGTTTCTGTACCATTATTTACAAAAACCACCAAAAAAATTCACGTTTGCTGTATGGGAGCCCCCTTAAATATTTATTTTATTTAGTTTTTTAGTATTTGTTGTTATAGCGGCAACAGAAACACATAATCTGTGAAAAGTTCACACGGTTCATGAGATAGAGATCGTATCTCATGAACCGTGTGAAATTTTCACAGATGATGTATTTCTGTTGCCGCTATAACGGACAGACGGACGCCGGACAACGCTGTGACAGACGGACAGACAGACAGACAGCAAAGTTTTAGTAATAGGGTCCCATTTTACCCTTTGGGTACGGAACCCTAAAAACTAACATACAAATATACTTTCAAAATTACAATCCTGTTCTTACTATCAGGTAAAATTAACTCACCCACACTAGACAGCAGCTCATTTATTTGTTGCAATGAAGTTCTCATCTCTATGATAAGTTTTCCCTTTTCGTCAAGAGAATTTGTGAGCGTTTTCTCTTCCCGATTCTCAGCTTCCAATTGGGCTTTCAACTGGTTTTTCTCAGCCAAATGCCTAAACAATAAAGAGAAAGTACTCTAATTTGTTTTAATTTCTTGTTTGGTTTGTTCCAGTTAAAGTCATTAATGGCTTCACGAGAACGGGGGTTGAGGCCAGAAACACCCAAATGCAAATCAAACTGGCCAACCGAGGGTTTCTTACCTTGTTAATAATTCTAAGTATTGAGAGTTATTTAGTTATAATAAAAATACCGGCCAATAGGGAGTCGGACATGCATACCATCGATTACTTTATTCTATTTGTTATAATACATACATAGACTCACGCCTTTTTCCCAGAGGGGTAGGCAGAGACAACGGATTTCCATTTGGCACGGTCTTTGCACACATCTTTTGCCTCGTTTACTGTTATTATATTCTTCATACATGCTCGCCGGTTTAGGGTAGGTACTTCTGACCTGGCCTTTCTTGAGAACGTCTCCGATCCAGCACGAGTTCCTGCAGTTTACTTAGTCGATCACACGTACAGTTTCGTCCCATACATTGAGCACCAGATCGAGTAAGTAAACTGCAGGAACTCGTGCTAGAGGCACTGGTTAAGAGCCTTCTGCGGTAGGCACATGCTTATTGCCTTCAATTCCATAATTTTAATATAGTACAACTAAATTTGAAAAGAATATATTAGTAAACTGTTATTTATTTTAGGATTTAAGAAAATATATCTGATAAAACAGACCGCACGGACGGACTAATTATTATTTTTTTGTAATTTTTATACTGTATTCGACTATGTTTATGTACAGCATTGTGAACTTGACAAGTACAAGTGTATGTTAATACCCAAGTGCTGAATAAATTTCATTATTTCATTATAGAACTGAAACTCAACAAAATGTTTTTCATCGTACCCATACATATAAGTCTATGGATAGGTCTTCCAAAATGATATTGAGGTTTATAATATCATTTATTTCTAAACTGAATAGTTTGCTCGAGAAATACCAACAAAGTGGTAAAATGAGTGTCTCCCCTTGTAACTTCTAAAATATGAGGCTAATAAAACTTAAAAAAAACTTATGATGTTCATTACCATGCAAAATAACAACGAAAATTGGTTTGAGCGAGATCTAGCTAGTAGGTTTTTTTATACGTCATAAATCGTAAACCGCAACTTGCTTTAATTTAATCAACTGAATTACTTGCTGCTACGGAACCCTTCATGGGCGAGCCCGCAAAATGCTGACAGATCCTGATGGAGCTTCTAGCGCCATTTTGAAAAAAGTTTTCGGCCGATAACTCGGAAACTATACTCACAATGCACACAAATATCTGTCCTGGGTGGGAATCCAACCCACGACCTCCGGCGTGTAAAGCAAGCACACCAACAGTCATTAGTGATCAAGATATGATAAAATATAAATATATGTAAGTATGTGAAATGTATATTTCCATAGTACAAGCTCTGCTTAGTTTGGGATCAAATGGCCGTGTGTTAATAATGTCCTCGGATATTATTATTACTATATCATACATCAAAGAAGATTAGAATATGATAATCACATTATAACAAATTTAATATAATAAATGCCAACGGTCCTGCACGTGCAACATCGTTCACAACAGCAAATCATAACGAAAACGTAATAAACAATTAAAAAAATATCAAATAACGAATTCTACGCCTAAGGCAAACGAAGATAAAATCTACCCTGTAGCTTCTTACGAATTTTAGCCATATAGTTTCCGGCTCAGAAAGAATAACAACCACCCCATTCTATCCCGTGGAGGTCGTGAAAGGCGACTAAGGGGCACAGCAGTAGTCGGGCAGCTGCTCCTCCTGTGTACACACGGTGACATATCAAGCTACACATTTCCAGTATAAGCTGATCTCGCGTTGTATAGGATTTACATACAATAAGAGGTCAGCTTATACAGGAAATGTATAGCCGTGGTAGTTAGTACTACCACCTAACTGCGATCGCCAACTCGCATGCCAAGCGCGGTGACTACGGCAAACCCCTCCAAATGATAACATTTTAGAAACCTTTGGGGGAGGGCTATGTCCAGCAGTGGACGATATCAGGCTAATAATATGATGAAATACTAAAAGTTACTGTAAAAGTAGGTATTAAGAAGAGTTCTCAAAATGTAAAATGCTACCGGTTCATGAAAAGGCTATGTTGTTGGTAGCGGAACACATTTCGACGGTATTGCACCGTCGAAATGAGTTTAAAACCATGTCTGAACACGCTAGACCTCAAGGGAGCAAAAAAAACACAAAACGATATGAAGTGCCCATTTGTAACAATTATTATGGACGAAGGTGCAGAAATTTCTTACTTCCTACTATATTCAATAGTTTACCTTCTGACTTAGAAAATAAATGTGTTTAAAAAAAAAACATTTACATAGAGATTGACATATTATCTACTAATTAGATATTGTTCACAAGAACCTTTACGATAATTTAAGCAATGTATAAATTATTAACAGTAAGCGAATAATGTTTACTACACAATAAGTTACAAAAGGAGCTACATCTGCCAACAAACTTTTATGCAGTTTGGCAGAAGTAATTTATTAATCGTAAATCGATGAGATGATAAATAATAAATAAAAAATATAATGAAAAAAACATAAGCGATGCGGAGGGATTATTGGACGCCTTTTAGGGTAAATAGTGTATCGTAGTTTATCTAATTTTTAGCTATAATTTCATTTTATTTAATGTAATTACTGAAATATATGTTAGTATATCAATATTAAATGTCAACATTACAAATTACAACATAATAACAATATTAAAAAAAAGAAATCTCTAATGAAAAAAACAAAATCTTTAAAATTATTTTTCCTGGGCTCGAACGTCCGACTTCGATAGTTATATTGCCTCAATATTTACTCAGACCTAATATTTAGTTCAAAGTAACATTTCTTATTTAATTATTTGTATTGGTGTACTAGATACATTAAAAGGTTATTGTATACTAATTAAATATATGTATATAAAATTAAGTTTTTATTCTTAACTGCCTTGATGGGTGAAAACCTAGACTTATAATAATACATAAATATCATCCTGCCCGTGATAACTTGCAGCGACATCTATTGGCTAATCTTGAAATTACCACGCATCCACTCAAGCTGACAATACGATAGACTGAAATTACTTACCTAACTATTTATAGTTGTTCTTTTTGGGTCCGTTACAAAGTTAGAAAACACTTATGATAGAAAAATTAGTCAGAATATAAAATATAGAACATGTATGTATTTATATTGAAAATAATAAGTAAATTTATCATTTAAAAAAAATTGGAATACGTAGGAAATATACTTAATTTTGTTTTTCTTATTCAATTTTTATACATGTATGTGTGTATATAAAATAACATAATTTGTCAGCACGTTATTGCAAGGTGAGGGAATTGCCAAATTCTGAAAAAGAATAAGTTAATTGCCACAATATATAAAATCGATACAAAAACCTATCGCTCATAAATACGATGTTACATAATTTTTATTGAAATATGTTCATATTTACAATATCTTTTGGCATAACAACAACGTTAAGTCAGCTTCTTCAAAATAATTTATATACCTACCTGACGTAACCATTAAAATAAATAGTTATTAGTAAAATTATATTTGATTATTTTTCAACCAAATAATTATAAAATACCTTTGTATATATTTACATTTATTATTTGGGATAGTGATTTAATTTCCTATACCTAGATACTTAAGTTTTATCGGTTCTATGTAATTGCAGTATGTCGATGGTATCTATCGATTGTCGCTAGATTTGGTAAATAGTGAGATCATGAATGATAATTAAATTTTTAGTTATTTAAAGTCGAAATCTTGGGTGGTTTGGAGTAAGCTGAGTACGATAATACGGCGATTTCATTAGGATGTATATCGTGACTATTTTAAAATTGTATATTATTATATTGTATTATTATATTAGTTTCGTTTCAAAATTTACAAAACCTTGTAAGCCCTATTGTTACATTCCCTAAACTCCCATTATTTAACTTTTAGTATAAAGTCCTAACCTTTAAACCAGAAATATTTTTCCATATAGGAATCTCAAAGGATTCACCTTCTGCTGATCTGGCCTTCAATGCATTAGTTTGTGAACGATGGAGGGGATTTGATATATTCTTTACTGATGCATTAAAGTTCTCAGGCTCTCAACCTACAGTCATCGCTGTTTTTTTATAAAAATTCTAAAATTATTCTGAAATTTAGGTGTCCTGTGGAATTTTCGGTATTCACAGGTGAATGTATTGCTATATTAGAAGCATGTCGTTTTATAGAACCACATAATATTAGTATGGCTGTAATTTTTACAAACTCCTTAAGCACTTTTAAAGTTTTAGAAAAAAACCCCCTTAAATATAAATTACATCGCCCACTTATTCTAGAAATTAAAAAATCTCTTTTAGCAAATTCAGAAAACTGTTCAACTAGCTTGGATTCCAAGTCATTGCGACATAACAGGCAATGAATGTGCTGACTTATTAGCTAAAGATGCCGTCACATGTCTAATGGTGGATAAGAAGTATTATTGTGTTTATGGTTATGATTTACTGAATCTTCCTAAAATAAATCTACATAGGTCATGGCAAATTAATTGGGATAGTTCCAGTAAGAAGAAGGGCAGCTTTTATTACTCAATCCAATCCAATATACCTTTAAAGCCTTGGTTTTTCAGATATAAGAAAGTCTTTAAAACTGTTACACCAGTTCTTTGCAGACTCCGTTTAGATTATTGCTGTACACCTGTTTTCCTTCGGAAAATTCGGGTTCGGGATTCATTACTTTGTAAGTGTGGGTTGGATGAGGGTTCTCTGGACCACATATTTTTTGAATGCTCGCAACTTAATCCTGCTTTTAATTTGTACAGTTGCCTCCCTTATTTAGAAATCCCTATCCCCATTAACTTTTCATCATTATTGACATTTTCATCCTCAGAATTTTTCAAAGTTTTAATGGCTTTTATCTGATGCAATCGCATCAAATTGTAGGTAACGCCTTTCTCTGAATGTTGTGGTGGCATATTTCTAATATTTTAACAATTATTCATGTTCATATTTATTATTTATTTATAATATGTATTATCCATTATCGTCTGTTTCAGTGTTATAACACACTCAGCAAGCTTTACAATTAGTGATATCAATGTAGTGTCGTTAAAAATTGAATTAAATTATTTCACGTTTTCCCATTTCACAATCTGACATTGGCAGAATTGTCGACATCGGCACTTATTGCCATTCATAAAAAAGAAGAAGATTATTGTATAGTATTTTATTTAGTATAGTAAAAAAAATACCAGACAACCGTAAGTCGGTCTCGAAGCGTGCCGTACCATTATCTATAAAAACGGCAAATAAATTACGTTTAAGCATGGGAGGAGCCCCCATGCTTAATTATTTGTTTAATTTTAATTTAATTATTTTTTTAAAGTGAATAATCTGATTATAACTAAATGCTTTAATAAAAGTTTTATAAGAATGTTGCCTTTATTAATATCGCGCAAAAACGTTGCGTTAGTTGTATGGGAGCCCCCTTAAATATTTGTTTTATACTGTTTTTTTTTAATATAGCGGCAACAGAAATACATCATCTGTGAAAATTTCAACTGTCTAACCATCACGGTTCATGAGATACAGCCTGGTGACAGGCGTACAGACAGACAGACTATGTTGATGAGACACAGTCCCGTGAAAAACAACTTTGGTTTCGGAACACTATAAAATGTAATGATACGGTACCTATCGTCTCTACGTAGAATTCAAACACGATCTTGTTTAACTGAAAGTAATGAACATTATAGCAACGTCAAAATTGGATTTTCAGAATATTAATTAGATCTTTTTAAACATTTAGGATCTTTGGGCACTGAATAAAAAGCTAGCTATCACCGATGTAAGCCGTCCCTTTGGCCATATATGCCCATGAGGTCGCCGGTTCGATTCCCATGATGAACAATCTTTTTGTAGTAAAAAATACATTTATTTACTACAAAAAGAAGCTTTGTGTATCGTATTTACTTATATATTTATTTATTTATCTCGGCAATAAATTTAAGTAAGTAATGAAAAGTATGTTCATGTCTCCTGAAATTGAATGCCTACATCTATTTTGAATTTCAAGTAAGATGAATTATTGTTATACAAAAGCTACATAAACGACATCCTGTTAACATTATTTTGTTCTTTAATCGAATTTACATAAAATACAAAATGTTTTATTAGCTCTGTTACAATAGGACTTCCTTGCTTTATGAAAATCCTAAATCGCGCAAGAAAAGTTTTCACCATTAATAGCATATGTAAAATAACATTTTTTGAAAATATTCGGGGGTCCGGTCGCCTCGAAGGAAATCAGTCTTGCTAAGCTGATCTAAATTAGCTAATTGACGCACTTGTCTTCGGACAAGGAAGATAAATCAATAACCCAGTAGGGCACATCGCGTGTCACCATTCATGATGACACAGCGATGTCAACCTGAGTACTACTTCGAGTGCGATACCATTGACCCCTTTTGTTAAATTTGTCTACTGGACTTTTCTAATCCCTTTTACTGTTTTGTTTACTTATGTATGGGCTTAAAATTGGTATAGCAATTATTTATTACAAGCTTTAATTTAGTTTCAACTGTCCCGGTGTGTCTGTGATCAAATCTTGCATGTTAAATTTAATTGTTGATGTATATGTGATGTGTGTATGTGTGTGTGATTATATGTTTGTAAAGTACCCCGCGACGCGAAAAAATTGCTTCACTTCCCGGATACCGATTGATTTGTTCGTTCTTCAGGATAGTCATACCTCATTTAAAAATAGTAAAAAAAATAAATTATAATTTTAAAAAATATTCCTTTTATGGAAAAAGATCGTTTGTTAGTTAATTGATACAAGATGGAGGCTATTGTCCAATTACTAAAAGTGAATACAGATTGTACCTAACTGAAACAATATTGTTACTTAATTATCTCTCATAAACAAGGTTTTCTATAATTTTAAATAGCTTTTTGGAAACAACGACGTCGAGTCAGCTTTCGTTTAAAATAATTAATGTAATCAGAAATCTACTATATAAAAATAAGTCGGGTTTTCTTTCCTGACGCTATAACTCCAGAACGCACGAACCGATTTCCACGGTTTTGCATTCGGTGGAAAGGTCTCGGGCTCCGTGAGGTTTATAGCAAAGAAAATTTATAAAATTTAAAGCGGGTAACACCGCGGGGCACAGCTAGTGACTTATTTATCTATATAAATAAAAAGAGAAGTCCTGACTGATTGACTGACTCATCAACGCCCAGCCCAAACCCTTGGACCTAGAAAGCTGAAATTTTGCACAAATGTTTTCTTTACACTGTAGACAAGGAATAAGGAAAGATTTTTTCAAATTCAATCCCTAAAGGGGTAAAAGGGGGGTGCAAAGTTAGTATGAAACTTTGCCGTTTTCGAAGTTAAAGGCATGAAAATTGGTATTTCGGCTTCCAGTTAAAAATAAAAATTCCGTGTTTCAGGATTTTTGGAAATTGTACCCCCAAGGGCAAAAAATAGGGGATGTATGTTTGTATGAAAATTTGTCAATTTTAAGTTAAACGCACGAAGATTAGTATTTGGCCTTTTAGTTAAAAAAATAAATATGTATTTCAGGATTTTCGGCAATTCCAGCCCCAAGAACGTAAAATAGGGGGTGTAAGTTTGTATGAAAAATTGACAATTTTTAAGTAAACCGCATGAAAATTGGTATTTGGCATTTCAGTTAATAATTAAAAATATATATTTTAGAATTTTTGAGAATTCCACCCCTAAGGGCGTAAAATTGGGGATGTAAGTTTGTATGGAAAATGTGACAACAAGTTTTAAGTTAAATGCATTAAAATTAGTATTTGGCATTTCAGTGATAAATTAAAAATATGCATTTCAGGATTTTTGGGAATTACAGCCCTTTAGGGCGTAAAATAGGGGATGTAAGTTTGTTTGAAAAATGCGACATTATTGAAGTTAAACCCATGAAAATTAGTATTTGGCCTTTCAGTTAAAAATAAGAAATATATATTTCAGGATTTTTGAACATTCCACCCCGAAGGGCTAAAAATGGGGGATAAAAGTTTGTATGAAAAATGGGATATTTTTTAAGTTAAACGCATGAAAATGAGTATTTGGCCTTTTTGTTAAAAAAATATATATTTATTTCAGGATTTTTGGAAATTCCACCCCCAAGGGCGTAAAATAGGGGATGTAAGTTTATACTGACTGACTGACATATCAACGCACAGCCTAAACGGCTGGAGTTAGAGACTTGACATTTTGACAGTACCTTTTATGACGTAGGCGTCCACTGAAGAAGAGTTTTTGAAAATACTATCCCTAAGGGAGTAAAATAAGGGATAAAAGATTTTATGAAAATTTGTCATTATGATGTTAAAGACTTTGGTATATGACCTTACAATTAAAAATTAAAAATATGTATTTCAGGATTTTTGATAATTCCACCCCCAAGGGTGACAAATAGGGGATGTAAGTTTGTATGAAATACTGTTTCTTTCATGGAGTGTAACGCATGTAACTTGGTATTTGGTCTTTCAGTTAAAAATAAAGCAATCCAGGGAATTATTTGTTGTTAAAAAAAGGTAATCCATAACTGATTCAATAATCGACACCAACAATTTACGCCGACTCAAATTTTAAAGAAATTCGTTTCTTTGCCAAGTTGCTTAAAATGACGTGGTCGTTGTCGTCTAAGTTGGTAATTGGTCTTTCAGTTAAAAATAAAGCAATCCAGGGAATGATTTGTTATTAAATAAGGTAATCCATAACTGATTCAATAATCGACACCAATAATTTACGCCGACTCAAATTTTAAAGAAATTCGTTTCTTTGCCAAGTTGCTTAAAATGACGTGGTCGTTGTCGTCTAAGTAAAGATTAAGGGTTTTATAAGATTTGTAACTTCCTTTTTTGGTAATTTTTATAACAAGTTAAAACAAACGACTTTTTAATCAAATTGGGATAAATGACGAATTTATCTGAAATTCGAGTTAGCGTAGTATTAATTGTTCGTGTCGAGATGATCGCACCCAAAAAATATCATCTTAATTTTACTGATCTACAAGTTCACAATTTTGTAACTAGATGGCGTTAATATCGCTTCAGATCGCGGAGCTTAATGGTATATCGATTAAAATAAATAAATGCTTGAAATAAAAGGTAGTCCAAAACTGAATCAATAGATGATCACCTTAATATCACTCAAAAATTATGCACACATCTTAATTTTACCGCTTTACAAGTTTATATTTTTGCTAGTAGATGGCGTAATTATCGTTTTAGATCGCGCTATGGTTTCGTTCACAAAATGTGATATTAGACCTATCAATGCCGTGGTTCCAACCTAATCTAATGGGAGTTAACCTTTGTGATTAATGCATCGTTGATTTTTTGGTTGATGATATCGGGTTCTTTTTTTAAATAACAGTAGCAAAGTAAAAAGTAAATTTATATTGATTATTTGTTTTAAAAGTTATATTTTTAGATTAATTTAGAAGTAAGTAGTTACATAGGTCGTCATTCAAAATTGTCGCGGACGAAGTCGCGGGCACCAGCTAGTAAGTGTATATTTATGTTTTAATATATACATTTATCCAAGATTATTCTTTAATTTTCCTCGAAATAGTTATATCCGACATATTGTGCCAAATAGAAAGTCAATCGAATATCAATTGACCTGTATAAATCTAGTGTCTAAATACTCGAATGTTTATAATATTAAATGTAACAGTAGGATGACTTGTGGACAGAAGTCAGATAAACGCCAGCCTATGTGTTAAATTATTTTGTTTCTTAAAACACTACAAATAAAATACAAAATGTTGTAATATGAAATGAAATGAAATATTTATTCAGCACTTGGGTATTAACATACACTTGTACTTGTCAAGGTCACAATGCAGTACATAAACAAGGTGGATAGTAAAAAGTTACAAAAAAAAATTAATCTGTCAGTCCGTGCGGTTTGTTTTATCGCATATATTTTCTGAAATCCTTAAATAAATAACAATTTACTAATCTATTATTTTGAAATTTAGTTCTACTATATTAAAATTAAAGAATTGAAGACTAAAGCAAAAGACGAAATTCTAAGTGAGGGTGTGATCACATGCACGGGATCACCGATCACGCATTAATGGGCCAAAGCGATCCTCGCCGCTGAGGAACCTACCCTAGCTAGCCTGCGGCTTTCTCTAGCTGCCTAGGTGGACGACCCGGAGAAGAAAGCCACAAAGAAACTCCGGGCTTGCTTTTTTCGTCTTCTTTTGCTTTCAGTTTACGATTTTTATTTTTTAAATGTCATGTATTTTACTTACATTGTGATTGGTTGTTATGTAGGCTAATGCACGCACAGAACCGTTGTCATTCAGTGAATGATAATAAAATAAATAAGCAATAGCATTCAATTTCACTCAAGCACTTAGAATATCCTCTTGCTAGACGAAAAAACGGTGGGTGCATCCGCGTACATTTACAAAATTAACAAGTCAAACGAAGTCTACCAGAGGCGAAAAAAAAAAAAATATGAGTACCCCAACAGCAGTTCGACCAGTTACCGCAAGCAGCACCCGTTCACGAGTATGACGTGTGGGCCAGCCATCGCCTCCCTCGCCATATTAGAGGGAAGGAAACGACCCGACCCACAACGCCACCGCAAGCATTAACAGACAATGGGAGCATGACGAGCTTACAAAGGGGAGTTCATATTGAAGTCGTTAACAGCCTTCGGCCGAACAGCGTTTGACATGTTCAAGATAATACACATTTGTTTTAATAATAGGTCTAAAAATCTATAAAGTTAAATTATTACAGCATTATTTCTATAGTCGATTGAGAAACATATAAATGTATATCCTTAACATAACACTAAGATGTTGCTCTTGATTAACCAAGCGACCAAGCGTTTTTGTCGCTTAAATAATCATTTAGAGTGTAATAGGCCTTTTTCATTAAAATATTCTTGATCTCTGATTTAAATTTAGCATAGGACAGTTCCTGAAGATTTGTGGGTATTTTGTTATAAATTCGGATACTCAGTCCGACAAAAGAACAATGAACCTTTTGTAAACGATGGGATTCTGCACACAATTTGTGTTTATTTCTAGTGTTTATCGTGTGTGTGTCACTTCTCTTTTGAAACAAATTCAAATTTTGCCGCACATAAATTATATTAGCATAAATATATTGCGAAGATACCGTTAATATATTTATCTCCTTGAAAAACTCTTTTAAGGAGAATCTCGCACCTAGCTGATAAATAGCTCGTACTGCACGTTTTTGTAGAATAAAGATACTGTGGATGTCAGCCGCCTTACCCCACAGTAGTATACCGTAAGACATAATACTGTGGAAGTAGCTAAAATAAACCAGGCGCGCAGTATCTATGTTAGTAAGTTGTCTAACTTTTCTAACAGCATAAGCAGCAGAGCTTAATTTTCCAGCCAAGCCGGATATGTGAGTACCCCATTGAAGTTTTCTGTCTAAAGTTAAGCCCAGAAATGTAGTAGATTGAACAGATTCCAACACTTCATTGTTCATTACCAGATCTGGACCAACATTACTCACATTAGGTGTGGTGAATTTAACGCACTTCGTTTTTTTGGCATTGAGAACTAAGTTATTAACCGTAAACCATTCGGTAATCAGTGTGAGAGCACTATTTATTTCATCTAGGTTATCTCTGTTTCGATCTACTTTAAAGATAAGAGAAGTGTCATCCGCAAAAAGTATACTACATCACAGAAGTTTTTTAAATAATGTGGTAAATCATTAATATACACTAAAAACAAAAAGGGACCAAGAATGGACCCTTGTGGCACGCCTAAAGTGACAGGTAGATCATTTGACTTAACTCCACCTACGTCGACACACTGAACTCTCTGATTAAGGTAAGAGGATAAAACGTCAAGCGCAACTTCCCTTACGCCATAGTGTCGTAATTTCAGTAATAGCGTGTCGTGGTGAACGCAATCAAACGCTTTTGAAAGGTCACAAAAAACTCCAAAAGCATTCTGTGACTTCTCCCATGCATCAAATATATGTTTTATTAGTGCAATCCCTGCATCTGTTGTAGATCGCCCTTTAGTAAACCCAAACTGGTTCTGGTGCAAGAGGTTGTTTACATTAAAATGCTTGAGTAACTGCTTGAGTATGAGTTTTTCAAATATTTTACTGAATGCTGGTAAAATGGAGATGGGGCGATAATTAGAGGGATCGTCTTTAGAGCCTTATTTAAACAATGGTATGATTTTACTGCATTTCATTAGGTCGGGGAAAGTACCTGTATCTATACACTGATTATAAATAACCATTAAGTAAGGCGCTATTAAATCAATTATGGTTTTTAAAATCCTTACGGATATACCCCATAAGTCACCTGTATTTTTGTGCTCAAGCGTCTTAACAATATCATATATATCAGATACCGTAACATGTTCAAAATTAAAAATTACATTGCATTCTGGCACGCTATTACGTAACAGCAGTTCGGCGCCAATTTCGGAGGAGTTTAAGGAGCGAGTGGTGGTTACAGGTATGGCGGCAAAAAAGTTATTTAACTCATGAGCTACGTCAGCTTTATCAATAATAACTGTATTATCTATTTTGAATTCCAAATAATTATCACGTCTTATATTCTTACCACTTTCTTTATTAATTATGTTCCAAGTGGTCTTTATTTTATTATCTGCTTTTTGTATTTTTCGACTAATATAATTAGATTTAGCTATAGTGCATATTTTTTTGAACGAATTTGAATAATTTTTGACATATTGTAAAAAATCTGAGTCAAATCTGTATTTTTTCATACCGTATAACTCGTACAATCTCGCTCGACTTTTATATATACCAGGAGTTCCCCACTCATTAAATTTACTATAGGAAATCCTAAGTTTTTTAGTTTTAAATGTACTCTGAAACTCAGTTTTAATGACACTAAAAACGGATGTATAATTACTATCTGGATTGTTATTTTCCAGCAGAGCGGGATTCAGCTTAGATAGAATACTCTCTTTGAAACTATGTAACCGATAACTAGTGATTGGTTGGCAGGTTACATGAGATGTTTTTATAATTTACAAATACTGCTAACTGACCACAGTGATCCGATGTCAGATGACTTATTATTTTAGGATTCATTGCTTCACAGTTAGAAAAAATGTTGTCAAGACAAGTGGATGAATGTGATGTGATCCTAGTGGGTTCATAAAATATATGTTTTAAATTAAATGATTTAAAAAGGTTTAAAAGACTGTCCGTTGTAGGGGTGGCCTGAAGAATATTTACATTGAAATCCCCACACACAATCAGCCCCTTCCTGGTACAACATATTTTTGTAAGGGCATCTTCCATAACAGATTCAAATATGGAGAAGTTGCTAAGTGGAGGACGATAAACACACAATACTACTTGGTGCTCTAGTTCAACACAAGACAACTCAATAGTGCGTTCGACCGATAGATTCACAATATCTGGTCTAGGCTTAGATTTTATGTCACTTGATACAATAATTAATGAGCCACCATGGATTGCTTTCCTTCTCACGAACGCACTTTGAATTATGTATTTATCAGTACTAAAATATAATAATTGAGACTCTTTAAGCCAGTGTTCTGTTAAACATAAAACATGGACATCACAATTTTCAATAAATAAACTTAATTCTAACTCCTTGCCGGGCTCTCTCCACTCGTTTTCAACTCCAATAGTTTTGATTCAATCATATCGCTTATGCAATAAATAAACTAAAACTAAATAGTTCTACCGGGCCAGATTGCATTCCGCCGGTGGTAGTTAAACATACTAAATGCCTTAGTGTACCGCTATGCCATGTGTTTAACTTAGCTGTACATTACGGACAATACCCACCACAATGGAAACTATCTAGGGTTAGTCCAATACCAAAAAGTTCCGACAAATCTAAAGTTGAAGAATATCGACCGATCGCAATATTATCATCTCCGGCAAAGGTATTCGAAATAATTATACACAAATATGTACTCTCGCAAGTAGAAAAATACCTCTGTAACGAACAGCACGGCTTTAGACCAAAAAGATCAGTTGAGTCTAACCTACTGACTCTAGTAGACTTTATATCGACTAGACTTGACCAAAACACTCAAGTCGACGTCCTTTATTTCGACTTTCGGAAAGCGTTTGATAGGGTAAATAACGACATACTGTTGGCAAAACTGAGCTTTATAGGTTTTGCTCCTGGACTGTTAAAACTCCTCGCAGACTATCTCCGCGAGCGCCAGCAGTTTGTCAGACTTGGTGTATACGAGTCTCACCGCTATCACACGCGTTCTGGAGTTAGTCAGGGTTCAATACTTGGGCCTCTATTGTTCCTAATTATGGTTAACGATCTTCCTACCGTCCTTAGATATGGTCGATGCTTAATGTATGCTGATGATCTAAAACTGTTTGCGGAAGTAAGATCTGATGCAGATTGTAAAGCCTTACAGCTGGACGTCGATGCTATTTATCAATGGAGCCTAGAGAATAGGATGGAATTTAATGCAGCAAAGTGCTGTGTAATGTCTTTCGGTCGTATGCGATACCCAGTAGAGTACGACTACAAGATAAATGGTGACAGTGTGACTCGTTCAACCACCACAAAAGATCTCGGTGTCACATTCGACCGTAAGTTAACATTCCACGACCACATAACTTTGCTAGCGAAAGAGTCTTTTAAGCGCCTAGGTTTCATTCTTAGATGCTCTAGAGACTTTCGGAATCATCATGTGATCCGGTTAATTTTTGGGGCATTGGTTCGTTCTAAACTTGAAACCGCCATGTGTGTGTGGAATACTCATGAGAGCACTTATGTGCTTTTACTTGAAAAGGTTCAGAAGGCTTTTCTCAGGTACCTTTATAAACACCTTAATGGATACTATCCATTCATGTATCCCACAAAATTTCTGTTAGGCTGTCTGGGATATAATTCATTGGAAGTCAGGCGGAATACATGTCAACTTGCAGTAATGTGTAAGATTCTGCGGGGAAAAATTGATGAACCAGATCTCCATGTTGAGCTGTGTCGAGTCTTTGTTCCTGATAACTATCGTCGTCTTCGCCGCCATGAATTGTTTGCCGTGCCACGTTGCCGTACCGTAGCGCGCGCTAAGTCGCCTATACCGCGCAGCCTCACAGCACTCAACGCTTTCCTGTGTGCCAATCCTGACCGTGATTTGTTTGCGGATGGATGGTCGGAAATATTGTCAGAATGTTTGCGTTTCTGTGAGAATGATGTATGATTGTGTTTTAAAATCAATGTTTATGTTTTTTTTTTCTTATTAATATTTTAATTGATTATTGTAATAATTATCTTTAATTACTGTAATTGGTGTTCTACCGTTTTAATTAAAGTAAATAAATAAATAAATAAAATACTTTCTTGTTTAAGCGAATTCTGCATCGCGCAAGTAAAGTTGTCACCTTCAAAAGCATATATAAAAGTTCATTTTAGTCTCATACGGGGGTCAGTCGCCTCGAAGGAAGCCAGTGTAGGGCTCTTTTTCATCCCCTATTCACCCCCTATTCACTTTTGTTATTTTTACTCCTTGGGCGAAAACTTTAAAAAATTTGAATGTCATATTTATTTCAAGGTATCAAATCAACAGCCTAAAAATTAAGTTATGAGCTTCTAGCTCTAAATATGTCTATACTTCCTTACAACTTTTCATCCCCTCACAGCCTTTTTTTTCGGATTAAAAAGTTATACCTATGTCCTTTCTCAGGCTCTAGACTATCTGTGTACCAAATTTCATGTAAATCGGTTTTGTAGTTTTAGCGTAAAAGAGCAACAGACAGAGTTACTTTCGCATTTATAATATTAAAGTAAGGATTACAAATTACCGTTAATTATTTTACTCAGAATAAAGTAATAAAGTACCTATTGTATTTTATCGACAAACATACCCTATTATTGCGTATTTTATTTTAGACATTTTTTGTATAATAGGTTTTTGTATAGGTCATCCAAGTTTTATCCAATGGGGATTTGACTGCACGTGTGGACCGGCGTTTAATACAATCGCCTCGTGTTCGCTTCCCACAGGACAACTATGACACTTAAATAGTTGTTCTGGGTCTGGTTGGACTCTGTGTCCGTCAATTATAATAGATCCCTGTGTCGTGAGGTACTTTAGAAACATATTATGTTCGTAAAGTACCTCGCGACACAGGGATCAAAAAAATGAAAAATCCCGATTTTTGTTGTCTGGGGCCGGTATAGACGTCATAATCCGCGGTTATGTGAAGACCACGCATATTTTTTATTTTAAGAATACAATGTCCGCGCTATGCAAATTACTAGTGCAGGCATCTAGAGTTGAATCCCGGGTCGAGTAAAAAGATTGAAAATGGGATTATTCTAATTAGGAAAATTCTGCGGGGTACTTTACAAACATATAACAGACGGACAGAAATTACATATACCAGACTCAGAACAACTATATATAGGTCACACAAATAGTTGTCCGGCGTGGGACTCGAACCCGCGACACGAAGCGGAGAGGGGACTGTCTTAGCCGCTGCGGTACACGCGCAGTCCCTTATTACTTCCTAAGCTAAGTTCTGCCACTGTAGTGGTTTATTAATCTGTATGCGATCCACATAGCAACTGCATCTCGATATTGCTGATTTAAATAAAATGGCATTGGATTGCCATTAGAGCGACAAACAACTAGGATCCCATTTCGATGTGACATTCGATATTCAATGCAATCTCACCAGGGTTTCAGTTGAGTGTCAACACAATCCCAATGGAATCCTAATTTAACCGTGTGGCTAAGGTAGATTTATTTATTATATTATTTATTTAAGGATATTAAAAATATATGTTACGAAACAGATCGCACGGACGGACTAATTGAAAAAAAATGGTGCTTTAATTACTGTTTATAATTACTGTTTATGTAATACATTGTGAGCTTGACAAGTACAAGTGTATGTAAATACCCAAGCCCAGAATAAAGAGTACCTACTTACGTAACCCAAGTGCTGAATAAATTTCATTATTTCATTATACCTACCTACTACATAGGTACATCTCACTATCGAAATATTACGATTTTTCTTTATGCCATAATAATATGCTTGTAGGCGTGGTGGCCAAATGCTTGCTTTTCACGCCGGAGGTCATGGGTTCGATTCCCACCCAGCATAGATATTTGTGTGCATGAAACATCAACAATGCTGACACGCATGCTGTTTGTCCAGAGTCTGGGTGTAATTTATCTATATAAGTATGTATTTATAAAAAAAACTAGTATATGTAACTAGTATACGTATATCAGTATCTGGTTCCATAGTACAAGCTCTGCTTAGTTTAGGATCAGATGGCTGTGTGTAATGTTCTCGGATATTATTATTATTATATCATACATCAAAGAAGCTTAGAATATGTTTATCACACTATAAAAAATTTAATATAATAAATGTCAACGGTCCTGCACAAATCATAACGTAAACGTCGTAAGCAATTAAAAAAAAACGAATTCTACGCGTAAACACAAACAAAGATAAAATGTACCTTGGAGTTTCTTTTGACTTTCAGCCATATTGTTTCCGGCTCAGAAAGAATTACAGGGCCTTCCCATACTATCCCATGGGGGTCGTGAAAGGCGGCTAAGGGACACAGCAAGTAGTCGGGTAACACTGCCCCTATAGAAAACACGAACAGTCCAGCACACAGAACACGCATCTGCATGAACGCGCGTGGATGCAGTTACAGTGTGTTGGACTGTGCGTGTTTTCCATACAAACCGAAATACAAGCAAGCAACGTTAGAACACGCACTCATGCACTACGCTGCAGCGAAGCGCGGTGACTACGCCAAACCCCTTCAAATGGCAACGTTTTAGAAACCTTTGGGGGAGGGCTATGTCCAGCAGTGGACGATATCAGGCTGATAATATAATGAAATACTAAAAATTACTGTAAAAGTAGTGATTATGAAGAGTTGTTCTCAAAATGTTAAATGCTGCCGGTTCATGAAAAGGCTATGTTGTTGGTAGCGGAAGAGCAATACCGTCGAAATGAGTTTATAACCATGTCTGCACACGCTAGACCTCAAGACGATATCCGATATGGAGTGCCTATTTGTTACAATTATTATGGACGAAGGTGCAGAAATTTCTTAGTACAATATATATTCAATAGTTTACCTTGTGACTTAGAAAATAACTGTGTTACAAAAAAATAATTTACAAAGAAATTGGGATATTACTTATTTGATATTGTTCATATGAACTTTTATGATAATTTAAGAAATTTATTAAGTATTAATAGTAAGGAAATAATGTTAACTACACAATAAGTTAAATATTCCTTAATAGTTTAAAAAACAAAAAAATCACGCTTTTAGCATGCACAAAAAATTACAATTTTTTTTTCGTATCCCATTCATCAAACTCTTTCATTTAATACCCATATCATGAGGGTGCATTTCAAATACTTAGCCAATCCGCCATCTTCGATGTCCGCCATGTTGAATTTAAGTAACGTGACTATTTTTTTCGTATTCCTGGCAGCAAATCCTTTCTTTTGATACCCATATCATGCGGGTGGATTTCAAACAGCCAGTCCGCCATCTTGGGCAGGCCGCCATATTGGATTTGTAATGACGTTTCTTAGCTAGTCATCAGGACTCAGAGCGTGTGCAAAATTTCATCCTAATCGGAGACCGGGAAGTGAGTCAACTTAAGATTCCAAGATTTTCTTATATATATAGTTACAAGTGAAGCGTATATATAAGCGTGTTAAAAAGGGAATCTGCCGACAAATTGTTATGCAGTTTGGCAAAAGTAATTTATTAACTATAAATCGATGTATTGATGGAATAAATCATTTTTCATGCACACATACCTATGTAAGTATATATACTTACTTACATGAGCTATATGAATACTGTGTATACACAGTGAATCTCATGGGTTTTATTTTTTATATGGTGATAAGTTTATACTTATGTGCTTAATGCGGAAAAAAACTGTTGAAAAAAAACAAAAAGTTTTGAATTATTTATCCTGGGATCGAACGTCCGACTTCGATAGTTATATAGCCTCATTATTTATGGTAGCACACAGGCCAAATAGTTAGTTCAAAGTAATTAGGGTTCCGTAGCCAAATGGCAAAAACGGAACCCTTATAGATTCGTCATGTCTGTCTGTCTGTCTGTCTGTCTGTCCGTCCGTATGTCACAGCCATTTTTTTCCGAAACTATAAGAGCTATACTGTTTGTATACTTGGTAAGTAGATGTATTCTGTGAACCGCATTAAGATTTTTACACAAAAATAGAAAAATAATTTTAGGGGTTCCCCATACATAGAACTGAAACTCAACATTTTTTTTCATCGTACCCATACATGTGGGGTATCTATGGATAGGTCTTCAAAAATGATATTGAGGTTCCTAATATCATTTTTTTCTAAACTGAATAGTTTGCGCGAGAGACACTTCCAAAGTGGAAAAATGAGTGTCCCCCCGTGTGTTATAAAATAAGGGAATGATAAAACTAAAAAAAAATTATGATGTAGATTACCATGTAAACTAACAACGAAGCAGCCGCGGCACGCTCGCTGGCCTTCGCGCGCTCGATGGCCACAGTTCTGACCTAACCTTACCCAAATATCAATTTAACATTCGAAAGAGCAGTCCATCGATTAATAAATTTTCAAAGAATTGTTCAGTCAAAGCAGCGTTTGGCTAGAAAATGTTGTTTCGCAATAAATTCCATTGGAACAATCGTTCAGTCGACTTTCCGTTCATCGAACATATGACTCTCGAAACTACGTTACGTACCGCTTATGTGTACTTAGTTAGCCTCGTTTGCGAAGAAGTAAGAAGATTGGTTCGAAACAGGTGTAGAATACTAATAATATAGTTAGTCTAGCGGTAGCGTGTTCAACCTACGGTACGGTTAATGATGTCCTGGGTTCAAATCCCGGCTCGGGCCAAAAAGTTATTTTGGAATTTTTCCGTAAAAATAAATTTGTCAACAACAGCCTGAAGTTGCCCTGGAAGTTGGCGGTGTTACACCCCCGGAGAGCACGTAAAGCCGTCGGTCCTGTACCTGACCTCTTTCCGGTCGTGTCACTAATCGTCCCATCGGAACATGAGAGTGATGGAATAGAAAGTTCCCCTGTGTTCGCGCACACACTTGTGCACTATATTATGTCCTGCACACTTGGCTAGTCTCCATGGAGACTGGCCGCCGTGGAATAATAAATAGTATTTGCGTTTTGCCCTATTCACAGCCACTAACCATCTCATTACGCCGCTTAATACCTTCAATCATTTCAAATGTATGCTTAATCCAAAGAACCCCGTGAGATATCTTCTAATCCAACGAAATAAGCACACCCATTAATATATAACATGTTTACTTTACTTCCAGAATAGCCTACAATTATTTTACTACGGTCTAAAATAAACTTTATTATCATACGAATACGACAGCATTTAGAACTTAAAGTAGATTCTTGGTTGGCTATTCAAAACTAGGATCACAAACTAGCGGTAAAGTCAAGTATTAGTACCACTCGGGTTAATTTAACTTATACCTCCTTAAGTACTAATTGCTTGTTATTGTGTAAGATTTCCCAGCGGATATTACACTGAGCATAAACTACCATAATAATGAACCAAGAGCTCACGCAAGCCAAACCTTTGAATATGTCCTATTTGAATACAACTAATCATTACTAAGCTGTATTTAGACAAATATATATAAAATAAAAAAGGTTTTTATTCACGTAGATTTAAAAAAAAGCCCTTGTAAATAGAACTTGTTTGTAGTACCTAATATAGTTAAGTATACATAATTATTTCTAATTATAAAAAATAAAATAAAATAAAAAAGGTTTTTATTCACGTAGACTTTAAAAAAGCGCTTGTAAATAGTCAGAACATGTTTGTAGTAATATAGTTGTATACATTAGATATTATTTCTAGTAACATAGATATTTAGGTACATCTTGTATGAAAACATTTATAAAATTTATTTTATTACAGAAATGATATTTAGCTAGCTCGTATCAAGTTATTGTCAAGAGATTATGTTTATTTATCTAGTTTAAGTCTAATATTTTTATTTTTATTACATAATAATATAGATATTTAGATACACGTATTGTTAAAACAATTATAAGATTTATAGTTTAAGCTATATTTTACTGCATATATAGTCTGAATGGTTCGAATATTAAGGTACGAATTCAATATTATTAATATGGCGGACCTTGTGTTTAAAACGACGGTCGCGCTTTAATGCTACCACCGCATCCAGTGCGCCCCAACTAAGAAGATCCAGCGAAACAAACTCAGCTATTGACTAACCACTACTATTAAAGCAACTGCTAAATAGGTTGGCTAAGAGTTCTGAGTGTGGCTTGACGATCATGTATGCCATGTTAAGTATAACTGCCTTGTACGTAGTAGCTTGGAATATTGTTCCACTGTTTGGCGGCCGCACTATGCATCTCATGTCCTAAGACTGGAGCGAATTCAAAAACGGTTTCTCTGGCACCTAGCCTACTCCTCGGGTCTAAATAAAAAGATAAAATCATATTCGGGGAGGCTAGCGCACTTTAATATTTCGTCTTTAGAAAAACGCAGAAACTTAATTGATGCTCTTTTTGCATATAAATTATTACGGCATAAAATTGACTGTCCACCTCTTTTAGGGAGAATAAGATATAGAGTTCCTGCCAGAATTCCGCGTGCGCCAATCACACCTTTTTACCCACCACTCAGAAGAACCGTCTTTGGAGCTAACTCCGCAATCCCTCGGCTGCCGGCTGTGCAAACTCTTAAACGGTTGCAGCGACGTTGTTGATGTGCACGCTGCTACACTCAATTAATTTCGTAAACATATACTTAACACTCTAGCATGACATTTTAATTTTGTTCAATGTTATTTTTGATTACTCTCAATTTTTTACTTTATAATTTATATAATTTACATTCAATTTAATTTAATTATTCTGACATTGTTCATCATTGCCGCAAAATGATTTTTTTTAATTATGTTTTCTTAATTTATTGTACATTATTATTTTGTTTAATTAAGAATTGTACCCCACATTATTTATGTTGAGCTTGTGGTGCTTGCCTATAAGAGGTAACTATACTGGAATTTGTTCTGTGTACCGACTATGTCATATGTATTAGTATAAGTTACTGTTGGTAAGCCAAAAATAAATAAATACACAAGAGAGTTCCCACCATGCGATGTTCTTCATAAGACACTTTATTACACTAAATATCATGTTCTTTTAAAGTTACAATGTTATGTAATTAAGTACCTGATACTCATTAAAGAAACTGCGTCTTAAGTTTCACTTTACTAACGTTGTGTAGAAATAAGTAGCAGTGCACTTACTCCTAACTTGCACGGGAATAGAACCCGTACCGTGCGCGTTATAGGAATGTCCAAAGCGTGCGATAGCAGGTGATAGTGTGTATAGGTGGCAGTAAACAAGGATGAAGGCGAAGAATGAAGAGTATTATTATTAGCCTGTATGGTCCCACTGCTGGGCAAAGGCCTCCCTCCATTCTTTCCAACGCTCACGACTGTGTGCCATCTCTTTCCAATTCTCAAGGAAGACATCCAGTTCGTCCCGCCATCTCCTTCGTGGTCTGCCGCGACCCCGTGTCACTGTTTCAGGGTACCAATCATGAGCTTTGCGTGCCCACAGCTCGTCCGGCATGCGACAGACATGTCCTGCCCAGTCCCATTTAAGCTGAGCAGCCTTTTGAGCCACGTCAATAATTTGTGTTCTGGAGCGCAGTGTAGTGTTTCGAACGTGATCTGTTAATTTAACACCTAAGATACTGCGCTCCATTGCACGTTGGCAAACCTTGAGTTTGGACTTTTGGATGTTTGTCAAAGACCAGATTTGTGCGCCGTAGGTCAAGATGGGGAGAATACACATGTTCATTAATTTCTTCTTTAGAGACATGGGCAGAGTGCCTTTGAAAAGTTCCTTCATGGACCAGTAACTCTTCCAGGCATTTTCAGTTCGTCTTGCGATCTCTTTGTCTTGTCTTGCCTGGAAAGAGATTACTTGGCCCAAGTAGATATAGTCTTGGACATATTGTATTTTCTCTCCGCCTACATGTATGCTCCTTTTGGAGCTGTTAGTCATGATTTTGGTCTTCGACATGTTCATCTTCAGTCCAACCTCGAGGCTTGCATCGCTGAGGTCTTGCAACATATGTTCTAGTCCTGTGGCTGTGGGAGAGAAAAGAACAATATCATCAGCGAAGCGAAGATTAGTTAATTTCGCCTCGCCAACGACATTATTATTATAGATTTAGATTAAAGATTTACTATTAATTTACACCAGCAATAATAATTACAAGTATAGAAAATAAGTAGTCTACAGCGCGCGAGCTCGAAGCAGTGTGTGCCGGTCGTCGGGCCGTTGCTATGCGCGTCGACCGGTTCCCTCGATCGCTGCGTCGGCGCGGCACGTGTAAGGGCGAACTTTGGACTTGTTTGTCCGATGCAGTTGCGGTGTGGTCGCACATCGTTGAGCGGAGCGATTCCGCTCGAATTTTCAGGTGGGGTCCGAGTATTTGGACCGCCACTGTTGTTATCCGAGTTACATTGCGGACACAAATAAACGTACTTTATACTATAACTTGTAACATGGCATTCAGACAATATGTAGGTATAGTCTTTTCGCCATAAGATGAGTTCCCTGACGGTTCATTTTTTTCCGTGGCACGCATACTACATTTGACGAATAAAAAATAAACTGGCAAAAAATCATAGACTTATATGTATTCTACTAGACACGCTATTTCGAATTCAATCTCGGGCGGGCAAAATCATAGAATTCGCTTCTATGATTTTGCCCGCCGTGCCCGCGCCCCAAAATAAACCTTTACCTTTGAATGCATCTAATACTAACACGATAATTGAAGAAGTAGATCGTATTAACTTTCTTGGTGTTACAATAGATCAGCATCTCCACTGGAAATATCATATAGACAAAGTTAACAAAAAAATTGCCATCTATTGCTATGTGCTATCGATCTTGGTAGAAACCACCTCTATATTTAAATAAAAATTTACATAAGATGTTTACAGAATATTTAGAAAGAGATAGAGCGAGTTTTATAAATAAAAAGAAAGAGATAGGTGAAGACAAGGGCAGAAGCATTACGACTAATCTGTCATATAGGCGAATTATCTAGAAAGAAAATATGACTTACGAAATGTTTGAAATTTTGAACAATTTAGGTGTATATATGCGGAATGTTAAAGTATGTCGAACAGTTTAGTTTTAGTTCAAGTGAAATCGAAGGCGAATTAAGAGGAAGAAATCAAAGTGGAAAGCTGAACAAGTGCAAGTCATCAGTGACAGTAAACAGTGCCAAGTGTTCCCTACACAGTGTGAAGTGTGCCGCGTACGTCGGGGCTTTAGCTTTGGCAGTGCTCGGCACGGGGACTTCGCAGTGCGCTACGTGTGGACTCTAACTGAGAGCAAGTCGCCGGGACTCTAACACGTGTGTTCCGTGATCTTCGTGGTGAACCGACTGTCACTGTCCACGCCAATAACAGTTCCTGTCCAAACGCTAGCTTCTATTCCAATCCCCTGACCCACCGCTCGCCACCATATATTGGTGATATGATATTACTTGAGCCGACAAGAAATCTTTAAAAATGGCATTATCCACAACCATATCAGCGAAATCTACCATAGTCGTCCACACCAGATATTAGAAAGTGAATCAGAATAATATTAGTTTCGAATTATGCATTATTATACAGGTGGTGGGGATAATCGACAGTAATTGAAACTACACACTCGTACTAGGTATCCTGTTACTTGTACTTATACCTAAAATTATCAAATTATAATCAACGGTATATAGCCGCAGGATATTTTTTACATTAACAACTTTAACACGCGACGTGAATACATTATTTCATTACCTACATAAGTAAACCAAACTAAATGCAATGTGCGGCCCGCTATTAAGAAATAATATAATATTGTTATGTATTGCCGATTAAATTTCGACCTTATAATCACTACATAAATATTATTATGATAATCATACAAAGATTTCCGAGGCGCACTACTCGTTTCAGTAACTGAGAAGTTAGGATTAGTTGCTAATTCCACAGTTTCGTCTAAACAAAGTGTAGGCCAAAGTAGCTCGAATCGCTTCCTCAATAGGGAGATTTAGTGCAAGAATACAAAACGAATACGTCTAGGGATTTTGCTGTGTTTGCGCTTGGCCCACTGTTTAGTGCGTGACGTGCTAAGTGTTTTGCCGCGCGCATATTTATAATAATTATAATCTTATAACTTCATACAGTACAAGGCTTTAATCATAGTTTAGATTTTTTTACGCACCATCAAACTTCAAGTCCGCGAAAAGAATATGAATATATCGGCCATTGGTTACAGAGTTAAATGACTGATGAAGCTGAATTTAGGAGCATTATAATAAAAGAAAAGTATGTATTAATTAAACGACTTCAAAAGGAGGAGGTTCTCACGTTCATTGGTATTTTTTTTATGATATGGCTTCATATATGTATCTCTGCCTCATATATGTTCAACCGCAAATAATGGGGTAGTTGGTTCAAACGCAGTAGCCCTATATCGGATTACACCGATGTATTATCCTTTGTGCTCCACCGAAAGCTATGGCAGCAGTGAGACGAAGCACCGGCACAGTCTCTGGCGCCACGCTGATACGCTTGGCCCGGAGTGGTGCGACCGATATGGAGCTCGCCGGTAGCTGGTGACGTCACCGGACCACACAACAATGGATTTGTTTTATGGGTGTTTATCAAAAGAGAGGTTTATGCTGGTTATAGAATCATCGTACACGAACTGCGAGATAGAATTATGATGTTTCAACTTTCAATATATTAAAAGCAATGGCTATTAGTAGTGACTTGTTGCAGGAAGTAAGGACAATATCACAAGACGTTGTCACGCGTGTATTGCAGCAAACGGCGGACAATTTGAGCAAATACAATTTAATTCTTGTATCCCGATTGAAGTGTGTGAGTTTGGATTTAAGGTTTAAGAGTTCAAATAAAACGTGAAGCTAGTGAGAGGAAAGTCGCGCGGGCTGGCGGGCAGCTGGCGGGGAGCGGGGCGGGGGTAGATGCCGAGCACCTTTGTTTTGATTACCTATATGAATTAGACTTCATGCCAAAAAGGGGCAGCCAAAAAGCACTATTTAATTAACGGGAGCGCAAAATGGCGCTCGTACGTTACAGGTCAGATTAGGTAACAGGAAAATATAATAAAGATTTGAAAGATTGAAGATTATTTTCAATGATATTTCGAAGATATATAAAATTGATATTTGAATTTTGTGTAAAACATGATTTGTGTGGGGGTCGTATTTTCATTTAGGGACGTCATGTCGTCACCAATCTGTAAATTACAATTTACATGTGTTTTGTTGTATATTCAAGAAACCGGCGATATTTATGCAACCATTCCTATAAAGTATTAGTAGCAACGTTTTCGTGAAAATTTACCCTAGGGATGTGTAGATACCCCACGAAGAAGAAGATGAAGAAGTTTAGAGTATTACAAAAATAAGTACTATTCAACAATGGATACAAATAAGAAAATTAGCTTATTTAATGCAATTGGCGGCCTTATCTCTAAAAGCCTAATCTCTTCCAGGCAACCGATCACACAGGAACACGAAAGTGTAGATGGCGGTAATGTTCGTAAATAATCAAGAGCTGTGCTTTAGTTGGTGGGGCGTGCAAATACACAGGTGTGGATGGGTTACCTGTTGGCGGTGTCCAGCGGCTGCGGAGTGCCGGGAGCGGGCTCGCCGTCCGGCAGGTCAGGTATGTGCGGCAGCGGCCGACTCTGCAGCAGCGCCTCTGCAACAATCATATTTCACAATAACAACTGCAAAGTAACTATATGTACATTATTTTTACCGCAAGTATGCTGGTAACGCCCATCGCCAAGTCTTGCTGAAAACAACATATTGTTATAATGACTTATGAAGCAGCGAACTCAATTTAAATGAAATCTTGATTTAAATGGAAGGTGAAAGAAAAAATTTCTTGCAATAGAATTATATATAGAGTGAGAAAATTAATATAGAATACATTCCAAACAGATTAGTCTACAAGATCTCTTAGCAGTCACTAAATACAAAAGGGATGTGATTCACTATGTAGCTTTAGTAAGTGATTAAACAATCATTGAAAACTCAATGACGATTTAGATCCGAAAGGCTCTGTGTCTTCTTCCAAATATAAGAAAATGTTAGTCCACAGTATTTTTTTTACTGTTTTATAATGTGTTTATTTTTGTAAATATTTTTGTAATTATTTCCAGAAAATAGACAAAATTAGGTAATGATTTGAAATCATGTCGATTTGACTATATCTCATTACAAAAATGGGAAATCATAAATCTAATCGTCCTGCGGGTCTCGAACCACCACCTACCAATCCGGGGTAGGCGCTCTGCATTAAGCTACGCACCATACACACTGGCAGATCAAATTTAGGATTCCCTATTAATAATAATATCATAATATCTATATAATATATAAAAGAAAGTCCTGTTAGTTACACCACTTATAACTCAAGAACGGGTGGAGCAATTTAAATGATTTTTGTGTTTTTGGATATATGTATCTTCGTCAGGAATAGGATATAGGATAGGTAATAATAAGTAATAAAATATTATAATCATTTATAATTATTAAAAACAAAATTCAAATACATAGTAAGTAATTGCATCGAAATTAAATAAAAACGGTCAAGATTGTCAATACATAATGTAATAGAGTTTTTAGAATTATCCATCATCGCTTTCTGTCAGTATATAGGCTATAAATCGTGAAACTGTCTTTGGTTTGTTTTTTTTTAATAGGTTACTGGTTAATTAATTTGTTTAGTGCGAGTGTTGTAAAAACATTATTTTGCGAGTATTATAGTTAAAAAAACCCAACGAAGCAAAAACATTAACCAACGAATAATTCGATTTGATATTACATAATAATTGATAGTACCTAAGATTGGAGATGATGGTAGGAGAAATAATAACGTTAAAATCTTCTAAAAAGTCTGAAGACAATATCGCAGATAGAATATGATACTAGACTTACGTCACTATGGATTATTTAGAAAAAAATATTAAAAAAAAATTCTAAAATCAAATCAAAAGTTCGACCACAAATTCACATGAAGAAAATTACACTTATTCAAAATATCGGTAGAATTGACGCCGTTAAAGATATACTGTGTGGTGACGGTGAAGAATATCATCACCCCATCTCATCCCGTGGGGGGCGTAGAAATCGTGCCGAGGGAATACCTTCCGCAGAACGGGCAGCAGCATTTGTCTACGAACATACCAAGCTTGGCGATTGTGGCATATACCCCCATTCTTGGGGAGGATTTTGTCAAGCAGTGGACGTAATTTGGCTGACATGATGAAGATAGGCGACCGAATGCCAAAACAGCCTTCAATTTCGCGGACACCTATTACTACCACTATTGAACAAAGTCCCTCGGTAAATACCAATGAAAACGATAAAAGTAACCCAAAAATGAACGGTGTGATATACAGATAGGTATACTATACAGTATGAAAACGCTTTGGACGGCTACATAATGAAGTCTTAACAGACTCTAGCCAAAAGTGGAGGAGGCACTTTGACAATTAATTCATAAATAAATGGATTCGAAATTACATAATCTATTTTTAATTATATTATATAATTGCGAAATTAAGAAAATCACAAAATAATTAAATCCGTATACAACAGGACAGTGTGGAGTGCAGTCATCCTTCTAATCACGGTCTGGTTGACTTGGCTATTTCTTAGCGTTTCAGCGCGAGCGGGACCCTGAATAATTTTATAGTAGATTTACAATAAACCTGCTAAGTGGCACTGCGAAGTTCCACAGGGAAGTGTCCTAGGGCCATTATTATTCCTGCTCTATATTAATGATCTCCCTGAAATTACACAATACCCATGCACTTTATATGCTGATGACATATCGATAATAATTTCTACTAACTATGACATTAATAATCATATTCTTGACATCACTAATACAATTAAATCTATTATTTTATGGCTTAATGACAATAACCTGCATGTTAATTTGACTAAAACTAATTTAATACAATTTAAAACATATGGAAAAAGGTATAACCCAATTAATATTGATCATAATGAACATCATATTTCAGAAATACATGAAACAAAATTTTTAGGTTTGTTTATAGACCAATATTGTAATTGGAAAGCTCATATTGAGAAAGTGTGCAGTCAAATAAATAAATTTGTATTTGTTTTGTACAGACTGCGTAAAACAGCGAACATAGACACGGTCTTGACAGCTTATAATGGGTGCGTAGGGTCGGTGCTAAGATATGGGTGGCACAAAAAAAATGTGTTCGTGCTATAGTAGGCATTCCCCCATGGGAATCATGTAAGCCTGTTTTTTATGATTTAAAGTTATTGACGTTGCCGTGCATGTACATATACGAGGCTGCAAAATTTGTAAAAGAGCATAAAACTCTATTTGTTAATGCTAAAGATAAATACCCCAGGAACAAAAGAAATCCAGAAAGAATAGTTTTGCCAAAAATTCCAAGAACAACATTGTATCTCAAAAATAGTTACGCGATGTGTGGCAAAATCTATAATAAAATTCCAGAGGTGATAAAAGAAATGCCATTAAATGCCTTTAAAAATAATTTAAAATCGTGGTTAATAGAGAAAGCATATTACTCCGTAAGTGTGTTTGTGGCATAACTTCTTTAATTAATGCAATTGTAATAATAATGGTGTAATAATGATAATGTAATAATAATAATGTAATAATGATAATTTAATAACAATATATTTATAATAATGTTAATATTTGCATGTCAATAAATTGGCTGAAGTTGTAAGGACCTGTAATTAGTTATAAGACCAATTAAATGTACCAACTTTACTGCAAATAAAGAATATGAATATGAATATGCGATCAGGGGCTCTACCGGCTAAGTCGCCGAACATCGATTTCTTAAATGGCGTTCAAATAAGCAAAGGTTAAAAATGACTTAATCAATCGTTAAATCGGCTTCAACGTTGACAATCGATTCCGGACCATATATGACGTCACATGTGCTCATGGAAGCCGATTTAACGATTGATTAAATCATTTTTAACCTTTATTTATTTGAACGCCATTTAAGAAATCGATGTTCGCCGATTTAGCCGGTAGAGCCCCAGATTCCTCGTTATATTTCTATTTGTGTATAATTCTATTTGTCTATACTAATATTATAAAGAGGTAACGTTTGTGAGTTTGTGACGTTGTAAGGGGTAATCTCTGGATCTACTTACTGAACCGATTATCAAAATTATTACACCAGTAGAAAGCTACGTTATTGTTAAGTGTCATAGGCTATGAAAAATAAATCCCGAACGTTTAACCCGAAGTATTACGCGGGACAAACGGGCAGGGACAAAAATATTTATAACGCGGAACGAAGTCCGCGGGCACTGCTAGTTATTTCTAAATACGTCTGAAACTTTATAAAGTAGTATTTACGAGCATCGGTTTATTGAAGGTGTGCTTTAAAAGCTCCCTCTCTTTCTATCTGTAGAGAAAATAATTATATGCGGCCAGTGGAGTATCTTGATTTAATATTTTTCATTTTTCTCCACGTAAAGTGCGTATGAAACGGTATATATTTATTACAAACGTAGGCAACATCATAATTTTAATTATTATATCCAGGGACATTATTCACACACGGCCATCTGATCCCAAACTAATCAAAGCTTGTATTATGGAAACCATATAACTGATATACTACATATTATACTACTTTTGTTTTGTTACTACATACTTATATATAATTACACCCAGACTCAAGACAAACAGACATGTTCATGCACACAAATATCTGCCCTGGGTGGGAATCGAACCCACGACCTGCGGCGTGAAAAGCAAGCATGTACCAACCACGCCAACAAGCCCGTCATAACATGACTCTTATAAGATAAATTCTGGTCGAACTGAAATCCTAGAAATTTTGGTTAATTTCCCAATCGAGTTCAATTCATTGAAATATTAGAAAATTTTCCTATTTTTATGGCTTTTTGTTGTTTTATTATTTTGCATATTTGTTACCTTCTTAACGTGTCGATGGCAAATTAATTACATTTTTGTGGCCCAGAACGTGGCCACCCTGATTTCTTACCTTCAAGTATACACTAAGTTTGTTGTACTATTTGTAGGTGGCAACAATATATATTCGTTTTCTGAAGATCCTCCTCGAGAAAGTTAAACGTACAATTGCCCATGATAAAAGCGCTGAAAAAGATTTTCTTTGAGATTCTTACTGCAGAGCCATTCCGTGTGCTCTAATGATGGAAGAACCACATGGAATGCAGATAATCCGGTTCCCGGATCTGCGTGATGTAGTATCATGATAAGTACATAGTAACAGAAAGTTTTAGCATATGATAAATAGGTTTTAACGTTGAATTGAAACTTAAAAAATGACATCGTGTGAAGTCCATTCCCAAACAAGTAGGCGTACATTTTTAGTTGTTTCGGCAAGTAATTGTCTTTGAACATTACATTGAAATCTTACTGCGCAGTTAACACAACGGTTCAGTGGAAAAAGTTGTACTTGATACCAAATTCAATTTAAAAGTCATTTGTTCCGGAAAAATACAACATTTGCACATGCTATTGCAAAACACTAACAGAAAAATCAGTAGGAATCCTATTTTAAAATAATAATTGATTTCGATGATTTCTTTTTGTGTGTTGATTTAGAAAAACTCATACGTATTTATAATATTAGTAACGATTTTTCCCCTTGGGTTTTATTACTAGAGTTTTCGTAGGGATACCTATTTTACTATTTTATACATACATACATACATAGACTCACGCCTGTTTCCCAGAGGGGTAGGCAGAGACAACGGATTTCCATTTGTCACGATCTTTGCATACTTCTTTTGCCTCGATCACTGTCATTACATTCTTCATACATGCTCGCCGGTTTAGGGTACTTCTGACCTGCCCTTTCTTGAGAACATCTCCAATTTGGTCAGAGAATGTTCGACGTGGTCTTCCCCTTCCGGTTGTCCCATTCACACAGGCCAGGTATACTTCTTTTGTCAATCTTCTTTCATTCATCCTTTCTAAATGGCCAAACCATCTCAACATGCCTTTTTCAATCTTTGTGACTACATCCTCTTTCACACCACAACGCTCTCTTACATCAGTATTTCGAATTCTGTCTCTCAAAGTCACACCACACATACTTACTATTTTAACGGGTCAAATAATCTGTAATTTACTAAATTAAGTAGTTAATAGAGTTGTTAATGTGCCACATCGTTAAACTATACCCTTGGGAACTTGCAGCTGAACTTAAATCTTGTTAAAGTAAAAAAGTATCGTCGATAGAATTAGAAAATAATGAATCAAGAAATAAGAGGGTAGCTACGCAACAGCGGATATACATAAAGTTGATGATTGTGGGAATGGAAGAGCACCTGTAACAATGCGCTTTACAACCTCGTAATTGTGCAAAAGTTCGTATTAAATATACCAACTTTCATCACAAATTATTGATCATCACCATCGTCATCATATCAACGGAAAGACGCCACTGCTGGACAAAGGCTTCTTCCCAAATATCTCCACAATAGCCGGTCTTGCGATATCCGCATCCAGCGAATTCCAGCGACCCTGACAAGATCATCGGTCCATCTTGTAGGGGGCGTGCCCACGATGCGTCTTCCGATTCGTGGTCCCCACTCGAGAACCCTTCTGCTTCAGCGGCCGTGATGCTTTACGGAACAGAGAGGTCGCTCACTATGGGCCTTATCAGACGACTCAGGTCACCCAAAGAGCAATGAAGACGGCTATGCTTGGAGTTACCCTGCGAGATCGAATCGAATTATTGATATTTAGGGTTCCGTAGCCAAATGGCAAAAAACGGAACCCTTATAGATTCGTCATGTCTGTCTGTCTGTCTGTCTGTCCGTCCGTATGTCACAGCCACTTTTTTCCGAAACCTGTACTAACCTGAAGAGCTGTACTACTGAAACTTGGTAATTAGATGTACTCTGTGTACGCATTAAGATTTTTACACAAAAATAGAAAAATAACAATTATACCCATACATGTGGGGTGTCTATGGATAGGTCTTCAAAAATGATATTGAGGTTCTTAATATATTTTTTTTCTAAACTGAATAGTTTGCGCGAGAGACACTTCCAAAGTGGTAAAATGAGTGTCCCCTCCCCCCCTCTAGCTTCTAAAATAAGAGAATGATAAAACAAAAAAAAATATATGATGTACATTACCATAGAAACAAACAACGAAAATTGGTTTAACGAGATCTAGCAAGTAGTTTTTTTTAATACGTCATAAACCGCAATTTGCTTTCATTTAATCAACTGAAATACTTGCTGCTATGGAACCCTTCATGTGCGAGTCCGACTCGCACTTGGCCGGTTTTATTTATCTGTAATATAAATGAAACGCTACAAATTAAGTCTCCAATATGTTTAGAAGCTGTTCTCAATTACGTATGCATATTAGAAATCCAGACATTATCATGTACTGTATACCCATTGTATACATATACGTTTTCGTAGAAAATGGGTTAAAATAGAAGGACTAATGTAAGAAATAAAGCAGAAACCGAAAATATGCATGGTACACGTATACTGTCGAATTTCGAGTGACGTGTGGAAATGTGTGTCTGTATATCTGTCGCCTTCTTTCCCAGATACCAATAATTTAATTGAATCACTGATATAAATCTAAATTAATAGACAACTAAAAATAACAAATATCTGGGTTATTTTATACAATCCGTGTACCTAAATATCTATATGTACCTAGAAATAATTATAAATTAATTATATATTACTACAAACATGTTCTGACTATTAACAAGCGCTTTTTAAAAGTCTACTTGAATAAAAACTTTTTATTTTTTTAACACATTTGTTTTTACCTCAAAACACTTGCTTGGCACAAAGACACTACCAGTTACAGTGGCACAATCAATCGATAATAATCTTTAACCTCGTAAGGGTAACGGGTATAACTGTTGAAAATGTAGAATTGTCATCAGTCCTAGTAGTACTAAGTATGTCAAATATCGTTTTAATCATCAGTTCAAAATCATGTTCAAAGGTCCTTCTTACATACTTAATAAATATTGTCCATATATAAGCCGAATTTCGGCCACGGCGGCCAGTCTCAACAGAGATTAGCCATCTGCGCGGGATATATTATAGTGCTCAAGTGTGTGCGCAAACACAGGGGCACTTTCTATTCCATGACTCTCATGATCCGATGGGACGCCTAGCGACACGACCGGAAAGAGGTCAGGCACACGACCGACGACTTTACGTGCTCAGTACATACATTATGTTAAGTAGTTACATAGTTATTAACATAATGTATGTGATGATGATGGTGTCCTCCCAGACGTGTCCGTCGACGGTGTCGCCCTTAGCTTGTGTGGGCCTGGGCCCTTGCATGGGCAACAAATATTCCAACTTCATAATAATATAATGTTGCGGTAGCGTGATAAATGTAGTTAAATACCTTATAGATACATCTATAATTTAAATAAACCGGCCAAGTGCGAGTCTGACACGCGCACGAAGGGTTCCGTACCATTGTCCATAAAAACGAGCAAATACAATAAAAATTTAATTTCCCATACAACAAATGTATGGATCGATCGAGGAGATTATCATAAAATTCGTAGGACAATTGCCACAGTCACTAAATGGTGTTCTGTCATTTGACAAGAAACGATTCCCAAAGTTAGGTAAAAAGTTAGGTAAATTTATACTTGATCAAGTTCTTACTTCACAAACTGTTCTTTATGCAATTACTTACTTAGTAAACCATAACATATTTTATAATATACAGAAATATTTTTTACATAGAAAGGTATAATTCGAGAATAGGTATTGCATGCTGAGACACCTTAAAATGTTGTGCATTTAATTATAATTTTAGACTTAATAATCTAGACGTAAGAAACAATGTAACAACTACTGTTTGTCCAAATAAATAAATATACTTTTGGACCTATAAACATATATTCTCGTATTCTACTTTCTGTGTAGGAAAGATTTTGTAGTTAGTAAACTAGTAGGATAGGTTAATTGAACAGAGAAGTTACTTTAGGTTAGGTTTGAACTGACCACAACCCCAGAATCGAATTATATCTATTTTACTTGATTAAGTACGGTCGCAATTTTACTAATGAATTAGGTACTTGGTCAGATGAATATTTTTGGAATGATATTATAACTATTAAATATTTTCAAAGTAGAACATCTTCATAATCTGTATTCAGATGTAACTTTGCTAAATCTATAATTATAACTCGAACTTCATCTACTTTTTCCATCATTAAAACCAAATCCAATAGGACATGGTAACCTTCAAGAAGTGAGACTATTCCCTTCTATACAACGTGTAACGGAATAAACGCAATACCTCAGACATCCCAATTAGAATATTAAATTACTAACTAAAATAACATCTGTAATTTAACTTACTTAAAAAACACCCTGTTTTTGGGGTTCCGTAGCCAAATCGCAAAAAACGGAACCCTTATAGATTCGTCATGTCTGTCTGTCTGTCCGTCCGTATGTCACAGCCATTTTATTCCGAAACTATAAGAGCTGTACTGTTGAAACTTGGTAAGTAGATGCATTCTGTGAACCGCATTAAGATTTTTACACAAAAATAGAAAAGTAATAATAATTTTGGGGGCTCCCCATACTAAGTAGGTACTTCTTATTCTGTGCCCATACATAGAACTGAAAGTCAAAATTTTTTGTTTTTCATCGTACACATATATGTGGGGTATCTATGGATAGATCTTAAAAAATGCTATTGAGGTTTCTTATATATTGTTTTTCTAAACTGAATAGGTAGTTTGCGCGAGAGACACTTCCAAAGTGGAAAAATGAGTGCCCCTCCCCCCCCCGTTACTTCTAAAATAAGAGAATGATAAAACTAAAAATTGATTTACATTACCATGTAAACTAACAACGAAAATTGGTTTGAACGAAATCTAGTAAGTAGGTTTTTTTTAATGCATTATAAATCGTAAACCGTAATGTACCTTTTAATCAACTGAAATACTTGCTGCTGCGGAACCCTTCATGGGCGAGTCCGACTCGCACTCGGCCGGTTTTTTTTAAATAACATAGTTGTCCTGACTTTACATAAAACGATGGAGCATTCAGCATACTACTCTATTCCTACGCACACACTCGTGCGGTTGCCTATGTAGTAGTTAGGAACAGAAAGCTACGCATTAGGTATATCTGTACTTTCAAATGACGGAACATTACGCAGTTTGATGTTGATTATATGCGATATTAACGTATAACTATTATTCCTAGTTGCCTAAATAGTTAAATAATGATTCCATCTTTCCATCACACTCACAGACTGACGGCTTCGAATAATTTGGTTTAATTACGGACACCGAAGTATTTTTAATATGAGCAACTTTTCACCCCACTGCGATCTATCAGTTCGGCAATACATAAAGCGCGGGCGCGCCTTATGTCACCGGGCGGCGGCGCCCGCCTCTGTTCACCTGCCATCTACTAAGCCGTGTTTACATTCTTATTACGTATACATAAATATTCAAAGTTGGCGTGTTCAAAAGATTTCAATTATAATATTTATTGTACTTAAAATGGTAATAAGAAGGTATTTCCATACCTGAGCTACTTACCCTACATACTTCTTCTTCGTCCCTATTTAAGAGATTTACAAAATGTCTGCCGCCTTGCCCGATACACATTATTGCACGTTTTCTTACAATTCATTTTTAGTTAGTCTGTCCTGTCGCTCACTCTAGTACCATGTCGTTCACTGTACACTCGACACGCTAACTGCACATTATCGTTGCAACGAGCAAATGTCCTCACCATCTCCGTGTACTGGAGATTGCTGTAGCGGAAAGCAATCGCGCGCGTAAACAAGTAACAACAACAAAACAAAATCACGTGATACACTTGTCGCTGCCGGCGGATGACTAATTAATTAGGATAATAATTTCATTTGAGGTCGCGCGGGGGCCTGTGGCGTGTGCGTCGGTCAAAGGGCTAAGTCGGTAAATCGGTTCGCCTCCCTCTTTCATATTGATTTTTCGTTTGCAAAAAACGTAACTTAGATTTTCTAATATTTTGTAATTTCTCAACAAAAGATAGTGAAATTCGGAATTACAAATACAGTGACGCATTTAAAAAAGCTTTAATACTTTGGAATAAGTTTGAAATTTCCTTAAATTACGTTTTTATTTAATTAGTTCAAAATTGTAAAGACGTACAATCGTATGAAATCGCTGAAATTAAACGATTAATACCCGAGGCCACCCTTTTACGGTTCGGGCCACAGCTCAGGGGGCTGAAGCAAAAGGACAGAATTCTAAGAGAGGGTGTGATCAGTTGCACGGGATCACCAATGACGTGTTAAGGGGCCAAAGCGATCCTCGCCGCTGAGGAGCCTACCCTAGCTAACCTGCGGCTTTCTCTAGCTACCTAGGTGGACGACGTGTATGTATAATATTGAGCGATCTAAAAATTCAGCCGTTCATTCATATGGGCTTTTATTTCTTTGATAGGTATAAGGCTTAAATTTCCCTATATAAAATATTTTTTACGTTGGTTTTACGCAGTGCTTCTAATTTAGGTTAAATGAAGGATTTTCCGGAGAAGATTAACACATTTAAATAGTGATGGAAATCGATTCAGAAGCCCGTTCTGACCAAACTACTTTCAGGTCTTGTTACACCTTGTATAGGCCGGAAAATCGCTTGCGGCTTCTCTGGGGGTTGCGAGTGTTGATGGGCTGCGGTGATCACGAACTTTCAAGGGATTACCTTGCTGGCTTGCCTTGCTATCATATAAAAAAACTTACTACAGTTTTCATTTCTTTATTATTTGACACACTAAAGTATTGCCGTTGCCGGTTGGAGTGGTTGGTAAATGCTTGACTTTCACGCCGCAGGTCGTGGGTTAGTTTCCACCCAGGCACAGGGCAGGACAGTTATTGGTGTGCATGAACATGTCTGTTTGTCCTGAACCTGGATGTTATTATCTATATAAGCTGTATTTACAAAAGAAAAGTAGTATATGTAATATATCAGTTATCTGGTTTCCATGGTACAAGCTCTGCTCAGTTTGGAAGCAGATAGCTGAGTGTGAATAATTTCCCAGGATATCAGAATATTATTGTATTTACCGAATCATATCGCATCAAAGTTTCTTCTTTATCTCTGATATCCGCTAGATCGTTCTGTCCTTATTTCGCTCGCTCAAGTAATACGGATCGGGTCGTTTTGGCCTTCTACTTCGTTATGCGGTCACTTTGAAACTGCCAAGTGATCTGTATTTCTTAGTTACCGAGCAATATTTCTACTAACGTACCTGGGCGAGTTTTAGCCAGGACTTTGAGAATCAATGAAGTCTAGTCTTCATTGATTCTCAAAGTCCTGGCTAAAACTCGCCCAAAGCTAAAACTATAAAATCTGCGCGTATTGTAACATCATCACCCCAGCTCATCTCATAGGGGGCGTAGAAGTCGACCCGAGGGAATATCTACTAGAGGCCGGGCAGCAGCTTTCTTCCGAGTATTATGACAAGCACACTGTGAGCGCCAACCCGTCTGCCAAGCGTGGCGATTATGACATACCCCCAAGATGATTTTCGGGGGAGGCTTATCCACCAATGGACATCTTCCAGCTGTGATTATGTAGGTATGTGTGCGCAACTATGGATGTCTCAAGCATACCGACACGATTAGATGAATCTTTCTTTTATGTGTTTTTATTGTCGTGAGAACGTTTTGTACGACAAAAAATGCAATTATACAAAAATACCAGAAAAGTGAGTGTGCGAATGGGACATAAGACTTTAAGGTGTACTGGCCGTTGTTTTTCAGCACTATTTGTTGGAAGTTTTTCCCCTCTTATTTATGGGAAAAAGAAAAAGGTTGTTCATTACAATGCATTAAAATAAATATTATAATATTAGATTTTAGAGAGTATTAACGGGAAAAAAATATGGACGAAGTTCGCCGGATCAGTAAGTAAAATATACGAATATAAAATTTCAGAATAAACAAAACAAAAGTTGATATAAAGATGACAAAGATACCAAGTTCATTATTATTATTATTTATTTATTTGCATTAAATGTGGTACATATAGTTGGTAAAAAAATCTTTACAATCAGTACAAATACACATTTGCCATTATTAAAAAAGCATGCAAAGCTATGGTTGAGTCACAAAAGTATTTAAATTGATATAATATGTCAGCTTAGACATTTTAAATTAATTTAACTAGAAATCATATTAAGTTGGGTTTATACCAACATTTACACACATAACACCACAAGTCAAGAAATAACAAAGAAAAAAATACATAATATTATAAACTAGTCGATAAGAAATTGGAATGAATTGTACAGTAGATTAACCTGTCTAATATTTTACTAATTACATTAAAAACTTATTAATTACAACAATTGTTATTACAGCGCATTTATAAGTGATAGGAGTTTTTAGAATAGGTTTTGAGAAATTCTTCTACTGAATAGAAACATTCGTCTATCAACCATTTATGCAGACAATTACAAAACTTATTACAAGGTAAATCAGTTATTATCTTAGGCAATGCATTGTAAATGAGAGGTGCCATATAAATGCAACTGCGTCGGAACATCTCAAGACGTGGCACTGGCATTTTCATACGCATATGAGTCACTTGACGTTTGTTGATATTGTCTTTAAATTCAAAGAGCGAAGGATTACTTTTTACAAATTTTGCTAGTTCATAAATATAGATACTAGGGACTGTCAAAAGAGCTTGTGATTTAAATACCGGTCTACACGAGTCAAACCACCTTAAGTTGAACATTGCACGAAGACATTTTTTTTGTGCTACGAACACTTGCATTATTTCAGTTGAGTAGCCCCAGATTGGTATACCGTAACGTACGATGTAACAAACATACGCGTGGTAGGCCATCAGCGCGGCATTTACAGAGGTTGTTTCTTTGATCTTTTTCAGAGCGAATACAAACTTATTTATTTTCTTGCAAATTTTGTCAATGTGGTCTTTCCACGTAAGGTGTTCTTCAACTATTATACCTAAAATGATGTGTATTGTGACTGTTCAACTCTAGCTTGATTATGAAAAATATTTAACGAAATATTCTTACTTTTGTACGTCCTAAAGTAAATTAATTTCGTTTTGTCAATATTAAGTTGTAATGAATTTATTCGACATTATTGATCTTCCATTGGCTCCAACATTCGCTAATACATTGACCAGTATCAAAAATTGGCCGAATACAAAATAATGTACCTACATGTAGCTATATTTTTTCCTTTCTAGTCCCTCTTGAGAAAATGGAACCAGCGCCTTTACTGCTGCCGACGGTACGGTCAAATAAAAGTTTAATACTGACACAAACGGAGTACGTCAGCCCCACGGTCTGCCTTAAGGGATACTTTGAGAAAACGTTTTAATTGAAACTGGAAGAACTTTATTAGATACAGTAAGTTTACAATTAAGTTGAGTGCTTACTTCGAATGAGTAAACTTTAAATCTAGAATTCAGAAATACATATTTGAAACGTCTGAGGTTGAAATGCTTGGAACATAAAGACCAAGTGCCCGCGTTGTTAATCGCCAAATATTGTTCTTTGGGTGGTCCTTTCTTTGGCTAAAGAATAATCATGCCTATTCATCATTTCTTCTACTCCCTGACTATTTTACTGCTCGGTATAGCGGTAGTATGTACAACAGCAGGTAATCAGGTCCTGGGTTCACATCCCGGATTTGGGAGTTGGCGGTACAACACCCCCTTGCCTCGGAGAACGTAAAGCCGTCAGGCCTGTACCCTGACCTAGCGGTAGCGTGTTCACCTGCAGAGAACGAGGTTCCGTGTTCAAATCCCGGGTCAGGCCAAAAGTGATTTTGGGACTTTTCGGGAAAAATAAAAATTTCTCAGCATCTGCCCGAAGTCTGGAAGTTGACGGTGTTATACGCCCGTACCTCGGCCATCGGTCCTATACATGACCTCTTTCCGGTCGTGTCCCATCGGATTATGAGAGTGATAGAATAGAAAGTGCTCCTGAGTTTGCGCACACACTTGTGCACTATAATATGTCCCGCGCAGATGGCTAATCTCTATTGAGAATGGTCGCCGTGGTCTCAGTTCGGCTAGGAGGACATTATTATAATAATTTATTTGTGCCAGTTTTTTAAAATAATAATACTATTACTAATATCATTATTTACACACGGCCATCTGATGCCAAACTAAGCAGACCTACTCTTGTACTATGATGATGTCTTCCCGGCCGAATTTCGACCACGGCGGCCAGTCTCAATGGCGATCAGCCAATTGCGCAGGACATATTATAGTGCACAAGTGTCTGCACAAACACAGGGGCACTTTCTATTCCATCACTCTCATGATCCGATGGGACGACTAGCGACACGACCAGAAAGAGGTCAGGTACAGGACCGACGGCTTTACGTGCTCTCCGAGGCACGGATGTATAATACCGCCAACTCCCAGACTTCGGGCTGATACTGAGAAATATTTTTTTTACGGAAAAATCCCAAAATCACATTTTGGCCCGACCCGGGATTTGAACCCAGGACCTCATTGTCTGCGATTGAACACGCCACCGCTGGACCACCGAGGCAGTAATAAATAAAATAAGTAGTAAATAGTCTTGTACTATGGAAACCGGATAACTGATATACTATTTCTTTTTGTAAATACATACTTATATAGATAATTACAACCAGACTCAGGACAAACAGACATGTTCATGCACACAAAAATCTGCACTGGGTGGGAATCGAACCCACGACCTCCGGCGTGAAAAGCAAGCATTTGCCAACCACGCACCAGGCCCGTCATAATCTTCTTATATAGTAACACGCCTATTATATTTTAATCCTGCCAAGTTGCCAAGAATTGGGTAGACCTGATAGTTAACGTAGCTTATGGAACATATATGCCTTGCTTGCACGTGTCCGACCATACAGCCGTCTCTAACGAGCTCCGGCTTTAGCAACACGGAGGCCTAGCTGACTTAATTACTACCTGCTGTTACCTGCAGCGTTTTCTCAAAGGAAGATGTATGTACTTCCTCAGTGGAGGTGGTATAAAAGGGAACTACTTCTTTCATGTAAGTACCACCAATAGCACAGCGATGGTACAGACGCCAGCACATCCAGCTACCCCAATCTGTCAAATTTCTTTTATAGATTTTCAACTTTATACATAAGCATAAGGTTCACTTTCAATTGGGGAAATTTGACAGATTGGGGTAGCTTGATGTGCTGGCATCTGTACTATATGGATGAAAAATGCGCGCAAGAGTCGATAGTAACTGAATTAAATTTTTATAGATGCAACATGCTTGCTTATGAGTTAAACTACAGAACTGCGCAAAATATATGAATTACTTTTTTTTTTTTTTTTTGGTAAGGCAGGGGAATGCCTTCGCATGCCACCCGCAAAAAGTGTCAGCGGGTGGGTATGTCGGACTTGCACCGACTAAACCTACCTGCCGTGGACTTCTCTTGGCGCTTGGTGGGGGAGTCCCGGGAACGCGGGTATGCTGCTCCGGTACCCCCATTTTGCGCCATGTCCCAGATGGTCGGGACACGTACCCTGGGAGGGCTCCTTTGGATTGCCCTCCCTTATTGCTGACTCCTGCCAGAACGGCACAGCGACTGCGCCACAAGCAGATCGCTGTCATCCCGGAGCCGCTTGTACGTGGCGACAGTAGAGAGCACTTCTCACACTGCCGCCGCGGCCCCGACGGGAGTTGGGCTAACGGCTGCCGCCGCCACCCCGACGCCTCCTCCGCCTACGAGCGGGATCGGCTCGTTCCCGATCCCGTTCGGCGGCCTCCTTCTGCAGCAAAACTGCCTCACAGAAGGAGACCACGGCATCCCATTTGGTGGAGTCGCCAGCCAGCATCGCATACACGACTGCTGGCGGCGAAAAATCCCGTCCGATCTCAGCGACCAGGACTCGTCTCTCGGCCTCCCAGGCCGGGCACTCCTCCAGCGTATGCCAGAGTCCACGTCGCTCCCGCAATGGTGACAATGTGTCGTCACTTCTCGGCCTATCCGGCACAGATACTCACCGAAACACCCGTGTCCGGTGAGTATCTGAGTCAGTCTGTAGGTGACGTAACCGCCCTTCCTTCCCACCCAGGCCTCGAGGTGAGGCAGGATAGCACCGACGGCACGTTGGCGCGCGTTCAGACGCAACTCAAGCCGTGCGCGCCACTGCGTTAGTACGCACCGGTGTGCATCCCGCCTATAGGCAACGAGCGTCTGCGCCTCACCGCTCTCCCGGCGGACGCGGATCTCGGTGTAAACCGTCGCGTCGACTGCCGCCAGGAGATCAAACGGCGGGAGGCGCGCCAGGAGTGTCGCCGCCTCAAAGGATACCGTCCGGTATCCTCGTGCGATCCGTATGGCCACCACACGCTGCAGGCTGTTCAAAATAGGTCTGCAGCGGGAGGCGCCCGTCAGGCGTTCAGACCAGACGGGCGCCCCATAAAGGACCATGGATCGCACGACACCTCCGTAGAGGCGACGAACTTCTTCCCTGGGACCCCCGAGGTTCGGCAAAAGCCGGTGTAACGCTCCGGTTACCCGGCGCACTCGGGGGGCCAGACGCTCGAAGTGCTCCTCGAAGCCCCATCGGCTGTCTAGCCAGTAATCCAAACATATACTAATGGGATCTAGAAATATCATCAAGCAGGTAGAACAGAAACCCCCTATCGTTAAAATAGGAGACTGTTTGATAGAGCGGGTAATGGAGGCACGAAACCTTGGGGTTGTTTTTGATGGTCAGTTAAAATTTGAAACACATGTTGTACAAGCTGTACAAAACTGTTTCTATCGTCTCAAGCTACTCTACCGGGTTCGCCCATACATTAGTGTTGATGTGCGGATTATGCTCTGTGAGTCTCTCATCCTCTCAAAACTAAACTATGCCGACACAATGTATGGGACATGTCTGCTTGCTCGAACTGAGAGGCTAATACAAAGAGTTCAGAACGCATGTGCTAGATTCTGCTACAATGTGCCTCCTAGATCACACATAACCCCTTATCTGAATAGTGGTAATATGCTAAAAATGATGGCTCGCAGAAAACTACATCTTGCTACTCTGCTATTTGGTGTGGTGGCAACAGGTAAACCAGGTTATCTATATAATAAATTGACTTGGTCGCATGATCAGAACTCACATAAAACTAGAGCCTCTTCGTACCTATTGATAACTCCTAAACATAGGACTAATGCGTTCCGCGGCAGTTTCCGATTCGCCGCTAGTCATATCTGGAACGTTTTATTGCCGCCTCTTCGTGCGCTGCGAACAAAACATTGCTTTAAAGAACATTTCAGGACGCATTTACTCGAAAAACAAAAAACTGATCAATTGTAATTGTAACTTACTTAGGTTATGCACGTCGCTAGCCAAGGCCATAGCAAGTATTTCCGGTCTTTTTCTTATTTTATTATTAAACTGCCCGGATCATGTAAATATCACAAAACACGTGGCAAGGATCTTTCTCTTATTAAACTGCCCACATTCACATTTATATTTATCGTAATATTTTATACTTTGACAGTTTTTGATAGGTAAACACAGCAATGACGCAATACTAGTTGTTTATATTCTCTTTGATGACATTTAAAGTGGTTGGAGTCGCAACCAAACGCTACTACAGGTCGATACGCATGATAATTTTGTAATTTAATTAGTAGTTTTTTTAAGCGCTATCGGAAGATCAGCGTTGCAGTAATTATTATTATTTACTGTAACATTTGCTGAGGTAGACGCCTTTCCTAGCTAGTACTAATAATGTTGCATGCTTCATTAGTATTATATAAACTAAACGTAATTAGTTATATTGTCTTAGATTTAAACTAAGTTAAGGATTATCTGTGCTTGTTGGGAATAAACCTTTTTTTTTTTTTTTTTTTTTTATTTTTTTTTTTTTAATTTCCCGAATAGAAAGGAACCTTAAGGATAAAGTTGATAATCTATAAAAGAAATTTGATAGATTGGTGTAGCTGGATGTGCTGGTGTCTATACATTAGTAGTACAGATATATTTCAAGGTCTCAGTCACCGCACATTCAGTTAGTATAAATAAATACTGGCGCCTTGCAGACGAAGTACCTACGCACCCGTGGCAAGTAACCCACAATATCATTTCGCCTCCTAGCCTGGTTTTCTGGGTTACATGGCATATATTTGTGAACATTATTCTTCTAAGACAGTCGCCTCGCCGCTTCGTGTCCTGGGCTCGAATCCCGCGCAGGACAACTATTTGTGTGACCCATAAAAATTTTTTGGGGGTAGGTTAAGAAAAAGATCAGACGTAATTTCGCAAAGGTTAATTATATTTTATTTATAATTAAAGTATTTACGAATTCTTTTCTGTTAATTTTGAGTGTTCTTAAGTTGATTTAGTGTTACTTACCAGAGAAGCACTTTTATGTAACTTAAGTTTCACATTAACACCACCTGCTAGCTTAACATCTACACTGCACTTCACATTTACACAAAGATGTCGAATTTGTCAGAGATCATGACCACACAGAACCGACTTGAAGAGAACATCACAAAGAGATTCGACGACCTCCAGGCGCAGATAACAAATGCTGGTTCATCCAAAGATACTGTTGCAAAAGTCGCCGAAGAACTCCGGACATTCAGGGAGCTTATTTTTGGTATCCTCGGTCTTCTCAGACAGCAAATCAGAGATTGCAGCAAGCAAGTTGATGACCTTGAGGCACAAAACCGTCGAAAAGTCCTCATTGTATCAGGTATACCCGAGGAAGAAGATGAAGACTGTGCTAAACTCGCTCTGGATGTCTTTAATATTAAGATGGGCCTTAGTGATATCAACAAAACTTCCATTAAAGTTTCCCATAGGCTCGGCTCATCCAAAAAGCAACACCATCGGCCTATTTTAGTGCGGTTCGCAAGCTTGGACTTCAAATCGGCAGTCTGGAAGGCAAAGACCAAGTTGAAGGGTTCTCCAGTGTCAGTTAAGGAGTTCCTGACGAGGCCCAGGCAAGCAGTCTTTGCCAAAAGTCGTGCTCATTTTGGATTTCGCTCTGTTTGGACGCAAAGCGGCGTTATCTTCATCAAAACGCCGTGCGGTAGCAGCCACAAGATCACCACGGAGGAAGAGTTGGCCCCACTCATCACCAAGTACCCAAAAGTGTCGGTGGGGACTCCGGCAACGAGCACTAAGTCCGATCATAGCAGATCCTGAAAAGACAATATTTTATTTAGCTTTCTTGCACGTAGTTTTAAATAAACTAAGTATTTTTTATTACATTTAAACGTTTAAACCTACCATTCTAAACTCGTCGTCATGTTTTTGTAGTCAGTGAGTTATCATCATTCTTCTTTAACTTTGTCTTGTTTCCCAGTGTCGCTATTTACTTCTCAAGATTCATGTAAGTTGTTTTTTTTTCTAAGACGTAAATGTAGGTACCTATATTATAAAATTAAATATTCTTGTCAAAGTACCTTTCCAATTGATTACAAAGAGTTTATTTTGATTATTTCAACGTAGTTCGATTAGCGTGTGACATGACATTTCGCGTGTCAATTTGACATTATGACGTTTACGTTATTGACCGTGAAATACATTGGCCGAACGTGGATGTGTCTTTTCGCCACAGTCGCGTTTCGTTTCACATTCACTAGTAGCATCCATCTGCGAAGTGTGTTGCAATTACGTGTAAAATGTATTGTAAATTTTACTTATTTATGTTGTCGTTTTAAGTTACGTTTATAGTAGTGTGCTGATGTGCGCTGGCGGGTGGTGCAGGGTTTAATTGGTCCGTCAATTATTGCACTACTTAATTATTATTTTTCATAATTATTAATAGGTTATAATTTTATTTTTATATAAGTATTTAATTTTTATTTATGTCTATTTTATCTGATAATGATTTGTATTTTTCTGCTAATGAATTATCTGCTAGCGACGACAGTTTCTGTTCTTTAAGCGACTCTCTTGAAGATTTTCTTAAGAGTCATTTTAGTCAATCTCATAAGAACCTACTGAACATTTGTCATATCAATGCACAAAGTATTCCGAGCCATTTTAGTGATCTGTACAATGCCTTTTCAGACTGTAACGTACACGCCGTCCTGATTTCAGAGAGCTGGCTTAAACCACATCTGCTTTCCACAATGTACTCCCTTCCAGGTTTTGTGCTCGTCCGGAACGATCGGTTAGGTAAAGGAGGTGGAGGGGTTGCCATATATCTCAGGAGTAACCTCCCGTATAAGATATTGGCCTCATCTTCCTCGAACTACTCAGCCTCTGCAGAGTATCTTTTCCTAGAGGTTGATATCAAAGGGGTCAAGTTAGTTTTGGCCTCAGTATATTGTCCCCCTAATGTTGACTATTTCACCGACGTGGAGTTGGTACTCGAATCTTTGGGTTCAGAGTATGCTCACCACATCATCATGGGCGACTTCAATACCAATCTCCTTAATGAAAATTCTCCTCGTACCCGGAAACTTATGCATATCGTCGAGTCAAGTACCTTGCATGTTTTGCCGCTCCAAGCTACCCACTTTAATGCCTCAGGAGATGATACTTGGCTCGACTTAATCCTATCCTCTAATCCTTCCTTGGTTTCCGCTCACGGACAACATCCCGCCCCTGAATTTTCCAACCATGACCTCATTTACCTATCCTATATCCTGAAACCACCTAAACCCAAATCCAAGGTTCTGCACGTGCGTTCTTTCGCAAAAATGGACATAGAATTGCTATGCAAGGATGCGGCAAAAATTGAGTGGGAACCTTTAGTTGAAGCGATCGCCATTGACGATAAGATTGAGGTTTTTAACAACACGCTTACAAAGCTGTATGATGTACACGCTCCTGTAAGAAAGGTAAAGCTGAAGCGTCCACCTGCACCCTGGATGTCTAAGGGAATTCAGATGGCCATAAGAAGAAGGAACCGGGCGTTTCGTAAATTTAAAAGAAGTCGTTCTGATGCCGATTGGTCTCTTTATAAATTGGCTAGAAATCGGTGTAACCAGATGGTACGTAACGCTAAACGCCGGCACATTTTTGACAATATTTCTTCATCTACTCCTGCTGGTATCTGGAAATTCCTCGGAACTCTAGGTATCGGTAAGTCGCAATTTTCAAACCCTCCTAGCTCTATCAGTCTGGATGATCTCAATCTACATTTCTCTACCACTTCTACGATGGATCACCGGACGATATGTGATACTGTCGACTATTTGAATGGTTTGTCGCGCCCTAATATTAATTCGTTTCACTTCACCCCAGTCTCTTCTGAAGAGATCAAAAAAATAATCCTTTCCATCAAATCCAATGCTGTTGGTTGTGATAAGATAGGTCGTCGGATGATTATTCCTATCCTGGACTATCTCCTTCATGCAATTTCCCACATTATTAATTTTTCCCTGAATACTGGATCTTTCCCCACCTTATGGCGTAAAGCTTTTCTCCGCCCACTCCCTAAGTCCTCGAATCCCTCACTTGCTACCCATTACCGTCCTATCTCTATTCTTCCTTTCCTCTCCAAGGTACTTGAGTCCTGTGTCCACAAACAACTCTCCCGTTATATACTTAACAACCATCTCCTAAGCCCGTTCCAATCCGGATTTAGACCAGGCCACAGTACCATCACCGCACTCCTTAAAGTGACTGGCGATATTAGGGCAGGTATGGAGGGTACCATGATTACCGTTATGGTTTTGATCGACTTTTCCAACGCCTTTAATACCGTCAGTCACGATATCCTATTATCTGTTCTCTCCCATCTCATGGTCTCTGATGAAGCACTGGAATGGTTTTCCTCCTATCTTCGGGGGCGCCAGCAGTCGGTTAGCATCGGTGAGTCCTCATCGAGCTGGCGTGACCTAGTTGCTGGTGTTCCACAAGGCGGTATACTCTCTCCTCTTTTATTTTCTATCTTCATAAATCTCATAACTCATGATCTTCAGTGTACGTATCATCTTTACGCCGATGATCTTCAGCTTTACGTTCAAACGCCAATCGACATACTCCCTGAGGCTATTTGTGAGATTAATCGGGACTTAGATGCTATAAAAAATTGGTCTGATAAGTTTGGCTTAACCGTAAATCCTACAAAGTGCCAAGCCATAATAGTTGGGAGCTCGCGCTCAGTGTCAAAGGTGGATTTACGCGATGTTCCGCCAATAGTATACAATTCCACGAGCATTCCTATTAGCCAAAATGTCAGAAATCTTGGTTTATTTATAGACACGACACTAAGCTGGCAAAAACAAATAGTGAATGTCAGTCAAAGAGTCACAGGCGTATTGCGTTATCTCTATCGGCTTAAAAATTTCCTTCCAGGTAAAACTAAGGCAATGCTCGTGCAGGCCCTAATATTCCCTATAGTCGACTATGGTGATGTATGCTACTTTGACCTGAATGCAGATCACCTCAATAAACTTGACAGACTTCTAAATAACTGCATTCGATTCGTTTTCAATCTTCGTAAGTATGACCACATATCTGCCCACCGTTCCCAACTTAAGTGGTTACCGATACGGCAACGACGCACATTACGAGCACTAACCACCCTTTATTCTATATTAGACTCTTCTTCTACTCCATCGTACTTATCTTCCCACTTTCAATATCTCTTTACCAACCACAGTAAAAATCTTCGCTCTTCTCACAATCGTCTCCTTCAATGTCCATCTCATCGCTCTGACTTCCTTCACTCTTCTTTCTTTGTAGAATCTATTCTACAGTGGAATGCATTACCTCTCGAAATCAGGATGGCCAAGAGTCGCTTCACATTTAAAAGGAAAGTTCGAGACCATATCCTTCGGAAATTCTTAGCAGAAACGCGTTGATTATAAATGTATGATTACATGATCGGATTGAATAGTATAGTATTGTATATTTATACATATATATTTATATAGTATAGTATAATATAGTATAGTATAATATAGTATAGTATAATATAGTATGTATTGCATTGTATAGTATTTTATAGTATTGTATAATCCTGTTTTTTTTACCATTAATCTTTACTTTACGATCTGTGCACCTACCATGCTCTCTCTGCACCACCCTAAGGTTGACTGGCAGAAAATGCCTAGGGCATTAAGTCCGCCTTTGTACAATTTAATGTGCATTAAGTGATAAATAAATAAAAAATAAAAATAAATAAATAGTTGTTCTGAGTCTGGATGTACTTTGTGTCCGTCAATTATATGTTTGTGAAGTACCTACTCCGCGACACTGGGATTAGATTCCCTAGCGCGGGCGTTGTCTTTAAAAAAAATAAAAATGATAATAATAATTATCAGCTTTTTGTACTGTTCGATTGTGTGTCATGTATGAGAAATTATAGTAGTGTGTGAGTATGGGTTTATGCGTGTGTGTTTTTGGGTGTGTTTACCTGTTTTCTGGTTGCACCATTATAGGGAATAAGGCTTAGTATGTCTAGAATATGCTCTGTTCATTCCTATGTTACAGTTTTTTACCAGATTTCTGTCAACTCCCGATGGTGTGTATCTAGCAAAAACTGTAATGCGAAACATACCTACAAAAACGACAAAGTAAATATAAGTAGAACACCATTTATACTTGCGTAGTTACCGCTTACCGAGTATGAAAGTATTCCTTTGAGTCCTTCCTCCTTTTATCCTCACCTCTGTTATAATAGGTAGGTAGTGTTTAGTTTGATCTTAGTACGTGCTTTAGATTTCTAACAATGTCTATACCCAAGGGCGTTTAAATAGTTTCTACATAACTGGTAGCTATGGCAGCGTACACGTAAATATAAATTGACGGGCCAGTTGCCGTGGTTGGTAGATACGCTGCCTTTCACGCCGCAGGTTCGATTCCCACCCGGGACAAATATTTGTGTGCATCAACATGTCTGTTTGTCCTGAGTCTGGGTGTAAATTATATATATATATAACTATGTATTTACAAAAGAAAAATAGTATATGTAATATATCAGTTATCTGGTTTCCATAGTACATACAAGCTCTGCTTTGTTTGGGATCAGATGGCCGTGTGTGAATAATGTCGCAGGATATTATTATTATCTCACATGTTTATAACCAATATTATTTACAAGATATCATACAAGGGTATTTTAACACAAATACAACTTATACAATATTTGGGCTACATGGAGAGAAATTTCCGCACAATCCTGGCATTCGCCAGCAGAACCGCCTTCTGCATGTAACTCTCCAGCCTGCATGTAACTTATTATTATTATTATATAGAAACAAAAGGAAAATAAATTGAGTGTGCTTGAGACCACACTAGTGAAGTCAAACTTCTTTAACTCCATGCTACAGTGACCGCTTAACATCAGGTGACCCGTATTCTTGTTTACTGTCGAAAGCATCCATAGGATATGGACATCGCGTATTCAAAAATTACAAAAACAAACTTTACAATTACTCTCCCTCTCTTTAAATGTTCGTGCTCATCACACAATTATTTGCACTTACCGGGATTCGAACCCAGGACCACCACCAAGAAATGATCGATGTGTGCTCACACGATCATTTCTTGTCACTACAGTTATATATGAAACTTGATTGTCTGTATTTATTTATATCTCCTTCTTATCTACCGTTTCCATCGCCCGATACTTTCCGTAACGGCTCCACCAGCTTACACCCCAAGTCTAGCGTGCCTACAGATGTTTTACTTCAAAATACAAATTTCCTTCGGCATAAAAATATGATTTTATAAAATATTATGTTAGTTTGATTAGTCATTTTAAATATTGCGAAATAGTCGTTTGAATTACTGGACCTGATTGCTCGTGTGGTGCGATGATTATGGTTGCCTAGCAACCCTCTCAGATCTTTTGCTTTCCGGGTTCAATTCGTGCAAAGCACAACTATTTGCGTGAAACATATTTATTTATGGTGATGTCTTCCCGGCCGAATTTCGACCACGGCGGCCATTCTCAATGGAGATTAGCCAATTGCGCAGGACATATTATAGTGCACAAATGTGTGCACAAACACAGGGGCACTTTCTATTCCATCACTCTCATGATCCTATGGGATGACTAGCGACACGACCGGAAAGAGTTCAGGTACAGGACCGACGGCTTTACGTGCTCTCCGAGGCACGGGGGTGTAATACCGCCACCTTCCAGACTTCGGGCTGATAATGAGAAATTTCTTTTTACGGAAAAATCCCAAGATCACTTTTTGGTTCGACCCGGGATTTGAACCCAGGACCTCATTTTCTGCGGTTGAACACGCTACCGCTAGACCAACGAGGCATGCAAAGTCATTTATGGTACCGGTTATAGTAATGTCAGTCTTTCATTCATTAGTATGTAGTTAAGTAGACCAATGATATAAGAATGTGAGACAGGTTATACCAACAGTTGTATTAAATGAGGAAATATTAGATTTAGTTCCGTCGACCGTATTTCTGGGATTGACACTAGACTCAAAATTGCAATTGCAATTTCAATCTGAGGAGCCCTCCTCAGATTGAAAAGCTTGCAGCTAAATTAAGTTCGGCTTCCTATGCCGTTTGGAAAATAAGACAATTGTCAGATGAACAAACTGCTAGATCGGTATATTTCGCGTACTTCCATAGTATTATGTCCTATGGCATTCTGCTGTGGGGTTCGGCAGCTGACATAAGTACTATTTTCATTTTACAAAAAAGAGCAGTCAGAGCCATTTATGGGTTAGGTAGTCGCGAATCTTTGCGAACTTTGTTTAAAGAAGTAAATATACTAACGGTGCCATCTGAGTATATATATCAGAATATATTGTATGTTAGAAAAAATATTAATAACTATAGAAAAAACTGAACTGCATAACATAAATACTAGGAATAAAGACAAACTTGCAATGCCGGGCTTTAGAGTCAGCAAAACGAATAAATATTTTTTAGGAAGTTTTATAACAAGCTTCCTACTCATATTACTGATCTGCCTGACACAAGTTTCAAGACACATATTAAACGTGTACTTATGGCAAGGGGTTATTATACCACTAAAGAGTACATCGATGACAAAGACGCCTGGCGCTTACCACCTACCTGCACATTGCTCGCTGGAGATCTTGTAGCCATATAGACATGACTAATTTGTTGAGTTACGTGAAGTATCTGTGACTATCTGTAATATGATTGCTAACATATACTAAATTTAAATTTATTGACTCTGTCTCAAAATGAATAATGTTATTGTTTCGATGTTTTATCTTTTGTTTCCTAAATATAATCTAAATTAATATTCATTCAGACAACCGATCGAGCAGATATTGTGTTTGCCTACTAAATAATTACATTAAGTGGACCAAATCCCGTGTTAATGCCCGTTTGAGTATGTTTCGCCGGGCCGTCTCAACTGGGCCGTGTTGAAACCGGTAGTAGATGAACCTGCTGAGTTTGTTTCGCTGGGTCTTCTCAGTTGGGGCGCTTTGGATCCGGTAGTAGCATTAAAGCGCGACCGTCGTTTTAAACACAAGGTCCGTTATAATAATAATACTGAATTCATTACTTAATATAGACAGAACCATTCAGACAATATGTAGTAAACTATAAATTTCAATCATTAAACCTAAACATAATCTCCTTGACAATAACTTAATACAAGCTAGTTAAATATCACTACTATTATAAAATAAATTGTATAAATGTTTTAACATTCCGTGTACCTAAATATCTGTAATATGCAACTAGAAATAATAACTGTATTACTACAAACATGTTCTGACTATTCATAAGCGCTTTTTTAAAGTCTACGTGAATAAAAACGTTGTTTATTTTATTTTTATTTATTTATTTATTATAATAATCCAACTCCATAGAACGAAATTAAATTACCTAGCTTAATTAATCGTTACAAAAATTAAGTACGCATTGATTGTTATTATTTACGCCCGTAGCCAGATGCTCTCGCCAGTAACTGCGAGTGCGCATGGTCCGATGATAAAAAGGCGACGGTGGCACCAGCTCAAACAGTTCCTCAGAGCATTCCCCGTGATAGAGACGGTAGAACACGCAGAGAGATCCAAAGTCTGTCCGCTGCTCTAGCGACTCCAATCTGTCCGTAAGATTGGAATCCCCAACGATTCTAATAGCACGCCTTTGGAGGGAGTCAAGTGGGTCGAACTGGTATTTAGGGGCTCCTGCCCAGATATGTGAGCAATAGTCCATGTGCGGGCGGACTTGTGCTTTATATAGCGCAAGCCGCTGTCTTGGAGTGAAGTATTGCCTAGCTCTATTCAGGACGCCCAACTTCTTACTTGCCAGTTTGGCTTTGTCCTCCAAATGACCCCTAAATTGGCAGGTGCTCGAAATTCCCTTCCACTTCCCTTCCCGCTACGCTACGGCTCAGTGCGTCGGAGGTTCGCTGTGAAATAATATTATTTTTCTGCTATTTCGTGATTGTTTTGTGACCTGTGTTTTGTTTCTAGCTTTAGTGTTAGTGCTAAATACTACAATCTGTAAGGTTTTTTAAGTGTTTTAATAAGTAATATCTGGATTTTAGTTCAAATTATCGTTCGGTGAGTAAGTTTAACTTTTTTCTTGTGAGGGTACCGCGTCATAGTCACAGTTACTTGTTATCGTGCTGTTTACATTAAAGCGCTTGCTTATTTCGTGTGAATAACATGTCAAAAATGAATGATGTCCCCCCCGATAGAGGGCGAAACGCATTTGGGAGAAGTAAACAGACTCCCAGAACGCCCCCTTCAGGCTTCAACAAACGAGTGTTAGACGATGCGTCACCGACGTTTTGTACTCCCGATGGTCAACAGGAATCGGACATAAAACGTTTTCGGGGATCTCAATCCGATTATTCGTCTTCATTAAATATTAGCGATACAAACAGTGCGGAATATAATTATTGCGATCTTGTGACACAAGCTTCCGTTTATCTGTCAAAGGTTAACGAATTAGTCAGTGATTCCAACTCGGGTATGAATATCGCGAATAAGCTATCGGTGATGGATTGTACGCAGCGCCTTACCAGTATTATTTCATTACTTGCGCTTAAATCTTCATGCAATGAAACTAAATTGGCGAACGCAGAACGTCAGTTAGATCTTTGCGTAAATAAAACCAATTCTGAGATTCCTACGTACGCGGAACAATTAAAACTGCGTTTACCGAAAAAAACCGCCGCCCCCATAGTACAGACGCGAAAACCGGTTCCTTCAATTATTGCGTATCCCACCGCTGAGCGATCAGCGGAGTACGCGACTTCGTCGGCGACCAAGGAAGCGCTTATGAAGGCTATAAAACCCGCGGACGACGGTTTTCAAATAGTAGGCGTTAAAAAAACTTCCAATTCTGGCGTTGTACTCCGAGTGGCAAATGAAACCCAACTCAATAAAATTCGCTCTGTCGAGGCCATTCGTTCGGCGGGTTTAAAACTTCAAACTCCATCCGGGCGACGACCGCGCATACTTATAAAAGATATACCGTCGTCAATGGACGACCAGGTCTTTTTAACGGCGTTATACAGGCAAAATATCAAAGATAGTGATCTTAAAGTCAGCGAAGACGATTTTACGTCTAAAACTAAAATTGTGCGCAAGCGTAACGTAGCTAATGGGCGCAAGTGGGTGGGAATTGAGCTCGAACCGGAGATTAGAAAACATTTAGTCAGCACTAAAGAAAAACTTTTCATCGACTGGGCTACATGCCGCTTTATTGATGATTTAGAGGTAGTTCGGTGTTTAAACTGCCAGCAATATGGGCATGTTTTCAAGTACTGTAGTAATAAATTACCTACCTGTGCCTTATGCGCAGAAGCACATCCCACAAAATCATGTAAGCACCACAATGACCCAGAATTTAAACCAGTTTGTGCATCGTGTAAAACATATAAAAAACCTCACGACCACAAATGCGGCTCGGACAACTGCCCCACATTTAAGCATAAACTTGAGCAGTTAGTGCTAAATACCAAATATTAATATGGCTTACTTAAAAATAGGGCAGCTAAATCTTCACAACGATAGGGTTGCGACATCAGAGTTGGAAACTTTAGTCAATGAATACAACTTAGATATAGTGCTTGTACAAGAACAATATCAATATGCGCGTTTAAAAAATAAATTGGTGCAGCTAGACAACAAATCACGGGCTGCTATTTACGTAACGCGTACTAATTTTACGGTAAGCGCTATGCGAAACCTCATGACGTCACACTGTGCTGTCGCTGAAATATCATACTCATCCTGGAAAGTTTACGTAGTGAGCTGTTATTTTCAGTATTCAGATCCTGTCGGTCCCCATTTACATCACTTGCGCCATGTTTTGATGTCCCTCAAAGGACACAAAATTATTATTGGCGCAGATGTTAACGCATCCTCTACGTTATGGTATGGCAAATACCGTTCAAGCGATACAGAACGGCGGAACGCCGTCGAAGATTTCGTCGCTGAGATGAATCTATCAATACATAACACTCCTGATGCACCGCCTACTTATTGTAGCCCTACTGGCGAATCTTTTATTGACGTCACTTTTTCAAGCTCAGACGTCCGAATAGATGGATGGCGTGTTTTGCCTGACGCTTCATCCAGTGATCACCGCTTAATCGTGTACGAGTTTGTTCCTCGGTTGGCACAAAGACCTACGGCTATTTACGGTAACTATAGATATCGGCTCAAAGGGGCCGATTGGGATTTTTTCAGAGCTCTTTTTGCCGCGCATGCCAGGGATTTCACCCGGGATGAACTAACAACAGAGGAATGTGCTGTAATGATGTCGGACACTTTTACCTACTGTGCCGATATTGCCATAGGCCGCGTCCCTATCACTAATATTCGAAGATGCGATTGGTGGAATAACTACTTAATTAAAGTTCGATGTGAATATCGGAGAGCACGCAAAAAATATAATAAACTAAAAAAACGTAAAATTATAGGCGATGTTTTAAATAATGCATATATAAATTTCAAAATAGCTCGTTCACGTTACCGCTCGTCAATAGAGAAATCCAAAGGCAATCTTATTAGAAAAATAGTCGATAAATTAGATAAAGAAGGCCCGTGGTCGCCCCTATACCATGAGTTTAAAGCAAATAGGTCTATAGATTTAGCTTATATTCAAAACATAAAAATCAATAATACCTACACCAGTGGCATAGAGGAGACCACGGAATCCTTACTTAATTCGCTCATACCTGATGATAGTTCCTTGAACGATAATGACTACCATAAGCAGATTAGACAGTGGGCAAACAATCCACCCGCTACCTATATGTCTAGTCTTCCTACAATTAATGAGTTTATGAATACTGTGAAATCGCTACCTGTTAACAAAGCTTCAGGTGAAGATAAAATATCCAACAAAATGATAATAGAAGCCACAAAACAATCCGGTGATTCAATACTAAAAGTTTTTAATCGTTGCATATCTGAAGGGACTTTTCCGCGTTCTTGGCGCAGCGGTTTTATTCGTATTATACCAAAAAATGGCGATAAACTGCCTGAAGACCCTAAGTCATACCGACCAATAACGTTACTGCCTTCCTTAGGCAAGCTTCTAGAACGACTTATTGTACCGCGATTGCTGCCGGGAGGACCAAAATTTCACGGAAATCAATTACTGCGGGTAAATCGACAGTGGACGCAGCTATCTCAGTGAGGAAAGCTGTAAACTCGTCCGAATGTAAATACGTTTTGGCCATATTCCTAGATATTTCAGGGGCGTTTGATAATACTTGGTGGCCAATTTTGTTACAAAAACTTAAGTTACGCGGTTGTTACAGTAATATATATTCGATAATCACATCTTATTTCGTACATGGCTCTGCAACCCTTAAGCTTGGTCACTTCAGAGTCACTAAATCGTTAACCATGGGTTGCCCCCAGGGCTCAGTGCTCGCGCCGTATCTCTGGAACTTGGGTTTTGATGACTTCTTGACATTACCCTTGCCATCACGCTGCTCTCTAACGGCATATGCTGACGATGGCCTCTTACTTATACAGGGTAACTCCAGGAGAGAGTTGGAAAATCTGGCTCAAACTTGCTTAAGTATGATAAGTGAATGGGGTAAAAGAAATCGCCTTACATTTGCTCCTCATAAAACCTACCAACTCCTTCTTAAAGGTGAACTAAAATCCCCCCCGGGCGTAAAACTTAATAATGTTACTGTAAAACGCAAAATATCAACCTGTTATTTGGGTTTAGTTTTAGAAAAGAATTTCTCGTTTATAGAACATATTAAATCAGTTGGGGAAAAAGCTAAGCGAAACTTTTTTGCACTTACAAGGATATCGACGGCAACCTGGGGCCTCTCTTTTAATAGTCTTAAAATCATTTACGGAGCAACCTATCTTGGGTGTATATGCTACGGCTCGCCTGTGTGGGCTGATAGGGCTACCATCGGAGCTGCTCGCCGTAAATTACTACAAAGCCAGAGGTTGGCGTTGATATTTCTGTGTAAAGCCTATAGAACAGTGAGCACAGAGGCCCTACCTGTCCTAGCGGGTGTACTACCGGTTGATCTTGAAGTACAAAGACGAGCAGCAATGTATTATTCTACGCGCGATAATTTAGAAAATGATTTCATATCATTACGCGACCATGCGAAAATAACCAGGCTATTTATGCCAATAGCTGACTTAAATAACGAACTACTAAATGAATGGCAATGTAGATGGAATACGTCAACCAAGGGTCGCCATCTGCACCAGTTCTTTCCGGACGTACGCGAACGGTTAAATAAAACTTGGCTAATCATAGACCATTGTGTTGCACAATTTCTTACCGGACACGGCAATTTTAAAAGTAAATTGTATAGTTTCAAATTAGTATCTTCACCAATCTGTCTGTGCTCAACATCCAGTAACGAATATGAACAAACTGCTCACCACATCCTGTGGGAGTGTGATCTCTGGCAAAATCAGCGTGATATTATGTTAAACAGCTTGCAACCAATATCTGGAGTAGTTTATTATACGGATCTTGTAGCAACAAGGAACAACTTCCGTGCGTTTAAGCGTTTTTGCCATACCTACTATTGGAATCAAATATAACAGCTCACTTAGGACCCTTAAATTGATCCTCGGTGCTTTTGCAGCTGGCTTCTCTAGTTGCAAATCTCTCATTTTATGAGGCTATAGCCTCTTTACATCATTCTGTCTCCCGCTTTGCTCTGGAGGGAAGTGGAACTATTCATTTTCTAACTCCTCCTTTTTTCTGTTTCTGATTAAATTCGTTGCGGGATCCAAGACAGTTAAAGCGATTCCCCGGGACATGCCTGAGCTTCACCGCTCAGTGTCATTTCATTGTGTGCCACTGTAGATCCTGGCTTACAGGAGTTGCAGTGGTGGGTAAGAGGGAGGGACTAGTCCCGTAAAAAAAAAAAAAAAAAAAAAAAAAGGTGCTCGAAATTTCGATTCCGAGGATCCCAATACTCTCGGATACACGGAGATCAACCCCTTGGAATCGGGGCGCTACGACAAATGGGTCCTTCTTGGCAGTGAACGCGCACACTTGTGTCTTATTGGGGTTAAACTGGACTAGGTTCTCTACACCCCATTCATAGGCCCGCCCGAGAGAACCCTCGACTTCAGACACAAGTTGCAACCGTTTTTCTTGTACCGAGCTGCGAGAGACATTCTGGTGGCCGCTATACCGCGCATCACCTGCTGTCATCCGCATAGCAATGCATGTTTTCTATAGATAAAATGTCATTGATATGCAGAATGAATAGCGTAGGGGAGAGCACCGAGCCTTGTGGTACGCCAGCGTTAATGGTTTTGGGGTCGGAGCAAGAACCGTCTGCTACGACTTTAATGCTCCGACCGTCCAAAAAGCTGGTGATCCAACTGCAGAGTCCATCGGGGATTCCATATGATGGTAGCTTTTTCTAATTTCTAAGCATTTTCATACGCTGCCGGTCTCGGTTTGAATCATAAGACAATAGTGGTGAAGCCATATTGAGCGGCTTGAACAACTCTGACACTAGGGTAACCACTGCGATAGGTAAATATTTAATAATATTTGTACACTTGGAAATAATAAATAACAAATTAAATAAGAAATAGTCTGTACAAGGGTGTTAATTAATATTGAAAGTGTGTGATTGTTTTATCTGCGTCCCTTAAATACATTTCTGCTTGTATTTATTTATCTAATAGTTTCTTAGAAAATTATTTTAACAGAACCACGAGAAACACTAAAGAAATTCAAAAAGAAATTCATAAAAATACATAAATATTTTTAATAGGCCGCCATTGCATAAGCCTCTTTTATATTATTATATAGGTAAAACTAGAATGGAAGAGACATTGTTATTTTATTTACCTTGTTCAATATTCAATATTAATAATAATACATATCTTGGGACAACTGGCACACTTTCATCTGATCCCAAACTTGGCAGATCCTATCCTATGAGAACCAAACAACTGATAAACATATTTATATAATTCTAAATACATACTCATGTTATAGATATTTTACACCCAGATACAGAACATATAATCGTGCTTATCACACAAAGATTTGTCATGGCGGGGATCGAACCCACAACCACCTGCTTAGCAGTAGTCCAACAGGCTAGAACACATATAAAACATTGGTTTTATATAGTTCAATTAGCTCACTAAATTTAAACCTGCTGATTTCTCAAGTTTCCTAAGTTAATTTTACTCACAAATTATTCTTATATTACCAAACTAAGACACATTGTGTTCAAGTTAAGCAATACTGTTGAGACTCTCGTCCTACAACCCAAGGTCATGATATTGTATAATTTGTAAGCCTTAACAAAGGTTTGTTTATTTGTAACATTTTGCCGCAGCCTCCTTACTCTGCGAGGAATAAACAGTACTCCTAATGTGGGATAAATTAAAAAATAAACGATACCATCTGTGTCCGTAATGTGGTGCTCCTTGGGTCGGACTGTTTGGTTCATTGGCCTTTACAAAGAGTTCCGTTGCGGACCGACCTATGCAGGATAATGAAGGAATAAAAATTCAAAAAGTAAGTGTTAATCAGCCAATCTTATTGCTTTTTACTTGATTTTACAGTTCGCCTTGTAGGTTTTGTTGATTGTCTTATTTACTACATGGCTTGAACTCCTGCTTGCCTCTATTGTCTAACAGTGAAAGAGGCGAGTGGGGGCTTGCCTCTATTGCGGTACACGCCAGAGTATCGCGATGATTAATGGGGATACAATTGCCCGTGGCTGCTGGCTGCGCACGCGCTTCAGTCCGACCCAGTCCATATCAGCTCGCCGTTTAAATAACATTGCACGCCGGCCTATTTGAGGTTCGGGTGCCCTGCGGCCGCCGTGCCAGCGAAGATACCTTACAAACTGCTCCCTACATGATATTATTCAGAAACCCATACATAAACGAGTTTCAAGAATCATTTATTATATTTCAATAAATGTTGATTTCTGATCTTAAATTTCCTCTCAACTTTCCTTAGAACTCTTTACAATGAAATACATTTCTAAACTTTTCGTTAAAAACATTTCCTTAAAATAATTTAAAAGTATCTTAATGTTTCGCTTCATCATATTAGGCAAAAGGCGTCCACTGCTGGCCTAAGGCCTCCCATGGATCCCCACAATTCCCGCGACCCTTGCAGGATCGTCGGTCCACCTTGTAGGGGCACTACCACCGCTGCCTCTTCCGGTTCGTGGTCACCACTGGAGAACCTTTCTGCCTGAGCAGAGTTCTACGAGCTATGTGCCCGCCTATTGCCAATTCAGTTTGACAATTCTTTTGGCTATATCGGCTACTTTGGTTCGCCTACGGATTTTACTCATAGGCATTTCAGATTCGATCGGGCAAGGATAATCCGAGCATAGCCCTCTTTTGTTTGGACGACAAGAAATAAATAACTACATCTATTATTTATTTAATAATTTGAAAATTTTCTCTTATAACTTTTTACACCTTTGTGTCCTTAATCGTCCTAAAGTTTGCCTAAATATCAAGAGTTTTGCATGTCTTTGTATGATGAGCACAATTATTTATTCTGTGTCTAGGTATAATTTATCTGTAATATGTATTTAGACGCAGCGTGGAGAGGCCCCCTACAAGATCAACCGATGATCTCGTGAGGGGCGGACCTTTGTGCGGGAATCGAACCCGGAACACGAAGTGGCGAGGCTGCTGTATTAAACGTTGCACCACACGTCCCAAGATATTTATTTATATTTAAATTGCATGTTAAAAAAATCTCTTAAGTTCAGTTTGTATAAATTGTTCCTTTAGTCTGGTACAAGTTAATTAGTAGACTTAATTAGTCTTAGCAAGACACATTGCCTGACGTCTGTCCCGCTGAGTTAGATTAATGTGCAGATAATACTTGATATTCTGATTAAGATTAATTTACGCAAAATATATTAAAATATGCCCCATTTACAGCACTTGCGCAATATAAAAATAACTTAATTGAGGTAAAAATTTACTTTTTACTTTGTATAAAAACGATATGACACAATTAATTTGACTGCACGTGTGTCGCCTCGCCGCTTCGTGTCGCGGGTTCGAAACCAGCACCGGACAACTATTTGTGTGACCCATAAATAGTTGTTCTGAGTCTGGATGTAACTTGTGTCCGTCTACATGTTTGTAAAGTACCTCGCGACACATGGACTAGAATGCCTAAAGCGGGCGTTGTCTTTAAAAAAAACTCTGTATAAAACAACTTATCTGTTCAAGTAATTAGTATGCTGTCAGGCACGAATATTTAGCGCTTTTTCGCAGTAAACTGTACTCATGTAAGGTAATGGTTCAAGTATACCAACGTGTCGTCAACTAAAATTAAAAAAAATATAATTTGAAAAAAAAAACTGACTGTGATAAAATTTAGTGAACACATAATTCGTAAAATTTTATTTAATTACAATTTGTCTGCACGTGTGGTGCAGCGGCTAAGACAGTCGCCTCGCCACTTCGTGTCGCGGGTTAGAGTCCCGAGCTGGTCCACTATTTGAGTGACCCATAAATAGCTGTTCTGAGTCTGGATGTAATTTGTGTCCATCTATTATATGTGTGTAAAGTACCCCGCGACACAGGGATTTAAATCCCTAGTGCGGGATTTGTCTAAAATATATATATATACCCTGTACCTTCCGAATAGAACCTTTTGTTACAGGTCCGTAACTACTAATAGTTATATGTAATGAGCACGATTATTTGCTCTGTGGCTAAGTGTAATTTATCTAAAACTAGCTGACAGACCTTGTCCTGTCTTAACGATGACTATTAACGCACGCTATCTGTCAATACTATGTCAAATAAAAAAAAGTTACATTAAAAAAGGTTATATTGTCCAAAGCGCTAAGGTTAGATTAGAAATAATATTTGGTTGTGAAGTATTCTTAAATTTTCTTATTTTCCGCGCAATTTTAAATTCTTTTTTTTACATAAGAACCTTCTCCTGACAATAACAAACACAATAAAAAAAGAAATAGTGAAATCGGTCCAGCCGTTCACGCGTGATGTCGTGACAACGGAAAACGGGTTTCATTTTTATATATATAGATATATATTAACTAGCGGCCCGGTACGTGCTTCGCTACGTATAAGCATAGTTATAAAAAAATGATTATTAAGTTCATTTATTCAAACAAAAAAATATAGAAAGATGTTTATTTTACACTTTTTTAAGACTTTTTAAATTTTAAATTGTCTTTACGTACAAACCTTCCCTGGACTTCCACGAATAATTCAAGACTAAAATTAGCCAAATCGGTAAAGGCGTTGTTGAGTTATAACATTACAATGAAAAGTGGCATTGATTTTTATGTATATAGAAGATAGATATTAATATTCATTTATACATTATATCTCTATAAGAATAACAGGGGCACCCCATACCATCTCGTGGTTATCCTAAAAGGCGACTAAGTACACCAGGTGGTCGTGCAGCGCCACCTGTGTACTAGCTACCACCTAACTGCTGTCGCCAACTCGCATGCCAAGCGCGGTGGCTACGGCAAACACTTCTAAATGTAAAAGTTATTGAACTTTTGGAGGAGGCCTATGTCCAGCCGTGGACGATATAATAATAAATATCTTGGGACAAGTAACGCACGGCCATCTGATCCCAAACTAAGCAGAGCCTGAACTATGGCAACCAGATAACTGATATACATACTTATACAATGTGGATCTGGAACTACGACATTAAATTAAAACGAGCACAGTACTAGTCCATCAAAACATTTTAAGACACGAAGATTACTAGTTACTGCAAAATTTTAAAATTGCAATTTTCAAACAAAATAAATAGCAGAATCAACTGCATAAAAAGGAAACACGCTTTATCTACGAAAAGTCACTGACTTAGTGCGCGGCGTGGTGCGGCGTGCAGCGGACGGCGGCCGTTTACCTATTATTACGGACTCCGATCTACATCATGTTGAAAATTATGAAAATGAAGAATAATTTCCTGTGGCTAAAGTATTCATTGGATTTGATTGATTTTTTGTATACGGGTAAAGAGCATGCCATTCTTTACGTGGTTTAGAGGAATGTCAATCGTCCTGCTCCACATTGTATATTTATAAATACGTACATACATATTATAGAAAATATACACCCACACACAGAACAAATAATTGTGTTCATCACACAAAGATTTGTACCGGTTGGGAGTCGAACCCACGACCTCTGGCTTAGCAGTCAGAGTCACCAAGCACTTAACCAATACGCCAGTCGGCTGATGATGACGATATCTTTGTATATTTATAAAGAAAAAACTGATTCGATAATGAGCTAGATTTTCAGTTAAAATTTAATTCGTTAACTAAGCTTTTATTAAAACGAAACCATTTTCTTGGTAGAATTTTCACATGCCAGTTACCTTACATTACCAAATTGTATTACCTAGTAAAAAGGAAAAGCACTAGTAAGTGCTTGTCTAACATATCATTAGAATAAATACGTGCATCCATGTTATGTGAGCTTTAGATTTTTAAAAGTATGTCCATCAGACGTTGAAAAAGTTATAAACACCTTAACGAGTGGAAAATCACCGGGTGGGGATGGAATACGAGTAGAAGACTTCAAATACTTACGAAAGCAAATTAGCCCTATATTAGCTAACTTTATTAATATGTGTTTAACAAAAGGTGTGTACCCTGAAAAACTTAAAAGTGCTATAATACGTCCAATATATAAATCCGGAAGTCATTTAAGTTATGTTAACTATAGGCCAATTGCAATATTATCAGTAATAGACAAAATTGTCGAGAAAATAGTTGTCGGGCAAATAAGCAAATTCTTGGAATTGCATGGCATACTCTCTGACACACAACACGGTTTTAGAAAAGGTAGGAGCACTAACTCTGCCCTGATGAGCTTTGCGGACTAGATTCTGGGAACCAGTGTATAGCCCTTTTCATTGGCCACAAAAAAGCGTTTGATACCTTATATCATAATATACTACTACAAGCAATGGATGAATGTGGGATAAGAGGTCCCACCAATAACTGGTTTAAAAGTTACTTAACCGATAGGAAAATACGCACAATGGTTGATGGGGTAGTCGGAGAGGACGCGGTAGTTCACTTAGGTGTGCCGACTGGTTCAGTATTTGGGCCGGTAGGGTATGTTATGCATGTCAATAGTGTGGCAAACGTGGTAAACAATTGCAAAGTGTTTATGTATGCAGACGATATGTGTGTCATAATATAGCTCGAAAGATACCTCACATGTGCAAAGAAATGTGCAGTTAGATTTTGAAAATATCACGAAATGGGCACACGACAATGGTATTATTTTAAATTTTAACAAAACAAGATGTATGCACATACATTCGCCATACAACCGAAAGGCGAAATATACAAACAGAGATAATCTTACCATAATAGGACACACATACGAATGTTTACATGGCAACAAATCTCATTGTAACTGCATTGGCATCCAGTATGTTGACAATTTCAAATATTTAGGTCTAAGTATTGATAAACACTTTAATTGGTCAATGCATGTAACTGATATATGTAACAGATTGAGATCTGTGCTGGGCAAGTTTTACCAATTAAATAGACTTCTGAGTATAGATACAATTAGAGCCGTATATTATGCCCTCGCAGACTCATTAATTTAATAAACTATGGACTAATTGTATATGGAAGAACTTTTGCAACTTACCTCAAAGATATTCAAAGTCTACAAATAAGACTGTTAAAGTATCTAGTAAGTAAGAATGTCAAGAATATCTGCAATAAAGAATATGACAAGCTATTTTATATATGTAAAATATTGCCAATTGACAAACAAGTTGAATATTTAATAGGACTAGAATACTACTATAGCGATCAATACAAAGAGGTAATAGAGAATAAATATAATACCAGAAGGGCGAGGGAACAAATGTTAACTAAACCAAAAGTGACTAACTATTATGGAGAAAGAACAAATAAATTTATGGTTTCCAATATATTTAATAAAATGAATCTACTAAGACAGAACCCAAAAATCAGTATTGGCTTGTTAAAAAAGAGATTAAAAGATGCACTGTTGTAGTAATTAAGTACATATGATATCTGTTGATAGTTATAATATGATTAAGTAGCTTATTAGTTGATATTTAGTATAATATATAGAATACGTAGGTTTAAGTAGTAGAATAAAAGCGCTTCTCGCCGTTAAACAATATCGTTTGTCGAGTTTAAAAATGTATTAGACCTAAGTTACTACTTATTTAAATAAATAATTAAAAAAAAAAAAAAAAACTCCTAACCGGACACTCAACCCGGTAGAGACCTTTAGAAACCTCGTTAAACTATCTTACCCTACTACACTGGACATACATTAGTAGACACAACAAACCAAGACAACGACTTTATTGTATAAACAGTAAGTGTAGTTTTCGTAACTAAATGTATCCACCGATATGCCATCGACTGTACTTGGAAACGTGCCACGTAGACGGTGACAATTTTAGTACCCTACTTCAAACGTATTTGCATAAGGACCAGTTACTGACATTTTACAAAAACAATGTTAACAATTTGTTCTTGAAAAGGTCTTCGGTCTTCTGAGAATGTAAATTAGAATACTTCTTTGTCATTTGAATGACCTCTTTTCCCGCACTTGCCATTCGAATAGAATACATTTATAACTTACATACTTAGGTACTTACCGTATGGGCAGTGGTTACCCTAGTGACGAAGTTATTCAAGCGAGCCCACAAAAGCACACGCCCACAAGGCCTCTGACATGGCTGAAGTCTTAACGACTGTTGTGTAATGACTACGACCGGGACCGACAGCTAAACGTGCCCTCGGAAACACGGAGACGCTCAGAAATTAAACCACTTTGGCGGTCACCCGTCTATGGACTGTACGTGTGCGGTAGTAATCACACGAATATTATCAGGCGAAATTTTGTGAGTGCGTGACTGTGTGAAAGTGTATGTTTGTTACTTCTCCACGTCTAAACGGCTGGAAAGATTTTAATAAAATTTGGTATGGAGCTAGCTGACACCCTGGATTAAAACATAGGCTATAATTTTTTAAAGTTTAACGCGGGTTAATCCTCGGGGCACAGCTAGTATTAAATAAATAAATAAAATAGACCGTTATAAAGTACATATACGAATTTTATATCCCGCAGTGGACGATTTTAGGATGATGATGAGTAATAAATAAATGGTATCATAACTTTTGATTATGAAATGGGCTTTTAATTTATTTTAAATATGCGCGTAATATGAATTTTTATGTAGCTTGGACATCTATTATAAAGTTTTAGAGGTGTATAAAAGGATGCTTTGAGCTACATATTTACCTAAGGTAATGCATAGAACAGTCTCTGGTGCCAAATCTCACTTACATCTGGTCGTTTATTGTTTATTATTTAAAAAATATCAAGTCAGATGTTCATTGCGGTGTAAATAACGATCATTTAAAGGAAACTTGCGCACAACATATTGCTTTGTGAAAGTATCGCCTTGTGATACTTGAACACCATTTAATAAATTTTATCGACAGAAATGCCTTCTGAGAGAGGAGTATCAATTTACGACATTCTAAGCATTTTCTTCTATTTTCAGCGCTTTCCAATAAAATCTCCTTAACAATGTTGAAGTATTTTTCAGTTTCTTTTTTAATAGGTGAAGGTTTTCTTTAATAAAACTGTAATTTACTCGATCTTCCGTTTTACTACGGACGGTAAACGGAATTACAAAAACGAAGTAAAATTTCCTCTTTAAAGAGTGGTGCGTAAAGTAATTAAAATTATTCAAATTAAAATTTGTGATTAAAAATACAATTAATATATATCGCGATTACAGGTTATTACATATATCATCATCATCATGTCAGCCAAAAGTCACTGCTGGACAAAAGCCTCCCCCAAAGAACTCCACAACTGCCGGTCTTGCGCTGCCCGCATCCAACGGCATCACGCGACCCTTATACGTTCGTCGGTCCACCTTGTGGGGGGCCTTCCCACGCTGCGTATTCCGGTTTTTTTTTTAATTTAAACTGTTTATTTCAAATAAATTACATAATACAGCGTACAATTATTAGGTCTACTGAAATCTTACATTTAAAGATTATATTGTAGTCCCAGAGCAGCATGAAGTAGCGCTAAGGAAGGTGTCATGATTATAGTGAGTGGTCCCGACATGCATCGCCTTCCAGGTACTTATCACTGATAAAGTATTTTTTTAATAAGTTTTTTACTTGTTCTATTTTTATTTTTTTTATTATCTGTCTAACTAATAGTTTTGGCAGACTATTTAGTACTTGGGCCAAGGTGCACATCGTGACCCTCCTTCCGTAATCATTATTATATTTTGGTAATTTGAACATTGGTATATATGACAAATTTCGGAGATATCTTGGTCTAATGTTAAATTCTAATTTACAATAATTTTCAATGTTTTCGGATACAACAGCCATTTTTAATTTGTCGAATACATTAATCACTTTACAATATTGGAACAAGTTATCATAATTATCTTTATATTTATGCTTTATCTTAAGTGGAACAATGGTCTTTAAAATTCTTAATTGCAAGTTATAGATATTTGTCAGGTGGGTTTTATATGTGTTTCCATAGCTAGAAATACCATAATTGATTACTGAGTCTGCCATCGACATGTATAACAGTCTTAGGGTGTTGTATGGTAATTTATATTTGAGGATACTCAGTTTAGATAGTATTACTCTTAACTTATTACAGACTTTATCGATATGTGGAACCCAGTTAAATCTATTGTCAATGACTAGCCCCAGATATGTATGTTGGCTAACTTTGTCAATTGATTTACAGTTGCATGATACTAACTGTGCATGCATACATTGATGTTCGTGAGCCACGATGTTTGGTGTTTTGTTAGTTTTAATGTAAGGAGAATGAATATGTAGTACTTTCGTTTTTTGGATGTTAATAGATAGTCCAACATCATGAGCCCATTTGCATAATATATCGAATTCATGCTGCAGGAGGCGTTCCGCGATTTGTATATCTTGATGCGCTGTCATGATACATGTATCGTCAGCAAATTGGTATACAGAGCAGTGCCGAAATATGTTACACATGTCATTCACATATATTAGGTACTCTGTAGGCCCTAATATCGACCCTTGTGCCGTACCGGTTGTGGTCGGTATTAAGTCACTGTATTCTCCATTTACATAGACTGTATTAAACCGATTAGAATGATAGTTTCTAAACCATTGTAGCATGTGGCCCTGTATACCATTCTGTGACATTTTTTTATAAAGGGTTTCATAATTTAATGTTTCAAATGCCTTACTAAAATCTATCATAACTATAAGCACATGCTTTTTATTATTAATATTTGTATTTACTTCATTAGTAAATGAAGACAATAATTGTGTAGTACTTTTTGATTTTTGAAAACCATATTGCTTTTCATGTATAATTTCATTTTGAGACAAGAACTCGTTAATTTTTTTACCTATGTATTTTTCTATAATTTTGTCTATACATGATAGTATTGTTATGGGCCTATAGTTATTAGTGTCCGTATATTTACCTTTTTTATGTATAGGTCTGACCACCCCAATTTTTAGTTTATCTGGGTAGGTTCGACTACAAATGCATCTATTAATTAGATGAGTTAAAACTGGAGCAATTTCGATTGAAATAAATTTAATATCTTTTGCTCGTATTTTGTCTAATCCTGGACTTTTTTTGTCATCGATACTATTCAGTATTTTGAGTAGAATTTTTTCATTAATTTTGCCTACTCTAAGGGACACTTTTGGCTTATTTACGTATGCGTTCTCGTTTAGTAACGGTTTATCACAAGTACAAATCACATTTCTTACATTGTTTTCAAAGTCCGAAGCAAATTTGTCTGATATGTCTTTAGCTTTCATTTTAAAGTATTTAACAAGCAGTTCATCAACAGCTTTTGTTATTCTACCCGTTAAACGGTTAATTATTTCCCACATTTTTTTGGGGTTTTTAAAATTATTAAAGATTTCCCTTTTTGTTGAATCATTTCTAGCCTTATTTATTAATTTATTCGTTCTATTTCTATATCTCTTATATACATATTCATTTTGCTTGTTAGTTATGTCTTTTAAATACAATTGTAACAAATCATTCTTTTTTTTTGTCATTTGAATTAATTTATCTGAGATCCAGTTACACGTTTTTTTTTTGTTTACATTTATTATTCTTGTTGTACTACATTTTTTATAAATGTTTTCGAAAGTATTGGTTATGTATTCAATAATATCATTGGGTTCACTTTTGTCGTATATTGGACCCCAATCCACCTGAGCAAGTTCCTGCCTTAGTAATTGATTATCTATCTTGGTTATCGGTAATTTATTGGTTATTGAGTTTGAGCTGATAATAGCTAAACCTGTTATAAAGTGGTCGGCCAGTGCATTCTTTACAACGGCAGACTGAATAGAATGGCAGTGTCCACCTTTCGAATGAGACGTGGGTATAATATCCCTGATAAATATGTGATCTATGCATGTTTTTGATGTACCTAAAGTTGTTGTCTCAATTCTTGTATACTGAGTTACGCAACACTGAAAACCCAAGCCGTTTAAATTATTAAGATAGGAACTTACCAATGAGTTACGAGTTTTTAAGTCAATGTTTACATCCCCAACTACCAAACAGTTAGTATTACAAGGATATTTGTTTAATAGGCGTGACAGTTCGTTAATAAATTTGTACTTCAATAGGTTGGGAGGGCGGTATATGGCACATAAATAAGTTTTATATCCTTTATCTAATATCACTTCACCAAATAAACACTCATAATTCAATGTTATCACTTCGTGTTGCAAAAAGGTCACACTTTGGTGGGCATACACAATTATGCCACCTCCTTTTCTTTTAGTACGTAGCTTCGTATACATGTTATAGTTATGTATATTAAATAAACTCTTAGTCATGTCAGTGACATTGGCCTCAGTTACAATTATAAGATGTATGATTAATGGGCTCGTTGCGATGATTAAATCCAGTTGTGCATGATTTTTTATTAGCGATCGTATGTTGACGTGCATAAGCAACAATTTGTTATGATTTTTTTTTTTTTTTTTTTTTTTTAATTTATTTATATAAACACAGACATAACAATTGTACAATTAACATTATATACTCGCCAAACTTTTACGTTTAATGGCGAGACGCGCTCGTTTTACACTTTATTAACCTTACTTATCTATACTAATACTAATCATAATTTCATAATTAAATTTAAAAATAACCTTAATTGGTCATAAAACATTTCAATAATTTTTTGACACACACTGTGGATTTGTTTCTCGATGATATCGATACTGATTTTTTTTTTTTTTTTTTTTATCTTTTTGTTTTCAATTATTATATATATTATTTTTGGTATTTTTGGTATTGTTTTTAGAATTTTGAATACAGTCTAATCATCATCGAGCAACAAATTCTTCAGCTTAGATTTTAGCATAGTTTTACTTATTTTAGGTTCTTGTTTTAATACATCGAATTTATTAAATATTTTAGGCACTAGAAATTTTGACATTCTTTCTCCGTAATAGTTTGTCACTCGCGGTTGAACTAGCTTTTTCTCTCTAACACTTTTTGTATTATATTTATTTTTTACGTTAAATTTATACTTTTCACTGTAGTAGTGTTCCAGACCTATTAAATATTCTACTTTTTTGTTTACAGGTAAAATTTTACATATTGGAAATAATTTATCATAATCTTTGTTACATTTTAATTTAACTTTTTTACTAACCAGGTACTTAAGCAGTCTTATTTGTAAATTCTTAATATCTTTTAAATATGTTATAAATGTTCGACCATATACAATGAGCCCATAACTAAGCAGTGAGTCGGCAAGTGCGTAATATATTACCAATAACGTGCGTTTATTTAATACCCTATTTAGTTGATAGAACTTCCCTAATACAGATCTTAACCTATTACAAATGTCAGTAACGTGCGGCTTCCAATTAAAATTTTTATCTATAGTTAAGCCTAAATATTTAAATGTGTCTACATATTTTAGTTTATCACATCGGCAGTTCATTTTATTACTATGTAAACATTCGTATGTATGCCCTATAATAGCCATACTCTCCTTATTAATGCTTTTAGCACGTCGGTTGTATGGCGAGTGTATATGCATGCATTTGGTTTTTAATAAAAACCAAATGCATGCATATACACTCGCCATACAACCGACGTGCTAAAAGCATTAGTAATTCATGAGGGTCGCCACTCGAGAACCTTGCTGCCCCAGCGGCCATCAGTTCTAAGAGCTATGTGCCCAGCCCACTGCCACTTCAGTTTGGCATTTTTTTTATTTAATACCTATTTGCATGGCATGGCACTTGTCACGCCTCACTGGACACAAAGCTGGAATTGACGTCCGGATATTCAAAGTTAACCATTCACTAGTCAATGCTGAAATGCGATTAAATTCTGTCGACTCACTTCTGACAGACAAACAAGGAAATGAAAAATACACATGAGAGTAAAGTGGAACAGCAAAAAGTCCCGTAATTATTGGGATATGGATTGAAAGATGTTGTTTATCCATATTTATTTATTTGCTTTAAACGTGGTAAACATTTGGTGACATAAAACGTTTAGTAGAGTTCGATACACATTTTGTCAACACAATGGCATTCAAATATATAATATAATGAAATTGTCTAGTACTTAATTAAAACTGATTAATTTAAACGTAGTCTCAAAACGAAAGTCTCAGACTCAGAACAACTATTTATGGGTCACACAAATAGTTGTCCGGCGCGGGACTCGAACCCGCGACATGAAGTGGCGACGTCAAAATGTCAGGCAACTTCAGCGTTTGATGTTGCCTGACACTGTTAACAATATTGAGTGTGATTTGATTATTCTACTATTTCAACTAAGAGCGTGATCATCCGTGCAATTAAAATAGCTCACCGCATAATCAAATTGACCGTGTTTACAACACCAGGTGCCAAACACAACGAGTGACATCGCAACTAGTTATTTACATATAAAGTACAAGTTTACTGGTTATCTAGGTTTTTTTTAAAGCAACCCCCGCACTTGGGAATTTAATAGACATTTAATAGACGGACACAAATTACATCCAGACTGAGAACAACTATCTATGGGTCACACAAATAGTTGTTTGGCGTGGGATTCGAACCCGCAACACGAAGCAGCGAGGCGACTGTCTTAGCCGCTGCGCCACACTGTCGTTTACTGGAGGTGTTCCAGTAGTCGCGCATATAATTTATAATTAAACCGGATACCCCAAGAGGTATTGAAAAATAAAAAGGCACTTAGTGATGTCATCGAAAAGCAAGCGAGTGATAACCACGAACCGGAACTCGCAGCGTGAGGCCTGCTATCTCGGCTACGAGATGAATTTATGAGCTTGCGAGGGTCGCTGGAAGCTGCTTGATGCGGGTAGTACTAAACCGGTAACTGTGGAAGTGGGCCGGTAAGTGTTTACCTGTACCTTTATTTATAGTAGGTCCACAAACGGTTCTTCGGTGTGATTATGATACTCACACTTGTAACTATGTATGGGAGTTTATTCCACGCTCCAACTACTCTGTTGTTTATAAAGTGTTTGTGGGGATTATTGTGATACAAACTAGCACATAATTTAAAATGGTGGCCTCTTAGTTGTTTTAACACGCTTATATTAGCTTCACTTGTAACTAACTATGTATGTAAGAAAATCTTGGGATCTTAATTTGACCCACTTCCCGGTTTCCGATTAGGATGAACTTTTCGAAACGTTCTTAGTTCTGATGACAATACATGACTAGCTAAGTAACTAATCCAATATGGCGGCCTCCCCAAGATGGTGGACTGGCTGTTTGAAATCGACCCCCATCATATGGGTATAAAATGAAAGGGTTTGCTGTCAGGAAAACGAAAAAAATTGTCACGTGATTCAAATCCAATATGGCGGACGTCCAAGATGGCGGACAGGCTATTTGAATTGCACCCGCACGATATGGGTATCAAAAAAGAAGGTTTGCTATCAGGAATACGAAAAAAATAGTCACGTGACTTAAATCCAACATGGCGGACATTCAAGATTGGCTATTTGAAATGCACCCTCATGATATGGGTATTAAATGAAAGGGTTTGTTGACTGGGATACGAAAAAAATAATCACGTAACCTAAATCCAACATCGCGGCCTTAGTCCGTGCTAAAAGCGTTTTTTTAGTATTTTAAACTATTAAAATTTTATTTCAGCGGATGACAGTAACATAAATATTGAAAACTTACGATGTTTATCTACACTACAAAATAAATTTAATATCAATCTGTTTAGAACAATTACATGTTAATTTCATGTATCTATCAATAACTAAAATAAGTAACTAAAGTTGTGTCGCTTCGTACTATTAATTACGTAAGTTGTTTAGTATTTCTCAGTAAAAGTGAATATTGTATTACATATTTTAAGAAATAAATTTCTTAAAGCGTAATGAATGAATGAGCATAAATTAAAGTATAATTACTTACTTAACTTACAATGACGAGAACCGATTAAAACCATGAAATATTCGGGACGAGTAAAAATCAAGTAAGTAACTTACCGTATGGGCAGTGGTTACCCTAGTGTCAAGAGTTGTTCAAGCCGCCCAGTAGGCCTCTGAGATGGCTTAACGACTGTTGCCTAATAGCTTAACTTTCCCTCCGAAGCACAGAGATGGCAAGAATTTAAACCACTTTTGCGGTCACCCATCTATAGACTGACCGCGAGCCTATTTGCTTAACCTCGCTAATCACTAACGGACCAGTGAGAGCATCTGGCTATGAGCGCCGCAAAAAGAATCAAGTTAAACGTATCGGATAGTTCCATTTTTGTAAATGACCCACCAAAGGGTATGGAGTATTTAAAGTAGATGAAATAATATGAAAACGGTTGACCGGATTTTAATAACACCTAAACTATATTCACCTCAATGAATTTTGTGAAATTGATCGCAGTCTGCCGAGCGGAATGGCATGAAAGTACAAATATTTACCGAAATACACACATCAACAAAGTCTAGGGATACGTTATTTTGAAATCAAACATGGCTTTATTGTTTAAAACCTATTTAGTTTCCTTAAAAAGTTTATTTACAGATTTAAACCTTGTCTATTCTTTATTCAAAATTTAAAAATTAAAATGAGAAACAAATGAAAACACGCAAAGCACAGCGCAATCTTGAGTTGTATCTAATTTCAAGAAGTTGCATTAAAATTTTTTTTGCGTGTTAATTGAAGAAAACCTGATAAATTGTTTTATTTTCTTTTCTCAATTGGTTGTGTAAGCTTTTTAGCGTCATGCCACGCCATCATTTGAGTCGAGATGAAATGTTACGGGCAGTTGGCATGTTACAAAACGGTGCTATTCAACGCGTCGTTGCTGAGTCTCTGGGCACAAGCCAAAATGTGGTATCCAGGCTGTGGTCACGTTATCGCGCTACTGGAGATGTGGCAGAACGGCACACAGGTAGATATCGTGTTACCACTCAGAGACAGGATCGATTTCTCCAAATGACCGCCAGAAGACTACCCAATATCACAGCGATGCAACTAGTGCAAAGGCTCCAGGAGGGTCAGCAGCTGCTGGTGAGCGACCAAACCGTGCGAAGGAGGCTGCATGAAGTTGGTCTTCATGCTCGCAGACCGCTACGAGTCCCAGCGCTGCGACGCGGCGACGTGGCAATCGCGGTAGGCGACTTTTATGGGCTCAAGAACATTTGACATGGAGTGATCAACAATGGTCATTGGTGCTGTTCACTGATGAGTCCCGCTATGGATTTCATCCAGATTCGAGACGAACACGCGTTTGGAGAACTCCAGGCAGGGTCAGCCGTCTCCGACATCCACAGGAGGTCCACTCTTACCAAGGCGGGACAATTATGGTGTGGGCAGGAATACGAATCGGCGGACGAACCCAACTCATTTGGATTCAGGGCAGCATGACTGCCCATAGATACCGTGAGGAGGTAGTAGAACGTGTCATTGTCCCGCTCAGGGCCCTAACGGGGCAAGAATTTCAGCTCATGCATGACAATGCACCTTCCCATACAGCGCGGCTGGTGAGGGCCGCCCTTCGAGAACACGATGTTCAGGTATTAGATTGGCCTCCACAGTCGCCAGACTTAAACCCAATTGAACACGCCTGGGACATGTTACAGCGAAGAGCATTGAGGGATTTTCCGCCCAACTTGACAACAGAAGAACAACTTTTCGAACATTTAAAAAGAACTTGGGACTGCATACCCCAGCAAGACATTGACACCTTAATTTTAAGTATGGAAAATCGTTGCCGCTGTGTGATTAATGTTAGAGGAGGAAATACCGATTACTGATTATCAGATTTGGTAAGATTTTTATTCATTTAATTCGATTGAATAATTTTATAAGAATAAAATGTTTTTGTTCACTCAGTAATTTTCTATGGCTTAATTAATTTAAGACTTTTATTAATTAGAAAAACAAAAACGCATCGTGTTGTTAATGTTTAAATATCGGCCATGAAATTATCTTTAATTCTTCCATTTACAGTCATAACAAAATGTTTATAGTTTTCTAGATAATCAATGAAATGTTCAATATCCCTAGATTGTGTTGATGTGTGTATGATAAAACGAGGCAGATGGTTACTTTGCTACACCTATTCGACATGTGTTTACTTCAAAGTACTTTTTAACCAATTTGACTGGCCTTTTGGTGTATTAGTGACACAGACTGCTACGCCGGAGGTCGTGAGCTCGATCCCCACCCAGGACAAAACTTGAGTGGTTTCAAGGTATTTATATGTTCCGCATACCAGATGGGTAAAACGAGACCCTATTACTAAGACTCCTCTGCCTATCTGTATGTCCGTCAGTCTGTCACTAGGCTGTATCTCATCAACGATGATATATTTATTTAGCCGCTATAACAACATGTTTAAGGGAGCTCCCATACAACAAACGAGATTTTTTACTCGTATTTTCCCGATATTGATAATGGCAACAGGTAAATATTCACAAAATATTTAGTTATATATTCACTATAAAAATAAATAGTTAAATTAAAGAACTAATTCAAATATTTAAGTGGTGCTCCCATACAACAAACTTGTATTTTTTGCTATTTTTATAGATACGGAGCCCTTCGTGCGCGAGTCCGACTCGCACTTGGCCGGTTTTTAAGCAACATGACTGGTCTATTGGCGTAGTGGTTAGTGACCCGGACTGCTACGCAAGAGGTCGTGGGTTTGGTTTCCACCCAAGACAATAGTTGTGTGATGAGCACGATTATTTGTTCTGTGTCTGGATGTAATTTATGTATATATATATATATGTGTGTATTTAGAAATGTGTAAGTATGTTTATTACCTGTTTTGTTAACATATTACAGACTCTGCCTAGTTTGGGATCATCGTAACAGTGTGTTCGTTGTCACAAGATATTTATTTATTTAGATTTTAGGGTCAGATGTAACTTCTTAATATTTAATTTCATACAAATTATAAAAATATTTCATTTATTCTAATGGAGTTGTTAGGTCTTTGTGTCAAGTGAATTCAAAGATAGTGGTGAATATCATGATATGAGTAGTAGAGTGAGACTGGCGTAAAATTGAATGTAAGGCTGCCTCATTAAACACATTTGAACAATTTAACAAAATTAAAACAATTGCACACCTTTAAAGGTAAAATATGGTCTATGACAAATTATATGTAATATCTTAACATCTACTTATATGTACCCATATATATGACAATCGCCTCGCCGCTCCGTGTCGCGGGTTCGAATCCCGCGCCGGATAACTATTTTTGTGACCCATAAATACTTGTTCTGAGTCTGGATGTAATTTGTGTCCATCTATTTTTATTTTTTTTATTTATTTAAACTTTAGTACAGCGAAAATGTACATAGGCGGACTTAATGCCAAAGGCATTCTCGACCAGTCAACCTTAGGGTAGTGCAGAGAGATCGTGGCAGGTGCATTTGGGTTATATAAAATGTATTTTTACTTATTATTCGTATAATTAAACTAATAATAATTACGAACACTATATATAATATATATAATATATACTATACAATAAATACTATATGATTTTAATCTAATGAATACTATACTATAACATACTATACAATAATAAATATAATTAGTGACGAGACATTTCTGTGTGAAGTTTCTTAGAAATATACTCACGAACTTTCATTTTAAACGTGAATCTATTATATATATATTTGTAAGATACCCCGCGACACAGGAATTAGATTCCCTACTGCGGGCGTTGTCATTTTTTTAAAGGACTATGTATCAAGGTGAATTCTAATAGGTACCATGATTCGTAAAAATAAATAAAATACAATTATAAGTCTTGAAAAAAAATGCCCTTGGTTGTCACTTATTTTGCGTCTGATTTAAAAGTTTTACACTACAGAGTGCTGCTGCTGTGTGGTGACGGCGACAAATATCAGAATATCATCACCCCATCTCTTCCCGTGGGGGGCGTAGAAGTCGACCCGAGGGAATATCTACCAGAGGATGGGCAGCAGCTTCCTTCTGAGTACTATGACCATCTTACTGCGATCGCCAACCCGCCTGCCAAGCGTGGCGATTATGGCATATCCCCCCAAGACGATTCTTGAGGGAGGCTTGTCCAGCAGTGGACTTATTTAGCTGTAATGATGATGATGATGACACTACAGAGGAATAATGACGTAAAAGTTTAAATTATAAAAGATAAAGGCTCCAAAATAAATTAAGGAAAAACTATTACTTAACCTTCCATTGAATATCTAGGAGCTCAAATAATTAGAGCAAAAATTTTGAATTCACTAAGTACGGAAACTTTAAATGACATTTATCAAGATGGGTTTTGATTTCTACTCAACGGATAAGTCGGGGCGTGGCAGCAAACAAGTATCCATCATCATATCAGCCAAAAGACGTCCACTGCTGGACAAAGGCCTTCTCCAAAGATCTCCACAATTGCCGATTGTGCGCTCCTCACATTCAGCGGTTTCCAGCCATGCTCACAAGATCATCGGTCCGTCTTGTAGAGTGGGCAGGTTGCTCACGCCGCGTCTTCCGGTCTGTGGTCGCCACTCGAGAACCTGTCTGTCCCAACAGCCCTGGGTTTTGGGACACGGAAACTTTGAATCATTTAAGCATGACCTTTAACATGATGGGTTTGGCTTCTAAATAACCCAGAAGGCAGGGGCGTAGCAGTTTTATAAGTTTATTTCCAATAAAATATCAATACATAATTATTAAGCGTGGTCTAGCTAGTCCTCGCACTAGGATTCCCTGTGTTGCGAGGGCTAGGTCCTTCCAATAATTGTGGTTAAACTAAGACGAACAAGTTATTATTCTTACAATATCTTAAATTATTATGAAACTTTTATCTAAGCATGCATTATAAAACAAGAAGCAAAAATAAAGGAAATTTAACCAGGTTATGTTTGTAAGTTGTGTATGTCTGTATGAATTTCTATTGAATAATTTGTAGTGTATTGTGGATTTAATTATGTTTATGTTACTATCCGTTATGTTTATTGTGATAGTAGTTCTTCGGTCGATTGGTAGTTAAGAGAATTGAGCCAGATTGAAGTTACTTGTTTACATTTGTTTGCGCTATTCTTCCACCTCCAGCTGTTTCCAGCCAAAGCCAAGATCATCGATCAATATTGTAAATAGCATCGTGGGCAGCGCGCTGCGTCTTCCAGTTCTACGTACCTATATATTCTATATGGTAGCCCGAAGTAAGGGAGTTGGCGGTATCACACCCCCGTGCCTCTGAAAGGACGTAAAGCCCCCATCGGATCCTGTGACTGAATTAATAAGTGCACCCGTGTTTTTGAACATTCTTGTGCACTATAATATACAACGTGTAACGGAATAAACGCAAGACCTCAGTCATCACAGTTAGAATATTAAATTATATAACTAAAATAATATCTGTAATTTAACTTACTTAAAAAACACACGGTTTTTTAAAATAACAGAGTCGTCCTGACTAAACACAAAGTGTTCGAGCATACTAATCTATTCCTACGCACACACTCGTGCGCTTGCCTATGTAGTAGTTAGGAACAGAAAACTACGCTTTTCACCCGCCGGCGCCTGCCATCTACTAAGCAGTGTTTACATTTTTATTACGTATAAAAAATATTCAAAGTCGGCGTGTTTAAGAGATTTCAGTCATAATATTTACAGAACTTAAAATGGTAATAAGAAGGTATTCCCATACCTGAGCTACTTACACTACATCTTCTTCGTCCCCTTATTATGAGATTTTCAAAATGTCCACCGCCTTGCTCGATACACAGTATTGCACATTTTCTTAAATTAATTTTAAGTTTGTTGAGCACTTCAGTTTCACTTTTCATTTTAATAAACGCGAGTTCAATTTTATGTTTGAAGTCATCGACACTTGTTGCTTCGTTAACATACACGAGCGATTTTATTCGACCCCACAAAAAAAAGTCCAACGGAGTTAGATCGGCCGATCTGGGAGGCCATTGCACAGGCCCTCCACGACCAATCCAACGGGTCATATTCCTCATCAAGATGCCGTCGAACGTTCTACGTGAAATGCGCGGGAGCTCCGGCGTGTTGGTAAAACACGTCTCTTAACAACGAGAGAGGGACGTCCGCCAATAACTGGGGCAATATCTCTTGCAAGGACTGTAGGTAGGTATCTCCAGTCAACCTCGGTAAAAATGCAGGGCTGAGTACGCGTGTACCTAGAACGCCCGCCCAAACGTTCACGGAGAACCTGCGCTGGAATAAGTCCGTACGGCATCCATGAGCATTTTCGTGCCTCCACAAATGCATGTTGTGCTCGTTGTAAATACCAACTCGTGTGAAGGTACTCTCGTCCGTCCAGATGATGTTTGTTGCCAGTTTTCCAACAAACATCTATCGTCACAACAAGCCAGTGTCCTCACCATTTCCGTATATATTGCTGTAGCGGAAAGCCATCGCGCGCGTAAACAAGTAACAACGAAAACAAAATCACGTAATACATTCACTTGTCGCTGCCGGCGGATGACTAACTATAATTTCGTTTGATGTCGGGCCGAGTCGGGCGGTCGGCGGTGGCGTGTGCGTCGGTCAAAGGGATAAGTCGGTAAATTGGTGCGTCTCCCTCTTTCTTATTAATTTTTCGTTTGCAAAAACCGTACCTGAGATTTTCTAATATTTTGTCATTTCTCAACAAAAGATAGTGAAATGCGGAATTACAAATTCAGTGATGCATTTAAAAAAGCTTTAATGCTTTGAAATAAGATTGAAATTTCCTTAAATTACGTTTTTATTTAACTAGTTCAGAATTGTAAAAACGTACAGACGCCAGCACATCAACCTACCCCAATCTGTCAAATTTCCCAAATTGAAAGTGAACTTTATGCTTATGTGATAAAGTTGAAAATCTATTAAAGAAATTTGACAGATTGGGGTAGCTGGATGTGCTGGCTTCTTTACAATAGTGTAGTTTGGTAGTGCAGTTAAATAAATGGAATGGAATTAACGTATTTTTTTTTAATGAAATATTTTATTTTTCACACACTAGCTTAAATCTAAAATGTATTGATATTATTTACGTGTGTGTTTAATAGCTATTGAGCGATCTACAAATTCAGCCGTGCATTCCATAGGTGCATTCATAAAATTAAATAAATAAAATAAAAAAGGTTTTTATTCACGTAGACTTTAAAAAAGCGCTTGTAAATAGTCAGAACATGTTTGTAGTAATACAGTTATTATTACTAGTTACTTATTACCTACAGATATTTAGGTACACGGAATGTTAAAACATTTATACAATTTATTTTATAATGGTAGTGATATTTAGCTAGCTTGTATTAAGTTTATTATAGAAATTAAATTTTAATTATTGAAATTTATATTTTACTACTTATTGTCTGAATGGTTCTGTCTACATTAAGGTATGAATTCAGTATTATTATTATAACGGACCTTGTGTTTAAAACGACGGTCGCGCTTTAATGCTACCACCGGATCCAATGCGCCCCAACTGTTCGACCCAGCGAAACAAACTCAGCAGGTTCATCTACTACCGGTTTTAACGCTTATACGGAAAATACATTACAATTGTAGTATACATTTTAAACATTTCTCATTTTATCCGTATTGGTATGAAAATTGGCCCTATCTTAACTAGTACTACATTTCTGCAGTGCCAATCTTCCGATAAGGCCAGTATGTAGGTACTGGAAGCGTGACAGGTACCTGACATATTTACATTATCATACTTACAAGCTAAGAAAAAAACCTGGATTGATATAACATTATATGTACACATTAAGATTATTAAAATAAATAAAATAAAAATAAAATAAAAAAGGTTTTTAGTCACGTAGACTTTAAAAAAGCGCTTGTAAATAGTCAGAACATGTTTGTAGTAATATAGTTGTATACATTAGATATTATTTCACAGGGAGGCCAGGGAAAAATTTATGCTATGGTCGTGGTATGGTAAGCGTACTTCTGGGTGTGCATATGATGAAATGTGCGAGGCTAGAAAAGTATTTAAATCAAGATTAGATATAGCGAACATCTTTAAGGAAAAATTTTTTGTTAGTTCTCCTTGGGGACCTTCGAAGGTGGTGCTTGATTCTGAGTCCGGCATGGCAGTCAACGTAAAGTTTACAGCAAGCGAGATCGCCAGCGCCATAAAATCTATGCCACGGGGTAAGTCCCCTGGACATGACGGACTCAGCATCGAACACCTCCGATACGCTGGACCGCACTTACCTCGAGTTCTTGGTATGCTTTATGGTTTCTGTATAAGCCATAGTTATATGCCGGCCGAAATTATTAGGACTATAGTTATTCCGATACCTAAAAATAAAACAGGTGACCTTGCGGATAGCAATAACTATAGGCCTATCTCTTTGGCTACCGTGATCTCGAAAGTCTTTGACGGCATGCTTAACACACAACTAAATAAGTGCTCTCCGATACATGACAACCAATTTGGGTTCCGTCCAGGGTTGTCAACAGAGAGTGCGGTGTTGTGTCTTAAGCATGCTATCTCATACTACACGAAACGCGATACACCTGTATATGCCTGCTTCCTCGATCTATCTAGGGCGTTTGATTCGGTTTCCTACGATATTCTCTGGAATAAGATACTTAATACTCTACCACCTGAACTAATTAACGTTTTTAAATATTGGTATGGAAACCAGATCAACAATGTACGATGGGCTGGATCATTGTCACGTCCATACAGGTTGGAATGCGGGGTGAGACAGGGGGGGTTGAGCTCGCCAACGCTCTTCAATCTGTATGTGAATGATCTAATATGTAAGCTCAGCAGTGCTAGAGTCGGTTGTTACATCGATGGTGTCTGCGTTAACAATATCTGGTACGCCGACGATCTAGTTTTAATCAGTGCATCACCTTGTGGCCTTAGGAAATTGTTAGCACAATGTGAAGAGTACACTGCAATACATGGTTTGACGTATAACATTAAAAAGTCAGTCGTCATGGTATTTGAAGCCAGGGGTAAAACAGTAGAGAAAGTACCACCTTTAATACTTAACAGCTCACCTCTACAGGTAGTACGTGAATTTAAATACCTTGGTCATGTATTGACCCCTGACCTCAAAGACAATGGTGATATTGAGCGGAGCGTAGAGCGTTGTCGGTCAGAGCGAATATGCTAGCCCGCAGGTTTGCGCGCTGTTCACTTGGTGTCAAAATAACGCTCTTTCGAGCCTATTGTACAAACTTTTACACCTGCAGCTTGTGGGCTGGATATACTCAACGATCCTACAACGCTCTACGCGTACAATACAACAATGCGTTTAGGGTGCTGGTAGGGCTGCCCCGTTTCTGTAGTGCGTCGGGAATGTTCGCAGATGCACATGTAGATTGTTTTTATGCAACAATGCGTAAAAGATGCGGTTCTCTGGTGCATAGGGTGCGGACCAGCTCTAACAGTATCCTAAACATGATTGCAAGTAGGTTGGACTGCGCCTACATAAGTCGTTGCTGTGCCGTCTCCCATGGCTTGTCGCGGGGATGACGGTTCCAGGGTAATAATAATGTATGTTACTAACATAGCTGTAAGTCCTACTAACATATATGAGTCATAGCTACTTGAAAAATAAATTTTCTATTCTATTCTATTCTATTTCTAGTAACATAGATATTTAGGTACATCTTGTATGAAAACATTTATAAAATTTATTTTATTACAGAAATGATATTTAGCTAGCTCGTATCAAGTTATTGTCAAGAGATTATGTTTAATTATCTAGTTTAAGTCTAATATTTTTACTACATATTGTCAATGGTTCTGTCTATATTAAAGGTATTATTATTATGACGGACCTTGTGTTAATAACGACGGTCGCGCTTTAATGCTACCACCGGATCCAATGCGCCCCAACTGAGAAGACCCAGCGAAACAAACTCAGTGGGTTCATCTACTACCGGTTTCAACACGACCCAGTTGAGACGGTCCGGCGAAACATACTCAAGCGGGCATGAACACGGGATTTGGTCCAATTAGAGTAATTATTTAGTAGGCAAACACAATATATGCTCGATCGGTTGTCTGAATGATTATAGATTGTATTTAGGTATACAAAAGAAAAACTTCGAAACAATAACATTATTCATTTTGAGACAGAGTCAATAATTTTAAATTAAGTATATGATAGCAATCATTTACAGATAGTTCACGTAACACAGCAGATCAGTCATGTCTATATGGTTACAAGATCTCCAGCGAGCAATGTGCAGGTAGGAAGTGAGAGCCAGACGTCTTTGTCATCGATGTACTCTTTAGTGGTGTAATAACCCCTAGCCATAAGTATACGTTTAATATGTGTTTTAAAACTTGTGTCAGGCAGATCAGTAATTTGAGTAGGAAGCTTGTTATAAAACCTAATACAATTTCCTAAAAATGATTTATTCGTTTTGCTTACTCTAAAGCCTGGCATGGCTAGTAGTGGCGAAAACCAACCCGTCCGCCAAGCGTGGCGATTTTGGCATATCTCCTCGGTCGACACGTCAGATTTCGATTCCAAGAAATTAAAGAAAAGTTTATTTTCTCTATAGTTAGAAATATTTTTTTATAATTTTTATTATTCATTGTCATCAATGAGATATGAAAAATGTCTTTTCACACGCTGGGAGACATAATGTGGCGATCAGATTGAGTAAGATCAGCTGTCTTTTGTATTGTTGCGGATTTCAGGCCTGTTGACGTGGTTGGTCAATGGTTGCTTTTCACGCCAAAGATCGTGGGTTCGATTCCCAACCAGTACAGATATTTGTGTGCATGAACATGTCTGTTTGTCCTGAGTCTGGTTGTAGTTTATCTATATAAGTAAGTATTTACAAAAAAAAATAGTATACATAGTATATCAGTTATCTGGTTTCCATAGTACAAGCTCCGCTTAGTTTGGAATCAGATAGATGGCCGTGTGTGAATAATGTCCCAGGATATTATTATTAGTATTATCATTTATCTTGACATTTTTGTTTAATACGGTCTTGTTGGCTAGTATAGTATAATAATAATGTCCTCCTAGCCGAATTTTGGCCACGGCGGCCAGTCTCAATATAGATTAGCCATCTGCGCGGGACATATTATAGTGCTCAAGTGTGTGCGCAAACAAGGAGCACTTTCTATTCCATCACTCTCATAATCCGACAAGACGCCTAACGACACGACCGGAAAGAGGTCAGGTACAGGACCGACGGCTTTACGTGCTCTCCGAGGCACGGGGGTATAATTCCGCCAACTCCCAGACTTCAGGCTGATGCTGAAAATTATTTATTTTTACAGAAAAGTCCTAAAATCACTATTGGCCCGGCCCGGGATTTGAACCCAGGACCTCGTTCTCTGCGGGTTAACACTCTACCACTCGACCAACGATATTATAATAGTGAGAAGCGGGACCGACAGTTTAATGTTCCTTTAACGGTCACCAACTATGGACTGACCGCGTGCCTAGGTGTTTTCCCCGCCGATAACTTCAGTACCAGTGCGTGCAACTAGCTATAAGCACCTGAATACAAATAAAAGAGATAGTGTTAGTTTGGAGGGTTGCTTCGATTTGCTTTTGAGAGGCCCTCCATCAAACGACCCGACCGTGATACACTCGTTCCTAGACCTTAGGGCGGAAATAGAACCGGTGGTTGGGAAGGGAATCAAGTGGGCAGGAACCCTCTCATTACGTGTTTAGAAGACACTTTGTTCAATAAATGCTCATCAATCGAAAATATCACGGTTTCTATAAGATATTTAACAAGAGGACGGAGAATTTTACAAGAGGCGGTAAAGACATACGCTAATAGGCATTGAATTAAAACAGAGCGACAAGCAAAAAACGTCCCTAAAAACTTTCGTACATTAATGCTTATAACCAACCTGAATCGAGATTCAAACCTCTAAGGGGATGACCACTGACGCGAGTTATGAAGTAGTCTTTTAGTTTTATTAGCTAGATGGTTTGTGCTCTTGGTCTCCTTAATTGTCTGGAGAAGCAGTGATCGCATCGTGAGTATACATCATATATATAGATACATCATCTATCTATACATATAATACAATCGTAGGAAAGTCAAAACTCTACATTGATTTCTTTTTTAAATGATACTTGGGGCGTGATTTAAAATCAATACCGAAGGCAAAAATATAGTTTTTAGATTTTTTTCTGTTTGACTGTTTGTCTGTATTTATATATGTCCGGGCTAAACTCAAAAAGTGCTGCATAGATTTACTTAAAATTTTACATGAATATTACTAAAAGGTCGGGTTAACATAAAGGCTACATAGTATAATGCTATAACAGCTCCTCTAGCTGTGTTAATTTATCAAATTTAACGCGGGTAAAACCGCGGGGCACATCTAGTGTAAAAATAAAACAGAAGTTATACCTATAATTCTGTGCTAACATAGTATATTTTAATTAGTCTTGGTCCTCTTGCCCTGCGAAGAGACATGGCATGTTTCTGTGTCTTATAGCGCATTTACTGTCTACTATCTTTGTCGTCCACCACTGTGCGTTGTATAAGATGCTTTTAACCGCACCACTCTATGGAATTATTTAACTGCCACTTCAGTAATATACGAAACGTAACTCACAATTTATATCTCCCGTTAACATCCTCCAACTTCTGTTCGCCTCGCCCGATCACATTTTTCGTAACGCTCTCGCCACGGATTTCTCAGCTATATCCCTAACTCAAGCGAGTATATTTCCTGCTTCTGCTTGGAACACGGTGACTCACACTTCCGGGCCTTATCTCCATATCGCCAGTGGTAAAAACACAGCCAATCGGGATCGCTAGGCTTGCGACTTTCACGTGAACGGGTTCTCGAATGCGAGCGTGACCGGTTGCTTCGGTACGAGTGGCGAGAGGAATGGCGGTGTGGCGAAGATCTCTGGTTTGAACGGATTTCGGCAATTTCCAGTGAAAGCTTCTCTATTTGCTTCGATAAATAGTGGAACTGCAAGCTTTCCAATGTTTTTTGATCTTGAGAACACGATGAACTTGGTATGTGCGAACTCGGGGAGGCTGTGGTTGTAACTGCGGCAACTGTTGCTGGGTCGAAATGTTCCATCATAACGTCGGCCATAGCAGCTAGGCCATCGAGTGCTGACTCGGTGTTCACGGACAGGACGGCACGAACTTGATTGGGCAAATGGTTAAGCCACATAACTTTGAGCGCTTGATCCGTCATAAATTCTCCGCTCAAATCACGCATCTTGCGAAGTAGCTGGCTAGGTTTCATGTCGCCGAGCTCGAGGCCGCTAAGTAACTTCTGTAGACGTCGCTGATCGGTTTCTTGATATGTCATCAACAGTCTATTCTTGAGCGTGGTATACTTCTTTGTTTCCGGCGGTTTCAATATGATATCGCCTATTTGTTCTAAATCGCTGCATCCTAGCAGCGGTATCACGAGATTAAACTTTTGATCTTCTCCAATCTTGCTGGCTGAGATGGCAGCTTCAAACTGCGCGAACCACAGGCGCGGGTTTTGTCGCCAAAACGGAGGCAATCGCGCAGGCAGTGAGATGGTAGCAACATTGCTTGCAGTTGCCTGTCGATACTCCTTGTGCGTCGCTAAACTCTTCGGTCTTGTCCATGTTGTCAGGCGATTGTATTCGGATCACGTCGGGGTCACCAATTTAGCTGCCTTGACTATTTCGGGAAGATTAGAGTGAAACTAGAAGAACAGTAAAATCTTGGAATATATTTCAGATATTTTGGCCTACTAAAGTATACAAATTATTAACCCTAAGGGTAGCATACATCTGCCGTAAAACATTTACATCAGCCAATCAGCGCAGACCGACATTACAAAGAAAGAAACACTGCGCTCGGCCGCCCGTGATGTTCTCATATATAAACCCCACGCGCCTTCGTCAACTCAACACCTTGGAAAACCGCACTCGAATGCGTGAACTACAGCGTACTGTACGTGAACGCATGACCGAGAGGCGGGATTCCGGGTGGGATAGGACGTTAGCCGAGATTCAACCCTCGCGGAAGGCCTTTTGGAATCTCTGCAAGCGACTCAAGACAGACACCGACTGGACCATCCCCCCGCTGACGCGTCCGAATCAACGCCCCGCGTTCGATGACGACGAAAAAGCCGAATGCATGGCCGACAATCTAGAGACCCAATGTTCTCCCAGCACCCTACCAGTAGACCCGGAGCACCTCAACGAGGTCGACTCTGAGGTAGAACGTAGGCTCGCCATACCACTCCCTCCGACCCCAACTGCCCCCTCCCGGGAGGATGCAGACGTCGACGACGACGATCCCCTGAGGCCAGTGACCATCGAAGAGGTTAAAACTCTGATCAGGGACCTCCGCCCTCGCAAAGCCCCCGGGTATGACGGAATCACCAATCGCGTTTTCAAGCAACTCCCGTTGCTTTTACTTAGCCTGATGGTCGCGATTTTCAACGCGGCCTTTTCCAACAACATCTTTCCACACCAGTGGAAACAGGCAAACGTGATTGGCATCCCGAAACCCGGAAAACCCAAATCCGATCCGGCGAATTACCGCCCTATTAGCCTCCTCTGCGCCATGGGGAAACTCTACGAGCGCATCATTCACGCCCGTTTGTCGTCTTACATCCGCGCAAACGATATCCTCCCTGACGAGCAGTTTGGCTTTCGAGCCAGACACTCCAGCGTTCACCAGGTGCATCGCATTGTCGAACACATCCTAGTGAAAGCTGCCCGCCAAAGAGCCCACACAGGAGCACTCTTCTTCGACGTGGCCAAAGCGTTCGATAAGGTCTGGCACAACGGCTTATTATATAAGCTGTTCGAACTCAAAGTGCCCGACCGTCTCGTGCACATCTTACGAGACTTCCTTACGGACCGAACGTTTAGCTACCGCGTCGAGGGAAATTACTCCTCCCTCAGACCGATACGCGCAGGAGTTCCCCAAGGCTCAGTCCTTGCCCCGCTCCTGTTCTCGCTGTACACCAGCGACATCCCCAGACCCAATAAGGCTCATCTAGCCCTCTTCGCTGACGACACAGCTCTCTACTACTCTAGTAGGAGCACGTCAGTCATCCACCGAGAACTCCAATCCTCAGCCGACGCCCTCGGCGAATGGTTCAGGAAATGGAGGATCGAAGTCAATCCCACCAAGAGCGCAGCCGTGCTCTTCTCTAGGATAGACCCCGCCCCCACCGCCGATCCCGTCCGAATGTTTGGTGAACCGATCCCTTGGGAGAAGAAAACCAAATATTTGGGAGTGATCCTCGATCGGAAGTTAAACTTCAAGGACCATCTGAGATACGCTCGTAACCGTGCCTCATTTGCCCTTTATCGATTACACAGCCTCCTGAATGCACGCAGTAAAATGTCCCTTGAAAACAAGGTGAGAATTTACAAGACGTGCATTCGACCCATGATGACCTATGCGAGCCCGGTCTTCGCGCACGCTAAGGATCGATTCATCCACCTCCTCCAGGTAGTCCAGAACAAGTTTATGCGACGAGCCGCGGGCGCACCGTGGTTCGTCCGTAACAAAAGCCTCCATGCTGATCTCCAATTGCCTACCATCAGGCAATGGATGAAGCAAGCGTCCAAAAGGTACTTTGACTCTGCCACTCACCATCCAAGTAAATTGGTGGTACAGGCGGTCAAATACACTCCTTCCCGACTCTCACGTAAACACCGTCGTCCGAAGAACGTCATAGACGAATCGGACGACGAGATCACCGTTTACTTAAACCAAATCAATTCGATTAGAGACTCTCGCAACACTGCACAACCGATATTTCGTACTCGCCGGATGCGAGTACGACCGCGAACGCGTCGCGACCACCAGCGTCCTCCATGACCCTTAGTTTGCATATCGTACCGATAAAAAGCCCCCCTCAACGCGGAAGGGGGGCCGCGTCATGTCATTAACGTAGAGCGAAAGTTGCACTAAACTCCCTAAAAACCATGATCTCTCGCCCTCTCCCCGTCAGTATCCGCCCAGAGCCGAGGTTCGAGCCCCACAGGGGGTGCCCTCCGGCGCGGGTACTTAGTTTGTAGTTTTATATTTGCTAGGCCGGTTAGAGCCCACGCTCACCCCTACTGTCCGGTGAAGCAGTAAAAGCCGAGAGGCTAACTGCACGCGTCACGTTAAAAAAAAAAAAAAAAAAAAAAAAAAAAAAAAAAAAAAAAAAAAAAAAAAAAAAAAAACGTCAACTCAGTGTATTGATTGCATCGACGCCGGCATGTTGTCGTTCCTCGCTTCATAATTATGTAGGTCTTCCGAGCCCGAGGCGCCTACGCAACGCCGGACTGCGCCAGTGCCCGGCCGCGCTCCGTCGCGGTCGGACGTACGATGCTCCGTCCCACACAAGATAACATCGATGTTTATCGATGTACGCCATAAAGTTTTACTTAAAAAATTCGACCTCAATTTTTTTTGTTTTTATTCTTTTAAAAAGACAACGGCCGTACTACGGAATTTAATCCCTGTGGGGTACTTTATAAACATATACTAGTCGGACACAAATTACGTCCAGTCTCAGAAGAACTATTTATGGGTCACACGAATAGTAGTCCGACGCGGGACTCGAACCCGCGAAACGAAACGGCGAGGCGACTGACTTAGCCGCTGCGCCACACGTGCAGTCATGATATTGATATATGTTTATTTGCCTTGTGGTAGCGTATTTAACCCCAGATAGAAATAGGAAAACCAAAACAAAGAAGACCGTACAGACTAAAAAAATAAGAGTGAATATTGTCGACTAGGTTTCGAGCTTTTCATAGTCCTTAAGTCAAGTACCAGCGGGAAGCATTTAGATCTGCAATTACTGGCAAAGACTTAGCTCCATTAGCCAGTTTAACCGCTTCTTCGAACTGCTGAGAAACGTAAGTAATTATTCCGGTATGTGGTAAAAACGTATGTTTTTACCACTTCTCGGAATAATTAGGGGACGTTGAACATTTTAAGAGAAGTCTACAGAAAATTTGGTTTAAAATATTAGGTAATAGTTTGAACTAGATTGCCTCGTTGGTCTAGCAGTATCGTGTTCAAGCGCAGATAATGGGGTACTGGGTTCAAATCCCGGGTTGGGCCTGAAACAAAAAGTGATTTTGGTATTTTTCTGTAAAGGAAATTTCTCAGTATCTGCCCAAAGTCACATCGTCTCTTTTCATAACTTTTCTAGAACATCTAATGTCAATTTTGTACGTATCTTTCATCAGCCATCTTTTTTAAATTCTAGTATTAACTATATATTATTTTTATTTATACCACTATGCCATTGTGGCTTATATAAGCCTCTATCGGAAGATCAGCGCTGCAGTAATATACCTGTGTTGCCGTAGCTAATGCTGAGATAGGCGCCTTTTTTGTCAACTAAATTTATTGTATTATTTTTGCTATGTATGGTAATATTTCTTTTTGTCATACATAAACATCATTTCATTTCATTTTATTTTAACTAGAACAATCTCGAAATGTTGCAAAAGTTACCAAAAACCCATACTGGTACGAGTTCAAACCCCATACGTGATATCATTGATAATAGTTTAAAATATTTGCTATCATTTCATATATCGTATACTTAATCGGTCACCGTAGTCTAGTTGGTAGTGCTCCTGCCTACGAAGCTGGTGGTCCTGGGTTCGAATCCCGGTAATTGCAAATATTTGTGTGATGAACACGAATATTTGTTTCTGAGTCATGGATGTTTTCTATGTATTTAAGTATGTATCTATCTATATAAGTATGTATATCGTCGCCTGGTACCCATAGTACAAGCTTTGCTTAGTTTGGGGCTAGGATGATCTGTGTGACATTGTCCCCAGATATTATATTATAAAAAAAAAATACACTAGGCAGATATATATATTTCACAGGAAAATATATCTCGAAGCCCATAAACTTCTTGTACCTTTCATTAACGACCCTATGATCACAATACTAAACAGCGCCAGTGGTCGTACAATTTTATCGGTACTAAAAACCTAGCTCTAACTATATTCAAGTAATTTAGTTAAATTAAGCCAGGCAAACGTTCGGAATAGCTCGGAGCTCAGGTTATGGGTTCAGAATATAAGTAAGGAGCCTTTCAGACGTTTACTGCCAGCCTAACTGCACTAAATTACTCGTTATTTGACCATCGTCTTAACTGGGCTTAAGATGGGCCGTGACTATCATAATACGTCCAAGAATTGTGCTACTTTGTAAGAACAGGAGCCAGTTCGGTACTTATACACCTATCAGATACTAGCTTCCACCTGCGATTTGGACCGCGTGGTGCGTTGATAAAAATTAGCATATGTCCTATCCCAGACATCAGCCTATCCATATCGAATTTCATGATCAACGGTATAAAATGTGCATTGTAAAAATATCTAATTTAAAAGTATTTATGGCTCGCTTTTTTGGATATAATGGCCATATAGAAAGTAGATATGCTATATAGCTTGTAGGTTTTTATTTAAAACTGTTTAAGACAAATAATCGCACAATACATTATCTTCATGTAACTCCAACGGTTTAGACAGCGCTAGCCAAGCGAGGCCTGAGAGGGCAAGAATTTTGCCGACTTATTTGATACTTATCGCAATATTATGGCCAATTTATACAAAATCTTTATAAATTGTAGCATGTGTTATTCGGATGTATAAGCTATATTACTTTTAATTTTCATCAAAATTCGTTCAGTAGTATATGCTAGAAATAATAATATAAACATCCGTCTATCCTCACAAAGTTTCACAATTTTAATATTACTAGGTAGAATATTAATAGGAAGTAGGATGGGATAGAATTTCTAAATATTTTTATCCTTTATTCTTTTATTTCATCCTGCTGTCGGCAAATAAGCTTAAGGACCAACTCATTGTAAAATATCATTGTAGGTACAGACGCCAGCACATCAAGCTACCCCAATCTGTCAAATTTCCCCAATTGAAAGTGAAACTTATGCTTATGTGATAAAGTTGAAAATCTATATAAGAAATTTGACAGATTGGGGTTAGCTGGATGTGCTGGCCTCTGTACCTTAGTCTACAACATTGATGATGATTTGTCCAACCGATTTTAATTCTCTACTACTACTTACTACGGCGCGCGGCGTTGGTGTTCTCGAAAATGGCTGCCGTAGCCAATCTTTTTAGTAAATTGTCGAGCGCATTGAGCGCACGTGAGTTTCCCATTAAGATATTTGTTTTGAATAGTCGCGGGTTTTTGGGCTTTCAGTTTATCGCGTTTTGTATCAAGCTTATATTTTCGCTGCTCCTGGAAAACGCGTATTTGCCTCGTCATTCCGGTCGTTGTGCTGCCAATATTTCCCGCTTTAAGGGCTCGATATTGTATATTTTCATGTTCCATGATACATATCTCACGCCTGTCAGTTCTCGACGCATTAAATGGGAAATTACAAGGCTATTAGCGGGTGTCTATTCTGTGAGCTACAGAGGTACTTCCTCCTACGTGCCTAGCGCTACCTAGGATTTAGATGTTGGGTTAATAGATCTAGAGCCTATGGAGGTGGCAACTTTAAATCCATGTCTCCGTTAAAGGTCATCTCTCTGATAAATCGTAAATAAATGTTATTTCGATAGTTCACCACGGAAACCATACAATTTTGCGAAGTCGGTTTGTCTGTCCGTTGTAAATCTTGAAAACTATTGGTGCTCAAATGTTGTATGACATAGATATAGTAGAAACCGGTCAAGTGCGAGTCTGACTCAAAATCGCAGAGTTCCATACCATTGTAGACGATTGTAAGTCATCAAACAAAGCTCATTTGATTTATTATTTGTATTTGTTGTATTGGCAATAGGAATTCAGATGTTTCACAGTTTCATTATTTCAATGACAGACAGATAGATAACGGATGCTTAGTGATAAGGATCGGTCGTCTCCCTACGGCGACGGAACCCTAAAAATAAAGGGTTGGATTCACAAAGGGTTGTTCAACCATAGATGCAGGGGTCAACTTATTAAAAAGTATATTCGCGGTGTGGGAAGACTCGCAAGATGCATTAGGTATCTTTTGCGATTTGTCCAAAGCGTTCCATTGCGTTCATCATATCAGAAAATTACACCACTACGGTATTAGGAACAAGGCTCTCGAACTTCTGACTTCTTACTTGGGCAATAGAATTCAGAAGGTCGAAATAAACGGTAAAATATCTTCGGGATCTCCAGTGGTAATGGGCGTCCCACAGGGGTCAATTCTTGGCCCATTTTTGTTTTTAATTTATATAAATGACTTACCTTACTATATAAGGGATAAGCATGAGATTGTGTTGTTTGCAGATGATACTTCCCTGACGTTCAAAATAAACCGACAATTAAGCAATTTTGACGATGTTAATGATGCAATCTCTAAAGTTGTTCATTGGTTTAATGCCAATAATCTTGTGCTTAATGATAAGAAAACTAAAGTCATTACATTCACTACACCGAATGTGAAACTGGCGACAACCAATGTACAACTTAATGGAGCTAGGTTGGACCCTGTTGAATCGACTGTGTTCTTAGGTATCACTATTGACTCAAAGCTACAATGGAGCCCACAAATAGAAAAACTGTCCGGCAAATTAAGTTCTGCAGCATATGCAGTGAAAACTATTAGACGGCTGACTGATGTTGTCACAGCTAGAATGGTTTATTTCAGTTATTTTCATAGTGTAATGTCCTATGGAATTCTTCTCTGGGGTAGCTCTGCTGACATTAACACCATATTTATACTGCAAAAAAGAGCTGTAAGAGCTATCTATAATCTTGGCCCGAGAGTGTCTCTAAAAGAAAAATTCAAAGAGGTCAACATTCTAACTGTACCATCTCAGTATATATGTGAAAACTTACTATATGTGCATAAAAATATCGATTCCTTCTGTAAAAGGAGCGATACACATAATGTAAATACTAGATATAAAAATAATCTCATATTGCATACTACCCGTCTCCACAAAATAAGTAACTCTTTTTATAAGATTCTATAACAAACTTTCCAATGATATTAGAGAATTGTCTACGAATAAGTTTAAAAGAATTATTAAAGCCAAATTGTGTAGCAGGGCATATTACAAAATTTCTGATTATTTAAGTGATAAAAGTGCTTGGGATGGAGTTGTTCTGAGTCAACACACATGATTGTAATTAATCTTAAGTATATTTTATTTTAAAAAAGGATTCTTACTGAGTTTTCTGGCAGTGTTTCTCAGTAGCTGCCACGTCATGCACTGCACGGTAGGGTAAAAAAAATATGACGATTCCACATAAATGTAAAATTTTTACGGAATAAAGTTACTTTGACTTTGACTTTGAAAGCATATTTAAACCAGATGTTAAGTACTTCTGATTGAAAAACCACTTTGTAATACGCATGTTACTCCTGTCGAAGACGCAGTTATACTAAGCGTGGTCTGACATGCACTTGCCCGCTTTTGAAATTGTGAGTTACCTGAAATCTGGTCATCCATTCCTTTGCTTACCTGAAAAAAATTAGATTACAGATATAAATAAACCATTTTGTCAAGTAACTTATTCGAATTTACGTTTTGAATACATTTTATATTACATGTAATAGGAAATATAGGATACAATCTTATGATTTTCTACTGATAGAATATATAAATATCGAATTCTAACACATTTTTTGGCTATTTTTGTGGATATATATACGGGATATAATGTGAGGGGAAATGAAAATCTCTGGCTAAGCATCAAGTCGTCGCACCAACACTAGCGCGGTAGTATCAGCCCGAACACACCTGGCATCTTTCCGGTCGTTCCGCTAGTCGTCTCATCGTATCATGACAATGATGGAATAGTAAGTGCTACTGTGTTTGCGCACACATTTGTGCAGTAAATATATCCCGCATGTCTATGCGGGATATATTTTTGGATATATCTGGCAAGTATCTATTGATACTGGCCGCCGTAGCCAAATTTTGACTAGGACGACATTTTTTTTTATTCTCAGGTAGTAAGTTGTTATCTCTGCACCACCTTAAGGTTGACAAGGGAGAAAATGCCTTAGGCATTAAGTCCGCAGCAATCCGCTTTTGTACTGATATGTGCATGAATTTTAAATAAATGAAAATAAATAAGTTAAACTACTGTATGCGAGACTGTAGGTAGTTGATTTTGACGCGTTTTGGTCGATTGATTTGAACAAAATGCGGTTATTGTGACATAATTATAATAGATATAATAGCCCGACTGGGAAAGTACTCCCACCTTACAGAAGACATTCCATAATAATTTTAATGTTGTGTTTCTGCGTGTGAGTAAGGTCGCCAGATCTCATTGGAGTGGGGGGAAAGGCCAGCAGCACTTGTTTGGTGACTCTTACAGGTCGGCAACGCACTCGCGACTCCTCTGGTGTTGTCAGTGTCCAAGGGCGGTGGTGATCACTTGCCACCAGGTGACCCACTTGTTTGTTTGTCGCCCTCTGATTATAAATATAAAGATAGATCTCATGGATCGTTTGTGGGTAACGAGTAATAAAAAGTACTACTTTTATAGATAGGTAGATAGATTAACTCTTTATTGTACACCAATATTAAAATCATACAGTACAGGAGCATATTGAAAAGTATACAAATGGCGGTCTTATCACTAACATGTGATCTTCCAGACAACCAAACAATGGACAATAATAGGGATTATTTAAGAGGGCAATTGTCGGTGTACTTAAACATTGTTAGCAGTACCCATTTTTGACACTTATATAATAGATTCCTAGGGTAATTCATTTTTTTTAAATAGTATTAATATGTTACCCGCTAATAATGTAGCTATATTAGCTAATATTTGGTATATATTTTATAATATATACCAAATATTGAACTGGTTCAATTGATTGCCAATACGAATACCCATTACAATTAGCAAACGTATGGGTATATGTGGATGATGAATACAAATAACCTTGATTAGATACGTCCAATAATAAATTATTGGCTAATATTATCCTTTTATTTGGACTTTTGCATTTTGTTTGCCATCCAGATTGGAATCACATTTGATCGCATTACCTTGTGCAGACGCCAGCTCATCAAAATACCCAATCTATCAAATTGACCATAGAAAGTGAACCTTATGTTCACGAGATAAAGTTGAACATCTATAAAAAAATAATTCTATCTATTAAAATTGTTAAGTCCCTGAGTTTTTCTATATTTTACTTTTATTCCAATTTTAATGTTTGGGCCCAGTTTTTAAATTTAAGTCACATAAGGAATATACTTTTAAGATATCGGTTACTTTGTGTTTAACTACGGAACGGATTGAGGATAATAATATTAACGAAAAAATGCAGGTTTCAATAGAGTTAAATCATAACACCTCTGACAATGACATGTACTAATTAATTCTCGACTGGAAAAATAAATATTTCCCCAGCGGCTCAAAAGACCAAAGCAGCCAGACCCTAAAACACAGTTTATTAAAAAAATACGAATGCCTGAATAAAATTAATAACTTTTAAAGAGTTTTGGCGCCAACGCGGAAAAGGACGCATCGAGGCTATGTTTTATTTTCAAAAACTGGTGTAAATTCGAGTTTTTATGTGTAAATATGGTGGATTTTTAGACATAACATCTTCGACAACGTACACAAGTGGAGGAAAGTGCGATATTGCCGTGAATTGTGATTTTCCGTGTTGAAACCAAAACTCCATAGAAGCCTCTAGTAAAGTCTCCACTGCTTTACTGGGGTAGGACTATGACTTGACTGTGACGGACGTGATGGACATGACTGTGACGGACGTGACGGACATGACTGACTGACTTTGAAACAGAAATATTACAACTGAAGACGAGGCGGTATGGTCACAGACCTTAGCCTGCCCAAAGAGGGCAAAAAATATATAAAAAAAAAAAAATTAATAACTTTTAAAATTTGAAATCTTTATTCCCACCTTGTACAAGGAAATGAAAGGCATGGAAAGATTTTAAATATTATAATTTCTTTTTTAAAGAGAATTAAACTTTTGTCTATTACAGGCCGTAGTTTGTACAAGTCCTTTAACACTTTGTTTTAATTTGATTAGGTAATATTCATTAGATTAATGTTTGATTATACTATATTTTATTGTTTTATTATGATAAATAAATAAACACTGAAACGTACGTTAAACATTAGATTTCCTTACAAATTGTTGGAGGCAAGTAATACATTGGCAGTGTAATTTCTCCTATCCAAACGGTGCTATATAACGGCCATATTCTGGTAAAAAATGTTAGCTAACATACAAAATAAAATTCTATATTACAAGTAGCTATATTCAATTATGTCCTCTAGGCGAATTTCAGCCACGGCGGCCAGTTTTAATAGAGATTATACGACACTATAAATGAATTAATATATTATACTATATGTACCCCGCGGTTTTACCCGCGTTAAAGTTTATTAATTATATAGCCTATATGTTTCAGCTAACTCCATACCAAATTTTATTAAAATCTCTCCAGCCGTTTAGACGTGAAGACATGAAGAAGTAACAAACATACACAGTCACACACTCACAAACTTTCGCCTTTATAATATTAGTAGGATTGTAGTGCAAAAGTGTGTGCGCAAACACAGGAGCACTTTCTTTTCCATGACTCTCATGATCCGATGGGACGCCTAGCGACACGACCGGAAAGAGGTCAGGTACAGGACCGACGGATTTACGTGCTCTCCGAGGCACGGGGGTATAATACCGCCAACTCCCAGACTTCGGGCTGATGCTGAGAATTTTTACTTTTTACAGAAACGTCTTATAATCACTTTGTGGCCCGACCCGGGATTTGAACCCAGGACCTCGTCCTCTACGGGTGAACACGCTACCGCTAGACCAACGAGGCAATCCCAACTATCAGGTTGCTTAACGACATCCAACCTCACTACGACTCATTATACTACAGAACAATAGATACTATTCCAAACCGATTTATCAAATTGCTGCACGGACAAGCTAACTTAGAAGTTAACTAACTTAATTACTCCAACACTACATTAAAGGAGGCAATGAAGCTAACTTAACTTCCGAACAGATTGCAGCCCGTACTTAAGAAGTTTATTAACAGGGTACGGAAAATGAATACAAAAAATGTAGAGAGGTCTCTTCATGGATTAATTAATTACTTCTGATGCTGGTTTTATAAGTTAGTTCCAAACTTATAAAGCCTCTTTCAGCTTTCTAGTTTGACGGGTCGGTTGGCGTTTTTGGTAAATACATGCCTTTCAGGTCGGGGGTTCGATCCCCACCGAGGACAGATATTTGAGTGCATGGACATGTTTGTTTGTTCTGAGCCTGTGTGGTGTTATCTATATATGTATATATTTATAAACAAGCAGTATATTTAGTGCTTATATCAGTCATCTGGTTTCAATAGTACAAGCTCTGTTTAGTTTGAGATCAGATGGCCATGTGTAAATAATGTCCCAGGATATTATTATTTATTAAGCTTAAGAATGCAATTTTATGACATTATGACCAGCCGTTGGATACCTATAATGCTGGTTTGTATATATATAAATATATATATATATACTGAAATATCGTTACTGTTATAAAATACATCTTATTGTAAATTATTTTCTACAATCCGTGTACCTAAATATCTATATGTACCTAGAAATAATATTAATTTCACAAAATATATGATGATTTGAGCAAGCAAGAAAACCTAATACCTTAAGCGAAAGACTTATATATTATTTATAGGTATATATTTTAAAATAATGTGCCAAAAATGAATTCAATTTGGACTGAGTCCAAAGACAGAATTATTTGCACAACATACCTGAAATGCAGTAGCTAAGTATGTAAAACGGAGTAGGAGTCGAGGCTCGGTCCAATGCTTCTATTGTGCAACTCACTCGATAGTCGGTGCATTCGGAGCAAATCAGAATCAAACATAGTACCCATTAAAAAAAACGAAAAAAATGTGTGTAATATATTTCTAGTCGTAAACAAGTACTGGTTATATTGCATAGTATAACAAATATTGCGGACGTAGACAAACAGGGTATCGCGGAATATTAATCATCTTTTGTCTCCTAGCCTTCCGTCCATCCATTTATCACAGCAAAGTATTTTTATGAACTAATTGAACTCAGAAACGTGCTTCAAATATTATAGCAGACCAGCTTATAATACTGAGGGGAAGAATAAATTGTAGTCCATTATTCAATCCTAGCTATATATAGCTATAGCTAGCTTTTTTATTTTAAGTACCTGGCTGACAGAGCTCGACTAGCCGTGTTCGCCAAAAGGTTTTTCAGAGACGTGTAAATTATTAAAATCGTTGGAGCCGTAAGTATGTCATCGGTGTTTTGGAAACCGCCAACAAATTAAATATAAATTCATTTAATTTAGGAATGGTACCCACATCACAACTAAAAATGTTAACAATAAAATAATTATAAGCAAATACTAATTGACACCTTTAACAGAGGTCATCGGGGTGGGGGTAAGGGTAAGCAACACTTGTTTGCTGACTCTTAAATCTGAAAAATAAAAAAGTTACTACAGAAGAAAGACGCACGCCCTAAAGCCGCTGCCTAATTCACATCGTCTATGATTATATTACTTTCTTACACTTGGTCGGACATAGCTCTAACGAGTGACCAATCTGAGAAACCAGCTCTCAAGCACTGTGTTGATATCACGTTGTTGGTCGGCGTCTAGAACCAGTATTTCCAGTAAAGTACTCGTATTTCCAAATACCAACGATCTTTGTGTCAATATAGTATTAAACCCCATAGAGTATAATCCTCACTAATGAATGCAAAAGTAATTTTGTCAGTCTGTCTGTTTCACCCAAAACTACAGAACAGATTTAAATTAAATTTGACACTACATAGATAGTCTAGAGCCCGAGAAAGGACATAGGCTGCTTTTTAGTGCAAAAAAGGGTTGTAAGATAAGATAAGATAAGATAAGATAAGATAATAGTTTATTTCACCACATAACATAAAACTATAACAATAATAGTTGCGTACAGTAAAATGCAATACATTTTTAAATAATAAAATTGTTTGTTTGTCACAATATACTTCGCAATCTGTGTGGTGGCTAGCACCTTAGCTAAGTTATTCGGAGACAACTTGTATTAAAGGTGCTAGGCCCAACTTTATTTATATAGTTCCATCATTATTCATCTATTATTTATAGGGTGAAAGTTAACATAAAAAGAGAAAAAGTAATAATATGAACAAAATACAAAAAAACTTACATTAGATAATAGATGTTAATAGAAAGCTCTTATATTAATATGTGTGTGTGTGTGTGTGTGTGTGTGTGTGTATGTGTGTTTGTGTTTGTGCGTGTGTGTGTGTATGTCAGTGTGTGGGTGTGTGTTTGTGAGCGCGCGCGTGCGTATGAGTGTTTACGTATGTGAGTGGGCGTGGTATTAGGAAACTTGCTGTAATAATTGTTCTGTTTCTTGATAATTCATTGTTAGCAGTAGTTTTGTGACGGCTTCTTTACATGCATGTAAAGAGAGAGGGTAAATGCTCAGTTTCTTGTTTATTTTATTATAAAGATTGGGTCCTAAATAACAGAAAAAGCGTTGTGTAAAAGAGAAGTTGCTTTGAAATGTGTCACAAACCAAGTCCTTGCGGCGCTTGGTAATTTCATGAAAAGGCGTGTTTTTATGTTGTAGGAGTATTATATTAACTACAAAAAGTTGCCTCACTGTAAGTACTTCACAAGACTTGTACAGTTCTTCCGTTGGAAAGAGAAATGGTCGGAAAGTACTCACTTTTAAAATGGCTCTTTGGGCTCTTTCTAATTTCAACATTGCTGTCTTTTGTGCCCCTCCCCAAACTGATATGCAATAGGTTAAAATGGATTGAGACAGTGATACGTAGACTCTTTTAACAAGGCGGGCCTCAGCGATATGACGAAGGGTTTTAAAAATAAATATCATTTTACGCATTCGTGTAATTAGTGTCTCTATATGATCAGTAAAGGTAAGGTTGTGATCAATAGTGATGCCCAAATATTTGAGTTTAGAGGCGCGTTCAAGTTTAGGGCAAGGACAATTTATAAAATTCGTGTGTATGATTGAGGATGCATGAGCTGTTAGTGCTAGTGTATCAGGAGGCTGTGTTGATTGGCGAAGGGTGTATGTTATAATTTTCGTTTTGTCGATATTTAGGGTTAGTAAGTGGTTGACAACCAGTTCATGACTGTGTTAAGACCTTCTTGCGCTACTTCAAACGTTTCTTGCCAGGAACTGCCCGAGAAAGTTAGCACAGTGTCATCCGCGAAGGCTATTATTTTACCATTTGTGAGGGTTAGGTTACAGAGTTGGTTAACGTAGACTAGAAATAACGTTGGGCCAATCACACTGCCCTGTGGGACTCCAAATGTAATTGGGAGTTCATCACTCTTGCAGTCCTGAATTTTAACACATTGGGTCCTATTGCTGAGGTAGTCTTTAAAGATTTGCAGTGGGAGTCCACGAACACCGAGCAATTGCAATTTAGATAACAGTATGGGAAAAGAGACTGTGTCAAATGCTTTTTTTAGATCTAAGAAAATTGAGAGTACCTTTTGTTGTTTATCTATTTGTGTGGCTACATGATTTGTAAGATCTAAAACTGCGTCATTAGTAGATTTTTTATTTCTGAAACCAAATTGATTTCTAGATAAAAGATGTTTGTCTTCAAGATAGGCAATCAGTCTTTTATTAATGAGCCTCTCTAATATCTTAGATACCGATGGAAGGATTGCAATAGGTCGATAGTTGTTAACACAATCTCTATCCCCACCTTTGTGTATAGGTTGCACGATAGACTTTTTGAGATAGGATGGGAATGTACTTGTGCTAAGACAGAGATTAAATATATATGTTAGATGAGGGACAAGTACATTTTTATATCTCTTTAGCAACTTGGTAGGGATGTTGTCCCATCCAGAAGCGGAATCACTTTTTAGAGACATAAGGATTGCTTCCACTTCCTCTACACCGGTTTTTAACATAGCAAATGAATGCAATGGAGAATTAGTCATCCAGTCAGTGTCGGTGTACCCTTGATTATATGGTTTAATGTCATTAGCTAGGTTGTAAGGGTGTGAAAGGAGGGGATTAAAAGTTGAATGGAAGTATCGTCATTTTTAGAGCTAGAAACTTGAATCTTATTTTTTAGGCTGTGGATTTGAAATATATTAATATAACACTCCATGTTTGTAAAAATTAAAGATTTTCTGCATATGTAAGGTTTATGTGATTGTTATTTTATTTTAGAAGTTTGCTACAAGAAACAAAATATTAGAGATATTCTGATGTAACATTTACGGAGTCAAAATGTGCGGACGAAGTTGCGGGCACAGTTAGTAACGAATAGAAGTAGTAATATCATCATCATATCAGCCAAAAAACTTCCACTGCAGTCCAGGGGCTATAATTGTCATTAATTGCTCTTAACTAAGTTAACTTAAGTAATAATAATAATGGCCTCCTACTTGAATTTCGGGCACGGCGGCCAGTCTCAACAGAGATTAGCCATCTGTGCGGCACATATTATAGTGCTCAAGTGTGTGCGCAAACAAAGGAACACTTTCTATTGCATCACTTTCATGATCCGATGGGACGCCTATCGACACGACCGGAAAGAGGTCAGGTACAGGACCGACGGCTTTACGTGCTCTCCGAGGCACAGCACATATGTACAAAATCCAATAAGCTTATGTTGGCAGAAAGACCACCAGACTGAAGTCAGATTGGGCTGGACCTGCTTAACGCTTGCGTCTAGGCACAAATCACAGCCAATGGGTTTCTCAATATGACTCTAAAGTCCTTATGTCACGAGGAATTATCGAACACGCAGGGCAAGCGTAGTCAGAAAATCTATGTGTGGGTCTTACAAATAGATTTTATTTATTTATTTATCCACTTTTGTTCGTTGCTGGTATTGTACCCATTACAATGAACGGCGCTACTATCATTACGTTTTATTTAGTCATAATTATAATTTAAGTTATTATAAATAGTGGAAGTTACTAGGTACATACTTTTAAATTTTTTGAGTGTGTGTCTACACACTCAAAAAATTTAATGTTTTTATTTCCTATCATACGAGGAAGAAGGCTTACCCTAGCAGCCATGTATTATAAGAAATTATTATGTTATGATAAAATGTGTTAGTATACAATCTGTTACAAACCATAGCAAAATTATATGTTAAAGTACAACAATGTGGTTGCATCAAAGTACTGCTCTCTGTTACGTGTAAAATGTACACCGGTGTCTGCCGCTCGCCACGTCCTTTGGTAAGTGTCGCCGCACACGAGCCACGGGCCACAGCCACAAACGCCGCCACGAGAAGCTAGACAGTAGAAGTAGTTAGAAGAGTGTGGTGGCCACCGGCGTCAACCGTGTGCAGCGAGTCCATACAAAATGTTCGAAAACTATATGAAATATGCCAGTGGCGGCGTTTTGTGGTTGTGGCAAGTGGCTCTTGTGCGGGAGCCCTAACACCCAAAGGAAGGTGGCCGCCGCTAGTGGTTGGTGGCCGCTACAATTTTATACTCTGCTATTGTAGTCTCACGTTGGATTAAGCGATAAGTCACTATCGGTGGGCCACTCAGTGGCTTATGGCGACGCTAAGTCGCGAGTAGCCGCGACTCAATTCGTCGGGCTATGTCCGCGACTTTGGTTCGCCTGCGGATTTCGACATTTCTGATTCAATCCCGCAGGGAAACTCCGAGCATAGCCCTCTCCATTGCTCTTTGAGTGACCTTGAGCCTTCTGATAAGGCCCATAGTGAGCGACCACGTCTCTGAAATATCCACCCAAATTATGGACATAATTACAATTCACCCGCTAATCACAAGATTGTCGGCGGGAGCTTTTGTCCAGCTGTGGAGATCATTTTGCTGACATGATGTTCTATTAAATGATTGTCAATTGAGATTTTCTATAAAATAGGTAAAAAAACGAGCAAGTGGGTCACCTTATGGTAAGTGATCACCACCGCCCATGAACACTTGCATCACCAGTGGAGTCGCTGTTGAGTTGCCGGCTGAAGGTGGTGTTTAGTACTCAGCAGGCGCTGCTACCCGACTACCAGGTTTATCCCATAGTTGCCTTTTACGACACTCACGGGATGGTATGGGTTGGCCTTGTTATTTTGTCTGAGCCTGAAACCACACGGTTAATATATGCTGGCCAGAAAATAAGTATTGCCATGCAACGTGGGAATGCTGCAGAGCTTTGTCCTTGGAGTTACAATAGTTATTATTTCTATCTTTACTTATTACTTTAAGTATAAAGTAGTTTAGGATGTCATAACTCTGTGAAGTATTAAAATTAAGCCCAGAATAATATACTTCCTCTGTGGAACACCACAGAACGGTTTAAGAAGATTTATTTCGCCACAGAGGAAATAGTAAATAGTTGAATAAAAGGAAGGGGAAAAATTACTTTTATCCAAAAATTACTTTTCCTAATTTTATTAACAGAATAATATATTTACTCCTCCGATAGAATTTTAACCTAAATTATTTTGTTGAAGCCCACAATGGTTTGGGAATTAAGCTTCGATGAATTCTGTTAGGTCATCGAAATTTACAGGTGCTCGTTCCATGGGCGCACCTCCAGACTGACTCAGATACTCGCCGGACACGGATGTTTTAATAAGTGTCTGAGCCAGATCGGTCGAGAGGCGACGACACACTGTCACCATTGCTGAAATGACCTGGACTCTGACCTACACACGCTGGAGGAGTGCTCGGCTGGGAGGCCGAGAGGTGAGTCTGAGCCTTATCAAGAATCAAAAAGATGTCCATGGGCGCGGTGGTGATTAGTTACCATCAAGTAACCAGCTTGCTTATAAGTAATATATGTAATTTTTCATATGTAATTCACTTACAGACCTCACCAGTAAGCGAGCAACTGATTATGAGAAGTGGAGTTTGAAGAGCAACTACACAGCTTTTTTCAAATTCAAATAATTTATTTACTGAATATGAGTATACATAAAAGGTTTTACAGGAATATTATTGATGGATCAATCACATTCTGCCGAGTTCTCGGCGTTGTTGCCGAGTTCCTAACATAACCTAGCCAGGTTAGGCTTGTCACTAGAAGCATAAAGAATGTTACTCCAGCGTTGCGGTATAGTAGGTTACTAAAAACTAGCCTGCATCCCAAATCCCAGAACATGGATACTAAAATTTTATAATTTACCTTTTCTAATCAAACCGCCGCCAGATAGCAGAAAGATGTGAAGTCCTTAGGCAATCGGTAAACTTGCGTTAGGAAAAAAATCCCATACTATATTTATTGACAGCTTTTGTACAATGTGTTTATGCTCATTGAACTGTTGTAATCATACAATTAAATAATTACCATAAGTAAAAGCTATATTGTGTGTTTAGTTTAAGTTTTCTGGTACCAAGTTTGTACGCTGGCGGGTGGTGCAGAGTATACTTGTGTGTATATCTTTTTGCACTACATTACCTGCAATTTTATATACTTTTTATTTTTGAAAATAATTTATTTATTTGTTTATATTTAGTTACTTATTTTATGTCTAGTGATTCTGATGACTCTTTTCATTCTGCCTACGATTTATCAATTTCCCCAAACGACAGCTTTTGTTCGTTGAATGACGCGCTTGGTAATTTTCTACAAATGACATTTGATCAAAAGGTTATTAATAAATTAAACATTTGCCATATTAATGCTCAGAGCATTCCAAGCCACTATAGTGAATTTCTAAACGTGTTCACCGACTGTAACGTCCATGCCATCCTGATTTCTGAAAGCTGGCTCAAACCTCACCTACTATCTACGATGTACCCTTTACCCGGTTTCGTTCTCATTCGGAATGACCGAATCGGTAAGGGTGGGGGCGGCGTGGCAATTTATCTGAGAAGCGACCTTACTTTTAAGATCCTCTCCACCTCTTTGAACAATCATTCTGTTGCTGCCGAATTTCTATTCCTCGAAGTGTCCCTCAAGGGGGCCAAAACTATTATTGGCGTGGTTTATTGTCCCCCAAATGCTGACTATTTTACCGATTTCGAATTGGTTTTGGAATCTTTGGGTTCAGAGTATACTCATCACATTATCATGGGAGATTTTAACACCAACCTCCTTGCCCAAAATTCCCCTCGCTCTCGTAAACTCCTAAATATTGTTGAGTCAAGTAGTTTACACGTCCTGCCTCTCCAAGCTACTCACCACAATATGAATGGCGAAGATACTTGGCTCGACCTAATCCTTACCTCTAACCCATCCTTGGTTTCCTCTCATGGACAACATGATGCTCCTGGATTCTCCCATCATGACCTCATCTTCCTGTCCTACACCCTAAAACCTCCTAAATCAAAACCTAAGGTGCTGCACGTCCGTTCTTTTGCTAGGATTAATACGGAAAAGTTATGCAAGGATGCGTCAGAAATTAATTGGCAGCCTTTGAAGGAAGCTACTACCATAGATGATAAGGTCCGAACGCTGAATGACACAATCATCAAACTGTATGATATTCATGCTCCGATTAAAAAAGTGAAATTTAAGCGCCCTCCAGCACCATGGATGACCGCAGGGGTGAAGATGGCGATGAGAAGTAGGGACCGTGCTTTTCGAAAGTTTAGAAAGGAGCGTTCAGACATTAATTGGAACATGTATAAGAGGTCTAGGAATCGGTGTAATCAGATGATACGTAATGCTAAACGCCAACATATCTTGAAAAATATATCCTTGTCAACTCCTGCTGGTATTTGGAAATTCCTAGGAACTTTAGGTATCGGCAAGTCGCGAAATTTAGACCTTCCAAGTTCCATTGGTTTAGATGATCTTAATCGTCATTTCTCCACCACTTCATCTAAAGATCACCTAACCATATCTCAAACAGTCGCCTTCGTCAATGGTCTAACGCGCCCTAACATCAATTCATTTTCTTTTTCTCCAGTTGCTTCGAATGAGATCAAAAAGATAATCCTTTCTATCAAATCCAATGCGGTTGGCTGCGATAGTATCAGTCGACGGATGATAACAGCAATACTAGATCACCTCCTTCCTGCGATTTGTCACATTGTGAATTTCTCCATCGACTCTGGAACATTTCCCTCACTGTGGCGCCATGCCTATGTCCTTCCTCTCCCCAAGACCGCTCATCCTTCTCTCCCGGTACATTACCGTCCTATATCAATCCTTCCTTTTCTGTCCAAAGTCCTAGAGTCCTGTGTGCATAAACAGCTTTCACGTCACATACTTGCGAACAATCTGTTAAGCCCACTACAATCTGGGTTTAGGCCTGGCCACAGTACTACCACTGCACTCCTCAAAGTGACTGGCGATGTTAGGACTGGCATGGAGGACACGAAAGTCACCGTCATGATTTTGATTGACTTCTCCAACGCCTTTAATACCGTCAGTCACCATATCCTTTTATCAATCCTGTCCCATCTTATGGTCTCGGACAAAGCGCTGGAATGGTTTTCTTCATATCTTCGAGGACGCCAGCAGTCAGTACACGTCGGTGAAGCCTCATCGAACTGGTGTAATTTAGATACTGGTGTGCCTCAAGGCGGTATTCTCTCTCCTCTCTTATTCTCGCTCTTTATAAATCTCTTAACAAACGATCTTCAGAGTGCGTATCATCTTTATGCCGATGACCTACAGCTGTACAGTCAGGCGAGTACAGATCATTTGTCAGAGGCGATCGGCAAAATTAATCAGGACTTAGACGTTATTAAAAACTGGTCTAATAGGTTTGGACTCATTGTAAACCCTGCAAAATGCCAAGCAATTATCGTTGGTAGTTCACGTATGATGTGTCGGGTTGATACAGATAATCTACCACCGGTAATATTTAATAACTCAGCTATTCCTATTAGCAAAAATGTAAAAAATCTTGGCTTACACATCGACACAACAATTTCTTGGCAGAACCAAATTACTAGTGTCAGTCAGAGGGTCACAAACGTGTTACGATGTCTCTATCGCCTCAAAAATTTTCTTCCTGTAGAAACAAAAGTAACGCTCGTGCAGGCTTTAATCTTTCCTATAATTGACTATGGTGATGTGTGTTACTTTGACCTGAATGCAGATCACCTCAATAAACTCGACCGCCTTCTGAATAACTGCATTCGATTCATTTTCAATCTTCGTAAATACGACCATGTGAGTAGCTATCGAGCTCAGCTCAAGTGGTTGCCTATTCGCCAGCGTAGAACTTTAAGAGCCTTAACCACCCTGTTCTCCTTATTAGATTCTCCTTCTTCTCCTCTATATTTAACTTGTCAATTTAAATATCTACATACTCAGCATAATAAAAACCTTCGGTCTACTCACAACCGTCTTCTTCATTGTCCTCTTCATCGTACTGATTCTATCCATTCTTCCTTTTTCGTACAGTCCATTCTCCTCTGGAACTCTCTTCCTACGGAAATCAGGATGGCAAAGAGTCGTTTTTCTTTTAAAAAGAAAACCCGTGCGCATTTGATGAAAAAATTTTTGGCAGAATCAGCTCAATAGTATTCTCATATTTATTTTTAATATTATATACATATATAGGTATATATTTATATATGTTTATACTTATGTTTATTTATAAATATATATTAGTTTATGTAATAAGTATTTATGTATTTTATGTAAGTACGCATCTTGTATATTAGTATAGGATTTTTACCTTCACACATTACAATTTATAGTGCACCTACCAAGCTTTTCTCTGCATCACCCTAAGGTTGACTGGTAGAGAATGCCTCTGGCATTAAGTCCGCCTTGTACATCGTTGTGCTAAAGTTTTAAATAAAAAATAAAAAAATAGCAATAAATCCATTTAAATGTAAATCGTCTCTTCAAGTGATTCCATCAAAAGGTCGTAGATATTCATTAAAATTTCTCATTTTGAGCGTGAATAGGTACTGTTGCCTTGTCTAAACTTGTTTTTGGTAAACGCCGGATCTTTAATTGTTTATATCTTTGCTGAGCATTTTCTTATTACTTAGTCGTGTAAGAGATTACTACTGTATAAGTTAGGTCTTGCGCTTAGAGAACCTTTTTAGAGGGGTAGGGCACAGCGTTCATTCACTCAAAGAGCAGTCCGACTCGGGAAGTACCTCCACTTACAGAAGACATTCCTTAATAATAACATTAATATCTTTAATTTTGTGTTTCTGCGTATGAGTAAGGTCGCCAGAGCTCATTGGGGTTGGGGGAAGGGTCAGAAACACTTGTTTTCTGACTCTTAAAAGCCGGCAACGCACCCGTGACACCTCTAGTGTTGCGAGTGTACATGGGCGGCGATAATCGCTTACCATCAGGTGACCCGACTGATCGTTACTTCTATTTTGAAGAAAATATTTGAGATCCACGACTTGAAGACTATTCTGACAATAAACTAAATCGGAGTTTTAATCACACAATTTGCAATTTGACGTGGGCAATTTTGTATAAGTGGTTCTAATAGTATCTAATACCGTTGCATGTTGTGTATCCTAAGATAAGCGGCCTGTCAGCCGAAAGATGTCCACTGCTGAACAAAGGTCTCCCCAAGGATTTGCATAGTGGAAGTGTGTCCATCTTTTAAGGGTGCCATCAACGCAATGCACGAGCATATATATATATATATATATATATATTATACAAGGTGACCCGCTGTCACCCAAACTTTTCTCAGCAGTTCTTGGATTCGTATTTCGACAGCTCGTATGGGAAGACTATGGACTAAATTATATTAATGGAACACAATTGAACCATGTAAGATTCGCAGACGACCTGATACTTATCAGAGGCGACGCAGGAAGCCTACAGAAAATGCCCGAACACCTTACATCTGAAAGTAGAAAGGTTGGTTTGACAATGAACACCTCACAAACAAAACTAATGACAAATGCAGAAAAAGTTCCTATAATAATTTGTGATACACAGATGGAATATGTAAATGAATACACGTATCTTGGACAAATTATATCTCCAAAAGACCTGACAAACAAAGAAATTAACAACAGAATTAATCTATCCTGGAGAAGATACTGGTCCTTAAAAGAAATCGTAAAAAACCCAGAGATACCTCTGACATACAAGAAAAAAGTATTCGACTCATGCATACTGCCCGTTATGACGTATGGATGTCAAACATGGAGCCTTACAAAACAAAATATGCGCGCATTAAAGACCTGCCAACATGGGATGGAAAGAAGTATGCTTTATTATATATATATATGTACATATATATGTACATATATATTTATATATTATTACAAAGACGTAAATGATATAATTTAAATACCTGGACAGCTTCATAAACACGTATTGGTCGCATGATCATTTAATTTCACAAAGCACTCGCACAATAAATAAAAATATATAATAATATATTATTGCACAATTATAATAATAGTATTAACTCGCAAACCTCTATATTCATAGGCTCCAGTCATCGCCGTAATGTGATGTAACTCATTCGTCGCTTTTGTTCTGTAGATAGATATCCTGGGACATTATTTAAATACGGCCATCTGATTCCAAACTAAGCAGAGCTTGTACTATGGAAACCAGATAACTGATATACTACTTTTATTTGTAAATACATACTTATATAGATAATTACACAAAGACTCAGGACAAACAGACATGTTCATGCATATAGATATCTGTCCTGGGTGGGAATCAAACCCACGACCACCGGCGTGAAAAGCAAGGATTTGCCAACCACGCCAACAGGCCCCATAATTAAGTCAGTTATCAAGTCCAGGGCGTTCAGTTACGGCCTTAGCAGTAGCGCGCTTGGTAACTTGGTTGCTGTTAATACATTTACCCGATAATGCATTCGAGTGACGTAGAACTCATGAAGCGCCGTAATATTATGCATTGTGGCACAAATTAGCTTATCTTGTTCTCAAAATAGCATATGTAATGCATTTTTTTACCTTATTCTTTTTAAACTAGGGTTTCAGCATCATATTTTCGTAAACCAGTATAGTATAGGGCTGTAAAGTTCAAAATCATAATCATATTTTTTTATTTAATGATATTTTAAGTGAAAACTGCTTTAGGCGAGTTGAGCACTTTTCGGGTGAACAAATAATAATAATAATTTCCTCCTAGCCGAATTTCGACCACGGCGGCCAGTCAGTATGCTTGTTTGCCATCTTAGTCATTTACAAACTACGTACGACAAAAAACGTACATTTTGGTTCATGGTAAGCGGCTAGCGATTCCTATAACGCTTCTACCAAACACGACATCAGTCACCCGTTGACCATACCTAATAAAATTGTATATATATATATCACTTACGAAAAAAAAAAGAAAAATACAACATTAATATCATCCAAAGATTCCAGAATAAAGTGTTACGAGGTATCGTAAATGCACCTTGGTATATAAGAAATGACTATATACACCGGGATCTAAAGATGGACTCCGTTGCAGAGACCATTCGAAAATACGCTACCTACAGCTCATGAACATAGGCTTCAACATCATGTGAACGTCGAGGCCTTCCAGCTTCTTGACATTACAGAGCTAGTGAGATGATTAAAGAGAACAAAACCTTATGAACTAGTGTCGTGATTAGCGATTAGTGATAGCAATAATGTAATTATAAAGAACACATGAACAAAGTGTCTTAACTTCCCTTAACAAATACGACTAAGGAAAGTCGGTGGACTTATTCTTAGAATTAATTATGTTTATGTAAAAGTTTAGGTTAATATAAAATTGCTTATTAGTCCCTAGACTAGATTGTTATACATATAAAGTACTATATTTGGTACTTTATTAAATAAATAAAAAAAAAGCTTTCGGAAATTAGTTCTGCAATTTGATTTGTCCATGTCTTCATAGACGTCAAGTTACCGGTGAGTAAACAACATTATAATATTAACCCAAAGATCTTATACTATAAGGTCTTTATGTTAACCATCCATGTTTAGCTAAGCGATACCCATAAGAACTTTCTTTCTCCTTCTAACTCCGGTTATCGTGATCGGCGTTGAACACAGTATTCGTATAGTTAACTTACCAGAGCCTAATAAAATACTCAGCTAAATATTAATTTCTAAAAAAGTTTACAATCATTGACGTTGTTATAGCTAAAAATTTATGATGCTGGTAGTTTATCGACCGGCAGTGAGATCACGAATACTTGAATACGTTAATAATGTGCATCTTCGGCAACCACTTACAACGTAACTATCATTTTACTACAGTCTCTTATATATATCCCTGTATCGCGGTTATTCATCAAATCTAGTGTGCACTTCAGGGACAAAAAGTAAACCCAGAGTCAGAGCAATGTGTACTATGTGAACAAGAAAATAGGTGACCTGTGCGGGGTTCAAACCTCATACACGTGAGCGGCGAAAAATAATTTTAAAGTTTAAGTAGTTATAAAGTTAACATTTTCGAATGTCATAAATATAGTACAATTCCGTTTCCTGTACTATGTTTTGTTAAAAGATTCCTAGACACGACTTTCTTTACTTTAATACCGATTTCAAGAATATTTATTAACTATCAGTTACAGATTAAATACGTCATGACGAGCAAATTTTGTATCCCAAATCATAGTTTATTTACCACAATTTCTCTATATCACTCAAAGGTTGGTCGGGAGGGAATGACTTTGCCGCTTCTGTACATTTGTGTGCAAGACGAAACGTCTTTACGACGGAATTAATAAGTAAATCATTGAAGTTAATCCATCCATTAGCGTTTATAGTATCTTTATTTTCGTAATACTAAAGGTATGTTCAGGTTATTCATAACACTGATTTGCTTTTTATAGAATATTGTTTGTATAGAAGGTAAATATCAACTAGTATGCGAGCGCGCTCAGTGGGATAATCTGATGTAATTAATAGAAAATCCCGAGTTAGGTTAGAGCGCCTGGTCCCACTGCATCTGGGAGGAAGGATAGTTGGGCAAATCTGTATTTGGACAGGCTACTTTCCAGGCGTTAATGGCCTCCGAACAGCACGGTACTTTCGAAGTATCCTATGACTATCAAAGAATTCTGCTGCTTAGTATTTCCGTACTGTGGACCGAAGACAGAAATGCTGGTAAACTTACATTGGATATTTTGCGGATACCAAGCCCAGGCCAATAGGAATAGTGGCCTATAGCCATACTAGTGCTCATCCAGGACTGAATTAAATATATTTGTAAGTGTATCACGTATCATTTTGTCAACTCTGTCTAAAAGAGCTATATGTTTCCAAAGGTGACAGGAACGTAACACGTGAATAAACTTGCGAACAAAGCAACAGAGCCAAATAATAAATAAAAACAGTATTAATTTTGTTCAATCTTACGGATATATGACTAAAATTTAGTATTAGAAAAATTTAAATTCTTTAAACTCGAGCCAATTGTGTCAAGTTTTTGAATAGCCCTAAGTCGGTCTATTCTGTCTTAAATAAAAAGTTCACATTTTGAAGATTTAGCTCTAGGCCTATGGATTTAAATGCAGTGAAGAGTCAGTAAATCATTAAAAGCGGTTACGAAATGACAATCGCAAGCAACTATAGGGAACATGTCTTTCAAAAAAAACTTTCACAAGAATTTTCATAACGAACTTGTTATATTTAAGTACTACTTTTAATTTTCTCAGAACATAAAATACATCTTCTTCCCATTTTAAGGAGAAACTCGTAAATATTTGTCGTTTTATTACACCCATAGGACATAAAAGTAGTGCCTAAAACTACTTTAGCTACCTCCCGGCGACATGTAAACAAGAAATATGTGTGTGGAAGTAACATAAAATATATATGTAATTTACTAACTTACTTCCGTAGCTTTATCCCCCTGAAAATACATGCTGCACAGTCATATACTCCTTCGTTGGCCTAGCGGTAGCGAGTCCTACAGCAGATAATAAGGTACTGGGTTCATAAAATGAACCCAGTACCTTTTAATTTAAACCTGTAGTTGTATAAATTAATATGAAAATAGATGAAACTACTTATGGGGTCAATATCACGACTTAAGGCACTCCTGAAGTAGAAAATTTACTTGCCAAAAAACTCATGACAATTGCTGTTGGCAGTTTCATGGCAATGGTAAATTTTCTACTTCAGGAGTGCCTTAAGTCGTGATATTGACCTCTCTCGGCAGCTCTGCAGCTGGACTAATTTTATCCTGTTTTAACGCTTACCGAATTCAAATTGATTTAAATTGAGTATATTAAGTAGAAGCAGAGCTTTAATGTAAAACTTTCAGAAAGAGAGAAATTTAGAGAAAAAATAACAGAAGGCAACGTGAAACAATACTGATTTGCATCCAAATACTGGATTTAGCACTATAGCTTTTTATTGGTTACCTCTGTCCAAATGTGTCTGTTATATTACATAAAAAAAGTTCGGGAGCATATCCTTCGGAAATTCTTAGAAGAAACCCTAAAATTATATTTATATAAATAAATGATTACATGATCGGATTGAATAATATAGTATAGAATTTTATAGTTTTGTATTATATATTACAGTATTGTAAAGTCCATATTTATTCACTAATTAATGTTTTGTTTATGATCTGTGCCTACCATGGTCTCTTTGCACCACCCTAAGGTCGATTGGTAGGAAATGCCTAGATCATTAAGTCCGCCTTCGTAAATTTGTATAATATTCTAATATACAACATGTAACTTAATTAACGCACATCCTGAATATAGTTTGTTCAGAATCGTTTACTGAATCGATTTATATCATTTTTAATATAGGTAATTTTTTTCCAAAAATAATCAAAACTACGGAAATTATTGTCATATTAACCCTGTACAGTCAAAACAAAGTGAAATGGACCGTAAGTCAAAGTAACAAGACTTTTGAAATCGCAGTTTATTAGTATTCATACAAATTCCATCTTTCATTAAAAAAAATGAAAAATAAACTTTATTCCAAGAAACTCATTTAGTAAATAACAAGCATATAAATGTTAAATTAAAAATTCAGTGTATGTATTATGATTACAACATAATATTCTAATTGGGGAGTTTGAGGGTGTGCGTTAATTACGTTACATGTTGTATGTACCTATTTTATGTTATTAAATTATAGTATTATTAGTATTTAAACAAATATAAGTATATGTTTATGTAATGTGTACATACATACACAACTTTTAACATGTTATAGAGAACGTTGCACACTAATAACTACTGCCCTTTCTATCTTACTTTTTCTTTGTCCACCCAACGGTTGTTGAGGTTGGTTGATGGTAGGGTTCAGTGTAATCATTCAAATGTATTTTATTTTATACTCTTAGGATTTAGAATAGAATAGAATAGAAATACATTTATTTAACACGAACACATAAGAAATTAGTAATTACAAGGTATCAGCATAATACAAACACAAAAAATAATAATATCGAAAAAATAATCAACAAAATAAAGAAAGTATAATAGCTCCTGCATGTTCCGTCGAAAAGTCACCATCTCAGCAAAAGCTAGGTGAGGTGCACCTAGCACCTTTGCCTAGTTAATTTAATCACCTCACTCACACAATGCATAGATCTTATAAAATTTAATGGCAACATAAATTTCACGCATGCAACTATATCACTGTGTATCTGATTTGGTCACCGCAAAGAAAAGAGCTCGTAAGAATTACGGTTTTCACACGCTCTAGATTGCGCCTGCGCTGCGTCGGCAATCACTTTGATTCAGTGTAGACGCGTAAACATATTACTTCGATAGTGTTATTGTTCGTACGACATGATATAACTAACGCTACTTACGCTTTACATTCACAGAAGCGCATACGCATAAAAATAATGGAATCGTAAAGAAGCGTATTTATTTATTTATTTAGGAAGACCAACAGCAAATAGTGACAATCATATGCAATTATTGTAGTTCCTGAGAGCCAATAAAAGGTCTTCACGAATAGATAGTTGCATATGTAACAATAGTGTGATCAAATAAAATTAAGTTATAACAACTAAACACGTTTACACAATTTATTTTTAAAAAGTCTAGGCTGAGTACCCTTCTCACTGTCTCGGTTTTATCAACAAAAATATCAAAATTCAACAATTTAATTTGGCTGTTAAAACAGTTGCCAGCTCGCCACAAAAATGCATTTTGCCTATAGTTTGTGGATACCAAAGGGAGATGGAACGGAGTGTAGTGTCTCACCACTTTCGTGGGTATATCGAACGTTATTTTGTTTAGCAGGTCAGGGCAATCTATAGCACCAGACAAGATGTTAAGTAGATATGTTGTGTCAGCTATTTCACGCCGCATGGCCAGGGGCAGCATATGGAAATGTGCACATAATTTTATATAATCGTCAGAATTATAATTAACGCGATACCATAGATATTTAATAAATTTGTGTTGTATGTTTTCTATACGGGATGTGTATATGTCGTAACGAGGATTCCACACTTGGCTGGCATATTCCAGTATAGGTCGTACAAATGAACAATATAAAATTTTAAATGTTTTGGCCTCTTTGAAGTTAAATGATAACCTCATCACAAATCCTAGGGCCTGATATGCCTTTTTAACAATCTTGTTGATGTGCTCATCAAATAATAATTTAGTGTCGTGGATTACGCCAAGGTCACTCATACTTTTGCACTTCTGAAGTTTATGCCCCTGGAGACTGTAATCAGAGAGGATGATGTTCTTTTGCCTGCTATAAGTTATTATATACGTATGTTTATAAGTAAAAACTGGCCAGCGCGAGATAGACCACGCAATTTTCGTGTTAGCACATCCTAATATCTTTAAAAGTAAAGAATATACTTAATATGCTGACATTGTAGTGATACGAGTAACTTAACTGGCCTTTTGGTCTAATGGTTTGTAACCTTGACTGCAATGGCAGAGGTCGTGGGTTCTAACCCAGATAGGGTTTTGCTACCCCAACCTGTCACATTTCCCCAGTTGAAAGTGAACTTCATGCTTTTGTGATAAAGTAGAAAATCTTTTAAAGAAATTTGACATATTGGGGTAGCTGGATGTGCTGGTGTATGTACTAGTTTTGTGACAACAATACAAATTATGACTATACACAATTACATCCATCACCACATTCCTTACGTTTAATAATTAAAACTATAGAGTATATATTAATATTTCATTAGATATCGACTATCCCGATCGATTAACTAAAACAGAAACAACAAAACAAGATTTTGTGACGGATTTATGAGTCAGAACTTAATTTATTGAAATGTCATCATCATCATCATATCAGCTGAAAGACGTCCACAGCTGGAAAAGGCCTTCCCCAAGGATCTCCACAATGGCTGGTTTTGTGCTGCCTGCATCCAGTGGCTTCCTGGGACCCTTGCAAGATCGTCGGTCCACCTTGGCCTGCTCTCGCTGCGTCTTCCGGTTCAAGGCCGCCGGTTCTTTTTTGAACTGTAAAGGTAATTAATAAGATTTAAGGATATTTAAAGATTGATTAGCATTTACAATTATGGAATGCTATATCAAGCTTTTTGTAATTATAATAAGTAAGGTTGGTAATTATGGATTTTGAGCTATATATTTCGCGTCTATACAGTTTCCTTTCAGTTTTGGCGATCCTGAACCCAAGCCCATTCCTTTGGTTCCTGCTTCACATTCCCTTAAAATTAAATAATGTAAATGTAAACAGAAGAGATCGATGAAAGAATTAATTAATTTAATTCTTCTGCCTTAATTTGATCTATGTAATGAGCTCACAACGCTGTCATTTTAAATAATATTTATAAATGTGAATGTGTGTTTATTATGCTTGTTGTTTAAAAACTCAACCGATCAATATAAAAGATCGCAAGTAAATTGAGCAAATCTTACATGCGGCAAAAGTACTGTTTCCAAGAAACAGTCCAGGTTCCAACCATCCTCGACCGATGCCGCAGGCAGAAAATTTGGTGCAGTGTCATCATCAAATATGAATAACTACCTATTATAATATTCAATTCAAATCAATTCAATGGCACTGCACTCCATATTTTCAAATCTTAACTAATCGGTTTGCCAAGTTATCGTCGCTTATCATAAGTAGGATATATAAATAAAAAAATACTAAACACATTTTTTGCAAACCATACTCGGTATCTCTCGAGACAGCTCTCGACAGGGAGAAGAGGTCCGGAAAAAATGTCGTTCGCTGTGATTTACCACCTGTCTGCCTACCCACTATCCGGATAATGTTCACGCTCCGATTGATGCTCTCCTATATTGGATAGGGTTAGGTTAGGACTTTATTAATGGACGGGAATTGGTGCTGAAAGATATGTTTGCTCTTTTCCTGGCATTGATTATCCCTGTCCCTTTTCAAGGGATTTTTCATCAGTTTCCCTATTTATGCTTTATAGAGAACTTTCTTTAATAGGCTCATTTCTTGTTGAGCGAACAAAATGGCAGTGGACTGTTGAAAGGCTTAATTAAATAACTAGCTGTGCACCGCGGTTTTACCCGCGTTAAGCTTTATAAATTATATTCTATGTGTTATTCGAAGATATAAGCTATATAACTACGAATATTTATGGAAATCTGTTCTGTATATTGGTTAGACAAACTTTTATGTTTTATATTACTTTATATTTAGTTTTCATAGTAATAATATTTTTAGTAATAATTAGGTATTAGGATTTGGAAACAGAAATACATTTTAGATGTTTAAACTTATAATAAATATTATTAATTGTGTATGTTTTGTAGTTTCTCTGCTCTGCTTTTCAATGCTTCGTTTGAATGTGTTTATGGCTTTCTGTATCTAAGTGCAAGATTTTGATTAATTATTGCAATGTACTTAAAGATCGAATAGCTTGTGTATACCTAGTTAAGTCATTGCACTTACCTTTAGCTGCTTTTTTACTTTTACCGTAAGTAAAAATGCTGAAGACAAAATATGCATTTCAAACAGACAGAAATTAACATAGCAAAAGTACACCGTTAAGCAACGAGAGACTAAATTGCAGGAGTGTTTTCCTTCTTTTATGGCGTGAGAACTCGTTATAATATTAAATAATTGTCGCGTTATTCATAGCGATTTACGGTTTGTTTGGATTGTGATAACACTTTAGTGAAGTGTTCATTAACTGATTATTTATTTTTAACATAGTTATAAGGATGTTACCGATGCAATTTTAGTAAAATTAGAATCGGAATAGGTACGAAAACTGATGTAGTATTACCGGCTAAATGGCTTCTAAAAAGATTAAAAAATCTATTAAAAGGTGCGAGCAGATAATATAGTATTTTTGAAGATGTCAAGTTTTTTCTACCATAGTATTTTACATAGACGCTGAAGATTATTGAGCTGCGCTAGAATTTTAATAAAACTTCTAAATGGTTATTGCAAGAAGTGGTGGGTAAATCAAAACCTGGAGTATATATCGAGGGGATCTATGAAAGTATAAATTTTTCTCGTTACTTGCCAATTTTACAACTAAATCATTCGTTAAGTTTGTGGTGGTAATTCTTCTCCAATAAAGTGTAAAAAATCTTATAGGAATATAGATTCACAAATATATGTATAATTTTTTCATTCTCATAAATCCATTCTTACCGCTTGTAAATATTGAAAACTTTTTTGTACTATAAAAATTACTGATATAGAATTGATTTCATGAAGGTTTTTGATTAAACCTGCAAAGAAGAAGATATAATGATATTATATTTAAAATTTTAATCTGTATTCAGGTGGACGTTCAGAAAATTCTTAATAGATCGAAGCTTTTGTGTTTAATGATGGCTGTACTATCGAATCCTTTACATATAAAAAGAAAAATCCTGAGTTACTTAGCGACTGTCTTATGTATGAGTTAGCTCTGACCCATGAGGAATATTTATGTAATTAAATTTATTTCCAATACCATAACAGTATCTCCCAATACGACACCGAAAGCTGATTTTAATACACGCACATTATATAATAGCGTTTACACAAATACATCGTTGCAAAACTACTGTGAATTTGGGTAGGCTATAGTGATTAATATCAACTTCACTAGCTATTAAATAAGCTGTATAGCGCACCGGAAGCCGCGGCGTGGGCAGCCCCCTAAAAGATGGACCGATGATCTTGTGAGAGTCGCTGGAAGATGCTGGATGTGGCTACCGCATGATCGACAGTTGTGTGTAGATCTGTGTGGAGAACTTTCTCCAGAATTGGACGTCTTTCGGCTGATGATTGCGCTCGAAACTTAGGTAACATAAGTTCATCTTATAAACGTATATATCTTTTATTTCTGATGAATTAGCTTCGCGAAATGTTATAAAGAATATGAAATGCAACGGAAGGGAGTTGATTGCCTCGAGATCTTACTGTGTTATTTATAGCAGAGGGAACCACCTCACAGCCTCACGTATATTTCATGACGTACTTGCAACGCTCTCCTATAGCTATATATACAATACAAATAGCAGACGTTAGTTAGAAGAGCCGCTCATTGCTAGATACTCTCACCGGTCCGTAAGTGATCGGCAAGGTTAAGCAACTGGGCTCGCGGTCAGTCCATAGATGGGTGACCACCAAAATGGTATAATTTCTGAGCGTCTCCGTGCTTCCGAGGGACATATAGCTGTCGGTCTCGGTTGTAGTCATTATACGACAGTCGTTAACTATTTGGTGGCTTGAATAACTCTGACACTAGGGTAACCACTCACTGCCCATACGATAAGTAAGTTAAGGAGATTAATGCCTATGAAACTAAACAAGCAAAATACACAAAATAAAATATTATTTCCCCATACAAGATAAAGGACCAGCTCGTGCAAACGGGTTTTGTTTAATATGTTCTGTTGGGTTTGTGGCACTCCTTAAGTTATGTACTCTATTACACTATTTGTGTTACGCCTTGTAGATATATGTTGTGATCCAGGTCCTTTGGAAACAATGAAATGGATTGAGTAAGATCTACGCTGACTATGTTTTCCTACAATTTTCCTTTTTTTTTTTTTTTTTTTTTTTTTTTTTTTTTTTTTTTTTTTTGATTAGGCAGGGGGAATGCTAATGCATGCCACCCGCAAAAAGTGTCTGCGGGTGGGTATGTCGGACTCTCACCGACTAAACCTAACCTGCCGTGGACTTCTTCTGGCGCCTGATAGGGGGAGCCCCGGGAACGCGGGTATGCTGCTCCGGTGCCCCTCTTTTGCGCCGTGTCCCAGATGGTTGGGACACGCACCCGGGTCCTACAATTTTCCTATTTTTTACTAAATTAAAGCAGCAGTTTAATGTTATAACATTATTTCCAATTATTTTAATTTGTTACATAATAATATGATCAGTATTGCTAATCGGTAATTTTTTCAAAAATCTATTAATAAATTCGAGTCGTACGGTGTTAATCCAATCTTCTACTTACCCAAACAATAAATATAAATTGGTATCGCACTAATATTATAAAGGCGAAAGTTTGTGAGTGTGTATGTTTGTTACTACAAACTTACAATCATATATATTTATCTCTATTCTGTACAGATGTCGAGGCTCCTAGGTTAAATTTTTGCTACTGGCTACGTTTGTTAAATCTGTTATCTACGTTTACTTTTAGCTTAAACTATGTGTGAGAGCCCTGGTACCCATAACTCAAGTTAAATCTTATCATGGGTACCAGAGTTCAATTCTTTTTTTTTTCACCATTTAAATGCTGTAATTTATGTGTAAATTGTGCACTTTTTTGTGGGAAATAAATTATTCTTTATTCTTTACTCTTTCACGCGAAAACTACTTAACGGATTTTGATGGAACTTTGTAGTAATATGCTTATATATCGGAATAACACATGCTATAATTTATAAAGTTAAACGCGAGAGAAACCTGGGGCATACCTAGTTATACATAAATTACCCCCTGACAGAACAAATATTTTCATCACAGTCATCACACTAAGATATTTCCTGGGTGGGAATCGAAGCCCTCTGGCTTAGCACTCAGGGTCACTAACTACTAGACCAATGGACTAGTCTATTACCTGTCTCGTTGGTCTAGCGGTAGCGTGTTCAGTCGCAGAGAACGAGGTCCTGGGTTCAAATCCCGGGTCGGAGAGCACGTGAAGCCGTCGGTCCTGTACCTGACCTCTTTCCTGTCGTTACGCTTGGCGTCTCATCGGATCATGAGAGTGATGGAATAGAAGTGCTCCTGTGTTTGCGCACTATAATATGTGACGCGCAGATGGCTATTTTCGTCAATTCGACTAGGAAGACTGTATTACTATATAAGTATTGCATTTTCACAATAATTATATACTTTGGACCTCCTAAGAATAATATTATGTATATTCTTTGTCCTACGTCTCACCTAGAGAATGTAAGACAAAAACTTACTCAGCGCGTAGGTGGGTAAAATTAATTCAGAGTATTACGTGACCTAGGTAACGTTTCTATTTTTAAAAAACTTCATCGGTGCCTTAGTTTAGAAATTGCCCACGTTAAATATTTTACATTGGTAATCTTGCGTTTATTTCGCTAAAAGCTTTTTTATACTATCCAATCGGCAATCACGGCCCAGCTTATATTATCAGTTGTCTGATTGTTCCATAGCTGCATAGTACAGGCTCTGCCTAGTTTGGGATCAGATCCGTGTATTATTTGTCCCGCGATATTTTTAATTTTATATAGGCTAAGTCCGAGCCTTTGACTCTACAAACATACGTGTATAAAATAGAACAAAAAGTTATCAAAATCGAGGTTTTATATTATTATCCTATTTTCACCTGCAAAAATTAAGTGACTTTTTTATATAAATTACTATAACTACGTTGAGATAGCCTAGTGGTTAGACCGTTGAACTGTGGAGTGTGGTTTTGGGTTCAAAACCAAGGCACCACTGACTTTTTGTATTCATATGCTTACTAGAAATTAACTATCTCGCACTTAAAACGGTGAAGAAAACATCGTGAGGAAACCTGCATACCTGAGGGTTTTCCAAAAATGTTCTTGATGGCCTGTGATGGCCAGCTGACCCAAATATATATTATATATACGCATATAATGTCATATATGTTATGATATCGAGGTCCTGGGTTTAAGTCGCGGGTCGGGCTAAAAGAGTGATTATTGTATTAGAAAACTTCTCGATATGTGCCCGAAATCTAGGAGTGTATAATACCGTCATTTTACACTCGTGTCTTAGCGAGCAAGTAAAGCCGATGGTCCTGTACTAGACTTGTTTCCGGTTGTGTTGCTAGTCGTCCCATGGGATCATGAGAGTGATGGAATAGAAAGGGCCCCTGCGTTTGTGCGTTTATGCACTATAATAGGTCCCGCGCAGATGGCCAGTCTCCATGGAGAAGCTAATTATGTAAGTATAAGAACGACCGCTGGGGCAGAAAGGTTCTCGAGTGGCGACCATGAACCAGAAGACGCAGCGTGGGAAGTCCCCCACAAGGTGGACCGACGATCTTACAAGGGTCGCGGGATGCCGGCAGTTGTGGAGAACTTTGGGAAGGCCTTTGTCCAGTAGTGGACAACTTTTGGCTGATATGATGATGATGATGATGAATAATGGTGACGATTTCAAGCAATATCAACTAAAATAATTTTAACATAAATGCATTCCTTTCTCACGTGTTTCCTAAGACGGGGCATTATTGGTTTTGTGAATTACTAATCCACACAAACACTTGTCCCAGATGCGAATCGAACCCACTACGTTTCGATTCTCACCCGGGATAAATGTTGTGTGATAATCACGATAATTTGTTGTGTCTGGTGTAATTTGTATGTATGTATTGAGAAGTATATCTGTTAGTTTATGGATCAATCTCCAAAACGGGCGTATTCGTGTGATCACTCTGGTGCTTTTCAGTTATTGATATTTAATGGTAATTATGTTTCACATTAAAAAGATTGATTTTCAAATAGTACATTGTTACTATTGGCCTTCAATTTACTCATACAGTTATGGAAATATTTAAATTCAAAAAATTTCACGACCAGAGCAATCATAATTGGTGCCTGAGCGATCATAAATGGTGAAGTAAGTGAAACAAAAAAAATTAAATTGGTAAAATATTATTTATTTAGCCGTTTTCAGTCATATTTAGTGTACGTGTAACAAGATTATATGTAAGAGAAATGTATTATTTTAGAAAAAGGTCAGGGCATATAAGTCCTCGTACAGACGAGCAGCATTTTTCTGACGACAGAGCCAACTTCAGCTGTCGACAGCGGCAACTGCAGCTGTCAACATTGGTCGACGTTTGCCATCGACACGTGGATAGCAAACGCCGACCAATGACGATAGCTGCAGTCGCCTCTGTCGACAGCTGAAGTTGGCTCTGTCGACAGCAAAGTACTGCTCATCTGTTTGACACCTAAGACGTCATGCTGCCTATATCGTCATCTTTTAAAAAAACAGTTTCATATCTTTTATTAACTGTTGTTTTACTTATGTCTTATTTATTGTACATTATCTTTGTTTGGAGGTAAAACCAACATTTTTCTTTCTAAACGTTTACCTTCTTTACTTTGATTTTCATCTTTCTTAATAAGGCTATATATCATATGATGAATATATCTAAACTTTTTTGAGACGGATGTGATATGTTGCTAATTGATCTTTGCCGACTACCGGGGCAGATGATTGAGGAAGCAATGCTGAGACGGCGACCTTCAGCAGGACATGCAGGGAAAGACTTATTTAATATGTAATGGGTCTACTAATTTTAAATACTTTACCTTAATTATTATCTATATCTATTTCTCTACCTATTACTAACTGTACTCTGTCTCTATTTATTGTGTTTGCTGTTTGTAATCTATATACCCACTGTATTGTTTTCTTAGATTTCTTGTATGTCTCTAATGATGATTAAATGTATTCTATTCTATTTTATAGTGACTTCGATGTTGACATGGATACTAATATAGATGACATTATTATTATTATTATGTCTTTTATTCCGTGTCATTCTTATTTCATACATTTACAAATATATAGTTACAAAAAAAATAAAAAATAGAGATCCAATCGGCAACGGGAGCAAAACACCGCTGCGCCAGTCATCCCGTGACCACGATCAATGCAACTTGGTCGAAACGTCGGGAAAATAACAATAAGGTTAGTCGCGTTAATACCTGTTAATAATGTTCATATATAACGGGAGCAGGGTCCATGCTACCGATGGTCAAGGCTCTAGAGAGAGGAACCTCCTCACAATGCGCCGTCTCCAAAAGAACTGCCTTCTGAACCTGACCCTTGACCCAACTGCCTAACGCGAGCCTCTTAAGGTGACGGTCGAGGCTCTTGGCAATTAAACCATGGGCAGAAACGACAATCGGTACAATGATCGCCGAGTCGACGTCCCACATGTCAACAACCTCGCGTGCTAGGTCATGGTATTTAATTTCCTTGTCTTTTTCAGCTTTCACAAGGTTGTCATTTATTATTATTATTATTTATGAACAATGTATTAGAATATTATAATTAATGTTAGATGTACATGATTTGATATAATTTCGCATGTCAATGTCGACAAAATATGTGAAACTGTAATTGTGATGACTATAAAATCTTGTCGGTACCATATTTTGAGCGAAATAAAGATTACTTACTTACTTACTTTAATGTAGCTTGACTGCCACTGAGTATGTATGTAGATGGCTTTACTTTTCGTTTGTCTATCCTATCAATGATTTGATCCGTCAATAAAACTGAAACAGTGACTACTCAATCTAGAAATTTTGTTCTAAATTTAACACTTATAAACATAAACATATGGGATTATTCACATACGGTGATCCCAAATCAAGTAAAGCTTGTACTATGGATACCAGATAACTGATATACTTACTACTTTTCTTTTGTAAATACATACTTATATAGATAAATACTCTAATAGACTCAGGGCAAATAGATACATTCGTGCACACAAATATTTGTCGACGACCTGCGGCAGGAAAGACAGTATTTGCCAACAACGCCAACCATTAAAACCTATTCCAATAAGTTTAGTTACCACTGACCATTTTAAAGAAGTGCTGCAAATAATAGCTAACCATTAAGGTTGTTTCTAATAATGATTCTAGTGCTTTCAGCTGGATTCCAAGTACAGCCAATATCAACGACGACTAACCCTATTAATTATTCGTAGATTGTCAAAGATAATAATAATAAAGACCTGCGATCATACCTATTGTTATATCCACAAATGGAGTTATTCCTAAATCCCTGAAAATCAACCTTGCAAGTTTAGGGCTTGATATCTGGCTGGAGAGTTACATGCAGAATGCGGTTCTGCTGGCGAATGCCAGGATTGTGCGGAAATTTCTCTCCATGTAGCCCATATATTTTATAAGTTGTATTTGTATTAAAATACCCTTATATAATATTTAGTAAATAATAGTGCTAATAAACATGTGATAATAATATCCTGGGACATTAATTACACACGGCCATCTGATCCCAAACTTACTTACTTGTACTATGGAAACCAGATAACTGATATACTATATATACCTACTACTTTTGGAAAAACATACTTATATGATAATTACAGCCAGACTCGGGACAATCAGATATATTCATGCACACAAATATCATCATGTCATGGGTGCGAATCGAACCCACGACCTCCGGCGTGAAAGGTAAGCATTGCCAACCACGCCAACGTGCCCGTCAAACTAAAGATATTATTTTTTTTATTCATTTGGCATGTGCTAACATTAAATCAGAGTTAGTCAAGCTGCTTAGTAGGTCTCTAGTATGGCTTAAAAATGTGTTGTCTTGTCACTACAGCCTGGACCAACTTAACTTAACATGTCCTCTTAAGCGAACAGATGCTCAATAATAAAAACAGGCAATCATCCATTTATAGAATGAATGAGCTTATGTCACTGATAGTTTACAAACTGTTAAGGTTATCTGGTAATAAACATAAATCGTATTTGTTGACCGTAACCGAATTGGTCCAGTTTGTCGAATACAGACTTTACTTCATATATTTTTATTTTTTTTAAGAATAATATAATATCCTGGGACATTATCTACACACGATCATGTGTACTATGGGAACCAGATAACTGATATACCAAATATACTACTTTATTTTTGTAAATACTTATTTAGATAAATATACCCAGACTCAGACTCAGACACAAACAGACATGTTCATGCACACAAATATCTGTCCTAGGTGGTAATCGAACCCACGACCTCCAGCGTGAAAAGCAAGCATTTTCCAACCACGCCAACAGGCCCGTCTGATCGACTAAGAATCTGTATATTGGTATTTGTAGCGTATTGAGAAGCAACACGCTAGTAAATGACCTACTGTCCACTACAATTAAATTCAAAATTGATCCTTAAAATTCGAGCAATAGATATCATTTTGATCAGAATTGGAATGATATTTAGTTCTGAAAGTTCTAAAGCAATGAGTTAATAATCAAACAGTAATTACCCATGTTACCCGGAATGCTAGGCACATCAGATTAAACCGTCTGCAAATAATGTGTCAGTAGTAACTATCAATTTTGTACAATATCGAATGATACTTTAAAGTAACATTTAATTATCGTTCAATATTAGCGGTATGAATAAACTAAAATTATGATGAGGCGTAGTTCACCGAAAAGAGCATAATTATATCGACGAGCCGGCTGGCGTGATTGGTCGGTATTTGCCTTTCACGCATCTATATAAATTTGTATATTCAAAAGAAACTACATCGCAAACCTAAACTATAATGAAACTGAGCAGCTCCTTAGAACATTAATTTGACACTCAATCTTTCCTTCAGACTATTCGACCACGGAATTATATTCACACATACTCCAACACACACCTACACACATACAGTAACCTATCCTCACACTTCGGTTATTTCTAAATGAATTTATTTAAGTTATTATTTAATCCATTGTACCTACCTATTTAGTAGAATTTAAATATTATTGTTATAAATCAAATTTAATGTCGTTTCTATTTCATTTAAATTTAATATCTAACTGTAGTCAAAGTCGAAGCTTGTAATCGTATCACATTGATAGCCTCGACACAGGCTTGCCTAGTGAGACTATCACTGTAAGTAAACTACTTGTAAAAACTAGACTACTAATAAATTACATTTTTTTTATATATTATCCTGGGACAGTGTTATTATTGTTAAGAATTCTAATCACAGTTCTGTAAATCACATACCCTAAGCCTACCTCAATTTTCATATACGAGTAGTTCTCACTACGCATATACTGGTTTCTACTTAAAGTAGTATATTATAGTAGAATAAAGATTCTTAAATGAGCTCAATAAGTGGATAAATAGTATAGTAAATGTGACTAAATTATAGCCAATGAAGATGATAATCATGATTTAACAAACTTTACCATAAATTAAAAATCTAATTTTTGACACAAACATTTTATGCATCTATGCTTAAATCTGGGAAATAATAATCTTAACGTCCACGGGAAATCCAACTTGTAACTTCTACCAATCCAGGGCAGATACTTTGCATTTAAACTACAAAAGATACACCTGAGAATCCCTAAGGGTGTTAGCAAAGGTGCTAACACCTTAAGGGCTTAGTCTGTTGGTGATCAAATCAGAAAAGTAAAAGTAAATTTGACCTTCTAGTATGTATCGTTCGAAAGATAACATCAACACCATACAACAACAGCAGGACGCCTACCCTGGACTGGTGTAATGGGGTGCAAATTTAATTTTACAGTTTAAGGTATATACATAATAATACGCGGAAAAAAATATTGGGTGACGTATAAATAAAAACTATAATTCGTTTTTGAGATTGTTAATGGTAATTAAAAATTTCAATTAAGAATTCCATATTTTATATATTCAGTGTTTTATATATTAGTATCCAAACCATCTTTTTTGCCCGGAGCTAAGTATGGATGTCGTCCATTAAATCTTGCTATTCTAATCGCAGGGTCATCGAGAGGTTGTCTGGAAAAAGATTTAGCGTAGCAGGATTTCATTACTCGTATTAAGGCCCTCTAGGCTGTTGTCCAAAGTAGACAACGGAAAGGTAAATTCCAACACATTGCCAGCTCAAAGGTCTTAGACAAAAAAGTCTGAACTTGTGATCTGAGCAGGATATACCTACGCGTGTTGTAAAATATCCCTAATATACTATAAGCTATATTACTACAATCATTCATCAAAGTCGGTTCGGTAGTATTTCGTAAAAGACATGTTGATTTGTTAACATCCATACCTACATCTATACATTCATACCCACAAATTTCCTCATTTTAATATTAATACTACTCAGTATATAAAATACTGCTGTGTGGTGACGGCCTAAGAATATCGCTACCCCCTCTCATCCCGTGGGGGGACGTAAAAGTCGTCCCGAGGGAAATATATACACCAGATAACGGGCAGCAGCGTTCTCCTGAGTACCATGTCCACCTTACTGCGATCGCCAACCCGTCTGCCAAGCGTGGCGATTATGGAAAATCCCCTCAAATGATGGACACAAGAATCTGATGATGCTAAGAATCCCCGGCAGATTCCGGGTTACCAAAACCGATGACCTCTGGCCCTGGCAACGTATAACACACGTACACTGCGGTCCGACGAGAAGATAACAGAACTGGAGGAAGAATTGAGCAGGTTACGTTGGGATATTGTAGAATTATCTGAAGTCCGAAGAGACGGGGAGGACTCGATAATACTGAAATCCGGAAACCTGCTCTATTACCGGGAGGGTGACCAACTATCCCAAGGTGGTCCACAAGTCCACAAGTCCCTCGTGAACAACCTAGTGAAAATCGAGAGTGTGTCGACGAGGGTTGCGTACCTTATACTCAGAATCACCAGGCGGTATTTGCTGAAGGTTATACAGGTATACGCACCCACTTCGACATACTCCGATGATGCAGTCGAGGTCATGTATGAGGACATTTCCAGAGCCATACATACCTCGAACTCTTATTTTACTGTGGTCATGGGGGACTTCAACGCGAAGCTGAGCAAACGAATCGGTGATGAGCTGAAAGTGGGGTAATTTGGAACCGGGGATCGGAACCCCCGAGGCCAGATGATGGCTGACTTCATGGAGAAGGAGGGTCGCTTTATGATGAATTCCTTCTTCAGGAAGCCGGCACATCGTAAATGGACCTGGGTGAGCCCCGATGGGAAAACTAGAAACGAGATAGACTTCATCCTGTCGACGAGGAGACAAGTATTCAATGATGTCTCTGTGATCAATGCGGTTAAGACCGGGAGCGATCACAGACTGGTCAGAGGCTCATTGAACCTAAATGTCAAAATCAAGAGATCCCGACTGATGAAGCCTATGCTCCGTCCCTTACCGTTCCACCTCCAAAACCCCGAACCCTTTCAACTCGAATTTCAGAACCGATTCGAATGCCTAGCAAACTTAAATAATATTCTTACTTCTCACTTTAAAATCACGTATTAGAAATGAAATAATATCAATGTTTGCTGTTCTAATAACTCAACATTAAAAAATATAAAAGCGCATTTTTAGATGAGAATAACGCAAAACTTTAAGTGGTTTAGAGTGGATACATATTAAGTTGATACTAGAGTTTCTCTAGAGTCTAATGTCGCAATTATTGACCTACAACCATACCTACATAAAGATTTTACTTTATGTAGGTAAAAATATATAGTAATTCCTCTCTCCTAAATCTGTGCTGTACCCTGCAGGATCCACAATTGATACAAACCTTATTATGTCTACCAACTTTTATGCATACATTGTGTAATGCCGAAAGACGTCCACTGCTGGACAAAGGCCACCCCCAAAGATCTCCACAATTGCCGGTCATTTGCATGCAATAAAGAATTGAGAATAGTTAAATAGTAATTATATTAAAAAGAGAGATAGTTATAAATAAATTAAATGCTAGGTATAAGTTTCTCGAAATACATTGTTTTGTCTATTACTGTGCCGCTAAAACCAAACCCTACTCAAGAAGTAGCAAGAGAATATATTCATAAAAATATTCGGTTTCGATGAAAATATATATGAAAGATTATTACTCATAATAATTCTAATAGAATGTGACACATAATTTTTCTCAGTCCAGACCACTTAAGGTGTCAAAATTATCCTTTATATATCGGCTGTACAATTTCAATACCTAGTAAGGGACACCACCATGGGAAAACGGGTTTTTGCATTTTGCTTCTTACTAGGCCATAAAGCATCGATTCATACTGCTAAAAGTAAAAGACCTTAGTAATAGATTTTTGATAATTGAAAAACCTAGCAAATACACATCCGTTATTCAGCCAAACGCAAAATACCATTTCAAAAACATAGCAAGTGACATTGACAATTTTTAAACCTAGCAAGGGATGTCCCTTGCTAGGTTTTTAAAGTTGTCGTGTGACTTGCTAGGTTTTTGAAGTTGTCGACGGCGGTATCGCTCCCGGTCTTAACCGCATTGATCACAGAGACATCATTGAATACTTGTCTCCTCGTCGACAGGATGAAGTCTATCTCGTTTCTAGTTTTCCCATCGGGGCTCACCCAGGTCCATTTACGATGTGCCGGCTTCCTGAAGAAGGAATTCATCATAAAGAGACCCTCCTTCTCCATGAAGTCAGCCATCATCTGGCCTCGGGGGTTCCGATCCCCGGTTCCAAATTACCCCACTTTCAGCTCATCACCGATTCGTTTGCTCAGCTTCGCGTTGAAGTCCCCCATGACCACAGTAAAATAAGAGTTCGAGGTATGTATGGCTCTGGAAATGTCCTCATACATGACCTCGACTGCATCATCGGAGTATGTCGAAGTGGGTGCGTATACCTGTATAACCTTCAGCAAATACCGCCTGGTGATTCTGAGTATAAGGTACGCAACCCTCGTCGACACACTCTCGATTTTCACTAGGTTGTTCACGAGGGACTTGTGGACTTTTGGACCACCTTGGGATAGTTGGTCACCCTCCCGGTAATAGAGCAGGTTTCCGGATTTCAGTATTATCGAGTCCTCCCCGTCTCTTCGGACTTCAGATAATTCTACAATATCCCAACGTAACCTGCTCAATTCTTCCTCCAGTTCTGTTATCTTCTCGTCGGACTTTGAGTAGTCCATTAGATTGCAAATCTATTGCACAACTTTTCTATTGCATACATTTTTAATTAATAATGAAAATGTTCGGGGGTTTTGTACATATTCAGACGCCCTCACTTCTAGATGATTTAATAAATGTATATCAGTAGTAGATTACATGTTTTAAGATTTACATATAACAACGTAAATACCCAGTATACCAGTAGTATGTCGACTTGTACATGACTAAGTAAACGTTCTGATGTATTCTATCTCCAGATGGAATCTTTAATTCACGTTTCGGGATACTCTTGGGAAATAACGCATAGATATTTGGTAGCGTAGGTAAAATATAGGGGTTGTAATAAATCACTTGCCTTGTTAATAATTCAGGCAATGAAAGTAATGGATTCGAAATCGAATGCTGAATATTTATTCGTTTTAGTTTATAAAATGTTCTCGGTATTTTAAAGTGAATGTTTGTATATGTTTATGGACTAGAAAATGGGTGCAACGGGTGGAGCGATTTTACTGAAATTTTCAGACAATTTTCAATATAAAGCCCAGCGCGACATTTCACAAAAAATCGAATATTTTACTCTTTTTACTCCCTGCTTTATGGAAAAATAAAACAAAAGTGCCAAAAAAACCAAAAATATTATTTTGTACATCCGATCACTACCAAACTTTGTGAAATGACCCGCTGGGATCATATTGAAGATTGTCTGAAAATTTTATTAAAATCGCTCCACCCGTCGCACCCGTTTTGGAGTTTTTGATTTCGATGTAAATTGTAATAAATACAATAGTAATAAATCAGGCTTCTATGATTCCATATCAAAATATTAAAACATATGTATGCTCTCTAAGGACCACAAAATCGCTGGAGCGATTTTGATGGAATGTTCATGCAATATTAATATCAGCCTTTGGTAGCGATCGGGTAAACAAAAATATTTTTTAGATTTTTCGTATAGCTTTTCGTAGATAACTTTTCAAGAACGTGTTTCTTCTTCGTAGGTATCATACCTATGGTGCGTTGTGAACGCATATCATAATGTTGTGGATTGTTAATAATAAATAAGCCTTATAAATAAGACTTTGAGGTGAATGATATCAATACCTTGTTATGTTTTTCGTATGTATGTTACACCATTTTGTGAACGGAGTTTCATTATTCTAAACTGATATTTTTTATTTCAATGGCTTAGCGACCAAAACAAATACCCTTTTGTTGAAATAGTTATTATAAAAAAACAGTTTAAGTCGATTGTATATTTAAATAATTAATTATTCATCTTCTTTAAATGGTTTAGTATAAGAAGAAGAATAAATTAATAAATAAAATGTTTATTGGGGGTGAACCATTGTTTGTCGTATACCTACTTTTAAACGAACGTTATCTTAACAAAATATTAAGCTAAATGTGTAGAGTAAATTGAAATACACACACACGCACACACATCAACGCGTACGTTGAGAATAATAATATGTAAAGTACAAGTCTTTCTCCGACGTCACAAGACTGTAAACTGCAGAGCAAGTTGCTGGTGCATTATCTCGGTTACTTGGTATTTCTTGTGCAAATACATAGCGAGACGAGAGTAACCGGAAGTTATATGCCAGAGAGATTTCCCAGAGCGGTGGCATCCCTGACGAATGTCGACAGTACCACCCCTCAGGATATAATATCTCCGGTAATCTTCTTAAAACACTCTGCGCTGTGAAATATACATCATCTCCGAAATATAAGCGCATCTCATTTTCATTAATAGTGTTATTATGCTCATCACCACCCTGCTCGGGGCTGGTTGCCCCGTAAGTTCTAATTCTCACGATGGCCGGTCTCTTCGCTATCTTACTGCTGGAGGCAACGTTGTGCAGTCGCGTCGGAGAGAAATATTCATCGCTATCTATGTTCGCTGTGAAGTTTGTGCGCGCTACTACCACTATTATTGTTTAAGATTTTAAAAACAAGGAAAGACTTACACAAATAGTTGTCCGGTGCAGGAATCGAACTCGCGGCACAAAGGTAGTAACGAGACGCATACTTTAACCACTGCGCCACACGTGTCGTTAAGCTACATAACGCTTTTTACTTACGTGATGATTTCCAACAATCAACTCCAATCGTATGCTCTGTTGAGGAACTTCGTTTCAAAATTAGTCCAAATCCAAAATAAATGTTTTTAGCTTATCGTGCCCATTTCATGTCCAACGTAGGTATATAGAGATTTTTTTGACCAAATTTCCCATTATTCGCGTTAATACTTCCGCACAAACCCTGATCATTTATCCCTATAGTAATTGGTCCCATTAGTGGAATAACGCCTACTCAAACCATTTGCAACGGATTCAAATTACACAGAAAATCACACCATTAGAAACTAACGCATGTAATCACAAGACAAGGAATTAAAGTTATGCCATAGATAAATAATATAATTTATTAATGTATCGTGCAAACAATTGTTGGTTGACCTTAAATAAATAAATAAATACTATGTGGTTTTAGTTCGCATACAGTTTCGAGTTTGTATGTTAGTACAACCTTGATAATTTAGGGACGTACGAAGATAGGGTTGTGACTTTTCTAAAGCGATTATTTAAATACTAATTTATTTATTTTGTTTAATTCGTAATAAAGATTTGTGTTCGTATGTTAGTATAACCCTGATAATATAGGGACGTGCGAAGATACCCTATCTTCGCACGTCCCTATATTATCAGGGTTAATTTAATAACGGCAAGTATTTAACAATTTATTTAATTTTATATTTTGTTTTAATTCAATATAAAGATGCAGTATTTAGTGATGACTTCTTTAGCAAAGTATCTAAATTATTAGTAGACAGCCTCCTTCGAACCTCGAATATATTTCTTTCATTTCAAAAACTAACTATCAATATTAAAAAAAACTTAATTTTTAAGTTTATGCTATGACATTTGTATCTTATTTTGGAACTAGTACCACTACTGCAACTAGTGTCAGGCAAGATTCTAATACACATAATATTAGTTGCCTCTTTTAAAAGATATACATAAATAAATACTTGGTTTGGGCATTGAGAAAGGATTAATGAAAGAAGATTGACAATATATGTATACCTGGGGCTCTAAGTCGCCTAACATCGATTTCTTAAATGGCGTTCAAATAAATAAAGGTTCAAAATGACTTAATCATTAAATCGGCTTCCATGGGCACAGGTGACGTCATAAATGGGCCGGAATCGATTGTCAACGGTGAAGCCGATTTAAAGATGATTAAGTCATTTTAAATCGTTCTTTATTTGAACGCCATTTAAGAAATCGATGTTCGGCGACTTAGCCGGTAAAGCCGCTGGCCTGTGTGAATGGTACAACCCGAAGGGAAATGCCTCGTAGAATAGTCTCCGGCCAAATCGGAGACGTTCTCAAGAAATGCCAGGTCAGAATTACCCTTAACCGGCGAGAATATTGTACGAAGAATATAATAACAGTAAACGAGGAAAAGGAGGTGTGCAAAGATCGTAACAAATGAAAATCCGTAGTCTCTGCCTACCCCTCTAGGAAACTGCTGTAAGTCTATGTAGGCACGTATGTATTTGAATGGTCGCTTCGGTGGTTCTGGATATTTGATTATATTCATTATTTATATTGAGTTATTGATATTTCGGCACTGGCGATACATCAAAATAAAACTCAGAATTAAATAGGTATGGTAAATATCTCGTTTAATAATTACTATTCAGCAGGTTAACTAATTTCATAATTTTCATAATTTGTTTGTAATGACAGTGGTGCCTAGGGTTAGTTATCCCTATAACTGTAATATATGTATAATTCAAAATCAAAAAAGTTTATTATCACAAACAACGAATTACATAAATAAATGAATTTGTATGGGGTCTCATTTTAGGCAGTGTTTGTGTGTGTGTGTGTGTGTGTGTGTGTGTGTGTGTGTGTGTGGTGTGTGGTGTATGTGGTGTGTTGTGTTCGTATTGATGTGACTTTTGTTCACTCGCTATTCCCTAGCAGTGCCTCTGTGTCCTCGTAGGTAAGTAAGTTTAACCAACTTGTTAGGCTTTTTTTGCACTCGTAGTAATTTTTGTCAAATATATATATTTCTTTATTAATTTTGTTATATAGCTGAGCCGAGCGTTTATTAAGCTGCCTAGCTAATGTGGTTTTAGTTCGTGGAACTTGCGCAACGATATCCTTTCTCCTTTTGCATAGTATCGTTTTGTTGTAGGGTAGGTTTTTATGTTGTTTGAGCGTAGTTTGGGTTATGTACAATTTTCTAACCGAAAGTAAGCCACTAATTTCATACAACCTTTCAGTTGAGAATCGTTTGTTCTTATAGTACATTACTTTTACTAAGGCTCTTTGCGCTCGTTCCACATTGACTTACAAAAATGAAAGATCTGGAACGTCTCGAATCGTATCGCACATCCAGTTGTTTTCCCGTCCCCGGGCTCTTAGAATTCGACATCGGACGTTACAAATCTTCCATTTTGACGACCCCGTTGTCGCTGGCATAAGTAAAAGGTTCCGCGTACAAAGTCGCGGGCAGCAGCTAGTATATAATATCCTGGGAAATTATTCAACACGGCCATATGACCCCCAACTAAGCAGAGCTTGTACTCGTACTAAAGAAACCAGATAACTGATATAATACTTTTCTTTTGTAAATACATACTTAGCACCCAGACTCCAAAGAAAGAGACACAAATATCTGTCCCGGATGGGAATCGAACTCATGATCATGACCTGCAGCGTAAAAGTCAAGTACCAGCCCGTTATATAACATAGGTATCCGACTGTTTTTAGTAGCTACTACATTTGGGACCGCCAGCTTAACGCTCTTTGAAGTTCTGAAACGCTCGGAAATGATTTTGAAACCCACTATTGTGAATACTTATCTAAACTGTTCATAAGCACCTAAACAGTAGTAAGATTTAATTTTTTTTATTGTATTTTCTAAGTTTTACCAGCTTGAGAAGATATTCATTTAAGGTGTCCTGCAGCCCTAGTGTGCGGAAGTAATGAATGATATGAAAGTGTTTGGCTACGTTTTACGTTTCTGCAGAGGAAGTTGTTTGCCTCGCACAGAATTTTCTGCGGTGAAAAGTTTTCTATTGATGGCTTTCGTAGTTTCAGTTGCGGCTTTAAGTGTTAGTGCCGTTGGTTCTTGAGGAATATTATTAAACTAACAAAAAAGTGAAGAATTTAAGTAGCTTCCAGGTTTTCCTTTTCAAAGTGAAATAAAAACGATGCTTTTGCGTGTGGAAAAAATTACGGTCATAGCACCCCCTTTCAACGAATATAGGGCATAAGATTGTGCAAAAATAACCACACTTTTTATTCTCTCTGTAAAAAGGTCAGGTAGAAGACTGAAGGGGCTCTCCACTCTGCTTTACGAGACACGGAGATGTAACACCGCTTAATACCATCCTCGGGTTGTTAGGTGTTAGGCTTGTGACATTATTTCATAAGTCATAAGTCATATCTTTATTTGCCAAAAAACATGGTATACAAAGCTGTTAAAAATACAATTAGACCATACATGTTTTGCTTAAAAATTAAGGCATGCAAATTTCAGTTACAGGAATTCCTTAGTGCTATAGAAGTTATTTCCATTTAACCATTTATATAGCTCAATTCTAAATAATCTGTATTCTAGTATTTTTAGATTGTTAGGTAATTTATTATATAGACGTACACACATACCCAGACTGCTTTTGTTATATTTTGTTGACCTAGGGATCTCGTCAAGTACAAGTCTATGTTGATCCCGCCGACTTCTAGAACAAATTTCTCCTACTTTTTTAAATAGTTCTTTATGTTTATGTACAAACATACACGCTTCATAAATATATAATGAAGGAAGTGGTAGCAACCCAAGCTTTTTAAAAATTGGTTGACATGATTCATCATAAGGGATGCCATACATGCCTCGTACACATTTTTTCTGGGCAATGAATGCTCTATGGTTGTCAGTGCTGTTTCCCCACGTGATTAGTCCATACCGTAGTAACGACTCAACATACGCACGGTACGACATCATAGCCGTTTTAATGTTGGTGACATTCTTTATTTGCTTAAGGGCATATACAAATTTATTTATTTTGGTGCATACACTGTCGACGTGCGCTTTCCAGTCTAAATGTTCGTCTATTATTACTCCTAAAAACTTAGTTTGTGTCACTTGTGTAATTTTGGGTATATTCATTTTAAAATTAAATTTATCAATATGAGATTTATTAAATTGTATGTATACGGATTTAGTCAGATTGATAGATAAATTATTATTGTTTAACCAGTCAATTAAATTGTCAATTGTATTATTTATGTCCATTTCATGATCATGAATTGATTTACATTTTTTATCAGTAGTAGCAATTATGGAGATGTCATCAGCATAAAGGAGGCATTTATGATTAGTAATATCGACTATGTCGTTTATATAAAGTAAAAACAAGATCGGACCCAATATGCTACCCTGGGGAACGCCTTGTTTGACATATATATACGCAGAGGAGTTTTGTATCACATCACTATTTTTGTCAAGGCTAGTAATGGAGACACATTGTTTTCTGTCTGTCAAATAGGATGATATCCACTGGCATGGCAGTCCTCTAATACCAAGATTTTCTAATTTTTGTAATAGTATAGTGTGTGAGACTAGGTCGAAAGCTTTCGATAAATCGAAAAAGAGCCCAGTTGTAAACTGATTTTTGTTAAGATTTGTTAATATTGTTTTCAAAAGTAAAAAGATAGCTAAGGTAGTGGATTTATGCTTTTGAAAGCCAAACTGTTCCTTTTTGATTATATGAAATTTTTCACAATAGTTTATTAATCTCTTGTACATGCATTTCTCATATATTTTTGATATGACGGGTATTAATGTTATGGGGCGATAATTATTCATATCAGTTTTCACACCCTTTTTAAATATCGGTTTTACAATAGACTTTTTTAATGCATTAGGAAAAACTCCTTGTGAAAAGGACAAGTTGATTAGATATGTCAACACTGCGCTTATTTCATTGACACTTGCTTTCATTATTTTGGTGTTGAGTTCATCGTATCCTTCTGAGTTCGTGTTATTTAGTGTAAGTATCTGTTGTTTTACCTCATGTTCGGTCATGGGTGTAAGGAACATTGAGTTAACGGTTAAGTTTTTACTTTGGCAATTATTAATTGTAGAATTTTGTATTGGTGTAGATAGAATAGTGTTCGTGAAGTAGTTACTGAAGGCGGATGCTGTTTCTGTTGGTTTAGTGAGTACAATATTGTCAAATTTTATGAGTTCGATACTGTCCTTAGGTTTTATATTCTGAACTTCATTTTTAATTACAGTCCATGTAGCTTTACACTTGTTTTGATTATAATTCATATACTTTATGTTGGCGTTACGTTTAGCGTTGTAGATGCACTTATGCAACAGATTAGAATATTTGGTATATTTAATCTTATTATTTATAGTTTTAGTTTTATAATAATTGTATCGAAGGTAGCGCTTAGTTCTGGAACTCAGTTTAAGGCCTTTACTGATCCACTTCTGTTTTCTGTTATTTTTTGTATTTATTTTTATTCTGACTTTTGGAAAACAGAGATTGTAAAATAGTCTTAACAGATTATGGAAACAATCAAATGCTGTGTTTGTGTCAGCTTCCATATATGTTTCAGTCCAATGTAGGCTCTGTAAGCATTCTGTAAACTTATGCATATTATCTATATTGTAATCTCTTTTGTATACATAGAATATTGCGGTTCTCTTCGTTTGTAATTTTTGAGGAAAGCTTAGCATTTGTGCTGTATCATGGTCGGAGAGGTAAAGTGGCAGTACTGTTGCGATTGCGTCAGGTATATTACTTAGGATGTGATCTATGCAAGAAGATTTACGAGTAGCTATGTTAACGTGTATTTTCAGGTTGTGATTATAAGTTATATCCTGAAGTTCTTGGGTTACTTTGCCTTTTTTCAAGGTATTTATATTAAAGTCACCTGTTATTACTATGCGCGTTTTAGCTTTATATCTCTTGAATAAGTCATGTAACATCTTGTCTAGCTTAGTTAAAAATTGGTTTGGATCAGATTGAGGTGTTCTGTATAAACAAATGATCACTAATATCTCATTTGTCAATTCTATGCCGCATGCTTCAAAAATATTTACCTTTACGTAGCTTTTTAGAAATGAAAGATCTTTAAAATTAATATCTTTTTTTACTAGGATGCAAGTACCACCTCGATGTTTATCTCTGCAAAAATTTGTAGCCATTTCATAGTCGGATAACTTAAGATAGTCTTCGTGACCTTGTTTGATGAATGTTTCGGAAAGGCAAATTATATGTGGTTCGTTATTTAAATCACGCATTTCTTGTAACGTCAATTCCAAGAGCTCCTGTTTAGATAGTACACTTGCAATGTTTTGATGTAGTAATCTAAAGTTGTGTGATGTAGGTGCTGTGTTTTTAGGTACGAAAAAATGTTTCTCGATTTTTAACTGTTGAAGTAAAATAATAGGGTATGGTACCTTTTTTATGCTTCTCGGAGTGAATATGGGCATCGACTTTTTGTACGGGTTCTGTACTTTTTCGAGTTTTAAAATAAAACGGAATGGTGCCTATTTTAGGGCCATTCGTGTCCGTTTTTGGAAAAAAGCTTGGTTTGCTACTCAAGATGTGCTTCTTGAGCTCAGATGGATTTAAATATTTTTGGCTGTAATCTTCACAGTCTACTATATAATTAATAGTTTTACAAATTTCAGGCAAGCTATGGTAACTATAATTCGCAAAATGACAATTCTTGTAATATTTACAAATATTTCGGATACGGTAGTTCAATTTACTTACATCTAAATAGCTATTTTTTAATACATTTAATATAATAATATTGTTTTTATTGAATAATTTAAATAAATATTTTAAATTAGATAACACTTGTGCCATATTGTGATCGTTTTCACCTAAACATATTACAATTTTGTCATCCGTTCGTATAGTGGAATTTATACAGCTCTTTAATATTATGCTGCTATGGGCATGTGGCAACGTATGTGCCACGACTCCGTAGTTTTCATACTGGGTAGTTTTTCTTGAGGCAATGAGTGCTGCAGCGAGACCAACACATTGTTGTGCACCAAAGATAGTTATAATTTTTCCAGGTCCGCGCTTTGGTGGCTCTGTACTAGTAGTTTGAATGGTATAGGTTTGAGCTGAAGGAGACTGCTCTAATGCTGGTGTATTCTTAAGATTTTGTTCCAGAACTTGTATTAGTCCATGGAGATTTTTAATCTCATGTTCAGTGTTTTGGAGTTCTATTTGTAAGGACGTGATCTTTTGTTCAAGTTGTAAATATCTGATGGTGTTCCGGTCAGGATTCGATAAGGGTTTCGGTGTGGAAAGTGCAGAGGATACGTCTTGGCTTAAACGCATTTTCTTTTTCTTTTTCACGCCGTCTACAGGGTTGTTTTCCATAATTGTGGCCGAATTACATAAAGACCTTAGTATTTTAGTTTCTTGTGTCAATTTGTTAACTTGGTTTTTTAAGTCATTGTTTTCTAGAATTGTATTTTCCAGCTCATTTTCCGCACTTTCTAGGTTTTCAGTCAGCTGGAATATTGTGTCCTGCATCTCAGATATTGATAGTGTATTAGTTGTTGTTCCGTCTACACTTTTTGAAAGTTGGGGCGGTGAGGTATCTATTTCATAAGATGTATCGTAATCAGTAAGTACATGAGAGTCCTGTTTCGGGGACGATTGATTTTCCGTTGTAGGTGTTTCTGTGAGCTGCTGTTTGATTGAAGGTAGTTTTTTCCTCGTTGTTATATTAGATGTCTCCGTAGAACTGATTTGTATTTTATATTGTAATAACTAGCAAGGATTTATTATTTACCACCAATATTTTAGGTTATATGTGTTCACCGTACAAATTAGTTGCAAGGAATCGTTATTAGACTATGAAAACATAAGGTGATAATAGAATTTTAAAAAATCTCTATTTAAATCTTCTAATGAATCGTTTCGTTTATGTATTTTATATTATTTACATTAGTTGATTGAAGTTCTACAAGTTGATAAGATTTTTTTTTATCGATTATACATTTAGGGGCTTTTGGTCACAATACGACCATGGCAGCCCCAAGTTGATAAGATACGATATATACACTTTACTGCACACTATAAACATATCATAGTTTACAGGTAATAGTTCACTTGTTAAGTACTAAGTTCCATAGGTAGCTAGACCATTTACATAAACGAATACACTATAATGTAAATGAATTATAGCCAACAAAATCTTAAGACCTGGAACTGTGTAGCTCTCATTCCGGAACAGGCGTACTACCGGATGGGTGGGCTACTTGACGGGTCTTTCACCACCATGCTGGGCAGAATGCTGGGTGTAGGGTACACGTCGCTGGCGCTGCAACTCGCCCCATTCGCAGTGTGTAATGCACGCAGCGTCACTGGCTGGCTGATGATCAGCCGCAATCCCATCTCGCGCGCCGTATACAGTTACTTTAAAATCAATTTATTAAGGGTCTGTTTCACAATGTTCAGATAAAGTGTCGGATAGCTAACTACCAAATAAATAAACTGACAGATATAATTTCTGAATAAAACACATTGCGTTTCACCACCACCTTCCCAATAAATTTATTTGCCAGATAGCTATTCGGTAGTTACTAATAGGTAAGATCGGCAACGTCGTATTTTGTCGTTCCGTCTTACGAAACAGACAAACTATAAAAACATTTCTTATGATAAACATACCTAAAAATATCTTTTTACTATTTTTTATGGTTAGCATTTTCAGGTTTGCATAAATATTTTCAAATTTATCTTCTAACTATTATTTTATCAAATAAAAACACAAACATAAATTGATTTTTTTTGTGAGAAAATAAACGTACGAAAGTCAAATAAATAGACGTCAAATGTTAATGTCAACAAATGTTTGTTGCGGTGTTTCGGTGATGTTTTTCTTAGCGGTGTCGGATTTATGCGCGGTTCACGATCAAATAATTCATCAATTTCGTCTTCAATAGTATCAAATTTTACCATTTTATTCTAACAATAAACACCACCGAAATAAGCGTCGAATGACATCTGTCAGATATCTTATGCATCAGTTAATTTTTTCTTTGCTATCTGAAGCTTGATCTGGCCAATAGTTTACTTTGCAGTTTATTTGCCAGTTAGTACTATTTATGGATTATGAAACGCAAACAATGTCTTTATTCGATAGATAAGTTGCAAGTAGCTTATTCGGGACTTTATCTGGACATTGTGAAACAGACCCTTAGGAATCTATTTTACAAATACATTATTTAACGGGCCAGTTGACGTGGTTGGCAAATGCTTGCCTTTGACGCCGCAGGTCATAGGTTCGATTCCCACCCAGGACAGATATTTGTGGCCATGAACATTTCTGTTTGTCCTGAGTCTGGGTGAAATTATCAGTATAAGTATGTATTTTCAAAAGAAAAGTAGTAGGTATACTCAGTATCTATATATTATATTAGATCAGTTATCGGGGTTTTCTAGTAGATACAAGCTCTGCTTAGATTGGGATCAGATGGCCGTGTGTGAATAATGTGCCACGATATTATTATTACTTATTAGCTCAAGTTTCATTTATGTTTTATGTATGTATTTAAATAGCTGCATATTTATATACAGTTGAACGCATTCTGTCATATAAAATGCGTTCAAGTGTATAACCACGATCACTAAAGCATTTGAACGGACAGCCAATGAACACAGCTACAAAAATGGAAAGAAATAAGTGCCCTCAGGATTGCAGAAGATAATTGAATTTTGGGGAGTGGTCTGATGTTTCTCGTTAGCCCCTGTCGCATCGAATCATTTCGACAGAACCACAAACCGAATGTCAATCTATATTCAAACTTCGTTTTCACACCGAAAATACTAAGCGGCTTTTTGTTTAATCCATTCAGACCAACTGTAGAAAACTACATGAAAATGCAATCGTCAAACCTATAATTGAACGGTACAGTTGCGTTCTGTTTAAGCTGTACTAATACCTATAGCCATTTTTATGTAATACTATAGCTGGGCATAGTCCTTCAAAGTTCACAATTTGATGTGTATGTTCATTCACACCGATCATTTAGGAAATTTATTTTTAGATATTTTTTTATTGAAAATGCATACAACGATCTCGTAGAAATCTACGAGACCGTTGGATATAAAGAGATCGGAGAGTTATCTTAGAATGTCGCGGTTGAAATATTACAGTATTATTAAAAATACCGGTAAATAATCACACTTATCACACTAATATTATAAAGGCGAAAGTTGGTGAGTGTGTGACTCACATAGTCGCACACTCACCAACTGTGTATGTTTGTTACTTGTTCACGTCTAAACGGCTGGAGCGATTTTAATAAAATTTGGTATGGAGTTAGCTGACACCCTGGATAACCACATAGGCATTTATAATATATAACGCGGGTAAAAGCGCGGGTAACAGCTAGTCTCAAATAAGAGTCTTATAATAACGTTTTAATAATAACCACCGTGCGTTCTTGAACCTTGCAATTGAATTAAATAAAAAATCGTTTCGCTTTCTATTTTTGACATGCTTTCCCTATCATTCCGCATATCGAATATTGCTTTTGTTCCTTATACAATTATGCTTCTCTGTAATATAAATTCTGAATTCTAAATATTTTCATCATCTATTTCCAGTGTATTTTATCGTGGGCCTTCTCTAAATCAATTAATTCAATGTTAAAGTGTAGGCTTGGGTTTATGTTTTGGTTATATAATGTTCTTAGTGGTAGAATTGCTTTTTGATTGCCTTTCCTTGTATCAACATGAACTTACTTATCGTATGGGCACTAAGGTAACCACCTTAGTGTCACAGTTGTTCAAGCTGCCCAGTAGGCTTCTGACATAGCTTAACTACTGTTGTCCAATGACTACAACCGGGACCGACAGCTCCGGAGGGCACGTTATGCCCTCCGAAGCACGGAGACGTTAAGAAATTAAACTACTTTGGTGGTAACCCATCTATGGACGGATCACTGACCTAGTTGCTTAACCTCATGGATCGCTTACGGATCGGTCAGAGCATCTAGCTATGAGCGCCTCGAGGTAACCTGAACTGGTCTGTACTAATTCAATTCACCTATTTGACCGCATTTTGAAAAAAATATTTTGAAGAATGCTAAAATCACTCCCGATAATTTAATTTCAAATTACATTAAGCAACTTTAAATCAATAGAATAACCCGTTGTGTCGTTTCAGACAATTTCCAATTTACCACATGATGCACCTAGCATAAATTCGGATATCTATAAAAAGCTAAGATTGAGAGCTAATTCTTAGCATTTCATATGTGTCCGACTGCGTGCCATATGCATCGCGTGGTAGAGATACAACGTTATGTTTTTAAACATTCTCTAAAAGAACTTAACTTTCAATGTTTCAATCATAACATTTAAGTAAATTCAACGCTTGTAAAACAAGAATAAACAAGCAACACAACAACTTGGGAAACTATTTGAGGCTTACGCAATCTCAAAGGAATAAGCATCTGGTTTCCAGCAAATTTAATATTACGTGTTATAATTTAAGCTCCCTGCTCGCTGAGGCAACCGGAAAACCGGCTTACCTGAATCTTTACCGGTTAGTTCGTTCCCCTTAGTGAATGAACTAATTTGATCGGATTAAAGTGTACTTGAGAGTTAGATGCCATGAACAGAACGTGGAAACTGTATCCAAAATACCGCTATTCAGAGGTTATACCAGAGGCCCTAAACAAATGATGGCCAGTAATTCGGATCGAATAACTACAGATATATTTTCTATTTATGTAAATAGTGAACTAACGCGTTCTCATCTAAAGTCACAAAATCCCTGGTACTAAAAAAAATAATATTATTAGTGAAAATCTCATTCTCACCCATTAATTTAGGATTAGCGCTCATTAACAAACTGATATGCCAGGAGCCTTTTCAATTTGCTTTGTACAGATGCCAGCACATCTAGCTACCCCAATCTGTTAAATTTCCCCAATTGAAAGTGAACCTTATGCGTATGTGATTAAGTTGAAAATCTATATAAATAAAAAGACAAGTCCTGACTGACTGACTGACTCATCAACGCCCAGCCCAAACCCTTGGACCTAGAAAGCTGAAATTTTGCACAAATGTTTGCTTTATAATGTGGACAAGGAATAAGGAAGGGTTTTTCGAAATTCAACCCCTAAGAGGGTAAAACAGCGGCGATAAGTTAGTATGAAACTTTGCCGTTTTTGAAGTGTAAGGCATAAAAATTGGTATTTGGCCTTCCAGTTAAAAATAAAAAGTCACGTATTGCAGGGTTTTTAGAAATTCCACCCCCAAGTGCGAAAAATAGGGGATGTAAGTTTGTATGGAAAATGTGTCAATTTTTAAGTTAAACGCATGAACATTGGTATTTGGTCTTTTAGTTAAAAATAAAAAATATGTATTTCAGCATTTTTGGAAATTCCAGCCCCAAGAGCGTAAAATAGGGGGTTTAAGTTTGTATGAAAAATGTGACAATTTTTAAGTTAAACGCATGAAAATTGGTATTAGGCATTTCAGTTAAAAATTAAAAATATATATTTCAGGATTTTTGGGAATTCCACCCCTTAGGGCGTAAAATAGGGCATGTAAGTTTGTATGCAAAATGTGTCAATTTTTAAGTTAAACGCATGAAAATTGCTATTTGGCCTTTTAATTAAAAATAAAAATATGTATTCCAGGATTTTTGAAAATTCCACCCCGAAGGGCATAAAATAGGTGATGTAAGTTTATACTGACTGACTGACATATCAACGCACAGCCTAAACGGCTGGAGTTAAAGACTTGAAATATTGACAGAAGGTACCTTTTATGACGTAGGCATCCACTAAAGAAGGGTTTTTGAAAATTCTACCCCTAAGGGCGTAAAATTGGGTATGTAAGTTTGTATAAAAAATGTGAAAAGTTTTAAATTAAACGCATGACACTTATTATTTGGCATTTCAGTTAAAATTAAAAATATATATTTCAGGATTTTTGGGAATTCCACCCCTTAGGGCGTAATATAGGGGATGTAAGTTTGTATGAAAAATGCGACATTTTTGAAGTTAAACCCATGAAAATTGGTATTTGGCCTTTCAGTTAAAAATAAAAAAATATTTATTTCAGGATTTCCGAGAATTCCACCCCTAAGGGTGACAAATAGGGGATGTAAGTTTGTATAAAAATGTGACAATTTTTAGGTAAACGCATGAAAATTGGTAGGTATATGGCCTTCCATTTAAAAATAATAAATATATATTTCAGGATTTTTGGAAATTCCACCCCTAAGGACGACTAGAATAGGCGATGTAAATTTGTATATATGTACATGAAAGTCTGTATTTTTTTAGTTAAACGCATGTAAATTGGTATTTGGTCTTTCAGTTAAAATAAAGCAATCCAGGGAATAATTTGTTGTTAAAAAAAGGTAATCCAAAACTGATTCAATAGATCGCCACCAACAATTTAAGCAAACACAAATGTTAAAAAATTAGTTTCTTATGCCAAGTAGCTTAAAATGTCGTGGTCGTTGTCGTCTAAGTAAAGATTTAGCGTTTTATGAGATTTGTAACTTCTTTATTTGGTAAATTTTATACTAATAATAATATCTAGGAACAATGTCACACAGATCATCCTAGCCCCAAACTAAGCAAAGCTTGTACTATGGGTACCAGGCGACGATATACATACTTATATAGATAGATGAATACTTATATACATAGAAAACATCCATGACTCAGAAACAAATATTTGTGCTCATCACACAAATATTTGCACTTACCGGGATTCGAACCCAGGACCACCAGCTTCGTAGGCAGGAGCACTACCAACTAGGCTACGATGACCTATTAACAAATTAAAAAAACGACATTTTAATCAAATTGGGATAAAAAACGAATATATCTAAAATTCGAGTTAGCGTAGTATAAATTGTTGGGGTCGAGATGATCGCACCCAAAAAACATCATCTTAATTTTACTGATCTACAAGTTCACAATTTTGTAACTAGATGGCGTTAATGTCGTTTCAGATCGCGGAACTTAATTGGCATATCGGTTAAAATAAATAAATGCTTGAAATAAAAGGTAGTCCAAAACTGAATCAATAAATGATCGCCTAAATCTCACCCAAAATATATGCACACACCTTAATTTTACCGCTTTACAAGTTTATATTTTTGTCAGTAGATGGCGTAATCATCGTTTTAGATCGCGCTATGGTTTCGTTCACAAAATGTCGCAACCTAATCTAATTGGAGTTACCTTTGTGATTAATGCATCGTTGATTATTATTTTACTTACTGACTATACTTAAGGACAATTGATATGTATTCTTTGATTTTTGCTTTATGATATCGGGTCCTTTTTGTAAATAACAGTAGCAAAGTGGTCTTTCATTTATTTCTTAGTAAGGTTATTTATAGGTTAGGTTTTATTCAATGTATATTGCTTATTTTTTTTAAATGTTATATTTTTTAGATTAAGCTAGAAGTAAGTAGTTACATTGGTCATCATTCAAAATTGTCGCGGACAAAGTCGCGGGCACCAGCTAGTCTATAATAGAAATATTGCGTCTGCACTTATGAATACATAGCCATGGACAATCAAATGTAAGTTTCTTACGATAAGGGAATATTTAAAACGATGATGATCCAAGTAGGTATTTAATTTATTTATTATTAATTAAATTAATATATTTATTTTATTTAATTAATCACCGGCCATCATTATGTGTGTGTTTCTTTCAATAATAATTTATCAAATCGGACATTCAAAACTAATTATCGTAAGATGCATCAAAATAGTGTGGCGGTGAACTGTTCTAAAGTGCATCAGTATTAAGTGTAAAAAATATTACCAAATGATACTGCTTTCATAAATCCATATCTCTTGTCCGATTTTGATCATCTAATTTTGCCGCTAACTGTTCTTCAGACAAATTTTTTAGTCAATCATTTCTCAACAACTAAATAATAATAATATCCTAGGAGATCATTCACACACGGCCATCTGATCTCAAATTAAGCAGAGGTTGTACTATGGAAACCAGATAACAGATATGAAGCCTGCGTGCTTAGTGCAGAAATCATTGTTGAAAGTAACATGTACTTAAAATTTTGTGAAATAAATATTTGATTTGATTTGATATACTCCATATACTAGACTTTTCTTTTGTAAATACATACTGTTCACGCATCATTCTAAAGATGCCGTGCCGTGGGGACCTGAACAGATTCTTACAACCAATTAGTAGTAATATAATGTGATGGTGGGCGCTTGGTGGTTTAGAGATTATGTACACGCGATAATAAACGCCTCGTATTGGTCTAATATTGTTCCCTACCCCTATCCTCGAACGCTGTATTTTTGAACTAATATACCAGTAGATACCAATTTGGTTTCAACGTAAAAAGCTCGTTTCATTTCCACTCTCCAAAAATTATCAAGTCCAGTTTAGCAAATAAAGTATCGAAATTCTTATCAAGTACACATACTTTTTATATAAGTATGTATTTACAAAAGAAAAGTCTAGTATATTACAACCAGACTCAGTACAAACAGACATATTAATGCACCCAAATATCCGTCCACGCCTGTCTCTACCGACCACGCCAACCGGCCCATCAAGAACAATGCATTTTTGTAATCCAGCAATTGGGATGTTTCAATGGTCCCCTCGAAAAAAATCTGCTTACAGACATGATTCTTCCCTGTACTCTTTCTGTGTCAGAACTAGGAACATTTTTGTTGTTATCACCTACAAATACTAGATGAGCAACAAATCAACTATGTTTGAGCAAAAATAATGGTTTCATTCATATAATTAAGCTTTTTTATACCTTCCAAATCACGTCTAAATATAACTAGCCTAATAAATTACACGATATACATCCTTGATGATGTTAATATATACTTACTTAGAAAGAAAATTAATCATGTTGCAAATTGAAAACGTAGTTAATCCAATATGTATTAAATTCAATAAAAGAAACTAAGATATATGGAATAATAATAATTGTATTGATTTAAATTTATGCTTATTAAAGTTTTGCTTTCATGTATGACTTGCAGCAAACGCTTTTCCAGTTGTTAGTTTGCGGTTGTTTTAACAGATAATGTCTATGTCTAACCACAAACCTTATTTAGTAGGAGCTTTGATTAGTTGCTCATTTTAAAAAGGTTTTAGAATAACTATAACTACACTATCAAGCTTTTTTTATTAAGCTTGCTACTCATAATTCTTTACACCTACATAACGTTGATTGGTATCCATCTGTGGCACTTAACAGACTGATCAGCGGGCAGTTGTTCTTAAACAAAAGCACTGAATCAATGGGAGTATAAATCCAGTTAATTAAGTTTTACCAGCTGTTAGAACAGTACAATAAATAATATAAGCCTTATACAATAATAATATAAAGTTGATCCGTTTATTATTTGTACGAAAATTGCAGGAAATACAAAATATGTACGAAATGCAGACTTATGGAACTTTACTTCTTAAGAAGTAGTCTGGAATTTTCTTTAGCGAATTAAGTTTTATTCGCGAAACACTTCGTGCCTCTATTTTGTGGCTATTTTCATTGAACTTTCCCATTAGATTACAATGTTTTGCAATGCGGAACTATACCTACATACCTATATTTTATAGTTTCATAACATGTGAGTGCTGTAATTTATCCAATAGACGCACCTATGTTGATGAAATTATAACTGTATTATTATTATTATTCACTATCTCTGCCCGCGGTTTAGCCACGTTAAACTTTACAAAATACAGCTCATGTGTTATTCGGATGTATTTGCTATATTATTACAAAGTTGCATGAAAATCCGTTTGGTAGTTTTTGCATGAAAGAGTAACAAACATCCATGCATCATGTAGGATATCTATTGCTTTTATTACTTTTTATTATTTTAAATTATTTGTGTAAAGGGGTATGTGTTAATCTTGATTAAGAGGTTTTAACTATTTTCTCAGCATCATCATATCAGCCGTTTTGACAAACACAATACTTAATTCCCATCGAAAGTCCGAACTCATTCAAACGTTTCGTTTTCCGTAGCTTCATACTAAGCATACCTACGTAGGACTTGATTATCCACAACGTAATTACGTCCATCATTTGTGGGAAAATGCCATTATCGCCACGATTGGCAAATGGCTATTAGTACTCAGAGAGACACAGCTGCCCGCTTTTTGTAGATATTCCAAAGATACGAATTTTAAGCCTTCCACCAGATGAGATATGGTGGTCGTATTCATCGTCGTTAGCTACACAGAATGTGCTATTTTCGTAACTATAAATTTACTACTGTCCTGTAATTCTGAAATTATTTTGTGCAAGATTTCATTGCTGAAATTCAACTGTAACCGTTAAATTGTGTGAAAATTATTAAACGAGACGATCTATAACATTTATTAAAATATTTCAAAGAAAATACAGGAGTCGGAAATACTTATTGTAAACTTTAATACTTAACTATTTGTAAAAGTGCTAAGTGCAGTGCAAGTTGAGTCGTAGTTGCGAGATGTTTCGTAAAACGGTTTGTTCAGGATTATCCACAATGGTGGAACATTTCTTGTAAGTGAATTTGAGAACATGTTTATACTTTGGGTATGTTAAGTATTTTCTTATTTGTTTTAGTCTTATAATAAACCGATATTTATATAGGGGCATCCAGTTGGGGCGTCCCCAAACGAATAAAAGAAAGTCAAATCAAGAAAGAAAAGAATCTAATAACACCAATTATACTAATCTATTGGAAGCTAAAATAATCCTATGAAACTCTCACCAAGTAGACTATTATATTGAAGCGATTTAAGTCGAAAATGTTTGGCGCAGGTCGCAAAAACATATATTATATAATAAAGTCAACTAAACTGAACACTGTACTTGCAATTGCGTGACCGATCAGTGCTTCCCATCAAACTAGGATGGAAGAAAACGGATTTAATCTATACATATAGTATATGTATATAAGGTATTCAATAATATATACGGTTCATTAAGCCTAGGTCTTCAGGGAAGGCATTGCGTCTCTTTTTATAAAGCACAGTGCCTAATAACATTAGCAATACAAATAATTCTATAATTTGCATGCATACATAAAATAATAATGATCGAACTGGCTCACCTCAGTCACCTCACTACTCATAACACGGATGCGACTACTGATTTTTTCCGCTTGCCAGTGATTTTTCATTTCAGTTTCTTCTCAAATATCAATGATCTTATTTTTATTAATCATGTTAGTGTGTAACATTTTCATACATCATCTTACGCTTATAGACACAATAATCTATAACAAACCGCACGTAACAAAATCTGCAATTCAAATTCTGATAAAATAATGATATAACGGAAAACATACCATTACATGTATTATACGATACGATTACGATAATTTGCCTAGCTACACGTAACATTGATCCCACTTAAAATATAGGAAACACTCTCAGTATTAACGGTTACTCAGTGGAAAAGCTGGCATCCTGCCAAGTTTTGTTAAATAAATAAGACTTAGATTCTAAAATCCTAAACCTAACATACGTGTTCATTACAAGTTAATTATCGCTTTAATACGCAGATTTAGGCCCAATTGTTGTCATGATAAAAACAATTAATCCAATCACGAAAAAAACCGATAAGTACGTAAATACCTGACTACATATTATTACTTTTAAATGTTGGGTTTGAATATACTTTAGATACAAATGTACAGACGCCAGCACATCCAGCTACCCCAATCTGCCAAAGGTAATGGCCCATTTAGTATGAAAAATATACCTACGGCGTACAGAAATGAAATATGGGGGGAATCAAAGACAAATGATTATACTTTTCAATGGTAAGTGGTGCATTACTGTGGCCGATGGGGATTATTAAATAAAATATAATACATTGTATTATTGCGCGACCGCAACAAAGCTCGGGTGAGACCGAGACAGCAATATACGTGTTATTTATTACCTGACCGAACGAGTTTGCTTATTAAGTGTCACGATGATATTTTTATTTAACAAAACAATGGCAAAGTAAGTCTGCTTGTTTCATTTTCAAGTCTAAAATACTGAACCGATTTTGGTTAAATTGCTTGCCCCGTAGTATACATGTAAAGAATGAGTATTTGTTTAATACCTTATGTGCATAGCATAGATTAAGAAAATACATTATTGAATTATTTTTTATCTATCATGTCATGTCAAATTCCTATGAATAGACAAAAAAATATATCGTATATACCTACATATTAGATTTGTAGACGGACATAGTAAACTTTTTATCCCAGTGACATTTTTCCATGGGATAAAATAATTTAGAGACGGGTGAAACCGCTGGTGCAGCTAATTATTATCCAATTTTGATCGGTCTACTGCAAGATCTCTCCATTGAACTATTTTTTTCTTTTTACATATAATGAACAGTGGGTTATGCCTGCATTATTTACCATTATTTTCGTTTTTGTACAAAAACATTTTTGAACCGGGTCGGATTATGGGCCATGACCTTTCTTTTATAGATTTTCAACTTTATCACAAAAGTACAAGGTTCACTTTTAATTTGGGAAATTTGACAGGTTGGGGTAGCTTGATGTGATGGCGTCTGTACCTGTCTTAGTTCGCATCGTATTGAATGTACCTATTCATACTATTTACATAATAAATAATAAAAAAGCTATTAAGATCATCACAGGCCATAATAATTGTGTATTTTAACAGTCTATAAATTACACCAAAAGGTTGTTTTCAGGGTGACCCGAGGTTTTTGCCAGAGAATGCTAAATAAACCGCTGTCAAGGAACTAACTGAAATTTGAAAAACGGATAACTATGACCGTATAATGGATAACGCTAAGCGGAGTGCTTAATATAATTTATTAACAACGTAACCCTAGCCGTAAGGAAGGTCTGACATGCTCACAACCGTTTTATTAGAGAGGGAGGGCACAACGTTTATTCGCTCAAAAAGCAGCCCGACTGAGGAAGTTCCTCTAAGCGACCTTACTCACACGCAGAAACAGAACATTAAGTTATTAATGATCTGTTTCTGCGTGTGAGTAAGGTCGCCAGAGCTCATCGGGGTGGGGGCAAGGGTCAGCAACACTGTGTTTGCTGACTCTTTTAAAGACTCGCGACCTCTCTGGTATTGCGAGTGTACATGGGCGGCGGTGATCACTTACGATCAGGTGACCCACTTGCTTGTTTGTCGCCCTCTTATATAAAAAATATATATTGACTTTCCATAACCACAAATTATCATCAAAATTTCCACAAAATTTTTAAGATTTGTTTTTTAAACTGTGCAATGGAACATCATCTTCGTAATGGTGTTTTGATGGATTGCAAACATCTGTACGCGCAAACGAGGTTCCCGGAGATAAGGTCGGACCATCATTCACATTTTTTCCACACTTTTTTGGCTTTGTTTGCAACCACTTTCTATTATATTTTCCGACGAGATGCGAGTGTTTCACGTAGATTTGATTTTTTCGTAGCGAATGTTTTTTTATGCTGATGAAATGGATTTCGTTCATTTGTAAATTATTTCGAGTATTTCTGGTTTATAAATAAACCTATACATCCATAAAGGTTTTTGTATTGAATAATGGAATCACTACTTATACAATTTGCATTTGGGCAGGTTGGCGTGGTTAGTAGTGGCTTGCCTTTCACGCAAGTTGTGGGTTCAATTCTCACCCACGACAGATATTTCTGTGCATGAACATATCTGTTTGGATTTAATTTTTGTTATTTGTAAGACATATGTTTAGTCGTACTCGCTATGTGACAGGAGACGGTGAGTTCCAACGCGGGTGGTGGCGAGAATGAAGACGAAGCTGATGTCCCGATGGCGCAGCGCCGCCGGTTCACCCGCGTCGAAATGGCGCGAGTACTCATGGAGCGAAATCAGTACAAGGTAACACAGCACCTATTTCCTTGTACGTTGTCTCACTTGACATAAATATACTTCAGTACAGACCTCAATAATATGGCTGTTCTCTTTGACAGAATATATAGAACATCATGATGGGGATTAATGTAAAACATATCGAATATTTGTTTATTTATAGATGAACTTATGACCCGCCCCGCTACAAATACGAAGATAAATTGACTGATTTGAACAGAACACGGTTATTGAGACGTATGCCAAATATACCTTTATAGGCAATTTTTGATATCTTATTTGAGGCTGCATTGTTATTTTTTATATTAGTGTATCTTATTAAAATAATGTTGTGGTAGTAGTTTGAAAATCAGTTCATTCGCTTTGAGTTTATCCACTAGAAACAATCGAACGGTTGCCAGTTAGAGATCACACATAGCGATATGGCCGCCATTTGTACAATATTGTTAAAAATGTTTATAGTTAGTGATGAGTAGTAGCGGGTAACTCACGTGATTAATTTTATGTTGAATTCAGCCAAAAGTTTCGACCTGTTCAAGAAGTTATCTTCAGGGCGAATCAGACTCTCATGATATCGCGTCCCGACTTGCATTAACAATCCCACATTACTTATCTGTCAACTTCTGAGCGTCTTAGTAAAGACAACTTTAAACTGTGTGTTTTAAATGTAGACGTAAAAAACCAGCAGTAAAAAGAATGAGGCCTGATGAAGGTCAAAAGTATCTTACTTACGGGCTAAGAGATCCGAATGTATGTTTTCAGGAACGTTTTATGGAATTGCAAGACGCTGTCCGTTACACTGAGATGGTGCGCGCGAGTCGCGTGGACTCTACTATGGACAAGAAAAATAAGCAAAGCATATGGAAGTTTTTTAGCAATCTCTTCAGGTAATTAACGTTGTAGTTTACACAATTGTTGGATTCATGTGTTAACTAATGCTAGATTCAGTAAATATTAATGCATCTCTTCTTCTTCTTAGCGTTTCGATGGCAAACTCGTTAAACTTTTGTGCCCCAGAACGTGGCCACAGTGATTGCCAGTGATGTGATAAACACGTTGGTTGGTTGCTCGACAGTCCACACCTAGACATGTTTTCTTTGCTTCGGCCCACCTGAGTCCGGAGTCTGTTTAGGGACTTCCAGATCGGCCACGGTAATTGATGTCCAGGCGGGAGGCTTTCGGAAGGCGTGACAAACTGATCCAGCAATGATTTTTGTGCACGCCAGATGCTGTATCTCGCTGTTGAGGGATCGGTCGTTAGTGGCGGGGTGCATTTGGCAAAGCTATTTCGGCTTTTAAGCCTTTGCGGCGGTACCCTATGCCCATAGAGGGGATGCCGGGATCACCATCCATTTTAGCCCTTTCTAGGGAGCTTGCCACAGCCCTGCGAACGTCTGTTGGCGTTATACCAGCCAGTGGATACAGCAAATTTACCGGGGTCGGCTTCAAACAAATAGTGATTATCCGGCACGATGCGTTTAAGGCTGTAGCCACTAGTCTGCGTGCGCGGAGCGGGCCCAAACTGAGTAAGCGTATTCGCCGGCAGAAAATAAAATTAAAGGGGATGTCTTCTGCTAGACAATTCTGAGTAAAAGAAAGCATTTTGAAGTAGGAATGTGCCTTAGCGTAAATTAATAATACAGTTTGCATTTGCATGATGCAGTGCAACGATTTTAGTGCAGTGTTTTTCATCTGAAACCTAGTTTTATCCGAGATGTTAGATTGTTTTTAGTTTAAGTTAGGGTGACGGTTATGATCATAATCATCAGTTATTTGTGAAGCATAGGTTTAGTTTTCATCGCTCTGGCATACGACACGTAAAGAAATGATAGTGGATTATTTATCTGTTTGCTTTGCGATTTGCTATGACATATTATTATCTATTGATTTTATTGTTATAAAAATATTTGCTATTGCATTGTATTTAACGTGAAATATGTGAATTATGAAATATTTTAATCATTGTCTTTAGTGAAGTAAAGTAAAGTAAAATACTCTTTATTGTACACCAATACATAGCATAATAATTGAACATAAAGTTATTAAAGTACAATGGGCGGTCTTATCGCTGCTGCGATTTCTTCCAGACAACCTTAAACGGAATATAATCCAAGGATCTAAAAATAAACTGGGTAGTGAAGGTGTTTGAATAAATTAAACTTAACCTAACTTAAACTAACAAAAGTCAACAGATATAAAATAAATACATAAATATATTAATATCCCTATAATATATAATAATAAATATTTATATTAAGAATACCTTTGTAATTACCAACAGATTCCTATAAACCTAATGTAAAAGGTAGCTGAAATTGCGTAACTATGAAAAAGAAACAATAAATAAATGATAACGACATTAATACTAGTTTAGGAAACTAATTTGGAAAGATAATACTTTTTCACCTCTCCTTTAAAAGTCGCTAAAGATTGCGCACGTCTTGTAGTTAATGGTAATTCATTCCAGAGGCGGACAGCTTGCGCATTAAAAGATTTTGAATAAAAATTAGTTACCTGTGTAGGTGTTTTTAGAATTAAGTTCTCCGAAGACCGTAAACATCTAGAGTGTGTGTCATGTAAGAACTCGAAACGTTCTTTGAGGTAATTTCGTGAGGACGGAATGAACAATATGTTATAGAGAAGAGTTAAAATATAAGTATTACGGCGAAGGCGGATCGGAAGCCACTTGAGTTTAGTGCGATAGTGAGAAACATGGTCATATTTTCGTAGGCCAAATATAAACCTTATGCAGAAACTTTGAAGGCGCTCAAGTTTATTAAGTTGTGCTTCAGTGAGGTCAAGATAGCTGGTATCGGCGTAGTCAAGAACTGGAAGAAGGAGAGACTGTGCTAGCGCAATTTTTGTGGTAGTGGGAAGGAAATTACGGAGTCTTCGTAGAGAACCAGCAGAGGCAAATAGCTTTCGACTGACCTCTTGTAGCTGCGGTACCCAGGATAAAGTTTTATCAATGATGATTCCCAGGTTCTTTACTGTGTCACTATAGGGAATAGGAATACCATCGAGCACTACCGGTGGTAGGAGATGCAAATCTAACTTTGAAATCATCCTAGGGCTGCCAACTATTATTGCCTGGGTCTTATTAGGATTAACTTTTAACCCATAGACCTTATTCCATTCGCAAATTAGTCTTAAATCTTCATTAATGCTGACGATAGTACGAGGTAAATTTTCTACATCAGTCTGTCTGTAAATTTGAAGATCATCTGCATAAAGGTGGTACGAAGATTGTAAATTATTAGAGATAGTATTAATAAATAATGCTAAAAGTAATGGAGAAAGAACGCCACCCTGTGGAACGCCGGCAGTAGTAATACGCCATGAGGAGACGGTATCTTGAATGGATATACGTTGTCGGCGTCCAAACAGGTAATTATGAAAGCAATCAGTTGCGGTTGGAGATATGTTAAGAGACCTGAGGACTCCAAGCAGGATATCAAAATCTACGGTGTTAAAAGCGTTGCTGAAATCAAGAAGTGAGAGCACCGTAAGATTTCCTCCATCCATACTCAATCTTATATCGTCAGTTATTTTGACCAAAGCAGTAGCCGTACTATGACCAGGACGGAAACCGGATTGTAGTGGATTAAGAAGGCAATTTTTGGAAAGGAATGAACTAAGCTGGTTAGAAACCAGACGTTCCAGGACTTTGGATAGGAAAGGTAGAATAGATATTGGACGAAATTCTGACATGGAAGTAGGATTAGGTTTTTTAGGAAGTGGGATTATTTGGGCTTCTTTCCATGCTGATGGAAAGCTACCGCTGGATATGGAATAATTAAGGATATGACTAACGACAGGAAGGATTTCATCAAGGATGGGAATGATCATGTTCCGGCTAATGCAATCACTGCCCACAGCGTTGGAAGTGATAGAGAGAATGGCCTTCTTAACATCACAATCCGCGAACTGAACAAAATTAAATGAGGAATAATCAGGAGTTGGAAGTGAAGAAAGATGGCTTAAGGTATTGTTTATAGTTGTCCTATTACAGTTGGACGACGGAGAAAAATATTGATTTAGAGTATCAATGTTGAAATTTTTTATGTCATTATCATGATGATGTGATTTTCCAACCCCCATTGACTTGAGAAATTTCCAGACTTTAGCTGGATCACCATTTTCGACAGACTTGTGGATATGCTGGCGTTGTGCCTTTCTACACACCTTATTGCAGTGATCTCGAATTGAGGTGTATTTTTCCCAGTTATATGATGTTGGTCGACATTTGTATTTAGTTTTTGCTGTAACTTTTTTTTCCATGACAGCTTTAATATCATTAGTAGGTAAGCCATGGAGCCGGCAGGTGCTTGATTTTAATTGGTCGTATTGGAGCATGTATATTGAACAACTGTATCAGTTTGGAACCAAAGTAATCGATCTTGGAGTCAATGGACAATGTACCGTAAAGAGGAGTCCAGTCAATTAAGGAAGCATCATTACGAAGAGCAGTTTGATCCATACCAGCAAAATTGCGCTGTAGAAGCGTTCTTGACTTCGCTTTGGGTGGACGAATTTTGTAAGAAACATAAATTAAGTTATGGTAGGAGAAAGCATCTGCATGGTACTGACCATGTTAAGCGACTCTATGACAGGAAGATACAATAATCAGATCCAAAAGAGAAGGTGTGGAATTTGGAAAGTGGTGAGTAGATTGAAGTGGAAGTAGAGCTAGATTAGTACCATTAACAATAGAACGTAAGGAAGTAGACCGAGTGTCATTTTTAAGAAGACAGGTGTTAAAGTCACCCATGATGATAGTTTGACTGTAAGAGGGCGTGAAGTTTTCTAAGAGGTTTTCAAATGAGTCGAAAAAGTTGATATGTTGGGAAGGACTGTAGTAAACTCCTAGCAGGACTTTAGAATGATGTAGGTCAAGTTCTAAAAAAATGTGTTCGCCAGCATTTAGTGGCGGTGGTTGCGTTGACAAACTAACTATAGAAAAGGGTATGCAGGCACGTAAATATATGGCAACACCACCACCGCGACCTTTAATGCGGTCGTTTCGAATCAAAATAAAACCTGGAAGAGAATAAGAGGTAGAGGGGAGACAGGGTTTAAGCCAGGATTCTGAAACAAGAATCGCGTGGATATTCTTACAGTCAAAGGTAGCCAGCATATCGGGGTAATGTGCCGGAATACTTTGTGCGTTTATATGGACTACATTAAGATTTTTCGGCACATCGGAGAACTGGGACTCGAGGCTATCTGCGAGGGTAGGAATACTGGAGAAGCTATCATCGTCGCTACTGGCAGTGAGAAAAGTGTCGTGGTCACTATCATCACCGCTGTCTGAATGAGACATATGCAATTATATTAAAAACAAAAATAAATAAATAAAAATATAATACTTATATAATATATAAATATATATACTTTTACCAAAAGTATAAAAACGGGTAAAAAGTATGTATAAATTTTCTACTAAAAGTAAAAACAGTCCAAATATGGGTCTATCTAAATTACTATAGACTTGCCAGTAGAGTGTTACAGACAAGGACATAAACAAAATAATAATAATATTTTTGAACAATCTTGCTTAGCTAACACTGTACGAAGGTACCAAACAAAATGAATAAAAATAATAAAACGCGACAGTGAACCGAAAATAGTGTGTAACTAAACGCATTCTTATTTGTCTTATCTATGGTTCTAGTCTTATCTGTGATGTTTGTTTTGATAATTTTATTTACAAGTTATTGGAGGGTTTTGGCGCCAACGCGGAAAAGGACGCATCGTGGCTATGTTTTATTTTCAAAAACTGGTGTAAATTCGAGTTTTTATGTGTAAATATGGTGGATTTTTAGACATAACATCTTCGACAACGTACACAAGTGGAGGAAAGTGCGATATAGCCGTGAATTGTGATTTTCCGTGTTGAAACCAAAACTCCATAGAAGCCTCTAGTAAAGTCTCCACTGCTTTACTGAGGTGGGACTATGACTTGACTGTGACGGACGTGTCGGACATGACTGTGACGGACGTGACGGACATGACTGACTGACTTTAAAATATAAAATTAGAACTAATACAACTGAAGACGAGGCGGTATGGTCACAGACCTTAGCCTGCCCAAAGAGGGCAAAAACAATAAAAAAAAAAAAGAAAAAGTTATTGGAATTACCTATTTAGATATTACTGTACTCTGTGGATATCACTAATTACTTTTTTTTTTTTTTTTTTTATATTTTTTGCCCTTTTTGGGCAGGCTAAGGTCTGTGACCATACCGCCTCGTCTTCAGTTGTAATGTTTCTGTTTCAAAGTCAGTCAGTCATGTCCGTCACGTCCGTCACAGTCATGTCCATCACGTCCGTCACAGTCAAGTCATAGTCCTACCCCAGTAAAGCAGTGGAGACTTTACTAGAGGCTTCTATGGAGTTTTGGTTTCAACACGGAAAATCACAATTCACGGCAATATCGCACTTTCCTCCACTTGTGTACGTTGTCGAAGATGTTATGTCTAAAAATCCACCATATTTACACATAAAAACTCGAATTTACACCAGTTTTTGAAAATAAAACATAGCCTCGATGCGTCCTTTTCCGCGTTGGCGCCAAAACTCCGAGATCACTAATTACTCATCTTAGTTCTTGTCATATTGTGTATAGATAGGTAAATAAAACGTAAACAATGTAAGAACAGTGTTAGCAAAATACAAAAGTTGTGTAAAATCACTTTTTTGTGGCCGCATTACGCCTCGATCTACCTGAGGCCATCGTTGTTGACGCCTGTGATGCTCCCGCTAGCTCCGAATCGGCACTGGTGGCAGGTTTTTCAACTCGACTCAGGTCTTCGATCGAAGTCACTTCTAGCCGTGTTTTACCAGGACCCGCAGCGAACACCCGGCCAGCTTGAGTCCAACAATGATTAATCCCCAGTTTAACTCTGGCTGCCATGAAAACTTGATGACGGGATTTAGTTAGAAATTCCGACACCGTGATACCGGTCCCCTTCAGATTGGTTTTGGAGAACCAAACCTTGTCACAGCAAGCCACGTCCCGGAACTTCACAAGTATTGGTCTGTGTCTATTTGAAGTGGCGCGCCCCATACGATGGCACCGGCTAATCTCAGCGGCTGTGAAGTCGCTCATATTCAAATTACCCTGGATGACATCCGATATCGCTTTTTTTGTGTCTTCTACTTTCTGCTCAGCGATTCTGTGGATAAGGAGTATTTTGCGACGCTGAAGCCTTTCTAATTGATCCACAAGATCGACATTACGAGCATACACCTCGGCTTGTTTGTGGAGGTTATCGAAAGTTTCAAGAACAAATGACTGGAATGAAGCGAAGTCGGCGGCTAAACTGGATGGAGCTGCAGGTGTCTTACTCAGCTGTTCTTTAAATGCAGCCATTTGTTTGGTGTACACTTGCCTCAACTGGGTGATGTCTTGCACTGATGCCATCATAATGTGTCAGATAATGGAACAAACACTCACTGGTAAGTATTGCAATAAATATAATTGATTAATACATAAAATGACTCTTGTTATAACTATTTTCTATTTTATTTTAACTTTATATAGAGAGCAATAACTTTATCAACTTTTTATCCAACTACCCCACGACGCTTTACTTCTGTGGGATGAAAAGAATAGAGTTCTAGCCCTGAGTGAAATAGATCACTGATTAACTCTTATTTGAAATATATGGACTACGACATTGATGAACCTTATGAGGGTATCCAAGCTATGCCCCTCAGGGGGTTGTAGGGTTTATTTATAAAACTGCTGCTCAAGAACCTTTTGTTTACTAGGTTTGTCTGTCAGTATAATGTACTATAATTGAATATAAGATTTAATTCCATAATGTGACGAGACCGACGGAAGAAATTTATCCATTCCATAAATATGTTAGGTATCTATTTATTTGTATTGAGTAAATACTATTACTGCATTGTTGTAGCATGTATATGTAAATACCCAAGTGCTGAATAGATAACTACTATTTATTATGTCAGCTGCTGCGAAAGTTCCTGTTATAATATATGCTAACGAACTGGACGGGATAGAAACATTCATTTTGACAAATAAAGCATGTTAAGCTGTCTAACTAAATAATAAAATACAAGCAGATTTGGTAGCGGAATCCAATGAAATATTTAAATGTAAATCATTTCTGTGTCATCGGACTTTTTTCTCAGATTAGAGAATGGAATCCTTCCACATCATGTACTAGGAAAATTACATATACAAAAGCCAACAATATCAAAGAATTTTGGTAATTGGATTGGAGGGTACGCATTAAACAAGCGGTTCTGCTCCGTTTTGTTGTGGTTATGTAAGGCAGTGCCTGGAACGGCATTCAATGGAATTTGCATTGCCATCTTAAGATCCGGTTCTTCTTATCAGCAAAACAAAGATAAAACATAAACAAGTCTCGGTAAAAACAAACTTGATCTTGTATTCAATATTCATAGTACACTTCAACATTTCCATTTATAATTCGGATACCAAAGTTTAGTATCCGGACTCGTGACCGAAATTAAGATTTCCGCCTTTAGACGTTGAAGTGTTATTGGTGTTCTGCTGTGCTATATGTATAGTTGGTTACTACTAAATAGGACCACATTTTCTGTTTGTAAGATAAATTGATTTGAAAACTCATTAAGCGATTTTGTAAACTTTTAGGCGGTATTCGCAGCCCACTGTGTTCCAATGATTATTTCTGTAGGTTTTACTTAACTAAACTATTAATAATTGCAACATTGCGAACTATTTAGATGTAACGTCGGCTTTGCTATTTGCGCTGGTGGCGTGTATATATCATGCGAATGCTTATTTAGATTACATGCTCATCAGTCTGTACTGTGCTGATGCATTTTTTATAATTTAATTGCTTAGTGCTAGCTGCATAAGGCATGCATTGCAATTTTAGTTTTACTAAGCCGCGCGCGCTTGATTTACAGTAGCATCAAGTTTCATTGCATTTGAATTTATTAATTTAGAAACGCATAAGACCGATAAGTCAGAGTAGAGAGTAGTGACATACATCAGATGCTTCTTAACGAATATTAGTTCTAAGTTCGTAAGCCAGAGCTGATGAATATTGATTGCTGGATTCCATGCAGTTTTCTAAACAACTCCGCGGTGATATATTACGTCTAAATTTCAGTGATTATTTATCCTTCATAGTACTAAAACTCTTCATATACCAAATGTTTATATTTTAACTATATATGTTTTTCTAACAAACTTCACAAATTAGGAATTACTCGATATCGGCTGAAATAACTCGTTAAAAGTAAATAAATGTATTTGTATATTGTTATGAATGTACAATCCTGGATAAAAAGTCTAAATCTTTAGCTTTAGGAAGTCTCGGGAATGCCTGTCGCTAGGCGGCTGATAGTTTATCATATTGTCATGCATGTGGAATGTATCTAGTGTGATTTGCGGTACCATATTCAAACAGTTTTTGTATTAAATCCAGTGTATTATTGAGAAGTGACTCTTTAAACGGTAATTACGTGTCCTTTACCTATATAAGCGCGATTCATAATAATAATAATGTCCTCCTAGCCGAATTTCGGCCACGGCAGCCAGTCTCAACAGAAATCTGCGCGGGACATATTATTGTGCTCAAGTGTGTGTGCAAACACAGGAGCACTTTCTATTCCATCACTCTCATGATCCGATGGGATGCCTAGCGACACGACCGGAAAGAAGTCAGGCACAGGACCGACGGCTTTACGTGCTCTCCGAGGAGGCTCTCTGAGAGTTGGCGGTGTTATACCCCCGTGGTATAATACCGCCAACTCTCAGACTTTGGGTTGATGCTGAGAAAATTTTATTTTTACAGAAAAGTCCCAGAATCACTTTTGGCCTGACCTGGGATTTCAAACCAGGACCTCGTTATCTGCGGGTGAACACGCTACCGCTAGACCACAAATTCATCATAAACGCAGTGTGTGAAAATGTCACATACTGCATTCTATTTTCAAATAACAAAATCATGGTGTGACAAATGATCCAGAAACGACCAGTTTTGTCATCGTACTGTATATCAAAGTTATAGCAATACCACTGTCTTTACAGCACGAGCGACCGACCGCAAAGACCTCTGTCTACCCCTCATCTCCGCGCCGTAGCCGCGCCACAACCAGCGTTGCGTCATTCGCGCACTCAAGCCGACTTCTTCGAGATTCAATTGACTGATCACCAACATTCTCGCAGACATGAGAGGAGCGAGCAGTTCCGACAGGTATGGTACTATTGATTGTGATTTTTTGTGCTGTAAATAGTCAAAACAAGATTGTTTTATTGGTATCAAAACAAGGAGGAATAATTATCTAGTATTGAAATAATAGGTCGGTGACACATTTTTATTGTTTTTTATTTTATGGTTATTATAATTTCAGCGTCAGTAGGACAATGTCAGTTTGAGCAAATTTTAATATTAACGAAAGTTGATTTCATTCATGAAAAAGTGGACCATTATTGGTTTGATTGTAGGTACTATTTGATATTATATAGGCTTCGACTATGAAACATTTAACTTAAAGTCTGGGCATACAAAACATACGGTATTTGGGTGCCACCCAAGTCCATTACCCTGTACTTAAGGAGTACAGGGTCAAACCTGTACTCCTTAAGTACAGGGTTTAACATGATTCCAATAAAAAAACACAATTTAAGCAATGGCAAAGTATCGCTACCAGATTATCATACATATGACATTTGTTACATAAGTTTTAGAATAAATGTTACGCTGTAGTGTGTGGTATGTAATTAAATGTATTATAAATATATAAGTTACATCATTTTCAATTTATTGATAAAACATATAATAAAAATAAATGACTAAAATACATTTTCCCAGGCATACCCTGCATTTACTATAGGAATTCATAGCGGTATTTTGCGTAATTAAATTGCTTCTAACTAGTTAATTGTTGAAACTGACATTCCGAACCTTGAAACAATCTTGTTTTTACAAATTTTTACTAGGGGTGTTATCTCTATCTGTTAAATGTTTCCAATTCAAAGTTTGATAACATATAGTCACTAGTGCTACTATGTCAAATGTGTACAATATATTACTTGAACATTTCGTTTTTATATAGTATTTTAATATATGTAGCAATCTCGGACTGATATTTAATTCTATTGATAACGTAGTTGATATTATAGTTTTGAGAGGATTTAGTGCATAAGTATACATTTACATTGGTAATATTCTATAAGACGACAACTCGTTGGCCTGGTTTCGCATGGACTTTCCAAATAGTTCTAATAAGAGCTATCTGGAAAGTCCATAAACATTCTATTAAACGTGGTGCTATACGTTACGTATAGCTCGATTTAAAGATTTTTTAATCTGTTATTTGATTTTCTGCCCGCGAGTGTTGGTAACCGGTCCGTCTCATGCTCTGATGTTCTCTAACCTTTATTGTAATAATTCTACTCCTGATTTGGTGCGGGTATTTTTTATATTGCTATAGAATCGCTACCTCGACAAAAGGAACTACTTGTTAGTTACGCCTTTTGAAAAATGTACCGAATGCTTGCTTTAATATTAGGCCTATAATATAACAAAGGCCTGCGCTTTTTTATCTTTTAATTCGCCCTTCTATATCAGGTGTGTCTCAAATTTCATTAATCGTCTTTACAAAGCAAATAACTATTCTGATACGTTTTGGATTACCATTTTTGTCCCTGATTAGGGCAACGCGTGCCTTTGTTATTTTAAAAGCTATATATAATTGACGTAATAAGATTCAATTTCAAATGTTATTTGAAGTTTTCCAAGCCGATGCGCACTAAGTTGTTTCAGTTGTAAAATCACACAGTAAGTAGTCCTTTTGCGGAATTTACACAAGAGAATTATTTTTATTCTATAAAGCGGCGGTGGTTTTGTAAATATTTATTAAAAGGCAATGCTCACAGTTGATAAATTATTCTCGAGCGAACTTACTACGATTGGACTTAATATGATATCTACGGATACAAAAGACACTTAACCCTTCAACCCTAATGATGCAAATCGGAATCAATACTACTACTAATATACTAAAACTCTTAAAGCCCGTTACAAATATTTTGAGTCGATTATAGTATGAGAATCATATGTTCATAAGAAAAGGTACATGACGCGCTCACTGAACTATTCTGCTAAATTAACCAAGGGTGAACACTAAACAACTATATTGGTCACACAAAGTATACCTGCGAGGGGATTTCGCCGAAATTCGTGGGCGCCGAAATAATTGTAAGATGGCTATAGCGTGATTAAAATTTTTGTTTAACTTTAATTTTTAAACTCTTTTAAAAGCCAGCCAAATGAAAAAGTAATGCCTTTAATCCCAAGAACAATACCGCTAGAAGATGGTGGTACAACACATAAAATGTCAAACTCTTTTATAAACACTAATAGATCAGATATTGCTCACATTTTCTGGTTAAATACGCGCAGGGTCATGCTTTCCTTCTTCTTCAAAAGCATTGAAATTGGAAATTTATTACCTAGCCTTGTTAAACTAAATCGTCTAAAGCATTTGTAAAATGACTCAAGCGATGAGTATTTAGTCCCGCGAGAAAAAATCTGTCGTTCAACCACTTCACTTCTACTTCGAATGTCTTCTCACTCCTCAAGCCGGTATGATGGATCATTTACTGTTCAAGCAGTGCGTTTGTGGAATGCCCCTCCACATTCGATTCGCGCTACAACATCTCTTGACGTGTTTAAGAGAAAAACAAAAGAACACTTCTTTCAATTAACTAAGCAGGCAGGCAGTTAATATTTATGTATATATTATATGTTTAATATTTATGTTATATAATTAGGTATGTAGTTACGTAAGTAACTTAGTATGTAGTATTAGTAAGCAGGTTTATGTATATATTTATTTACCACTGGTAAATTCTGTTTTTGTATTTTTTTTTTAAGTCAAATTGTTGTGCACTGTTTCTAACCCATCTCATATAAGCTCTCACTCTGACAAAGGTTTGCTGGAAGAGAACTCATAGTTGAGTTAAGCTCGCCTGTGTACATGCTAGCTCTAATGACTTATATGAATATGTATTTCTGTGTGCAATAACGAATAAAGAATAAAGGATGATGCTTATAGGAGAAATGAAATTCTAATATATTACTTAAAAAATCTCGTAATTATACTTCATTTCTCATATCTGCATAATGTTCAGTTATTTACTGTTTACAAATACAGTAAATTATTTTTTTATCGTCATTTTGTATCGTATTTACGTGTACAGTAGTTACATAATATATTTTATACTGTAACTTTTGTGCTATCATTCATACCTTCGTCCATCATATTTAGGGGAGAATGGGGGAATCACGGACGGCGGGTAATGGCGAACACTAAGGTATTAGACGTTACAAAAGAGATAGTAGATATCTCGAATGACGCATCCGCAAGTCGGACTCGACTTTAGTGCCGAACAGTAACTAGTGAGGTGAGGCTGCGTTTGGTGACAAAGGTAAGTGATTTTTTATGTTTTCTAGATAATTCATCTAATTTTGCAAGACAAATTGAATGCGTGTATAATGCTCCATTCAAAACGTAGAAATCTGACATTTTTGTTGTGAAGTAATGACTAAATATGTAACTTATTTCAATAATCACCACGTGCATTGCCAGTTTCTAAGCTCTAAAAATTTAATAATTTTACTTTTGGTCCGTTTCGGGTAATCGCGAACGATTTGAGTGGGGCAATCTCGGATGTTTGTGATTACCCCTTGTTATAATTTACTTTATATAATTTACTTTTTTTGCTGTTTATTGCTAAGGGTTTAACAATTTTAAAACTCCAAAAATATTTCAGATGCCGCGTAACTACAAAAGGAAGACGGAGACCAAATATAAATTAGAAGATCTTGAAAAAGCTGTTCAAGAAGTTAGAAAAAAGACGCTGTCGTTAGGAAAAGCAGCCACTGCATATGCTGTTCCAAAGAGCACTATTCACGACTATCTCAATAAAGACGTTGTGAAGATGCCACAAACTGGAAGGAAGGCCATATTTATGGAAGGGCAAGAAACGGAATTAGAAGATCACATATTAAAATGCAGCAAACTATTTTATGGTCTAACTATAGAGATGGTGCGAAAAATAGCTTTCAAATTTGCTGAAGTAAATAAATTAAAGCATAATTTTGATAAAAATACTGCAATGGCGGGAAAAGATTGGTATTATGGTTTCATAAAAAGACATCCCAATATTTCTCTTCTGAAACCCGAAGCCACTTCTATCAATAGCATAACAGCATTTAATTCAAATGAAGTAAAGATATTCTTCGATAACATCGAAGCGTTACAAAAAAAACATCAGTTTAATGCTAACCGCATTTATAATATTGACGAAACCAGTATTTCAAATGTACAAAGAAATTCGAAGATATTAGCTCCAAAAGGACAAAAACAAGTCGGCATGGCCACAAGTAGTGAGAGGGGCATCACAACAACTGTCGTTTGCGCATTCAGCGCTTCAGGGAAGTACGTCCCGCCGTTTTTTATTTGCAAGAGAAAGCGAATGAATGCTCTGCTGCTGCGTGGAGGCAACGCTGAAATGGTAGCGACAGTTAGTGATTCGGGTTGGATCAATGAAAACTTATTCATAGATTGGTTACATCATTTTATTTCATTTGCAAAACCAACTGTTGAAGAACCTACTCTACTCGTGTTAGACAATCACGAAAGCCATGTAAGTCTTGCTTGCTATCTGCTTTGTCGCCAAAATGGAATAGTGCTGTTATCCCTTCCGCCACATACATCGCATCGTATGCAGCCTCTGGACTTAACATATTTTGGACCTCTCAAGACTGCGTATAACAAGGAATGCGACTTGTACATGGCTACAAATGGGCGTAAAATTACACAGTTTGAAGTTGTGGAAATTTTTACTAAAGCTTTTAATCGCATCAGCAATATAGAGAAAGCTGCAAATGGCTTCAAAGCAACCGGTATTTTTCCATTAGATACTACTAAATTTGAGGAAATGTTTTCCGACTTGAGATTGCCTGACATTCAGATAGCATCGACATCAAATGTGCAAGGGGCAGTAACATCTAATGCCCAAATTGCACCGTCTCCATCTATCGAAAACGCAATGACATCTCATGCTCACATGCAACTGTCACCATCTATACTAGAATCAGCGACACTTGAAACTCAGATAGCACCGATGGAGCCTTATATGCATGAAATGTGGCCTCTGATGATCAGCTAGCAACGTCACCGTCTTTTCAAAGGGTGGTAACACCCGAAGCGCAGATTGTTCAGCGCAAATCAGTAACCCCTTTACCAGTATTTAATACATCAACTCCTCTTGAAAATATCGTCAGTATTCCACAGCTACAACAACCAAAGAATATGCGAAAGTCCAGAAAGAAACATTCAATTATTATAACCAGTACCCCAATAAAAGATGCTTTAGAAGAAAAAGAGGAAAAAAGGAGGAAGAAAGCAGAACAAAAAGAAAACCTAAAGACAGAAAATACAAATAAAAAAAAGAAAGCTGTTATAAATTTTAAAGTACAACAAGAAAAGAAGAAAAAAGAGGAAAAAGGAGAAAATAAGACTTAAATTTAAAGGATTTCGAACATGACCATGTTTCACATAAGAAAAAGAAATCCAACAATCAATCCCCGGAGGACGAAGAAGAATATTATTGTTTGATTTGTAATGAAAAATATGAAACTCCAATAATCGAAGACTGGATAATATGCTATAATTGTAAACGCTGGGCCCACGAAAATTGTACCAGTGGTGAAAGTACATCTAGAGGATTTCTCTGTGATTTGTGTGCCAATTAGGCTATGTTCGTGATTACCCCATAAGCCGTCCGCAATTACCCGACATGCGTCGGGTAAACCCGGACACTAAACCTTTTGTTTTTCCTTTAAATTTTGATTTTATACTAAAACTTTGTCAAAGTTAATTATGAGAGTATAAGAATGATTAGGTTAAGTTGACATTTATCAATAAATGACTTTTGTTACTTTGTATTTTTTTGTTTTATTACAATTTTCCCTTAGGGGTTCGTAATTACCCCACTTTCCCCTACTTAATCCCTTTTTCCCTCCATCTTCGCCATCATTTCGCACTTTAGCTAATTTATATTCTGTGCTATAATAAGTTGCGGGTATTCGGTATCGCGGGTCCCGTTCGCCAGTGTATCAGATTTTCAACAACTCATTGACAACCTCTGCTCCCAAGTGTTATGTTTGATCGAGTCTATTTGGTACGATTCTTGTACGGAACAAACGAGCATGTGTTTCGATTAGTTAAAGGACTTCCCTCCGTGCACCTGAGCACTTTATAAGAATCAATACAGATATTCAGAAGTCAGATCAGAATTACTGGATCCCAATGGGTTACGAAGCCAGATAGCAGTTACCTTAATAATTGAAATTTGCTGCAATGAATTACACTAGAGCAGACACTAATAAACAAAAAACGCAAGGATGAAGAAGACTCCCATGTTGTTTATGTTCCATTAACAAAAAGGATACAATATGTAAAAAGGATATTTTTTCCGCGGTGATAATATTTCCCACAATACACGGATTCAAGATTTTTATGAACTATGACCATCAAACTGCGAGCGCCAACCCGTCTACCAAGCGTGGCGATTATGGTATATCACCCATTCTTTGGGTAGGCTTATGTCCAGCAATCGACGTACATTGGCTGACATGATGATGATGATGGTGAAGGCACAGCTTAGCGTAAGGACTTAATGGTCCTTGGCCAAGATTAACACAGGCAGAGTGAGCATGGAAGACGACCTGCCTTTAGCAGAACCAGTTACAGTTACGACGTAACTTTTATAAGAATTGAAATATACGTTGCTCGAACAGAGGTTATAATATTAGCGCAGATGACTACCTATTTAGAACTGTATTGTGAAGACCATAATTTATTTAGGACCGAATTTATCAACGATATGAAAAGTCTAAATAACGAGTACGTGCATTTATATTTACCAGCCAATATTTGTTGTTGACTAATTTACAAATTTAGTACCAACGTACTAACACAACTTTACCTGATTTAAAAAATTAATAAATTCGGCCTTGGTGTGCCACTTCTATAGCACTGATTCACATGGCGCGTAAAACCAAGACTTCGAAAGAAAACATACATTTCGGACCTAGTATATCTTTTTGTTAAAACGTTTGCAGTTAGCCTAGGGGCTAACTGCAAACGTTAGAGCAGACGAACCAAACCATAGAGTGGAGCGAGTGCTCAAGCCTACAAAGAATAAACGATTAACGCTTTAAAGCGTCTGGGAATAGATATAGAACGCTAGTCGCGGTCTGTTCGATCATCGGCGTTAGTAATAATGGATCCAAAAATGTATTTGCCAGTGCAAGGGGAATTTTATTGCGTATATTCAGGAATCAGGAAAGATGATTACGCACTGTATACAGATGCTCGCTGTAGTTTAGGTCAAGTTTCACGTATTTTTTGACATATTTGGCTTTCGTCTCCCTAGCAATGGGCACGCCGAATATTTTATCAGGTTAGGTTTGTGAATCGAAATTGGCCGGCAAAAAGAACATGGCTGCACTTTTTGTAGACTTCACCTTGATTTTCCACTTCCTGAAGTATTTGCCTAAGGTGGTGGTAAAAGTTTGGCGGTAGTTGTAAATCGTCTTGCGAATGCATTGGATTACCACCCCCAGATTTCAAAAAGGACTTTGTGGGGACCAATCTGCTGTTGAAGACCTCATGTTGGTAATGTAGCACCTTCCGATCCTGACCTGACGGGGGCCCATGTGGGCTATAAATCCATTGATTTGCAATAAAGTCCAAACACCAATCGCGTAGAAACATATCTGTTACCCATTAAGTGGATAAGCCACTAGACTAACTAACGGCGGACCGCCTTAGTAGCCTAATTTTCAAGTTTCCGTGCTTCGGATGGCACGTTAAGCGGTTAGTCCATGCAGAAGAAATAAGACAAGAGTCTTTTATTCAAAACAGAGACATACGGAGCTAACTCAACTCGTGACTATGCCCTCACTGATAAATGAATCATCATTACAGCTAAATAAGTCCACTGCTGGACAAGCCTCCCTCAAGAATCGTCTTGAGGGGATATGCTATAATCGCCACGCTTGGCAGGCGGGTTGGCGATCGCAGTAAGATAGTCATAGTAATCAGAAGGAAGCTGCTGCCCTTCCTCAGGTAGATATTCCCTCGGTATCCTCCTCTGATAAATGAATAAACAATATTAAATCTCATGTAGGTACACTAGTCATGGCTTAAGCATTTCATGATCAGCTTTTGCAACGCATCATCCACGGAATTGTTGGCTTGCATCATGTGTTTCCGAGTTTCCTCCTGTGCTCCGTGCTGTGTTTCCTCAGTGTACTATTTGTGTGTTTGGTTTTAATTTTATTCCTCTCCTCCACCTAATTTCCTTTCCTTTTTTGTTTACAGCTGAAAGAATGACCGCACCAAGTTATTAAAAAGTGCTAGTGACTTTAAGTGATATTAGTTTTAGGCATGTGTAAAGTGATATTTCACATTAGTTGATAGATGTTATTTTTACGCTAATTAATAAGTTTAATGTACATTTGTGTTTATTTTATGCTTTTGTTCCTTTGTTTTTAACTTGCTTATATGGGTGGTATATGTTTCGGTTGTTGGTGATGATCGTACACATGAGAGTTGTGGGTAGGTGCGGGCACACGTTCGCAAGGAGGATGGGCGTACGCAGGAGTACGGGTGGAGCTTGCCGAGCAAAAGTGGCCAAGGACAGAAAGGCCCGAGCTCCTGCACTTCCTTGTCATCCGGCGGGGTACCGGTACCAGTGCCGGTTTTCTGCAGGTTGGTTTTATTTTTATGTCCATGTATAATGATTTTTTATTTAGAGGGTTTAGGGACCTGTGGCGTAGTTGTTTGGTAAATGCCTGCCATGCCTGTGGCCATCGACCTGTGGCGTACAGGTCGATTCGTGTTTTCGATTTCCACCCATGACAGATAATTGTGTACATGAACATGTCTGTTTCCTGAGTCTGTATGTAATTATCTATATACGTAAGTATGTATTTACAAACGAAAAGTAGTATATTAGTTATCTGTACAAGCTCTGCTTAGATGGGATCGGATCACCGTGTGTGAATAATATCCCAGGATTGTTATACTACCAACAAGTTTATATATTATTAGAGACTTTAAAGAATCCTTTACGTTTATCCAGAAGAATTAATTTTAAGTTTGTTGATTACCATTAGCCATAGGGGTCAAGTTACATACAAATAAATTAGCCCCTCGGGATATACTTTTGAGTCGGCTCTTAGATTAACAGTTGTAATTATCAAGTTTACAGTTGAATAAAAATTGGCCTATGTAGTAAATCCTGGCCGTAAAACTGGAGATAGTGTTGCAATTTTGGTACGAAATTACAATTTTAATTTTATTGCAGATAATTAAAATATATGATATACATATATATATACTGACCAGTCAGCTGTAAAAGTACCTCTGATTTAAGGTTCTTTGTAATTGATACGTCACTGATAGTCGATATGGCAAAAGCACTTATTTGTATAGTAGTTGATTATATTCTTATAAGGGATGCAGTCTCACGACAAAAACACATCTCTCTATTACCACTAAGGCAAATAAACCACAAAAAGCTATTGAAAATTTTCCACCTAAAATTATTTCACAATTTCTAGACCTATAGCTGAGAACGAGCCACGTATAACGCTTCTTTGCGCGGCGGCCGTCAATCTGAACGGTGGTCGCACTCCTGACGGAGGCTGTATGATTGGTGAAAGCGTGTTCTACGCTAACCAAGACGATAAGACTGAAAATACTATGTCTTTAGGTGAGTCATTGCCAATATCAGATAAATCATGTGGGGGTGGAATGGACAACGTGTGAGTGATACCCTGAATCCTAGCCCATGCCCAAGTGTCTCCTATTATTATTTTTATTTTATATATAGTATTTATTATAAAGCAGATACCTTAGATCCATGTTGCTTGAGCTAGATAAAATCTTGACAACAATCCGATATTACGTAACTAAGCGAATAACTAAATATAGCGATCTATTTACCTGGGCTTTATGAATATTTTTATTTCTCTGAATTTATTTAGGCTGGTTTGGATTTAAGCTCATCATAATTTGAGACTTAAATGCACCGTAATACAGCCGTAATTATAGAGACCTAGCGCACCCTAAAGTTCCGGCTTGTCTGCTAGCCTTTTTGCAGTATGTTGTATTAATAATCTTGAGTAATATGAACATACTTTTGCAGCTTACGAGATGAGTAAAGCTACTTCGGTCCACTCGCCAGAAGTGGAACAAATAAACCTACAGTTGCAGTCCACGCAGAGTGTTGAGTACATTGAAAAAAACTTGTCATCTCTCGTATGGATATGTTCCAGTAATCAGAACAAAGGCGTGGTTATGGTTAGTATTAGTACAGTTTTCTCAAAAGGTGCGGTCCTCTGTCACCTTCTAGCGAGTTGAAACAAAGTTATTGTTAAAAAAAAGTAAAAAAAACGAAAACGGTTTTGGAGGGGGTGATCCGTGATAGGAGTATACTAAACTTCCACTTTGTCGTTATTCTTTTAGTTTTTGCGACAGTTCGCCAATCCAGCGGAGGTCATAGAGTCCTTTCCGGGGAGAGAGAAACATATCCTAAAGAAATCCAGTGTCTTGAAAAAGTTGTATAAAAACTGAAAACTGTTTTGGAGGAGTTAATTGGAGAATACGAAACCTCGACTTTGTCCTTTTTTGTTTTGTTTTTGAGACAATCTCGCCAGCAGGGATTCTTCACAAACACTTATATTCAATTTATTTGTAGATTATTGATGCGAACAATCCAGCAGAGGTGATAGAGTCCTTCCCCGTGACCGACAAACATATACTATGCGTGGCCTCTGTACCGGGTGCCGTCGCCGAAGATTACAGAGAGTACCAAGAACGTGTGGCGGGAGCGACTGAAGTTAAGCGACGCCCGGTATGTAACCGCAATATTAAGATAAGATAGATAAAATAAATTTAAGATAAGTTACATTTATTATAGAATAACAGTGAAATTGGTGAGAAACCTCCACAATAATCTGGGCCTTTTTTTGTGAAGTTTTTCATACATATTTTGTAGAAGTACACCGTAAAAAAACAACAGAAAAAAATGTTTTAATAACGCGCGGTTTTACCCGGGTTATTTTTTATAAATTATATGTATGTATTCTGCGGATATATAAGCTATGAAAGTAGAAAGTTACATCAAAATACGTTTCGTAGGTTTTGTGTGAAAAGTAACAAACATCCCCATACTCACAAACTTCGGTATTTATAATATTAGTAGGATTAGAATTAAAAATACTATTACAAATTTTGTATGGACTCTTAAATCAATGCCGCTATTGTAGTTAATATTTTATTGCAGAGGATTGCAAATACATTAAATACAATTTACTTTTGCTTTTTAATTTTAGACACGCGTAAATAATTAAACAATATTTACATTGGATTTAGATCTATATCGGCAAACTAAATAGTGATCATCGGTCGAAATTTAATGAAAATAGAAAGCGCATTCTTGAAATGTAATCAATATTTATATTTTTATTGTTTTAGTCCCTATTCTGCGGCGCTCGCATCGACTCTGTGGACATTCCACGGAAAAGCAACTTGACTGAAGAAAACGGAGACAAAGATGCGGTTATTGTGGGCAGTACGAGTTTGGTAAGTTTGTGTGATAATGCTGGCGATAATGTCTTATACACGTTAAACTATCTTCAATGTCATTACAACTTTATCTATTTTAGCTCGTATGAAAATAACTGAGCATACATAGAACAGTCGAACTACTAACTAGAAAACTAGGGGCTAATACGCTAAACTAATAGTCAGCAGGTTCTAACGTGTAGCTTATTGTTACGCAGTCAATCAATCATTACAACTGAAAGAAGTCCACTGTTGGACAAGCCACCCCCAACAATAATTGTGGGGTGATATGCCATAATCACCACGCTTGGCGAGCGCAGAAAAATGGTTATAGTACACAGAAGGAAGCTGCTGCCCGTCCTCTGGTAGATATTCCCTCTGGTCGACTTCTACGCCCCCCACGCGATGAGATATTTTGATATTCACCGCCGTCACCACACAGCATTGTTAAGCAGTATTTTGTGACAAAACTAAATTGACGCATCTAAACATGCCCATTGTCATTTTCATAAGTGTTAAGTTAGAAAGAAATTAAAATAAGTTGGTTTTGTTAAATTTTAATTTGATAGCATTATTCCCAATGCGAAGCGTTTATCTAATCTCAAAAATGGGAAATCATAAATTTAATCGTCCGGCGGGTTTTGAGATATCTAATCTCTATCTAATATATATATATCTAAGATATATATATAAGATATATATATCTAAACGCTTTGCATTGCGAATAATGGTATAAAATTAAAATTTAATAATTTGGAAGGTAATATCAATATGATATGATCTTTCACATGCAACTGTGAACATATCAGTCGGCCATGTTTCTAGAAAACAAAACCGATAGACAATACCTACATCCTCCGGAAGGGTGTTAGCAAGGGAATCCTAAATTTGATCTGCCAGCGTGTATCGTTCGTAGCTTAACGCAGAGCGCCTACCCCGGATTGGTAGATGGTGCGGGTTCGAGAACCGCCGGACGATTAAATTGATGATTTCCAATTTTTGAGATTAGATGGTTTTGCTTAGAATAGGGGACATTATCCTCCATATCTATTTTATGTACAGATTTATCATATACGTGATATAATGAATCGATTGGTAGACCCATCCATCCAGTGTAAATACGGCACCTAAATATACCAACGGAATTTATTTGTTTTTCTTCTTTTTTTAATGCCCGCACTAGGGAATTTAACCCCTGTGTTGCGGGGTATTTTATGCACATATATTTGGCAATAGGGGCTTTAGGGGTCTGTTAACGCTGACGTCTGATCTATACATATAATAAAATCGTAGAAAAGTCAAAACTGTACATTGAATATTTTTTAAAAAGGATACTAGGGGCGTGATCTACAATCGATATCGAAGCCAAAAATATAGGTTTTAGCATTTTTGTCTGTGTGTCTGTTTGTCTGTATGTATGTCCGGGCTAAACTCAAAAAGTACTGCACGGATTTACTTCAAATTTTGCATGAATATTACTAGGAGATCGGGTCAACATATAGGCTACATATTATCACGCTATCACCTAAGGGGGAGGAGCTGTGATAATTTATAAAATTAAACGCGGGTAAAACCGCGGGGCACAGCTAGTAATTAATAAATACAGAACTGTGTAAGAGTACTACAGAAACTCCCAAGAGTGATTCTCAGGGACTTATTTTTCATTATTCGTTGACTACAATAATAAAATTAGATTATAAAATTGAAAACAGACTACTATGTTTAAAGCTTAAAGGGAGAAAATACAACGATAAGCGTAGACACGACCTAATTATGTCCACTCTGATAGATATTGTATTTGGATTTGGTTTTCAAGATTAAGATATAATTCACAAACTAAATGTTTGTGGATTATATTTGGTTGTGATCTCTATTTGATTTTCATCTTGCATCTTAGGTGAAAGCAACTATTCTTACCCCACCGAGTACACCTGTGAACGAACCGGAAACTGCGCCGGAGCAACAGAACGAAGAAACAGTAGAAAAAAAGGTGGAGGAGGTCGATACAACGGCGCCCGATAGCCCACCTCTGAGTTCTACACCCATTAACGGTACGTTTGCGAGGAGACCATTATTAAATTATTATTTTATTTTTGTGTGTTTACGTATCTTCAAAATCAATAAAGCGTTATTTATCTCAAGATGCCATATCGTGTATTGCCGTGCATAAGGCTTTAATAAACCTTCCAAAAACAATAAACCTCGTCAGGTTGCGTTATTATTATTGATTATATCGCACACCCAATATTACTTTCTGAAGCTAATAAAGAATATATGGAGGGCTTTAATGTTGTTCCGGATATTGCAATCGACGATTTTCTACGGTAACTAGTTAACAACGACGTGGCAGTGTACTGGTAGCTAACAAAAAAGACAAGACTATTACAATCTCCTTTCTCACTTCAACTTGCAAGAATGCTGATGTCACCTTTTTTATGTATTTTTGATTATGTGTTTGTTATTATTTAGGAGGCCACTTAGGGTCACCTGAGCCCGGAGTGGAAGCGTTTGCACAGCAACAATCAAAGGTAGAAAATCACAGCGAAGTATCGCAGGACCGCAAGATGTCCACTGTTATGGCTACCATGTGGCTTGGTACCAAGAGTGGCAACTTGTATATACACTCCGCCGTCGGAAATTACAAGAAATGTCTAGCGAGGTAATTAATATTGTTTTCTAACTTTATTACTAACTAGCTGTACCCTGCTACTGCTACGGCAATATATGAAATTCATTGGAATAATAGTGGCGCCATCTCTCGGAGATTGGTCGTACCAAAGAAACCTTCGTGGGCTCATGCACAACACTTTGCCGAAGATCATCACATGATTAAATGCATAGTTTACGATTCTATAAAGGATATACAGACAAACATTAAGTATAATATGTTTGTTTTCCTTTATGCGATAACTTGTATTAGAACATTTAGTTAAGATTCTTGCCATCAAAGTATTTATCTGCAAATTAAATTGAAATCCAAGCTATATAAGGTATGGTTGACGGTTTAACGCATAGTCCGAGCTAAATATGAGCGACACCCTATTCTCGCATCGAGCTCACTTATTAACTACATTGATACCGAAGGCCAATGTTTGTGTAATTTGTTCCAGAGTGAAACTTAACGATGCTATACTATCGATAGTGGCATCGTGGCGCTAGCGGACGGCACGGTAGCAATATTCTCACGACTCGCAGACGGCCAGTGGGACTTCACCCAGTATTGGTTACTCACGCTAGGCGATTCTAAGTGCTCAGGTTTGTATATTACAGATACTATACTATAATATACTAGCTTTCCTGGCTAAATTCGTACCGCCATATCTTTTTGCCGTCAAAACTGTCAAGTCTAAGATTTTAATAATTGGAGAACGATTGTATGAAAAAAAAAACACTATAAAAATGAATGTCTAAATACTAAAAGGCCAATTGTCTCTCAAAAAATGATAAAATAACATTTTACAGTAAACAAAAAAGAACAAATATTTCTAAAACTTTTACTATTTAAAGTTTGGTTTTGATATTAAGTTATAGAAGTCTGTCTTTTAGTTATTATACTCCAACCTATGTACCTACATTTTAAGCAAATAAACTATTCTATTCTATTCTATTCTATTCTAGAGTATATAGCAAGCTATAAATCCTTTAGGCAGAAAATGATGTAACTAGGTGGTGCCAAGACATTAAAACAAAAAAAGTATTTTGGTTAAAAAAGTGACATGTGCCCTTTTAGTACTTAGACATTCAAATATTCTCCCAACAACCGAACATCTAAAAGAAAGATTTGATGCAGTCGTTTGGAAGTTATGAGCGTACAGATATTGATGATGAATGAATGTATTGTAATATGTAGAAAAGGAATGTATATATAATTCAATACCATATATATGAATGTTACTACCCATTTCCTCAAATTGCGATTTCCCAGGTGGTTAACGCAAATGCATGGCAATCTCACTCACACACTTACCGTATCAACGACTGCAATAAAAATAACGATGTTAATATCAACATGAGTTTAGACTTGCGTTTTGTTATACTATGAGTAAAGTATCCATGGCATAACAAAACGACTTGCAAAGTATAGATACCATTCCATAGTTTGAGAGACAGAAACACCCTTGCACTCCATGTTGGAACCGTTTAAAAATCCCACCTGAGCAGTTCGTCCTTACTTCGACCAACCTGGGTTCGGAGTCTGTCAAAGACTTCCAATTTGGCCACGGCAACTTGTGTCCAGGCAATAGGAAGCTTTTCGACAGGAGGGACGAATGGGATGGGTAGGCAAGCATTGTCTCGACACAGTTTGAGCCGTGTTTTGGTCGTTCGCTAGAAAGTGGAAGCACACACTTTAGGAAGCTTTTGCGACTTATGAGCCTTTTGAACCTTTTTATTGAGGTGGTAATGAGCCAATTAGGTGGTTGAGTAAGTTTCATGCAATGATATTTTATTCAAGATACGTTACGTTCATAGTAACCGACATTTAAAATAGGGTCCCGCTGGTGCACACATGTTTACAAGTTGCACTAATGAACTGTACAAAAGATAGGATAAACATGTAAATAAAAGAGATAGCTATAATTTAAAAAATTGCGCTTCTAATGTTTACTCCGGGCATAGATTATAAGACAACACGTCCCAATCGGGACTGTTTTTTTGAGCCTTCACGAAGTAGTAACATATCTGCCTCTTTTTAAACATAAAATCATTGGTTCCATGTTAATCTTACTCATGTAAAGTTGCTGCTCGTAGTGTCAGGTGAATTTTATTGAGTCTGGTGTTGTTTTCAGGTTTAAATATTACCTTGGCTGTACTTTATACGTTCTATTCCAGTCCGATGCTTAAGCGCAGTGGGTTGCACGGTGTGGTGTGGCGACCGCAACAAAGTGCACGTCATAGAACCGCGCCCTCGCCTGTTACTGCACTCGTTAGAGGCGCACCCGAGACAAGAGAGCCAAGTGCGCCAGATGGCGTGTGACGGCGATGGTGTCTGGGTGAGTTATGTTGTACATTATCTTGTTATTTAATAATATATATAATTAAAATATAATTATCTATATAAGTATGTATTTACAAAAGAAAAGTAGTATATGTATTATATCAGTTATCTGGTTTCCATAATACAAGCTCTGCTTAGTTTGGGATCAGATGGCTGTGTGTTATTAGTGTCCCAGTAAATTATTAAAAAAAAAAAAAGTATGATAAAATGAGGGTCTGAGGGACTCGTCTTAAATATGTATTAAATTTATAAGCAATTTTATAATTATACAATAAAATATAAAAATTTTACCTTCCAATAAAATTTGTATTATGTTTCCTAAGACGTCCGAAGTCCATTATGAGAGAGTACATCGTCTGATTTCCGGTGCAGGTCGCTAAATTTGACTACTTCCGTCTTCTAAACTGTGCCTACAGCGCCCCCTATGCTCCGTCCTGGAACTAAACTGACAAGCAAAGACAACCCGCCATATTGTGTCATTGTTCGGCTCATAATGATGGATGTAGCCCCAGGAAGACATTATCTGGACTTCGGACGTCTTAGGAAACATAATACAAATTTTATTGGAAGGTAAAATTTTTATATTATGTGTTCCGATTGACGTCCGAAGTCCATTATGAGAGACTGTTTGTTATCTCCTGGTGGGTTGTATTTGTCATAAAATAATATTTATTTAAAAACGCAACAATGTGATTTATTATATTTAATTGAAGCAAGGCATTAACCACATAATCCAAATTGACATAAATCAAATATCTTCCAATGAAATATTAAGATTTAGTATGAAATTACTCGGACTGAGATTTCTCAGAAGTTATATCTGTATTTGATGTGTTAATAATATGTTATTGATAGAATTTTCTAAAATTATGCTCATGTTGTCAGTTACCTTTACCTAGAATATCATTATTGTGGTAATTTTCTACCCAATTTAAAGATGACACTGCCGCTCCGCAACTTCCAGCTGAGGCTTGAATACCAGACTCTGCTAAAAGAAGTTTTATTCAACCACCGATCATCGCTGGTTTAGTAGGGTCTTTAGTTGCTAAGAAAAGATTACTAATATTTCCTCTGATATTGTGTCATATTAACAAGAGGGCGTAACCAGCATATTGCATCGATGTGTGGGTCAAGAGCAGCTACAAATGTCCAAATTGATTGTTGATAAAAAGATGAATCAGTTTTCGACTCAAATATGGGATGCAAGGTATAGGTATAGGCATGGTAAGCGAGTAAGGTCATGTACTCTGCGACCCGAAGATAACAGCAAAATGGCTGCAGCCTAGGTACTTGATATAGACTATTGAAATCTATATTGTAATTATTTAAATAAGATACCAAAATTCTTGCATCCCATATGGGTAATTTAGGAGAAGCTGGCTTTGCCAAGCTTTGAGAATATGATTCACTATTGGGCTTGATGCTATTTGTATATTCGTTAAAGTTTCGCAAATAGATGCTATAGCCGATGTATGAACTAAAATGGTTCGGTAGGAGAGACCATGAGATAAATACAGATAACCGAGATATCTAGCCACATTTGCCGGTTCAGGTACACGATAATTTATACTATTTTCCTGACAAAACCTTAGCTTCTTATTCCAAATAGGGGCGTATGTCTTTATAGTAGACCCTCTCCAGCACGATAATAATAAGATTTTCTCCTGCGATGTTCATGTATCCGTCAGCGCGTCCCACCCGAAATGAGCCAAGCTTCCAGGTTTAGATTGCTCACTTCAACTGGCGGTGACATTGTCATTGTGTCCACCAGGCTGGTGCTCAGATGTCGGATTTTCACGGGTCGTTTTAGAGCTCGTGTTTTTAGGTCAAAAAGGGCTTCTTCCACTTGAGTGCCACTATTATGTACCGACCTGAGGCCGAGTTGAGGTGGCCCAGCACTCTGGGTATCAGACTGGGCGGCGGAAACAACCATGCCAGTCGACAGTGCCAAGATCTGCTGAACGCGTCGTGACATCAGGCGTTCGACTCGAGCAAGTCTAGAGTAACATAGTTTGTTACCACGTGAGCGGTCCGAGACGCGAACAAGTCTGTCTGGTGTTCCTCACAGGTAGAACAGCTTTGTGGTTGCTTCTACAGTGAGATGCCACTCTGAGCCGGCGCGATTGCGCGAGAAGTGGTCGGCTTCGGTGTTGAAAAGTCCCGGTAAATAGTGGGGGAGAAGTACAACATTGAAGTGGTCTACCAGATCCAGCAGTTTTTGAGTCAGAACCAGCAGTTGTCGTGACCGGGTTCCTCCCTCGTTCCTTATATAAGAAACTACTGTTCTGTGTTCTGAAGAATTACCGTCGAGTCTTAGAACAACGTTGCTCTGGAGGATATGGCGGCTATCACTGCATACTTCTCCTTCAAATTGCAGTGCCATTTTCTCTGGTGGTGTTCCAATGACCCTTTCACCATTTCGTTGTTGACAAGGGCTCCTCATTGAATGTCCGACGCGTCGGTAATGACGAGGTTCGTGGCCATTCTCTGAGGATGAACTGGTGTCCTCTGACTGATGTTCCCTAACCACCACTGTACCAGCTCTGTACGTACCGCGTCCGGATACTGCTTTTGTAAGTGGGAATACCTCCTGAGCTTGTTGCTGTGGTACTGCAGGATTCGACAATGCAACCTTCCCCGGTGGGTGACGAAAGTCGCAAAGTTGAGGTGTCCCCACCACTGTACCAGCTCTGTACGTACCGCGTCCGGATACTGTTTTGTAAGTGGGCATACCTCCTGAGCTTGTTGCTGTGGTACTGCAGGACTCGACAATGCAACCTTCCCCGGTGGGTGACGAAAGTCGCAAAGTTGAGGTGTCCCCACCACTGTACCAGCTCTGTACGTACCGCGTCCGGATACTGTTTTGTAAGTGGGCATACCTCCTGAGCTTGTTGCTGTGGTACTGCAGGACTCGGCAATGCAACTTTCCCCGGTGGGTGATGAAAGTCGCAAAGTTGAGATGTCCTAAGAGGCGTTGCGCCTGCTTTAGGTTCCAACTGCCGGCTGCAAGTCGCACTAGCAAATTCCGACAAATTATCTTTTTTGGCCAAGGGCAGGGACTTGGTGTTGGATTTGGTGTCCCATACGATTCCTTGAAGGTTTATTAATCTCGTCGGTGTCATAACCGATTTTTTCGTAATTATCCACCAACCTAAGCTGGTCAGAAAAGTTATGGCCATCTTTACTTGAATTTTTTCCCTCGATCTTGGAAATTATGAACAGCGGATATATGAAAGATGGTGTCAGGGGAGCGGGTTCTAAAACTCTCAATTGAACCAAGTTCTGAGTTTAAGATTGACATTAAACGTGATGTTGGAGTCTGAAATTTTGCTAAAACCTACAAGGTTGGAAGAACCAATGGAGGTGCCTTGTTGAAAGGAATTCGAACACCTGTTATTAGTTTCAATATTACGTTGGGTACATTGAAACAAGTCCAGGTGTGTCGATAGAGTCTTAGATACCCGCCTGAAATTCCTGTGGAGTCATTTATTTTTACTACTCGACTTTCCTCCCATTTTGTACTTGCTTCCCCCTCCCCTCATCTTTTTGGCTGAGGAATTATTTGGATAGAATCGCTCAGAATCTCTGATTTCGGCTTGTTTAGTTTTATTGGCATTTTGCCAGACTCGAAATAATAATAATATCCTGGGACATTATTAACACACGGCCATCTGATCCCACACTAAGCAGAGCTTGTACTATGGAAACCAGATCACTGATATAATACATATACTACTTTTCTTTTTGAAAATACATACATATATGGATCATTGCACCCAGACTCAGGACAAACAGACATGTTCATGCACACAATTATCTGTCCTGGGTGGGAATCGATCCCACGACCTCCGACGTGAAAAGCAAGCATTTGCCAACCACGCCAGCAGGCAAATGGCTTTGCATTGGCAGTAGAAATTGAGGGCACCGTGAATTTGGGCCGAATACGGGTAGATAGATAGTGCCTGCTTTTTAAGTTTATCTATCCTTTAAATTGTCTAAGAGATCCCTACGGCGTAATTCCTACACCTCGGCCCGCTTACGGCAAATTATCTGAAGAATATCGTGACAAACTGTCTTATAACCAGAATCATTACCAAATAGCTGTTTCATGTTTTCATAAACAGAGGAAGCGTTAAGCTGAAAGTCTGAAGAATTTGACCAATCAACAAGACTCTGTAAGGCAGTATTAACGAATTCGTTCTGTGCTAAAAAGGCATTAGAAAACGCAGCAAATCTACGTTCCACCTGGAACCAACGTAATAGACTAAAAGAGTCTTCAACACATCGATGCTCAAATCTTCGCATATCTTTAATTTTGACTACACGTGTCTGAATTGTTTTCGGTAAGGTCTTTTACCGAAACACTTAAATCAACAAAATTACCTTTGTTGTCGAATTTTGAATGGAAGTTGAAGCTAGATTAGACACATTATTATTGTAAATTGTTAGTGTAAGGGCGGTGCTGCCGGTGCAAAACCATTAATAGCATGAATCGAGGTTAAAACATTATTCACATGACTCACCAATTGTTGTGACAATAAGTCAAACCTTTCATCCAGATCTCGCGACTAGTCCCGGTTTCGGCGTTTCCTTGGTTCGTCGTCTTTATTCTGACCTGCACCGGAAATCAGACGATGTACTCTCTCATAATGGACTTCGGACGTCAATCGGAACACATAATACATTATTCAAAGAGTCTCTCGCATTGATAGCATAGATGTCATTGAATATTTGTTATCTCGTCGAGTAGTTCTTTTTTTAGTTTATCAACTGTGCTCAATCAGATCCATTTAAGGTTTTACGGCTAGGAATCATACTTCTTCATAAAGTCAGCCAACATCTGTCCTTCACGGTTCCAATTTAAAATTGCTTCAGTTTTACTTTATTACCGAACTTTCACACCGTTGAACCCCCTATAAACCCTCTGGTAGGATGCAGAGATCAAAATATAACTGTATTTTATTTATCATTAGGTGTCAATCAAAATGGATTCCACTTTGCGGCTGTACCACGCGCACACATACCAGCATCTCAAAGATGTCGACATTGAGCCTTACGTGAGCAAGATGCTTGGCACTGGCAAGCTGGGCTTCTCGTTAGTGAGGATCACAGCTCTACTCATCAGCTCGGGCAGGCTGTGGATTGGAACAAGCAATGGTGTGGTCATCTCCGTGCCGCTGTCAGAAGGATCTAGTCGGGACTCCCTCGGACCTCAACCCTCGACTTCTAGAGGCCCTGGGCAATGTAATAATAATTATAATTATAATAATTATAATTATAATAATAATTATCTAGGGACAATGTCACACAGATCATCCTAGCCCCAAACTAAGCAAAGCTTGTACTATGGGTACCAGGCGACGATATACATACTTATATAGATGGATAAATACTTATATACATAGAAAACATCCATGACTCAGAAACAAATATTCGTGCTCATCACACAAATATTTGCACTTACCGGGATTCGAACCCAGGACCACCAGCTTCGTAGGCAGGAGCACTACCAACTAGGCTACGGTGATCGTCAATGGTGTAAGTCCTTGGATCACTTTATAATTTATTATTATTATTCTGAAGAAATATGTATGCGATGACACCTTATTAATACTATTTACAAGATTGTTTAAAGAGTATAAAGCGACGTGTCGGAATAATAATAAAAAAAAACGAACGAGCCTTATTTAAAATATCTGATATGTTATTATTCCGTATAATATAATTGAGATTAAATGTATGTGAAGCCAATTTATTTATAATGTGATTTGAACAGTACCAACCGTACGCAAAATGGGTTGGCAGCTCACAGCCACCGCGCGCGCTTATTGGTAAAATCAAATAGCGCGCGCTTGCGCACTTTTCCGGTTTTCTGTAACACATTTCCGTCCCTTTTCCAAAATCACTCCCACAAAAATATCCAGCAACTGAGAGGAAAGATATTACACATCAAAACTATTTTCCAGCAGTACCTACCGGCAACATACCGTGGTGCTCCATGGCGCATGCGCAGCTCAGCTTCCACGGGCATCGCGACGCGGTAACGTTCTTCGTGGCTGTGCCCGTCGCTGGCTCGCCCGCGAGGACTCCCCATCTATACCTATGCTTGTCATATCAGGAGGCTCGCCTCGCCTCGTACATCGACTTCAGAATAGGTATGTCGCACATCCGTTATAATAACTTCATAAAATGATAAGAATCATTTCAAAATACTTTTAATTAAATTAAACGTTATCACAAACAGCTTGGCAAGCTCTGAAGACCTAATTGTTCTTTGCCTCTTCACAGTACTAATCCAGCCAAATACAAAAATCTAAATCTTTAGGAAGTACAACAAAGTAGTAGGAAATTATTAGCTTTTACGTTTTTCCCATGAAATGGCTTCTTTTTATATATAAAGGTGTATTTTTTATATCAATAAAAGTCCTTTATTATGTTTGAATTAAAATATTATTTATGCGGTGCTATTTAGCTTCACTATCGTGGCACGTGTAATCAAATCTTGCGATTTAAATTTCACTTACTTGCTAGATGTTAAGACTGATGATAATGTTAGGGTAGGTAGGTGTTAACTCTTGATTTAGCATACAGGAACTCGGGTAAACTACTCGAGTACATACCATAGAGTTTAAGCTCGTTCAATCGAAGGAGCTTAATTTTTCTTGTCAAATAAATTAGAATATAAATAATTTTAAACACAAACTTTTGTTATTTATTTCAATTAAAACTTGTAGGAAACTGTCTAATGTACAGATTCTCAGTATTATTTAAACATACATCAAACTGTCCAATGGGCAATTACCCGGTTTCAGCATAGCTAAAAGAAGCGCCATAATTTTGATTATCATTATATATGTATGTTCATCTGACTACACCTAACTAAATAAAATAAATTGATTTTTATAAAACTTAATTCTAAAGTTCATTCTACATATTAAGTTTTTATGACAGCGAATTCGTTTTTACTTTCGAACTTGCCATACTGAAATGGAAGAGTAGGGTTTTGCAGCAACTATATACAAAATTTTATTTACTAGTCGAGTCGTATACTTTGTGCCAGACGTTTAGGTATAAGGCTTCGAAATTTAGCAGTTTAATATTATAGACATGGCTAAATAATATAAATATTTCGTCTCAACTAACACTTATATATTAGACGATCACCGTAGCCTAGTTGGTAGTGCTCCTGCCTACGAAGCTGGTGGTCCTGGGTTCGAATCCCAGTAAGTGCAAATATTTGTGTGATGAGCACGAATATTTGTTTCTGAGTCATGGCTGTTTTCTATGTATATAAGTATTTATCTATCTATATAAGTATGTTTATCGTCGCCTGGTACCCATAGTACAAGCTTTGCTTAGTTTGGGGCTAGGATGATCTGTGTGACATTGTCCCGAGATATTATTATTATTATTACTTATATTGAAATGGAAAGTATTTTCCTAGAATTGTAATTTTTTTTACTGGCATAATTAAATTCTTTGTCCGTATTGTTTACTGAGTAGTCGGGGTGCAGGGTCTTATTTACCCGTTAATATAAAATGAATACCCTGTACATTATAAAAGAACTCTGTTAATGATATGCAACAACATTAAAATTGTATGATTGATGTTAAATATCGGAAAGAAATTAATCATATAATAATAATACGCTGGTAAAGGGAGAAACTATGGTTCATTATATTATTATATGTAATAGGCAAAAACTGCACAAGCACAAGAATTTTGAATATAAAGTGTCCCAAAAAAGGTTCTATTTGTAACAATGGGTACTTTTAACTAGAGCCTATATTAAAATTGCTATAGCTTTGTAAGGGAGTAATTAAATGGAAATGTGTGTTGGTAGGAATCGAAGATAATGTCGACGATATTAACATAATAACATGTCTTAACTAAAATCTTGGACAGTATAATCGTTAGTTTGCTTCACAGATATTTTGGCGTAACTAATTTCATAATAAAATACTCGATACTAATGTCACAACTCTACTAAACTGGTTGACACCAAATCATCCTAATGTTAACATTGTCACTAATATTGTCATCGTTTTTAATAGTTTGAGTATGTTCGGTATATATATTTCATAGTTCATATAATTTGTATATTAAAGCTTAAATTTCATTAAAGTGCCATCAACTTATCTGTAGATTTTATAAAAAAGGAATTAAAGACGCTATTCTGAAAAGGCGCTGCCTTTGTAACTTGGTTCCTATGATTAATTTGTTTTGACTGCTCTTTAAGTTCACGAGTGATTTATTTTAAGCTGAAGTATGTGGTAGAAGTAATGTTAATATTAAATTATTTAGGTATCCGTTTATTCATATTAGCGCTCCCATGGCTTTACAAATAAGTTAGTTGGATTGTATCATTGATAAACTACATATTAATAACGTATATACCCTTGTGGACAGGCTGTCTGGACTACACGTCATATAATTGATATAATAAGAACTAGTTCAAGTTGGAAACGGATACCTGATTTTTCATCTCCCAAAAATACTTACTACTACTTTTAAACACATTATTTTATCGGTAAATAATAAGATACTTGTGCAACAAAATGTATACACCTATTAAGATACTTTTAGCAGATAATAGCAGAAAAATTCTATTGATTTGTAAAGTAGTTTATTTTATACATGAAAGTTTCTTAGATCACAGGCACTTCAAAGCTGTTTGAAGTGGTTTATTTTATTAGTCCCTTCTTACGCATAATTTTATATTGTTTCTGGGAACCGGTATCACTTTTAGTGATATCTTTTTTACTATTTTAAAAATAACGCCCGTAATTATTTTAATAGAACGATCAGTATTTTACTAAGAGGCTTTATTATGGAAATAATTATGAGCTACTGTAATTACAAAAAGTTTATTAAGTATTATTAAAGTACAATGGACCTAAATTAATTCTGCCTGCGCATTTTTGTGCAAATAAGATTTCATTTAGTACATACGTACTTACTGGAATACTAAGTTTTAATTTTTAGATGATATATTTGGATTTAATTCTGCATTTATTTCATCTATTAAATGGTGGTTAGTCTGAAAATCTCCCTTGGTACCAATGGGTATTGATGCTATTATTATACTTTAAACTATTCTTTAGGTAGAGATTTGACGTCTGTTCACTGTAGTTTCCATAATTTGGTGGCTTGTTATGTCATCAGTTCATTATACTTCTGCCTTTCTGCCTCACCTTCATCTAATTCTCAATTAAATATTAAAAAGTATGCGCTATGATAAGTGGCGCCTTCTTAACAAAATTATAAAGCAGGGAGATATATGTTATTAGATTACCCTCATAACAAACACTATGTAACATTAATAAGCAATGGTTGTAAGTCATTGTATAAATTACATATGGGTTAGCTAGCCTATTGTAACGTCAAATAAATTGACGAACACGAAAAAATAGTAACTATATACAAAAACGTTTGAAATAATAGTCAAAACAAGCAATATGCACGTTAGTTAACTAAAGGCTAGCATTTGAATTCTGATGGAACGGGAGATTTGCTATATTTTGCAATATAGTCAATTACTACTAACCTACAAATGGTTATCAGTGACTAAATTCAAATGACGGCAACGAAGATTTAGATTAAGGCGCAAGATTTATAAAATTGCAAAGTAACATTGTTGCATACAAAAATACTCCATGAGATCTCAGTGATCGTATTTAACAATTGATATAATACATAGTCATCGATATTGCAAAATTTAAATACTACATATGGCCTTAAGCGAACTTTAAAATTATGTGTACTGATAAAGTATTGTAGCTGTTAAGTAAAACCCGTTTCATCTGGAATATTATACAATTGCAGCTTTTAGTATCATCCCCATAGTGAGCTTCGCTTTGTAATAGTAGACTAGTGAATCGCTTTACGCTTATACACATAGTGATAAGATCAATTATACTAGATTTGACCGGTAAGAGTGTTTTATACTTTAAGTTATTGTGCCTATTGTTTGATTTGAAATTTAGGTTGTATTCTACTAAAATGTGAAATTTACTTATTTTAATGTTTCTTTAAAAAAATAGTCGCTTTTATATTGTGTCAGTATCGTCATTTTAGTAGAAAATACTAACCAAATAGGCATAATGCAGATACATTTAACTGCCTCGGTTTTTTCTTTTGCCGTTATAGAAGAGCATGCTGATGACATTCGCGACACAGCCTCCCACGTCATTGTATGGCAGGATTTAAGAGAGTGCTGAAAGTACCTGAACGTAGTATAATTAATTTATTTTTATTACTGGTACGTTGAATTTTAGCATAAACGGCATGTACGCTTGCTAAGAAATAACATTACATGAAGCTAACACTTGCATGTAGCGATTCACAATATTGCCAGCAACTGGGTTTTTGGTAGCGGACGTATGTATTGTTATATATTCCTCAAAACTGAAATAAAATTTATAAACAAACAGGAATCTTTTCAACCATCTGTTACACTAATAGTATTAAGAGTGTAAGCATAAGTGTGAGTAACTTAAACTCATGTTTAAAGTAATATTATTGTTATATTTTACATAATACGCTGCCAAAGCGCCTTCATATGTACAAGCTGTCACGCATACGCATCATATCAATATCATATTCCCACCAGTTGCCTGCAGTGAGCTACTTACTCGACAAGCCAGATCTTCCAATACGACTGATAAGATTTCTAAAACAATCTGTACTTATTCGATAGGCTTGTCTTGTAAGTAGTTTAGTTAGTAGTAGCACTTATCATTACTAATATATTGGTGAGCGGTATAGCATTTCAAGGTGAGCGTCTCAGTAGTTAAGAATGTAGATGTTAAATGATCTTCCATCAGTTTAAAAATAAATAATACCATCTGAACGAAATATACGTCTTATTTAAAAACTAGTAAGGTAAGATTAGGTGTCCCATTAATGTATATCTCATATATCTCAGATTTTAAAGATCTATTTATATTTGAAATTTAGTTCAAAAGTGGGCTCGAGATTCACACATCCAGATGTGGTTTATTTTCAGCATAAACATATATATTTTACACGATTATTTTAATATTAAACGTTTATTACATTTTAATTATTCATGTTAGGTTACAGAAACCTTTGCGATCCCACTTACCAGGGGCAAGAAAACAAATACTAGAATCTTATAAACACAACCAGCAGTAACATTGCTTACAAATTTAAAAATGATTGTATTTCCTATGTGACACAACCACACCCAGAAAAATAGTGTATTTTAAATGTTTCCCATGTCTATCTAGATTCCAGGTATTTACTAGGGCCGAAAATCTTGTGTCAATCACTTTTTAGTGCTTCATTATTCATTCATTCATTCAATTTGATATTTCTGCGATATTGTCTGGTACAGGTACATTTATTTGGTGTTGATAGTATACTTTAATCATCATAAATTGTTTAAACCGCAACGCAATACAGCATCATGCTTGAATATTGTAAAAAATTAAATACATGTTCTACATATATGTTGCCTCATGCTCCTTATTTATAACATTGAAACATTATTTAGTTTAAAATTACTGTTAAAGCTTTTATATGTTGTAAGTAAGGGCAATATTCAAGCTGGCCGCCGCAAAACCATAAAGTAATATTTTATTGCTAAACAATGTTTTTAATATTGCTAACGTGTATATTGCTAATGTCCAGTATTTATAAAGTCCAATTTTTATTCGAAATCATTCATGTCGACAAACTGCTACCCTACACAATAATATTATTGTTAGAAACGAAAAGTCATATGTATCAAATACCTCAGAATTAATCAAACCGTGGGTGGTTCTTCGTTTACATGAACAGTCTCTAAATAAAAATAGACCTATTGTAATGTAAATATTAACAGATACTTCGTGTTCTATATATGGTATGTTATAAGACTAAACATTTTGGATATCTATTGGCTTTACTTTGTTAAGGCAACTAATAATAATGAATTGGCTGCCATTTTGATGTATATTGCATATAACATTGTATTAATACATTCTTTAGCGTGATTACGTTCTTGAATCGCAAAAATTATATTAGTATTAACATCTTCTTAAATGTTACATTAATAAAACTACTTTCTTTATGGAGAATTTTATTAGATGTCTAAATAATGTTGAGAATAAGTTTTTTTTAATGTGGTATCTTAACCAGTGCACATTCATTTGATCCTTTATTAGTACATAATTACATCTTTGTGTCCAATTACGTTCTTTGTGTCTGTTCACATTAGAGTGTACTACTTAAATAAGTAGAACTTCACTAGTCGCAATGACTGCACTTAGTTAAAAACATATATTTGCTGTCCATGTTTGTATGAACATCACGGTTTAGTACCGAAATTATGGACGACTGAGAGGTATTCCACACCATATCACATTAGTCAACAGAATTTGATAACTGGTAATAGAAGTTGATAGAATGCGGGACACTACACCTTTAGCTTCCACTATCCTACTAATATTTCCTGCTAACTTATTGGCCTCGCACTTTCTGTAACAAGATCTACCAGAAATATAATAATTTGCTTTATCCTCACAGCTGACTCTGAAATGGAGGATAGTGTCGTCGTGGCCGAGGACGGGTCTTCGAGCGGGCACAGTTCGTTAGCGGACCGCGCGTCTAAGAGCCATTTGATAGTATGGCAAGTAGCTACGGCCTAACGCAGGGCCAGCCGTGCACGACTTGACTCCGACTCGGACTACGTGTACGTTTGTACGTCTACGAAGCCAGCGGCGCTCATCAACGCGTAAGTGACACACGGACGTGAGTAGGTCGACGGGCTTGGAGCACTATGGATGATATGTATATCTGATGGATAATTCAATTATCGTTCCCGTTTCTTGCCTATGGTGGCATTGACAAATAGCTGACAGCGAAGTTTCCACCAAGCGGCAGTAAATTTAGTATGTTTTAATTTTCTATATCGTCTCTCCAATTTAGACAGATTCAAATGCAATAATGTACGATAGTTTCGATTACCAATATTTTATAGAAATGTAATAAATCACTCATTTGTTAACGTTTTCTATAATTCATGCACTTCATAATAATTTTTGGTCACCGATCCATCGTATCTCCAAACCGTCGAAATAAAGGGATTAAGCGAAGTGTTAGATCAGTATTTTTGACGTTCTAAATCATAGAGTTTGGTTGCATATCGCAATTTAGGAATTGATTTGTGTGTTGGTCCTTCGAAATCCATTCTTTACATATTCACATTTCTAACTCGTGAAGGGCTCACGTGTTTTGAGGATGATAAATTAATACTTTGCTGGTATTATAATTGTCACGACGTGGTCAAATTATGATTGTACTGTATACAATATTAAGTATCCACGATAGTACTTCATGGGTGAGGAATTTTTGTAACTGTGTTGTTCACTTCACGCGTCATTGAACTCCGATGATCGGTATGTCATGCACGGCCGTATGTGTAATTTGTTATACATATACACTACTACATGTATCATTCATATAATTACTATGTGTGCTTTATATTCGGCTATTATTGTTTCTTGGCTCTATAGACCTTAATACTGCTCATGTCAAGAATAGTTATGGCTCGGCCCAGGCTTAATCTCATTATAATTAATATGTACAAGTTGTAACCACCAAATAATACGTTTTAGTAGTGTTAGTTAGATTAATATAAATATAGAACTTTTTTATGATTATAGACACACCATAGATATAATGATATTCTCAAGGAGTGTGGCCATTTGGGCTGTGGTTGTCATCTGCATCACAATTTTTGTAATTTTAATTTATTATTTAGGTTAGTTTTGTAATTGATTGAAATTATTTTAGACTTGTTGCGGTGTACTTGTGGTCGATGAAATCTTTTGTCAAATTACATGTAATATATTTTAATTTATTTGTACATTTTCGTGGAATATAAAATGTATTGCTCTCGCTAGGTGCAAGTATACCGCTTTCGAGGTAAGAAGGAAAGTTTATTTGACTGAATTCTTTTAACATTATATGTCATTTTTATTATATTTCATTTTTAATTATTGCTATTAAAATTAATAATTATTTTTATCAAATGACTAATGGTGCATAAATAGATTAGGTATATATTGTTCTATTATATACACTATGTCACATGTGAAGGTAGCCTACACAATTACCCGTGTAATAAAGTTAATTCACATACTTGACTTATATAATCCTTATAGACAGTTAAATTGACAATTATTTTTGTATATACTTTGACGATTATTTTGGTTCTATATGTACTCAGGTCTTATCGAAATTCATTATAGGATTTTTAATTAGTGCTATACCAGTTCATTGATTAGTTAAATAATGTTTACAGCGGACGTTGGTTGAGGGTGGGATATTCAATGAGCAGTGCTTTTTCTACCTGGTAATAAATACAATTTTGATACTGGCAATACTTCCAAAACGGATGACGTTTAGGTGACATCGCTGTTACTTTGTTGATTTAGTGGATCACCTCTATTTTGCCTTACTCGTCTAGTGAGAATACGTCTTTATTAAGTTAGTACTTGTATAAATAAAATAATATAATTCACTGTTTTGTTATCCCATGCCAAAATAATATTGAAACACTATTAATAGTCAGTTTTTTATATGCGTTTTCTAATTAGTATCATCATATATAATCATAATGACTATTATTTTGGACTCAGTTACACAAATGTCATTTTGAATATGAAACCCGTATCATCACACATAAATAAACATTTTGATAAATAAACATTTTGAATTATCCATAATAGGTCTACTTAGCTGACCGGTAGGTAGAAATATCCAATTGCAAGCAAGTAAAGCTAAATATCGTAAAGCTGAGAATCGATCTTAACAAGAAATAAAAACCAATCAGCTTAATAATATATTCTCTTTGAATGTGATTTTTTATATTCGGGGAATGAGACAGAAAGTGATCCGTATTACGTAAGGGTGCATTATTTTAAGAACGACTAAAGGTTTAGATTATAGCTCTATTTTTCAATAAACAACACAATATACAGTTTTAAGTAACAGTCTAGTGATATAGCGTGTAGGTAAAAGTTATTATATAAAATGTCATACGATATGCGATTCTGCTGTTATCCATCGGCCAGTTATTTCTAATCCTTGACCATCGTTGATTGTAAGTGCTAGTCAAAATATCGACATAGTAATGTAAATTTAGATAGGCTTATATTGTTTTGCTAATGTAGAAGTAAAGGAAAGATACACACAGTACTCGCTGATCACCGCGTAGCTATTTGCGAAAAGAGGTCTCGTTGATACCCGATAGAAATTGTACCTGCATTATTCGCAAGGCGACAACATATTTGAAAAGTTAGTTGTTTAAGTTAAGTATAAAAGCATCATACAATACAAATTACCTTATTGGCAAGTTTGTATGCCAAAGTAATACACGTTTTCAGAATCATATCAAACCGTTTGTTGCGTTTATCTACATTTGTATGTAAACAAGTTGATTTACAATATAATATGCACTGTAGAGTTCAGCATTAAGTAAAAGTGTTAGGCGTCAGTTTAAATGAAATTATTAAATATTTTATATACAGGCATCATCTATCGAGTGTGAACAAGTCCCAACGTTAATATATATAAATGTGCATATTGTGTGTAAAGTACGTGTACGTTTTGTATTTTGGTTTATACTTATTTATTGTACGTTGTACTTATTTGGGAAAAATGTTTGTACTATCGTAGTGTTATGATCGGTGTATGAAGTGAAATTTATTATTATTTTGAAAGCAACTTGTATAGGCATTCGAGATGTAAGTAACTTGCAGTGTTTTGCCCATGTTCGCAGCGTTGATAAAATAAAGTAAAACTTGAAATGCAGGCATTATAACTTATAATGGAATGGCCTACTTGACTTTATTAATGTTATTTTTATTGCATAAAGATTAAACGAACAATAAAAAATTATACATACCAAGCGCTTCCTGTGTCTGCAAGGACTTGAGCGTGTAGGTAATTATGAGACGCTTACAAAAAATATAAATTAAAAATGACTTATTTGAAAAAAATATATGTTTATTTTCGATTTCTAATTTATTGATTGGAATTCCAAGTTATCCACGCACTATTATACCAATGTCAAGATGAATTGATGGAATTGATATTCTGAATGGTATATTTAAATATATTTGGAATTGTGAATATGGGTAAAATACGTCTAGATTACTAAGCTAGTTACTATTCACGGCAAAATAGCCGTGCGTACTTATCTTAAGATAAAGTTTGCGAAAGAATGCGTTTTTCGGTAATTTCATAAATGATATTTGACTAAACTCAACCGACAGGTATCAGGGACGCATTCTCTCGAGGATCGCAGTTAAATTAAGTTTAACTTCTATGTAAAGCTTAATTTGATGTGACCAATTCTTTCATTGATATATTATGAGTTACCATCTTCTACAATACAATCTATGGAATGTAAGGTAAAATGTACAAAGATATTACACTAAACTTATAGTCTTTCGATTTCAATAAATTGTAATATAACCACATAAATAATAATACGAATATGTACGAAATTATTAACATTATACAGTGGAATTTGTCGGATTTAATTTAAATTTTCATATCTCTTTCGTATATTTTCCTTTGAAATATATAATTTTATGATTTTTAGAAATTTAAATTATTTGGGAGGAATGATGATCAGTTGTAGATATTGAAGTCATATTAAATTTAAAAATGTCATGTAATGAACTTACTTGATTATTATATATTTTTTCTGTTTCAATTGCAAATAAAGAACGCTGAAAATTAATGATCTTGTTTGATTAACAACCTATTTTCTGGTAATTCAGACTTATTTGGTAAATATACATATGGGGTGATCTACTGAATGGTTAAGAGAAAATTTTCGGTTGGTATCCAAGCATATGAAATAAGGGCACTCACACACAACGATTTTACCTGCATACGCTACGTGTAAATAGTGGTTGATCCATAACATTTATTTCCGTGTTTTCAAAACAACTGGCAAACATGCGGTAAAGGATCATCAGCAACCCTCCTGTTACCATTATATATTACTAAAAAAGGCCTCTAGCGGGCCATATGCTATCAATCACCGTAAAATTAACCGTAGCCGGATGACGGCCTATTAAAAAAAATGGGCCTTAAATTACTGGTCTGTTCTGATCGGATGCGAAGCGTTTTGGTGAATCGCCATTATTTATCGTATGTACTAAGCAGGAGTGAATTGATTTGCCAGCTTTGTCGAGAAAGTACAATCTATTGAAAACTAAGGTCTATTGCGCATGCACCCCTTCCCTGAATGAGAGTACAGTATATTTGTGACAGTCAACTTAATCATAATAACAGATAAAATCCAGCCAAGTGCGAGTCGGAGTCGCCCATGAAGGGTTCCGCAGCAGCAAGTATTTCAGTTGATTAAATGAAAGGTAAATTGCGGTTTATGATTTATGACGCATTAAAAAAAACTACTTACTAGATCTCGTTCAAACCAATTTTCCTTTCCATTAAATCCAATGCAGTTGGTTGTGATAAGATCGGCCGCCGCATGAGTATTCCTATCCTGGATCATGTCCTTCCTGCCATTTCTCACATAATTAATTTTTCCCTGGATACTGGATGTTTCCCCACCTTATGGCGTAAAGCTTTTGTCCGTCCACTCCCTAAGTCCTCTAATCCCTCACTTCCCGCTCATTACCGTCCTATTTCTATTCTTCCTTTCCTCTCCAAGGTACTTGTGTCCTGTGTACACGAACAACTCTCCAGTTATGTTCTTGTCAACCAACTGATAAGTCCGTTTCAATCTGGATTTAGACCGGGCCATAGTACCACCACCGCTCTCCTTAAAGTGACTGGCGATATTAGGGCAGGTATGGAGGATACAATGATCACCGTTATGGTTTTGATTGACTTTTCAAATGCCTTTAATACCGTCAGTCACGTTATCCTATTATCTATTCTCTCCCATCTTATGGTGTCTGATGAAGCTCTGGAATGGTTTTCCTCCTATCTTCGGGGGCGTCAACAGTCGGTTTACGTCGGTGAGTCCTCTTCGAACTGGCGTGACCTCGATACTGGCGTCCCACAAGGCGGTATACTCTCCCCTCTTTTATTTTCGATCTTTATAAATCTCATAACTCATAACCTTCAGGGTACGTATCATCTGTATGCCGATGATCTCCAGATTTACGTTCAAACGACATTTGACGGACTGGCTGAGGGTATTTCTAAGATTAATAGTGACTTAGATGCGATAAATATTTGGTCTGACAAGTTTGGCCTAACTGTGAACCCTTCAAAGTGCCAAGCCATCATAATCGGGAGCTCCCGATTAGTATCAAAGGTTGAATTTCGTGATTTGCCATCAATAATCTTTGATCAAAAGTGTATACCTACAAGCCAATATGTGAAAAACCTTGGACTAAACATTGATACATCGTTAAGCTGGCAACAACAAATAGCAAGTGTTAGTCAAAGAGTTACAGGCGTATTGCGGTGTCTCTACCGTCTTAAAAAATTTCTACCAATAAAAACTAAGGTTATGCTCGTGCAGGCCTTAATATTTCCTATAGTCGACTATGGTGATGTTTGCTACTATGACCTGAATGCAGATCACCTCAATAAACTCGATAGACTTCTGAATAACTGCATTCGGTTCATTTTCAATCTTCGTAAGTATGACCATGTCTCTTCCCATCGATCCCAACTGCAATGGTTACCGATCCGCGAACGACGATTATTACGAGCACTAACCACCTTATATTCTATTCTCGACTCTTCTTCTTCTCCATCTTACTTATCTCATCACTTTCAATATCTCTTTACTAACCATTCTAAAAATCTTCGCTCTTCACACAATCGTCTCCTCCAATGTCCATCTCACCGCTCTGACTTCCTTCACTCTTCTTTCTTTGTACAGTCAATTCTTCAGTGGAATGCATTACCTCTCGAAATCAGGATGGCCAAGAGTCGCATCACATTTAAAAGAAAAGTTCGTGAGCATTTACTTCGCAAATTGTTAGCAGAAACCCCCCAGTTATAAATTTAATATATGTTTCATGATCGGATTTTATAGTATAGTATCATATAGTATAGTATTATATAGTATAGTATTGTATAATATAGTATTTATAGTATTGTATAGTATAGTATTGTTTTTGTTTACTTTCTTACTTTTTGATACCTAATTGTATGATCCGTGACCTACCATGCTATCTCTGCACCACCCTAAGGTTGACTGTCAGAAAATGCCTTGGGCATTAAGTCCGCCTTTGTACTATTTAATGTGCATAAAGTTATAAAAAAATAAAAATAAAATAAATTTTCGTTGTTAGTTTACATGGTAATGCACATCATATATTTTTTAGATTGATCATCAGGGGGGGGGGGGGGGACACTCATTTTTCCACTTTGGAAGTGCCTCTCGCGCAAACTATTCAGTTTAGAAAAAATGATATTAGGAACCTCAATATCATTTTTGAAGACCTATCCATAGATACTCCACATGTATGGGTACGGTGTAAATTTTTTTTTGTTTTTCCGTTCTATGTATGGGGAACCCCCAAAACTATTATTCTTTTTGTATTTTTGTGTGAAAATCTTAATGCGGTTCACAGAATACATCTACTTACTAAGTTTCAACAGTATAGCTCTTATAAATTCGGAAAAAAGTGGCTGTGACATACGGACGGACAGACAGACAGACAGATATGACGAATCTATTAGGGTTCCGATTTTTTACATTTGGCTACGGAACCCTAAAAAGGGACTCTCGAAAGTGTGTTTTTTTAGATTGATTACCATATGATACCCAGTATGGTAATGGATGCGGATAGCGCAAGACCGGCAATTGTGGAGATCTTTGAGGGAGGCCTTTGTCCAGCAGTGGACGTCTTTCGGCTGATATGATGATGATGATGGTACTGGAATTTAGAACGTATTTTTCAAGAAGTGACACTAAATTCAAAGCAAGTGTTCCAGGAGGGACCTTTGAGGAGGGCTCCCTCTAGATCTCAATCCCGTTCTGACTAACGGAACTTAATAGTAGTTGTTGGTCGTGTCTAGCGTCAAACGTCCCTGCCAGAAGGTAATCTGACAGTCCGACAAGTCGGGTCAGCGCGCGACAAATGATTGCTAAGACGGGCAGCAATGCCATGCTCAAAGATGTCCGAGACATCGATATGAATTCAAACTAAGCATCCTAGAAGGTGAGAAGGTGGTAACGGCGCATCAGCAGCAGTCGTACTCTCGGATACCTAAGCGGGTTGGCAATCGCAGTATGATGGTCATATTTCTCAGAAAGAAGTTGCTGCCTGTCCGTTGGTAGATATTCGAATCGAATTCTAGGCCCCCACGGGATGAGATGGGGCGATGATATTGTGATGTTCTCCGCCGTCACCACACCAATAACAAGTAGAGATAGTTTGAAACAGTAGAAAGAAAAAGAAGTTAAAAGTAGGTACTGTTAACTCACAATTATTAGGCATATTTAAAACAATCAATTCGAGGGTCAGCCTGCTAGTCTTCTTTTCGTATAGCAATCAAGAATTTATATAGGTATTTAATGCGCTTAGGCTGTCGAAATTTCTGCAGAATATGTTTTAGATAAGACGGTTCTGTTATTATACATTTTTTCTTAGGTTTTAATGTTTTACACAGCACCATGCAGTGTGGCGGCATCTAGAAGAGGAATACCCAAAGTGCATACATGAGCAAGAATTAAAGTAGCACTGTGGATCCGTTGATATCCATAGATGGCGCTACGTGTTCACAGATGCACTGTTCGAAGTTTGACTTTTCGAAGTTAGTTGTAGACATACTTTTTGTATGTAATAATGGAGAATATTTAAGTAACACTATCTACTCAGATGCATGATCCCAGAGCATGAGTAACCCAACATTACACCGAAGACATCCCGGACGTCAGCCTGTGCGAGATTAGAATGGCTCTCAGACAGCTGAATAACAACAAGGCCTGGTGATTATGGAGTTCTTCAGAGCTTCTGAAGGCGGGTGGCATAGGTCTGCACTTATGCGCCAAAGTGTTCTTTGCATGGCTCCAGTCATATTTAATCAAATACCAAAAGATTGGAGAGACCTCACAATCACTTTATTTAAAAGAAAAGTTAAATCACATTTAGTCGAAACAGCCTACTATAATACTACTCTGTCAAGAAAGTACCGGGAAAAGATCAATAATATACAAAATGTTTGTTATTCATCCAAATTTATTTTATCACCTTCAAAGTATGCTCCTTCAGAAACGATACACTTACGCCTATGAATAATCCATTCATCAAAACATTTTTTAAACGCTGCTTTCGGAATTGAGTTCAGTTCTCGCCGCGAATTCTCCTTTATGTCTTCTACCGATTGAAAACGGGTACCACGAAGTGGTAATTTGAGTTTAGGAAAAAGAAACAGTCAGCTGGAGCCATATCTGGTGAATATTCTATGTATGTAGATTGATCTTATGTATGTAGTGGCTGAGCTTTCCCTTCAACTCTGGCAACGTGGAGTTATCATCTACCAGGATTATCTCCTTTAAGTAAACGAAGGGAGACTCCGGGTCTTGGTCTGGATAACCTGTGGAAGAAATGTAAGGTTAACGTGAAACTTCAAAATAGTAGATCAATAACTGCAAAATGGTGTGGTTGGTACATGCTTGCCTTTCACGGCGCAACTCGTGGGATCGATTCCCACCCAGGACAGATATTTGTGTGCATGAACATGTTTGAATGTCCTAAGCCTGGGTGTAATATCCATATAAGTATTTACAAAAGAAAAGTAGTATATGTAATACATCAGTTATCTGGTTTCCATAGTACAAGCTCCGCTTAGTTTGGGAGCAGATGGCCGTGTGTGAACAATGTCTGAGGATATTTCATTATATACGAAACATTATGTAAAACTTCTTAATAGTAGATGAATAACAGCAATATTTTTTTAATTATTCATAATATTTACAACGACTCAAAAAATAAACAATAGTAATTCTCTAGACTTATGCCCGGGCTACACGACGCTAGTTTTTCAAGCTAGGATAGCAAGCTAGTTCTCTTTTAAACAGTCTTGGCTACCAGACCTGGCTTGGAATATGATAGTTCTGTTTACCCTAGGCTATTTTATTTTAAGCTAGTATTATTGCTGTGACCGAGGTGACCAGACGTCCAAAATGAACTGCACACGAAAAAAAAACACTATTCGACTGAAACAGTTACTTCAAAAACTGTGCCAATTCGCACTAGACGATATCCTGAAATGATTTTTGACATTTGAAAGCCAGCCAGTCAGTTTCCTCTTTTAAAAATATGATCTAGATTTATTCGTTTTAACCTCTTCGATGTCTGATTTCGACTACCACACGGACAGAGTCGCGGGCAGAAGCTACTTATATATAAATTACACTGTCACAGAACAAATAATCGTACTCATTCAGCTTAGTAGTCAAGATAACCAGAACTACAAGCCAGTCAAGTTCCACTTACCTATCTTCATCGTCTTTCCCGTTTGCCGATCCACGAAGTGGCTCCTCCGAGCACTGTTGATGACGCTCCACAAAGTCCTCACTACCACGGAGTAGGGCGAAAATCAGGATCACCGACGCGGAAGAGAGCTCCGCATCATAGATCACACGTTTGCAGGCCGGATTTCTGTAGTCTATGGAACAGATGAAAAAAAAAATTAACAATTAAATCGAATCTTGATTATTTTCATTTAAATGCAGCTGGTTCCGTACAGCTGTAGAAATGCTAAACGTGATATTTGGGTAACGCTAAACGGTTGCAATACATAAGATTATGAGGTTTGAGGCGTATGTGTAATTCTATCCGAATTACACATACGCTATAATTTATGCGCGTAAAACCTCATAATCTTATGTATTGCCACCGTTTAGCGTTACCCAAATATCACGTTATGGGTAAGCTATATTACTATAAAGGTAGTTTTGCGCAAAAGAGTAACAAACATACACACTCACACAATCACAAACTTTTGCCTTTATAATATTAGTGTGATATAGTAGGACCTCTAGCGGTTTTGGCAGTGCACGCCGGAATAGCTCGCAGATGGTAGATTTTTTCCTACTTACTTGACACTTATCGACATATTTTGGACAATTCACACAATATCTTGATAAATCGTAGCCTATGTGTTATTCTGATGTATGTATAAGCCATATTGTTGTAGAGTTTCATTAAAATCTATTTAGTAGCTTTTACGTGAACGAGTAACAAACATCCATCCATCCATTCCCACAAACTTTCGCGATTATAATATTAGTAGAATGACGTTTTTTTTTAAAAAAAAAGAACAATGAAGAGGCTTCTCTCGCAATATAGATCGAATTATAAATGTCGAAATCTGCAAGCTAACCAAAGTATAAAAGATAGCCTGAAGACTTTTCAAACTAACCTGCCAGTAACCGCCCAGAGTCGAGGATCGAACCCCACAGGGAGTGCCCTCCGCGTGCGGGTACTTTATTTCTAGTTTAACTAAACGGCTGGAGCCCTCGCTCAACTCTATAGTCTGGTGAAGCAGTGAAATGCTCATAGGCTCACTGCACTGTAATCGTCATGTTAAAAAAAGAGCAATGGAGCATTCATGTTTGCACTGTCTTACTGCGCACATCATCTTGTGTTACTGTTTGTTTGTAAAATCTATATTTTATTTATGCTGGATGGGTTTGCGCTTGACCACGATCTCACCTAATGGTAAGTATAATAGAATAGAATAGAATAGAATAATTTCATTTTGCTCATAAAACATGGTACATAATAATAGATGTTGATGTCACAAGTTATGACATGCAAAATCTTAAAAACTAAAAATCTTAAATTTAAGTTACAATGTCACTATATACACAATTAAAACAATAAACTACAATAAAAAAAATTTCGGATGCAGATATGAGATATTATTTATTATATTTTATATTGAGAAAATTCATTTATGCTATAAAAACATTTATCAGAGAGCTACTGTGTAAATTGTACTTTAAATTTATTTAATGCTAGATCTCTGAATGAATAAGGAATATTATTATATATTTTAATGCACATAATGAAACTATTATTATTCGTAGCTGTTAGATTAGTTCGTGGGCGAAACAGTTTATTCACATTTAACGTTCTAGGGTTAAAATAGTGTGTAGCTTGCTGAAAAATATGTGTATGTTATTTTTACAAATAGACATGACTCCAGGATATACAGACATGGAACAGTTAACAATTTATGTTTCCTAAAAATAGGACGACACGAATCTGTTTGTTTTAAATTAAAGATTGTTCTCAAACACTTTTTTTGCAAGATTAATACCCTATCTATATCTACAGATCGACCCCACATAACTATACCATATCTTAAGATTGAACAGACATAGCCATGGTATGCTGTGATAGCTGTTGTGATTTTGCATCCAATAAACGAAGCGCTTCATAATACTTTATGAAGCGCTTCGTTTACATCATTTTCATAGTTATTTTTATTGGTACCCTTTAGTACAACTGTAGTGTCGTCGGCAAATAAAATGCATTCTTGGCCAATGGTAGATGGAAGATCATTAATGTATAGCAGGAATAAAAGTGTATTAGATTGATTTACAATATTTGTATAAAACTCATTGAAATGATTAGCAAATGTATCTCGATTTGTGAATTCATTATTATTTACCGAGATCTTATTAATTGATTTATACGTATGGTCAGAAAATGTGTTTCTTTATTAAATTCCATGCTGCTTTGCATTTGTTTTTAGCGTTTGAAATATATTTTGTACTAGCTTTTTCCCGCGACTTCGTTCGCGTGGAATAGTGTCTTCCGGCAGATTTTTGGTTTTACCCACATAGTTCCCGATCTCGCGGGATCTCTTCAAAAACGAAATGTGGACGATATTCTAGGGAACTCTTCAAAAATCAACATAATGAGCTCTGCGTTTGTTTTGAAGATATGTATACTCACTTAGGGCATTAAAGCCGTTATTGCCGATCGAAAAAGGCGAAAATGTTATTTTTCCCTTATTTTCAAAATATTATTTTGATTTGCCATTTCAGAAAAAAATACTGTTTCTCCCTTGACAAATTTTCTATTATTTTTATTCGCTTTAAAGATTATTAAAGTTTCTTACACCAAGACATTTCTGTATACCACGTTTTTAGTTTTGCCATCCTTTGCAAAAATATATAGGTCTTGTGGTTTTGACACTCTTGAGCACGCAACGTAGAGTTGTCCATGGGAGAAACAGGCTTTTTCAAGATGTACCCCCGCAACTTTAAGCGTTTGCCCTTGGGATTTATTTATGGTAATTGCAAACGCAGTTTTCAGCGGAAACTAAACTCTTTTGAATTGGAATGGGAAATCAGTTGGAATGATGGGAATGCGGGGAATAATTACAGTTTCGCCTTTTGCCATTCCAGTCATAATAACGGCTTTAATGACATTCCGTCCTAAATAGGTTACTTGTAACCATGTGCCGTTACATAGCGTTGGTGGATCTAGGTTTCTCATAAGCATCACAGGAACTCCAACTTTCAGCCTCAACTTGTGAGAAGGCACTCCTGATAACTCTAAGGAGTTGAGAAACTCTGTTGGGTAAGATGTCACTTGCTCGGTATCCACGACGTTATCTACTGATAGATACTCGATGACATCTCCCTCTACGTCAGACATAATTTGGTCATTTATCCGGCCTACTATTTCATTTGTTGGCGCCAATATCGCCCTTTCGCATAACCATTCCCGATTTTCGATATTAGCGCGTAAATCCGGATAGACACTATTTTTTAAATTGTATGTGCTATCCACAATTTGGCATCATTCGCTGCTCAGCGTGATCATACTCTCGGAGTCGGTAGGCATACGATCCTCGCCGATCTTCAGAAGAGCAGCAGCATACTGCCCGGCTTGATAATCATTATGGAGTAATACTCGCATATTCGTCGACAGTGAAACCTTTTGCACATGTGTCCATAGCACAGATGCTTTTAAACAGGCATTGATTTCATCTGCCGGTGTGCCCCTTGCTATAACCGGCAGGGTCTGCCGGAAGTCACCGGCCAATAGAACCACCATTCCTCCCATAATACCTTGATTGTTTTTTATGTCTTTCATCGTGCGACGAAGTGCTTCGATTGCTCTTTTATAGGACATCGTACATTCATCCCAAACCAGGAGTTTACATTGTTGCAACATTCTTCCACGCTCACTACTTTTACTTATGTTACAAACTGGCATTTCCTCCCAACGCCATCTATCGAGCATAGTGACAACTCGGATTATTTATCTATACTCCGTTCGGGCATTTTCTTTGTACTAAAAGTGTTATTATATTGATATTATTTTTTTCATACCTTTTTACTATTTATTTACTTTTTTCCGATGAATTAAAACAATAACATGAACCGAACTCGTGTAACGATCGACACCATTGCGCGGTCACCAACTCGACATATAGTACTAATAGATCTATACTCCATTAGAGCATTTTCTTTGTACTAAAAGTTGTATTATATTATATTTTCATACCTTTTTACTATTTATTTACATTTTTGCGATGAATTTTCAGTACTGAATTGATGCCGACTCTTGACCAATAGATGGCGCTGTATGTCCGGAATAAATTTTATTTTTTATTTTATTTTTGTAATAAAAACTATCCTATGTCCTTAAGTTCCAAACTATGTCTGTACCAAATTTCACACAAATCGGTTCAGTAGTTTAGGCCTGAAGCAAAGACAGACAGACAGACAGACAGAGTTACTTTCGCATTTATAATATTAGTTTGGATTTGGATTGTCATTCTTTCTTGAGGTTGTAATGCAGCATCTTAATAGTTTTGAGTATTTTTGATATCGGTTTAAATTCGATGGAATAAATCCTTTGGTATATTTTGTATATAGTTCTCTTTTTGTATCACAGCTATTCTTTATACCCCTTGTAAACCATTTACATTTCCGGGTGTCTTGATTAGATATTTTTACCCGAATGTAAGGAAAACAAAGTTTGTAAAATAATTGATACAAATCATGGAAACTTTCAAATGCTTGGCATGCGGAGCTTTCATTGAAAATCTCCTGAAAAGAAAGAGCTGAAAAACAATCCAAAAACTTTTCACGATATTCGTCACTATAATCTCGCTTAAATTCAAACCACCATTTGTGCGATGGAACACGTCCTTTTCGAACTTTCCAGGTAAAGGTTTGGGTTGTATGGACGGATAGACATTTTTTTTTTTTTTTTTTTTTTTTGCGGGGTGGAAAATCCTGCATGGATGTCCTCCGCCTTGGGGGAGGCGGAGGGGTCTGTCAGACTCCTACTGACTAAAAACCACCCCGGTGTTCCATCTCACACCTGCGCCGGGGGTCGCGGGTACAAACGATACTTCCGCAACCCCTAGCTGGTGCTGGCCCATGTCTGCGGGCCTCCTCGCATTTGTGGGGGGGAGTGAGGTGTTGAACTCCCCTCGCAACGTCTAAGAGGGGCGCGCGTGGAACACGTCGCGCCGCCGCCTCGGGTCCAGATGTGTAGTGGGCGACGGACGCCCCCGAGTCCGTCGCCCCTGGACCCATTTAGGGGGGCTGGAAGAGGGCGTTATCCGCCCTCCGCCGAAGCCCGGTGCGTCTGCTGCGGGCTGGGTGAGAGGACTTGATCTCCCTCTCCCTTTCCGCAGCTTCCTTCCGCGAGATGAAGGAAACCACCGCGTCCCAGGACTCTTCGCCGCCAACCATCGAATTCACGACGGCCGGCAGCGACAGGTCACTGCCTACTCCAGAAATGAGGGCACGGCGCTGCTCCTCCCAAGCGGCACACTCTGCCAGCGTATGCAGCGCCGTGTATGGACGGATAGACCTAGTTCAAGTACGTTAGATGCACCCTTGTCAATATTCGTAATAATATGGTCAATACAGTTTTTCGATTTTTTTGTTTTACGGGTCGGTATCGTTAAGACTTGCGTCATATTAAAGTTTTCCACGAGCGCTAAATAGTCAATTTTAACTTCCCTTCCCTTCCCGCTACGCTACGGCTCAGTGCGTCGGAGGTTCGCTGTGAAATAATATTATTTTTCTGCTATTTCGTGATTGTTTTGTGACCTGTGTTTTGTTTCTAGCTTTAGTGTTAGTGCTAAATACTACAATCTGTAAGTTTTTTAAGTGTTTTAATAAGTAATATCTGGATTTTTGTTCAAATTATCGTTCGGTGAGTAAGTTTAACTTTTTTCTTGTGAGGGTACCGCGTCATAGTCACAGTTACTTGTTATCGTGCTAAATTAGTTATCGTGCTGTTTACATTAAAGCGCTTGCTTACTTACTTACTTATCGTATGGGTAGTGGTTACCCTAGTGTCAGAGTTGTTCAAGCCGCCCAGTAGGCCTCTGACATGGCTTAACGACTGTTGTCTAATGACTACAACCGGGACCGACAGCTTAACGTGCCCTCCGAAGCACGGAGACGCTCAGAAATTAAACCACTTTGGCGGTCACCCATCTATGAACTGACCGCGAACCTAGTTGCTTAACCTCACCGATCACTTACGGACCGGTGAGAGCATCTAGTTATGAGCGCTTGCTTATTTCGTGTGAATAACATGTCAAAAATGAATGATGTCCCCCCCGATAGAGGGCGAAACGTATTTGGGAGAAGTAAGCAGACTCCCAGAACGCCCCCTTCAGGCTTCAACAAACGAGTGTTAGACGATGCGTCACCGACGTTTTGTACTCCCGATGGTCAACAGGAATCGGACATAAAACGTTTTCGGCGATCTCAATCCGATTATTCGTCTTCATTAAATATTAGCGATACAAACAGTGCGGAATATAATTATTGCGATCTTGTGACACAAGCTTCCGTTTATCTGTCAAAGGTTAACGAATTAGTCAGTGATTCCAACTCGGGTATGAATATCGCGAATAAGCTATCGGTGATGGATTGTACGCAGCGCCTTACCAGTATTATTTCATTACTTGCGCTTAAATCTTCATGCAATGAAACTAAATTGGCGAACGCAGAACGTCAGTTAGATCTTTGCGTAAATAAAACCAATTCTGAGATTCCTACGTACGCGGAACAATTAAAACTGCGTTTACCGAAAAAAACCGCCGCCCCCATAGTACAGACGCGAAAACCGGTTCCTTCAATTATTGCGTATCCCACCGCTGAGCGATCAGCGGAGTACGCGACTTCGTCGGCGACCAAGGAAGCGCTTATGAAGGCTATAAAACCCGCGGACGACGGTTTTCAAATAGTAGGCGTTAAAAAAACTTCCAATTCTGGCGTTGTACTCCGAGTGGCAAATGAAACCCAACTCAATAAAATTCGCTCTGTCGAGGCCATTCGTTCGGCGGGTTTAAAACTTCAAACTCCATCCGGGCGACGACCGCGCATACTTATAAAAGATATACCGTCGTCAATGGACGACCAGGTCTTTTTAACGGCGTTATACAGGCAAAATATCAAAGATAGTGATCTTAAAGTCAGCGAAGACGATTTTACGTCTAAAACTAAAATTGTGCGCAAGCGTAACGTAGCTAATGGGCGCAAGTGGGTGGGAATTGAGCTCGAACCGGAGATTAGAAAACATTTAGTCAGCACTAAAGAAAAACTTTTCATCGACTGGGCTACATGCCGCTTTATTGATGATTTAGAGGTAGTTCGGTGTTTAAACTGCCAGCAATATGGGCATGTTTTCAAGTACTGTAGTAATAAATTACCTACCTGTGCCTTATGCGCAGAAGCACATCCCACAAAATCATGTAAGCACCACAATGACCCAGAATTTAAACCAGTTTGTGCATCGTGTAAAACATATAAAAAACCTCACGACCACAAATGCGGCTCGGACAACTGCCCCACATTTAAGCATAAACTTGAGCAGTTAGTGCTAAATACCAAATATTAATATGGCTTACTTAAAAATAGGGTAGCTAAATCTTCACAACGATAGGGTTGCGACATCAGAGTTGGAAACTTTAGTCAATGAATACAACTTAGATATAGTGCTTGTACAAGAACAATATCAATATGCGCGTTTAAAAAATAAATTGGTGCAGCTAGACAACAAATCACGGGCTGCTATTTACGTAACGCGTACTAATTTTACGGTAAGCGCTATGCGAAACCTCATGACGTCACACTGTGCTGTCGCTGAAATATCATCCCCATCCTGGAAAGTTTACGTAGTGAGCTGTTATTTTCAGTATTCAGATCCTGCCGGTCCCCATTTACAGCACTTGCGCCATGTTTTGATGTCCCTCAAAGGACACAAAATTATTATTGGCGCAGATGTTAACGCATCCTCTACGTTATGGTATGGCAAATACCGTTCAAGCGATACAGAACGGCGGAACGCCGTCGAAGATTTGGTCGCTGAGATGAATTTATCAATACATAACACTCCTGATGCACCGCCTACTTATTGTAGCGCTACTGGCGAATCTTTTATTGACGTCACTTTTTCAAGCTCAGACGTCCGAATAGATGGATGGCGTGTTTTGCCTGACGCTTCATCCAGTGATCACCGCTTAATCGTGTACGAGTTTGTTCCTCGGTTGGCACAAAGACCTACGGCTATTTACGGTAACTATAGATATCGGCTCAAAGGGGCCGATTGGGATTTTTTCAGAGCTCTTTTTGCCGCGCATGCCAGGGATTTCACCCGGGATGAACTAACAACAGAGGAATGTGCTGTAATGATGTCGGACACTTTTACCTACTGTGCCGATATTGCCATAGGCCGCGTCCCTATCACTAATATTCGAAGATGCGATTGGTGGAATAACTACTTAATTAAAGTTCGATGTGAATTTCGGAGAACACGTAAAAAATATAATAAACTAAAAAAACGTAAAATTGTAGGCGATGTTTTAAATAATGCATATATAAATCTCAAAATAGCTCGTTCACGTTACCGCTCGTCAATAGAGAAATCCAAAGGCAATCTTATTAGAAAAATAGTCGATAAATTAGATAAAGAAGGCCCGTGGTCGCCCCTATACCATGAGTTTAAAGCAAATAGGTCTATAGATTTAGCTTATATTCAAAACATAAAAATCAATAATACCTACACCAGTGGCATAGAGGAGACCACGGAATCCTTACTTAATTCGCTCATACCTGATGATAGTTCCTTGAACGATAATGACTACCATAAGCAGACTAGACAGTGGGCAAACAATCCACCCGCTACCTATATGTCTAGTCTTCCTACAATTAATGAGTTTATGAATACTGTGAAATCGCTACCTGTTAACAAAGCTTCAGGTGAAGATAAAATATCCAACAAAATGATAATAGAAGCCACAAAACAATCCGGTGATTCAATACTAAAAGTTTTAATCGTTGCATATCTGAAGGGACTTTTCCGCGTTCTTGGCGCAGCGGTTTTATTCGTATTATACCAAAAAATGGCGATAAACTGCCTGAAGACCCTAAGTCATACCGACCAATAACGTTACTGCCTTCCTTAGGCAAGCTTCTAGAACGACTTATTGTACCGCGATTGCTGCCGGGAGGACCAAAATTTCACGGAAATCAATTACTGCGGGTAAATCGACAGTGGACGCAGCTATCTCAGTGAGGAAAGCTGTAAACTCGTCCGAATGTAAATACGTTTTGGCCATATTCCTAGATATTTCAGGGGCGTTTGATAATACTTGGTGGCCAATTTTGTTACAAAAACTTAAGTTACGCGGTTGTTACAGTAATATATATTCGATAATCACATCTTATTTCGTACATGGCTCTGCAACTCTTAAGCTTGGTCACTTCAGAGTCACTAAATCGTTAACCATGGGTTGCCCCCAGGGCTCAGTGCTCGCACCGTATCACTGGAACTTGGGTTTTGATGACTTCTTGACATTACCCTTGCCATCACGCTGCTCTCTAACGGCATATGCCGACGATGGCCTCTTACTTATACAGGGTAACTCCAGGAGAGAGTTGGAAAATCTGGCTCAAACTTGCTTAAGTATGATAAGTGAATGGGGTAAAAGAAATCGCCTTACATTTGCTCCTCATAAAACCTACCAACTCCTTCTTAAAGGTGAACTGAAATCCCCCCCGGGCGTAAAACTTAATAATGTTACTGTAAAACGCAAAATATCAACCTGTTATTTGGGTTTAGTTTTAGAAAAGAATTTCTCGTTTATAGAACATATTAAATCAGTTGGGGAAAAAGCTAAGCGAAACTTTTTTGCACTTACAAGGATATCGACGGCAACCTGGGGCCTCTCTTTTAATACTCTTAAAATCATTTACGGGGCAACCTATCTTGGGTGTATATGCTACGGCTCGCCTGTGTGGGCTGATAGGGCTACCATCGGAGCTGCTCGCCGTAAATTACTACAAAGCCAGAGGTTGGCGTTGATATTTCTGTGTAAAGCCTATAGAACAGTGAGCACAGAGGCCCTACCTGTCCTAGCGGGTGTACTACCGGTTGATCTTGAAGTACAAAGACGAGCAGCAATGTATTATTCTACGCGCGATAATTTAGAAAATGATTTCTTATCATTACGCGACCGTGCGAAAATAACCAGGCTATTTATGCCAATAGCTGACTTAAATAACGAACTACTAAATGAATGGCAATGTAGATGGAATACGTCAACCAAGGGTCGCCATCTGCACCAGTTCTTTCCGGACGTACGCGAACGGTTAAATAAAACTTGGCTAATCATAGACCATTGTGTTGCACAATTTCTAACCGGACACGGCAATTTTAAAAGTAAATTGTATAGTTTCAAATTAGTATCTTCACCAATCTGTCTGTGCTCAACATCCAGTAACGAATATGAACAAACTGCTCACCACATCCTGTGGGAGTGTGATCTCTGGCAAAATCAGCGTGATATTATGTTAAACAGCTTGCAACCAATATCTGGAGTAGTTTATTATACGGATCTTGTAGCAACAAGGAACAACTTCCGTGCGTTTAAGCGTTTTTGCCATACCTACTATTGGAATCAAATATAACAGCTCACTTAGGACCCTTAAATTGATCCTCGGTGCTTTTGCAGCTGGCTTCTCTAGTTGCAAATCTCTCATTTTATGAGGCTATAGCCTCTTTACATCATTATGTCTCCCGCTTTGCTCTGGAGGGAAGTGGAACTATTCATTTTCTAACTCCTCCTTTTTTCTGTTTCTGATTAAATTCGTTGCGGGATCCAAGACAGTTAAAGCGATTCCCCGGGACATGCCTGAGCTTCACCGCTCAGTGTCATTTCATTGTGTGCCACTGTTGATCCTGGCTTACAGGAGTTGCAGTGGTGGGTAAGAGGGAGGGACTAGTCCCGTTAAAAAAAAAAAAAAGTCAATTTTAACTTAAGAATATTTTAAAATATCTATGTTTACATCTCCACATATTATATTTTTTTTGCGTTTATAGCGGCATACATATGTTAGTACGCTTTCTAGTTTAAAAAGAAAATCATTCACATTGGATGATGGTGTTCTATACAAATTATTCTCAGTACCTTCCAAGAGAAAGGTTTCACTTAACATATCGCATCAATGTAAGATTTGCTATCTTGGAGGTTCTGTATTGCACAGTAGATAAGATCCTTTTTGTTTAGGGCTCCAGCTATATTCTGATGCATTATTGTTAATGAATTATCAAAATTTGTGTTCAATGTAATATTTACACTAATGTCGAAAAATGTCCTTTTCTGACCTTTTTCGTAACTTCATTATATCAAAATAATATGGAATAGTGCCCGGTTTCATAATCAATAATGGTAAGATGTTGTCGAAGGTGGACCCGCGCGTACCCATAAGATGCCAGTTCACTCTAGCCTTGAATAAACCCGTATTATATGAGTCTGGAAACACATCATTTGATGTGTTTCCACACATCATTTGGGAGGGTATTCCAAAGCTTACTCGTGCGTATGATGAGAGAGGAAGCAAAGCGATTCGTACGGCATGCTAGGATGTCAACAACAAAACGGTAGAGCCTCCTGACGCCTGGTAGTCGGATGAAAAAAGGGGGAATGAGGGATTTGTACATTAAGGTCTTGAAATTCTTCAAGTTATGCTGCCACCATGGACCAACAACAATGTAAGGAACGAAAAGACAGGTAAAGAATGCGAAGAATGTGTGTTGCTGACATCACTCTTTTTAAATGCAACAATATCCCTGTTCTCCATTTATCCTATTCATAAATTATTTTCTTAATATGAATATACATAAGACAGTGAGATTTTTACAGAGATCTTGTGTGGTGTGTAAATATGTATCAATAACATTTCACATTTATGTTAAAGTTATAATGGAACTATAATAATATCTTAAGTAATTCAATAAATTTAATTGTTAATCATCATCATCATCATATCAGCCGAAAGACGCCCACTGCTGGACAAAGGCTTCCCCCAAAGATCTCCAAAATCTCCACAAAGATCTTCCAATTATTAATACTTAATATTATTATGTATATTATAATTTGATTCTGACACACACACACATAGGCACACACATGCACCTTAACCAACAACTACACAACACTAGCTATAGGTAAACAAATTACTGTTTTTTTATATATATTTTAGGACAACAAACAGTTACACTGAGGGTATATAATAAATACCTTAAATGCTAAAAGTAACTTACAGTGGAACCCTGGGCTGGTTCCACTGTAAGTTACTTTCGTCCACAAATTATAATTGTATCATATAATAATAATATCTAGTGACAATGTCACACAGATCATCCTAGCCCCAAACTAAGCAAAGCTTGTACTATGGGTACCAGGCGACGATATACATACTTATATAGATAGATAAATACTTAAATACATAGAAAACATCCACGACTCAGAAACATATATTTGTGCTCATCACACAAATATTTGCACTTACTGGGATTCAAACCCATGACCACCAGCTTCGTAGTCAGGAGCACTACCAACTAGGCTACGGTGACCATCATATAAGTGAACAGTAATTGTTCTTTTGAGATTAAATGTTCTTTAAACCTAATAAATTATCATTCATCAAATGGTAATAAATTCATCTGCTATGCTGATTAACAGACATAATATGGCTGATCGTGATATGCAGCTATAGGATTTTGAACACTTTTTTAGTATGGCATTGAAATATTCTGTTGAATAATAATTAAGAATATATTCTGTTAATTAAAAAAAAAGGATAACAATATGTATGTCAATCCTATTATTATGGAATCTAATGTATGGGCAAACAAGAGTATGTCACATAACTTTTATGATAAACAAACAATGCGGGCAAATGAAATTCGGGCATATTGGTATTATTGCTTATATAATTTAACCATTAATTAAGTATGTAGTAATTTTTTATTGTTACCAATTCATTATATCCAAACTATCCAAACTAATATTATAAATGCGAAAGTAACTCTGTCTGTCTTTCTGTCTGTCTGTCTTTGCTTCACGCCTAAACTACTGAACCGATTTGTGTGAAATTTGGTACAGACATAGTTTGGAACTTGAGAAAGGACATAGGATAGTTTGTATTACAAAAAATAAAATAGCGCCATCTATTGGTCAAGAGTCGGCATCAATTCAGTACTGAAAATTCATCGGAAAAATGTAAATAAATAGTAAAAAGGTATGAAAATATAATATAATATAACTTTTAGTACAAAGAAAATGCTCTAACGGAGTATAGATAATTCTATTAGTACTATATGTCGAGTTGGTGATCGCGAAATGGTGTCGATCGTTACACGAGTTCTTTAATTCATCAGAAAAAAGTAAAAAGGTATGAAAAAAATAATATCAATATAATAAAACTTTTAGTACAAAGAAAATGCCCGAACGGAGTATAGATAAACTATGCTCGATAGATGGCGTTGGGATCGAAATAGAGATCCCGGGAGATCCGGAACTATGTGGGTAAAACCAAAAATCTGCCGGAAGTCACTATTCCACGCGAACGAAGTCGCGGGCAAAAGCTAGTAATTCTATAATTCTCTGAATAAAATATTATAAAAGACAGGTAATTAGAAATTAGTGAGTGGCAAATGTTTAATTGGTTCTACTAACTTATTAAATAATAAAAATGTCCTCCCAAATTTCGACCACAGGGTCAGTCTCAATAGAGATTACCCATTTGCACTGGACATATTACAGTGCACAAGTGTGTTTGCAAACACAGGGGCACTTTATATTCCATCACTTACATAATCCAATGGGATGACTAGCAACACAACCAGAAAGAGGTAAGGTACCATACAGAGAGAACTATGTGCCCTCCGAGGCACAGGGTATATAAATACTACCAAGTCCCTGCGACTAAGATTTTTTCTGTACAGAAAATTCCCAAAATTTACTTTTTCATCATACCCAGGATTTAAACATAGGATCTCATTATCTGCGATTGACCATGTTACATCTAGATGCTAAACCAAATGGCTATACAATACGGTTTCATCTGTAGTATATTAGGCTGATCTTGGGTGGACATAATTTGATAAGCAATATGTTACTGGAGTACTTTATAAAGGACGGCAACCTAGCCAAAGCAGAGCTCATACTGCACTTAATATGTGGATTATGTACCATTAAGTGAGAGACCTCAGCAAAAAACATGGAAGTTTCACATTACTTTTCATCATATGAATTGAATGAATTGAACCCATTAAACACATGTAACACGCTCAGCGCCTAGCCCTATAAGCCAATACCACCAAATGTTTTTGATATTTTTCTTTGTTTTTAGTCTCTAAAATAGGTTAGACACCTTAGAAGAATGAATTTTGGCATCCCCTTCCCTTTTTTTTGCTAAACAGAATGTATGGAAAGTGTGCGCGTTAGCGATACACGGCACTTGGTCAGTGGGTATTCTTAGGGGCGGGTTTTTCTAAGCTACTCACCTTTTAAAGTTCGGTTGTACCCAATCCTATCGCTCAGATAGACATTGATCGCGAGTTTTTTCTCCGATTCTTCACCTAATTTCTTCTCCTCACCCAGGAGAACAGCAGCAGCGCCTCCCTCCCCCAACCCAGGTATAATTATGAGTTCATCTTCCTGGATTTGTCTCTCAAACTCGGCCTCAACAGGGTCCGAAAACATCGCGTCTGCTGACCGTTTTCCACCACGCCACTGTTCAAACATTGTCAGTATCGCGACCACTAAAACCACTAGCAAAGTTACTTTGGCCGCTTGGTACAATTTTCGCACGGGAAAAGCAAGCAGCCATTATAAAAATATACACACAGGACGCGGCTAGCGCACATATATATAACTATATTAGTTAGCGGCACAGAGTACTATGTATATGCGGCGAACGACTGATTTTGACGTTTTAAGTGCAATTTTTTTTTTTTTTTTTTTTATATTTTTTGCCCTCTTTGGGCAGGCTAAGGTCTGTGACCATACCGCCTCGTCTTCAGTTGTAATTTTTCTGTTTCAAAGTCAGTCAGTCATGTCCGTCGCGTCCGTCACAGTCATGTCCATCACGTCCGTCACATTCAAGTCATAGTCCTACCCCAGTAAAGCAGTGGAGACTTTACTAGAGGCTTCTATGGAGTTTTGGTTACAACACGGAAAATCACAATTCACGGCAATATTGCACTTTCCTCCACTTGTGTACGTTGTCGAAGATGTTATGTCTAAAAATCCACCATATTTACACATAAAAACTCGAATTTACACCAGTTTTTGAAAATAAAACATAGCCTCGATGCGTCCTTTTCCGCGTTGGCGCCAAAAACCGTGTTTTTAAGTGCAACCATGTTTGTTTACAGTTTAATTTTTTAATTAGGAAAGGCAAACGTAAACATGCTATTCAGCCTAATCACTAATGGAAACATTGTTATTATTTAAGTCTCATGAAAATTTATCGCTAAATTTTACGATTGGTTGACATTTTTTCATCAAGTAGTATTTTCTAAGACTTTCATATACCAGTCGTAGCGAGTAGCTATAGATAAGTACACGACTACGCCTATTCTGTACTCTACAGAAAAGGAGGAAAATGTGTTCTCTCATAAGTTCCGAAGAAGAAGGTATATTTGACTTCTGAGGGACAGGCAACGCTACCCTGTTCTCCTTTTGGAAAACAAGGGATAAACATCCCTAGACTAATAATAATAAGTTTATTTGCTAAATAATGCGTATGAATTTAAATTAGCGTATGATGACCTCGTCCCACTGGAATAAGTTTTGCCTAATCTGTAGCGCAGGTTCAACACCAAATCTACGCAGGGGCTGACATTAGGGTGTATAAACAAATTTCATGGTTTTATCATCAGCTACATCATAATATCTTTGGCTACATCACGTAATCGTCTAAATACGTTCATCAGTTTTCATAATTTCCCACTTAATATTTCTCACGCTAAAATGAGGGTTACTAACACATGCTAATATTACACTTAAACCTACTTAACAAAAAAGATTAAATTACGTACGGTATATTAGTCTTTATTTCACGTAAATCTATGCAGTATTACGAAAGTTATAACTGTGAGAAGTTTTGAGCACTTTTAATTTTCCAAGATATCGCGCGATTGGCGCGTGACGTCAGCGGTCCGGTCGCTCCGTGCGCTTGCGCCCCGCGCCATATGAACAGATTGAAGTGATAACTCGCGCGTGCGCTGTACTTGTATCATTGCTTTGTTTATCAATTTGTTATTATTGTATTACATCAACCTGTTAAATACCTTGTGAGCTACATATGGGTCACATTGGAGGTAGATTTCCTTACACGGCAGACAAACTTTGATTAACAGTAGCATGCGGTGTCAAGAATCCAAAGTTTCTTAATATACCAATAATACTCTCGACTTAGTTACTTACTTATTTTTTGTTTTAGTACCTTTTTAATTAAATATAATAAAGAACTATCTAAACTTATATAAAATAAAAATATTATAAGGAGGTACCTTTTTATATTTATATATAATTCCAAATTTTAATGTCATTATAGACGACCAAAATAAGACCAAACGGCAGAGGATAAACTCACTCTGTGAATGAATCTTCAAAAGTGTTAACGATATGTCTAGTATTTAGGATACAATGAAGGCCGGTACTATTATATATAAATAACATAAAAACAAAGGCTAGCCTTCACAGAATATATAAGACGACCAAATTAGATAGCGATTACAATAAATATTCGGGATATAGGGCACTTGTCAAAAAATTGATTGAATCAGCACACAAAGTACATTTAGAAAAGATACAAAGTCAGTTTGCTAAGGATCCTAAATCTTTCTGGCTGTACATTAGATCACAGAAAATCAGTGTTAACAAGCAAATAATTGTACATGAAGGCCAGAATTTGACAGATGATGAGTGTGCAGTACAGTTCGCGAAGTACTTTGAGTCTGTTTACAGTAGGGAAGCACCGAACCTCGACCCGTGTGAGGCGGCGGCGGACAGCGCGGCGGACGCGGCGCGAGTCGCGCTGCCCGCGCTCAGCCTTGACGAAGTGCGCGCGGCACTCCAGCGCATTAAGCCCAAGCGCTCTGCCGGCCCAGACGGCATACCAGCCTTTCTTTTTAGAGACTGTAGTCGAATGTTGGCGGAGCCTTTACATCATATTTTTAACATAAGTCTTAGTGTAGCGACATTTCCGTCTCAGTGGAAAATAACGCGGGTCATTCCGGTACCCAAAGGTAAAGCGGGATCAAACATTGAAGGCTATAGGCCAGTGGCAGTACTCTCGACACCAGCTAAAGTTTTCGAGTCGGCTATCCAGCGCTGTGTACAGATGCAAGTATCCTCGAGATTAACAGACGCACAACACGGTTTTAGGCCAGCGCGTAGTACTGCCACTAACCTACCTACTTTTATGTCACAAGTTGTGCCGGTGGTGGAAGCGGGGGGCCAGGTTGACGTGGCATATTTTGATTTTAAAAAAGCCTTCAACACTGTTGATAATAACAGGTTATTATTAAAGTTAACAGATAAAGGTTTTACTCCCCAGTTACTTAGATTCTTCTCTAGCTATATGTTCAATAGAAAACAGTATGTAGACTACAATGGCAGACACTCTGATCTATACTACACATTATCTGGGGTCAGCCAAGGTAGCACATTGGGACCTTTAGAATTCATTCCTGCTTATTATTTGCCGACGACCTTAAGGTCTTCCATGAAGTTAAAAAGGAAGATGATTGTGAGCGCTTACAGGACGATATAAATGGAATAATGAAGTGGAGTCAGGAGAATAAGCTTTACTTTAACGTAAATAAGTGCTCAGTAATGAGTTTTACACGTAAGAGTACACCGATAACTTATAATTATGTAATTGATACTTCTCCCATGCAGCGAGTTGATCGGGTTCGCGATTTAGGGATAAACATGACTCCGGATCTTACATTTCGCCAACACGTAACTGACTGTTGTAAAAAAGCATTTAGAAACTTGGGCTTTTTATTAAGACAATCACGAAGATTCACAAACATTACAACAGTCAAAGTATTGTATGATGCTCTTGTTAGATCCCATCTGGAGCATTGTGCGGTGGTGTGGGATCCACATGAGGCTAAATATACGGTGATGTTAGAGAGAGTACAAAACAAGTTTACGCGTCACTTGTATCACAAATTGTATGGAGTGTATCCGCTGTATCCGTTGATGTACCCTACCCTATTCGTACTGGGTATGGTCGGGTACAATCAGCTGAGGGTGCGGAGAGAGTTTACCCTGGTCGCGTGCCTGATTAGGGTGCTGCGTGGCCTTGAGCATCACCCGAAGCTGTTACAACAACTGGGCCTATGTGTGCCGGATTGCTATGTGAGGAGGAGACGAAAACCGCCATTGTTAGCCGTGCCTACTGCTAGGACCAATCTTTTAGCAAAGGCTCCCCTTACTCGTGCGATCCGTACTATAAATAGGGTCCATGACCGGATAGATATACTGACCTGTACCAAGAGTGAATTCGCAAAGGTGTTATTATATACTTTGTGTTATTAATTCTATTTGATTTTATGTACCTATTAGATAAGATTTATAATATGTTTGCTTTTATATACACACTATCGCATTAGGTCTACCCTGTAATGATTATGTGTTAAGGAGCTGATAAATAAATAAATAAATAAAAAAATATTTCTAGCAAAATGTTTGTAAAATTTTGTACACCATCTCCAAGTATACTTACGTACGCAGGTAAGTACTATACTCAGCGGCCCGCTAACTGCTGTAGATTAATACCACTGTCATTCTTAACGTATTTTTTGAAAGACAATAATAATACTATAATACTTTACAAACATATAATAGACGGACACAAACTACATCCAGACTCTGAACAACTATTTACGGGTTACACAAATAGTTATCCGGCGCGGAAATAAAACCTCGGTCACACAGCGGCGACTGTCTTAGCCGCTGCGCCTCACTTGCAGTTAATTTTACTTCACTTATATTCAACATACCTATTTTTACTTATTAAGTATTAGTGGTTAAAGTCAAACGTAGATAATAATCACGAAATATTGTATAAGTAGGTAAAATATTTCGTGGTTATTATATATTTTTTCTAATAATCTACGTCAGTAAGTTAGGCAACATTACCTATTCTCATTTAAAATATAAGATATTGTTGGTTTATATATTTATTATAACATCCTGATATCAAGGTTCCTGATAGATAATAACAGTATTAATGTCTCTTATTTAAAGATTAAATTGTAAAATCCTTAAATGGCAAAGGTAGCTAAACTTAAAAGTTTATCTACCTTTGTCAGAAGTTGATTATAAAATGCACCAATAGATAACGTAATGCTTCATGAGAAAAGTATAAATATAATAGCTATTGACATCAAAATAATAGTCATAACAAAATGCAATAGTTTTCAGTCCTATTGAATCCTGTCTGCGTATTGCGGTCATCCATTTCTTCCTTATCATAGGATATTTAGGTATACTAAAAACAATTTTTGGGTGTGTTAACATTGGAATTAAAACTCTTGGGCACTACACGGCATTTTCTAATAATTTTCTCGCTATAAAATAGCAAGTACGAGCCACCAGCAGCGGTGATTAAATGAATAGTACCTAGATTTGTACCCGCAAACCGGCCGGCGCGCTGCGTGAGGCGACACGTGACGTCACAGCGCGATCAAACGCCGCTTGCAGTTTAAATAATATCGCTCGAAAATCCGTACTTTGATTGCTATTATCTCTGCTGTCTTTGGGAATATAAAAAAAGTAAATATGCAGATGTTCTTGTATTTTATTCTAGATTACTTTCGCATATCTAGAATAAAACATTGGCCAGGCTCATTAGTTCCGCTCGCATTATCTTATAAAATACCTACCTGTTCCACTTTGTTTCTATCTACCATCCAACTAATTCTTATTGGTGATTTTAATAAGCTTTCTTCATAGGTCTGTTGCCATATGGCCTCATTTGATTTTAACTATTTTGGATGATTAAATAAAATTAATTGATTTAAATCTTCTTGGCCTTGGCTTCTTTATACTTTTGTTTCTTAATTATAATTGGTTAACCCAAAGATATTATAATATAACAAGATTGCGCACTCCAAGATTTAGTTCAAAGTAAAATGAACTCAAAATCTTTAAGATACAGTCCATTTCTCTTTGTAGTGTACCAATAGGAAAAAACGGACCACTTGAGAGGCTCTCGTTTTGGAATCTGTCCCTGTCTAACAGATGGCCAGCCTAAAAATAACTTACTTGACGTATAAAATAGTAGAATTTTTGGTCAAACACCTAGGATTATGTTTTCATATAACTATCATTAAATAGTTTTTATTTATTTAAGACGTACTTACACAACGTTTTTTTAAACTATGTCTTATTCTTTGATAGCTTTTTAAATACATTTAATTTGGGTTTAGTAAATTCAATAGCAGTATTTATAAGAAATGACGTTTACCACACTCAATTTGTAAACAAATATGGCGAATGTTTGTTTTGAAATTATTTATCGTATTGTGCTCCAATCCAGTTCCAATTTGCTTAAAAATGGTTTTAACTTGTTGCGTAAAAGGGTGTAAAAGTGAGGGTCATCTGGGGAGTGGTATATCTTTTCACAAGTAATTGTTATCTTGTAATGTTTCTATATTTTGGCTAAGTTCAGCAACAGGGTAACCATTCGTTACGTATTTAATGGATCGTTTTTCTAGATTTCCCAAAAACGAGGAATGGAAACAAAAATGGATGAATATTGTTCCCGGTAAATAATAATCTGATATAGCAATTAACTGTTTTATTACAAATAACATTCACATTTGTTTCAGAGTTTTTGCACATTGACACAAAATACTATTCCCCACTACCAGCCACTAAGCATACCTACTCGAGATTGTTGCCTTTTACAACAAACGATTTTTCCAACCTATCGTAATGTATATTAAGTATTTTATACCTACGTAATAATTGTCTGCTGTGTGGTGACGGCGACAAATATCAGAATCAGAATATCATCACCCCATCTCATCCCGTGGGGGTCGTAGAAGTCGACCCGAGGGAATATCTATCAGAGGACGGGAAGCAGCTTCCTTCTGAGTACTACGACCATCATACTGCGATCGCCAACCCGCCTGCCAAGCGTGGCGATTATGGCATATCCCCTCAAGATGATTCTTGAGGGAGGCTTGTCCAGCAGTGGACTTATTTAAGCTGTAATGATGATGATGAATAATTGTCTATTTCACTATATCTAACACTAAAACGAGGCTACTGTTTCCTCGTGTCAGTGTTTGTTATGAGTAAATAGGTAAGAAATAGACAATTGCTACACTCTTATTAATAACAAAAGATAAAAAATTATCTCAGTTGTTTAGATTAAGCCACTTAGAAGATATTTTCAATTAAGGTAGTGAGTATAGTACTATCCGTGGAATAAATTTAAAAATCGGGCCTGTAGTCTATTAGTGTTACCTGATTTTCACAATCTTATCTATATTGAATATATGTATTACAATAATTATCCTAGAATACCATAGCCGACTGACACAAAACACTTGTTGCGAAAAAGAATATAAGTAAATAAAACATATAATATACTTGAAAACTATTTGGATACATTACGAATATATAATATTTGGAAAGTCTACTGCCTTTGTCCAAAATATCTACCACTACTCACACTTACATTAGGCGGGAATTGTACTATAAATAATTATATAATTTCCAAACGTTTAAAAATCTACAAATAATCTTGGTATAATTTAATTTATATTGCTTGCAGAGAGGCATACAAAATAAAGAAAGTATAAGTAACGAAAACATCTCGAATACGTATACCTAGGTATGCAGTGGGGCGAACAGTAACTTTAAAAGCACTGCACAGGTAGTATGATTATACTTCAAAAGTAAGTTTATTAATTCTCATAAAAACAAGATTTTAAATTTGGCGCGTTAAAACATTCGCATAATTCCACGACGCATGGTCACTCTATTAGAAGGAGATGCCATCCAAAACAGCTACTTCTTGCTCGGGCCGTTTTTGCTCCCTCAGTGCGCAATCTTGTTATATTATAATATCTTTGGGTTAACCCCACTGAATCCGGAAACCCGTAAGTGTAAAGAAAAAAAAAAAAGTAATATGGCGGGTGTCAAAACTTTTTAATTTTCCGTGAATAGTGTACTACCGCCTCCTTCCCGAAATAAGTTGGAATAGAGTTTTCTTACTTACCTACTCAGTTTCGTTAAATAGTCGAACTCAATCCAATAAAATGGCCTCCGGTCGTAAATATAAACCCATGAAAAGCGAACTAGACGCGATATACCGCTTGGAGTTTTATAAAAATAAAAAGGATTGGAAATTTGGTTCCGATGCAAAGAAAAACACTTCTGCAGATATAGAAAAGAAGCCTAAAAGGTAGGTTCAACCATAGTTGTGACTTCTTTCGCAGTTGGCTAAAAATATCGTGAATTTACGAGATAACATTTCTACCTAATTGTTCCTGAGTAAGCAAGCTGATTTGTTTACTTACAATATCTTGTTAAGTTTTGTACTTTACTAAACTTATCCTGGTCAGTGGGTATCCTTAGGGGCGGTTTGTTGGAGTTGGAGTATACGCTTAGGGGCACTATGAGCCGCGAAGAAAACATAAAAAAAAATTTTTTTGGTTTTTTTTTTTTGGGACTTAGAATTTTTTTTTTTTTTTTAGTTTTCGCTATTTCATTGCAGCAACGGATTGACCTTAACCCTAGCAATCAGTTAGGTCCTGAGACGCATGGTCCTACGACGCACCGTTTGCGAGTTAGGGGCTTTTGAACTGTTTCCTTTTTTTACAAAATACTCTATATTTACAAAAGGGTAGCTCGGAGGAAAGTCTTTTCGGGAAAGAAATTGTTGTTCTAGTCGTAAACCACGAAATGACGTCATAAAAGCCTGTGCAAATTAAACAAAAAAAAATCATCAAAATTTTTCTAAGTCATTTGCCCCTGAGGCTACTCAAGCTGGAAGATCGACCGACACTTAGATAAATTTTGATGATTTTTTTTTTCTTTAATTTTCACGGGGTTTTATGGCGTCATCTCGTGGTTTACGACTAGTACAACAATTTCTTTCCCGAAAAGATTTTCCTCCGAGCTACCCTTTTGTAAATATAGAGTATTTTGTAAAAAAAGGAAAAAGTTCAAAAGCCCCTAACTCGCAAACGGTGCGTCGTAGGACCATGCGTCTCAGGACCTAAATGATTCCTAGGGTTAAGGTCAATCCGTTACTGCAATAAAATTCCAAAAAAAAAAAAAAAATCTAAAATTTTCAAATTTTTCTAAGTCCTCGCTCCATAGCCCCCCTAAGGCTACACTCCAACCCTATGTTGAAATAATGAAATTTATTCATCACTTGGGTATTAACATACACTTGTACTTGTCAAGTTCACAGCAGTACCTACATAAATATAGTCGAAATTACTTAGTATTGTAGTACAGAAGGTTCCAAACCAGTTTAATTTAAGCGACTAATACCTGGGGGCATGCTTCTGGGGCGCAGGCCACAGCTCAGGGGGCCTCTGAAGTAAAAAGACAGAATTCTAAATGAGGGTGTGATCACTTGCATAGGATCACCAATCTTGTGTTAAGAGGCCTATGATCCTTGCCAGGAACCTACTGATATTTGTGGACTTATCTGTAGGTAGTCTTTCTAGTATCATAATACTGGCACAGTAATTAAGCTGTGGTAACATATTACCATTTGGAAAAAAGGGATTTAGTTTGATAAGAGGGAATTTGAAAAGCTAGGGTAACCACTGCCCATACAATGAAGTAAAATGACCATCAGGGGGGTGGTGATCCAAGGTGCAAGATTAGTAGAAAATGTAATGAAATGAAATTTATTCAGCACTTGGGTATTAACATACACTTGTACTTTTCATGGTCACAATGCAGTACATAAACATTGTGGGTAGTATAGTGTAAAAATAAAAATTAATTAGTTGTCCATGCAGTTTGTTTTATAGCATATATTTTTTCAAATTCTTAAATAAATAACAAGTTACTAATCTATTATTTTGAAATTTAGTTCTACTATATTAAAATTAAAGAATGGAAGACTAAAGCAAAAAGACGAAATTCTTAATGAGGGTGTGATCACATGCATGGTATCACTGATCATGCATTAATGGGCCAAAGCGATCTTCGCCGCTGAGGAACCTACCCTAGCTAGCCTGTGGCTGTCTCTAGCTACCTAAGTGAACACCCCTGGGAAGAAAGTCACAAAGAAACTCAGGGCTTGCTTTTTTCGTCTTCTCAAGTTTCAATACTGTCTATATCGATATCACAAGATATCATGTGAGGTCTTATCCCTTTACATATAATGATTAAATAATGAAATTATCCTGGAACATTATTCACACCGCCATCTGATCCCAAACTAAGCAGTGCTCGTACTATGGAATCCAGATTACTGATATAATACCTACATATACTAATTTTCTTTTCTAAATACAAAACACTAGAGACAAACAGACATGTTTATGCACACAAATATCTGTCCTGGTGGGAAACAAACCCACAACTGATGGTATGAAAGGCAAGTATCTACCAATCATGCCAACCGGTCTATAAAATAATGATATTAATATACATTTCACATTAACAAGTATATTTTGTTACAAAAAGCAGAGATTTTGTATTTAGTCCTATGTTATCTTACCTCTATTACCCCTACGTCACATACCACAGAAGGTCATCCTACTAGCAGGCCAACAACACAAAACACTGAATCAAACAACCTCTTGCACTACCTGCAGCAAGCAGTTTCCAGTGACCCCCTCATTGGTTAAAGTATATACTGCATATTTATTAAATATTTATGATAATATATAGGTAGATCCTACTAATATTATAAAGGCGAAAGTTTGTGAGTGTGTGAGTGTGTATGTTTGTTACTTCTTCATGTCTAAACTTCAGGAGCAATTTAAAAAAAAATTGGTATGGAGATAGCTGTCACCCTGGATTAACACATAGGCTATAATTTATAAAGTTTAAGTGGGTAAAACCGCAGGGCATAGCTAGTTAATCATATGTTTTAAATTGAATATAACTGAGTTTTTATAAATGTGGTTTAATCATAATGATTGTATATACTTCTGCCTAAATAAGGATGATTTTGGTTGATGTTTTTTCATTTTTATATAGAAGTTCGTGTAAGGCACAAATAAATATATTGGTTTCTTGATTTGGGATCTCTGATCTGCCCTGCTTTAATACTTACTACCTGTACATGACAAGTTGAGACCTGAGGATGGAGACATTGTAAAACTGACAAAGAAAAAGACCTATAGTTTCCATCCATTTCCTTGTAAGTGGCTCTGTTGCCATACACATTGTAAAAAATAACATTTAAAGCAGTTGTCTGTCACACACTTCAGCATTCTCCGAATAAATCACGGGGCTCAGGTCTCAACAAGTCGCGCACAGGTCGGATGATTTTATTTTAACTCCATGAAGAAGGCATCAAATATAATAATATCCTGGGACATTATTTAAACACAGCCATCAGATCCCGAACTAAGCAGAGCTTGTACTATGGAGACCACATAACTGTTATATTAAATATACCACTTTTGTTTTGTAAATACATACTTATATAGATAATTACACCCAGACTCAGGACAAACAGACATGTTCATGCACACAAATAGCTGTCCTGGGTGTGAACCGAACCCACAACCTCTGGGGTGAAAAGCAAGTATTTGCCAACCAGGCATACAAGTAATTTTTCAGTAATAATAATGAAAGAATGAAAAGTAAAACACATCTCTGGGCACTAGATGATAGGATCTCTGATCTGCCTTATTAGCTACCATTCTTACATGTATTACCAGTGCCAATATAAGATATAGTCTATACAGTGTTTCTTTAATTGCATATCATGTCAATGCAATGCCTGAATTAGAGGTAGGGCATAGTAGTTTCACAAATGAGCAGCCCAGTTGGAAAAAACATGCAAGCTCATTGGTGAGGGGGATAGGGTCAGCAATATGCCCTGATATTAAATTTATAGCCTACTACACCAATTGCTTATTCCACCTTACCATATGATAAATATTTTATATTTGATGCTGTATAAACAAAAATACCCACATTTAAATTTTTCTATTTTATTTATAACTAGCTGTGCCCCGCGGTTTTACCCGCGTAAAATTATCACAGCTCCTCCCCGCGTAGGTGATAGCGTGATAATATGTAGCCTATATGTTGACCCGACCTCTTAGGAATATTCATGCAAAATTTGAAGTAAATCCATGCAGTACTTTTTGAGTTTGAGCGGGGGAAGGTCGGCAACGCGCAACGCGCAGCTCTCATGAGCACAGATTAACTTCCACTTTCTTCACTCTTTTTTAACCCTCGAGGCAGGGGGTGTTATAAGTTCGACAGTGATGTCTCTCTCTCTGTGTATGCTCTCTGTGTGTGTCTTTTCTGTGTGTGTGTGTGTGTGTGTGTGTGTGTGTGCGCGCGTGTGTGTGTGCGCGTGTGTGTGCGCGTGTGTGTGCGCGTGTGTGTGTGTGTGTGTGTGTATCTATGTGTGTGTGTCTCTCTCTCTCTCTCTCTCTCTGTGTTATCGTAGCTCTCAAATGGATGGACCGATTTAGATGTGGTTTTTTTTCACTTCTAAGCCAGTGTCCTTACCCACCGTAAGGAAACTTACTTAACTTCTTAGCTATGTTTAGTTAATATCGCTTAAGTAGTGTAAGAGTATCGGCTCTTGTATAAAATGATGTAATTATAGTTGGAGACTGGGGTATTCTAATGGTTAGGTTATTATTGCAGAAGCCTGAAAAAATCGTATGAAGTGGAAACAGAAGATAATGCTGACGGAGTTCCACCGCTGAATAAGGCATTTTTACATGATCTACCAGGTAATTATCAGAAGTGGGATGGGAAAGTTTTGTTATTTCGGTTTCAATATTATTTTGTCTTGACTAGGCATTAACAATTTTAATTTATGTTATATTACGGTTCTGGAAGATTTTTAGATTATCTACACTTCATATTATAAAGGGAGGAAAGATTTGTTGCTTTTGGAGTTTTGTTTGTTGTGGATAATCTCAACTACTACACCAATATAAATGTATATTATGAGCGAGTACCATAGGCTATATAGTTAATGGAATTAAATTAAGGATCCCTACGAAAACCACAGTAATGACTAACTAAACTGAAAACTATATATAATAGAACAAAAAATATACTGCAATATTAAAGAATATGTCAATATCTCCAAAAATTTTTGCATTACTTACTACTTTAATAGAAAAATTCTTCTCAATTATTTTGAAACTACCTAATATAATGTAATACTTATTTTTTTCTTTACATGTAAAAAATAGCATATTGAGAGAAAGCACTGATCTCACTTCTCTAGTAAAAAAAAATAGTTTATGTTAACCTAGTTATATTAGTGGTAGTTTCTATCTTTAATTTAAGACCATAGGTAATATAGTTTTTATAAGATTTGGTTTTGTAATAATATTGTAAGTGTTGTATGCACCCGTAAAGGCAAATCACGCAGCACTTCTATTTAAACATGAACAAATTGTTAAGTTGCATTGTGAAATGTCGATGGTGTATCATTTATAAATAAACGCATGTTGTATGCAGTAGCCTACCCCCAGTCCGCATTTTATTGTTTACTAGCTGTGCCCCGCGGTTTTAACTGCGTTAAAGTTTATAAATTATCACAGCTCCTCCCTCGTAGGTTATAGCGTGATAATATGTAGCCTAGCCGACCTCTTAGTAATATCCATGCAAAATTTGAAGTAAATCCATGCAGTACTTTTTGAGTTTAGCCCGGACATACATACAGACAAACAGATAAACAAACAAAAATTCTAAAAACTATATTTTTGGCTTCGATTTTGATTGTAGATCTAAGTATCCAAGTATCCTTTTAAAAATATATTCAATGTACAGTTTTGACTTTCCTCGTATTATTATAGTACCTATAGATTTTTTTTATATAAGAGGCGACAAACGACCAGTTTAACCAAAAATCACCGCTCATCGGCACTCGCAACCCCAGAAGGGTCGCGGGTGCGTTGCCGGCCTTTAAAAGACTCAGCAAACCAGTTTTGCTGAACTTCCCCCCCACCCCGGTGAGTTCAGGCGACCTTACTGACACGCAGAAACACAACATTCAATTAATAATGTTATTATTAAGGTATGTCTTCTGTAGGGTGGAGGTTCTTCCCCAGTGTATCGTATATAGTCTAGAACATTCTTCCCTCTATGCGCTGCTCGACTGGTGCAAGTGTCACTATCTTACATAGTAAACTCCGTAAAAATTCTGTGAGGGCACCAGACCATATCGAAGAGAGGGGGACGGTTGGCAATGGGCTTACTACTTGCTGGGCAAGTCTTATAAACAGTAAATAACTTCCAGTTGACAAGATAACACCGCGGTCAGTATCATCAGACCCAGGACCGACAGAGCAACTGCCTTGCCAAGACGCATACTTGGACCAGTGGCCCGATGTGGAGAGACAGGATCATAAAACGGAACAGGTAAGATCCTTCACTCTAGATGCTTAAGGGGCCAATGTTATTAATATCTTAGAATACATTTCCTCCTTTAAGGCACCTAAGTTTTTATATAAAACTAAGACCTTAGTGTTTTCTATAAATCTCATACTGCCAAGTTTTTCCTGCCAATCAAATAAGGGTATGTTTTCTTACATGATTACGACGGAAAAGTATTTCCCTCAAATCTAAGACGGACAAGTGTACGCATACAAATCTAAGTCAGCCAAGTTTTTCGACATATCTAATACGGCCAAGTTTGTCCGATATATCTAATGCAGCCAAGCTTTTCCTAGTGGTTCTCAGTAATCTAAGGTAGACAAGTGTGTCAGCCAAGGTTTTCTTATAAATTAAATATAGGCAACTTTGCGTAAATGACTAAAACAGCAGTGTTTCTCATAAAACTAAGGTATACAAATGTCACTTATAGGGAGCAAATTTTCTTCTCCAAGTATAAGCCAATATTTTCCTCCGAATCTAATACAGTCAAGTTTTACCTATAACTCTAAGATAGTCAAGCTTTGCTCAGAATTTCGAAATTTGTTATGGGAAGCCCTTGCAAAGCATTAATAAAATGCCCACACAAAGATATAAGTAGGAGCTGTGACTTTGTCCGTGTGGGAGTTGATCAGTAAATAACCTTGTCCTCAGGAGTGGTGTGGGATAGAAGCAGGGGTTCCTCAAAAGTTAGCCTACGAGGCTTTTGATCAAGCAGAATGGACAGGTAATTTCTTCGTTGCGTTCTTCTTTATTTAGGTCGGCCATTTTCCAATAGTCTTCCATCCATCATTGGATGAAGCAAGCGTCTTAACGCTTTTTGGACTCAGCCAATTACCATCCATGTCCCTTGATGGGTGCCGTGGCCAAATACAGGATGTATTTGACGTCCTGGACGATCCGAGCGACACCGCGACGAGATAACGGCTTATTCTGGGCTATTTATTCATCATCATCATATTAGCCGAAAGCCGTCCACTGCTGGACAAAGGCCTCCCTCAAAGATCTCCACAATTGCCGGTCTTGCGCTATTCGCATCCAGCAGTTTCCAGGCTATTTATTACTATGCACAATTTAGTGATATAGAAAAGGATTATGGTGCATAAATTTGAAAGCTTTCATAATTAATCATAGAGCAAAATATTAAAATCTAAAAAGCGTAAGAAGGTTTCATGAAAACAACTGGCCACGTGCGAGTAAGGCACACACACGACGGGTTCCGTACCAGTCATCGAGCAGAACGCTACGAAAAAATCACATGTAGTGTATTTGGGCTGCTTTGGTTGATTGATTTATAATTTAATATTTTGTTATTTAATATGTGAATAAACCTGTGTGTGTGTTTTTTATTTATTTTATTAACACTTTTTTTATTTTTTACGGGGTTTTGTAAACTTCTCATCACTATTTTTTCGTAATTTGTGAATGTTTTTAGATGAAAGTTCGAGTTTCTTCGTACCATACGAGCACCTAAAGAAACCGGAGATCCCGCCACCGTTGCAGCAACACAGACCGCACTTCCAACATTTGACAACGCAACTCGGGCAAGTATAATATTAATCTTAATAAGTACGCAACTTGCGTTCAAAAGTGCTGCAACTTCTGTTTAGTTTCTGTGTTTCAAATCTTTAGGCACACTTATATAATCATGAATGAGCAAGAAATAGAAGTATCCAAGCTTTAAATTGTCTGTGATAACTATACGTGTCATTTTTTAGGGTTCCGTAGCCAAATGGCACAAAACGGAACTCTTATAGATTCGTCATGTCTGTCTGTCTGTCCTTCCGTATGTCAAAGCCACTTTATTCCGAAATTATAAGAGCTGTACTGTTGAAACTTAGTAAGTAGATGTATTCTGTGAACCGCATTAAGACTTTTACATAAAAAAAGAAAAAAAAACAATAATTTTGGGGTTTCCCATTAATAGAACTGAAACTCAAAAATGTGTAGGATCTATGGATAGGTCTTCAAAAATGATTCTTATTCTTATTCTTATTCTTTATTGCACACAGAAAATAAATACATAAGTTAGAAGTAACAAAAGAAAAGGCATGTACATAGGCGAGCTTAATTCATTATTGAATTTTCTTCCAGCAAACCATCAGGAAAGAGAGATTTTCAAAATTATGGGTATAGGCAGTGTACAACAAACTATTATAATTAAGTACCTTGTCGGGTAAATATATTGATAAAATACACACTAATAATTACATACGATACCTTATAAAAATATATATCTATTTAATAAACTACATAGACCTACATACCTTATATATACGTAAGTTACAGAGATAAGAAGTGATTCTTAGTTCTGCTCTTAAAAATACTCAATGACGAGCTATCACGTATGGAATGTGGTAAGGAATTCCAAAGGCGTACTGCACGTACAGTAAATGAACCATTATAGCGGCTGGAAGTATGGGAAGGAGTCCTGAGAAGAAGAGATGTAGCAGTGCGGCAAGGTTTGCCACTGGGCACCAGATACTCAAAGCGTTCACGGAGATAGATGGGAGCAACAGGGTTATGAAGGATGGAAAAAAGTAGATAAAGAATATGACAGTCCCGACGCTGCCGAATAGGCAGCCACTTCAATTGCAACCGGAACTCCGACACGTGGTCGTACTTCCGTAGGCCGAAAATGAAGCGGATGCATAGGTTCTGCAGGCGTTCGAGCTTATCTAGAAGTTCTTCTGTTGCATCAAGGAAACAGACATCAGCATAGTCAAGAAGAGGGAGTAAAAGCGATTGAGCGAGAGTGACTTTAGTCTGAAACGGTAAGAATTTTTGGAGACGTTTGATGGATTGAAATGAACAGTATACTCTCCTGCTTACTTCTGCAACGTGATTGTTCCACGAAAGGTTAGAGTCGATTAAAACACCTAAATTTTTGGCAAATTTTGTATAAGGTATCGGCACATCATCGAAAAGAACAGGAGGAATGGCTGAAAAATTTAAGGTGTTATACATGTGTCTGCCACCAATAATGAGAGCTTGTGATTTAGAGGGATTGACCAGGAGGCCGAAAGATTTTGCCCACTTGCTAATGTTTACAAGATCATTATTGATGGCAGAAATAGCTTCCGTAGTTTCAATGCTTTTGAAGTGCCGATATATCTGCAAGTCGTCTGCATAGAGATGATAGTTAGAAGTTAAGATTTTAGTGATTGCGTTTATAAAAACGGAGAATAGAAGAGGAGATAGAACGCCACCTTGAGGCACACCCGCAGTAAGGTCACACCACTGAGAGAAAGACTCTTCAGCGTGTACAGACTGTGAGCGCCCTCGAAGATATGAGTCGAACCACGCAATTACAGGAGCCGAGACATTCAGGGAGGAAAGGATACCAAGCAGGATGTCAAAGTCCACTGAATTAAAAGCACTGCTAAAATCCAGTAGTACTAAGACAGTGAGTAGCTTCTGTTCCATAGCCAAGCGAATATCGTCTGTGATTTTCACAAGTGCAGTGACAGTGCTGTGGCCAGGACGGAAACCGGACTGGAAAGAACTTAAAAGGTTGTGAGTACAGAGGTAATGAGACAGTTGCTTATGCACAATGCTCTCAAGGATTTTAGACAGGAAAGGAAGAATTGAAATTGGACGGTAGTGAGAGAAGGAAGAAGGATTTTTGGTTTTAGGAAGCGGCAGTACATGAGCTTTTTTCCAAGCAGAGGGGAAAGAACTTGACTCCAAGGAAAGGTTAATCATATGGGTTAAGATAGGAGCAAGTTCTTCCACAATGATAGTGATCATTTGTGGTTGGAGTCCGTCGTTACCTGCCGCTTTGGTGGAAATGGATTTTATGGATTTTATGACGTCTCTCTCCGTGATTGGTGTGAAAGAAAAAGCAGTACATAATGGCTTAGAAAGATTTAGAAGTTGTTTAAGAGTGGAACTTTTGATGTCGGCACTCATAGCGACAGGTGGTCTAGAAAAGTGCTGATTAAGAGTGTTAATATCCACGTTTGTTGTGTTGTCACTAGAAGATTTACCGACACCTAGAGATCTTAAAAATTGCCATACCTGTGCTGTGTTGAGGCTATTAATAGAGTTGTAAATGTGGCGTCTCTTTTCATCTCTACACATACGACTGCATCTGTTACGGAGTTTTTTATAAATATCCCAGTTTTCATTAGTTGCACTTTTTTTGAATCTCCTTTTAGCCTTATCCCTTACAGACATCAGTTTTTTAATTTGGTCATTAATCCAAGGGGCTGGGGCATGTTTTACTCTCACCCTTTTGAGTGGAGCATGTTTGTCGAACAACTGAATTAGTAGCTGGTTGAACATGGCCACTTTGGAATCAATATCGTTGCAGATATAAACAGGTGACCAGTCAATACTGCCCGCTTCCGCCCTCAAACGATCCAGACAAATATTTTTAAAGCTGCGAAGGAAAATGAACTGTGACTTACGTCGAGGGCAGCGAATTTTATAAGAGAGATATATAAGATCGTGATAAGAGAAGGAGGCTGGAAGTTGGCCATGCGTTACCACTTTGGTGGAATCCGAGACGAGAATGAGGTCTAGAAGAGAAGGAGTGGAATGAGGAGCATGGTGTGTAGCACTCAGAGGAAGGACATGCATATTGACAGACGAAACAAGAGAGAGGAGTCGACGACTCCGTGCATCATCTTTAAGCAAGCAGGTATTGAAGTCTCCAAGGACAATTACATGTTCATAAAGAGAATGCAGATTCTCGAGTTTCAATTCAAAAGAAGAGAAGTAGTCTATCTGACTCGATGGACTATAAAATACACCCAAAAGTATTTTAGTGTGGTTGACAATAACCTCTAAAAATAGATGTTCAGCAGATTTTGAGTATTGACTTGGAGACCGTTCAATAACCTTATGCTTTAGATCCGCACGAAGATAGATGGCAACACCACCGCCACCCTTTCCAGTTCTATCATTTCGCAGCAGTTTATATCCGGGTAAAGCGTACTGTGCCGAGGTAAGTGTAGGTTTAAGGAAAGTCTCAGAAATAAGAACAGCATGAACAAGATCAGAATCGAACGAAGACAAAAGATCGGGAAAGTGAGCGTGAATACTTTGAGCATTGATGTGGACTGTATTAAAACATTTGGAAGAAGAGAAAGAGAGGTGTGAGTATAACTGATCACGCAGTTGAAGTGACTCATCATCACTAAGCGCACTAGCATAATGTTCATCAGAACTTACAGAAGACGAACACGATAAATATACAGCGTCATCGTTGTCGTCTATCATAAAATGTGTATAAATGTATATATAATATATAAGTATATAAATATAAGTAAATAAAATAAATATCTATATAATCCTTTTAGTCCGAAAGTTAAAAATAAATAAGCCAACCCAAGTACACTCACAAAAAACAGAACGCAAAACAGGGCAAAAAGCCCAAATCTCGTAAGGCATATTTCACCGAACTTTAAAAAGTCGATGTCACAAACAAGCAAAGTTAAAATGTTAACCTAAAGTTTAGCATAACATTATAATCTAAATACCGTCATTAAAATGCACAAAATAATAGAAATGAGTTGCTAAATAACTATGAAAAAGAACTGAATGTGACATATTTACGCAAGTATTAAGCAACTAAATATAAGAGGTCAAAACAACTTCACTTCGCTTGTCTTCGGCTCCTTTTGTCAGATGTAGAAGCTGTCGCCGCCGGTTTTTCCGCCGCTGGTTTATCTGCAGAGAGCGACGTTTGACCCGTGGAAGCTGGTTTACGTGTGGCGTTCAACGGTGGCTGGGCGACAGGGAATTGAGTTGTTAGACTGCAAAGCTCAGCAGCAGTTTCTATTTTCCGCCTGGATTTGTCTGGCAGCAGTACCACAATTTTCCCATCAGACGTCCAAGAATTCCTTTCACCAAAGAATTTCCGACAATTTATGAAGACATCGTGCCGTGGCTTCGTGAGGAATTCAGTCAATGTCAAACCAGTGCCCTTAAGTGAAGTCTTGGCTTTCCATACTTCATTTCTTGTGTTGTGATGATTGAAGCGAATCAGGAGAGGTCGTGGCTTACTCTTATTGGATCCCAAGCGATGGCAAACAGCTATATCAGATGAGGCAATGTCTGACAATTTTATTTGGTTGTGTAATATGCCTACTGCAGATGATATGGGATCTTCTTCGCCCTTTACTCCATGGAGAAGCAGAACTTTCTTGCGTGATGCCATCTCATGCCTATCCAAGCCCAACATAAGGAGCTCAATCTGGGTTCTTAGTGCACTCAAAGTACTGCATACAAAACTCTTGAAGTCAGCCAACTCCTTTGACAAGCTAGCAACAGTTTTGTGTGGCACTTCAGCAGCAGCTGCAGTTTTCAGATCCTCTTCCTGTTGAGTCATCCTGTTGGAGAGTGATTCAGCCAGCTGTTCTAATTGTTCAGACAATTTTGAGTACAGGTCCATGGTGAGGTGCAGTGAAGTGATGATTTTTAGTTAGATTGACAAATAATGAATATTTGAATAGTGGATATGAGTGAATTGGGTGTAGCAATTGATTATAACTTTAAATCAGCATAATAAAATGTAAGTAACTAATTAAAATATTAAAAAGAATCAGAGCTCAAATTTTTTGTTGTTGCCACTATAACTACCCACAAGCAAAAAAAAAAAGCTATTGAGGTTTCTAATATATTTTTTTTCTAAACTGAATAGTTTGCGCAAGAGACACTTCCAAAGTGGTAAAATGAGTGTGTGTCCCTGTAAATTCTAAAATAAGAGAGTGATAAAACAAATAAAATATATGATGTACATTACCATGTAAACTAACAACGAAAATGGGATTGAACGAGATCTAGTAAGTAGTTTTTTAATACGTCATAAATCGTAAATCGCAATTTACCTTTCATTTAATCAACAGATATACCTACTTGCTGCCACGGAACCCTTCATGGGCGAGTCCAACTCGCACTTGGCCGGTTTTTTTATTTTTTTTCGTGTGGGCATTACCCACGCGTTACCCTTGCGTCAAAGTTGCACAAGCCACCCCGAAAATGGCTTGATCTGGAGTGACAGTGTATAGTTTGATGAAGTAGTTTTTATTTGGTATTAATGTTGTTAGGCGATATTTAGTTATTTGTTTGAAGAGGTAGCGTATCTATTAGTTTAGGTAAGCTAATGTAATGTTAGCTTATGTTGTATTAACTTTTAGGCACTTAAAACCGCAATACGAGTATGGTAGACCCAACATGGGAGACATTGAAGACGTCGGACATTTAGAATCTGCGAACAGAGCTGAGCCCAGACCGGAACTGTTGGAAACACTTCTAGCAAATCTCAGAAAGCGATACAACCAAAATGTACCGAAACATCAGCCTAATTATTATGGAGATTTGGATCCGCAAATCAGGAACCTGAAGCTTCAGACAGCAGAACCGGTACAGCAATTCAGAGATTTGAAGACACCAATTGATGGCCAAGAAGCCCCTGAACGGCAATTATTCTTTGACCAACAATTTGAAAACTTACGGTCTCAGCTGGTTCACTTAAAGCTCCTAAGAGCCGCTGATCAACAATCAAAGTTTAACCAAGAATTCGAAGAGTGTCTATTTTGGAATTATAAACCACAATTTGAACCCTCTGAACAACAACAGTTGGAAAATGTAAAGTTTCAGCATATGGATGTAAAGCCACCGTTTGAAGACTTGAAACCACAATATGGAGCGTACGGTGACTTAAACCAGGTTCGTAAACTGACTATCTAAATACCGCGTTGGTTAAGCGATAGCGTGTTCAACCGTACATTGTTAAGTCCTGGTTAAGTCTCTCGCCGCAGACAGGGAGTTTATCCTCACATCCTCGAACCATTTCAATATTGTACGGTTCGCGACACTTCCTCCCGCGCACGTTGGGGTTGTGGAATAAACTCCTTGTTACGGTTTTCCCAAGACACTACGGCAACGCGCTAATGATGCCCCTGTTGTTGCAAGCGTTTATAGGCTACGTTGACCTTTTACCATAAGGTGGGCCGTAAGTTTGTTTCAATGAAAGCGAACCGTACAACATCGAAAAGGAGGTGGCCGTGGGCATAAAAATAATTCCTCTGAAAACATCCCATTCTATAGACGGTAAAGAGGCATTGAGAGAGGCAAAGTCTCTCCTCAGACTTACGGGATCAATACGTCTAAGTATTTTTACAACCTCTCATTCTCGACTCTTACCTGGTTATCGTCTAATGGGACAGTGATATCAATAATAAATCCTATAGGGAAGGAAAGGCCGGGTGCTTTTCAACAAGTCGCTGATCATCGATTTCTTAAATGGCTTTCAAATAAATAAAGGTTAAAAATGAAGCAATCAGTCGTTAAATCGGCTTCTACGTTGACAGCAATCGAGGCAAAAGAGGTGTGCAAAGATCTTGACAAATGGAAATCCGTTATGCCTACCCCTCTGGGAAACAGACGTGAGTCTATGTATGTATGTATTTATTAGAACGCTATTTAAGAAATCGATGATCGGCGACTTAGCCGGTAGAGCCCCAGGTATATAGTCCTGTCCGTAATAATGGAACGGTCCGGTATTATTATAATTATTATGTTTATTTCAGCAGTTTAGCGATTTCAAGCCTTTGGACTCGAAATATGGACAAATCAACCGGCAATTTGGAGACTATAACCCACAGGTTGAAAACATAAACCCAATGTTTGGAAACTTCAATCCGAAAGTTGGAGATGTGAACCATAAATTAGAGGACTTCAAAGACCCCGATTCGTATTTTAATGTTTGGCCTTTCGCTGACTTATTGAGTAAAGCTGACGCGTGCTTACAAGAGCTTGGGGTTGAGTGCTCCGATGAAGACTTCGATCCTTATGAGGTACTTATTTTTCTTTTATTTTACTCAAGGTTCAGATTCATCTTGGTTTGGCGGTAGGATTTCGTTTTTTACTAAGTGTCAGAGTTGTACAAGCCCTATAGTAGGTATCATAGCTTTACCCAGGAACTGGTGGTACTTACTTATCGTATGGGCAGTGCCCAATGTCAGAGTTGTTCAAGCCACCCAGTAGGCTTCTCACATGGCTTAACGACTATTGCCTAATGACTACAACCGGGACCGTCAGCTTAACGTGCCCTCCAACTCGGAGAAACTCAGACATTAAACAACTTTGGTGGTCAGCATCTATGGACTGACCGCGAGTCTAGCCGGTTTACCTCGCCAATCATGTGCATCTGGCTATGATGTCCGATTGTCTATTGCAGTGTTTTTCAACCTAATTCATAACGCGGCCGCTTTAGTGTGAAGAAATATTTCGCGACCGGAAAACGGGTAGGGGGTTTTTTACCCGCTTTTTTCCATGGATTTTAATTTTGTGACAAATATTGAATCCAACATACTCGAAAATTCATTTTTATAATTAGGGTTTGGAAAATTACATAATTAGAATGAGAGTTCCGTGAATGAGTTAAGTTAATAAGTCCAAAACCAATCAACTGCTTTTAATAAATATTTCTCCTTAGGAAAAGCGTCATTGCTGGTGATTCTGTCGCTATACCACTAATTTAAATGTCTTTACATCTCTCTCTCTCTCCCTCCAATATAGCTCGTATGAGAAGGACAGGGCATACATGCTCAGCAACTAAACTTGCCCATTTATACGACCACAATCGGTCGAGAGATCCTGACGTGTCGCTTATATTTGACGGGCCTGTTGACGTGGTTGGCAAATGTTTGCTTTTCACGCTGGAGGTCATGGGTTCGATTTCAACCCAGGGCAGATATTTGTGTGCATGAAAATGTGTGTTTGTCCTGTCTGGGTGTAATTATCTAAATAAGTAAGTATTTACAAAAGAAAAGTAGTAGGTATATGTAGTATATCAATTATCTGGTTTCCATAGTACAAGCTCTTGCTTATTTTGGAATCGATGGCCGGGTGTGAATAATGTCCCAGAATATTCATTTTCCATCCTTCCATGCCAGGAATCGGCCATCGAGAAGGCTATGCTCGGAGTTTCCCTGCGAGATGAAATGCTGAAAAGCGCAGGCGAACCAAAGTAACTGACATAGCCCAAGGAATTGGCACATAGCTCGTAGAGCCGACGGACGCTCGGGCAGACGCAGCGTGGGCAGGCTCCTACACGGTGGACCGGTGATCTTGTGCGGGTTGCTGGAAGTCGCTGGATGTGGTTAGCGCAAGGCTGGCAATTGTGGAGATCTTTGGAGGGCCATTGTCCAGCAGTGGACGTCTTTTAAGGGTTCCGTAGCCAAATGGCATAAAACGGAACCCTTATAGATTCGTCATGTCTGTCTGTCCGTCTGTCTGTCCGTCCGTATGTCACAGTCACTTCTTTCCGAAACTATAAGAGCTGTACTGTTGAAACTTGGTAAGTTGATGTATTCGGTGAACTGCATTAAGATTTTTACACAAAAATAGAAAAAGAACAATAACTTTGGGGGTCCCCATACATAGAACTGAAATTAAAATTATCTTTTTCAATCGTACCATACATGTTTGGGATGGATAGGTCTTCAAAAATGATATTGAGGTTGCTAATATTTTTTTTTTGTAAACTGAATAGTTTGCGCGAGAGACACTTCCAAAGTGGAAAATGTGTGACGTCCCCCCCCCCCCCCCCCCCCTGTAAGTTCTAAAATAAGAGAATGATAAAACTAAAAAAAATATATGATGTACATTACCATGCAAACTAACAACGAACTTTGGTTTGAACGAGATCTAGCAAGTAGTTTTTTTTAATACGTCATAAATCGTAAACCGCAATTTGCTTTCATTTAATCAATTGAAATACTTGCTGCTACGGAACTCTTCATGGGCGAGTCCGACTTGCACTTCCAGTACAGGCCCTGCCTAGTTTGGAATCAGATGGCGGTGTGATAGTTGTTTCAAGATATTTATTTATATTGCGACTGTAATACTCTGTAGGCGCTGGGCAGTCAGAGTCGCGACTTCGTCCGCGGCGCACACAACGCGCCGCATTCCTTGGAACCTGACCTCTCTGTCGGTAAGTGAAATAATATTAATAATAATGTCCTACTAGCCCTATAGTAGGTATATCTTTTTGTATATTGTTTCCGCGCAGGACCGAATTCACCCCTCCAAAATTCGACGGCGTGCCCCCGGACGTTGCAGGACGCCGCTGGGTTGCCCCAGGCCACCGCCTTGGCGTTCAGGTCGCCCAATATGACGACCTGACGTGGCGCCGCCCTCCCGACGACTGCCGTAAGGACTTCGAGAAAATCCTCGAAGTCCCTTAGAGGGCGGTTTGGGGAGAAATAGACCCCGACCAGGGCTATTTCTCCCCACGCGGCGGCCACGTATCCCGGACCCCTCTCTAAAAGCGAGAGGGGAGGGGAGTCCGTGGAACCTAACCTTTTTTTTTTTTTTTTTTTTTTGTTTGCGCTGGGAAAAAATGCGTTACGGATACCCGCCCATTGGGGGATGAGCGGGTTATGTGGGACTCTCCGGCTACTCCGGCATACCCACTAAAATAACCCAGCGGCACTCCCGCATCGTCTATTTGGAGGAGGACTGGGAAACCGGCACAGCCTTTACGTCCAGTCCCCCACCGACGACCGCCCGCCTTTACAGCGGGGCCCGCACGCCCCTCCCTAAGTGGAGGGGCCCGGGAACGACCGTGAGTGCTCGGCCGTTCCCGCCCGACGAGGGTGGTGATTACTGCAATGCGAGCGAAGGCGCCCCCGCGCCTGTCGCCCGCTAATCACCACCAGAAGGAGGGAGGCGACGATCGTACAACCGCCGTCTCCCACCCCTTCTTCGCCTGCGGAGCGGCGGCGCGAGAGGATCATCCTCCCGCGCGCGCTCCGCCGCCTCCTTTTGCGACATGACATTCTCGCAAAAGGAGGCCACCGCCGCCCAAGCCTCCTCACTCCCCAGCATGGAGTTCACCACACTGGGAAGTGAGAGGTCCTGCCCGACCACATCAGTCAGGGCACGGCGCAGCTCAGCCCAGGCTGGGCACACCTCGAGGGTGTGCTGCGCCGTGTCCTCCGCGGCTCCACACTCGTGGCACGCCGGGGTTTCCTCCCTCTGGATCCGATGCAGGTGCGATCCGAAGCAGCCATGCCCGGATAACACCTGCACCAGACGGAACGAGAGGAAACCGTGGGACCGCTCGAGCCAGTCCCGCAGGACTGGACCGAGCGCGTCCAACGTCCGGCGTCCAAAGGTGGCGGAGGCGAGGTCCCGTGTCCAGTGTAGGACGATTGCGTCCCTCGCCTCCCGCCGCACGGCATCCCGCTCTTGCGCGGCGGGGCGCTCACCCAGCGCCCTACGCCGCGCCGCCCATTCATACACTCTGGCGAGCACCCATGCCTCCAATTCCCAGGGAGGGGTGCCGGCCAGAGCGCACGCCGCTGCGAAGCCCACTGAGCGGTAGGCTCTCGCCACCCGCTGTGCAATGGCCCGTTGGGGCCTGCGGATGGCGGTTGCATTCTCCCTCCTGTGGAGGGAGTCCGCCCAGATGGGTGCCCCATACAGGGCCATGCTCTTGAGGATGCCGGCATAGAGGCGCCGGCATCGCTCCTTGGGCCCTCCCAGGTTTGGGAGGAGCCATGAGAGGGCGTCCGCGGCTTTCAGCAGGCGCGTCGACAGCCCGCTAAAGTGCGGGCCGAAGCGCCACCTGCTGTCCAGCACGAGGCCCAGATACTTCATCTGGGCCCCGACCCCTATCCGGACGCCCTCCACCACGATGTGGGCGTCAGGAGGGCAGCGCTGCCGAGGCCCGTGAAAGAACACGGCCTCGGTCTTGTTCAGCGCCACCCTCAAACCAAGCTGGCGGATCCTACCTGCCACTAAGGATCCGCCAGCCGAGGCCAGACAGGCCGCCTCCCTAAAGTCCCTCCCCCGGGCAACGAGGAGAGTGTCATCCGCGTAGCAGATGACACTCGTGCCCTGGAGGAGGGTGCCCCGCAGGAGCCAGTCAAATCCGATGTTCCACAGGAGGGGCCCCAGCACCGAACCCTGTGGAACACCGGACTCCACTCCGTAGCGTCTGATCCTGGCCGCCTTGTCCACCAGAAGGACCTCTCGGTCCTCCAGGTAGCTGGCCAGGATCGCCCGCAGATATTGGGGCACTCCGTAGTATCGGAGTGCCTCCAATATGGTCGAGTGGGGCACGGAGTTGAAGGCGTTGGCGATGTCGAACGACACCGCCAACACTCCGTCCCCAGCCTCGACCGCCTCCCGCACCTGGCCCCTGAGTAGGGCCAACGCGTCGACCGTCGAACGCCCTTGTCGGAACCCGAACTGGGCGTCCGACAGGTCCGGCCCTACCTCCCGCAGCTGACTATTAAGCCGGGTGGCGATGATCCCCTCGAACAGTTTACCGACCTCATCGAGTAAAACGATGGGCCGGTATGCCGAGGGGGAGTCCACCGGGCGTCCCTCCTTCCGGAGAAGGCACAATTTGCCTTCCTTCCATGGCTTCGGGAACCTCCCAGCCGTCAGGCATGCGCTGAAGAGGTCCCGAAGCCTTTCCTCCATGAGGGACGCCGCGATGGCCACCACCCGTGCGGGGACACCGTCCGGTCCAGGGGCCGTCTTCTTCGCGCGGAGGGGCAGAACCCCCGCGCGAAGTTCCTCCGCCGACACTGGAGGCACCTCCTCCTCCGGCGAAGCCACCACCCCCCCCAGCGGGGGGTTCATCGTTGGAGGGGTGAATTCGGTCCTGCGCGGAAACAGTGACCGAACCACCCCATCCAGCAACGCCGGCTCTAGGGTCTCCGTTATTGGGGGACCATATGGACGCAGCTGGCTCCGCGCCAGCTTGTATGGTCTCCCAAACGGATCCCTGTCGAGGCCCTCCAGCATCTCGGCCCTTGCCGAGTCCTCGGCGGCGCACATTGCCGACTTGAGGACCGTCTTTGCCTCTACGTAAGAGGCGTAGAGGCGGTCCTCCTCGGCCTGACATCGGCCCGCGCGCCGCCGACTCCGCGTGTAGGCCCTCCTGGCCTCCACGCACTCGGCTCGGAGCCCCGCCAGCTCCACCGTCCACCAATAAACGGCGCGACGGGGAGGCGGACGGCGAGACCGAGGCATGCTGGAGTTGCACACCTCGGTCAGGGACCCCCGCAGCCGAACCGCTGCGGCGTCCACGTCCGTGCCCTGCACAGGGGGCGAGAGCCAGTCCTCGAGGAACGCCGCCTCCTGGGCTGACTCCCGGTCCAGGCGGGTGAGAGCCCACCGCGGGAAGGGAGATTGGCCCGAGCGGGCCATCCCCCGCGGGCTCTGGGTGGAGATGTCGAACCGCACATATCGGTGGTCCGACAGGGTCTCCACCATCTCCACCCGCCAGTTCACGACGCGGGCGGCTAGAACGGGGGTGGCGAACGATACGTCCACCACTGACCCTCCCCGTTGCCGCACACACGTGTGAACATCCCCCCTGTTCAGGAGGGACACGCCGCACGAAGCCGACCAAAATTCGACGGCGCGTCCCCGGACGTTGCAGTGTGATGTATGACTAAGTGTATATTGAACTTTCCGTATATGGTGTACGCGTGCAACCTAATTATTGTATTTGTACCTAGCTCATAAGATCATTTATTTTAATAATATACTTTCATACGTTAAACTGACCGGTTGTCTTTTTATTTATTCGCCTTTACATAAATGTAGTAATCTACCTATTACCAGTGAAGCTCGTCTAGCTTCGTATGGCGACCCTGCCAGGATCTTTAGTGTTTCAGTTTTTCAGGATATAATAATTAAAATTTATAATGGGCAGTCAAGTATCCAAGGAATTCAAAGAGGAGGTAATAATTGCCCAACAGGGACAAGGAAATAAAGCGAAATCCAGTATGTCTGAGAGCGATTACTCTATGGAAATGCGATATATGATGGTTGCAGTTATTGTAATGTGTGCTATTTTCTTGGCGTACAACTTATGGAAAAAAGTACATAAATGCCTTACCAAGAAGATCGAAAGGCAAGCGACGGGTATTGCTTTGCAGCGAGTTTCAGTGTAATAGGACCCGGCTAATAACTAACGATGTGGAGAAATTTGGACAAGTGACGAATAAGTGCAAATGGTGACAAATAAATTCTGTAAGTGAACTTTATATTAATTATCTTTAAGTATTTAGGATACTTTCCGTTATGGTTATTTTTTTTACAAAACGTAATATTTTATTTTATAATATGTTTTACTGTTTTTCAATATATAGAGCTAATGTTAGAATTACAAAATATATATGTGCAGTTGGTAGATATAAGAACTTATTTAATTAAAATTGGATCGCATCGGCGACAGAATAGTGAAGCTGCGAATAAACAATTTCAAAAAGCAGTAAAGATTTATAAGAAGTATACCGAAATATTTGACATATATGTTAATAAGGTAGAAAAAGCCGAAATATCGTTAAGTGATGTTGATTTACACTTGTCAAATAAGATAGACTCGATTTATGCTGATATAGAAAGTTTAATGATGAGTATAAATAGCAGCGAAACCATGACTACCAAACCCAATTTTGATTTGAGAGTGGCGGTTAGTCTATTACCAATAATGGACGACACCGAAAAAGTTACTTTACAATTAATTGACGCAATAGAATTATATTCTACTATGATTTTAGATACGGATGCGTCACTTCTCATAAAATATGTTTTAAAAACTAGGCTATCACATAGTGCAAAATTGCGTTTGGCAGATTCATATGGTTCTGTTGACGAAATGGTTGCTGAAATGAAAACACATCTTTTAACAAAAAAATCGGACACCGCGTTACAAAAAAAGTTGCATACCGCTTATCAAGGTGGTAGGTCTATAGATCAGTATGGGAAAGACTTAGAGCAACTGTTTGTGGATCTAACAATTTCACAAGCCGAGGGCAAATCTGAAGCATACAAGATATTAAAACCCTTAAATGAAAAACAGGCTATTCAAAAATTTGCCGACGGGTTGCGAAATGAGCGGCTTAGTACTGTCATTGCTGCGCGTAATTATAGTTCATTAAAGGAAGCTATACAAGGTGCTAAAGATGAGGAGGTAAATATGCCTTCCACATCAGGACAGATATTTTCAGCTCGAGGTAGGATGTTTAATAATAATAGGGGTTACCCAAATAATGGATACCGAGGGCAGAGTGTTTCGAGGCGCGGTACCACTACACCGTTTCGCGGAAAACCATTTTTCAGGAACAACATAAATAATAATAGGACATTTTACGATTCGTCGTATTATCGTAGTAGCGGTCGGGGTCGTGGTAATTTTTCAGGCCGTAGTAGGTCCCGTGGATATAATAGCCAGCAAAATTTCAATTCGAAAAAACATCATGTCAATGTGACACATGAATCGCAAGATAGTTCTAAATCGGAGGAAACCGAAAAGTTTCAGTTTTTTCGCGACTAATTACATATTAACTTATCGGAATATGAACTCTATACATCTGTATATCGATGACTATATGTGTACATGGCTCATTGATACCGGAGCATCATTGTCTGCTGTGAAACAAAGCGTGATTCACGCATCGAGCGAGTTTATTCGCCCTAAGACGACACACATAAATGGTATTGGTGGTCAAATTACATCTACTGGGTGCATAGAGTTGATATTACGTAACGAAAATAATGAATCATTTACACATGACTTCTACATTTTTAACGATTTGCCATTAAATGTAGACGGAATTATAGGACAAGATTTTCTATCAAAATTTAATTCTATAATTAATTTTGAAAATCAAACATTAACGTTACAAAATAGTGAGGGAATTCCGATTATTTTACCTGTACAGTTATATTCGATAGGAAATACAAATGATAACGCATGTATAAAGTTGCCCGCGCGATGTGAAATTCAAGTAGATATTCCAACTAATAGGACAGGTGATTGTGTAGTAATTTCAAATGAGATTTGCGAAGGTGTATTTTTAGCTAATTCGATATGTAAGAGTAAAAACGGTAGGGTGACCATGCGTATTATGAACACACGGGAAACTGATGTTAATTTACGTTGTTTTACACCAGAAATTCGTGATTTAAAAGAATATCATTGTTATTCGTTTAATAGAATAGTAAATAACGCGGATAGGGTAAAATCTTTGTTTTCTTTGCTTAATCTTAATTATTTGATTAAAGAAGAGGAGACTTCTATAGCAAATATTTGTGCAAAATTTGCGGATATTTTTCATTTACCAGGGGACAAATTCAATACAACAAACTTGTATGAACAAAAAATTCATTTAAAAGAAAATATTAGTCCCGTTTATAAAAAACCTTATCGTCTTCCACATTCTCAAAAAGCAGAAATAAATAAACAAATAAAACAAATGTTGGAAAATGACATTATAGAGGAGTCGACGTCTGAATGGTCGAGCCCTTTACTGATTGTTCCGAAAAAGACTGATGCTAGGGGTGAAAAAAAGTGGCGTGTTGTGATTGATTATAGGGGATTGAATGAGTGCATACAAAATGATAATTTTCCACTACCAAACATAACCGAAATTTTGGATTCTTTGTCAGGGGCTATGTATTTCAGCCATTTAGACCTTAATCAAGGCTATTACCAAATTAAATTAGAACCAGAGAGTCGTAAATACACTGCATTTTTAGCTGACAAGGTATATCAAATGAAACGCCTTCCTATGGGCTTAAAATTAAGTCCGAGTGCGTTTACTAGAGCGATGACTGTAGCACTATCGGGTTTAAATTACGAAAAGTGCATTGTTTATTTAGATGACATAATAATAATGGGTAGAAATTTGCAAACACATAATAAAAACCTAATTGACGTTTTTACAAGGCTTCCAGACGTAAATTTGAAGTTAAATCCATTAAAGTGTACATTTTTGAAGAAGGAACTTTTGTATTTAGGTCACGTGGTAACACCAGAGGGTATAAAGCCAGATGAAAATAAAGTTAAAGTTTTACAAAATTATCCGATTCCGAAAAATGCAGACGAGGTCCGTAGATTCGTTGCATTTGCAAATTATTATCGGAAATTTATTCCGAATTTTGCTAAAATTACATTACCTTTAACGAACTTGACAAAAAAATATATAGAATTTAATTGGAGTAAGGAATGTTTACATGCGTTCGAGACATTGAAAAAAGCGTTAATTAGTCCTCCATTATTACAATATCCAAATTTTTCAAAGGAAAATGAATTTATTTTGAATACCGATTCATCGGAGTTTTCGATTGGGTGTGTGCTAGCAAATGGAGACAAAAAACCGATAGCATATGCTAGTCGCCCACTAAACAAAGCGGAGCGTAACTATCCGATAATTGAGAAAGAGCTTTTGGCGATAGTTTGGGCTGTTAAGTACTTTCGCCCTTATTTATATGGACGCCGGTTTAGGGTTATCACGGATCATAAACCGTTGATTTATTTATTTAACATGCGCGACCCTTCCAGTAGGTTAACAAAGTTTCGATTATGTCTGGAGGAATATGATTTTGTAGTAGAATATATGAAAGGGAAAGATAATGCAGCTGCAGATGCACTATCTAGGATTGAATTGACGAGTGAAGAGTTGAAGAGCATGTATGAGTGTGTGATAGGGGTCATGACTAGAGCGCAATATAGAAGAATGGAAGAAGAGAAAAATGAAAATGTATTGACTGATAAGAGTTCCTGCAATGATCGGTCTGATCAACCAAGAGTTGCGGAAATTTTTAAAAAACCATATCATTTTACAGAGTTAAACTTTGATGAAAAATGTTTACACATACATAATAAACAAACCGATAATTGTTATAGTAGAAATAGGTACCTAATATATTCACCGTCATTGTCATTAATATCGGTAAATCGAAGCTCTCGATCATGTTTCAAACGAGATTTGTTCGTGAGAGAGTTAGAGCAGATATGTAAACAAAATGATATAAAAGAATTATGCATAATTAGAAATAATGACAATAAAGAAATAATTACCGAGTTAGCACGTATTATTACGAAAATGAAAAAGTGGGAAGGTCCACGATTATGTATTATTAAAGGAGTGAGTAGAGTAGAAAATAAAGACGATCGTAAAGTTATTTTGAATGATTACCATATTTTACCCAGCAGTGGCCATGCTGGTATTCGAAGGATGACTAATAACATTAAAAGACTTTATTACTGGACAGGAATGGACCGTGACATAGCTAATTTTGTTAGAAAGTGCGAACAGTGTCAAAAACAAAAGTTCCATAAGCACACCCGAGAGCCAATGTGTATAACTACAACAGCGACGTCAGCATTCGATAAAATATATTTGGATTTGGTTGGACCGCTTAGTAAAGATTGTAATGACTATTGTTACATATTGACTCTTCAATGTGAACTTACAAAATATGTAGAAGCTTACCCGTTAATAAATAAAGAAACTCAAACAGTTGCCCGAGCTTTTGTTGACAATTTTATACTGCGTTACGGTATTCCACGCGAAATCGCGACAGACAGAGGTAGTGAATTCATCTCATCAACCATGAAAGATACATGTCAATTATTGGGTATTAACTGTATTCAGTCAACAGCATATCACCATGAGTCGATTGGTTCTTTAGAAAATTCTCACAAGGCCTTGGGAGCTTTCTTAAGGATACAAACAGATAACCAGGCTCATATGTGGAGCAACTGGTTACAATATTGGTGTTTTTCGTACAACACAACAGTGCATTCTGAAACTAGATATACACCCTTCGAACTTGTTTTTGGCAAATTATGTAACATTCCAAACAACCTTTTGAAAAATGTAGACCCAGTATATAATTTTGATGACTATCCCAAAGAATTAAAATTTAGACTACAAAAATCATGTGAAGATGCACGAAATAATTTAATTCAATCCAAAATTTGTAGAAAAACAAAATATGACAGACAATGTAATTCAGTTAACTATAATACTGGAGATTTGTTACTTTTAAGAAATGAAAATAGGGAAAAATTAGATCAAGTATATTTAGGTCCTTTTACGGTTATAGAAGAATTAGGCGTAAATGTTAAAATAATGCAAAAGGGAAAGGAAAATGTTGTTCACAAAAACAGAACTATTCCATTTTATATGTAACGAGTTATAATATTATTGTGAAGAGTGTACATTTATAAGTAGTTATGCATATCTATTATTATGTTTAAAGTTGCTATGTTATTCATGCTAAGATTAAGACAATGTGTTATTATATAAATAGAGTATCAAATATCCTTAGGTCTTTATGTACTCAGAAACTAGTTGTTAGAGTGATGATGCAATATGTATGCGTGTATTAATTTTAAGAAAAAAAAAATGTTATTGTAATGCCATTATTTTTTTTCTCAAAATCAGGGGGATGATGTGATGTATGACTAAGTGTATATTGAACTTTCCGTATATGGTGTACGCGTGCAACCTAATTATTGTATTTGTACCTAGCTCATAAGATCATTTATTTTAATAATATACTTTCATACGTTAAACTGACCGGTTGTCTTTTTATTTATTCGCCTTTACATAAATGTAGTAATCTACCTATTACCAGTGAAGCTCGTCTAGCTTCGTAGCAGGATGCCGCTGGGTTTCCCCAGGCCACCGACTTGGCGTTCAGGTCGCCTAACACCATTACCTGGCGTGGCGCCGCCCTCCCGACGACTGCCGTAAGGACCTCGAGAAAATTCTCGAAGTCCCTTAGAGGGCGGTTTGGGGAGAAATAGACCCCGACCAGGGCTATTTCTCCCCACGCGGCGGCCACGTATCCCGGACCCCTCTCTAAAAGCGAGAGGGGAGGGGAGTCCGTGGCAGGCCGCGACACCAACGCCACCAAGCCGTCCCGATCACCTAGCCAGCGGCCAGGTATCGAGTACGGCTCGGCAACCACCGCCACGTCCACCAACCACTCGGCCACAGTCTGCATCAACAGATCCTGTGCCGCTCTGCAGTGGTTGGTGTTCGCCTGGAGGATTCGATGTTCGATTCTATGCATCGGACATCACACCTTCCTCCTCCACAGCCGCCGAGGTCCCAGCTACTGGGGTGGCGGTGGCAGCGACAGGCCGGCCCGGCGCCTGCGCTTTGCCCTTCTTAAGGGGAGGAATACAATTCCTCCCCTTCATAATGTGGCCCGCAGGGCGAACACTGGCGGCACACACCGCGCAGTGCGGTGCGGTGGCGGCTTTGTGCCCCTCCTTGCCGCAGCGGTAGCAGCTGTCCGTCCTGTCGACACTGGACGGACAGAGGGCCCGGGTGTGACCGATGCCGAAGCACCGGTAACACCTCAGCGGCGGGACCTCAAGGGCCCGGACCGCCGCCGAGCTGAAACCGACGGCAAGCCGTCCCTTCTCGAGGACGGCTTTGGCAGCGGCGACTGGGCACTCCAGGCGAATTGCGCCCATGCCGCCGCGCCCGGGCCTGATGCCCCCGCCCTGCACCGCTGCGACTGCGCAGCCACCTATGGCTGCGACCGCCGCTACCACCTCCTCCTTGGTGACGGAGTCGTCCAGGTCCGTCACCTCGAAGGCCGCCGACTTCACTGGCCTGGCCACCTTCGCGTCGTCCGCAATGACCTCTTCCAGCTTTGCTGCGAAGAGGTCAGCGTTCTTCCCGCCCTCGGCACCCGGGAACTCGAAGATTCGGGCCCCAGCCTGTGTCCGGCGGCATGAGACTTTACCGATCCCCAATTTGGTGGGATCGGCATTTGCACGCGCCCGCACCATTATGGACGCGTACGTCTCACCCCGCTCCGCGGCCTTTGCGGTGAGCGTCACCACGACGGCCGCGGTCTTGGGAGGAACTAGGTTCCTCTTGGCACCGGCTGGGGGCGAACCCTTCCCCTTTCCCTTGCCAGTCGACGACTGACCGGCAGGGGTGGTGGCGGAGACGGCTGGAGCTGGAGGGGTGCTCTTCCCCTTCCCCTTCCCTTTCCCTTTGCCAGCTGGCCGCGACTGGCTGGGAGTGGTGGTGGCGGGGACAGCTGCCGTCCTTTTGCCCTTGCCCTTCCCCTTACCGACCACCCTCGTCCAGCCCTGCTGGTTGGTCGGGGTGGTAGAGGGGAGAAGGGCGTCCTCCGTCTGGGACGTAGGCACCGGCTCCTTTTGCCTCCTGTCCGCCGCAAGCGGCGGCCGGACGACTTTCTCCGGCAAGAGCCGGTCCTCAATGCCTGCCAGGCAGGCTCTCACAAACGCCCTCTCCTCCGCCATGACCTTGCGGAGGACATCCTCAAGGCCGGGGGAGGAGGCTAGGCTCTCTGCCGCAGGTCTAGGCTCGGCTTGGGATGGCCGGGCCGTGGCTTCAGCCAGCTTCATGTGCAGCTGGCTGACCTCCGACTGCAGGCGATCTACCTTCGCCTGCAGTTGCCGCGTTTCATCGCTGGCCTTGCGGTCCACCAGCTCCGCGACGATGCCACGCATGCTGGCGGCCCGGCATCTGAGGGACTTCTGGAAAGTCCCCTTCAGATGCGAGGACTTCGCGGCGACCTCCACGATCGCCTCTTCGTCCTCCAAGGCCATCTTCTCCAGTTCGGCCAGTGAGTGGTTCGCGTACAGGACGCGGGCCGCACCGTAATCGGCCTTGGCACGAGCGACGCGCGCCCGCTCTTCCCTGGCCGCAACCCGCTCCTCCAGCTCTTGCTGGAGCTGCTCCCGCCGTGCCAGGTCCAGCTCGCGCTGGGCGTCGGCTGTTGAGTGCCTTAAGGTTCAATATTGTTTGGTACGGCTGCGAGAATGAAACGAACGTCCTTTCACTTTGTGATTTTATTTTGCACTGAGATAAAATACATTGGTGTTATTAGATGTTTAGATGCATTGGCCATACCGCCCACCAAAAACAATAGTTTTTAATTAAACTGAATACACAAATACAACACATTTAACATCTAAACAATTCATGAAAGTGTGTAACAAATTTAAAACAAAATTTCAATAGCGAACTACAACGTACAATGGACTGTATTAATTGAATTGAAAGAACTTGAATTGAAAATTGTAATGTCTTACTATGCGCGCTTCGTTTACAATTAATTTGGTAATGTGCTGATTGTTAGGTATGATGATTGGATGTTTTGTGGTTTCCGCTATGGAAGCATTTTGAAGTCTTCCTCCTAATCTTATCAACTCTTTGTCGTCTAAAAATGGTGAAAATGTAATTAGGGAACTTCTTTTCTTGACCCTTCCTTCTTTTTTTAGTTCTTGTATTTCCTTTCCATACACTCTTTGTTGATAAAATCTAATACAATTTTCCAAAACCTTTTCCATTTCATTTAATGTAAGATATTTCTCTCTTTTTTCTGTAGTGTCATCTTTTTTGAACCTTCTGCAATATGCTAGTATCCCTTTCATCTTTGACAGTGTAGAAAATCTTTCCCATATCGGTTCTTCTTCTGGTGCTTCTACAACTGTATGTAAAGAATTTTTTATTTCAAGGTCAGTTTGAGGAATATCATAATTATTGAATTCAATTTTGTCGCAGCTTAACCATTTTGGCCCATTCCACCATAACTCTTGCGAAGATAACTCGCTTGCGTGAATGCCTCTGGTTGCATTATCAGCTGGATTTTCAACAGACTGAACATGTCCCCATCGATCCTTGTCTACAACTCGTATAATGTCTGCCACTCGGTTAGCGACAAATGTTCGCCAGCGATTTGGTTGAGATTGGAGCCATGATAGAACCACCATTGAATCAGTCCAGGCAAACACCTGGTTTTTCGGGATGTGCAATACTTCTAGAAGATCATTGATTTGATCAGCTAATAATGCTGCCGCCGAGAGTTCCAATTTTGGTACTGATAACTGTTTTAAGGGCGCGACTCTGGTTCGAGATGAGATCAGCGCAACATACACATTATTACCATCAACAACTCTAAGGTACGTAGCAGCCGCAAATCCAAGAGTAGATGCATCTGAAAACCCATGTATTTGTACGTTTTTATTATTATTCGTAGTTCTGAACCATCTTGGAATCTGAATGGTTTGCAAATGTGTCAACTCATTTCTATAATTTATTCATTCTTCTCTTAAATTTGGGGGTACAATATCATCCCATTCCAAGCCAGCGCTCCACAACTTTTGCATCAATATCTTAGCTGTAATGACGACTGGTGACAGCCATCCAAAAGGATCAAATAGACGGGCAATATCAGACAAAATCGTTCTCTTCGTTACAGGATATGTCATTTCAGGTAAGTTTACGGTTATTTTAAAGGTATCATCCTTTCTATTCCATGTCAGTCCCAGTATTCTTATGATCTTATCTAGTTTAATCTCGATCGTGTTCTTTGTACTCTTTGCTTCTTGTAAATATTCTAAAACTTCTTCAGAATTACTAGACCACTTTTGCATATTGAATCCTCCTCTTCTTAGAATTTCCCGTATCTCTTTACACATTGTTTTCGTCTGATCAACAGTATCATTTCCACCCATATAATCATCCATAAAGAATCCCCTTTTTATTACAGGTGCAGTATCTGGAAAATCATGAGCTTCATCTTCAGCTAATTGATTCAATGTTTTAACAGCTAAATAAGGAGCAGCAGATGTACCGAAAGTCACCGTCGTGAGAATATAGGTTGCGATCTCTTCATCGGGAGTATCTCGCCAGACAATACGTTGTAAATTTGCGTGCTCATCTGTTACTCGAACCATACGATACATCTTAACTATATCTCCTACAACACATATTTTATGTTTTCGCCAAGTAATGATCAAACTTCTGAGATCGGGCTGTAAAACAGGCCCAACCATCATTGTTTCATTCAAAGAGTGGTGGTTTGTGCCCTTTGCACTGGCATCGTAGACTACTCTGACACGGCTTGTCTCCTTGTCTTCGCGAATTACCGCATGGTGTGGTAAATATATTGCGTTTACGTCATCTGGTGTTTCTGATTTCTTCATATGACCCATCTCCTGGTATTCATGAATTACCTTTGCGTATTCTGTTTTAAAATTCGGATCTCTTTCAAATCTTCGTTCTAATTGTTTTAATCTAGTTATAGCTTGTTGTTTTGTCTCTCCACACATCATGACCGTTGCTTCAATACTCTGTTTTAAAGGTAAGTGTACTATATATCTCCCGGTTTCATCTCTTTTGGTTGTATTTTTATATATTTCTTCACATAGGGTTTCTTCCTTGGTTAGTATCTTTTTCGGTTTGTACAATTCTGTCCCTATTTCCCAGAACCTTCTCAATATGTCGTTGTCTTCTGCAACCTTCCTTGTTATATGTAATGTGATTATATTGTGTTGGCTGCTTGTCCCTTTATCTTCTCTTTGACCCGAGAGAATCCATCCTAAACATGTTTTCTGTGCGACTATACCGTCAGGCATCTTTATCAAACCTTCTTCAATAATTTTACCAAACACATCGGATCCAAGCAACATATGGATCTGTGATGGTGTGTGATAGGTTGAGTCCGCTAATTTTAATGTTCGGAGCTGTGGCCAGTTCATTGCGATGTGTTTCGATGGCAAGTTTGTAGATATTTTCTTCAAAACGTAAGCTTTTACTTGTATCGATTTCCCTTCCTTAAATCGCGATGATACTGACAGGTCAACCATGTGTTTTATCGACACTTGAGTTCCTTCTCCCACTCCAGAGACTACGCCATTGATATTGGTCTTCTTCAATCCCAGTAGTTCAACAACTCCTGCGGAAATGAACGAAGCCTCCGAACCCTGGTCAATCAAAGCACGAAGTATTTGTTTTTCTCCATTACTCGATTGTACTTCTACTTGTGCTGTGGCAAGTAACACTTCATGACCAGTTTGTTCTTGTGAAAAGTGTGCAGTTGTGATAATTTGTTCTGGTTGAGGTAGTGTGTTATCATACCTCTGCTTGTTTTCTCTTACTTCGTGTAAAAGTGAATGGTGTCTTTTTCCGCAAACGCGACATGACGTTTTTTGTTTACATGCGTATACGTTATGATTTGGTACAAGGCAATTGTAGCATAAACGATTATTTTTCACATATGATCGTCTCTGTTCTATGGATTGTTTCGCAAAGTCCTTGCAATTGTATATATAGTGACCGCCCTTGCAAAATGTACATGACAGTTGTTGATTGACACTTGCATGGGATGATTGAATTGTATCCTCATACGTCTCTTTATTTGTAATATGGAATGCTTTTTGTGTCTGTGGTTTCTCTCGCAAAGATGTCGCATAGGGATTGATTAATTCTAGTGTACGGAACGTAGATTCCAGGAAAGTCTTCAAATCGTTCCATGTAGGTAGCTCATCGCTATTATGCTTGTGCGCGTATTGTTCCCAGTCTTTCAGTGACTCTGTATCCAACTTCTGTGACACCAGAAATATAATTAAAGGATCCCAAGAGTCAGTTTTAATGTTCAAATTATTCAAACTTTGAATACATTCCGTAGTTGTATCCAGTAATAATTTAATTTGACTAGCAGACTGGTTAATCACCTTTTTCTGATTAAATAATCGCTTAAGCAGTGAAGTAACAATCATCTTTTTGTTTCCGAATCGTCCCTTGAGTAGCTCCCACGCTTGTGCATAATTACTGTCCGTAATCTGTATATGACGGAGTAAAACTTCAGCTTCACCAGACACGCTTGTTTTTAAATAGTGAAGTTTTTGAACATTGCTGAGAGATGTGTTGTGAACAAGTGCTTGAAATAAATCCTGATATGTCGTCCAATCTTCATATCGACCTCCAAAAATTGGGAGTTGTATTCTAGGTAATCTAGATAGTGATGACTGACCTGGATGACTATTATGCGACTCAATAGACACGTTTGAAGAAGCTATAATGTTTTCATTTCTTTGTCGTTCTATTGTTGACAAGAGGTCTGTTATGTCGCCTTGTAGGCACAGGTAAAGTTCTTCATATTTGTAAAATTCTTCATTTAAAAAATACGGCATTTCACCCCTCTGTTCTCGTGGCGTACACTTACTAAGAGCATTGTGTGCGTCTTTAAAGGTTATCCAGTAATCTTGTAAAGTATTTAATCTAACTCGCAAATAACCTTCCGTCAGTCTCGCCTTAGGGCACTTCTTTAAGTTTACCTGGGCCTTCTGGATCGTACTAGCCACATCTTCTAATGTCGACAGTAATGCACTTTGCTCTGCGGTAGGTACAGACATTTTTGTACCGCTCTAAACAATCCACTTCTAACACAAATAAAGTCAATCCGAACTATATTCACAAACACTGTTATTGTAAAGTATTTCTGTTATTAAAAGTCAATCCAAACGAATCCATAAACACTGTTAATTGTTCAAAGTATTGTTGTTGTTCAAAGTCAATCAAAACGTTGTAATATTTAATATTTTAAAAACTGCATTTAAGTTGTAAACAAGTCGTCGCGCTTATCGCATTCTTTTGTTCTCATTAATCCAACTCGCTAAGCCGTAATTAATAACCATCCGGAACGTATGGACCATATGTTGAGTGCCTTAAGGTTCAATATTGTTTGGTACGGCTGCGAGAATGAAACGAACGTCCTTTCACTTTGTGATTTTATTTTGCACTGAGATAAAATACATTGGTGTTATTAGATGTTTAGATGCATTGGCCATCGGCTAAACCCACATTGTGGGTGTCTGCCGCTGTTGTGGGCTTCTTAGCCTTGACCCTTTTCTTCGACGAACCCGACGCCGAGGAGCCATCCGATCCGTCCTTCAAAAAGGTCTTCCGCTTTCTGGAAGCAGATCGCGATCGCGAATCTTCGACCGCCATCGAAGCGGAATCCGATACAATGGACTCATCGTCGGAGTCCACCTGCCCGCCGTAGAAGGCCCTGCCTTCATCCGACGCTAAGGAAGCGTCGCGTTGGCCCTGAGAAGGGCCTTTTGGTTGGCCCTGAGAAGGGCCTTTGGGTTGGCCCTGAGAAGGGCCTTTGGGTTGGCCCTGAGAAGGGCCTTTTCTGATGAAATGCCCGAGGGCATCCCGCGCGGGTTTCGGCATGTCAAACAAAGCAATATCGTAGCATACAAGGCAATATGGTCGCTACGATGCACAGTGCACTTTAGCCGTACCCAGTCTGCCACTCCGTTACGGTGGTCAGAACTGGGACGTTTCCGGGGAACGCGACGTGGACGCAAGCACTGTGGGGTGGTTCCCCAGTGGAACCTAACCTAACCTAACCTTTTTTTTTTTTTTTTTTGTTTGCGCTGGGAAAAAATGCGTTACGCATACCCGCCCATTGGGGGATGGGCGGGTTATGAGGGACTCTCCGGCTAGTCCGGTATACCCACTAAAATAACCCAGCGGCACTCCCGCATCGTCTTTGTGGAGGAGGACTGGGAAACCGGCTCAGCCTTTACGTCCAGTCCCCCACCGACGACCGCCCGCCTTTACATAGGGGCCCGCACGCCCCTCCCTAAGTGGAGAGGCCCGGGAACGACCGTGAGTGCTCGGCCATTCCCGCCCGACGAGGGTGGTGATTGGTGCAATGCGAGCGAAGGCGCCCCCGCGCCTATCGCCCGCTAATCACCACCAGAGGGTGGGAGGCGACGGTCGTACAACCGCCTGCTCCCACCCCTCCTTCGCCTGCGGAGCGGTGGCGCGAGAGGATCGTCCTCCCGCGCACGCTCCGCCGCCTCCTTTTGCGACATAACATCCTCGCAAAAGGAGGCAACCGCAGCCCAAGCCTCCTCACTTCCCAGCATGGAATTCACCACACTGGGAAGTGAGAGGTCCCGCCCGACCACATCAGTCAGGGCACGGCGCAGCTCAACCCAGGCTGGGCACACCTCGAGGGTGTGCTGCGCCGTGTCCTCCGCGGCTCCGCAATGGTGGCACGCCGGGGTTTCCTCCCTCTGGATCCGATGCAGGTGCGTTCCGAAGCAGCCATGCCCGGACAACACCTGCACCAGACGGAAAGAGAGGAAACCGTGGGGGCGCTCGAGCCAATCCCGCAGGACTGGGCCGAGCGCGTCCAGCGTCCGGCGTCCAAAGGTGGCGGAGGCGAGGTCTCGTGTCCAGTGGACAACGATTGCGTCCCTCGCCTCCCGCCGCACGGCCTCCCGCTCTTGCGCGGCGGGGCGCTCACCCAGCGCCCTACGCCGCGCCGCCCATTCGTACACTCTGGCGAGCACCCATGCCTCCAATTCCCAGGGAGGGGTGCCGGCCAGAGCGCACGCCGCCGCAAAGCCCACTGAGCGGTAGGCCCTCGCCACCCGCTGTGCAATGGCCCGTTGGGGCCTGCGGATGGCGGTTGCATTCTCCCTCCTGTGGAGGGAGTCCGCCCAGATGGGTGCCCCGTAAAGGGCCATGCTCTTTAGGATGCCGGCATAGAGGCGCCGGCATCGCTCCTTGGGCCCTCCGAGGTTTGGGAGGAGCCACGAGAGGGCGTCCGCGGCTTTCAGCAGGCGCGTCGACAGCCCGCTGAAGTGCGGGCCGAAGCGCCACCTGCTGTCCGGCACAAGGCCCAGATACTTCATCTGGGCCCCGACCCCTATTCGGACGCCCTCCACGACGATGTGGGCGTCTGGAGGGCAGCGCTGCCGAGGCCCGTGAAAGAACACGGCCTCGGTCTTGTTCAGCGCTACCCTCAAACCAAGCTGGCGGATCCTACCTGCCACTAAGGATCCGCCAGCCGAGGCCAGACAGGCCGCCTCCCGAAATCCCCTCCCCCGGGCAACGAGGAGAGTGTCATCCGCGTAGCAGATGACACTCGTGCCCTGGAGGAGGGTGCCGCGCAGCAGCCAATCGAATCCGATGTTCCACAAGAGGGGCCCTAGCACCGAACCCTGTGGAACACCGGACTCCGCGCCGTAGCGCCTGATCCTGGCCGTCCTGTCCGCCAGGAGGACCTCTCGGTCCTCCAGGTAGTTGGCCAGAATCATCCGCAGATATTGGGGCACTCCGTGGTATTTGAGTGCCTCCAATATGGTCGAGTGGGGCACGGAGTTGAAGGCGTTGGCGATGTCGAACGACACCGCCAACACTCCGTCCCCAGCCTCGACCGCCTCCTGCACTTGGCCCCTGAGTAGGGCCACCGCGTCGACCGTCGAACGCCCTTGTCGAAACCCGAACTGGGCGTCCGACAGGTCCGGCCCTACCTCCCGCAACTGGCTATTAAGCCGGGTGGCGATGATCCCCTCGAACAATTTACCGACCTCATCAAGCAGAACGATGGGCCGGTATGCCGAGGGGGAGTCCACCGGGCGTCCCTCCTTCCGGAGCAGGCAAAGCTGCCCCTCCTTCCAGAGCTTCGGGAACCTCCCAGCCGTCAGACACGCGCTGAAGAGGTCCCGAAACCTTTCCTCCATTAGGGACGCCGCGATGGCCACCACCCGTGCGGGGACGCCATCCGGTCCAGGGGCCGTCTTCTTCGCGCGGAGGGTCAGAACCCCCGCGCGAAGTTCCTCCACCGACACTGGAGGGACCTCCTCCTCCGGCGAAGCCACCACCCCCCCCAGCGGGGGGTTCATCGTTGGAGGGGTGAATTCGGTCCTGCGCGGAAACAGTGACCGAACCACCCTATCCAGCAACGCCGGCTCTAGGGTCTCCGTTAGTGGGGGGCCATAAGGACGCAGCTGGCTCCGCGCCAGCTTATATGGCCTCCCAAACGGATCCCTATCGAGTCCCTCCAGCATCTCGGCCCTTGCCGAGTCTTCGGCGGCGCACATTGCCGACTTGAGGACCGTCTTTGCCTCTACGTAAGTGGCGTAGAGGCAGTCCTCCTCAGCCTGACATCGGCTGGTGCGCCGCCGACTCCGCGTGTAGGCCCTCCTGGCCTCCACGCACGCGGCCCGGAGCCCCGCCAGCCCCGCCGTCCACCAATAAACGGCGCGCCGGGGAGGCGGACGGCGAGACCGAGGCATGCTCGAGTTGCACACCTCGGTCAGGGACCTCCGGAGCCGAACCGCTGCGACGTCGACGTCCGTGCCCTCTACAGGGGGCGAGAGCCAGTCCTGGAGGAACGCTGCCTCCTGGGCTGCCTCCCGGTCCGACAGGGTCTCCACCATCTCCACCCGCCAGTTCACGACGCGGGCGGCTAGCACAGGGGTGGCGAACGACACGTCCACCACTGACCCTCCCTGTTGCCGCACACACGTCTGAACATCCCCCCTGTTTAGCAGGGACACGCCGCACGAGGCCGCCCAAAATTCGACGGCGCGCCCCCGGACGTTGCAGGACGCCGCTAGGTTGCCCCAGGCCACCGACTTGGCGTTCAGGTCGCCAACCACTACGACCTGACGTGGTGCCGCCCTCCCGACGACTGCCGTAAGGACTTCGAGAAAATTCTCGAAGTCCCTTAGAGGGCGGTTTGGGGAGAAATAGACCCCGACCAGGGCTATTTCTCCCCACGCGGCGGCCACGTATCCCGGACCCCTCTCTAAAAGCGAGAGGGGAGGGGAGTCCGTGGCAGGCCGCGACACCAACGCCACCAAGCCGTCTCGATCACCCAGCCAACGGCCAGGCACCGAGTACGGCTCGGCGACCACCGCCACGTCCACCAACCACTCGGCCACAGTCTGCATCAGCAGATCCTGGGCCGCTCTGCAGTGGTTGGTGTTCGCCTGGAGGATGCGATGTTCGATTCTACCCATTAATCGGTCATCGCACCCTCCTCCTCCACAGCCGCTGAGGTCCCAGCTACTGGGACGGCGGTGGCAGCGACAGGCCGGGTCGGTGCCTGAACTTTGCCCTTCTTAAGGGGAGGACTGCAGTTCCTCCCCTTCATAATATGTCCCGCAGGGCGGCCACTAGCGGCACATACCGCGCAGTGCGGTGCGGCGGCCTTGCAGGAGGCGGATTTATGCCCCTCCTTGCCGCAGCGGTAGCAGCTGTCCGTCCTATCTACGCTGGACGGACAGAGGGCTCGGGTGTGGCCGATTCCGAAGCACTTGTAGCACCTCAGCGGCTGGTCCTCAAGTGCCCGGACCGCACCCGAGCTGAACCCGACGGCGAGCCGTCCCTTTTCGAGGACGGTTTTGGCAGCGGCGACAGGGCACTCCAGGCGAATAGTGCCCATGCCGTCGCGCCCGGGCCTGATGCCCCCGCCCTGCACCGCTGCGACTTCGCAGCCCCCAATGGCTGCGATCGCTGCCACCACCTCCTCCCTGGTGACGGAGTCATCCAGGTCCGTCACCTCGATGGCCGCCGACTTCACCGGCCTGGCCACCTTCGCCGCGTCCGCAATGACCTCCTGCAGCTTTGCTGCGAAGAGGTCGGCGTGTTTCCCGCCCTCAGCACCGGGGAACTCGAAGATACGAGCCCCAGCCTGTGTCCGGCGGCACGAGACTTTGCCGATCCCCAGTTTGGTTGGATCGGCATTGGCACGCGCCCGCAACATTACGGACGCGTATGTCTCGCCCCGCTCCGCAGCCTCCGCGGTGAGCGTCAACACGACGGCTGCGGTTTTGGGAGGAACCAGGTTCCTCTTGGCACCGGCTGGGGGGGAACTCTTCCCTTTCCCCTTTCCCGTGCCAGTCGACTGACCAGCAGGGGTGGTGGTGGGGACGGCTGGGGCTGGAGGGGTACTCTTCCCCTTCCCCTTCCCTTTCCCTTTGCCAGTCGGCTGCGACTGGCTGGGAGTGGTGGTGGCGGGAACGGCAGGGACGACAGCTGCCGTCCTTTTGCCCTTGCCCTTCCCCTTACCGACCACCTTCGTCCAGCCCTGCTGGTTGGTCGGGGTGGTGGAAGGGAGAAGGGCGTCCTCCCTCTGGGATGTCGGCACCGGCTCCTTTTGCCTCCTGTCCGCTGCAAGCGGCGGCCGGACGACTTTCTCCGGCAAGAGCCGGTCCTCAATGCCTGCCAGGCAGGCTCTAACAAACGCCCTCTCCTCCGCCATGACCTTGCGGAGGATATCCTCAAGGCCGGAGGAGGGGGCGAGGCCCTCTGCCGCAGGTCTGGGCTCGGCTTGGGATGGCCGGGCCGTGGCTTCAGCCAGCTTTTGGTGCAGCTGGCTTACCTCCTGCTGCAGGCGATCCACTTTCGCCTGCAGCTGCCGCGATTCATCGCTGGCCTTGCGGTTGACCAGCTCCGCGACGATGCCGCACATGCTGGCGGCCCGGCATTTGAGGGACTTTTGAAAAGTCCCTTTTAGGTGGGAGGACTTGGTGGCGACCTGGACGATTACCTCCTCGTCCTCTAATGCCATCCGCTCCAGTTCGGCCAGGGAGTGGTCCGCGTACAGAACACGGGACGCTCGGTATCCCGATTTGGCACGGGCTGCGCGCGCTCGTTCCTCCCTGGCCGCTACCTGCTCCTCCAGGTCTTGCTGGAGCTGCTTCTGCCGAGTCAGGTCCAGCTCGCGCTGGGCGTCGACCAAACCCACGTCGTGGGTGTCCGCCACTGTTTTTTGGGCCTTCTTTTTAGGCTTGTTCGCTGAGCCCGAGGTCGAGGATCCATCCGACCCGTCTTTCAGGAAGTCCTTTCGCTTCCTTGATACCGATCGCGATCGACAATCTTCGATTGCCATCGAATCGGCATCCGACGCAATGGACTCGATGTCGGAGTCCGACAAATCGCCCACCCTCCCGCCGTAGAAGGCTCTGCCTTCCGACGCCGACGCGTCGCGTTGGCCCTGAAAAGGGCCTTTTGGTTGGCCCTGAGAAGGGCCTTTGGGTTGGCCCTGAGAAGGGCCTTTGGGTTGGCCCTGAGAAGGGCCTTTGGGTTGGCCCTGAGAAGGGCCTTTTTTTACAAAATGCCCGTGGGCATCCCGCGCTTGTTTTGGCATGTCAAACAAAGCAATATCGTAGCATACAAGGCAATAAGGTCGCTACGATGCACAGTGCACTTTAGCCGTACCCAGTCTGCCACTCCGTTACGGTGGTCAGAACTGGGACGTTTCCGGGGAACGCGACGCGGACGCAAGCACTGTGGGGTGGTTCCCCAACCTAACCTTTTTTTTTTTAAGTAATGGAATCAGGCGTTACTTTGCGGAAATCCATAACAATCAAAATACAAAATCAATATTTAGTGTTAATTCCGCTAATTGTCAGTTTAATCATGCTGGGATGCAATTTGCACCGCCCTCCCGCCCGCAAAAATGTGCACATGCAAGAAGGACAATATAAAAAGCAAATTACATGCGCCAGTACGATACCCAACACGTGTTTCGGTCCTCCACGGACCATTCTCAAGGGCTGCTAACTCGTCGAGTGCTCGAAGGAGACTAAAAGCCAACGAGGCGAGCGCTCTTTTATATACTACCAACCGCATGACAATTATTTCTAACTACCCCCAAATATTCTTAGTAAAGGAGATGAAACTAAATTTGTTTGGTCATTCAACAATGCAAAACTATTACTGCTATGTTTTAATATTTCTAATTGTTCCAACACACATAACCGGAAACTTTTATCACAACTATGTAAAATATTATACGTATTATTGTCGCCCAAGGAATGGCCAGTTTCAATTAAATGTTTGGCGTAATGAGATTTATCAGGATGGCCATTCCTATAAGCAGCTACATGCTCTTTATACCGTATTTCAAAATTTCGGCCTGTCTGACCTATATATACCGCGTCACAATCATCGCAGACCAACCTATACACGCCGGATTTCTTGCAATTTTCCAAATTATCTTTTCCATTACAAAGACGTCGTATAGTTTGGTCCGTCCGAAATGCAACGTGAATATTATTTTTACGCAGTAAATTGGCAATTCTATCTGAAATTGGGCCCATATAGGTCAGACTACCAACATATTTGTTAATACGGTCAGGGGGGCATGCATACAGTAAAGAGCGAACCCTACATCTCTGATTATTTTTAATCAAATTATCAATAATAGATTTTGGATAACCGTTTGATAACGCGATTTCATAAAGAATATTAAGTTCTTTTATGTAATTCTCATTAGACAAGGGGACCGACATTAACCTATGAACATAGCTGCGGAAGGCAGCTAGTTTATGTTGATTGGGGTGACATGATGAAGCTGGAATAGCCATATCGGTATGTGTTGGTTTCCGATATATTTGAAATTCTAATTTATTATGGACATTAGTGATGGTGAGGTCAAGAAAATTAAGGGATTTTTGTGATTCTAATTCCAATTTAAATTTTATTTTAGGGTGGAGATTATTTAATTTAGTAACAAATGAATCAATTTGGCGTTTGGTACCAGACCAACAGATTATTATGTCATCAACGTATCTATAATAAAATAAAATGTTGGGTTCGCCCACTATATATCTACGTTCAAAATTATCCATAAATATCTCTGCCATTAGTGGACTTAACGGTGAACCCATGGCCAACCCTTCCTTTTGGCGGTAATATTGATTGTTAAAACGAAAATAATTTTGTTGCATGCATATTTTTGTGAGTTTAAGTAGATCATACATCTCTCCAGGATGTAACCGTTGTCTCTCAAAGTGTTCACCCAGAATATGTAAACATTCCTCATGAGGGATATTGGTAAATAGACTATCAACATCTAGGGACAGTAACTTAGCGGAAGATGGAATTTGAGTATCTTTAATTTTTGAAATTAAGTCTAAACTATTTTTTAAACTGAATTGAGGTTGAAAGAATGCTTTTTTACTTAAAAGGACGTTAAGATGTTTGGCTAAATTATACGAGGGGGCACCAATATGAGAGACAACAGGGCGAATAGGAACGTTTTCTTTATGAGTTTTTGGCAACCCATACAAATCTCTCCAGATCAATTAAAAAATATTATCCCCATGAACCCACGATCACCTGTTTTGTATGGGTTGCCAAAAACTCATAAAGAAAACGTTCCTATTCGCCCTGTTGTCTCTCATATTGGTGCCCCCTCGTATAATTTAGCCAAACATCTTAACGTCCTTTTAAGTAAAAAAGCATTCTTTCAACCTCAATTCAGTTTAAAAAATAGTTTAGACTTAATTTCAAAAATTAAAGATACTCAAATTCCATCTTCCGCTAAGTTACTGTCCCTAGATGTTGATAGTCTATTTACCAATATCCCTCATGAGGAATGTTTACATATTCTGGGTGAACACTTTGAGAGACAACGGTTACATCCTGGAGAGATGTATGATCTACTTAAACTCACAAAAATATGCATGCAACAAAATTATTTTCGTTTTAACAATCAATATTACCGCCAAAAGGAAGGGTTGGCCATGGGTTCACCGTTAAGTCCACTAATGGCAGAGATATTTATGGATAATTTTGAACGTAGATATATAGTGGGCGAACCCAACATTTTATTTTATTATAGATACGTTGATGACATAATAATCTGTTGGTCTGGTACCAAACGCCAAATTGATTCATTTGTTACTAAATTAAATAATCTCCACCCTAAAATAAAATTTAAATTGGAATTAGAATCACAAAAATCCCTTAATTTTCTTGACCTCACCATCACTAATGTCCATAATAAATTAGAATTTCAAATATATCGGAAACCAACACATACCGATATGGCTATTCCAGCTTCATCATGTCACCCCAATCAACATAAACTAGCTGCCTTCCGCAGCTATGTTCATAGGTTAATGTCGGTCCCCTTGTCTAATGAGAATTACATAAAAGAACTTAATATTCTTTATGAAATCGCGTTATCAAACGGTTATCCAAAATCTATTATTGATAATTTGATTAAAAATAATCAGAGATGTAGGGTTCGCTCTTTACTGTATGCATGCCCCCCTGACCGTATTAACAAATATGTTGGTAGTCTGACCTATATGGGCCCAATTTCAGATAGAATTGCCAATTTACTGCGTAAAAATAATATTCACGTTGCATTTCGGACGGACCAAACTATACGACGTCTTTGTAATGGAAAAGATAATTTGGAAAATTGCAAGAAATCCGGCGTGTATAGGTTGGTCTGCGATGATTGTGACGCGGTATATATAGGTCAGACAGGCCGAAATTTTGAAATACGGTATAAAGAGCATGTAGCTGCTTATAGGAATGGCCATCCTGATAAATCTCATTACGCCAAACATTTAATTGAAACTGGCCATTCCTTGGGCGACAATAATACGTATAATATTTTACATAGTTGTGATAAAAGTTTCCGGTTATGTGTGTTGGAACAATTAGAAATATTAAAACATAGCAGTAATAGTTTTGCATTGTTGAATGACCAAACAAATTTAGTTTCATCTCCTTTACTACGAATATTTGGGGGTAGTTAGAAATAATTGTCATGCGGTTGGTAGTATATAAAAGAGCGCTCGCCTCGTTGGCTTTTAGTCTCCTTCGAGCACTCGACGAGTTAGCAGCCCTTGAGAATGGTCCGTGGAGGACCGAAACACGTGTTGGGTATCGTACTGGCGCATGTAATTTGCTTTTTATATTGTCCTTCTTGCATGTGCACATTTTTGCGGGCGGGAGGGCGGTGCAAATTGCATCCCAGCATGATTAAACTGACAATTAGCGGAATTAACACTAAATATTGATTTTGTATTTTGACTTTTTTTTTTTTTTTTTTTTTTTTTTTGTTTGCGCTGGGAAAAAATGCGTTACGCATACCCGCCCATTGGGGGATGGACGGGTCATGTGGGACTCTCCGGCTACTCCGGCATACCCACTAAAATAACCCAGCGGCACTCCCGCATCGTCTGTGTGGAGGGGGACTGGGAAACCGGCACAGCCTTTACGTCCAGTCCCCCACCGACGACCGCCCGCATTTACAGCGGGGCCCGCACGCCCCTCCCTAAGTGGAGGGGCCCGGAAACGACCGTGAGTGCTCGGCCGTTTCCGCCCGACGATGGTGGTGATTGGTGCAATGCGAGCGAAGGCGCCCCCGCGCCTGTCGCCCGCTAATCACCACCTGAGGGTGGAAGGCGACGGTCGTACAGCCGCCGTCTCCCACCCCTCCTTCGCCTGCGGAGCGGTGGCGCGAGAGGATCATCCTCCCGCGCGCGCTCCGCCGCCTCCTTTTGCGACATGACGTCCTCGCAAAAGGAGGCAACCGCCGCCCAAGCCTCCTCACTCCCCAGCATGGAGTTCACCACACTGGGAAGTGAGAGGTCCAGCCCAACGACAGTATTCAGGGCACGGCGCAGCTCAGCCCAGGCTGGGCACACCTCGAGGGTGTGCTGCGCAGTGTCCTCCGCGGCTCCACACTCGTGGCACGCCGGGGTTTCCTCCCTCTGAATCCGATGCAGGTGCGTTCCGAAGCAGCCATGCCCGGACAACACCTGCACCAGACGGAACGAGAGGAAACCGTGGGGCCGCTCGAGCCAGTCCCGTAGGACTGGACCGAGGGCGTCCAGCGTCCGGCGTCCAAAGGTGGCGGAGGCGAGGTCCCGTGCCCAGTGCAGGACGATGGCGTCCCTCGCCTCCTGCCGCACGGCATCCCGCTCTTGCGCGGGGGGGCGCTCACCCAGCGCCCTACGCCGCGCCGCCCATTCGTACACTCTGGCGAGCACCCATGCCTCCAATTCCCAGGGAGGGGTGCCGGCCAGAGCGCACGCCGCTGCGAAGCCCACTGAGCGGTAGGCTCTCGCCACCCGCTGTGCAATGGCCCGTTGGGGCCTGCGGATGGCGGTTGCATTCTCCCTCCTGTGGAGGGAGTCCGCCCAGATGGGTGCCCCATACAGGGCCATGCTCTTGAGGATGCCGGTGTTAGGTAATACTATATAGATGTTTAGATAAGTATAGGTATAGCCAGATATGCCAAGCTCTAAAATATAAATTGTTATAAATAAGATTACTTTACACAGGTAACCAACAACAAAACATCATACTTTATGTATCATGGAGGTGTTATATGTGTATAATGAAAACCAGGTAATCTATTATAAGGTATATTTATTTACCATATAGGGAAGCAATCATTTAAATACAAGAAATACAAGCTGAACATATTATTTAATAAAACAAACCATGTTGAGACATAAACATAATACAAAGTTTACTTAGCTTTAATTCACTCTGTCTGTTCAGTACGGCAGTTCCAATAGAATCGACACAAATAGCATTACTGTTAATTTAAATTTGTTCAAACTGAATCGTCCCTCCAACCACCGAGAGCTCCGCTCCGGTCCACGTTTCCAACAAGAATGATGCTCAAACCGATCGGGACACACCTTTTATAATAGACGACAAACAGATGTGAAACATGTTTTGCGACAAACAAGTATGACGTACACCCGCCCGTCGTCAGGCTAAATGTTAGGCTACCGCTGTTTTATTAATACCGTATTTAATTATAAATCTACTATTATTTTATCTACTCACTTGTAATATATATAGTTATATACTTATTATATCGATTCCAAGCTAACTCGGCCATACTGACAATACTTCGTCCACGAAGTATTATTTAATTTAATTTCATTATATTTTTTATTTTACTATTTATTTCATTTTATTATTTATTTTATTTTATTAGTAAAACAAACAGAATTAACAACTTATGATAAGAAACAGGTTATAACTAATTTCACCAATGAATACAAAAAAAAAGCTTGTTTGTCTAATATGAGATACAATAAGATAACGAACATATTTAAGAATAGACTGATTACTCTATTACTAGAAAGCTGCTATTATTCAGTTACGGCTTTCTTAAATGGTTCATTCGAATTATAGTTTTGTAATTTAATTTAATTAGTTAGAAATTTAATTTAATAAGTTCGAAAGAATTATTTAAGTCAAATTTGTGCAGCAGCACATTACAAAAGTTATGACCATTTTTGTGACGAATGGGCCAGAGATCAAGTCGCTCCAAGTCAACACACATTACGATTACACACAAAGGCAACATTTTACGGAATTATTGATTTTTGAATTTTAATATTGATATACCATAAAAATAACATTGTTTCCATTTATATGTCATCAATTATAAGTCTCATAATTATAGGTTTCGTTTTTAATTATTTATATAGTTCAATAGACTCTTAACTGCCAACTACATAGACATGTCAGAAACATTCACCCGCTGCTGGTGAGACAACTGACACCAAATAGAAGGCCGACCAGCGGTTAGAGTTTAATTGCAAACTAAATAGACATGCCAATCACATTCACACACTGCCAGCGAGATAATTGACGCGAAATAGATGACCGTCCAGCGGCTATTGAATCCAACTGCCAACTACATAGACATGTCAGAAACATTCACCCGCTGCTGGTGAGATACCATCTGATACCAAATAGAAGGCCGACCAGCGGTTAGAGTTTAATTGCCAACTAAACAGACATGCCAATCGCATTTACCCGCTGCCAGTGAGTTAATTGACGCAAAACAGAAGGCCGAGACCAGCGGTTCACATATTAATAAAAACATTGCACAGTACATTATCATCAATAACTATACTCATGGAGATGTAAAACATTAGCTACCGGCGCAATGCTGTCACATTTATGAGAATCAAATATGCTTCGACAAGAATACCTGTATAGACATAATGGTCTCTCAACTGACCGAAACAAAATATGTATGATCTACAAATATTTGTCAATATTGACACCAAGTAATTGACCGACTAGCGGATTATAACAGAGACTGTAACATAGACATGCTGATATCTTTCATCCGCTGTTGATGAGAGAAATCAGCACCAAGTCACGGCATAGAATTAAAAAGATTAAAATCTTTGTCATTTAAACGAATTTAACTTTGTAAAAGCAACGTAATGTTTTTAATATCACGAATAGGCCACAATACTAGATATGCATTTTAAAATATACTACACCCATGTTATTACCAACTAAAGTTTACTTTATCAATAATGACCGATCCCATAATGATACTACGTAATAGTACTTGTATGGAAAAACTATGTACTATATATTCCATCACAATAAATGTAAGCGATTTTTTTTTTCTTTTTTTATGATTTGTAATTACCAGTAAACCAACTCTGTTTCAATTACTGAATTTGCCACTCAAACGAGATCCAAGATTGGACTCCATTCTTTTATTCTAATTATGTACACTATTAATTATTAAACTGAATGTTTTACGGCCATTTTGACATGTACTTCGTCTCAAAGTACCTAAGCGGAATTATAAAATGTTTTTGAGATATTTATATATAAACACATCTCTGCAACACCCTAAAACTCTAATTTATATGCTAATCGACATCAATGAGAAATGTTTCTTCATTTCTTTAATTTTAATCAGGTTAGCCCTAAGGTTAAGATAATAAAAAAAGGTTAAGATGAATCAAACTAACCAAACCAGTGACAGTACAAATCAAATTTGTGAATTAAGTTATTAACTATACTATCAGATAATACTTCAGAAAGCTGCGATGGGGCCCACAAATATAAAAACCATGAAGCAAATTAAGTTAAGAGTCTGCTCACTGATCCTGGCACAGCCAGAATGGCCACTTTCAGGTACTTTGTGAAATGTAATATCATAGAATGTTATTTTAGAATAACTCATTAAGATTACTTTAATCGAATCCGAAATAATATCATTTGCATGGTCAATATGATGATCTCAGAACAACCAGTATTCCGCGGTCTCCACTAGTAATATTTTGTAGTCACTACTTGTTTAAATTTCAATAAAGAACCGATAAGATAACAGAATTTTCATTGGGATAATTAGATGGGAGGCTATTAGAATTCAAAAGCCAAATATTTCATTTTATAAGTTATTCAAAGCAATTAATGTCCAACAACCATAGCTCAATGACTAAATATTATTAATATCCATCTGACCACTCTTATTATTGGCACTATCTTATTTACTGGTAGATGGTGACATTATTGTTATTGAACCTTGTACACCACTTAAATAGATATTTGCAATGCCTACTGGTGCATGGAATAGACTAATTATTGATTTTAATAAACAGCAATACCCATGTTCACATAATAAATTATTTTCGGTAACTATACTTCAGATCTTTCGCTCGGTCATACTGACTATTATTATCCATAAGTTGGCAATGGCACCATTGCAACTTTTTTCTAAATCTTATTCAACATTTGCAAATCTGACCACCATTTATTAAAGATAATCAGACCCACAAATGCCAAATTCTCACATAGTAATGTAGCATATAATAAAGCATACAGTAATTATTATCACTAGATATTTCTAATAATGCTTTTCACTGTCAAATACTATTGAACAGCTTTCATTAAAAATCAAACAAAAGGTAATTAACTATTCAAATAACAATTTTCAAATAAAAAAATCTACAGCTGTTATTCTTTAAGAGGCTTTCTTTCACTACTCCACCGGACAATATATCAACATTTTATTAATGTGGCACTGTTCACATAACATGAAACCTCTTTATGCTTTTGTAAACTAAACCTACACCATTTGATACACTTGTAACACTTTTTAACACTGCACTTCATTTTTGTTTCACCACACAACACTTTGATCACAAACACTCCACTAACCTTTTTATTTATCTTGCTTGATGGATTAATGGACAAGCTTCACTGAACAAAGAATAGCTTGCCTTAAAGCTATTTGGTGATGCTGCCTCGGCTTACTGCAATCTCTGATCGAACCGGGCCAATCAGGAACACAGGAAATGTCAGGAATACACAGGCACTACTGAAAAAACACATATGATTAAATTATGGGGCGAATTCTATCCCAAATTCTGATGTTAGGTAATACTATATAGATGTTTAGATAAGTATAGGTATAGCCAGATATGCCAAGCTCTAAAATATAAATTGTTATAAATAAGATTACTTTACACAGGTAACCAACAACAAAACATCATACTTTATGTATCATGGAGGTGTTATATGTGTATAATGAAAACCAGGTAATCTATTATAAGGTATATTTATTTACCATATAGGGAAGCAATCATTTAAATACAAGAAATACAAGCTGAACATATTATTTAATAAAACAAACCATGTTGAGACATAAACATAATACAAAGTTTACTTAGCTTTAAATCACTCTGTCTGTTCAGTACGGCAGTTCCAATAGAATCGACACAAATAGCATTACTGTTAATTTAAATTTGTTCAAACTGAATCGTCCCTCCAACCACCGAGAGCTCCGCTCCGGTCCACGTTTCCAACAAGAATGATGCTCAAACCGATCGGGACACACCTTTTATAATAGACGACAAACAGATGTGAAACATGTTTTGCGACAAACAAGTATGACGTACACCCGCCCGTCGTCAGGCTAAATGTTAGGCTACCGCTGTTTTATTAATACCGTATTTAATTATAAATCTACTATTATTTTATCTACTCACTTGTAATATATATAGTTATATACTTATTATATCGATTCCAAGCTAACACCGGCATAGAGGCGCCGGCATCGCTCCTTGGGCCCTCCCAGGTTTGGGAGGAGCCATGAGAGGGCGTCCGCGGCTTTCAGCAGGCGCGTCGACAGCTCGCTAAAGTGCGGGCCGAAGCGCCACCTGCTGTCCAGCACGAGGCCCAGATACTTTATCTGGGCCCCGACCCCTATCCGGACGCCCTCCACCACGATGTTGGCGTCTGGAGGGCAGCGCTGCCGAGGCCCGTGAAAGAACACGGCCTCGGTCTTGTTCAGCGCCACCCTCAATCCAAGCTGGCGGATCCTACCTGCCACTAAGGATCCGCCAGCTGAGGCCAGACAGGCCGCCGCCCCAAAGTCCCTCCCCCGGGCAACGAGGAGAGTGTCATCCGCGTAGCAGATGACACTCGTGCCCTGGAGGAGGGTGCCCCGAAGGACCCAATTGAATCCGATGTTCCACAAGAGGGGCCCTAGCACCGAACCCTGTGGAACACCGGACCCCGCGCCGTAGCGCCTGATCCTGGCCGTTCTGTCCGCCAAGAGGACCTCCCGGTCCTCCAGGTAGTTGGCCAGGATCGCCCGCAGATATTGGGGCACTCCGTGGTACCGGAGTGCCTCCAATATGGTCGAGTGGGGCACGGAGTTGAACGCGTTGGCGATGTCGAACGACACCGCCAACACTCCGTCCCCAGCCTCGACCGCCGCCTTTACTTGGCCCCTGAGTAGGGCCACCGCGTCGACCGTCGAACGCCCCTGTCGAAAGCCGAACTGGGCGTCCGACAGGTCCGGCCCCACCTCCCGAAAATGGCTGTTAAGCCGGGTGGCGAGGATCCCCTCGAACAGTTTACCGACCTCATCGAGCAGAACGATGGGCCGGTATGCCGAGGGGGAGTCCACCGGGCGTCCCTCCTTCCGGAGCAGGCAAAGCTGCCCGTCCTTCCAGAGCTTCGGGAACCTCCCAGCCGTCAGGCAAGCGTTGAAGAGGTCCCGAAACCTCTGCTCCATTAGGGACGCCGCGATGGCCACCACCCGTGCGGGGACGCCATCCGGTCCAGGGGCCGTCTTTTTCGCGCGGAGGGACAGAACCCCCGCGCCAAATTCCTCCGCCGAAACCGGAGGGACCTCCTCCGCCGGCGAAGCCACCATCCCCCCCAGTGGGGGGTTCATCGTTGGTGGGGTGAATTCGGTCCTGCGCGGAAACAGTGACCGAACCACCCCATCCAGCAACGCCGGCTCTAGGGTCTCCGTTAGTGGGGGGCCATAAGGGCGCAGCTGGCTCCGCGCCAGCTTATATGGCCTCCCAAACGGATCCCTGTCGAGTCCCTCCAGCATCTCGGCCTTTGCCGAGTCTTCGGCGGCGCACATTGCCAACTTGAGGACCGTCTTTGCCTCTACGTAAGAGGCGTAGAGGCAGTCCTCCTCCGCCTGACATCGGCTGGTGCGCCGCCGACTCCGCGTGTAGGCCCTCCTGGCCTCCACGCACGCGGCCCGGAGCGCCGCCAGCTCCGCCGTCCACCAATAAACAGCGCGACGGGGAGGCGGACGGCGAGACCGAGGCATGCTGGAATTGCACACCTCGGTCAGGGACCCCCGGAGCCGAACCGCTGCGGCGTCGACGTCCGTGCCCTGCACAGGGGGCGAGAGCCAGTCCTCGAGGAACGCTGCCTCCAGGGCTGCCTCCCGGTCCAGGCGGGTGAGAGCCCACCGCGGGAAGGGAGATTGGCCCGAGCGGGCCATCCCCCGCGGGCTCTGGGTGGAGATGTCGAACCGCACATATCGGTGGTCCGACAGGGTCTCCACCATCTCCACCCGCCAGTTCACGACGCGGGCGGCTAGCACGGGGGTGGCAAACGATACGTCCACCACTGACCCTCCCCGTTGCCGCACACACGTGTGAACATCCCCCCTGTTCAGGAGGGACACGCCGCACGAAGCCGACCAAAATTCGGCGGCGCGCCCCCGGACGTTGCACGACGCCGCCGGGTTGCCCCAGGCCACCGACTTGGCGTTCAGGTCGCCCATTACGACGACCTGACGTGGTGCCGCCCTCCCGACGACTGCCGTAAGGACTTCGAGAAAATTCTCGAAGTCCCTTAGAGGGCGGTTTGGGGAGAAATAGGCTATTTCTCCCCACGCGGCAGCCACGTATCCCGGACCCCTCTCTAAAAGCGAGAGGGGAGGGGAGTCCGTGGCAGGCCGCGACACCAACGCCACCAAGCCGTCTCGATCACCCAGCCAGCGGCCAGGTATCGAGTACGGCTCGGCAACCACCGCCACGTCCACCAACCACTCGGCCACAGTCTGCATCAACAGATCCTGTGCCGCTCTGCAGTGGTTGGTGTTCGCCTGGAGGATGCGATGTTCGACTCTACCCATTAGTCGGTCATCGCACCCCCCTCCTCCACAGCCGCCGAAGTCCCAGCTACTGGGGTGGCGGTGGCAGCGACAGGCCGGGTCGGCGCCTGAGTTTTGCCCTTCTTAAGGGGAGGACTGCAATTCCTCCCCTTCATTATGTGGCCCGCAGGGCGGCCACTGGCGGCACAAACTGCGCAGTGCGGCGCGGCGGCCACGCAGGAGGCGGATTTGTGCCCCTCCTTGCCGCAGCGGTAACAACTGCCCGTCCTGTCGACACTGGACGGACAGAGGGCCCGGGTGTGACCGATGCTGAAGCACCGGTAACACCTCAGCGGCAGGACTTCAAGGGCCCGGACCGCCGCACAGTGGTTCGTGTAGAACAAGCTAGCTGGACAATATTATTTGTTTCGATTTTTATTTATAAATGAGGTTATTAAGCAAAGATATAAGGGTCATAATACTATTTGAGGTCCATTGGTCGTTTGAGCAGGTATAGTGAAATAAAAACACAATATTTTTTTAAACAATTTTATAAATAAATTTAACTATAAATGTAACTATAAAATCTAATATCAGATACATAAAATACCTACTTAAAAACTAAATCGATCACTCATCATCACTATCATCAGATGAATCATCCATTGAATAGTCATGATCATGAGTGGCAGAACTATGAAAACTAGAAACTATATTAACATTTTGTTCCTTAAAGCTAGGTTGAACTAATAAATCTAGGACTTCGATAGGGAATGAACCTATTTTCTTCCGGGGAATTTCTCTTAAACCATTTATTACAGGGTCAGATGTTATCAATAACATATTAAGTAAATCTCTATTCGTAGCTATTCTTTGCACAGCTGCTATTTCTTGCACAGCTGCTCCACTTTTCAGCCAATTTTGAAGAATATTTTGAGATGATGACCTTGACGTCTCTCAGGGACTGCTCCGTAACACCATCAAAGTCATGTCTCAAAGATATAAACCGAAAGAGCTCCACGTTTCGCGTTTCCTTCGGGTGTTTTAGCCATTCTTCAAAAAAGTCCATTTTTGAGACGGTGAAAACTGTTTAAAGAAAAAAAAAGAAAAAAATTAGTTGTGCAAATAATTCGCAATATTTTTTTCTACTAATTACTACTAGATACTTGTGAGAATCATATAAAATAGATTTTACAGAGTGGACATGAGTGGACATGTAATATTTTGACTATTGAATTCAAAAATATGGGTGAAAAAGTCCACTTTTATCGAAACATTTAATTTAATAAAATTAAATAATGAAGATCCTGTGATAAAAATTAACTAAAACAAAACTACTTACCCTTATGTACACAATCCATCACAAAAACACTATCACAAATTTCTTTTAGTGACTTAAAATAATGTTAACAATATGGTGTAAAAATGCAAATGAATGCACTTTGAATTATCAACACTTTATATACTTACCTTAATGACGGGCCTAATGAGGGTAATTACGAAAATTAATAGATGTATTCCTTAATGTATAGGGCTAATGAGTTCATCTTAATAATTAACTATTAGGAATTGAAGAGTTGTTTTTGTCCAGCTAGTTTGTTCTACGCGAATCACAGTGCGCCGCCGAGCTGAACCCGACGGCGAGCCGTCCCTTCTCGAGGACGGCTTTGGCAGCGGCGACTGGGCACTCCAGGCGAATTGCGCCCATGCCGCCGCGCCCGGGCCTGATGCCCCCGCCCTGCACCGCTGCGACTGCGCAGCCACCTATGGCTGCGACCGCCGCTACCACCTCCTCCTTGGTGACGGAGTCGTCCAGGTCCGTCACCTCGAAGGCCGCCGACTTCACCGGCCTGGCCACCTTCGCATCGTCCGCAATGACCTCTTGCAGCTTTGCTGCGAAGAGGTCAGCGTTCTTCCCGCCCTCCGCACCCGGGAACTCGAAGATACGAGCCCCAGCCTGTGTCTTGCGGCATGACACTTTGCCGATCCCCAATTTGGTGGGATCGGCACTGGCACGCGCCCGCACCAACATGGACGCGTACATCACTCCCCGCTCCGCGGCTTTCGCGGTGAGTGTCACCACGACGGCCGCGGTCTTGGGAGGAACCAAGTTCCTCCTGACACCGGCTGGGGCCGAACTCTTGCCCTGTCCCTTTCCCTTGTCGGCCGACTGCGACTGACCGGCAGGGGTGGTGGCGGAGACGGCTGGGGCCGGGGGGGTGGTCTTCCCCTTCCCTTTGCCTATACCCTTCCCTTTGCCAGTCGGCTGCGACTGGCTGGAAGTGGTGGTGGCGGGAACGGCAGGGACGACAGCTGCCGTCCTTTTCCCCTTGCCCTTGCCCTTACCGACCACCTTCGTCCAGCCTTGCTGGCTGGTCGGGGTGGTCGAAGGGTGATGGGCGTCCTCCGTCTGGGACGTAGGCACCGGCTCCTTTTGCCTCCTGTCCGCCGCGAGCGGCGGCCGGACGACCTTCTCCGGCAAGAGCCGGTCCTCAATGCCTGCCAGGCAGGCTCTCACAAACGCCCTCTCCTCCGCCATGACCTTGCGGAGGACATCTTCAAGGCCGGGGGAGGAGGCTAGGCTCTCTGCCGCAGGTCTAGGCTCGGCTTGGGATGGCCGGGCCGTGGCTTCAGCCAGCTTCATGTGCAGCTGGCTGACCTCCGACTGCAGGCGATCTACCTTCGCCTGCAGTTGCCGCGTTTCATCGCTGGCCTTGCGGTCCACCAGCTCCGCGACAATGCCACGCATGCTGGCGGCCCGGCATTTGAGGGACTTCTGGAAAGTCCCCTTCAAATGCGAGGACTTGGCGGCGACCTCCACGATCGCCTCCTCGTCCTCCAAGGCCATCCTCTGGAGTTCGGCCAGGGAGTGGTCCGCGTACAGGACGCGGGATGCCCTGTACCCGGACTTAGCACGGGCGACGCGCGCCCGTTCTTCCTGGGCCGCAACCCGCTCCTCCAGGTCTTGCTGGAGCTGCTCCCGCCGTGCCAGGTCCAACTCACGTTGGGCGTCGGCCAAACCCACGTCGTGGGTGTCTGCCGCTGTCGTCGCCTTTTTGGCCTTCACCTTTCTTTTGGGCTCCTTCGCCGAACCCGACGCCGAGGAGCCATCCGACCCGTCCTTTAAAAAGGTTTTCCTTTTTCTGGACGCGGATCGCGATCGCGCATCCTCTACCACCATTGAATCGGCGTCCGATTCAATGGACTCAATTTCGGAGTCCGATAAATCGTCCTCCCTCCCGCCGTAGAAGGCCCTGCCTTCCTCCGACGCTGATGCGTCGCGTTGGCCCTGAGAAGGGCCTTTTGGTTGGCCCTGAGAAGGGCCTTTTGGTTGGCCCTGAGAAGGGCCTTTGGGTTGGCCCTGAGAAGGGCCTTGTTTAATGAAATGCCCGAGCTTCGAACCCAACCACTTTTAATCAACAGCCCTGGTCTTTGCCTACCCGAAGACACCCATCTGGTGGGGTCAGACTCCAGGGAAAGTGGTAGGGAAGCGTCGGAAACCGTTGCGACAGCAAAAATTGGCCCGCCCGCCACCTGGAACATAAAATATTTTCAAAATTAAACATAATCAAACCGTTTACAATATATACTTACCTCTATTATATATATACCTAAATAACTAAAACCAACTGGCGGCTTAAATATATAGGTGATACTTAAAAAAGACATTTTCCTATACATAGTGAAATTTTTGACCAAAAGTTCACCGTTTTTTGGCTATTTTAATTTATACTATCTACATATAATTGTTTTAATAGTGCATTTAGCAAAATCTCAACAAGACGCATCTCCTGACACCCTGTTTGTGGTAGTATTGCGAAAGACTTTTGAGTTTTTTTTGCTAAAAAAGTCAATTTTCATACAAAACACCCGTAGTCTCAGGTTTTTGGGTGTTTTTAACCAAATTTTGTACGGATCCCTAAAATTTTATTTACCAACTAATTAGACCTTCTCAAGACGCGTCTACCGACACCCTATTTATATAGGTCAGCCACATACAACCTGTTAAATTTATCAAATTAAATCTCATAGACTCGACCGGCGTGGAGTATATATATAGGTGCTTTGCGCCCATACATTCGGGGAGTCTCGTTTGGACAGCCGACGCGCACGGACACGTTCGTGCGCTCCTGCCTTACCCGACTATTTCCGACTATACGTGCTCGTGTACGTTCGTCAGTTGAGATAAATCGATCGTCAGATTGGTTGAATCTCGGCAAACCTTCACACTATTAATTGGTGTAGTGGCGTCTTTTTCAAGACAGCGCTACCCCAATATAGTGTGTGTTTCTTTGTACTTTCGTGCCCCTTCAGGGAAAATCCACTTTTCTAGTGGTACTTGGTGGAAACGTAACCGTGCCAACTAAGCCAAGTTAGTGTAGCCCCAAGCACTAGGCCTTGCTCCTTCAGAGCAACGCCAGTTAATTGGAAGCGGTTTGGAATCATTGGCCTTGGGGGCTACCCTAGTCAACTCCAAATCGGAATCCCACCTCCTTACCCTACCTTCCCATTCTCTCTTGTTGTTTGGGTGCTGACGGCTTCGGCCCATATCGCCCTCTGCATTAGAGCTGCTAGGAACCCTTTCGCACAATAAGACTGGCGAGAGGGATACAAGCTTAGGGCTCACCATAGGTACACATACCTCCTCGTCTAACCCGGCGAGGAGGGTGATACACACACCAACACACCCTCGGGCCCGTCCAACCCGAGGTGATAGTTGTTAGGGACATTCTATTGTTAGAGCGACCGCCGAGAAGTTTCTTGTTGGTTCTTCTTCTCGGAACGCTCCGGGAGCGAACCAACGTAAATTCCGGTAGTTGTTAGGCTCATAAAACCATCATAAGATGGCCGCCCCCGTACCCGCCTCCATGGTAGACATTACCAAGGATCCACGCTTCATTGAGGCTGCCTTCAAGGTCCTCAAGTCTGACCCAGTTATCTGGGCAAACTTGATGGAGTCAGTGAAGACTAAGCTCATGCGAGACGACCTCCCCTGCTCCGGCGCAACAGCGCAGGAGAAACTCAGTCTCTCCGTCCCCTCCTCTTCTGCCCCGTTCACCCAGACGGACAGGCAGTCGCCACTCCCCCGTAACCGTACCCCCTCTCCATCTCAGCCTCTAGCCACAGAGGAAGAGATGGACGTAGTACCGATCGACAGCGATGACGACGCTCACAACGAGTGGACAACCGTCAGGCGCGGGAAAGCTGATAAGCGGACCCGCGGCGACAAGTCGTCGTCGTCTTCGTCTGGCAGCTCTTCCGGCTCTGATTCTGAGGCTTCAACTCAGGAGAAGAGCAAGAAGAGCGCCAAGACGAAGAAGTTGCGCACGGAGAGACCCTCCGCCACTAACTCTGTCCCCTCTTCCCCCACTACAAGCGCCCCCGCCTCACAGGCAAAGGCCAAACCCTCTGGCCTCACGGCCAAGATCACCAAGCCCCCTCCTATCATGCTACTCAGCATCGATAAGTGGGAAGAATTGTCCACCACGTTAAAGTCCAAAGGTGTAGTCGCACTTAGCACTACATACATCCTCAAGGAGCAGATGTATAAAATACAGCTGCAGACCCCCACTGAGTACAGGACTACGACGGCCCTCTTTGATGCTCGTAAGGTAGACTACTACACTTACGGCACCGCTGAGGACAAAACACTCCGCGTGGTTATCCGCCGAGTGTGCCGTTACCTTCCCATCGACTCCATCAAGGAGGACCTAACCACCCAGGGGTACCCCGTGAGAGAGGTGCATCGGATGCGCCGATCAAACGGTGGCGAGCCCTTCGATATGGTGCTGGTCCACCTTGACGACTCGAAGGAAGGTCAGAAAATCCTGACCATCCTAAAAACAGTTTGCGGCGTCGGCGGCATCGTCGTCGAGCCGCCGCGGCGAGGGACCGTACAGGGGCAGTGCCACAACTGCCAACTGTACGGGCACTCGTCTAAGAACTGCCACGTCGCCCCGAGGTGTGTCAAATGCCTGACCCCAGGCCACCACACCTCCGAATGCCCCAGACCGAAAGACCGTAGCGAATGCTCCGAGCCACCTGGTTGTGTTAACTGCCAGTCCCTGGGACACCCTGCGAACTATCGCGGCTGTCCCAAGGCACCGGCGAGGAGACCCGCCAGGAGGCCTCGCAGTAAGCGCAACGCTCGAAAGCCTCAGGCGCAGACTAGCTCCGCCAAGCCCCAAGCAAGCCCTCCCCCGCTAATGTCCTTGGACGTCCGACAGACATCCCTGCGACCAGCAAGACCACACTGGCCTCTGCCAGATTACGTCCCCTCGACCGCACCCAAGGCTGCGGGTGAGGTGGTCGCCCCTAAGGCTGTGCCAGTCCCAGCTAAAGCGGTGTCCCCCAAACCCTCAACCAGCGCGTCCCCTCCCGCCCCAGTCCAATCGGGCTGGGCTTACAACCCGCTGACTAAGAAGTCACAGGTTCCAAAGGCCCCGGCCAAAGGAGCCCAGACTTCAAAGTCATCGGCCTCAGCGCCCAAATCCCGGGCGCCCCAAGCGAACAGCAAAGGGCGCGCCTCAGGTTTTGCCGAGCGCATTAAGACTCAAGGTTGGGAATTGCTCGACCAGTTTGAGGACCTCTCCCAGAGGGCCGAAGCTGATCCGACCAATATCCAACTGGCCATCGACGCGGCTCACGTCTACCGCCGCTTTATCAAATCCCTGCAACCGTAATGGCTGTACACCCCCTAATGACTACCCAAACCACTTGCAGGCTAAAACCCAGATCTCTAAAGATCGGGTTTTACAATGCAGACGGATTAGCGAGACAACGCGATGAAGTCGCAGAATTCCTCCGCGATCATCAACTTGATCTCTTCCTCGTCCAAGAGACATTCCTCAAACCGAGTAAACGGAGGAGTCCTACAGTTGCCAACTATCGTATAGTTCGCAACGATAGGACCCACTCCGCCAAAGGGGGCACGCTGATTTACTTTAAGAAATCACTGCATTGCGTACCTTTGGACCCTCCCGTGCTGAAGAACATTGAGGTCTCTGTCTGTCGAATAGGCATGACAGGCCATCAGCCAATCACGATAGTCTCGGCCTACCTCCCCCCAGACAAGGAGATGCTACTTAGCGACCTCCAAGTACTGTATGACTTAGATGGCTCTGTCATAGTGGCAGGCGATCTAAACTCCAAGCATGAGCAATGGAGCTGCCGTACGAGCAACTCGAACGGCCGCGCACTTGCTAATCACTTGGCAATCATACCGTTCGACCCTATAGTCCCTCTCGAACCGACCCACTTCTCTAGAATTTACGGTCACCGACCCGACATACTCGACATAGCGCTCCTTAAGAATACAAACCTACGTTTGGCTTCTGTAGAGGTGCTACACGAGTTAGACTCCGACCATAGACCTGTCATCCTTAGTCTAGCCTCCCGCACAAGCCACTCTGGCGCGGATAGCAACCTCCCACCCAGATATGTTACCGATTGGAAGAAACTTGAGGGTAAACTCAAGTCAGCCACGTCGGAGCACTTAGATTCGATTCCGTCCCTCATAGAGACCCCCGAGCAAACGCTCGCAGCTATCGGCTCTTTCACGACTCACGTACAAATCCAAGTGAACGAATGTTCCCGGGAGGTCCCAGCGGCTGACGCGTTCAGTCGGTGGAAGCTCCCGGAGGATTTGCGCGAGTTAGTGACTGAGAAGAACGCGGCCATCAGAGCCTTCGACTCCTATAACACCTTGGAAAACCGCACTCGAATGCGTGAACTACAGCGTACTGTACGTGAACGCATGACCGAGAGGCGGGAATCCGGGTGGGATAGGACGTTAGCCGAGATTCAACCCTCGCGGAAGGCCTTTTGGAATCTCTGCAAGCGACTCAAGACAGACACCGACTGGACCATCCCCCCGCTGACGCGTCCGAATCAACGCCCCGCATTCGATGACGACGAAAAAGCCGAATGCATGGCCGACAATCTAGAGACCCAATGTTCTCCCAGCAACCTACCAGTAGACCCGGAGCACCTCAATGAGGTTGACTCCGAGGTAGAACGTAGGCTCGCCATCCCTCTCCCTCCGACCCCAACTGCCCCCTCCCGGGAGGATGCAGACGTCGACGACGACGACGATCCCCTGAGGCCAGTGACCATCGAAGAGGTTAAAACTCTGATCATGAAACTCCATCCTCGTAAAGCCCCCGGTTACGACGGACTCACCAATCGCGTTTTCAAGCAACTCCCATTGCTTTTACTTAGCCTGATGGTCGCGATTTTCAACGCGGCCTTTTCCAACAACATCTTTCCACACCAGTGGAAACAGGCGAACGTGATTGGTATCCCGAAGCCGTTTAAATCCAAATCCGACCCGGCGAATTACCGCCCCATTAGCCTCCTCTGCGCCATGGGGAAACTCTATGAGCGTATCATCCACGCCCGTTTGTCGTCTTACATCCACGCAAACGATATCCTCCCTGACGAGCAGTTTGGCTTTCGAGCCAGACACTCCAGCGTTCACCAGGTGCATCGCATTGTCGAACACATCCTTGTGAAAGCTGCCCGTCAAAGAGCCCACACAGGAGCAATCTTCTTCGACGTGGCCAAAGCGTTCGACAAGGTCTGGCACAACGGCTTATTATATAAGCTGATTAAACTCAAAGTGCCTGACCGTCTCGTGCACATCCTACGAGACTTCCTTACGGACCGAACGTTTCGCTACCGCGTCGAGGGAAATTACTCCTCCCTCAGACCGATACGCGCAGGAGTTCCCCAAGGCTCAGTCCTTGCCCCGCTCCTGTTCTCGCTGTACACCAGCGACATCCCCAGACCCAAGAAGGCTCATCTAGCCCTCTTCGCTGACGACACGGCTCTCTACTACTCCAGTAGGGACCCGTCAGCCATTCACCGAGAACTCCAATCCTCAGCCGATGCCCTCGGCAAATGGTTCAGGAAATGGAGGATCGTAGTAAACCCGACCAAGAGCGCAGCCGTGCTCTTCTCTAGGGTACACCCCAAGCCCACCACAGATCCCGTCCGAATGTTTGGTAAACCGATCCCCTGGGAGAGGAAAACCAAATACTTGGGAGTGATCCTCGATCAGAAGTTAAACTTCAAGGACCATCTGAGATACGCTCGCAACCGTGCCTCATTTGCCCTTTATCGATTACACAGCCTCCTGAATGCACGCAGTAAAATGTCCCTTGTAAACAAGGTGAGAATTTACAAGACGTGCATTCGACCCATGATGACCTATGCGAGCCCGGTCTTCGCGCACGCTAAGGAACATCTCATCCACCTCCTACAGGTAGTCCAGAACAAGTTTATGCGACGAGCCGTGGGCGCACCATGGTTCGTCCGTAACAAAAGCCTCCATGCCGATCTCCAATTGCCTACCATCAGGCAATGGATGAAGCAAACGTCCAAAAGGTATTTTGACTCTGCCACTCACCATCCAAGTAAATTGGTGGTACAGGCGGTCAATTACACTCCCCTCCGACTCACAATTAAGCACCGTCGTCCGAAGCACGTCCTAGACGAACCGGACGACGAGACCACCGTTTACCTTGAGCACATCAAATCGATTAGAGACTCTCGCAACACTGCACAACCGATATTTCGTACTCGCCGGATGCGAGTACGACCGCGAACGCGTCGCGACCACCAGCGTCCTCCATGACCCTTAGTTTGCATATCGTACCGATAAAAAGCCCCCCTCAACACGGAAGGGGGGCCGCGTCATGTCATTAACGTAGAGCGAAAGTTGCACTAAACTCCCTAAAAACCATGATCTCTCGCCCTCTCCCCGTCAGTATCCGCCCAGAGCCGAGGTTCGAGCCCCACAGGGGGCGCCCTCCGGCGCGGGTACTTAGTTTGTAGTTTTATTTGCTAGGCCGGTTAGAGCCCACGCTCACCCCTACTGTCCGGTGAAGCAGTAAAAGCCGAGAGGCTAACTGCACGCGTCACGTTAAAAAAAAAAAAAAAAAAAAAAAAAAAACCATACATTCGGCATTTCTCAAGGCACAGGCATCCGATTAGGACGTTCCCAACGGTGCAAATAACGTGTATATAGACCTACCGATACACAAAACAACGCCTCACATTCTTTATAGTGGTTAAATTATTTTTAAATCAATTTTATATTAAATTTTCTTAGTTTTTTTCGGGTGTCGCGCCGTATTCTGCTCGTCCTGAAAAATTTTCTTCGGGAGCTTCGAACCCAACCACTTTTAATCAACAGCCCTGGTCTTTGCCTACCCGAAGACACCCATCTGCTGGGGTCAGACTCCAGGGAAAGTGGTAGGGAAGCGTCGGAAACCGTTGCGACAGCAAAAATTGGCCCGCCCGCCACCTGGAACATAAAATATTTTCAAAATTAAACATAATCAAACCGTTTACAATATATACTTACCTCTATTATATATATACCTAAATAACTAAAACCAACTGGCGGCTTAAATATATAGGTGATACTTAAAAAAGACATTTTCCTATACATAGTGAAATTTTTGACCAAAAGTTCACCGTTTTTTGGCTATTTTAATTTATACTATCTACATAATATATAATTGTTTTAATAGTGCATTTAGCAAAATCTCAACAAGACGCATCTCCTGACACCCTGTTTGTGGTAGTATTGCGAAAGACTTTTGAGTTTTTTTTGCTAAAAAAGTCAATTTTCATACAAAACACCCGTAGTCTCAGGTTTTTGGGTGTTTTTAACCAAATTTTGTACGGATCCCTAAAATTTTATTTACCAACTAATTAGACCTTCTCAAGACGCGTCTACCGACACCCTATTTATATAGGTCAGCCACATACAACCTGTTAAATTTATCAAATTAAATCTCATAGACTCGACCGGCGTGGAGTATATATATAGGTGCTTTGCGCCCATACATTCGGCATTTCTCAAGGCACAGGCATCCGATTAGGACGTTCCCAACGGTGCAAATAACGTGTATATAGACCTACCGATACACAAAACAACGCCTCACATTCTTTATAGTGGTTAAATTATTTTTAAATCAATTTTATATTAAATTTTCTTAGTTTTTTTCGGGTGTCGCGCCGTATTCTGCTCGTCCTGAAAAATTTTCTTCGGGAGCTTCGAACCCAACCACTTTTAATCAACAGCCCTGGTCTTTGCCTACCCGAAGACACCCATCTGGTGGGGTCAGACTCCAGGGAAAGTGGTAGGGAAGCGTCGGAAACCGTTGCGACAGCAAAAATTGGCCCGCCCGCCACCTGGAACATAAAATATTTTCAAAATTAAACATAATCAAACCGTTTACAATATATACTTACCTCTATTATATATATACCTAAATAACTAAAACCAACTGGCGGCTTAAATATATAGGTGATACTTAAAAAAGACATTTTCCTATACATAGTGAAATTTTTGACCAAAAGTTCACCGTTTTTTGGCTATTTTAATTTATACTATCTACATATAATTGTTTTAATAGTGCATTTAGCAAAATCTCAACAAGACGCATCTCCTGACACCCTGTTTGTGGTAGTATTGCGAAAGACTTTTGAGTTTTTTTTGCTAAAAAAGTCAATTTTCATACAAAACACCCGTAGTCTCAGGTTTTTGGGTGTTTTTAACCAAATTTTGTACGGATCCCTAAAATTTTATTTACCAACTAATTAGACCTTCTCAAGACGCGTCTACAGACACCCTATTTATATAGGTCAGCCACATACAACCTGTTAAATTTATCAAATTAAATCTCATAGACTCGACCGGCGTGGAGTATATATATAGGTGCTTTGCGCCCATACATTCGGCACGTAAGCACCGTCGTCCCAGGTCCGTCTTGGACGAACCGGACGACGAGATTACTACTTACCTAGCTCAGATTAAAACCATTAGAGACTCCCGTGACACTCCACACAGACCGATAATTCGTACTCGTCGGACGAGAGTACGACCGCGATCGCGCCGCGACCTCCAACGCCCTCCATGACCCTTAGTTTGCATATCGTACCGATAAAAAGCCCCCCTCAACGCGGACGGGGGGCCGCGTCATGTCATTAACGTAGAGCGAAAGTTGCACTAAACTCCCTAAAATGATGATCTCTGCCCTCTCCCCGCCAGTAATCGCCCAGAGTCGAGGTTCGAACCCCACAGGGGGTGCCCTCCGGCGCGGGTTACTTAATTTCTAGACGGCTCGAGCCCTCTGCTCGCCTCTATAGTCCGGTGAAGCAGTGAAAGCCTCCTAGGCTAACTGTAGCGTCATACAAAAAAAAAAAAAAAAAAAAAAAAAACCCATACATTCGGAATTTCTCAAGGCCCAGGCATCCGATTAGGACGTTCCCAACGGTGCAAATAACGTGTATATAGACCTACCGATACACAAAACAACGCCTCACATTCTTTATAGTGGTTAAATTATTTTTAAATCAATTTTATATTAAATTTTCTTAGTTTTTTTCGGGTGTCGCGCCGTATTCTGCTCGTCCTGAAAAATTTTCTTCGGGAGCTTCGAACCCAACCACTTTTAATCAACAGCCCTGGTCTTTGCCTACCCGAAGACACCCATCTGCTGGGGTCAGACTCCAGGGAAAGTGGTAGGGAAGCGTCGGAAACCGTTGCGACAGCAAAAATTGGCCCGCCCGCCACCTGGAACATAAAATATTTTCAAAATTAAACATAATCAAACCGTTTACAATATATACTTACCTCTATTATATATATACCTAAATAACTAAAACCAACTGGCGGCTTAAATATATAGGTGATACTTAAAAAAGACATTTTCCTATACATAGTGAAATTTTTGACCAAAAGTTCACCGTTTTTTGGCTATTTTAATTTATACTATCTACATAATATATAATTGTTTTAATAGTGCATTTAGCAAAATCTCAACAAGACGCATCTCCTGACACCCTGTTTGTGGTAGTATTGCGAAAGACTTTTGAGTTTTTTTTGCTAAAAAAGTCAATTTTCATACAAAACACCCGTAGTCTCAGGTTTTTGGGTGTTTTTAACCAAATTTTGTACGGATCCCTAAAATTTTATTTACCAACTAATTAGACCTTCTCAAGACGCGTCTACCGACACCCTATTTATATAGGTCAGCCACATACAACCTGTTAAATTTATCAAATTAAATCTCATAGACTCGACCGGCGTGGAGTATAAATATATAGGTGCTTTGCGCCCATACATTCGGCATTTCTCAAGGCACAGGCATCCGATTAGGACGTTCCCAACGGTGCAAATAACGTGTATATAGACCTACCGATACACAAAACAACGCCTCACATTCTTTATAGTGGTTAAATTATTTTTAAATCAATTTTATATTAAATTTTCTTAGTTTTTTTCGGGTGTCGCGCCGTATTCTGCTCGTCCTGAAAAATTTTCTTCGGGAGCTTCGAACCCAACCACTTTTAATCAACAGCCCTGGTCTTTGCCTACCCGAAGACACCCATCTGCTGGGGTCAGACTCCAGGGAAAGTGGTAGGGAAGCGTCGGAAACCGTTGCGACAGCAAAAATTGGCCCGCCCGCCACCTGGAACATAAAATATTTTCAAAATTAAACATAATCAAACCGTTTACAATATATACTTACCTCTATTATATATATACCTAAATAACTAAAACCAACTGGCGGCTTAAATATATAGGTGATACTTAAAAAAGACATTTTCCTATACATAGTGAAATTTTTGACCAAAAGTTCACCGTTTTTTGGCTATTTTAATTTATACTATCTACATAATATATAATTGTTTTAATAGTGCATTTAGCAAAATCTCAACAAGACGCATCTCCTGACACCCTGTTTGTGGTAGTATTGCGAAAGACTTTTGAGTTTTTTTTGCTAAAAAAGTCAATTTTCATACAAAACACCCGTAGTCTCAGGTTTTTGGGTGTTTTTAACCAAATTTTGTACGGATCCCTAAAATTTTATTTACCAACTAATTAGACCTTCTCAAGACGCGTCTACCGACACCCTATTTATATAGGTCAGCCACATACAACCTGTTAAATTTATCAAATTAAATCTCATAGACTCGACCGGCGTGGAGTATATATATAGGTGCTTTGCGCCCATACATTCGGCATTTCTCAAGGCACAGGCATCCGATTAGGACGTTCCCAACGGTGCAAATAACGTGTATATAGACCTACCGATACACAAAACAACGCCTCACATTCTTTATAGTGGTTAAATTATTTTTAAATCAATTTTATATTAAATTTTCTTAGTTTTTTTCGGGTGTCGCGCCGTATTCTGCTCGTCCTGAAAAATTTTCTTCGGGAGCTTCGAACCCAACCACTTTTAATCAACAGCCCTGGTCTTTGCCTACCCGAAGACACCCATCTGGTGGGGTCAGACTCCAGGGAAAGTGGTAGGGAAGCGTCGGAAACCGTTGCGACAGCAAAAATTGGCCCGCCCGCCACCTGGAACATAAAATATTTTCAAAATTAAACATAATCAAACCGTTTACAATATATACTTACCTCTATTATATATATACCTAAATAACTAAAACCAACTGGCGGCTTAAATATATAGGTGATACTTAAAAAAGACATTTTCCTATACATAGTGAAATTTTTGACCAAAAGTTCACCGTTTTTTGGCTATTTTAATTTATACTATCTACATATAATTGTTTTAATAGTGCATTTAGCAAAATCTCAACAAGACGCATCTCCTGACACCCTGTTTGTGGTAGTATTGCGAAAGACTTTTGAGTTTTTTTTGCTAAAAAAGTCAATTTTCATACAAAACACCCGTAGTCTCAGGTTTTTGGGTGTTTTTAACCAAATTTTGTACGGATCCCTAAAATTTTATTTACCAACTAATTAGACCTTCTCAAGACGCGTCTACCGACACCCTATTTATATAGGTCAGCCACATACAACCTGTTAAATTTATCAAATTAAATCTCATAGACTCGACCGGCGTGGAGTATATATATAGGTGCTTTGCGCCCATACATTCGGCGAGAGTCTCGCTTGGACAGCCGACGCGCACGGACACGTTCGTGCGCTCCTGCCTTACCCGACTATTTCCGACTATACGTGCTCGTGTACGTTCGTCAGTTGAGATAAATCGATCGTTCGATTGGTTGAATCTCGGCAAACCTTCACACTATTAATTGGTGTAGTGGCGTCTTTCTCAAGACAGCGCTACCCCAATATAGTGTGTGTTTCTTTGTACTTTCGTGCCCCTTCAGGGAAAATCCACTTTTCTAGTGGTACTTGGTGGAAACGTAACCGTGCCAACTAAGCCAAGTTAGTGTAGCCCCAAGCACTAGGCCTTGCTCCTTCAGAGCAACGCCAGTTAATTGGAAGCGGTTTGGAATCATTGGCCTTGGGGGCTACCCTAGTCAACTCCAAATCGGAATCCCACCTCCTTACCCTACCTTCCCATTCTCTCTTGTTGTTTGGGTGCTGACGGCTTCGGCCCATATCGCCCTCTGCATTAGAGCTGCTAGGAACCCTTTCGCACAATAAGACTGGCGAGAGGGATACAAGCTTAGGGCTCACCATAGGTACACATACCTCCTCGTCTAACCCGGCGAGGAGGGTGATACACACACCAACACACCCTCGGGCCCGTCCAACCCGAGGTGATAGTTGTTAGGGACATTCTATTGTTAGAGCGACCGCCGAGAAGTTTCTTGTTGGTTCTTCTTCTCGGAACGCTCCGGGAGCGAACCAACGTAAATTCCGGCAGTTGTTAGGCTCTTAATACCATCACAAGATGGCCGCCCCCGTACCCGCCTCCATGGTAGACATTACCAAGGATCCACGCTTCATTGAGGCTGCCTTCAAGGTCCTCAAGTCTGACCCAGTTATCTGGGCAAACTTGATGGAGTCAGTGAAGACTAAGCTCATGCGAGACGACCTCCCCTGCTCCGGCGCAACAGCGCAGGAGAAACTCAGTCTCTCCGTCCCCTCCTCTTCTGCCCCGTTCACCCAGACGGACAGGCAGTCGCCACTCCCCCGTAACCGTACCCCCTCTCCATCTCAGCCTCTAGCCACAGAGGAAGAGATGGACGTCGTACCGATCGACAGCGATGACGACGCTCACAACGAGTGGACAACCGTCAGGCGCGGGAAAGCTGATAAGCGGACCCGCGGCGACAAGTCGTCATCGTCCTCGTCTGGCAGCTCTTCCGGCTCTGATTCTGAGGCTTCGACTCAGGAGAAGAGCAAGAAGAGCGCCAAGACGAAGAAGTTGCGCACGGAGAGACCCTCCGCCACTAACTCTGTCCCCTCTTCCCCCACTACAAGCGCCCCCGCCTCACAGGCAAAGGCCAAACCCTCTGGCTTCACGGCCAAGACCACTAAGCCCCCACCTATCATGCTACTCAGCATCGATAAGTGGGAAGACTTGTCCACCACATTAAAGTCCAAAGGTGTAGTCGCACTCAGCACTACATACATCCTCAAGGAGCAGATGTACAAAATACAGCTGCAGACCTCCACTGAATACAGGACAACGACGGCTCTCTTCGATGCACGTAAGGTAGACTACTACACTTACGGCACCGCTGAGGACAAAACACTGCGCGTGGTTATCCGCCGAGTGTGCCGTTACCTTCCCATCGACTCCATCAAGGAGGACCTAACCACCCAAGGGTACCCCGTGAGAGAGGTGCATCGGATGCGCCGATCAAACGGTGGCGAGCCCTTCGACATGGTGCTGGTCCACCTTGACGACTCGAAGGAAGGACAGAAAATCCTGACTGTCCTAAAAACAGTTTGCGGCGTCGGCGGCATCGTCGTCGAGCCGCCGCGGCGAGGGACCGTACAGGGGCAGTGCCACAACTGCCAACTGTACGGGCACTCGTCTAAGAACTGCCACGTCGCCCCGAGGTGTGTTAAATGCCTGACCCCAGGTCATCACACCTCCGAATGCCCAAGACCTAAGGATCGTAGCGAATGCTCCGAGCCACCCGGTTGTGTCAACTGCCAGTCCTTGGGACACCCTGCGAACTATCGCGGCTGTCCCAAGGCACCGGCGAGGAGACCCGCCAGGAGGCCTCGCAGCAAGCGCAACGCTCGCAAGCCCCAGGCGCAGACTAGCTCCGCCAAGCCCCAAGCAAGCCCTCCCCCGCTAATGTCCTTGGATGTCCAAAAGACATCCCTGCGACCAGCGAGACCACACTGGCCTCTGCCAGACTACGTCCCCTCGACCGCACCCAAGGCTGCGGGTGAGGCGGTCGCCCCTAAGGCTGTGCCAGTCCCAGCTAAAGCGGTGTCCCCCAAACCCTCAACCAGCGCGTCCCCTCCCGTTCCAGTCCAATCGGGCTGGGCTTACAACCCGCTGACCAAGAAGTCACAGGCTCCAAAGGCCCCGGCTAAAGGAGCCCAGACTCCAAAGTCATCAGCCCCAGCGCCCAAAACCCGGGCGCCCCAAGCGAATAGCAAAGGGCGCGCCTCAGGCTTTGCCGAGCGCATCATGACTCAGGGCTGGGAGTTGCTCGATCAGTTTGAGGACCTCACCCAGAGGGCCGAAGCTGATCCGACCAACATCCAGTTGGCCATCGACGCGGCACACGTATACCGCCGCTTTATTAAATCAATACAACCGTAATGGCTGTACACCCGTTGATGACTCCCCAATTCACTTGCAGGCTAAAACCCAGATCTTTAAAGATCGGGTTTTACAATGCAGACGGATTAGCGAGACAACGCGATGAAGTCGCAGAATTCCTCTGCGATCATCAAATTGATCTCTTCCTCGTTCAAGAGACATTCCTCAAACCGAGCAAACGGAGAAGTCCTACAGTTGCCAACTATCGTATAGTTCGCAACGATAGGACTCACTCCGCCAAAGGGGGCACGCTGATTTACTTTAAGAAATCACTGCATTGCGTACCTTTGGACCCTCCCGTGCTGAAGAACATTGAGGTCTCTGTCTGTCGAATAGGCATGACAGGCCATCAGCCAATCACGATAGTCTCGGCCTACCTCCCCCCAGACAAGGAGATACTACTTAGCGATCTCCAAGCACTGTATGACTTAGATGGCTCTGTCATAGTGGCAGGCGACCTAAACTCCAAGCATGAGCAATGGAGCTGCCGTACGAGCAACTCGAACGGCCGCGCACTTGCTAATCACTTGGCAATCATACCGTTCGACCCTATAGTCCCTCTCGAACCGACCCACTTCCCCAGAATTGACAGTCACCGACCCGACATACTCGACATAGCACTCCTTAAGAATACAAACCTACGTTTGGCTTCTGTAGAAGTGCTACACGAGTTAGACTCCGACCATAGACCGGTCATCCTTAGTCTTGCCTCCCGCACAAGCCACTCTGGCGCGGATAGCAACCTCCCACCCAGATATGTTACCGACTGGCAGAAACTTGAGGGTAAACTCAAGTCAGCCACGTCGGAGCACTTAGATTCGATCCCATCCCTCATAGAGACCCCCGAGCAAACGCATGCAGCCATCGGCTCTTTCACGACTCACATCCAAATCCAAATGAACGAATGTTCCCGGGAGGTCCCAGCGGCTGACGCGTTCAGACGGTGGAAGCTCCCGGAGGATTTGCGTGAGTTAGTGACTGAGAAGAACGCGGCCATCAGAGCCTTCGACTCCTATAACACCTTGGAAAACCGCACTCGAATGCGTGAACTACAGCGTACTGTACGTGAACGCATGACCGAGAGGCGGGATTCCGGGTGGGATAGGACGTTAGCCGAGATTCAACCCTCGCGGAAGGCCTTTTGGAATCTCTGCAAGCGACTCAAGACAGACACCGACTGGACCATCCCCCCGCTGACGCGTCCGAATCAACGCCCCGCGTTCGATGACGACGAAAAAGCCGAATGCATGGCCGACAATCTAGAGACCCAATGTTCTCCCAGCACCCTACCAGTAGACCCGGAGCACCTCAACGAGGTCGACTCTGAGGTAGAACGTAGGCTCGCCATACCACTCCCTCCGACCCCAACTGCCCCCTCCCGGGAGGATGCAGACGTCGACGACGACGATCCCCTGAGGCCAGTGACCATCGAAGAGGTTAAAACTCTGATCAGGGACCTCCGCCCTCGCAAAGCCCCCGGGTATGACGGAATCACCAATCGCGTTTTCAAGCAACTCCCGTTGCTTCTACTTAGCCTGATGGTCGCGATTTTCAACGCGGCCTTTTCCAACAACATCTTTCCACACCAGTGGAAACAGGCAAACGTGATTGGTATCCCGAAACCCGGTAAACCCAAATCCGATCCGGCGAATTACCGCCCTATTAGCCTCCTCTGCGCCATGGGGAAACTCTACGAGCGCATCATTCACGCCCGTTTGTCGTCTTACATCCACGCAAACGATATCCTCCCTGACGAGCAGTTTGGCTTTCGAGCCAGACACTCCAGCGTTCACCAGGTGCATCGCATTGTCGAACACATCCTAGTGAAAGCTGCCCGTCAAAGAGCCCACACAGGAGCACTCTTCTTCGACGTGGCCAAAGCGTTCGATAAGGTCTGGCACAACGGCTTATTATATAAGCTGTTCGAACTCAAAGTGCCCGACCGTCTCGTGCACATCTTACGAGACTTCCTTACGGACCGAACGTTTAGCTACCGCGTCGAGGGAAATTACTCTTCCCTCAGACCGATACGCGCAGGAGTTCCCCAAGGCTCAGTCCTTGCCCCGCTCCTGTTCTCGCTGTACACCAGCGACATCCCCAGACCCAATAAGGCTCATCTAGCCCTCTTCGCTGACGACACAGCTCTCTACTACTCCAGTAGGAGCACGTCAGTCATCCACCGAGAACTCCAATCCTCAGCCGACGCCCTCGGCGAATGGTTCAGGAAATGGAGGATCGAAGTCAATCCCACCAAGAGCGCAGCCGTGCTCTTCTCTAGGATAGACCCCGCCCCCACCGCCGATCCCGTCCGAATGTTTGGTGAACCGATCCCCTGGGAGAAGAAAACCAAATATTTGGGAGTGATCCTCGATCGGAAGTTAAACTTCAAGGACCATCTGAGATACGCTCGTAACCGTGCCTCATTTGCCCTTTATCGATTACACAGCCTCCTGAATGCACGCAGTAAAATGTCCCTTGAAAACAAGGTGAGAATTTACAAGACGTGCATTCGACCCATGATGACCTATGCGAGCCCGGTCTTCGCGCACGCTAAGGATCGATTCATCCACCTCCTCCAGGTAGTCCAGAACAAGTTTATGCGACGAGCCGCGGGCGCACCGTGGTTCGTCCGTAACAAAAGCCTCCATGCCGATCTCCAATTGCCTGCCATCAGGCAATGGATGAAGCAAGCGTCCAAAAGGTACTTTGACTCTGCCACTCACCATCCAAGTAAATTGGTGGAACAGGCGGTCAAATACACTCCTTCCCGACTCTCACGTAAACACCGTCGTCCGAAGAACGTCATAGACGAATCGGACGACGAGATCACCGTTTACTTAAACCAAATCAAATCGATTAGAGACTCTCGCAACACTGCACAACCGATATTTCGTACTCGCCGGATGCGAGTACGACCGCGAACGCGTCGCGACCACCAGCGTCCTCCATGACCCTTAGTTTGCATATCGTACCGATAAAAAGCCCCCCTCAACGCGGACGGGGGGCCGCGTCATGTCATTAACGTAGAGCGAAAGTTGCCCTCTCCCCGTCAGTATCCGCCCAGAGCCGAGGTTCGAGCCCCACAGGGGGCGCCCTCCGGCGCGGGTACTTAGTTTGTAGTTTTATATTTGCTAGGCCGGTTAGAGCCCACGCTCACCCCTACTGTCCGGTGAAGCAGTAAAAGCCGAGAGGCTAACTGCACGCGTCACGTTAAAAAAAAAAAAAAAAAAAAAAAAAAAAAACATACATTCGGCATTTCTCAAGGCACAGGCATCCGATTAGGACGTTCCCAACGGTGCAAATAACGTGTATATAGACCTACCGATACACAAAACAACGCCTCACATTCTTTATAGTGGTTAAATTATTTTTAAATCAATTTTATATTAAATTTTCTTAGTTTTTTTCGGGTGTCGCGCCGTATTCTGCTCGTCCTGAAAAATTTTCTTCGGGAGCTTCGAACCCAACCACTTTTAATCAACAGCCCTGGTCTTTGCCTACCCGAAGACACCCATCTGGTGGGGTCAGACTCCAGGGAAAGTGGTAGGGAAGCGTCGGAAACCGTTGCGACAGCAAAAATTGGCCCGCCCGCCACCTGGAACATAAAATATTTTCAAAATTAAACATAATCAAACCGTTTACAATATATACTTACCTCTATTATATATATACCTAAATAACTAAAACCAACTGGCGGCTTAAATATATAGGTGATACTTAAAAAAGACATTTTCCTATACATAGTGAAATTTTTGACCAAAAGTTCACCGTTTTTTGGCTATTTTAATTTATACTATCTACATATAATTGTTTTAATAGTGCATTTAGCAAAATCTCAACAAGACGCATCTCCTGACACCCTGTTTGTGGTAGTATTGCGAAAGACTTTTGAGTTTTTTTTGCTAAAAAAGTCAATTTTCATACAAAACACCCGTAGTCTCAGGTTTTTGGGTGTTTTTAACCAAATTTTGTACGGATCCCTAAAATTTTATTTACCAACTAATTAGACCTTCTCAAGACGCGTCTACCGACACCCTATTTATATAGGTCAGCCACATACAACCTGTTAAATTTATCAAATTAAATCTCATAGACTCGACCGGCGTGGAGTATATATATAGGTGCTTTGCGCCCATACATTGAGTCTCGTTTGGACAGCCGACGCGCACGGACACGTTCGTGCGCTCCTGCTTTACCCGACTATTTATTTATTTATTTATTATAAAAAATAAGGAATACACATTAAATTAATATTAGTATTCGCCAAACTGCATTACACAGTTTGTTGGCGAAATAGGCACTCAGTTTTACTTAAATACTACTTAAATACTACAGCTACATACATCCTTTGACTTAAAATAAAAAATAATAACACAAGACAACAGGTAATAATAAAAAAATAACAACAACAATTAAACATGAACAAAAAGAAAAATAATAATAATGATAAATAGGTATTATACACAAATACACTGTATAACTATTGTTAGGTTTGTTCTATAATTTGGAGCATGACATTCATTCGTAATTTTTTTTTAACTGTATTGATGTTAGTTTCTTTCGGATTTACATTTCTTAAATAATCGTATGTATTGTAGATCACGGGTGTTAAATACCTTCTGGTTCTTTTCCCATAATAATTTTTAACTAATGGTACAGAAAATTTACCTTTTCTACTATTTTTTGTATTGTATTTATGTATTTTTTGTGTTTTGAAATCAGTGCTATGCAATTGCTCAATCGCTATTAAATATTCTGCTTTAAGTTGAACAGGTAATATCTTACATATCTTAAATAATTGGTCATAGTTAGGTTTACATTTTTGTCTTACTTTCTTATTCACTAGGTATTTTAAGAGTCTTATTTGTAATTGCTTAATGTAATCAAGCTGTGTCTTAAATGTAAAGCCATAGCTACTAAGACCATAAGATACCACTGAATCAGCAAGTGCGTAGTATAATATGTACAATATTCTCTTATTAAGAAAACCAGATAGGTGATAAAATCTACCCAGAATTGTTCTTAATTTACAGCAAACCTCAGACGTGTGATATTTCCAATTTAAATTACTGTCCACTGTCAACCCAAGGTACTTGTATTTGTCTACTTTTTCTATATTAACACATCGACACAGAGCTTTATTTTTGTGTAAGCATTCGTATGTATGGCCCAATATGTTTATATTTTTTAACTCGTCTTTAGACTTACTATACGGCGAACAAATAAGCATCACATTAGTTTTTTTTAAATTGATTATTATACCATTGTCATGCGCCCATTTTGTAATATTTTCAAAATCGGCCTGTATGTTATTTTGCGCGATACTAATATTTTTAGATGAGTATAATAGACACATGTCATCTGCATACATATACACTTCACTATGCTGTATTACATTTGCGACGCTGTTTACATGCATTATGTATCCAACTGGGGCAAATACTGACCCGGTTGGTACTCCCTGGTGCACCTTTACCTCGTCCCCAATAGTACCATCAACTACGGTGCGCAACTTTCGGTTTTCTAAGTAGCTCTTAAACCATTTGTTAACTGGGCCCCTGATGCCACATTCATCCATCGCTCTCAATAATACGTTGTGTTCTAGAGTATCGAAAGCTTTTTTATAGTCTATGAATACAGCCAAAACAAATTTACCTTCATTTAGACTCTGATTTACGTAATCGGTAAAGTGCGCGAGTGCCGTGTCAGTGCTGCGCCCCTTCCTGAACCCGTGTTGCGCATCCGATATGATGTTGTTTTTCTCTAGAAAAGTGCTAATTTGACTTATCAAAACTTTTTCCACTAATTTATTTATAACAGACAATATTGCGATTGGTCTGTAATTACTGTAATCTAAATGGCATCCTTGTTTGTAAATGGGTCGTATTATTGATTTTTTCAACAAATCTGGGTAGATCCCCCCACCTATGCACAAGTTCACAAATTTAGCTAATATGGGGCTTATTTCTTTTTTAATAGTTTTTAAATCTTTGGCTCTAATTTTATCAATACCTTGAGCTTTATTTGTATCTAAGGTATTAATATATTTTTCAATAGTACTTGCTTCTACAGGCTGATAACGAAATGTGACACTACTTGGCGTTACATATGATGATCGGCATAAAAAGATATTGTTACAGTTATGTTTTATACCCATTATTTCGTCCGTGAAAGTATTGGAGAAGTTGTTACAAATGTTCAAAGTATTATCCGTATTGCCTAAATATTTTAATATAACACTGTCTAAGCTGGTTTTGGTTTTACCTAGCCATTTGTTTATATTTAACCATATTTTACGAAAGTCTTTTTTACATTTTTCTAATTCCGCGTATTTATATCGGTTCTTAGCTTCATCAATAAGTTTATTTAATTTATTTCTATATTTCGTATATACTAGTCTTTTATTCATGTTTTTGGGTGTCGATTTCCACTGTCGAAATAAAGTATCTCTATATTCTAACTTCTTTTTTAATCCATTATTTACCCATGGTTGAGTTATTCTATTGCTTTTAACCGGTTGTTGCATTTCACATTTATCATAAATATTTATAAAAATATTATACATTTTTTCGTATAAAACTACTGGGCAATTTTCTTGTAACAACTCCTTCCAGTCACACGATAATAATTCTCTAGTAATACTGTTTTCATTAAATATCGTTCGATTTTTACACTTAATGTTTACTTTATTATTCGTATTTATACCTAATCCCACTAAATAATGATCGGACAGCGTACAGGTAAGTAGGTAAGCGCGCGCGTCGAGCGCTCGGCCGCGGGCGGCTCGTACCCACACGTGGTCAATATTCGACGAAGTTAGCCGTCCGTCCACTATTGCATCGCGAGTGATTTCTGTCGTAGGAATAGCGCATTGCAGGCCGTGTTCACACAACATGGTTTTGTATTTTGTTACGGTCACATCTGTCTCTGCAAGTAAATTGATGTTGATGTCTCCAATCAATAATACATCCTCATTAGTTGGGATTTTATGTAACAATGTGTTCAGTTCTGAGATAAATAGTAGTTTATTTGTGTTAGGCGGTCTATACGTAGCTACAATATTTATGGTTTTTCCTTTTACTTTCAACTTTCCGTATGTCAGTTCTGTCTCTTTCACTTGTATATTATGTTTTTCTAAATTAAATTTTAAGTCGTCCCTCACATATAGTATTATTCCGCCTCCTCTTCTGTTTTCCCTAGTATTCGGAAACATTGCAAATCCTGGTATATTAAATAAGGGTAGCTCCTCAGACCTTACGTTCACTTCGGTAAGAATGATTACACTTAGTTTTTTATTCTCTATGCAATCTTCTAATAAAACCAGCATCTGGTTAAATTGTTTTCGTAAAGATCTTATATTTAAATGTATTATATTTAAATTATTGTTTAATAAATGCTCCATCCATAATTTTGTATTATCGTACCTATTATAATCTATATCGCATAAATTTAAATTATCGATTTGTTCGTTGAATTTTGTAGCGAAAAATAATCACGTAGTGTGCTCTGGCAGTATATTTGCCTACTTGTGGTCGTCGTTCGTGCTGAGTTCGGATAGCGATTTAATGTCTCTCTCCGATTTAATGCGAACAATTTTTTCACTTTCATTCTTTTTAACAAGTATGTTAGAGATTAGGTTAGATATTTCCGACTATACGTGCTCGTGTACGTTCGTCAGTTGAGATAAATCGATCGTCAGATTGGTTGAATCTCGGCAAACCTTCACACTATTAATTGGTGTAGTGGCGTCTTTTTCAAGACAGCGCTACCCCAATATAGTGTGTGTTTCTTTGTACTTTCGTGCCCCTTCAGGGAAAATCCACTTTTCTCGTGGTACTTGGTGGAAACGTAACCGTGCCAACTAAGCCAAGTTAGTGTAGCCCCAAGCACTAGGCCTTGCTCCTTCAGAGCAACGCCAGTTAATTGGAAGCGGTTTGGAATCATTGGCCTTGGGGGCTACCCTAGTCAACTCCAAATCGGAATCCCACCTCCTTACCCTACCTTCCCATTCTCTCTTGTTGTTTGGGTGCTGACGGCTTCGGCCCATATCGCCCTCTGCATTAGAGCTGCTAGGAACCCTTTCGCACAATAAGACTGGCGAGAGGGATACAAGCTTAGGGCTCACCATAGGTACACATACCTCCTCGTCTAACCCGGCGAGGAGGGTGATACACACACCAACACACCCTCGGGCCCGTCCAACCCGAGGTGATAGTTGTTAGGGACATTCTATTGTTAGAGCGACCGCCGAGAAGTTTCTTGTTGGTTCTTCTTCTCGGAACGCTCCGGGAGCGAACCAACGTAAATTCCGGTAGTTGTTAGGCTCATAAAACCATCACAAGATGGCCGCCCCCGTACCCGCCTCCATGGTAGACATTACCAAGGATCCACGCTTCATTGAGGCTGTCTTCAAGGTCCTCAAGTCTGACCCAGTTGTCTGGACAAACTTGATGGAGTCCGTGAAGACTATACTCATGCTAGACAACCCCCCTTGCTCCGGCGCAACAGCGCAGGAGAAACTCAGTCTCTCCGTCCCCTCCTCTTCTGCCCCGTTCACCCAGACGGACAGGCAGTCGCCACTCCCCCGTAACCGTACCCCCTCTCCATCTCAGCCTCTAGCCACAGAGGAAGAGATGGACGTCACTCACATTGACAGCGATGACGATGCCCACAACGAGTGGACAACTGTCAGGCGCGGGAAAGCTGATAAGCGGACCCGCGGCGACAAGACGTCATCGTCCTCGTCTGGCAGCTCTTCGGGCTCCGATTCTGAGTGTTCAACTCAGGAGAAGAGCAAAAAGAGCGCCAAGACGAAGAAGTTGCGCACGGAGAGACCCTCCGTCACCAACTCTGTCGCCTCTTCCCCCACTACAAGCGCCTCCGCCTCCCAGGCAAAGGCCAAACCCTCTGGCCTCACGGCCAAGATCACCAAGCCCCCTCCTATCATGCTACTCAGCATCGATAAGTGGGAAGAATTGTCCACCACGTTAAAGTCCAAAGGTGTAGTCGCACTTAGCACTACATACATCCTCAAGGAGCAGATGTATAAAATACAGCTGCAGACCCCCACTGAGTACAGGACTACGACGGCCCTCTTTGATGCTCGTAAGGTAGACTACTACACTTACGGCACCGCTGAGGACAAAACACTCCGCGTGGTTATCCGCCGAGTGTGCCGTTACCTTCCCATCGACTCCATCAAGGAGGACCTAACCACCCAGGGGTACCCCGTGAGAGAGGTGCATCGGATGCGCCGATCAAACGGTGGCGAGCCCTTCGATATGGTGCTGGTCCACCTTGACGACTCGAAGGAAGGTCAGAAAATCCTGACCATCCTAAAAACAGTTTGCGGCGTCGGCGGCATCGTCGTCGAGCCGCCGCGGCGAGGGACCGTACAGGGGCAGTGCCACAACTGCCAACTGTACGGGCACTCGTCTAAGAACTGCCACGTCGCCCCGAGGTGTGTCAAATGCCTGACCCCAGGCCACCACACCTCCGAATGCCCCAGACCGAAAGACCGTAGCGAATGATCCGAGCCACCTGGTTGTGTTAACTGCCAGTCCCTGGGACACCCTGCGAACTATCGCGGCTGTCCCAAGGCACCGGCGAGGAGACCCGCCAGGAGGCCTCGCAGTAAGCGCAACGCTCGAAAGCCTCAGGCGCAGACTAGCTCCGCCAAGCCCCAAGCAAGCCCTCCCCCGCTAATGTCCTTGGACGTCCGACAGACATCCCTGCGACCAGCAAGACCACACTGGCCTCTGCCAGATTACGTCCCCTCGACCGCACCCAAGGCTGCGGGTGAGGTGGTCGCCCCTAAGGCTGTGCCAGTCCCAGCTAAAGCGGTGTCCCCCAAACCCTCAACCAGCGCGTCCCCTCCCGCCCCAGTCCAATCGGGCTGGGCTTACAACCCGCTGACTAAGAAGTCACAGGTTCCAAAGGCCCCGGCCAAAGGAGCCCAGACTTCAAAGTCATCGGCCTCAGCGCCCAAAACCCGGGCGCCCCAAGCGAACAGCAAAGGGCGCGCCTCAGGTTTTGCCGAGCGCATTAAGACTCAAGGTTGGGAATTGCTCGACCAGTTTGAGGACCTTTCCCAGAGGGCCGAAGCTGATCCGACCAATATCCAACTGGCCATCGACGCGGCTCACGTCTACCGCCGCTTTATCAAATCCCTGCAACCGTAATGGCTGTACACCCGCTAATGACTACCCAAACCACTTGCAGGCTAAAACCCAGATCTCTAAAGATCGGGTTTTACAATGCAGACGGATTAGCGAGACAACGCGATGAAGTCGCAGAATTCCTCCGCGATCATCAACTTGATCTCTTCCTCGTCCAAGAGACATTCCTCAAACCGAGTAAACGGAGGAGTCCTACAGTTGCCAACTATCGTATAGTTCGCAACGATAGGACCCACTCCGCCAAAGGGGGCACGCTGATTTACTTTAAGAAATCACTGCATTGCGTACCTTTGGACCCTCCCGTGCTGAAGAACATTGAGGTCTCTGTCTGTCGAATAGGCATGACAGGCCATCAGCCAATCACGATAGTCTCGGCCTACCTCCCCCCAGACAAGGAGATGCTACTTAGCGACCTCCAAGTACTGTATGACTTAGATGGCTCTGTCATAGTGGCAGGCGATCTAAACTCCAAGCATGAGCAATGGAGCTGCCGTACGAGCAACTCGAACGGCCGCGCACTTGCTAATCACTTGGCAATCATACCGTTCGACCCTATAGTCCCTCTCGAACCGACCCACTTCTCTAGAATTTACGGTCACCGACCCGACATACTCGACATAGCGCTCCTTAAGAATACAAACCTACGTTTGGCTTCTGTAGAGGTGCTACACGAGTTAGACTCTGACCATAGACCGGTCATCCTAAGCCTAGCCTCCCGCACAAGCCACTCTGGCGCGGATAGCAACCTCCCACCCAGATATGTTACCGACTGGAAGAAACTTGAGGGTAAACTCAAGTCAGCCACGTCGGAGCACTTAGATTCGATTCCGTCCCTCATAGAGACCCCCGAGCAAACGCTCGCAGCTATCGGCTCTTTCACGACTCACGTACAAATCCAAGTGAACGAATGTTCCCGGGAGGTCCCAGCGGCTGACGCGTTCAGTCGGTGGAAGCTCCCGGAGGATTTGCGCGAGTTAGTGACTGAGAAGAACGCGGCCATCAGAGCCTTCGACTCCTATAACACCTTGGAAAACCGCACTCGAATGCGTGAACTACAGCGTACTGTACGTGAACGCATGACCGAGAGGCGGGAATCCGGGTGGGATAGGACGTTAGCCGAGATTCAACCCTCGCGGAAGGCCTTTTGGAATCTCTGCAAGCGACTCAAGACAGACACCGACTGGACCATCCCCCCGCTGACGCGTCCGAATCAACGCCCCGCGTTCGATGACGACGAAAAAGCCGAATGCATGGCCGACAATCTAGAGACCCAATGTTCTCCCAGCAACCTACCAGTAGACCCGGAGCACCTCAATGAGGTTGACTCCGAGGTAGAACGTAGGCTCGCCATCCCTCTCCCTCCGACCCCAACTGCCCCCTCCCGGGAGGATGTAGACGTCGACGACGACGACGATCCCCTGAGGCCAGTGACCATCGAAGAGGTTAAAACTCTGATCATGAAACTCCATCCTCGTAAAGCCCCCGGTTATGACGGACTCACCAATCGCGTTTTCAAGCAACTCCCATTGCTTTTACTTAGCCTGATGGTCGCGATTTTCAACGCGGCCTTTTCCAACAACATCTTTCCACACCAGTGGAAACAGGCGAACGTGATTGGTATCCCGAAGCCGTTTAAATCCAAATCCGACCCGGCGAATTACCGCCCCATTAGCCTCCTCTGCGCCATGGGGAAACTCTATGAGCGTATCATCCACGCCCGTTTGTCGTCTTACATCCACGCAAACGATATCCTCCCTGACGAGCAGTTTGGCTTTCGAGCCAGACACTCCAGCGTTCACCAGGTGCATCGCATTGTCGAACACATCCTCGTGAAAGCTGCCCGTCAAAGAGCCCACACAGGAGCAATCTTCTTCGACGTGGCCAAAGCGTTCGACAAGGTCTGGCACAACGGCTTATTATATAAGCTGATTAAACTCAAAGTGCCTGACCGTCTCGTGCACATCCTACGAGACTTCCTTACGGACCGAACGTTTCGCTACCGCGTCGAGGGAAATTACTCCTCCCTCAGACCGATACGCGCAGGAGTTCCCCAAGGCTCAGTCCTTGCCCCACTCCTGTTCTCGCTGTACACCAGCGACATCCCCAGACCCAAGAAGGCTCATCTAGCCCTCTTCGCTGACGACACGGCTCTCTACTACTCCAGTAGGGACCCGTCAGCCATTCACCGAGAACTCCAATCCTCAGCCGATGCCCTCGGCAAATGGTTCAGGAAATGGAGGATCGAAGTAAACCCGACCAAGAGCGCAGCCGTGCTCTTCTCTAGGGTACACCCCAAGCCCACCACAGATCCCGTCCGAATGTTTGGTAAACCGATCCCCTGGGAGAGGAAAACCAAATACTTGGGAGTGATCCTCGATCAGAAATTAAACTTCAAGGACCATCTGAGATACGCTCGCAACCGTGCCTCATTTGCCCTTTATCGATTACACAGCCTCCTGAATGCACGCAGTAAAATGTCCCTTGTAAACAAGGTGAGAATTTACAAGACGTGCATTCGACCCATGATGACCTATGCGAGCCCGGTCTTCGCGCACGCTAAGGAACATCTCATCCACCTTCTACAGGTAGTCCAGAACAAGTTTATGCGACGAGCCGTGGGCGCACCATGGTTCGTCCGTAACAAAAGCCTCCATGCCGATCTCCAATTGCCTACCATCAGGCAATGGATGAAGCAAACGTCCAAAAGGTATTTTGACTCTGCCACTCACCATCCAAGTAAATTGGTGGTACAGGCGGTCAATTACACTCCCCTCCGACTCACAATTAAGCACCGTCGTCCGAAGCACGTCCTAGACGAACCGGACGACGAGACCACCGTTTACCTTGAGCACATCAAATCGATTAGAGACTCTCGCAACACTGCACAACCGATATTTCGTACTCGCCGGATGCGAGTACGACCGCGAACGCGTCGCGACCACCAGCGTCCTCCATGACCCTTAGTTTGCATATCGTACCGATAAAAAGCCCCCCTCAATGCGGACGGGGGGCCGCGTCATGTCATTAACGTAGAGCGAAAGTTGCACTAAACTCCCCAAAAACCATGATCTCTCGCCCTCTCCCCGTCAGTATCCGCCCAGAGCCGAGGTTCGAGCCCCATAGGGGGCGCCCTCCGGCGCGGGTACTTAGTTTGTAGTTTTATTTGCTAGGCCGGTTAGAGCCCACGCTCACCCCTACTGTCCGGTGAAGCAGTAAAAGCCGAGAGGCTAACTGCACGCGTCACGTTAAAAAAAAAAAAAAGCCCATACATTCGGCATTTCTCAAGGCACAGGCATCCGATTAGGACGTTCCCAACGGTGCAAATAACGTGTATATAGACCTACCGATACACAAAACAACGCCTCACATTCTTTATAGTGGTTAAATTATTTTTAAATCAATTTTATATTAAATTTTCTTAGTTTTTTTCGGGTGTCGCGCCGTATTCTGCTCGTCCTGAAAAATTTTCTTCGGGAGCTTCGAACCCAACCACTTTTAATCAACAGCCCTGGTCTTTGCCTACCCGAAGACACCCATCTGGTGGGGTCAGACTCCAGGGAAAGTGGTAGGGAAGCGTCGGAAACCGTTGCGACAGCAAAAATTGGCCCGCCCGCCACCTGGAACATAAAATATTTTCAAAATTAAACATAATCAAACCGTTTACAATATATACTTACCTCTATTATATATATACCTAAATAACTAAAACCAACTGGCGGCTTAAATATATGTATAGGTGATACTTAAAAAAGACATTTTCCTATACATAGTGAAATTTTTGACCAAAAGTTCACCGTTTTTTGGCTATTTTAATTTATACTATCTACATATAATTGTTTTAATAGTGCATTTAGCAAAATCTCAACAAGACGCATCTCCTGACACCCTGTTTGTGGTAGTATTGCGAAAGACTTTTGAGTTTTTTTTGCTAAAAAAGTCAATTTTCATACAAAACACCCGTAGTCTCAGGTTTTTGGGTGTTTTTAACCAAATTTTGTACGGATCCCTAAAATTTTATTTACCAACTAATTAGACCTTCTCAAGACGCGTCTACCGACACCCTATTTATATAGGTCAGCCACATACAACCTGTTAAATTTATCAAATTAAATCTCATAGACTCGACCGGCGTGGAGTATAAATATATAGGTGCTTTGCGCCCATACATTCGGCATTTCTCAAGGCACAGGCATCCGATTAGGACGTTCCCAACGGTGCAAATAACGTGTATATAGACCTACCGATACACAAAACAACGCCTCACATTCTTTATAGTGGTTAAATTATTTTTAAATCAATTTTATATTAAATTTTCTTAGTTTTTTTCGGGTGTCGCGCCGTATTCTGCTCGTCCTGAAAAATTTTCTTCGGGAGCTTCGAACCCAACCACTTTTAATCAACAGCCCTGGTCTTTGCCTACCCGAAGACACCCATCTGGTGGGGTCAGACTCCAGGGAAAGTGGTAGGGAAGCGTCGGAAACCGTTGCGACAGCAAAAATTGGCCCGCCCGCCACCTGGAACATAAAATATTTTCAAAATTAAACATAATCAAACCGTTTACAATATATACTTACCTCTATTATATATATACCTAAATAACTAAAACCAACTGGCGGCTTAAATATATAGGTGATACTTAAAAAAGACATTTTCCTATACATAGTGAAATTTTTGACCAAAAGTTCACCGTTTTTTGGCTATTTTAATTTATACTATCTACATATAATTGTTTTAATAGTGCATTTAGCAAAATCTCAACAAGACGCATCTCCTGACACCCTGTTTGTGGTAGTATTGCGAAAGACTTTTGAGTTTTTTTTGCTAAAAAAGTCAATTTTCATACAAAACACCCGTAGTCTCAGGTTTTTGGGTGTTTTTAACCAAATTTTGTACGGATCCCTAAAATTTTATTTACCAACTAATTAGACCTTCTCAAGACGCGTCTACCGACACCCTATTTATATAGGTCAGCCACATACAACCTGTTAAATTTATCAAATTAAATCTCATAGACTCGACCGGCGTGGAGTATATACAGGCTTACAGGTTAAGTCGACCTAGATCCTTTAAGAGGTTGTAGTTTCTATAATTTCTGACTGATTTGTCTATAAAACACCATACCCCAAACTTAACTGTTTTCAAAATACTGGACTTTGAAGGTTTTTTGAGATAAAATCGGTTTTATGACTATTGGCCTATATTTTTTTGAGGGTTTTGCCTCTAACTGCGTGTGTTTGCAATTTTTGTGTAGTAGATAAGTTGTTTTATTATTCTCAACACTAAAATAGCAGTTCACTGAACTGACTGGGTCGTAGTAGACGATTGATAGTTATAAATTGAAATAAATTCGTCAAAAAATATTTATTCTTTCTGAAATAATAAAAGAAAAGTCTATGACAGTTATGCTGCAGATGTGCTTAAAAATATCTACATTTCATCAGCTATCCAACAAGGTATAACAAGCTAGGTTATTATCAGAATTCTTAATAAAAAACTTCGATGAAAGGCTCTCGGGTAGTAGTAAAGATAACAGTACTAATTTATCACGGGTCAGAAAACAAAATAAAACAATCCAAATAGGTACAAAATGACATCTATTACTGCTATTTTTACAGAAAGTCATGATTCATGTTCCACATGGCCGCCTCTGTTTCGCACACATATTCTCATTCTGTGTCTTAATCCACTCTTTACTACACCAGTTGTTAAACCCCTTCTTATTTCATTTGCCGCATCGATTATTCTCTGTCTCAAAACATCAACAGATGTGATTGGATTAGGTTCGTTGTACACCAAACTCTTCATGTGTCCCCACACATAAAAATCCATGGGGGTCAGGTCTGGACTTCTAGCTGGCCACGGTATGGGTCCACCTCTTCCGATCCACTTATTAGGATAATTAGTGTCTAGCCATTCTCTGACACTTCTCCTGTAGTGTGCAGGACAACCGTCATGTTGAAACCACATATCACGAATGAGATAGAGTGGTACGTCGTCTAGTAAGTCGGATAAATCTTCTCTTAAAAAGTTTTCATAATGTTCTCCATTTAAATTGTCGGGAAGAAAGTAAGGCCCAATCAAATGGTTTTATATGATTCCCATCCATACATTCAAACTGAATCGTCTTTGTGATGCCTTTGGCCACTTCTTATTGGGATTTCTTTGAACTTTTGGGGCCCAATAATGAACATTGTGGTAATTGGTTATGCCGTCTTTATCAAATTTGGACTCGTCTGTCCACAAGATCTTTTTAAAAAATGATGGATCTTCTAAATCTGCATTGAGCATGAATCTGCAGAAATCCAACCTCCTCACAGGATCTCCTTCTTCGATGGTGTGTACCGGCGTGTAATGATAAGGATAGAGGCCGGCAGTATTCACCGTAAACCATACTTTCCACTGCGAGAGTCCAAGTTCTCGGGCAACAATATTGGTCGAAGTAGTTGGATCCAATCTAAACCGTCGAACTATTTCATTGTCTTGCTCTTCATCATCATCATTGACACGTGGTCTACCCAAGTCTGTTCGTCGCCTCGAAACAGAGCCAGTCTCTCGAAGTCGTCGGTAAACTCCGTCAAAGACACTAACATCCGGTACTCGGCGGCCTGGGTAACGTGATATGTATTCATCACGAGCTCGTGCGGATACACAATTGCAGTACCCATAACAAATCAAAATATCAGCATATTCCTCGTTCGTGTAGGTCGTCATCTTCAACAGTTCCAAATCAGAAGCACAAATCAATAGTCCAGTTTGCAAGCACAGTCACGATTTGAAAGAAACAGTCCAGAAATCCAAGCCAAGTCGAATGAAAAACCAAGAGCACTAAGAATCGCATCTACTACAGACGAATCGCGTAAGCAGACTAACCAAACAATAACAACAAAATGGCTGTGGTTTTTTTTTCTCGCTCACACCTAATTACATTGTATGATATCTCGCTTGCACGCACCGCAGTCCCATGAAGAACAATAGGCGCAACAAGTAACGCAAGGAAACACGTTATCTTTACTACTACTACTACCCGAGAGCCTTTCATCGAAGTTTTTTCTAAGAATTATAATAATACCCTAGCTTGTTATACCTTGTTGGATAGCTGATGAAATGTAGATATTTTTAAGCACATCTGCAGCATAACTGTCATAGACTTTTTTTTTATTATTACAGAAAGAAAAATTATTTTTTACGAATTTATTTCAATTTATAACTATCAATCGTCTACTACGACCCAGTCAGTTCAGTGAACTGCTATTTTAGTGTTGAGAATAATAAAGCAACTTATCTACTACACAAAATCGGAAACACAAATAAATTAGAGGCAAAAAACCCAAAAAAATATAGGCCAATAGATGTAAAACCGTTTTTTTTTTCAAAAAAGCTTCAAAGTCCAATATCTTGAAAACGGTTAAGTTTGGGGTACGGTGTTTCATAGACAAATCAGTCGGGAATTATGGAAATTATCACCTCTTAAAGGATCTAGGTCGACTTAACCTGTAAGCCTTATATAGGTGCTTTGCGCCCATACATTCGGCATTTCTCAAGGCACAGGCATCCGATTAGGACGTTCCCAACGGTGCAAATAACGTGTATATAGACCTACCGATACACAAAACAACGCCTCACATTCTTTATAGTGGTTAAATTATTTTTAAATCAATTTTATATTAAATTTTCTTAGTTTTTTTCGGGTGTCGCGCCGTATTCTGCTCGTCCTGAAAAATTTTCTTCGGGAGCTTCGAACCCAACCACTTTTAATCAACAGCCCTGGTCTTTGCCTACCCGAAGACACCCATCTGGTGGGGTCAGACTCCAGGGAAAGTGGTAGGGAAGCGTCGGAAACCGTTGCGACAGCAAAAATTGGCCCGCCCGCCACCTGGAACATAAAATATTTTCAAAATTAAACATAATCAAACCGTTTACAATATATACTTACCTCTATTATATATATACCTAAATAACTAAAACCAAGGGCGGCTTAAATATATAGGTGATACTTAAAAAAGACATTTTCCTATACATAGTGAAATTTTTGACCAAAAGTTCACCGTTTTTTGGCTATTTTAATTTATACTATCTACATATAATTGTTTTAATAGTGCATTTAGCAAAATCTCAACAAGACGCATCTCCTGACACCCTGTTTGTGGTAGTATTGCGAAAGACTTTTGAGTTTTTTTTGCTAAAAAAGTCAATTTTCATACAAAACACCCGTAGTCTCAGGTTTTTGGGTGTTTTTAACCAAATTTTGTACGGATCCCTAAAATTTTATTTACCAACTAATTAGACCTTCTCAAGACGCGTCTACCGACACCCTATTTATATAGGTCAGCCACATACAACCTGTTAAATTTATCAAATTAAATCTCATAGACTCGACCGGCGTGGAGTATATATATAGGTGCTTTGCGCCCATACATTCGGCATTTCTCAAGGCACAGGCATCCGATTAGGACGTTCCCAACGGTGCAAATAACGTGTATATAGACCTACCGATACACAAAACAACGCCTCACATTCTTTATAGTGGTTAAATTATTTTTAAATCAATTTTATATTAAATTTTCTTAGTTTTTTTCGGGTGTCGCGCCGTATTCTGCTCGTCCTGAAAAATTTTCTTCGGGAGCTTCGAACCCAACCACTTTTAATCAACAGCCCTGGTCTTTGCCTACCCGAAGACACCCATCTGGTGGGGTCAGACTCCAGGGAAAGTGGTAGGGAAGCGTCGGAAACCGTTGCGACAGCAAAAATTGGGTCCGCCCACCCACCCATTTACTATATTTTTGTGGCGGCAACATTTATGCTTGGGCCACCACCTTACATTTCAAACATAATCGCTCCGCTTATGTGTTATCGGACCAAGCCCTCACAGTTGCTGCGTTTCACATAGTGTGCGTGAGACTGGTTCCGGTCGGTATCGCAACGACACACCACCGAGTACTTTTATATATAAGACACACACACAGAACGTTACCTACACGGTGAGTGGACATTGTACTCGGGCGCGAACGGTTGTGTCAGTATCTTACTACCTGATAAAAATTGTTATTTTATTTCTGTAATTAGTTTATTAAAGTCCTAAATTCTGAATTCTATCTATTCTTCTTCTATCGTGTTGTCCGTCCTTCATTCTACACTACTACCGCTTATTGGATTTAGTATACGGGTATAATTCCCGTATATATACGTTGGGAGTAGGTGAGCACGCCTACTACCACAGTGGTGACCCGCGACTACTGGATTGAAGACTAAGACTCCAGGAAGACCAGGACACCGGTGTACCCAGGAGATCATAGATATAAAAGGATTTAATTAAGTGGAGTTTTGTGGAACAAAAGTTTGGTGTATGGTCAAAGTCATAAGCGGTGAGCGATTTTATTTTTATTACTATGTCTGAGCCAGAGAGCTTTGCTGATTGCAAGGAAGCGCCGATTATTTCTGGAGAAGTGTCTGGAGTTGGAATGCCACTACGCTGTCCACCATTTTGCCCGGAAGAACCGGCGTTATGGTTTGCTCAACTAGAGGGCCAGTTTGTTTTGTCAAGGGTTACTAGTGACACCACAAAATTTTATTTCGTGACCTCGCAACTGGAAACGAAGTACGCATTGCAAGTGAAAGATATTATCACTAAACCTCCACCGACAGAGAAGTTTGAGAAATTAAAAACGGAACTTATAAAACGCCTGTCCGCATCACATGAAAAACGGATACAGCAGTTATTACTACATGAGGAGTTAGGCGATCGAACGCCATCTCAATTCTTACGCCATTTAAAAAATCTCGCTGGATCATCAGAGGCATCAGATTTTATAAAAAGCATTTGGACTAGCCGTTTGCCCCAAAACATACAAACTGTCATTGCTTCACAAATTTCGGATTTAGAGGTTGAGAAGTTAGCTGAAATCGCTGATAGGGTGTTCGAGATTGCTTTACCGACCCCACAAATATGTAGTGCATCTACTGCCTCCAGTGCCGAGACGTCGGATCTCGCTAGGCAAGTCAGTGAGCTTACAAAACAGGTAGCCCTGCTCACTTCTCATATGAACAGCAAAGGGCGAAATCGTTCACGCTCACGATCGCGCTACAACCAAAGGAGATATGACCGTTCTAGATCTAGACCACATCAGCCACCTCTGAATCACCCTCATTGTTTTTATCACTACACCTATGGGGACAAAGCACAAAAATGTAAGCAACCCTGTACGTACGTGTCGGAAAACAGGAAGGGCGGTCGCAAATAGCGGCCAACGACTGCCCTACCTCTTCAGGCCGTCTATTCATAACTGACCGGACTACAAAAATGCAGTTCCTTGTGGACACTGGTTCAGACTTGTGTGTTTTTCCCCGGTCCGTTGTTAAGACGAACTGTATTAAATCGAAGTACGACTTGATAGCTGCTAATAATACCGTAATACACACATATGGCCCAATACAACTGCAGTTAAACTTAGGGCTAAGGAGAAATTACAGCTGGAATTTTACGATAGCAGATGTTTCAAAGCCCATTATTGGAGTAGATTTCCTCAGCTATTATAGTTTGCTTGTAGATTGTAGGAACCAACGATTAATTGACAACGTGACTTCTCTGTCAGTTCCTGCCGCACACTGCAATTCTCTGGATATCGCTTCTGTGAAAGCTGTAGTTGGACACACCGAATATCATGGGATTTTGCGTGAGTACCCCGAGATAACACGTCCTCCTGGTAAACAGTTAACTGGGAAGCACAATACTTTGCATTTTATTAGAACTACGCCAGGCCCACCTGTGGCATGCAAGCCTAGGCGCCTTGATCCAATTCGCCTACAAGCTGCTAAGAAGGAATTTTCAGACATGATGGAAAATGAAGTAGCACGGCGTTCTGAGAGTGCTTGGTCCGCACCACTTCATCTAGTTAAGAAGAAGGATGACGGATGGAGACCTTGTGGTGACTACAGAGCACTTAATGCAAGAACGATACCTGACAGGTACCCCATTCGTCACATCCATGATTTTTCCCATCAACTAGCAGGCTGCACAATATTTTCAACTATTGATCTCGTGAAAGCGTACAACCAAATAAGTATCAATCCTGAAGATATTCCGAAAACCGCAATAGCCACACCGTTTGGACTCTACGAGTTCTTATTCATGAACTTCGGTTTGAGGAACGCAGCCCAGACCTTCCAAAGGTTCATTGATGAAGTTTTACTTGGCCTTGACTTCTGTTACGGGTATATCGACGACATTTTGGTGTTCTCAGAATCTCCTGAGCAGCATAAAACTCACCTGAGACTATTATTTGACCGTTTAAAGAAATACGGTATTGTTGTGAACACACGTAAATGCAACATCGGACAGCCAGAAGTCATTTTCTTAGGATATCACGTGTCAACTGAGGGTACTAAACCTTTAGAGTCCAAGGTCCAAGCTATCCAAGAGTATCCAGTTCCCAAGACTGTTAAAGACTTACGACGCTTTTTGGGAATGATCAATTTTTATCGCCGATTTATTCCAAACGCTGCTCACTTACAAGCTCCATTGAATTCAGTCCTTGCTGGTCCCAAGGTAAAAGGTTCGCACCCAATAAATATGACCCCGGAATTACAAAAAGCTTTTGATGACTGTAAGTCTTCGTTATCTAACGCAACATTATTAGCGCATCCAGATTCATTGGCGGAACTGGCTATTGTAACCGATGCTTCAGATACCTCCATTGGTGCTGTTCTCCAACAGAGAAAAGGTGACAACTGGCAACCACTAGCTTTTTACTCGCACAAACTGAGTGGAGCTCAAAAGAAATATAGCCCTTACGACCGAGAATTATTAGCGGTGTATGAGGCTATCAAATATTTTCGACATATGGTTGAGGCAAGAACATTCGCCATCTTCACGGATCATAAGCCTCTAATATTCGCTTTTAAATCAAACAGAGATAGCTGTTCGCCAAGACAATTCCGGTACCTAGACTTTATTGGACAATTCACTACGGACATTAGGTACTTACCTGGCAACGAGAATGTTGTCGCTGATGCATTGTCCCGCGTCGAAGAGATATCGACATCTGTAAATTTTGAGGATCTCGCAAGATTTCAAGACAAAGATCCTGAACTGCTAGACCTATTACGTCGTGGCTCCACCCTGAAATTAAAAAAAATTGCATCAACCTATAGCAATAACTTACCGGTGTATTGCGATACTTCCATGCAGATACCTCGCCCATACATCACACCTGAAATGCGAAAAGCAGTCTTCGAATCTCTGCACAATCTACATCATCCAGGGAATACCGCTACAGTGCGACTGGTAACACAACACTTCGTGTGGCCAGGGATACGCAAGAATTGTAGAGAGTGGTCTAGGCAATGCTTGCAATGCCAGACGTGTAAAACCACACGTCACACCAAATCTCCTCTTTATCCCTACCTTACTCCATCTTCCCGATTTTCCCACATACACCTTGACATCGTAGGACCTTTAATCTCTTCGTCTGATTTCAGGTACTGCCTTACCGTCATCGATAGATTCACGCGATGGCCTGAGGCGTACCCCATGAAAGACATTACGGCGGAGACCTGCGCAGCTGCCTTGGTATCCGGCTGGATAGCCAGGTTCGGCTGTCCTGAACGGCTGACTACAGATCGTGGGCGGCAGTTTGAGAGCCATCTATTCAAAGTACTCACTGCCCTAATCGGTGCACATCACTTTCGCACCACCGCATACCACCCAGCTGCAAATGGAATAGTAGAACGGCTGCATCGTCAACTCAAAGCTGCCATTATGTGCCATGCTTCGTCACAATGGACTGAAGCACTTCCGCTGGTACTTCTTGGGATCCGCAATTCTTGGAAGGAAGATATCCACGCCACACCTGCTGAACTTGTGTATGGAGAACAACTAAACTTACCAAGTCGTTTCTTGTCTCCCAAAGATGATTTCACCACAGCTGATGTCACCGAATATGCTACGCGTCTTCGAGCTTATATGGCCAAACTCACTCCTAGACCGACTTCATGGCATACTAATTCACCATTCTACGTGCCCCGAGACCTCCATTCAACTTCACACGTATTTCTGCGCCGAGACCACGTTCGAAAATCACTAGAACCTCCATATTCTGGGCCGTATAAAGTCATACAAAGGCAACCCAAATATTTCAGAATTGAGGTAAAAGGCAAAGAAACCAATGTCTCTGTTGACAGATTAAAACCTGCCTACATGATGCGAGAGGAAAGATGTATTCCACCAGAAAATTTAAATTCTACCCAGACTTCTACTACTACATCGTCTACATCAACTGGTGAGGAGAGAAGAACTCGAAGCGGCCGGCGAGTGAAGTTCCCGAATTTTTATCGACCGTAGTTACGGTCTGGTCGGGGGGAATATGTGGCGGCAACATTTATGCTTGGGCCACCACCTTACATTTCAAACATAATCGCTCCGCTTATGTGTTATCGGACCAAGCCCTCACAGTTGCTGCGTTTCACATAGTGTGCGTGAGACTGGTTCCGGTCGGTATCGCAACGACACACCACCGAGTACTTTTATATATAAGACACACACACAGAACGTTACCTACACGGTGAGTGGACATTGTACTCGGGCGCGAACGGTTGTGTCAGTATCTTACTACCTGATAAAAATTGTTATTTTATTTCTGTAATTAGTTTATTAAAGTCCTAAATTCTGAATTCTATCTATTCTTCTTCTATCGTGTTGTCCGTCCTTCATTCTACACTACTACCGCTTATTGGATTTAGTATACGGGTATAATTCCCGTATATATACGTTGGGAGTAGGTGAGCACGCCTACTACCACATTTTAAAGGGGTACTGAAAAATTTTTACTGGCCGATCGGATAGGTCTCCTCAAGACCATCCGATATATACCCTACACGGCATACCCCCGACCACTGAGGCGGCCTACAGCAAGACTTTATCGACTACTTATACAGACTGGTGTTTCTTTCGAAGCCCAAAACTCTCCTGATATCTTGACTCGTTAGTTGAGTTGGCCCTATACACCACTCACTAACTTATCACTTATTATTACCTGCCTACCGAAGAATAACATGTTCCGCACTCCTCCCAGGAGCTCTACAGGGACGGCAGAGGGGGACTTGGAGAAAAGAAAATCCTTTACAGTAGACCACTCCTCCCCTACTCAAACCACCTACGCTGCCGGCGCGGCTGCCAAAACAACCCGCACCAGCGCCGGCAGTGCCGGTGGACAAAATCCACTGCGGCAGAAGGCCCTAATAAAGCCCTCTCCTCCTCTCAAAAAGTTACCACCTACCAAGAAGTCGGCCACGGCCCCTACCAAAAGCAGGGACAGCGATAAGCCAGCCACGGCAAAACGCACCTCAACAGGTACAACGGTCACCAAGACACCAACTGCGCAGACTCCGGAGCGCTCCGAGGCTGCACTGCGCCTGACGCTCGAGAACTTGGCCAGAGAAGCCGAGCGTCTCACTAAAGAGGCCCAGTCGGCAATGGAGCGTTCCGGAAATCTAAAACGGGAAATCAAGGAGACCCTTAATAAAAACCTGTCGAGGTTCCCTTGCCTCATAATGGACATGGTCGTGGCAGTGGCCGGCCACTTGGAAAATGTGTGTGACGAAACAACTCCCAGACTAGTCACCAAGGAAGAGGAGACACAAACTGAGGAACTAACAAAAAATAAAAACAACAAAAATTTAGAGATAGACACACAAACAATAAAACCGACCACAACCATTTCCACGCAAACGGAGGAGGCAGTTGGAAAAAGTGACCCCACAACCACAATGAGGGAAGTGCTGGGGGAATTAAAGGAGAGTAGAAAGGACATGTTGGAATGCATGCTCTCTACACGCACACTCCTACATGAAATCCAAACGAAACCTCCTTCATTCCCCCCAGCCCCATCCGCAGACAGAACAGAGACCTACGCATCTATCGCTGCCTCTAAACCATTCAACGGGACTCGACCTGTTCACTCCATTATCGTGTCCTCGAAGGACGTTGATGATACGAGTACCACGATAGTGGAGAAAATCAGGTCGACGATCGCCGCCCGCGAAACGGGGATAAAGGTGGACCGCCTGAGGAAAGTCGGGGGTCAAAAGGTGATCCTTGAGTGTCACACAGAGGAGGACCTCAAAAGTGTGACAGATCAACTGAAGCGGTCCACCACTACCCTCCAAGTGAAAAAAGCAACGTATAAAAACCCCTTAGTGATTGCTACAAACGTACTCAAGTACAATACGGATGAGGACATAGTCAGGTCAATTAAATTGCAAAACCGACACCTTTTCGGTGACCTGCATGAGGACGATATAACCGTCGCAGTAAGGTACAAAAAGAGGACAAAAAATGCCCACGAACACCATGTAGTGCTTGAGGTCTCCCCACCCGTCTGGAAGCGACTCGTCGAAGCGGAGAGGGTACACATAGACCTACAGCGCATACGAGTCTACGACCAGTCCCCGCTAATACAATGCACCCGTTGCCTTCGCTTCGGCCACGGAAGGAAGCTCTGTACGGGGGAAAAAGACCTTTGTTCTCACTGCGGCGGGGAACATCTACGAGCTGACTGTACCCATTGGCATGCAGGTGAAAAACCGAATTGCAAAAACTGCAGCACGGTTGGAGCAGAAGTCAGGGATCACAATGCGTTTGACAACGAATGCCCCTTACGCAGGAAGTGGGATGCCCTAGCTAGGGCTAGGGTAGCCTACTTCTGACTGTCTGTGGGACCAGTAACTGTCGGGCGCCGAAATACCGTGAAACCGAATCGCACCGAAACCCCCAATAGTAACTTTGATGTCTCAACAACCTATTTTGAAAATAGTAATTGTGTTGAAAAGAGAAAAGCGTGGAAAATACAAAAGGGGGACGACCGCGCAGAATATAAGAACAAAAAGTGGAGACATGACTTGAAAATGTACTCATCCGTAAATAACAAATACATGCGGTACAGAACTTTAGAGACCATTACAAGGATTGCGTAGAATACATTATGAAAATGGACGAAGGCAATTAATCATCACAACGAAATTATTATATATGTTAATTATTAATAGTATATACAGAAAGAAATCAGAAGGAAACAAAAGAGAGAGTTGTAAGAATATGTATTGTGATAATACATAAAAATTGCAAAGGGAATGGAGAACAATAGAGTTATCTATCAGAATAGTAGCAAAACACAATATATATAGAATTTATAAATAATATATAAATACAAAATTAAAATATAAATATAATAAAATAAGTATTCATAACCCATATCTAAATATATATATATATATATATATATATATATATATATATATATATATATATAATTATAAATAACACACCTCAAAAGTCCTGTACTGCAGCTGAGAAAGAAATATTAAATCCTAGTAACCAAATAAAATAAAACCAGAAGAATCAATCATAAAAATACTTTATTGATATAACGATATATAACAACACTTATACTTAAATTACCTACAGTAAACACTAAATGAAAATCAGAAGGAATTATGCGTAAGCCGTGAGAACAGGCATATTGCAAATAATAAGATACCCAATAAACATAGTAAACAATAAAAAACGTAGCTAAATAAAACATAAAAAATTTACAAAAAAAAAAAAAAAACACAATCATAAGATTAAGATTAAAACAAAACAGAATACCTAAACAAATAAATAAATCAAGTAAAGAAAACTATACCTAAATAGATTAAACAATAAAAAGAAATATATAGCAATATTAACATAAAGAACAAACCACAACATTCTAATATAAACAAAACAATATAAAGAGAATAACAAAAATTTATAAAACAGATTACATAATACGAATAAGATAACCAAAACGCAATAAAATCAAATCGAATTCAACATAACAATAAAATAAATAAAACACGTTAAGAAATCTGGATAAAATCTAAATTATATAAATCTTAATATATGCAAACAAACAATTCATACAAATTTTAACACAAATAACTTAACAAAATATAACAACAGATCGACAAATAAGCTCAATTTTCAACAAATAAACTAAAATTATTTAATTAAAAACATATCTAAGAAATCCCGAATCACACGCGAACAAGGACTCTGTCACTTTCAGGGGAGCATTACGAATGGCCAGATGGGATCCATAAAGTGCATCTTAGCTGGCCAACACAAAAAAAAAAAAAAAACCTAACCTAACCTAACCTTTTTTTTTTTTTTTTTTTTTTTTTTTTTTTTTTTTTTGTTTGCGCTGGGAAAAAATGCGTTACGCATACCCGCCCATTGGGGGATGGACGGGTTATGTGGGACTCTCCGGCTACTCCGGCATACCCACTAAAATAACCCAGCGGCACTCCCGCATCGTCTGTGTGGAGGAGGACTGGGAAACCGGCACAGCCTTTACGTCCAGTCCCCCACCGACGACCGCCCACCTTTACAGCGGGGCCCGCACGCCCCTCCCTAAGTGGAGGGGCCCGGGAACGACCGTGAGTGCTCGGCCGTTCCCGCCCGACGAGGGTGGTGATTACTGCAATGCGAGCGAAGGCGCCCCCGCGCAACGACAGTTTTCAGGGCACGGCGCAGCTCAGCCCAGGCTGGGCACACCTCGAGGGTGTGCTGCGCCGTGTCCTCCGCGGCTCCACACTCGTGGCACGCCGGGGTTTCCTCCCTCCGAATCCGATGCAGGTGCGTTCCGAAACAGCCATGCCCGGACAACACCTGCACCAGACGGAACGAGAGGAAACCGTGGGGGCGCTCGAGCCAGTCCTGCAGGACTGGACCAAGCGCGTCCAGCGTCCGGCGCCCAAAGGTGGCGGAGGCGAGATCACGTGCCCAGTGGAGGACGATGGCATCCCTCGCCTCCCGCCGCACGGCCTCCCGCTCTTCCGCGGCTGGGCGCTCACCCAGCGCCCTACGCCGCGCCGTCCACTCGTAGACTCTGGCGAGCACCCATGCCTCCAATTCCCATGGAGGAGTGCCGGCCAGAGCGCACGCCGCCGCGAAACCCACCGAGCGGTAGGCTCGCGCCACCCGCTGTGCAATGGCCCGTTGGGGCCTGCGGATGGCGGTTGCATTCTCCCTCCTGTGGAGGGAGTCCGCCCAGATGGGTGCCCCGTATAGGGCCATACTCTTTAGGATGCCGGCATAGAGGCGCCGGCATCGCTCCTTGGGCCCGCCCAGGTTTGGGAGGAGCCATGAGAGGGCGTCCGCGGCTTTCAGCAGGCGCGTCGACAGCCCGCTAAAGTGCGGGCCGAAGCGCCACCTGCTGTCCAGCACGAGGCCCAGATACTTCATCTGGGCCCCGACCCCTATCCGGACGCCCTCCACCACGATGTGGGCGTCAGGAGGGCAGCGCTGCCGAGGCCCGTGAAAGAACACGGCCTCGGTCTTGTTCAGCGCTACCCTCAAACCAAGCTGGCGGATCCTACCTGCCACTAAGGATCCGCCAGCTGAGGCCAGACAGGCCGCCTTCCGAAAGTCCCTCCCCCGGGCAACGAGGAGAGTGTCATCCGCGTAGCAGATGACACTCGTGCCCTGGAGGAGGGTGCCGCGCAGCAGCCAATCGAATCCGATGTTCCACAAGAGGGGCCCTAGCACCGAACCCTGTGGAACACCGGACTCCGCGCCGTAGCGCCTGATCCTGGCCGTCCTGTCCGCCAGGAGGACCTCTCGGTCCTCCAGGTAGTTGGCCAGGATCGCCCGCAGATATTGGGGCACTCCGTGATACCGGAGTGCCTCCAATATGGTCGAGTGGGGCACGGAGTTGAAGGCGTTGGCGATGTCGAACGACACCGCCAACTGGCTCCGCGCCAGCTTGTATGGTCTCCCAAACGGATCCCTGTCGAGGCCCTCCAGCATCTCGGCCCTTGCCGAGTCCTCGGCGGCGCACATTGCCGACTTGAGGACCGTCTTTGCCTCTACGTAAGAGGCGTAGAGGCGGTCCTCCTCGGCCTGACATCGGCCGGCGCGCCGCCGACTCCGCGTGAAGGCCCTCCTGGCCTCCACGCACTCGACTCGGAGCCCCGCCAGCCCCACTGTCCACCAATAAACGGCGCGACGGGGAGGCGGACTGCGAGACCGAGGCATGCTAGAGTTGCACACCTCGGTCAGGGACCTCCGGAGCTGAACCGCTGCGACGTCCACGTCCGTGCCCTCTACAGGGGGCGAGAGCCAGTCCTGGAGGAACGCTGCCTCCAGGGCTGCCTCCCGGTCCAGGCGGGTGAGAGCCCACCGCGGGAAGGGAGATTGGCCCGAGCGGGCCATCCCCCGCGGGCTCTGGGTGGAGATGTCGAACCGCACATATCGGTGGTCCGACAGGGTCTCCACCATCTCCACCCGCCAGTTCACGACGCGTGTGGCTAGCACAGGGGTGGCGAACGACACGTCCACCACTGACCCTCCCTGTTGCCGCACACACGTGTGAACATCCCCCCTGTTCAGGAGGGACACGCCGCACGAAGCCGCCCAAAATTCGACGGCGCGTCCCCGGACATTGCAGGACGCCGCTGAGTTGCCCCAGGCCACCGACTTGGCGTTCAGGTCGCCCAGGATGGCGACCTGACGTGGCGCCGCCCTCCCGACGACTGCCGTAAGGACTTCGAGAAAATCCTCGAAGTCCCTTAGAGGGCGGTTTGGGGAGAAATAGACCCCGACCAGGGCTATGTCTCCCCACGCGGCGGCCACGTATCCCGGACCCCTCTCTAAAAGCGAGAGGGGAGGGGAGTCCGTGGCAGGCCGCGACACCAACGCCACCAAGCCGTCCCGATCACCCAGCCAACGGCCAGGTATCGAGTACGGCTCGGCGACCACCGCCACGTCCACCAACCACTCGGCCACAGTCTGCATCAGCAGATCCTGGGCCGCTCTGCAGTGGTTGGTGTTCGCCTGGAGGATGCGATGTTCGATCCTACCCATTAATGGGACATCGCACCCTCCTCCTCCACAGCCGCTGAGGTCCCAGCCACTGGGACGGCGGTGGCAGCGACAGGCCGGGTCGGAGCCTGGGCTTTGCCCTTCTTAAGGGGAGGACTGCAATTCCTCCCCTTCATAATGTGGCCCGCAGGGCGACCACTGGCGGCACATACCACACAGTGCGGTGCGGCGGCCGTGCAGGAGGCGGATTTGTGGCCCTCCTTGCCGCAGCGGTAACAGCTGTCCGTCCTGTCGACACTGGACGGACAGAGGGCTCGGGTGTGGCCAATGCCGAAGCACTTGTAGCACCTCAGCGGCTGGACTTCAAGTGCCCGGACCGCACCCGAGCTGAAGCCGACGGCTAGCCGTCCCTTTTCAAGGACGGCTTTGGCAGCGGCGACTGGGCACTCTAGGCGAATGGTGCCCATGCCGCCACGCCCGGGCCTGATGCCCCCGCCCTGTACCGCTGCGACTGTGCAGCCCCCAATGGCTGCGACTGCTGCCACCACCTCCTCCTTGGTGACGGAGTCATCCAGATCCGTCACCTCGATGGCCGCCGACTTCACCGGCCTCACCACCTTCGCCGCGTCCGCGATGACCTCCTGCAGCTTGGCTGCAAAGAGGTCTGCGTTTTTTGCGCCCTCCGCACCCGGGAACTCAAAGATACGAGCCCCAGCCTGCGTCCGGCGGCACGAGACTTTGCCGATCCCCAGTTTGGTGGGATCGGCATTGGCACGCGCCCGCATCATCACGGCCGCGTACGTCTCGCCCCGCTCCGCAGCCTCCGTGGCGTGAGCGTCATCACGACGGCTGCGGTCTTGGGAGGAACCAAGTTCCTCCTGACACCGGCTGGGGTCGAACCCTTCCCCCTTCCCGTGCCAGTCGACTGACCAGCAGGGGTGGTGGCGGGGATGACTGGGGCTGAAGGGGTGCTCTTCCCCTTCCCTTTCCCTTTGCCAGCTGGCCGCGACTGGCTCGGAGTGGTGGTGGCGGGAACGGCAGGGACGACAGCTGCCGTCCTTTTTCCCTTGCCCTTGCCCTTACCGACCACCTTCGTCCAGCCCTGCTGGTTGGTCGGGGTGGTGGAAGGGAGAAGGGCGTCCTCCCTCGTGGAGCTAGGCACCGGCTCCTCTCGCCTTCTGTCCGCCGCAAGCGGCGGTCGAACGACTTTCGCCGGCAAGAGCCGGTCCTCAATGCCCGCTAGGCAGGCCCTCACGAAGGCCCTCTCCTCCACCATCACCTTGCGGAGGACATCCTCAAGGCCGGAGGAAGAGGCAAGACCCTCCGCCGCAGGTCCGGGCTCGGCTTGCGATGGCCGGGCCGTGGCTTCAGCCAGCTTCATGTGCAGCTGGCTGACCTCCGACTGCAGGCGATCTACCTTCGCCTGCAGTTGCCGCGTTTCGTCGCTGGCCTTGCGGTCCACCAGCTCCGCGACGATGCCACGCATGCTGGCGGCCCGGCATTTGAGGGACTTCTGAAAAGTCCCCTTCAGATGCGAGGACTTGGCGGCGACCTCCACGATCGCCTCCTCGTCCTCCAAGGCCATCCTCTGCAGTTCGGCCAGGGAGTGGTCCGAGTACATCACGCGAGACGCACCGTACCCGGACTTGGCACGGGCGGCGCGCGCCCGTTCCTCCTGGGCCGCAACCCGCTCCTCCAGTTCTTGCTGGAGCTGCTCCCGCCGAGTCAGGTCCAGCTCGCGCTGGGCATCAACCAAACCCACGTCGTGGGTATCCGCCGCCTTTTTGGCCTTCCGTTTAGGCTCCTTCGCCGAGCCTGAGCCCGAGGAGCCATCCGACCCATCCTTTAGAAAGGTCTTTCGCTTTCGGGACGCGGATCGCGATCGCGAATCCACGACCACCATCGAGTCCGCATCTGATACAATGGACTCATCGTCGGAGTCCACCTGCCCGCCGTAAAAGGCCCTGCCTTCATCCGACGCTAAGGAAGCGTCGCGTTGGCCCTGAGAAGGGCCTTTTGGTTGGCCCTGAGAAGGGCCTTTGGGTTGGCCCTGAGAAGGGCCTTTGGGTTGGCCCTGAGAAGGGCCTTTGGGTTGGCCCTGAGAAGGGCCTTTTTTCACAAAATGCCCGAGGGCATCCCGCGCTGGTTTTGGCATAGCAAACAAAGCAGTATTCGTAGCACGCAAGGCAGTTGTTCGCTACGAAGCACAGTGCACTTTAGCCGTACCCAGTCTGCCACTCCGTTACGGTGGTCAGAACTGGGACGTTTCCGGGGAACGCGACGTGGACGCAAGCACTGTGGGGTGGTTCCCCTCCCCAACCTAACCGAACCTAACCTTTTTTTTTTTTTTTTTTTTTTTTTTTTTTTTTTTTTTTTTTTTTTTTGATAAGGCAGGGGGAATGCTAATGCATGCCACCCGCAAAAAGTGTCTGCGGGTGGGTATGTCGGACTCGCACCGACTAAACCTAACCTGCCGTGGACTTCTTCTGGCGCCTGATAGGGGGAGCCCCGGGAACGCGGGTATGCTGCTCCGGTGCCCCTCTTTTGCGCCGTGTCCCAGATGGTCGGGACACGCACCCGGGGAGAGCTGTGGGTTGCCCTCCCCAATTTGCCGACTCCTGCCAGTACGGCACAGCGACTGCGCCACAAACAGTTCGCTGTCTTCCCGGGGCTGCTTGCACGTGGCGGCAGTAGAGGACACTTCTCATACTGCCACCGCAACCCCGAGGGGAGTAGGGCTAACGGCTGCCGCCGCCGCCCCGACGCCTCCTCCGTCTACGAGCGGGGTCGGCTCGCTCCCGATCCCGCTCGGCGGCCTCCTTCTGGAGCATGACTGCTTCGCAGAAGGCGACCACGGCGTCCCATGTGGTGGAGTCGCCTGCCAGCATCGCATATACGACTGCCGGCGGCGAAAGATCCCGTCCGATCTCAGCGACCAGGACTCGCCTCTCGACCTCCCAGGCCGGGCACTCTTCTAGAGTGTGTTGGGCTGAGTCCAGGTCGCTACCGCAGTGGTGACACTGTGTCGTCGCTTCTCGGCCGATCCGACTCAGGTACTCACCGAAACACCCGTGTCCGGTGAGTATCTGAGTCAGTCTGTAGGTGACGTTACCCTCCCTCCTCCCCATCCAGGCTTCGAGGTAAGGCAGGATGGCACCGACGGCACGCTGGCGCGCGTTCCGCGGCAATTCTAGCCGCGCGCGCCACTGTGCAAGTACGCGCCGGTGTGCTTCCCGCCTGTAGGCAACGAGCGTCTGCTCTGGCGCCTCACCGCTCTCCCGGCGGACGCGGATTTCGGTGAAGACCGTCGCGTCGACTGCCGCCAGGAGATCAAACGGCGGGAGGCGAGCCAGGAGTGTCGCCGCCTCAAAGGATATCGTCCGATATCCTCGTGCGATCCGGATGGCCACCACACGCTGCAGGCTGTTCAAGATAGCTCTGCAGCGTTCAGACCAGACGGGCGCCCCATAAAGGACCATGGATCGCACGACACCTCCGTAGAGGCGGCGAACTTCTTCCCTGGGACCCCCGAGGTTTGGTAAAAGCCAGTGCAACGCTCCGGTTACCCGGCGCACTCGGGGGGCCAGACGCTCGAAATGCTCCTCGAAGCCCCATCGGCTGTCTAGGGTGAGGCCCAGGTACTTCATGTACCGCCCCACCCTGACCTCTGCGTCACCTACACGCATCGACGTACTGGGTGGTTCCTCCCTACGGCGTAAGCCGTGGAACCATAGCGCCTCGGTCTTGTGAGGCGCTACCCGAAGGCCCAGTCTCGTTATGGCCGCGACGACACATGCGACACCGAGTTCGGCGAGCCGTACCGCCCGCTGGAAACTTACCTCCCGGGCTATGACGAGCGTGTCGTCCGCATAGCAGACGACGCTCACCCCGCCCGAACGGCGGGCTCCGACAGGGCGCGGACGCGATTGATCGCGTCCAGCGTCGAACGTCCCTGCCGGAATCCGAACTGGCTGTCCGATAAGTCGGGGCCAACGCGCGACAGATGCTCGCTGAGACGGGCGGCTATGACACGCTCAAAGAGCTTGCCCGCCTCGTTCAGCAAGCATATTGGTCGGAACGCCGAGGGAGAATCGGCGGTCCTGCCCGGCTTGCTCAAGAGCACTAGCCTTGCCTCTTTCCAGCAGGTGGGGAACACGGTACTACGGAGGCAGCTGGTGAACAGTTGCCTCAACCGGTCCCCCAGGACTGCCAGGGCGCAAACCCACGCCCTGCCCGGTATCCCATCCGGGCCAGGGGCGGTGTTTCGGGCAACCTAACCTAACCTTTTTTTTTTTTTTTTTTTTTTTTTTTTTTTTTTTTGTTTGCGCTGGGAAAAAATGCGTTACGCATACCCGCCCATTGGGGGATGGACGGGTTATGTGGGACTCTCCGGCTACTCCGGCATACCCACTAAAATAACCCAGCGGCACTCCCGCATCGTCTATGTGGAGGAGGACTGGGAAACCGGCACAGCCTTTACGTCCAGTCCCCCACCGACGACCGCCCGCCTTTACAGCGGGGCCCGCACGCCCCTCCCTTAGTGGAGGGGCCCGGGAACGACCGTGAGTGCTCGGCCGTTCCCGCCCGACGATGGTGGTGATTGGTGCAATGCGAGCGAAGGCGCCCCCGCGCCTGTCGCCCGCTAATCACCACCGGGAGGTGGGAGGCGACGATCGTATAGCCGCCTTCTCCCACCCCTTCTTCGCCTGCGGAGCGGCGGCGCGAGAGGATCATCCTCCCGCACGCGCTCCGCCGCCTCCTTTTGCGACATTACATCCTCGCAAAAGGAGGCAACCGCCGCCCAAGCCTCCTCACTCCCCAGCATGGAGTTCACCACACTGGGAAGTGAGAGGTCCTGCCCGACCACATCTGTCAGGGCACGGCGCAGCTCAGCCCAGGCTGGGCACACCTCGAGGGTGTGCTGCGCCGTGTCCTCCGCGGCTCCACAGTCGTGGCACGCCGGGGTTTCCTCCCTCTGGATCCGATGCAGGTGCGTTCCGAAGCAGCCATGCCCGGACAACACCTGCACCAGACGGAAAGAGAGGAAACCGTGGGGGCGCTCGAGCCAATCCCGCAGGACTGGGCCGAGCGCGTCCAGCGTCCAGCGTCCAAAGGTGGCGGAGGCGAGGTCCCGTGTCCAGTGAAGGACGATTGCGTCCCTCGCCTCCCGCCGCACGGCCTCCCGCTCTTGCGCGACGGGGCGCTCACCCAGCGCCCTACGCCGCGCCGTCCACTCGTACACTCTGGCGAGCACCCATGCCTCCAATTCCCATGGAGGGGTGCCGGCCAGAGCGCACGCTGCCGCAAAGCCCACTGAGCGGTAGGCTCTCGCCACCCGCTGTGCAATGGCCCGTTGGGGCCTGCGGATGGCGGTTGCATTCTCCCTCCTATGGAGGGAGTCCCCCCAGATGGGTGCCCCATATAGGGCCATGCTCTTGAGGATGCCGGCATAGAGGCGCCGGCATCGCTCTTTGGGCCCTCCCAGGTTTGGGAGGAGCCATGAGAGGGCGTCCGCGGCTTTCAGCAGGCGCGTCGACAGCCCGCTAAAGTAAGGGCCGAAGCGCCACCTGCTGTCCAGCACAAGGCCCAGATACTTCATCTGGGCCCCGACCCCTATCCGGACGCCCTCCACCACGATGTGGGCGTCAGGTGGGCAGCGCTGCCGAGGCCCGTGAAAGAACACGGCCTCGGTCTTGTTCAGCGCTACCCCCAATCCAAGCTGGCGGATCCTACCTGCCACTAAGGATCCGCCAGCTGAGGCCAGACAGGCCGCCTCCCTAAAATCCCTCCCCCGGGCAACGAGGAGAGTGTCATCCGCGTAGCAGATGACACTCGTGCCCTGGAGGAGGGTGCCCCGCAGGAGCCAGTCAAATCCGATGTTCCACAGGAGGGGCCCCAGCACCGAACCCTGTGGAACACCGGACTCCACTCCTTAGCGCCTGATCCTGGCCGCCTTGTCCACCAGAAGGACCTCTCGGTCCTCCAGGTAGCTGGCCAGGATCGCCCGCAGATATTGGGGCACTCCGTAGTATCGGAGTGCCTCCAATATGGTCGAGTGGGGCACGGAGTTGAAGGCGTTGGCGATGTCGAACGACACCGCCAACACTCCGTCCCCAGCCTCGACCGCCTCCCGCACCTGGCCCTTGAGTAGGGCCAACGCGTCGACCGTCGAACGCCCTTGTCGGAACCCGAACTGGGCGTCCGACAGGTCTGGCCCTACCTCCCGCAGCTGACTATTAAGCCGGGTGGCGATGATCCCCTCGAACAGTTTACCGACCTCATCGAGTAAAACGATGGGCCGGTATGCCGAGGGGGAGTCCACCGGGCGTCCCTCCTTGCGGAGAAGGCACAGCTTGCCTTCCTTCCACAGCTTCGGGAACCTCCCAGCCGTCAAGCACGCGCTGAAGAGGTCCCGAAGCCTTTCCTCCATTAGGGACGCCGCGATGGCCACCACCCGTGCGGGGACGCCGTCCGGTCCAGGGGCCGTCTTCTTCGCGCGGAGGGGCAGAACCCCCGCGCGAAGTTCCTCCGCCGACACTGGAGGTACCTCCTCCTCCGGCGAAGCCACCACCCCCCCCAGCGGGGGGTTCATCGTTGGAGGGGTGAAGTCGGTCCTGCGCGGAAACAGTGACCGAACCACCCCATCCAGCAACGCCGGCTCTAGGGTCTCCGTTATTGGGGGACCATATGGACGCAGCTGGCTCCGCGCCAGCTTATATGGCCTCCCAAACGGATCCCTATCGAGTCCCTCCAGCATCTCGGCCCTTGCCGAGTCTTCGGCGGCGCACATTGCCGACTTGAGGACCGTCTTTGCCTCTACGTAAGAGGCGTAGAGGCGGTCCTCCTCGGCCTGACATCGGCTGGTGCGCCGCCGACTCCGCGTGTAGGCCCTCCTGGCCTCCACGCACGCGGCCCGGAGCGCCGCCAGCTCCCCCGTCCACCAATAAACGGCGCGACGGGGAGGCGGACGGCGAGACCGAAGCATGCTGGAATTGCACACCTTGGTCAGGGACCTCCGCAGCTGGACCGCTGCGGCGTCCACGTCCGTCACCTCCACAGGGGGCGAGAGCCAGTCCTCGAGGAACGCTGCCTCCTGGGCTGACTCCCGGTCCAGGCGGGTGAGAGCCCACCGCGGGAAGGGAGATTGGCCCGAGCGGGCCATCCCCCGCGGGCTCTGGGTGGAGATGTCGAACCGCACATATCGGTGGTCCGACAGGGTCTCCACCATCTCCACCCGCCAGTTCACGACGCGGGCGGCTAGAACGGGGGTGGCGAACGATACGTCCACCACTGACCCTCCCCGTTGCCGCACACACGTGTGAACATCCCCCCTGTTCAGGAGGGACACGCCGCACGAAGCCGACCAAAATTCGACGGCGTGCCCCCGGACGTTGCAGGACGCCGCTGGGTTGCCCCAGGCCACCGCCTCGGCGTTCAGGTCGCCCAATATGACGACCTGACGTGGCGCCGCCCTCCCGACGACTGCCGTAAGGACTTCGAGAAAATCCTCGAAGTCCCTTAGAGGGCGGTTTGGGGAGAAATAGACCCCGACCAGGGCTATGTCTCCCCACGCGGCGGCCACGTATCCCGGACCCCTCTCTAAAAGCGAGAGGGGAGGGGAGTCCGTGGCAGGCCGCGACACCAACGCCACCAAGCCGTCCCGATCACCCAGCCAACGGCCAGGTATCGAGTACGGCTCGGCGACCACCGCCACGTCCACCAACCACTCGGCCACAGTCTGCATCAGCAGATCCTGTGCCGCTCTGCAGTGGTTGGTGTTCGCCTGGAGGATGCGATGTCCGACTCTACCCATTAATTGGACATCACACCCTTCTCCTCCACAGCCGCCGAGGTCCCAGCTACTGGGGTGGCGGTGGCAGCGACAGGCCGGGTCGGCGCCTGCGCTTTGCCCTTCTTAAGGGGAGGAATACAATTCCTCCCCTTCATAATGTGGCCCGCAGGGCGGCCACTGGCGGCACACACCGCGCAGTGCGGTGCGGTGGCCTCACAGGAGGCGGCTTTGTGCCCCTCCTTGCCGCAGCGGTAGCAGCTGTCCGTCCTGTCGACACTGGACGGACAGAGGGCCCGGGTGTGACCGATGCCGAAGCACCGGTAACACCTCAGCGGCGGGACCTCAAGGGCCCGGACCGCCGCCGAGCTGAACCCGACGGCGAGCCGTCCCTTCTCGAGGACGGCTTTGGCAGCGGCGACTGGGCACTCCAGGCGAATTGCGCCCATGCCGCCGCGCCCGGGCCTGATGCCCCCGCCCTGCACCGCTGCGACTGCGCAGCCACCTATGGCTGCGACCGCCGCTACCACCTCTTCCTTGGTGACGGAGTCGTCTAGGTCCGTCACCTCGAAGGCCGCCGACTTCACCGGCCTAGCCACCTTCGCGTCGTCCGCGACCTCTTGCAGCTTCGCTGCGAAGAGGTCAGCGTTCTTCCCGCCCTCGGCACCCGGGAACTCGAAGATTCGGGCCCCAGCCTGTGTCCGGCGGCATGAGACTTTACCGATCCCCAATTTGGTGGGATCGGCATTTGCACGCGCCCGCACCATTATGGACGCGTACGTCTCACCCCGCTCCGCGGCCTTTGCGGTGAGCGTCACCACGACGGCCGCGGTCTTGGGAGGAACTAGGTTCCTCTTGGCACCGGCTGGGGGCGAACCCTTCCCCTTTCCCTTGTCAGTCGACGACTGACCGGCAGGGGTGGTGGCGGAGACGGCTGGGGCCGGGGGGGTGCTCTTCCCCTTCCCCTTCCCTTTCCCCTTCCCTTTGCCAGTCGGCTGCGCCTGGCTGGGGGTGCTGGTGGCCGGAGCGGCAGGGACGACAGCTGCCGTCCTTTTGCCCTTGCCCTTCCCCTTACCGACCACCTTCGTCCAGCCCTGCTGGTTGGTCGTGTAACTAACCATACTGGCTCGTCACGTTGAGATTATTCACATATCCTTCGTCCAGCTAATCGTACTATAATTTAGCTGGCGTGTTGCAAAATATCTTTTAAATGAAACAAAATATAACAACTGATTTATAGTATTTTAATTCGTATTATGCCTGATTATCAAATTTAGACTAATCGATGCAAATATGTGTGGAACAAGCTTAACATTAGTTAAATTATCGTTATAATTTACATATAGGGACATCACTAGTTACTATAAAGATTAGCCCCTTCTCTAATCTTGAAATCGACCAATGGGAACAGTTATAGGATTACCGGGAAAAATAATGGTTTCACAAAACAGCTACTTATTATTCATATACAATAATGGATAATGTATTAATAAATTTATATGTGTAATATAATACTAACTGTCGTTTTGATAGAAGATTAACTATTTATTTTTATGTGATTATGCAGATTACATTTATTTAATTAATGAGACTGACCGGATGTGGCATTATTGACGAGGCATTTTGGGAATATGGAGAACTGTCAAGGGAATGGCGGCGCTTCGCGCTAGACGCTAACGAAAGAAAAAGTTGTTTCAGAAGTTTTAAGTGTGGTTTCAGGAGTCCTATAGAAGATTTAGGAGCGAGCGTCATTTCTGGTGTAATTAGAGTGGAGGATCGGCTGAATATTGGTTGTATCAATTGTTTTAAAGGAGAGATAATGAAGGAAGCGTCATCTCGTGTTGGTTGGTAAGCTTTGAACACAGGTGAGGCTTTTACTTTTATTTACAATGTTACATTATTACGTATGCTCGATAGCTTTAGTTGAGTCTAGATGGTAAAACAATTCTATTTTCATTCACGGATATGTTGGGATGAATGAGGATGATGTCCCAAAGTTGTATTACTTATGTATTTATAAGTCACATACTTTAAAACTAATTCTATGTTTAAACTAACTAGACGATAGAACCAGAATTATATCTATTATTGAATGAAAGCTATCAATGTTAGATAGTAATTAATATAATAACTTTAATTAAAAGTTCCTGAATTATTAACTGGGTTAATAGCAGTTAACTATTTACCTGATGTTAAAGCCCTTATAGGGTTAGTTTTGAATACATGTACTATCAGTGGAAGAGAAAACTGATGTCTTGTTTGTTTAAGACCGGTCACTGACAGTCTTATTTAGTTCTCTATGGAAGATAGTAGAGGCTATTCTACAACAGCAAACATGACGTGCTGTGTTTAGGATTAACCGGAAATATTAAGTTTCATAACGATGTCTTGGTACTTAAGGCTGGCCGGCAAAGCAGTCTTCAAAGGGTCTATGGAAGATTAGTAGAACCTTTACAAAAGTTCCAATGATGTTATTATGCAACATCTCTACCTACCATGTTGAAGATCAAGAGATCATTGATTTTGACATTAATCACAAATGTTTACTAACACACCTTCAAAGTATTGATTATACTAATATTGACTCAGTTAATAGTCATATAAGTGGTTCCAATTAGAACCATATTCAGATTTTCTTACTGATATTGAATGCTTTCATATCAAACGGTCATTACTTGGGTAATGAATGCAAAGAACTAAATCTTCACAAGTGATACAAGATAGTATTACTTATACAATTGATGTTGAAGTTCAAGAATTGTTGAACCTTGACAGGAATGCGAAGTTCCTTGAGCAGATGACTCAAATAATAATAATACAATGATGAAGTATTATTATGGGTTGACTTTGTTAACAGTCAAACCAGTGGTTGCGATTAGAACCATTTTCAAATTAACTTGCTTATATTGAATAAGCTTTCTGAAGATATTACAACATTGGTGAATCCAAGAAGTTACTTATGACAAATTAAGGCTTCTGTGTTATTACATAAGGTTAATTATAAATATTATCCATATATAAATGTTTTCCTTCATATAATATATATATTATGAACTAGTCATATATATTTTTGTAATAAAAGAGTAAAGATTAGGGTAGTCAAAAGAATAAGCCCTCTCATGTCTCTTGTTTTCAAAGGACATTGACTATGACTAACAACCCACACAGACCTTTCTGTAATTAGAATAAAAGAGTACCCATATTAAGGACAATTGTAGTCCGGAGTGCGGAAGAAGTCTTGACCCTATGGAGCCGAAGACTATTGTATCTCGCGGGGATGCTTTGGGCGAGTACCATAGCCGCAAATAAAATAATATTGTATATTATGATATTCTAGTATAATCTACAAACAAGCTAGAATAATCTAGAGAAGATATAAAGTCAATCTCAACAATATTTTAAGGAAAGCATATATACTATGGCTGAATTAAACTATTATATTTCAAGATGTGTGAATTAAAACAAACAATTCATTTAGGAAACATACATATAATCTAATTAGACAATATCAACAAGACATCCATTCAATAGGACTTATCAAATAACATAATATCCTTTTATGAAAATAAGTTATAGTCCAATAAGAAGTAGTATGAAACCTTTATGTTTATCAGAGAAATTATAGAATTAAAACTACATATTTATGGTCTTATATATTGAAATAAAGTTCTAATAAGATTTTAGATAACATTATGGTAATTAATTTAGGGTAAACTAGGCTTCATTAGTTCTGTCACTCTTGTACAATTACATAAGTCTAGAAAGTTTATTTATGATTAGGATAAAGTTAATTTAGGATTGATTGGTTTGTTCTCCTTTTCAAAAAGTTCTTGGATTACTATGTGCAACATAGGTTCCTACCATACTAGACGAATCACTGGCCAATTTAAATCAACTTGTTTCAATCAAATCCAGCAGGAATGTAAATTCATTAGGATATAGTTTCTTTTTTGAGAGTTAAGTTAAGAACATTTAGGATCATATTAGAATCAAGCAAGTATACATGATTAGATACATATAATTAAGTTCAGTTAGATATTAAATTGTAGGCCGTTAGTTAGGATGAGCAGGTACAACGATAGGGAACACATCTAAAAAAAAAATTTAGAATAAAGGGGGTAGGGTGGGTAGTTACAGTCGGAGTGGTCGAAGGGAGAAGGGCGTCCTCCCTCGTGGAGGTAGGCACCGGCTCCTCTCGCCTCTTGTCCACCGCAAGCGGCGGTCGGAGGCGTTTCTCCGGCAAGAGCCGGTCCTCTATTCCCGCCAGGCAGGAACGAACAAACGCCCTCTCCTCCGCCATAACCTTGCGGAGGACGTCCTCAAGGCCGGAGGAGAGGGCGGGGCCCTCTGCCGCAGGTCTGGGCTCGGCTTGGGATGGCCGGGCCGTGGCTTCAGCCAGCTTTTGGTGCAGCTGGCTTACCTCAGACTGCAGGCAACTCTACTCCACTCTCACCTGCAGTTGCCGCGACTCGTCACTGGCCTTGCGGTCCACGAGCTCATCGACGATGCCCCGCATGCTGGCGGCCCGGCATTTAAGGGACTTCTGAAAAGTCCCTTTTAGGTGGGACGACTTGGTGGCAACCTCGACGATTACCTCCTCGTCCTCCACGGCCATCCGCTTCAGTTCGGCCAGGGAGTGGTCCGCGTACAGGATACGGGACGCCCCGTACCCGGACTTGGCACGGGCAACGCGCGCCCGTTCCTCCCTAGCCGCCACCTGCTCCTCCAGGTCTTGTTGGAGCCGCTCCCGCCTTGCCAGGTCCAACTCCCGCTGGGCGTCGACTAATCCCACGTCGTGGGTGTCTGCCGCTGACGCCTTTTTGGCCTTGACCTTCCTTATGGGTTCCTTCGCTGAACCCGAGCCTGAGGATCCATCGGACACGACCTTGAGGAAGGTCCGCTTCCGCGATGCCGATCGTGATCGAGGATCGACCACCATCGAGCCCGCATCCGATGCAATGGACTCAATGTCGGAGTCCGACATGTCGCCCACACTCCCGCCGTAGAAGGCTCTGCCTTCACTCGACGCTGATGCGTGGCGTTGGCCCTGAGAAGGGCCTTTTGGTTGGCCCTGAGAAGGGCCTTTGGGTTGGCCCTGAGAAGGGCCTTTGGGTTGGCCCTGAGAAGGGCCTTTTCTTACAAAATGCCCGAGGGCATCCCGCGCGGGTTTAGGCATTTTCCAACAATTTCGTAGCACTCAAGGCAAAAGGTAGCTACGAAGCACAGTGCACTTTAGCCGTACCCAGTCTGCCACTCCGTTACGGTGGTCAGAACTGGGACGTTTCCGGGGAACGCGACGTGGACGCAAGCACTGTGGGGTGGTTCCCCTCCCCAACCTAACCGAACCTAACTTTTTTTTTTTTTTTTTTTTTTTTTTTTTTTTTTTTTTTGTTTGCGCTGGGAAAAAATGCGTTACGCATACCCGCCCATTGGGATGGACGGGTTATGTGGGACTCTCCGGCTACTCCGGCATACCCACTAAAATAACCCAGCGGCACTCCCGCATCGTCTATTTGGAGGAGGACTGGGAAAGTCCGGACAACACCTGCACTAGACGGAACGAGAGGAAACCGTGGGGGCGCTCGAGCCAGTCCCGCAGGACTGGACCGAGCGCGTCCAGCGTCCGGCGTCCAAATGTGGCGGAGGCGAGGTCCCGTGTCCAGTGTAGGACGATTGCGTCCCTCGCCTCCCGCCGCACGGCATCCCGCTCTTGCGCGGCGGGGCGCTCACCCAGCGCCCTACGCCGCGCCGCCCATTCGTACACTCTGGCGAGCACCCATGCCTCCAATTCCCAGGGAGGGGTGCCGGCCAGAGCGCACGCCGCCGCAAAGCCCACTGAGCGGTAGGCTCTCGCCACCCGCTGTGCAATGGCCCGTTGGGGCCTGCGGATGGCGGTTGCATTCTCCCTCCTATGGAGGGAGTCCGCCCAGATGGGTGCCCCATATAAGGCCATGCTCTTGAGGATGCCGGCATAGAGGCGCCGGCATCGCTCCTTTGGCCCGCCCAGGTTCGGGAGGAGCCATGAGAGGGCGTCCGCGGCCTTAAGCAGGCGCGTCGACAGCCTGCTGAAGTGCGGGCCGAAGCGCCACCTGCTGTCCAGCACGAGGCCCAGATACTTCATCTGGGCCCCGACCCCTATTCGGATGCCCTCCACGACGATGTGGGCGTCTGGAGGGCAGCGCTGCCGAGGCCCGTGAAAGAAAACGGCCTCGGTCTTGTTCAGCGCTACCCTCAAACCAAGCTGGCGGATCCTACCTGCCACTAAGGATCCGCCAGCCGAGGCCAGACAGGCCGCCTCCCGAAAGTCCCTCCCCCGGGCAACGAGGAGAGTGTCATCCGCGTAGCAGATGACACTCGTGCCCTGGAGGAGGGTGCCCCGCAGGAGCCAATCGAATCCGATGTTCCACAAGAGGGGCCCTAGCACCGAGCCTTGTGGAACACCGGATTCCGCGCCGTAGCGCCTGATCCTGGCCGTCCTGTCCGCCAGGAGGACCTCCCGGTCCTCCAGGTATTTGGCCAGGATCGCCCGCAGATATTGGGGCACTCCGTGATACCGGAGTGCCTCCAATATGGTCGAGTGGGGCACGGAGTTGAAGGCGTTGGCGATGTCGAACGACACCGCCAACACTCCGTCCCCAGCCTCGACCGCTTCCCGCACTTGGCCCCTGAGTAGGGCCAACGCGTCGACCGTCGAACGCCCTTGTCGGAACCCGAACTGGGCGTCCGACAGGTCTGGCCCTACCTCCCGCAACTGGCTATTTAGCCGGGTGGCGATGATCCCCTCGAACAATTTACCGACCTCATCGAGCAGAACGATGGGCCGGTATGCCGAGGGGGAGTCCACCGGGCGTCCCTCCTTCCGGAGCAGGCAAAGCTGCCCCTCCTTCCAGATCTTCGGGAACCTCCCAGCCGTCAGGCACGCGCTGAAGAGGTCCCGAAACCTCTGCTCCATGAAGGACGCTGCGATGGCCACCACCCGTGCGGGGACGCCATCTGGTCCAGGGGCCGTCTTCTTCGCGCGGAGGGACAGAACCCCCGCGCGAAATTCCTCCACCGACACTGGAGGCACCTCCTCCTCCGGCGAAGCCACCACCCCCCCCCAGCGGGGGGTTCATCGTTGGTGGGGTGAAGTCGGTCCTGCGCGGAAACAGTGACCGAACCACCCCATCCAGCAACGCCGGCTCTAGGGTCTCCGCTAATGGGGGACCGTAAGGGCGCAGCTGGCTCCGCGCCTGCTTATACGGCCTCCCAAACGGATCCCTGTCGAGGCCCTCCAGCATCTCGGCCTTTGCCGAGTCCTCGGCGGCGCACATTTCCGACTTGAGGACCGTCTTTGCCTCTAGGTAAGAGGCGTAGAGGCGGTCCTCCTCAGCCTGACATCGGCTGGTGCGCCGCCGACTCCGCGTGTAGGCCCTCCTGGCCTCCACGCACGCGGCCCGGAGCCCCGCCAGCTCCACCGTCCACCAATAAACGGCGCGACGGGGAGGCGGACGGCGAGACCGAGGCATGCTGGAGTTGCTCACCTCGGTCAGGGACCCCCGCAGCCGAACCGCTGCGGCGTCCACGTCCGTGCCCTCCACAGGGGGCGAGAGCCAGTCCTCGAGGAACGCTGCCTCCTGGGCTGACTCCCGGTCCAGGCGGGTGAGAGCCCACCGCGGGAAGGGTGATTGGCCCGAGCGGGCCATCCCCCGCGGGCTCTGGGTGGAGATGTCGAACCGCACATATCGGTGGTCCGACAGGGTCTCCACCATCTCCACCCGCCAGTTCACAACGCGGGCGGCTAGCACAGGGGTGGCGAACGATACGTCCACCACTGACCCTCCCTGTTGCCGCACACACGTGTGAACATCCCCCCTGTTTAGGAGAGACACGCCGCACGAGGCCGCCCAAAATTCGACGGCGCGCCCCCGGACGTTGCAGGACGCCGCTGAGTTGCCCCAGGCCGCCGACTTGGCGTTCAGGTCGCCCACCACGACAACCTGACGTGGTGCCGCCCTCCCGACGACTGCCGTAAGGACTTCGAGAAAATCCTCGAAGTCCCTTAGAGGGCGGTTTGGGGAGAAATAGACCCCGACCAGGGCTATTTCTCCCCACGCGGCGGCCACGTATCCCGGACCCCTCTCTAAAAGCGAGAGGGGAGGGGAGTCCGTGGCAGGCCGCGACACCAACGCCACCAAGCCGTCTCGATCACCCAGCCAGCGGCCAGGTATCGAGTACGGCTCGGCAACCACCGCCACGTCCACCAACCACTCGGCCACAGTGCATCAACAGATCCTGTGCCGCTCTGCAGTGGTTCCCCAACCTAACCTTTTTTTTTTTTTTTTTTTTTGTTTGCGCTGGGAAAAAATGCGTTACGCATACCCGCCCATTGGGGGATGGACGGGTTATGTGGGACTCTCCGGCTACTCCGGCATACCCACTAAAATAACCCAGCGGCACTCCCGCATCGTCTATTTGGAGGAGGACTGGGAAACCGGCACAGCCTTTACGTCCAGTCCCCCACCGACGACCGCCCGCCTTTACAGCGGGGCCCGCACGCCCCTCCCTACATGGAGGGGCCCGGGAACGACCGTGAGTGCTCGGCCGTTCCCGCCCGACGAGGGTGGTGATTAGTGCAATGCGAGCGAAGGCGCCCCCGCGCCTGTCGCCCGCTAATCACCACCAGAAGGAGGGAGGCGACGATCGTACAACCGCCGTCTCCCACCCCTTCTTCGCCTGCGGAGCGGCGGCGCGAGAGGATCGTCCTCCCGCGCGCGCTCCGCCGCCTCCTTTTGCGACATAACATTCTCGCAAAAGGAGGCAACCGCCGCCCAAGCCTCCCCACTCCCCAGCATGGAGTTTACCACACTGGGAAGTGAGAGGTCCTGCCCGACCACATCTGTCAGGGCACGGCGCAGCTCAGCCCAGGCTGGGCACACCTCGAGGGTGTGCTGCGCCGTGTCCTCCGCGGCTCCACAATCGTGGCACGCCGGGGTTTCCTCCCTCTGGATCCGATGCAGGTGCGTTCCGAAGCAGCCATGCCCGGACAACACCTGCACCAGACGGAACGAGAGGAAACCGTGGGGCCGCTCGAGCCAGTCCCGCAGGACTGGGCCGAGCGCGTCCAGCGTCCGGCGTCCAAAAGTGGCGGAGGCGAGGTCGCGTGCCCAGTGGAGGACGATGGCGTCACTCGCCTCCCGCCGCACGGCCTCCCGCTCTTGCGCGGCGGGGCGCTCACCTAGCGCCCTACGCTGCGCCGCCCATTCGTACACTCTGGCGAGCACCCATGCCTCCAATTCCCAGGGAGGGGTGCTGGCCAAAGCGCACGCCGCCGCAAAGCCCACTGAGCGGTAGGCCCTCGCCACCCGCTGTGCAATGGCCCGTTGGGGCCTGCGGATGGCGGTTGCATTCTCCCTCCTGTGGAGGGAGTCCGCCCAAATGGGTGCCCCATACAGGGCCATGCTCTTGAGGATGCCGGCATAGAGGCGCCGGCATCGCTCCTTGGGCCCTCCCAGGTTTGGGAGGAGCCATGAGAGGGCGTCCGCGGCTTTTAGCAGGCGCGTCGACAGCCCGCTGAAGTGCGGGCCGAAGCGCCACCTGCTGTCCAGCACGAGGCCCAGATACTTCATCTGGGCCCCGACCCCTATCCGGACGCCCTCCACCACGATGTGGGCGTCAGGTGGGCAGCGCTGCCGAGGCCCGTGAAAGAACACGGCCTCGGTCTTGTTCAGCGCTACCCCCAATCCAAGCTGGCGGATCCTACCTGTCACTAAGGATCCGCCAGCTGAGGCCAGACAGGCCGCCTCCCTAAAATTCCTCCCCCGGGCAGCGAGGAGAGTGTCATCCGCGTAGCAGATGACACTCGTGCCCTGGAGGAGGGTGCCCCGCAGGAGCCAGTCAAATCCGATGTTCCACAGGAGGGGCCCCAGCACCGAACCCTGTGGAACACCGGACTCCACTCCGTAGCGCCTGATCCTGGCCGCCTTGTCCACCAGAAGGACCTCTCGGTCCTCCAGGTAGCTGGCCAGGATCGCCCGCAGATATTGGGGCACTCCGTAGTATCGGAGTGCCTCCAATATGGTAGAGTGGGGCACGGAGTTGAAGGCGTTGGCGATGTCGAACGACACCGCCAACACTCCGTCCCCAGCCTCGACAGCCTCCCGCACCTGGCCCCTGAGTAGGGCCAACGCGTCGACCGTCGAACGCCCTTGTCGGAACCCGAACTGGGCGTCCGACAGGTCCGGCCCTACCTCCCGCAGCTGACTATTAAGCCGGATGGCGATGATCCCCTCGAACAGTTTACCGACCTCATCGAGTAAAACGATGGGCCGGTATGCCGAGGGGGAGTCCACCGGGCGTCCCTCCTTGCGGAGAAGGCACAGCTTGCCTTCTTTCCATAGCTTCGGGAACCTCCCAGCCGTCAAGCACGCGCTGAAGAGGTCCCGAAGCCTTTCCTCCATTAGGGACGCCGCGATGGCCACCACCCGTGCGGGGACGCCGTCCGGTCCAGGGGCCGTCTTCTTCGCGCGGAGGGGCAGAACCTCCGCGCGAAGTTCCTCCGCCGACACTGGAGGCACCTCGTCCTCCGGCGAAACCACCAACCCCCCCAGCGGAGGGTTCATCGTTGGAGGGGTGAATTTAGTCCTGCGCGGAAACAGTGACCGAACCACCCCATCCAGCAACGCCGGCTCTAGGGTCTCCGTTATTGGGGGACCATATGGACGCAGCTGGCTCCGCGCCAGCTTGTATGGTCTCCCAAACGGATCCCTGTCGAGGCCCTCCAGCATCTCGGCCCTTGCCGAGTCCTCGGCGGCGCACATTGCCGACTTGAGGACCGTCTTTGCCTCTACATAAGAGGCGTAGAGGCGGTCCTCCTCGGCCTGACATCGGCCCGCGCGCCGCCGACTCCGCGTGTAGGCCCTCCTGGCCTCCACGCACTCGGCTTGGAGCCCCGCCAGCTCCACCGTCCACCAATAAACGGCGCGACGGGGAGGCGGACGGCGAGACCGAGGCATGCTAGAGTTGCACACCTCGGTCAGGGACCTCCAGAGCTGAACCGCTGCGACGTCCACGTCCGTGCCCTCTACAGGGGGCGAGAGCCAGTCCTGGAGGAACGCTGCCTCCAGGGCTGCCTCCCGGTCCAGGCGGGTGAGAGCCCACCGCGGGAAGGGAGATTGGCCAGAGCGGGCCATCCCCCGCGGGCTCTGGGTGGAGATGTCGAACCGCACATATCGGTGGTCCGACAGGGTCTCCACCATCTCCACCCGCCAGTTCACGACGCGTGTGGCTAGCACAGGGGTGGCGAACGACACGTCCACCACTGACCCTCCCTGTTGCCGCACACACGTGTGAACATCCCCCCTGTTCAGGAGGGACACGCCGCACGAAGCCGCCCAAAATTCGACGGCGCGTCCCCGGACATTGCAGGACGCCGCTGAGTTGCCCCAGGCCACCGACTTGGCGTTCAGGTCGCCCAGGATGGCGACCTGACGTGGCGCCGCCCTCCCGACGACTGCCGTAAGGACTTCGAGAAAATCCTCGAAGTCCCTTAGAGGGCGGTTTGGGGAGAAATAGACCCCGACCAGGGCTATGTCTCCCCACGCGGCGGCCACGTATCCCGGACCCCTCTCTAAAAGCGAGAGGGGAGGGGAGTCCGTGGCAGGCCGCGACACCAACGCCACCAAGCCGTCCCGATCACCCAGCCAACGGCCAGGTATCGAGTACGGCTCGGCGACCACCGCCACGTCCACCAACCACTCGGCCACAGTCTGCATCAGCAGATCCTGGGCCGCTCTGCAGTGGTTGGTGTTCGCCTGGAGGATGCGATGTTCGATCCTACTCATTAATGGGACATCGCACCCTCCTCCTCCACAGCCGCTGAGGTCCCAGCCACTGGGACGGCGGTGGCAGCGACAGGCCGGGTCGGAGCCTGGGCTTTGCCCTTCTTAAGGGGAGGACTGCAATTCCTCCCCTTCATAATGTGGCCCGCAGGGCGACCACTGGCGGCACATACCACACAGTGCGGTGCGGCGGCCGTGCAGGAGGCGGATTTGTGGCCCTCCTTGCCGCAGCGGTAACAGCTGTCCGTCCTGTCGACACTGGACGGACAGAGGGCTCGGCTGTGGCCAATGCCGAAGCACTTGTAGCACCTCAGCGGCTGGACTTCAAGTGCCCGGACCGCACCCGAGCTGAAGCCGACGGCTAGCCGTCCCTTTTCAAGGACGGCTTTGGCAGCGGCGACTGGGCACTCTAGGCGAATGGTGCCCATGCCGCCACGCCCGGGCCTGATGCCCCCGCCCTGTACCGCTGCGACTGTGCAGCCCCCAATGGCTGCGACTGCTGCCACCACCTCCTCCTTGGTGACGGAGTCATCCAGATCCGTCACCTCGATGGCCGCCGACTTCACCGGCCTCACCACCTTCGCCACGTCCGCGATGACCTCCTGCAGCTTGGCTGCAAAGAGGTCTGCGTTTTTTGCGCCCTCCGCACCCGGGAACTCAAAGATACGAGCCCCAGCCTGCGTCCGGCGGCACGAGACTTTGCCGATCCCCAGTTTGGTGGGATCGGCATTGGCACGCGCCCGCATCATCACGGCCGCGTACGTCTCCAGCTCCGCGACGATGCCACGCATGCTGGCGGCCCGGCATTTGAGGGACTTCTGAAAAGTCCCCTTCAGATGCGAGGACTTGGCGGCGACCTCCACGATCGCCTCCTCGTCCTCCAAGGCCATCCTCTGCAGTTCGGCCAGGGAGTGGTCCGAGTACATCACGCGAGACGCACCGTACCCGGACTTGGCACGGGCGGCGCGCGCCCGTTCCTCCTGGGCCGCAACCCGCTCCTCCAGCTCTTGCTGGAGCTGCTCCCGCCGAGTCAGGTCCAGCTCGCGCTGGGCATCAACCAAACCCACGTCGTGGGTATCCGCCGCCTTTTTGGCCTTCACCTTCCGTTTAGGCTCCTTCGCCGAGCCTGAGCCCGAGGAGCCATCCGACCCATCCTTTAGAAAGGTCTTTCGCTTTCGGGACGCGGATCGCGATCGCGAATCCACGACCACCATCGAGTCCGCATCTGATACAATGGACTCATCGTCGGAGTCCACCTGCCCGCCGTAAAAGGCCCCGCCTTCATCCGACGCTAAGGAAGCGTCGCGTTGGCCCTGAGAAGGGCCTTTTGGTTGGCCCTGAGAAGGGCCTTTGGGTTGGCCCTGAGAAGGGCCTTTGGGTTGGCCCTGAGAAGGGCCTTTTTTCACAAAATGCCCGAGGGCATCCCGCGCTGGTTTTGGCATTTCCGCAGTATTCGTAGCTCTCAACGCAATAGGTAGTCACGTACCCAGTCTGCCACTCCGTTACGGTGGTCAGAACTGGGACGTTTCCGGGGAACGCGACGTGGACGCAAGCACTGTGGGGTGGTTCCCCTCCCCAACCTAACCTTTTTTTTTTTTTTTTTTTTTTATTTTTTGTTTGCGCTGGGAAAAAATGCGTTACGCATACCCGCCCATTGGGGGATAATAATAATATATAATATTTTTTTTTATTCAAGAAATAATGTGTACAAAATTATATTTACTTAATTTAAAAATAATTAATACTAAGCTATTGACAATTTGTGCCTGTACTAGGTTAAACCTGTACCACAGGCGTTCTAACGGCTTAAAAGGTATACTTATTCTTTGTTAAAAATTTAAATAATATTTAATTATACATACAAATTCAAAAACCTAAGATATAATGTTTAAAAAATTAACTTATTTTAGAATACTAAATAATCCCTCAGTCTCATCATAGCTCAATTTTTGTAAAAAATTGCTGACTGTTTTTTTACAATTTATATTATATTATAATTATACAAATAGTTAAGGTTATATATAGATAGTGACTTATTTATTTTATTGTAAAGATATGGTCCGAGAAAAGGATAAAATCTGTTTGCATAAATAAACTTTGACTCTGATGCACTAGTGCAGATAATATCTTTCCGTCTCTTGGTGTTAGTAAGGTTAGCATTGTAAGTGAGTGTTGTGTGTTGTTTTAAAATTGCACGTTTAATAAATAGTTGGCGGACAGTTAAAACGTTGCATTTTTCATACAGGAGGCACGTAGGAAAAAGGAAAGGTCGAAAAGTTGCAACTTTTAGTATTGCTCGTTGGGCACGTTCAATGATTAACATTAATGTTTTTGGAGCACCACCCCAGGAAGTAATGCAGTATTGAATAATAGATTGACATAATGCCTGATAGACTAGTCTAATCAATTTCATATCAGCAATATGCCGTAGCTTTTTAAATACGAATATGAGTTTCCGTACACGATTTGACAAGGCAAGGATATGTTGTTTAAATGATAGAGTTTCATCAATAATAACACCAAGGTACTTCATGCTATTTGTGTTAGCAATAACTGGACAGTCGCAAGGAACCAAGGGACTGGGACAATAGTGTGCATATATGTTATCTTGTTTAGGAAGTCTGTGGTTTTTACGCATGCAGAAATTTATAAACATTGTCTTTTCAGCATTTATTGTTAGTAGATTATTTCTAAGCCATTTATTTATCACATTAAACCCATGTTGTGCGTAATAATGAACCGCAGTAGTGTTTGGAGCAGAAAAAATTAAAGCTGTGTCATCAGCATAGGAAATTACTTTTCCATGGTCTAACTTTAAGGAACACAGATCATTTATGTAAATCAGGAATAGGGTAGGGCCCAATATACTCCCCTGGGGGATTCCAAAAGCAGGAATTTTTATGTCCGTACTGATGAATTGGTCAATTTTAACACATTGAGTACGGTCATTTAAATAGCTTGCGAAGAGTTTCAACTGGGTGCCCCTAATTCCTAATGCCTCTAACTTGGATAGAAGGTTAGGAATAGACACGGTGTCGAATGCCTTCGCTAGATCAAGGAAAATACCAGTTACTAGGTTCCCTTTTCCCAGTTCCTCTGTGACAAAATCAGTTAAATGTTCAACCGCGTCTGATGTGGATAAATTAGCTCTAAAACCAAATTGCATGTTTGAAAGCAAAGAGTTCTTTTCTAGATATAAGACAAGTCTATTGTTTATTATTTTTTCTAGAATTTTGGAAAAGGAAGGTAGTAACGAAATTGGCCTGTAATTAGTTACAAGATCCCTACTCCCTGATTTGTGAACGGGAATAACAACGGCTTTTTTGAGACATTTGGGAAAAATTCCATCAGAGAGGCAGGTTTGAAAAATGAAAGTTAAAGGAGGGACTAGGATGTGCTTAAATCTTTTGAGAATATTATTACTTATGTTATCCCAACCCGCTGCGCAACTGTTTTTTAACCCTACAATAATTCGTTCTACTTCAGATTCATCTGTGTCTAACAGAACAAAAGATTTCCCACTATGGAGTTGAGTCCTTGTAGAAGAATAACCAGTCAAGTTAACGTTTTGCTCTTTTATTTTATCCCCGAGTTCCTTTCCAACGTTTGCAAAAAACTTATTAGCGTTGTCAGCAGCGATAATCGGTGAGGAGTGAGTGCGTAGTAAACTTGAAGACGATTTATGCTGGTTAGAAGAAAAGGTAGTGGATTTTATAACTTTCCAAAGCTGTTTACTATTTGAACCTGCTTCATCAAGTGGTTTTTTGTCAAACTCAATTTTAATTTTTTTCAACAAGTTATTACAGAAATTTCTGTATCTTTTATAAGATAATTGTAATGTATAATTATGTGGAGATTGCTTAACTATTTTATGTAATTTATCTCGGTGACGTATACAACGTAAAAGGCCCGGTGTGATCCATGGCTTAATGTTAATATTTTTCCTACTCAATCTAATTATAGTTGTATTACGTAAAATTGCTTCTTGCAGTTTATTGATCACGTATAACAATGCCGTATTAGCATCAGCAGAATAGTAAACTGGGTCAAAATTAATATTGCACAAATCACATTCAAGGTTACACATGTTTATGTGTGATTTTTGTTGCGATTGCATTAACTGTTTACGCAGCGATAATTCAAGTGTAGTTAGAACTGGATAGTGATCAGTTATTGTGGCGTTGGTAACAAGGGTCAAGCTTGGTAATTTAGCTTTAAGCAAGACGTGATCTAAACAAGAACCACTCTGGTGAGTTGGAAAAGTGTGGGAAGGCAAAAGCCCGTGAAACGCACTTAAATTAAGGTAGTTTTCCATCCCCGCATCGATGTTTTCAGGATTTATGTTTAAGTTGATATCTCCAGTTAAAACAATATTATTAAAACAGGAGAGAGTTGAGAGTATTGTATTAAGAGAATTATGAAAAGAATGTAAATTTCTAAAAGAAGGAGGCCTGTAAATCGCCACGATTGCGATGTCGGTTCCAATTTTAATAACTAAGCAATTGCATTCCTGTGCAACGGGCTCTTCAACAATGACAAGAAGAGATTTTTTAGTATAGACAACCACCCCATCATTCTGATTGAAGTTGACTGAACTGTTGTAGTTGTTGTATCCCTGTATCACAGGAATATTACCATCACGATTGGAAAGCCAACATTCCGTAAGAATTATTACATCACAGTCCACATTTAATCTATGTAGAAAAATATTAAAACTGTCTATGTTCTTAAAAATACTCCGAATATTTTGTGTTAGTATCGTTAATGGGTTAGTAAATGCGGAAATGTATTGCTTGCAACTTTCAGTGTCACACTGTTTTGAGTCATACAAGCAAATTTTATCTACATCATCAATTAAATTATGCGTCATTGTGTAAAACTATATCTGTTCTAGTTAAGGCTAATAAACAAAATAAAATGTACGGCGCTCTAGGCGCCCTCATAATCGATTGAGTTGATGTATCTTAGTTCTGCGCTCTTTTTAGCGGGACACTCAATGTCTCCAGTTTTGTGATTGCACGGCTTCTTAAAACGGAGGCATGTAGCACATCTTGGGGCATCACCTTTCTTTGTGCATTCTGCCATTGAATGCCCTGATTCGCCACAATGTCCGCACATGGAAACGGTGTCCTTACAGAATTTTGCTGCGTGCCCGTATAGCTGGCATTTGTAGCACCTCGTTACAAGTGTAAAATCACGAACTGGGCAAGAGGTCCAGTTTATGAAGATTCTGGATTGTGAAATTAGGGCTTTGCGGATATTAGCTGTGACCTCGATTATAAAATTGCATGTTGTGACATCTTTCTTACCAGACTTGTGGCTTAGTTTTGTTGAGGACAAGAACTCTTCAAAAGTTAATGATGGGATCTTTTCGGTGACGTTCTGTTCGTAGATACACCGAAATAACTCCTTTTCTGTTAGCGATGTGGGCACTCCGACAATAACAATTCGAGGTTTGCGCTTGTAGGGATCACCAGCTGTAAGCCCGGACGACGATTGTTCCACAGCGACTTTTAATTTTTCTGCGTCTTCCTTGGTCTCGGTGTTAATGATGACTCCGCCATTAATCGTTTTACGTAGTCCACGAACTTGGAGCTTCATTTGCTCTGGCCGAATAATTTTTTGGATCATGGATTTGGTATCCTCGCTTGACGTAGACTTGCTTGAGTTGTTGGGGTAAATAGCCACGGAATTCATTTGGCTGGGCTTAATAAAATTATTAGAACCCCTCTTTACCATATCGGCAAAAGACGTAGTCCCTGATGATTCCTTGATGGTTTGTCTCAATCCGGATAATTGGTCTTTTAGTTCCCGCTCATCTTTTAGTTCGTCCACCCTGTTAAATGCTTGAATGGCTTTCTGCTTCAAGGACTGGTACATGACAGCCATTTGTGAACTACCATGTTCGACTTTACGGCACAGGTTAGTTATGCGAAGTTTTTGCTCTGAGTTGAGCTTACCTTCAGTGATGATGGTGCAGACTTCATTTAAATTACAGTTGATGTTAGTCAACCATTTTTGGATCTCGGAAGTATAGAGAATGTTCAAAGCTCCACTGTCAGAGTCTGAAGGTGTAGGTTGCAACGGCGCCGTATATGGATATGGTGAGCCCGCAGGATGCACGAGACCACTCAAAGGACTAGTCATTTTTTTTGGTTTAATTATTACACTGTTACTTCACTGTGAGTACATTATTTAAGGTTGTCAGTACAAAATACATTACACTGCAATGTCCGACATAAAAGGAGGTCAATATATTCAGAATAAGTATTAATTAAATATTGTTAACGTACACGTCCACCACTATGCGCGACTAAAGGGATGGACGGGTTATGTGGGACTCTCCGGCTACTCCGGCATACCCACTAAAATAACCCAGCGGCACTCCCGCATCGTCTATTTGGAGGAGGACTGGGAAACCGGCACAGCCTTTACGTCCAGTCCCCCACCGACGACCGCCCGCCTTAACAGCGGGGCCCGCACGCCCCTCCCTTAGTGGAGGGGCCCGGAAACGACCGTGAGTGCTCGGCCGTTCCCGCCCGACGAGGGTGGTGATTGGTGCAATGCGAGCGAAGGCGCCCCCGCGCCTGTCGCCCGCTAATCACCACCAGAAGGAGGGAGGCGACGATCGTACAACCGCCGTCTCCCGCCCCTTCTTCGCCTGCGGAGCAGCGGCGCGAGAGGATCATCCTCCCGCGCGCGCTCCGCCGCCTCCTTTTGCGACATGACATTCTCGCAAAAGGAGGCAACCGCCGCCCAAGCCTCCTCACTCCCCAGCATGGAGTTCACCACACTGGGAAGTGAGAGGTCCATCCCGACCACATCTGTCAGGGCACGGCGCAGCTCAGCCCAGGCTGGGCACACCTCGAGGGTGTGCTGCGCCGTGTCCTCCGCGGCTCCACAGTCGTGGCACGCCGGGGTTTCCTCCCTCTGGATCCGATGCAGGTGCGTTCCGAAGCAGCCATGCCCGGACAACACCTGCACCAGACGGAAAGAGAGGAAACCGTGGGGGCGCTCGAGCCAGTCCCGCAGGACTGGACCGAGCGCGTCCAGCGTCCGGCGTCCAAAGGTGGCGGAGGCGAGGTCTCGTGTCCAGTGAAGGACGATTGCGTCCCTCGCCTCCCGCCGCACGGCCTCCCGCTCTTGCGCGGCGGGGCGCTCACCCAGCGCCCTACGCCGCGCCACCCATTCGTACACTCTGGCGAGCACCCATGCCTCCAATTCCCATGGAGGGGTGCCGGCCAGAGCGCACGCCGCCGCGAAGCCCACCGAGCGGTAGGCTCGCGCCACCCGCTGTGCAATGGCCCGTTGGGGCCTGCGGATGGCGGTTGCATTCTCCCTCCTGTGGAGGGAGTCCGCCCAGATGGGAGCCCCATATAGGGCCATGCTTTTGAGGATGCCGGCATAGAGGCGCCAGTAGGTGGTAATTGGGGTTCCTGGATCAAAAGAGATCCAGAAACACCCAATTACTCCCATTATTCAGTCTATTCAAAATGTATGTTCTAAAATATTTTAAAGTTTGTCTTAGAGTGATTGAATTGTCGTGCTGTACCTTCATACAATCTGAAGTTGGCTGCTAACATTTCTTTCTTATATATTTATGTAAGGTAAAGGATCTAAGTAGATCCAGAAACACCCAATTACTCCCATTATTCAGTATATTCAAATTCAAAAGTCTTGTTCTAATAAATGTATAAATCTATTTCTTAGAATAACTAAATTGTCGTGATGGCCTTTTTACACAAACTAAAATTTGTTGCTAGCATTTGTTTCTTATATATTTGTATGAGGAAATATACTCATTATTCAGTCTATTCAAGATAGATCTAATTCAAAAATTATTATCGAATAATTCTATATAATTTTACGGAATATTCCTCTTGCCTGCAGCATTTTCAATAGCAATATCTCTCGTAATAGATTTAGATTTCTTCTATTAGGTCTAAAAGACTGTTATCAATTCTTATTATTCGAGCCCATAACGTGAACCCCTCATAGTGAATTCTGGGGTATACACCATCTCCTCGTTTGCAGGGTAATAATATACCACTATATTGTTCATGATTTATAATATTTACAATATGAAGTCCACACAGTCGCTTTTCTACTATTATTATCTGCACCCGGTCTCCAATATTCAATGTCATGGTAACTAACTAGCACAGTACATTTATTTTATTTGTTCCTCATATTTATACTGACTGACTGAGACTTCTGAGTTAGATGAAATGGGGGAAGGAAATATGAAAAATAAAAAAGGGGATATTTATTTAAAAAATTTATTATCATAGCACCATTTCTTTAAACACAAAACATTTTTTAAAGCACATATTGAATCATGATACATGCAGCTGTACAAATCATCAGAATTTAAATAGCGATCATATAGACTTAACAAATTAGGACAATTTTTATCTTCTAAATTAATTACATTATTAGACCTTAAAATACCTTTCAACCACAACACTTTTTCACAACCCTTAGCATAAACACACTTATCTCTTAAGATATCTAAGATTAAATGTTGATAATTAGGGTAAGGTATAAATCCTTCAGACCAGTATATTTTTCTGTTGCGCTCAATCCAGCTGACTTGTCGTCTTTCTGATTTTGTTAAATCATAAAAAGGGAATGGCTCTCTAATTAGAAATACTTGCAAATTTTTACCAAACCATACAGCAATTTCTTTCACTATAAATTCATTTGCTTCTGTTTTAAAGCCTTGGACGTCAACAATAGCAGTCATGATAACCTGCGTACTATATTACTTAGAGGTTTGTATTCCACAACCCGATCATTTATGATCAGACAATAAGCCGCAGTATTATCTGGTATTGGTGAGGAACATTCGATTTCTAACCGAACATCTACTGGACCTGTTTTAAGAGTATCGTTTTGTCTTGAACAATCAAGTATAAACAGGGGAGCCTTCTCTTTAAAGTTCTTTAGACAAAGCAAGGGGTCTGATGGACAGTTATAATATGACTGACGAAATTTGGCATACATTTCATATAATATATTATACTTGTTTTCAGAAAACTTTAAATTCAAAGGTTCATACGGGTAATATTGTGAGTTTAGAAATAAGGTTACGTTGGTTACTTCACAATGATCAAAGAGTAAACTATCTTTTAGGCTATTATTTTTTCTATCTGTTTGTAAACAGAAGATTACATATCTAGGTTTTTCTAATTGCGATGCCGTTTTAACTGACCATGTGTGTTTTGTGGTTTTTGGTAGTAAAGGGTACTCATACAAATCCCAATTCCGAAATGCCATTTGAATAGCTTTATCTTTTTCCAAATATTTTAATAGTACTAACCGTTCACGATCAGAAACTTTAATATGTGGTACCCTCCACTGTACTCTTTCTACATCAATACGAAAATGTACATTATTATCAGGCAGAATAACGCTGTTTAGGTTAGAATTACTTCTATTCAATATAAGTTCATGTTTACAATTTATCACAATTCTATTGTAATCTTCTGCAAAACCTAGAATCTTATTTAATGGTATTACAGCACTAAAATAGCCATCACTTTTAAATCCATTCAATTTCCACCCCCACAGAGCTGCCACTTTATTTTCAGCTTCATTGAATGAAATATATGATTTTATTGTTGACGTGATTCCAGAATTTTTTATGCGATCTATTTCAATACCATTTATTTCGTATCTGATGTCTTGGAACAAAAACATTATAGGGTTATTACTAAATGTAACAGCTTTCTCAACTGGCTTCCCATCTTTATCGAAGATCCTCACTCGACCCTCAATGTAAATTGAACTGGCTGATGGTAACACGTATATATCTTGCTGATGTATAGGAATTCTGATTTCATCATTTTCTCTAAAGCTGTTACCGTAGGGATTGTAAGAATGCACTTCATAACTTTCGATCGATGTATCGAACTGTGGTAAATCATTAATATGTAGTATATTCATATTTTAAAACCTAAGGCTTTAAGAAATCGTATGTTCGATTTAGTCAACTTGTTCACTTTTTTCTTACGTCTTTGCACCTTAGTGGATGTATTAGAAGTAAGATGTTTTATTTTGAGTTTAGGGTTTATATTATACAAAATCATTTTACTTTTCTTATATGAAGTCTCAGCTGAATATGTTCTATAAAATTGATACTGTGACCAAATTGATCAACAACTTTAATACAAACAGATGAAATTGTAGTTTTGTTCACAGGGAAGTAAATAACATTTTGGGGCTTTTCTAAGTAATAGTTGCCTGCAGAAATATTAGCTACAAATTCGTGAATTATATGATTTGGTATTCCATTATTGTAGGAATTGTATATTAAATCACATTCGATTCTTATTACTGGAAGAGTTTTATTATTATTAGGATGTGAATTTGCTTTCGAGTTTAATACTGAATAATACAGCAAACCGCACTCATACTTTCCATTTAAACTTAGGGATGGTTGAAAATATGATTCTAATTCTGATTTATTACCAGAGATCGTTACTGTTATAGACATACTTGTATAATGAATATTTTTGATCAGTCATGTTTATTTTATGCTGTGTTGACACCAAAACTTGTTCAAAAACTTTAAGCAAAGATGTCCGCAGTTAAAAGGATGACTGCCCTGTATGTTTTCATGATTGTAGTGAACTTTTGACCCTAAGTATTTTATAAATTCCTTGAATGGTTTAAGATTTCCGTAACTATCAAAATATTCGATATAATCATTGTGTTTTGCATAGGCTACCCAATGAGAACCAGGATTGTCCGAGCTGTCTAAATTAATAACTCCACATTCTTTTTGGTAAGGGTATTTAGGAAGCTCGTCCCTCATAAAAACACCTCTGAAATAGGGAATCTCATTCCCATATTTTAAAATGTCAAAGTTAGTTAAAGCTCGTTTGGGTAGCCTATATTTTAGTTTTTTTTTTGCTTTGAAACGAAAATTCCAAGTCCATTTTTATGAGGTTTAAGATGTAGCCCTTTTCCAATGCAAAGAGCCTCCATCTTTTCATTATGTCTCTTGGATTCGTTATACAGCTTTTTTGCCATCTTTAGTTCATTTATGGTTTTTGCAATACCAGCTGCACCGCCTGCAAGAGCTCCTGCTGCAGATAATCCCGCAAAGATAGGAATCAGTGGTAATACTCCGCCTGTTTTAGGTATTGGTATAACACGAGGAACTTGAATGCTTGAATTGGAACCTAATTCTCTGGCAGCGGCCATGGCTAACTCTATAGCCGTTTTATTGCATTTAGGTTTAATTTTTTTGAAGCATGTTTTTGTAACAGAAATTACTTTTTTAAATTTATGTTTTAGTCCTTTTATAGATGAACTTTTTTTTCTCAGTTTTTGACTACGAGTTCCAACACCTGCGCCTATTTTAATTTTCGCCAACATAGCATTGCTTACCAAACGTGCTGCTAATTTTTCTCCTACACTTGCATCGGGGGCAATAGTTCGTTTTTTCGCCATTTTAAATAATGTTAAATCTGCTTTATGTCGTTCCTCTAAATTTGATGACTTGTGATATGCAATATCGTGTTCTTTACAATATTCGTCTAATTTATTTATACCTTTATCTCTACGTGCAAGTCGTTTAATTAAGTTTGTGCCAGGTCCGCAATACTTGTACCCTGGTAAATGAATTTCAAATGGTAAATGATTTATTAACCAATTAACGAGACTACTCTCTCCAATACACATTATAAGAATGATCAATGGAATATTAAACACATAATAATATATTGATCCAAAAATTGATATACAAACTTTATTATTCACAAAACGTTTGACTTATCAATCCAGCTATTTTCAGTAGAAGAAAAACCTAACCATTTCACGAAAACCTTATTCCCTTTCTTTCTAAGCACTTTTTCAACTAAATATACATCAGGATTTTTTGTCTTTTGGAGCTCCTGTTCATAAAATGCTCCCAAAATTGGCTGACCCCTGAGGGTATCGTCAATTAAGTATGTAACAGGAATTGTATTCTGTTTACGTCTAATTTTAAATATTTCTGCTGACCAATTAGGAGTATATCCTTTTTCAAATGTTCCTTTATACTTACTGATACGGACATAATCACCTACTTTTAACTTACTTTTCAAAGTACTTATTTTAATCAAGCTATTATATCTCTCTAATATATGTTTTTTATTTATGTTATTCACATTTGCCGGTATTTCTTGAATTGTGCGATGGATAGTGTGATTATATTTATACATTATATTATTGAGGGTATTATTTGTCCAATTATAATTACCCTTTAAACTAAATTCTTTATATAATTTAGATTTCAATGTTCTGATAAATCTCTCAACTATGGAAGCTTTCTTTGATGAGAATGTTGAATAATGATTAATATTATATGATTGCATAAGATTTTTAAATTTATTATTATAAAATTCTGTACCATTATCTGTTTGTAAATTTTTAGGGACACGCTTCTCATCTAATAAATTCTTAAAGGTCTTAAATATCTCATCTTTGTTCTTATTTTTCAGGGGAAATGCCCAAGCGTATTTTGAAAAAGTATCGATAATGGCGAGAATAAACCTAAACTTATAATTTTCTCCAGAAATGGATTGCATATCGATTAGATCTGCTTGCCATAAGTCATCTATATCTTTCATAATAACATGTCTTCTTGGAAAATTGACCCTTGCATTCTTATGAATTTCATTTACCACATCGGCTTTGTACTGCATTATTTTTATAGACTTTTAAAAGAGATTTATGCACATATATTCGAACACTATTTGTTTATAAAAACATACATTAATAAGGAATGACTTTATAATACTGAATCACTATATTTTTAGCAATTAGTATTTATGCTTTTATTATGTTTGCTTCCTTTAATTCTTCTATTATTGATAAAATTTCATTGTCGTGATTGGTGTTGCCAGCTTCTTTTGAAGCTACTAATAATTTTAGTCTTTCTACCAATTCATTGGGATCGTCCCAATATACAAAATCTGTATTTTTTTTATATTTTTTTAGTTTTGGCAAGCTACCACCGAGTTTTATGTTATTTTCTTCCTTTAATGTCTCAAGAAATAATGGCTTGATTATTTCTCGATATTTTAAACCTTTATCACCTCTCATTTGACCATCAGGATTATAATCTCTCTTATGAGCGTTAGTAGAATTTAGCATATCTTTATAGACAAGCTTATCGACTTTTGTTATTAACTTCATATCAGGTTTCCTCCGAAGTAAAAGTTCTTTTAGTCCAGGGGTTAGATCGTAAGTTCTGTTTCCGATTTTAATCAAAATTGTATCTAAACTTCCAGATTTAGAAAATGATACTGAGGAGTTACCCATCATTAAGGACTTATTTTCAGTTCTTACTCCAAATGGAACATTTAAGCCATCGTAAATGCCATACATGTCTTCATTGTCAAGTGAAATATCTAATTTATTTATTAATTCGGTTTTAGGAGAACTTGCAGAATTTATATCAGCATCGTAAAAATCATCAAGTTTAGCAGAAGAGCTATTACTATTTTCGTTCGAATCTGTTTCTATGGAATTTTCAAATGATATATTATTTTCATCATTTTTAGTATTTTCTAGAAATCTTTGTGAATTAGCTAGGATTTTTAGTGGTTCGGAAACAGGTTTAAACATTTTATCAAGAGTTAGATTAACTGCATGCTCTTGATTTTTGATTTCCTTTAGTTTATTTTTTATGGAATTGACTGACTTCATTAATTCTATTTTAACAGCTTTCTCCATCTTATTTCGGACACCGTATACCATCAAGTTAACAATAATACTAAATGTATTTATGAACTACACTAATTTATAAGTTCATTCAAATCTAAAATATACATCCAAGTTTTTCCTGTATCTTCCATTGTTTAATAATGAATCTTTATTTATGCTAATAAAATTATAAGGTTCATTCCAAACTGTATCACAAATATTTTTAAATTGTTTCCATGACATATCAGAGCTCACATGTTCTTCATAAATGTGTTTTAAATTGACATCATCTTGTTTAAATATTACAAGAAAATTAGCATTGTCACGTAGTAACTGTTTTGGAATTTTTGAATAGGTTTGAGATAAATAAAAACAATCGATTTGTTTATGTCTACCCATTGAGAAATAATTTCGAATGTTTATTTGTTTCTCACAAGCAACATCATCAAAAATAAATACAGAATTGTTTAGAGCTTTATCTGGAGCAACAACATCTTTATCATCATTGAACTGATAAAATTTAATCTGTGGTACTCTTTTAACTACTTCTCGCAAGAATTGATACTTTGGTTGAAAAGTAGTCTTAGAGTAAAGGTATAGATTCCGAAATTTGAGCCCATTTTCATGTAATAACAAACTAATTATAACATTGGTTTTACCACAACTTGATGGACCACATATTATACAGCGAATTGTATTAGGTAATAGAACACTATGTCTGATTTGATGAGAATAATCATCGAGGCTGATATTACTAACGTTCAGTGATACGGGCTGTTTGATCAACTTCATCTTGCAATTTAATTTAATACCTTGTTTCTACTCTTAATATATACATGTAAATGACATGTATATATCATTATTGAACGGTAAAATAAAGGTGAGAAAGTAAGGAGAGGTTCCATATATCAGAAATAAAATAAAAATAATATAATTTAAACATATTATATACTTTATTCAATTACTTTAACACAATTATAAATACTAACAAACTGTAAATACAACTACATACTATTTAACAATTTACAATACCATATCAGAATGCCCCCAAGGTAATGTATTTATTTGATTTGATTGTATATGTATTTTATCATCAACTCTTTTTAATATTACTTTTTTAAGTTCTTGTGAATAGAGGACATGCCCCATTGATTTGATCATATTCATCTTGCACTTTAACTCAATATTATTAAATAATACTTTTTTATAACTAGATGTATTTAATTTCCTTGTAATTGCCTTTGACACTCCTTTAGCTTTATTAATTTGCGTCTTTAGTGATTTAATACAGTAAAGTTTCGGTCTTAGTCCAATAAATTCTGTAATTATATCACCACCCAGTTCATCTTTAAACAAACCGGGTACTTTTTCGTTAATTTTAGGTATACCATAAGGATTATGAGAATCAAAATTACTAGTATCAAATTCTTGTATATTATCTCGCATGTCTTTGTAAATATCAGGTGTATGTATTAGGTATAATAAACTATCAGTATCGGTATAACATAGCTTGACATTTTCACCATATTTATTCTTTATGAAATTGTAATGAAAATCATACATATGTTGTTTTGAATATTCAAGCACAGTAAATCCAATATATATTGGTCTATCTAAAATAAGCTTTTCATGACTCAGTTGTACTGCAATAAAATTTTCATTAAATATAGAGATGCTTTTCAAATTTGGTTTTGCAATCCATTTCTCTGCACCTATTAATTTATTTGTTTTATTACATTTATCATTCCATTTAGTAACTAATTTGACGTTGACTCGTTTACGTTTATTTTCAATTGTTTTACCAAATACAGAATTATTCAAAAGTTTGAAAAAATCTTTTTCAAACGGTGTCGAAGCTGCTTGACGTAATTTAGTATTTAAGTCAATATATTTCTTTAAAAAGTTCTCTTGCCTGAATTTAAGGATTCTATGAATTCTTTTTAATACAAGACCATTTCTTAGACATTTTTTCAGGTGAACAAAATGTATTATGTAATTATATTTATCATACAAATTGGCAATTAATTTTGGTGTCTTCCCTCCAATAGGTATAAATTTTTCTGGAGCAAACGGTAAGTCACTGTGTAAATTATGTAAATGATCCGGATACATCATATCAACTTCTAAAATGTAACCGTGACTACCATCATCAGGAACATCAAGCACATTGAATGTCACAATCTCATCATGTTTCATAAATTTAAAATCTGATATGGGCAATTTTTTTGTCATAGCATAACCATAAAGATTGTTACAGTCAAGATATATTAAATATGTTGATGGTTTGGAAGCATCAAAATTAGGTAAATAACAATTATTAGCTTTAGCATATCGATGAGTGCACTGTGCTAGCCCTCCACGTATGCCTTTTTCTATCATTTGATAAATTTCCAAATCGTTAATTAGCTCTAATTGAACACCTGTATAAAATAGCATGGCATCCCAACTTAAACTTGGTGAAGTAACATAATAGGCAGGATCAAGATTATAATTTTTTAAAGATATTTTTCTAAAATTTTCGAATACATCACATAGCAAAAGTACATCGGATTTACACGGATTATAAATCCGTGTATTCACCAATAGAGCTAATATTAAAACATTTCCAAACGTTTTGAGCATGTTCATATTCAAGATTTGTTATATTTTTCATTTGCAAGCTGTTATAGAAACAATCTTTACTTGGGATTTCGGTTTCATTATATTTCTGCCATGAGTTAACGTATTCATATGGATATATACCTTTTATTCTTATTAAGTCGAATTGTTCTTTGTGAGGGTAATGGGATGATAAGTGAATGAAATCTTCGTCATTCAAACTTTTAGTTAAAGTATCAACGCTTGAACTTAAGAACTGAAAAGAATCTATAAATTTAATTTGTACAGGCTTTCTATCAATATCTGATTTAATCAGTTTTGTTATAGATAAATATTTTTCTTTTGTTTGAGGTATGATTTTTATTTCACCATCGTGTTTAGAAAGTTCTGTAATAAATATATGAGCATCATAGCCGGATAAGTTATGAAATATAACAGGTATGAATGAACATACTTGAAACGATATATTACAATGTGAATGAGCTGCGCCTCTATATTCAGAAGTAATATGATCATGATCACACACTTTGTCATCAAATAATAATTGCTTGCAAATGTGACATATTGTTGCATTACAGTAATCATCAATTTGTTCTTTAGTCATTGGTTTCATGGGCTTTTTTGAAATTAAAATCTTGTGAAGTGTCTGTGCGTCTTTTATCAATCTATTAACAAATACTTGTACACAGTCTTTTCCTCTATACGTAACAAATTTATTCAAGCTTCTGTCATGGGAACAACATATATAATAGGCAAAACATGATGGCTGGTGACATTTATTTCTTACTGTATTTTTATCTGAATTCGGTTCTTTAAACTCAGATAAAAGACATTCAAAATCTGCATATATAACAAAGTTAATTTTATTCTGTCGCTCATAATGATTAAATTTTAAAAAACTATTTTTTTCTGGTAATACGGTGATAATCTTAGAACAGCAATGCGAAGTGTATTTTTTTTCAGTAGTAAAAAATTGTAGACATAATTCACATAAATACATTTGACCTTTATGATGTGAGATTTGACGTCTGACTAGACGCATTAGATTTTTTATCAAACAATAATGACCTTTGTTGTCGGTTTCAAAATACAGCAAGTTTACGTGGTCCATCCTCTTAGTACTAGTAACATATAGAGGACCAGTAACTTTATGGTGCCTGTCTAATCCATAAACATTTACACTTATTCCACAATTATTTTTTTCAAACAACTCAATATCTTTATATGAGGGTGGAAATGACATCCCCTCAATATTAAATATTGAGTTTAAATTCGGATATGAGCTTGGTCTACAGACATTATTTTTCTTGGGGAATAATGCTGCAGCTATACTCCACAAAAAACAATAATTATCATTATTCTGTATATTTATGCAACTTTTTGTATTCTTAATTTTCTCAGGTAAGTCGATATAAGATCCTCCCCGCATGGGAGAGTACTTATTAATATTTATTTCCAAGTGACAAAAAGACATCAATGACCATCCAGATTGACAATGCTCGAATTCCGTCAATTTCATTTTATATGTCTCCTTTACACGGGAAAACAATTCATCATAATCAGTATTTTGGTATACGGTTTCATATTTAGTATTAAATGACTTCAATTGCTTTTCACCTGTTGCGGGTAGCATAAAATAGGCAAACAACTCGAAGTTCACTTTAATACTGATATGTTTCAGTATAGTTAATTCAATTAGTTTTAATATATCGACTCGCTTTCCATCTAAGAACGCCTCTATAAAAAGGTACTCGTCTTCTTGAGATGGATGTAAGCGATATGTCATGATTCTGTTTTTGAATGCTGTGGCAACAATATCAACATTTTCAAACTTTGTCTTTATTAAACTATTTGATTTATGAATATTAGTTCTCTTATGATATCTGTATTCATGTTCTGGAATCTCAATATTGCATTTATCACAATTAATATAAGTGCTTGATTGTGAATTAGAAGACGGTTGAACTGCAAAGGAAAAATGCGATTGAATGGCTTTGAATATTTATTTAGAAAGATTAAACAATGGATAACATAAGTATATTAAATTATATAATGATTATAATTTTAATATTACCGATTAATAGAAATAAATTTTACAACTGTTTGTAGTATAATGACAGTTATAATAATATTTATTATTATTGATAGGAGCTAATAAATGTAGGAGGGCAGTTCAAAAACTCTTTTTTAACGCACTTAATATACGTATTTAAATGACTCCAAGACTCGGATTCTGTTTCACACTTATTTTTTATAGTAATAATCGAGTGCCGCCATCTATTAACCGGTGGCACTCGTTCAATATCTTTACAATTATAGATTTTCATCTCAACATAAAAACCGCCTTTCTTATTATCATAAACTTGTCTGGAAAAACCGTTCGCAAGTCTACGAGTAACATATGAAGAGATCGGGTGATGTTTTTTACCAGTTGCCTCCAGTTGTTCGTCTCCAGAGTCACTTCCAAACAAGTCACTGCACGTTGGTTGCGTCGCTGACTTCAATCTTTTGCTGGTGGAGGGCTGACACTCAGTGCTTCTCTGCGGGGACTTGCGCTTCCTTTTTTCTGTCTTGGTTTTTATTGAAGTTTCTGGTCCTGATTCATCTTCAGACGGGAAAAGTTGGTCTGCATTATGTTTGGACCTAAAGACAAAAAAAAACATATTTAGTATATTATCTTAAAAATTATTAGAAAACTGGATAGTTCCCAATTTATAATTATTAAAAACACATTAAAATAGCTACATAATATTCAATTCAATAATAAAAATAAAGTGAAAACTTTGATGGATTGAAATGAAAGATAGAAACGAATGACTAAACAGGTGAATTATCGAATAGTTTGAATAATAAATGGAAAGTGTAAACTTTGAACAGGTGAGTAATTAAAATGAATAATTGAAACGAATGATTAAATAATTGAATTATTCAATAGTCGAATAACAAAAAGAAAGTGAGAATTTTTAAACAGTTGAATGATTGAAATTAATGAAAAAAAATAAAAAAATCAAAAAAAAAACAAAAAAAAAAAAAAATCAAAAAAATTGGATATACTTACATTTTTATGTTTGTAGATTGCTGCTGTGAAGATCTGGTATACTTTTTGTGAACTTGTAGGATGATCTCGCTGGCTCTCCAAGAAGTGATTTGTGGTCGAACTTTCGCATCCCGGCTTTTAAATAGCTCAAAATACACGTCATATTATCCCGAATATGGAATAGGACACGTGTAAGATGTTAAAACGCTGAGTAGATTGCCCCACACACACACACACACATAAATTGTACATTGTCAGCAATATTGAAATATGTATCTACATTGCACTAGTACATTATAATACGCGACTGTGTCAAACAAAAGAGGATAATGTGTTTTTTAACTTTATAGATGAAAGTTTTTTCGAAATATTCTGGTAGTATTATTTATTTTACAATCATGTCAATATTATAATAGTGAAAATTTGTATGTTTGTTACTCATGTACGCAAAACTGCGCAATATGAATGAAATTGAGCTCACACATAAGTTATCTATCTAATCTGTATTAACCTAGGGATACGTATTATCCCCCTCTTTAATAGACAGGCAAAGCCGTAGTAACTATTTTTTGTGTAATTACAAGTTTATATATGTCTATGTCTTTAGAAGTTAAGTGGATGGAAAGAAAAAAAACATTATTTGAAATGAAGCATAAATAGCAGGCTAAAACCGGGTGCATAAACTAGTACGTTAATTCTGTCTATCTTAATGTCACTCCTAATAAAGAATTACTTGCGTTGCAGATTTATTCTCAATCATACACTAGTTACATGCAATGACGTTGCTTGTTGAATATTTTTAATAATACACATACAATGAACAAATGAAGTAGTTTTAATTTTATGTAGCTAATATTATAAATATGAATGTTCGTATGTTTAGATGCTAGAATGTTTGTTATTAATCATAGCTGAAATAGTTTTGAATTAATTTGATCAATCAAATAATTAAAAACATGGCTTAGCATATAGGAATAAAAAAAAAAAAAAAAAAAAACACACACACACACACACACACACACACACACACACACACAGAGACTCACACACAGATACATACAGATATATCATGCATAGACACATGTATAATTGAATAAAATCCATTATTTTAATAATTTTTAAATAATGCATAAATAGAAGGCTGAAGCCGGGTGTATAAACTAGTATGTCAATATACCTCTTTGTTTTGATTGTCTCCTTATAAAGAATTACTTAAGTTGCAAAAATATCCTCAATGATATACTAGTTACATACAATGACTTCACTTGTCAATCTTCTCAATAAAATGTATGAACAATTTTACAATGAACAAATGCACAGTAATATTTATTTTATTCATAATGATTATAGTAAACAATAAAGTCTTCGGCACCAGTCTGTCGCGATTATCAGGTTTCAATTTCTTTCACGCATACCTTACCATATTTGTTCTTAGCAACGTGTAACTAAAAAATATGTTTTGGATTTTGAACTCTATAGATTTAAAAAAAATATATATAAAAGGGGAACAGTAATATCAAAAAATTCATTATTTTTCTTGCATTTGAGGCTCATACGAGGTAGATCGTTAATCACATTATGTCGGTAAGTCTTAACACCTTGTTATTAAAATACATTTTATTTAATAATTTTATATATTTATTTTAATTGATAATATAGGATATAATTTAGCAAGTAAATAACTGAATATCTGATGTTTCTATTTTATCTATTATACTTAATTATATGTTTTATCTAAAATATATAAATAGGAAAAAAAAATGGTGTATTAATTTGTAATTATTTTACTTTTTCTAGGACGTGGAAGAACAACTATTTAATTTCATACCTATGGAAGACCCAATAGCTCAAAAAAAACCTGGACAGAAGTCGCTTGGTCTTTCTCGTAAGAGGCAGAGAACCGATCAAACATTTTTCCAATATATAAAGAAACCGGTCACCCGAGGAACAAAAATAATAAAAATCGAAATATATGATGCAGAAAATTTTCCCAAATCCGAACAGCCGATGTGCAATTGTGAAGCTGATGTCTGTGTTCAGCATGTTGTTAAAGCAATATTATTCGATGATATATACTCCACCACAAGAGAATTAATAGCAAAAATTCAAGATGACATCGAACCAAAAGCATAGGAATTATATTAAGCTTCGTGTGGTTATTTCAATTTTGTATTTTTGTTTTCCTTTATTTCTTTTTTGTTTTGTATGTATATATTTACCATAAGTTTTTTTTTATTTTTTATTTTCACTAATATAATATTTAAGTTAGTAGATATAGATATAGATAGTTTATGTGTACTGAGCTACTACATTCATTAATATTAATAAATTAAATAAATAATAATTCGATGATTTATTTTTTATTCTGTAGAAGTAATTCTAACCTAAACAGCGTTATTCTGCCTGATAATAATGTACATTTTCGTTTACTACTGAAAAAAAATACACTTCGCATTGCTGTTCTAAGATTATCACCGTATTACCAGTAACGCCTCTACCTACACCATCGAGGTAAAAATGTGAGTTTGTGTATTTAATATTCATAGTTAGTACAGTGGACTCTCATTATAGCGCTCTTCATTTTATCAAAACTCCGATTCGATTGGTGTTACTGAAAATTGAATTTTATTATTATTATATCGAGTAACATTATATTACTTAAATATAGTTTTATAATAAATACATGACATTCAGTAAATAATGTTTATTTAGAAAATGTTACTATATCGGGCACTCACTGTATAATGTACGAAATCCCCTGCACTATAAATGTAACGCAGCGGTGAGCACAAATGCATTCCTTTATCATCAGGTTACCAGGTTGAATAGATTGTATCTAATTATATTCAATTGTACCTACTCATTAGTATTTGAATAGTTGAATGATAAAAATTACATGAGAGATGAAGATACTCATTTATACTGAACACTGAAATGAATAAGAAATAAATAAAAAGCTAAAGTTTGTGTGAAGATTCAATCCGATAATTCAATCATTCTAAGAAAAGGTTCAAATAATTAAAAACATGGCTTAGCATATAGTTTCATGTAATATAGTTAGTTTAATACAGAACAAGAATGTGAATAGGCTAAATAATGAGAGTAATTGAGTGTTTCTGGATCTACTTAGATCCTTTACCTTACATAAATATATAAGAAAGAAATGTTAGCAGCCAACTTCAGATTGTATGAAGGTACAGCACGACAATTCAATCACTCTAAGACAAACTTTAAAATATTTTAGAACATACATTTTGAATAGACTGAATAATGGGAGTAATTGGGTGTTTCTGGATCTCTTTTGATCCAGGAACCCCAATTACCACCTACTGGCGCCGGCATCGCTCCTTGGGCCCGCCCAGGTTCGGGAGGAGCCATGAGAGGGCGTCCGCGGCTTTTAGCAGGCGCGTCGACAGCCCGCTGAAGTGCGGGCCGAAGCGCCACCTGCTGTCCAGCACGAGGCCCAGATACTTCATCTGGGTCCCGACCCCTATCCGGACGCCCTCCACCACGATGTGGGCGTCAGGAGGGCAGCGCTGCCGAGGCCCGTGAAAGAACACGGCCTCGGTCTTGTTCAGCGCCACCCTCAAACCAAGCTGGCGGATCCTACCTGCCACTAAGGATCCGCCAGCTGAGGCCAGACAGGCCGCCTCCCTAAAATCCCTCCCCCGGGCAACGAGGAGAGTGTCATCCGCGTAGCAGATGACACTCGTGCCCTGGAGGAGGGTGCCGCGCAGCAGCCAATCGAATCCGATGTTCCACAAGAGGGGCCCTAGCACCGAACCCTGTGGAACACCGGACTCCGCGCCGTAGCGCCTGATCCTGGCCGTCCTGTCCGCCAGGAGGACCTCCCGGTCCTCCAGGTAGTTGGCCAGGATCACCCGCAGATATTGGGGCACTCCGTGGTACCGGAGTGCCTCCAATATGGTCGAGTGGGGCACGGAGTTGAACGCGTTGGCGATGTCGAACGACACCGCCAACACTCCGTCCCCAGCCTCGACCGCCTCCTTTACTTGGCCCCTGAGTAGGGCCACCGCGTCGACCGTCGAACGCCCCTGTCGAAAGCCGAACTGGGCGTCCGACAGGTCCGGCCCTACCTCCCGCAAATGGCTGTTAAGCCGGGTGGCGAGGATCCCCTCGAACAGTTTACCGACCAGCAGACCAGAGAGCAGAACGATGGGCCGGTATGCCGAGGGGGAGTCCACCGGGCGTCCCTCCTTCCGGAGCAGGCAAAGCTGCCCCTCCTTCCATAGTTTCGGGAACCTCCCAGCCGTCAGACACGCGCTGAAGAGGTCCCGAAACCTCTGCTCCATGAGGGACGCCGCGATGGCCACCACCCGTGCGGGGACGCCATCCGGTCCAGGGGCCGTCTTCTTCGCGCGGAGGGAAAGAACCCCCGCGCCAAATTCCTCCGCCGAAACCGGAGGGACCTCCTCCGCCAGCGAAGCCACCACCCCCCCCAGTGGGGGGTTCATCGTTGGTGGGGTGAATTCGGTCCTGCGCGGAAACAGCGACCGAACCACCCCATCCAGCAACGCCGGCTCTAGGGTCTCCGTTAGTGGGGGGCCATGAGGGCGAAGCTGGCTCCGCGCCAGCTTATATGGCCTCCCAAACGGATCCCTATCGAGGCCCTCCAGCATCTCGGCCCTCGCCGAGTCCTCGGCAGCGCACATTGCCGTCTTGAGGACCGTCTTTGCCTCTACGTAGGAGGCGTAGAGGCGGTCCCCCTCGGCCTGATTTCGGCTAGCGCGCCGCCGGCTCCGCGTGTAGGCCCTCCTGGCCTACACGCACGCGGCCCGGAGCCCCGCCAGCTCCACCGTCCACCAATAAACGGCGCGACGGGGAGGCGGACGGCGAGACCGAGGCATGCTAGAGTTGCACACCTCGGTCAGGGACCCCCGGAGCCGGACCGCCGCGGCGTCAACGTCGCCAACGTCCACAGGGGGCGAGAGCCAGTCCTGGAGGAACGCTGCCTCCTGGGCTGCCTCCCGATCCAGGCGGGTGAGAGCCCACCGCGGGAAGGGAGATTGGCCCGAGCGGGCCATCCCCCGCGGGCTCTGGGTGGAGATGTCGAACCGCACATATCGGTGGTCCGACAGGGTCTCCACCATCTCCACCCGTCAGTTCACGACGCGCGTGGCTAGCACAGGGGTGGCGAACGACACGTCCACCACTGACCCTCCCTGTTGCCGCACACACGTCTGAACATCCCCCCTGTTTAGCAGGGACACACCGCACGAAGCCGCCCAAAATTCGACGGCGTGCCCCCGGACGTTGCAGGATGCCGCTGGGTTGCCCCAGGCCACCGACTTGGCGTTCAGGTCGCCCAACACTACGACCTGACGTGGTGCCGCCCTCTCGACGACTGCCGTAAGGACTTCGAGAAAATTCTCGAAGTCCCTTAGAGGGCGGTTTGGGGAGAAATAGACCCCGACCAGGGCCACTTCTCCCCACGCGGCGGCCACGTATCCCGGACCCCTCTCTAAAAGCGAGAGGGGAGGGGAGTCCGTGGCAGGCCGCGACACCAACGCCACCAAGCCGTCTCGATCACCCAGCCAACGGCCAGGCACCGAGTACGGCTCGGCGACCACCGCCACGTCCACCAACCACTCGGCCACAGTCTGCATCAGCAGATCCTGGGCCGCTCTGCAGTGGTTGGTGTTCGCCTGGAGGATGCGATGTTCGATTCTAGAGGAGCTAGGCACCGGCTCCACTCGCCTTTTGTCCGCCGCAAGTGGCGGTCGGAGGCGTTTCTCCGGCAAGAGCCGGTCCTCAATGCCCGCTATGCAGGAGCGAACGAACGCCCTCTCTTCCGCCATCACCCTGCGGAGGACATCCTCGAGGCCGGGAGAGGAAACAAGGCCCTCTGCCGTGCCGGCCAGAGCGCACGCCGCCGCGAAGCCCACCGAGCGGTAGGCTCGCGCCACCCGCTGTGCAATGGCCCGTTGGGGCCTGCGGATGGCGGTTGCATTCTCCCTCCTGTGGAGGGAGTCCGCCCAGATGGGAGCACCATATAGGGCCATGCTTTTGAGGATGCCGGCATAGAGGCGCCGGCATCGCTCCTTGGGCCCGCCCAGGTTCGGGAGGAGCCATGAGAGGGCGTCCGCGGCCTTAAGCAGGCGCGTCGACAGCCCGCTGAAGTGCGGGCCGAAGCGCCACCTGCTGTCCAGCACGAGGCCCAGATACTTCATCTGGGCCCCGACCCCTATTCGGACGCCCTCCACGACGATGTGGGCGTCTGGAGGGCAGCGCTGCCGAGGCCCGTGAAAGAACACGGCCTCGGTCTTGTTCAGCGCTACCCTCAAACCAAGCTGGTGGATCCTACCTGCCACTAAGGATCCGCCAGCCGAGGCCAGACAGGCCGCCTCCCGAAAGTCTCTCCCCCGGGCAACGAGGAGAGTGTCATCCGCGTAGCAGATGACACTCGTGCCCTGGAGGAGGGTGCCCCGCAGGAGCCAATCAAATCCGTGTTCCACAAGAGGGGCCCTAGCACCGAGCCTTGTGGAACACCGGATTCCGCGCCGTAGCGCCTGATCCTGGCCGTCCTGTCCGCCAGGAGGACCTCCCGGTCCTCCAGGTAGTTGGCCAGGATCGCCCGCAGATATTGGGGCACTCCGTGATACCGGAGTGCCTCCAATATGGTCGAGTGGGGCACGGAGTTGAAGGCGTTGGCGATGTCGAACGACACCGCCAACACTCCGTCCCCAGCCTCGACCGCTTCCCGCACTTGGCCCCTGAGTAGGGCCAACGCGTCGACCGTCGAACGCCCTTGTCGGAACCCGAACTGGGCGTCCGACAGGTCTGGCCCTACCTCCCGCAACTGGCTATTTAGCCGGGTGGCGATGATCCCCTCGAACAATTTACCGACCTCATCGAGCAGAACGATGGGCCGGTATGCCGAGGGGGAGTCCACCGGGCGTCCCTCCTTCCGGAGCAGGCAAAGCTGCCCCTCCTTCCAGATCTTCGGGAACCTCCCAGCCGTCAGGCACGCGCTGAAGAGGTCCCGAAACCTCTGCTCCATGAAGGACGCTGCGATGGCCACCACCCGTGCGGGGACGCCATCTGGTCCAGGGGCCGTCTTCTTCGCGCGGAGGGACAGAACCCCCGCGCGAAATTCCTCCGCCGACACTGGAGGCACCTCCTCCTCCGGCGAAGCCACCACCCCCCCCAGCGGGGGGTTCATCGTTGGTGGGGTGAAGTCGGTCCTGCGCGGAAACAGTGACCGAACCACCCCATCCAGCAACGCCGGCTCTAGGGTCTCCGCTAATGGGGGACCGTAAGGGCGCAGCTGGCTCCGCGCCTGCTTATACGGCCTCCCAAACGGATCCCTGTCGAGGCCCTCCAGCATCTCGGCCTTTGCCGAGTCCTCGGCGGCGCACATTTCCGACTTGAGGACCGTCTTTGCCTCTAGGTAAGAGGCATAGAGGCGGTCCTCCTCAGCCTGACATCGGCTGGTGCGCCGCCGACTCCGGGTGTAGGTCCTCCTGGCCTCCACGCACGCGGCCCGGAGCCCCGCCAGCTCCACCGTCCACCAATAACGGCGCGACGGAGAGGCGGACGGCGAGACCGAGGCATGCTGGAGTTGCACACCTCGGTCAGGGACCCCCGCAGCCGAACCGCTGCGGCGTCCACGTCCGTGCCCTCCACAGGGGGCGAGAGCCAGTCCTCGAGGAACGCCGCCTCCTGGGCTGACTTCCGGTCCAGGCGGGTGAGAGCCCACCGCGGGAAGGGTGATTGGCCCGAGCGGGCCATCCCCCGCGGGCTCCGGGTGGAGATCTCGAACCGCACATATCGGTGGTCCGACAGGGTCTCCACCATCTCCACCCGCCAGTTCACAACGCGGGCGGCTAGCACAGGGGTGGCGAACGATACGTCCACCACTGACCCTCCCTGTTGCCGCACACACGTGTGAACATCCCCCCTGTTTAGGAGAGACACGCCGCACGAGGCCGCCCAAAATTCGACGGCTCGCCCCCGGACGTTGCAGGACGCCGCTGAGTTGCCCCAGGCCACCGACTTGGCGTTCAGGTCGCCCACCACGACGACCTGACGTGGTGCCGCCCTCCCGACGACTGCCGTAAGGACTTCGAGAAAATCCTCGAAGTCCCTTAGAGGGCGGTTTGGGGAGAAATAGACCCCGACCAGGGCTATTTCTCCCCACGCGGCGGCCACGTATCCCGGACCCCTCTCTAAAAGCGAGAGGGGAGGGGAGTCCGTGGCAGGCCGCGACACCAACGCCACCAAGCCGTCTCGATCACCCAGCCAGCGGCCAGGTATCGAGTACGGCTCGGCAACCACCGCCACGTCCACCAACCACTCGGCCACAGTCTGCATCAACAGATCCTGTGCCGCTCTGCAGTGGTTGGTGTTCGCCTGGAGGATGCGATGTTCGACCCTACCCATTAGTCGGTCATCGCACCCCCCTCCTCCACAGCCGCCGAAGTCCCAGCTACTGGCGTGGCAGTGGCAGCGACAGGCCGGGTCGGCGCCTGAGTTTTGCCCTTCTTAAGGGGAGGAATACAATTCCTCCCCTTCATAATGTGGCCCGCAGGGCGGCCACTGGCGGCACACACCGCACAGTGCGATGCGGCGGCCTCGCAGGAGGCGGCCTTGTGCCCCTCCTTGCCGCAGCGGTAGCAACTGCCCGTCCTGTCAATGTTGGACGGACAGAGGGCTCGGGTGTGACCGATGCCGAAGCACCGGTAACACCGCAGAGGCTGGTCCTCAAGGGCCCGGACCGCCGCCGAGCTGAACCCGACGGCGAGCCGTCCCTTCTCGAGGACGGCTTTGGCAGCGGTGACTGGGCACTCTAGGCGAATGGTGCCCATGCCGCCACGCCCGGGCCTGATGCCCCCGCCCTGTACCGCTGCGACTTCGCAGCCCCCTATGGCTGCGATTGCTGCCACCACCTCCTCCTTGGTGACGGAGTCGTCCAGATCCGTCACCTCGATGGCCGCCGACTTCACCGGCCTCGCCACCTTCGCCGAGTCTGCGATGACCTCTTTCAGCTTAGCTGCGAAGAGGTCCGCGTTTTTGCCGCCCTCCGCACCAGGGAACTCAAAAATTCGAGCCCCAGCCTGGGTCTTGCGGCATGAGACTTTGCCGATCCCCAGTTTGGTGGGATCGGCAGTGGCACGCGCCCGCACCAACATGGACGCGTACGTCTCACCCCGCTCCGCGGCCTCTGCGGTGAGCGTCACCACGACGGCCGCGGTCTTGGGAGGAACTAAGTTCCTCCTGACACCGGCTGGGGCGGAACTCTTGCCCTGTCCCTTGCCAGTCGACGACTGACCGGCAGGGGTGGTGGCGGAGACGGCTGGGGCTGGGGGGGTGCTCTTCCCCTTCCCCTTCCCTTTTCCTTTGCCAGTCGGCTGCGACTGGCCGGGAGTGGTGGTGGGAACGGCAGTGACAACAGGTGCCGTCCTTTTGCCTTTGCCCTTCCCCTTACCGACCACCTTCGTCCAGCCCTGCTGGTTGGTCGGGGTGGTGGAAGGCAGAAGGGCGTCCTCCCTCTGAGAGGCAGGCACCGGCTCCTCTCGCCTCTTGTCCGCCGCAAGCGGCGGTCGGAGGCGTTTCTCCGGTAGGACCGGCTGGTCCTCGATGCCCGCTAGGCAGGAGCGAACGAACGCCCTCTCCTCCGCCATCACCCTGCGGAGGACATCCTCAAGGCCGGGGGTGGATGAAAGACCCTCCGCCGCAGGTATGGGCTCGGCTTGCGATGGCCGGGCCGTGGCTTCAGCCAGCTTTAAGTGCAGCTGGCTGACCTCCGACTGCAGGCGATCTACTTTCGCCTGCAGTTGCCGCGACTCATCGTTGGCCTTGCGGCCCACTAGCTCCGCGACGATTTCGCGCAGACTCGCGGCCCGGCATTTTAGGGACTTCTGGAACGTCCCCTTTAGGTGGGAGGACTTGGCGGCGACCTCAACGATCGCCTCTTCGTCCTCCAAGGCCATCTTCTCCAGTTCGGCCAAGTTCTTGCTGGAGCTGCTCCCGCCGAATCAGGTCCAGCTCTCGCTGGGCGTCAACCAAACCCACGTTGTGGGTATCCGCCGCGGTCTTTTGGGCCTTCTTTTTTCGCTCCTTTGAACCTGAGCCCGAGGCCGAGGACCCATCTGAACCGTGTTTCAGATAGGTCTTCCTCTTCCTCGAAGCCGACCGGGATCGATGATCCTCGACCACCATCGCGCCATCCGACGCAGTGGACTCGTTGTCGGAGTCCGACAATTCGTCCGCTTTCCCTCCATAAAAGGCTCTGCCTTCGTTCGACGCCGACGCGTCGCGTTGGCCCTGAGAAGGGCCTTTTGGTTGGCCCTGAGAAGGGCCTTTGGGTTGGCCCTGAGAAGGGCCTTTGGGTTGGCCCTGAGAAGGGCCTTTGGGTTGGCCCTGAGAAGGGCCTTTTCTTATGAAATGCCCGAGGGCATCCCGCGCGGGTTTAGGCATTTCCGTTCAAGTTCGTAGCTTCCAGGCAATAAGATCGCTACGATGCACAGTGCACTTTAGCCGTTCCCAGTCTGCCACTTTTTTTTTTTTGTTTGCGCTGGGAAAAAATGCGTTACGCATACCCGCCCATTGGGGGATGGACGGGTTATGTGGGACTCTCCGGCTACTCCGGCATACCCACTAAAATAACCCAGCGGCACTCCCGCATCGTCTATTTGGAGGAGGACTGGGAAACCGGCACAGCCTTTACGTCCAGTCCCCCACCGACGACCGCCCGCCTTTACAGCGGGGCCCGCACGCCCCTCCCTACCTCCCTTGCGACATGACATCCTCGCAAAAGGAGGCAACTGCCGCCCAAGCCTGCTCACTCCCCAGCATGGAGTTCACCACACTGGGAAGTGACAGGTCCAACCCGACTATGTCGGTCAGGGCACGACGCAGCTCAGCCCAGGCTGGGCACACCTCGAAGGTGTGCTGCGCCGTGTCCTCCGCGGCTCCACACTCGTGGCACGCCGGGGTTTCCTCCCTCCGAATCCGATGCAGGTGCGTTCCGAAACAGCCATGCCCGGACAACACCTGCACCAGACGGAACGAGAGGAAACCGTGGGGGCGCTCGAGCCAGTCCTGCAGGACTGGACCGAGCGCGTCCAGCGTCCGGCGCCCAAAGGTGGCGGAGGCGAGATCACGTGCCCAGTGGAGGACGATGGCATCCCTCGCCTCCCGCCGCACGGCCTCCCGCTCTTCCGCGGCTGGGCGCTCACCCAGCGCCCTACGCCGCGCCGTCCACTCGTAGACTCTGGCGAGCACCCATGCCTCCAATTCCCATGGAGGGGTGCCGGCCAGAGCGCACGCCGCCGCGAAGCCCACCGAGCGGTAGGCTCGCGCCACCCGCTGTGCAATGGCCCGTTGGGGCCTGCGGATGGCGGTTGCATTCTCCCTCCTGTGGAGAGAGTCCGCCCAGATGGGTGCCCCGTATAGGGCCATACTCCTCAGGATGCCGGCATAGAGGCGCCGGCATCGCTCCTTGGGCCCGCCCAGGTTTGGACACGCCGCACGAAGCCGACCAAAATTCGACGGCGTGCCCCCGGACGTTGCAGGACGCCGCTGGGTTGCCCCAGGCCACCGCCTTGGCGTTCAGGTCGCCCAATATGACGACCTGACGTGGCGCCGCCCTCCCGACGACTGCCGTAAGGACTTCGAGAAAATCCTTGAAGTCCCTTAGAGGGCGGTTTGGGGAGAAATAGACCCCGACCAGGGCTATGTCTCCCCACGCGGCGGCCACGTATCCCGGACCCCTCTCTAAAAGCGAGAGGGGAGGGGAGTCCGTGGAAGGCCGCGACACCAACGCCACCAAGCCGTCTCGATCACCTAGCCAGCGGCCAGGTATCGAGTACGGCTCGGCAACCACCGCCACGTCCACCAACCACTCGGCCACAGTCTGCATCAACAGATCCTGTGCCGCTCTGCAGTGGTTGGTGTTCGCCTGGAGGATTCGATGTTCGATTCTATGCATCGGACATCACACCTTCCTCCTCCACAGCCGCCGAGGTCCCAGCTACTGGGGTGGCGGTGGCAGCGACAGGCCGGGTCGGCGCCTGCGCTTTGCCCTTCTTAAGGGGAGGAATACAATTCCTCCCCTTCATAATGTGGCCCGCAGGGAGGCCACTGGCGGCACACACCGCGCAGTGCGGTGCGGTGGCCTCGCAGGAGGCGGCTTTGTGCCCCTCCTTGCCGCAGCGGTAGCAGCTGTCCGTCCTGTCGACACTGGACGGACAGAGGGCCCGGGTGTGACCGATGCCGAAGCACCGGTAACACCTCAGCGGCGGGACCTCAAGGGCCCGGACCGCCGCCGAGCTGAAACCGACGGCAAGCCGTCCCTTCTCGAGGACGGCTTTGGCAGCGGCGACTGGGCACTCCAGGCGAATTGCGCCCATGCCGCCGCGCCCGGGCCTGATGCCCCCGCCCTGCACCGCTGCGACCGCGCAGCCACCTATGGCTGCGACCGCCGCTACCACCTCCTCCTTGGTGACGGAGTCGTCCAGGTCCGTCACCTCGAAGGCCGCCGACTTCACTGGCCTGGCCACCTTCGCGTCGTCTGCAATGACCTCTTCCAGCTTTGCTGCGAAGAGGTCAGCGTTCTTCCCGCCCTCGGCACCCGGGAACTCGAAGATTCGGGCCCCAGCCTGTGTCCGGCGGCATGAGACTTTACCGATCCCCAATTTGGTGGGATCGGCATTTGCACGCGCCCGCACCATTATGGACGCGTACGTCTCACCCCGCTCCGCGGCCTTTGCGGTGAGCGTCACCACGACGGCCGCGGTCTTGGGAGGAACTAGGTTCCTCTTGGCACCGGCTGGGGGCGAACCCTTCCCCTTTCCCTTGCCAGTCGACGACTGACCGGCAGGGGTGGTGGCGGAGACGGCTGGGGCTGGAGGGGTGCTCTTCCCCTTCCCCTTCCCTTTTCCTTTGCTAGTCGCAGACGACTGGCTGGGAGTAGAGGTGGCGGGGACGGCAGGGACGACAGGTGCCGTCCTTTTTCCCTTGCCCTTCCCCTTACCGACCACCTTCGTCCAGCCCTGCTGGTTGGTCAGGGTGGTGGAAGGGAGAAGGGCGTCCTCCCTCGAGGAGCTAGGCACCGGCTCCACTCGCCTTTTGTCCGCCGCAAGTGGCGGTCGGAGACGTTTCTCCGGCAGTAGCCGGTCCTCGATGCCCGCTAGGCAGGCTCTCACGAATGCCCTCTGCTCCCCCATAGCCGGACTTGGCGGCGACCTCCACGATCGCCTCTTCGTCCTCCAAGGCCATCTTCTCTAGTTCGGCCAGAGAGTGGTCCGCGTACAGGACGCGGGACGCACCGTACTCGGCCTTGGCACGAGCAACGCGCGCCCGCTCCTCCTTGGCCGCGACCCGCTCCTCCAGCTCTTGCTGGAGCTGCTCCCGCTGGGCCAGGTCCAGCTCACGCTGGGCGTCGGCCAAACCCACGTCGTGGGTGTCTCCTGCTGTCAACGCCTTTTTGGCCTTGACCCTCTTTTTAGGCTCCTTCGCCGAGCCTGAGCCCGAGGAGCCATCGGACACGACCTTGAGGAAGGTCCGCTTACGCGATGCCGATCGTGATCGAGGATCGACCACCATCGAACCCGCATCCGATGCTATGGACTCTATGTCGGAGTCCGACATGTCGCCCACACTCCCGCCGTAGAAGGCTCTGCCTTCACTCGACGCTGATGCGTCGCGTTGGCCCTGAGAAGGGCCTTTTGGTTGGCCCTGAGAAGGGCCTTTGGGTTGGCCCTGAGAAGGGCCTTTGGGTTTTTCATCAGATCAGTGCAATGCGAGCGAAGGCGCCCCCGCGCCTGTCGCCCGCTAATCACCACCAGAAGGAGGGAGGCGACGATCGTACAACCGCCGTCTCCCACCCCTTCTTCGCCTGCGGAGCGGAGGCGCGAGAGGATCATCCTCCCGCGCGCGCTCCGCCGCCTCCTTTTGCGACATGACATTTTCGCAAAAGGAGGCAACCGCCGCCCAAGCCTCCTCACTCCCCAGCATGGAATTCACCACACTGGGAAGTGAGAGGTCCAGCCCAACGACAGCATTCAGGGCACGGCGCACCTCAGCCCAGGCTGGGCACACCTCGAGGGTGTGCTGCGCCGTGTCCTCCGCGGCTCCACACTCGTGGCACGCCGGGGTCTCCTCCCTCTGAATCCGATGCAGGTGCGTTCCGAAGCAGCCATGCCCGGACAACACCTGCACCAGACGGAACGAGAGGAAACCGTGGGGCCGCTCGAGCCAGTCCCGTAGGACTGGACCGAGGGCGTCCAGCGTCCGGCGTCCAAAGGTGGAGGAGGCGAGGTCCCGTGCCCAGTGCAAGACGATGGCGTACCCTCGCCTCCCGCCGCACGGCATCCCGCTCTTGCGCGGCGGGGCGCTCACCTAGCGCCCTTCGCCGCGCCGCCCATTCGTACACTCTGGCGAGCACCCATGCCTCCAATTCCCAGGGAGGGGTGCCGGCCAGAGCGCACGCCGCTGCAAACCCCACTGAGCGGTAGGCCCTCGCCACCCGCTGTGCAATGGCCCGTTAGGGCCTGCGGATGGCGGTTGCATTCTCCCTCCTGTGGAGGGAGTCCGCCCAGATGGGTGCCCCGTATAGGGCCATGCTCTTCAGGATGCCGGCATAGAGGCGCTGGCATCGCTCCTTGGGCCCTCCCAGGTTTGGGAGGAGCCATGAGAGGGCGTCCGCGGCTTTGAGCAGGCGCGTCGACAGCCCGCTGAAGTGCGGGCCGAAGCGCCACCTGCTGTCCAGCACGAGGCCCAGATACTTCATCTGGGCCCCGACCCCTATACGGACGCCCTCCACCACGATGTGGGCGTCAGGAGGGTAGCGCTGCCGAGGCCCGTGAAAGAACACGGCCTCAGTCTTGTTCAGCGCCACCCTCAAACCAAGCTGGCGGATCCTACCTGCCACTAAGGATCCGCCAGCTGAGGCCAGACAGGCCGCCTCCCTAAAGTCCCTCCCCCGGGCAACGAGGAGAGTGTCATCCGCGTAGCAGATGACACTCGTGCCCTGGAGGAGGGTGCCCCGCAGGAGCCAATCGAATCCGATGTTCCACAAGAGGGGCCCTAGCACCGAACCCTGTGGAACACCGGACTCCGCGCCGTAGCGCCTGATCCTGGCCGTCCTATCCGCCAGGAGGACCTCCCGGTCCTCCAGGTATTTGGCCAGGATCGCCCGCAGATATTGGGGCACTCCGTGGTACCGGAGTGCCTCCAATATGGTCGAGTGGGGCACGGAGTTGAACGCGTTGGCGATGTCGAACGACACCGCCAACACTCCGTCCCCAGCCTCGACCGCCGCCTTTACTTGGCCCCTGAGTAGGGTCACCGCGTCGACCGTCGAACGCCCTTGTCGAAAGCCGAACTGGGCGTCCGACAGGTCTGGCCCTACCTCCCGCAAATGGCTGTTAAGCCGGGTGGCGAGGATCCCCTCGAACAGTTTACCGACCTCATCGAGCAGAACGATGGGCCGGTATGCCGAGGGGGAGTCCACCGGGCGTCCCTCCTTCCGGAGCAGGCAAAGCTGTCCCTCCTTCCAGAGCTTCGGGAACCTCCCAGCCGTCAGGCAAGCGCTGAAGAGGTCCCAAAACCTCTGCTCCATTAGGGACGCCGCGATGGCCACCACCCGTGCGGGGACGCCATCCGGTCCAGGGGCCGTCTTTTTCGCGCGGAGGGACAGAACCCCCGCGCCAAATTCCTCCGCCGAAACCGGAGGGACCTCCTCCGCCGGCGAAGCCACAACCCCCCCCAGTGGGGGGTTCATCGTTGGTGGGGTGAATTCGGTCCTGCGCGGAAACAGTGACCGAACCACCCCATCCAGCAACGCCGGCTCTAGGGTCTCCGTTAGTGGGGGGCCATAAGGGCGCAGCTGGCTCCGCACCAGCTTATATGGTCTCCCAAACGGATCCCTGTCGAGTCCCTCCAGCATCTCGGCCTTTGCCGAGTCTTCGGCGGCGCACATTGCCAACTTGAGGACCGTCTTTGCCTCTACGTAAGAGGCGTAGAGGCGGTCCTCCTCCGCCTGACATCGGCTGGTGCGCCGCCGACTCCGCGTGTAGGCCCTCCTGGCCTCCACGCACGCGGCCCGGAGTGCCGCCAGCTCCACCGTCCACCAATAAACAGCGCGACGGGGAGGCGGACGGCGAGACCGAGGCATGCTGGAATTGCACACCTCGGTCAGGGACCCCCGGAGCCGAACCGCTGCGGCGTCGACGTCCGTGCCCTGCACAGGGGGCGAGAGCCAGTCCTCGAGGAACGCTGCCTCCAGGGCTGCCTCCCGGTCCAGGCGGGTGAGAGCCCACCGCGGGAAGGGAGATTGGCCCGAGCGGGCCATCCCCCGCGGGCTCTGGGTGGAGATGTCGAACCGCACATATCGGTGGTCCGACAGGGTCTCCACCATCTCCACCCGCCAGTTCACGACGCGGGCGGCTAGAACGGGGGTGGCGAACGATACCGCCACGTCGCCATGCCGCCACGCCTGGGCCTGATGCCCCCGCCCTGTACCGCTGCGACTGTGCAGCCCCCAATGGCTGCGACTGCTGCCACCACCTCCTCCTTGGTGACGGAGTCGTCCAGATCCGTCAACTCGATGGCCGCCGACTTCACTGGCCTGGCCACCTTTGCCGCGTCCGCAATGACCTCTTCCAGCTTCGCTGCGAAGAGGTCAGCGTTCTTCCCGCCCTCGGCACCCGGGAACTCGAAGATTCGGGCCCCAGCCTGTGTCCGGCGGCATGAGACTTTACCGATCCCCAATTTGGTGGGATCGGCATTTGCACGCGCCCGCACCATTATGGACGCGTACGTCTCACCCCGCTCCGCGGCCTACGTGGTGAGTGTCACCACGACGGCCGCGGTCTTTGGAGGAACCAGTTTCCTCTTGGCACCGGCTGGGGCCGAACCCTTCCCCTTTCCCTTGCCAGTCGACGACTGAGCGGCAGGGGTGGTGGCGGAGACGGCTGGGGCTGGGGGGGTGCTCTTCCCCTTCCCCTTCCCTTTTCCTTTGCCAGTCGGCTGCGACTGGCCGGGAGTGGTGGTGGGAACGGCAGTGACAACAGGTGCCGTCCTTTTGCCTTTGCCCTTCCCCTTACCGACCACCTTCGTCCAGCCCTGCTGGTTGGTCGGGGTGGTGGAAGGCAGAAGGGCGTCCTCCCTCTGAGAGGCAGGCACCGGCTCCTCTCGCCTCTTGTCCGCCGCAAGCAGCGGTCGGAGGCGTTTCTCCGGTAGGAGCCGGTCCTCGATGCCCGCTAGGCAGGAGCGAACGAACGCCCTCTCCTCCGCCATCACCCTGCGGAGGACATCCTCAAGGCCGGGGGTGGATGAAAGACCCTCCGCCGCAGGTATGGGCTCGGCTTGCGATGGCCGGGCCGTGGCTTCAGCCAGCTTTAAGTGCAGCTGGCTGACCTCCGACTGCAGGCGATCTACTTTCGCCTGCAGTTGCCGCGACTCATCGTTGCCCTTGCGGCCCACTAGCTCCGCGACGATTTCGCGCAGACTCGCGGCCCGGCATTTTAGGGACTTCTGGAACGTCCCCTTTAGGTGGGAGGACTTGGCGGCGACCTCAACGATCGCCTCTTCGTCCTCCAAGGCCATCTTCTCCAGTTCGGCCAAGGAGTGGTCCGCGTACAGGACGCGGGACGCCCCGTACCCGGACTTTGCACGGGCGGCGCGCGCCCGTTCCTCCTGGGCCGCAACCCGCTCCTCCAGCTCTTGCTGGAGCTGCTCCCGCCGAATCAGGTCCAGCTCTCGCTGGGCGTCAACCAAACCCACGTTGTGGGTATCCGCCGCGGTCTTTTGGGCCTTCTTTTTTCGCTCCTTTGAACCTGAGCCCGAGGCCGAGGACCCATCTGAACCGTGTTTCAGATAGGTCTTCCTCTTCCTCGAAGCCGACCGGGATCGATGATCCTCGACCACCATCGCGCCATCCGACGCAGTGGACTCGTTGCCGGAGTCCGACAATTCGTCCGCTTTCCCTCCATAAAAGGCTCTGCCTTCGTTCGACGCCGACGCGTCGCGTTGGCCCTGAGAAGGGCCTTTGGGTTGGCCCTGAGAAGGGCCTTTTCTTATGAAATGCCCGAGGGCATCCCGCGCGGGTTTAGGCATTTCCGTTCAAGTTCGTAGCTTCCAGGCAATAAGATCGCTACGATGCACAGTGCACTTTAGCCGTTCCCAGTCTGCCACTCCGTTACGGTGGTCAGAACTGGGACGTTTCCGGGGAACGCGACGTGGACGCAAGCACTGTGGGGTGGTTCCCCAACCTTTTTTTTTTTTTTTTTTTTGTTTGCGCTGGGAAAAAATGCGTTACGCATACCCGCCCATTGGGGGATGGGCGGGTTATGTGGGACTCTCCGGCTACTCCGGCATACCCACTAAAATAACCCAGCGGCACTCCCGCATCGTCTTTGTGGAGGAGGACTGGGAAACCGGCACAGCCTTTACGTCCAGTCCCCCACCGACGACCGCCCGCCTTTATAGCGGGGCCCGCACGCCCCTCCCTAAGTGGAGGGGCCCGGGAACGACCGTGAGTGCTCGGCCGTTCCCGCCCGACGAGGGTGGTGATTAGTGCAATGCGAGCGAAGGCGCCCCCGCGCCTGTCGCCCGCTAATCACCACCAGAAGGAGGGAGGCGACGATCGTACAACCGCCGTCTCCCACCCCTTCTTCGCCTGCGGAGCGGCGGCGCGAGAGGATCATCCTCCCGTGCGCGCTCCGCCGCCTCCTTTTGCGACACGACGTTCTCGCAAAAGGAGGCAACCACCGCCCAAGCCTCCTCACTCCCCAGCATGGAGTTCACCACACTGGGAAGTGAGAGGTCCTGCCCGACCACATCTGTCAGGGCACGGCGCAGCTCAGCCCAGGCTGGGCACACCTCGAGGGTGTGCTGCGCCGTGTCCTCCGCGGCTCCACAATCGTGGCACGCCCGGGTTTCCTCCCTCCGAATCCGGTGCAGGTGCGTTCCGAAACAGCCATGTCCGGACAACACCTGCACTAGACGGAACGAGAGGAAACCGTGGGGGCGCTCGAGCCAGTCCCGCAGGACTGGACCGAGCGCGTCCAGCGTCCGGCGTCCAAATGTGGCGGAGGCGAGGTCCCGTGTCCAGTGTAGGACGATTGCGTCCCTCGCCTCCCGCCGCACGGCATCCCGCTCTTGCGCGGCGGGGCGCTCACCCAGCGCCCCACGCCGCGCCGCCCATTCGTACACTCTGGCGAGCACCCATGCCTCCAATTCCCAGGGAGGGGTGCCGGCCAGAGCGCACGCCGCCGCAAAGCCCACTGAGCGGTAGGCTCTCGCCACCCGCTGTGCAATGGCCCGTTGGGGCCTGCGGATGGCGGTTGCATTCTCCCTCCTATGGAGGGAGTCCGCCCAGATGGGTGCCCCATATAGGGCCATGCTCTTGAGGATGCCGGCATAGAGGCGCCGGCATCGCTCCTTGGGCCCTCCCAGGTTTGGGAGGAGCCATGAGAGGGCGTCCGCGGCTTTCAGCAGGCGCGTCGACAGCCCGCTAAAGTGCGGGCCGAAGCGCCACCTGCTGTCCAGCACGAGGCCCAGATACTTCATCTGGGCCCCGACCCCTATCCGGACGCCCTCCACCACGATGTGGGCGTCAGGAGGGCAGCGCTGCCGAGGCCCGTGAAAGAACACGGCCTCGGTCTTGTTCAGCGCTACCCTCAAACCAAGCTGGCGGATCCTACCTGCCACTAAGGATCCGCCAGCCGAGGCCAGACAGGCCGCCTCTCCAAAGTCCCTCCCCCGGGCAACGAGGAGAGTGTCATCCGCGTAGCAGATGACACTCGTGCCCTGGAGGAGGGTGCCGCGCAGCAGCCAATCGAATCCGATGTTCCACAAGAGGGGCCCTAGGACCGAACCCTGTGGAACACCGGACTCCGCGCCGTAGCGCCTGATCCTGGCCGTCCTGTCCGCCAGGAGGACCTCCCGGTCCTCCAGGTAGTTGGCCAGGATCACCCGCAGATATTGGGGCACTCCGTGGTATCGGAGTGCCTCCAATATGGTCGAGTGGGGCACAGAGTTGAAGGCGTTGGCGATGTCGAACGACTTTACTTTGCCCCTGAGTAGGGCCACCGCGTCGACTGTCAAACGCCCTTGTCGAAACCCGAACTGGGCGTCCGACAGGTCCGGCCCTACCTCCCGCAAGTGGCTGTTAAGCCGGGTGGCGAGGATCCCCTCGAACAGTTTACCGACCTCATCCAGCAGAACGATGGGCCGGTATGCCGAGGGGGAGTCCACCGGGCGTCCCTCCTTCCGGAGCAGGCAAAGCTGCCCCTCCTTCCAGATCTTCGGGAACCTCCCAGCCGTCAGGCACGCGCTGAAGAGGTCCCGAAACCTCTGCTCCATGAAGGACGCTGCGATGGCCACCACCCGTGCGGGGACGCCATCTGGTCCAGGGGCCGTCTTCTTCGCGCGGAGGGACAGAACCCCCGCGCGAAATTCCTCCACCGACACTGGAGGCACCTCCTCCTCCGGCGAAGCCACCACCCCCCCCAGCGGGGGGTTCATCGTTGGTGGGGTGAAGTCGGTCCTGCGCGGAAACAGTGACCGAACCACCCCATCCAGCAACGCCGGCTCTAGGGTCTCCGCTAATGGGGGACCGTAAGGGCGCAGCTGGCTCCGCGCCTGCTTATACGGCCTCCCAAACGGATCCCTGTCGAGGCCCTCCAGCATCTCGGCCTTTGCCGAGTCCTCGGCGGCGCACATTTCCGACTTGAGGACCGTCTTTGCCTCTAGGTAAGAGGCGTAGAGGCGGTCTTCCTCAGCCTGACATCGGCTGGTGCGCCGCCGACTCGCTGAGGCTGGTCCTCAAGTACCCGGACCGCCGCCGAGCTGAAGCCGACGGCGAGCCGTCCCTTTTCGAGGACGGCTTTGGCAGCGGCGACTGGGCACTCCAGGCGAATGGTGCCCATGCCGCCGCGCCCGGGCCTGATGCCCCCGCCCTGCACCGCTGCGACTGCGCAGCCACCTATGGCTGCGATCGCTGCCACCACTTCCTCTTTGGTGACTGAATCGTCAAGATCAGCCACCTCAATGGCCGCCGACTTCACCGGCCTCGCCACCTTCGCCACATCCGAAATGACCTCCTGCAGCTTCGCTGCAAAGAGGTCTGCGTTCTTCGCGCCCTCGGCACCCGGGAACTCGAAAATTCGAGCCCCAGCCTGTGTCTTGCGGCATGAGACTTTGCCGATCCCCAGTTTGGTGGGATCGGCAGTGGCACGCGCCCGCACCAACATGGACGCGTACGTCTCACCCCGCTCCGTGGCCTTTGCGGTGAGCGTCACCACGACGGCCGCGGTTTTGGGAGGAACTAGGTTCCTCTTAGCACCGGCTGGGGGCGAACCCTTCCCCTTTCCCTTGCCAGTCGACGACTGACCGGCAGGGGTGGTGGCGGAGACGCCTGGGGCTGGAGGGGTGCTCTTCCCCTTCCCCTTCCCTTTCCTTTTGCCAGCTGGCCGCGACTGGCTGGGAGTGGTGGTGGCGGGAACGGCAGGGACGACAGCTGCCGTCTTTTTGCCCTTGCCCTTCCCCTTACCGACCACCCTCGTCCAGCCCTGCTGGTTGGTCGGGGTGGCCGAAGGGAGAAGGGCGTCCTCCCTCTGCGAGGTGGGCACCGGCTCTCGCCTCTTGTCCGCCGCAAGCGGCGGTCGGTGGACTTTCTCCGGCAAGAGCCGGTCCTCGATGCCTGCCAGGCAGGAGCGAACAAACGCCCTCTCCTCCGCCATCACCTTGCGGAGGACATCCTCAAGGCCGAGGGAGGAGGCAAGACCCTCCTCCGCAGGTCTGGGCTCGGCTTGCAATGGCCGGGCCGTGGCTTCAGCCAGCTTTAAGTGAAGCTGGCTGACCTCCGTCTGCAGGCGATCCACTTTCGCCTGCAGTTGCCGCGACTCGTCGCTGGCCTTGCGGTCGACTAGCTCCGCGACGATGCCACGCATGCTCGCGGCCCGGCATTTAAGGGACTTCTGAAAAGTCCCTTTTAGGTGGAAGGACTTGGTGGCGACCTCGACGATCACCTCCTCGTCCTCCAAGGCCATCCGCTGCAATTCGGCCAGAGAGTGGTCCGCGTACAGGACGCGGGACGCACCGTACTCGGCCTTGGCACGAGCGACGCGCGCCCGCTCCTCCTTGGCCGCAACCCGCTCCTCCAGCTCTTGCTGGAGCTGCTCCCGCCGAGCCAGGTCCAACTCACGCTGGGCGTCTCCCAAACCCACATCGTGGGTGTCCGCCGCGGTCTTCTGGGCCTTCTTTTTCGACTCCTTTGCCGAACCCGAGGCCGAGGACCCATCCGACCCGCCTTTTAAGTAGGTCTTCCTCTTCCTGGATGCTGATCGCGATCGAGTATCCTCGATCACCATCACATCTGACGTAGTGGATTCATTGTCGGAGTCCGATAATGAATCATCCGCTCTCCCGCCATAGAAGGTTCTGCCTTCCTTCGACGCTTCAGCGTCGCGTTGGCCCTGAGAAGGGCCTTTTGGTTGGCCCTGAGAAGGGCCTTTGGGTTGGCCCTGAGAAGGGCCTTTGGGTTGGCCCTGAGAAGGGCCTTTTTTCACGAAATGCCCGAGGGCATCCCGCGCAGGTTTCGGCATGCCGAACAAAGCAGTATCGCAGCACTCAAGGCAAATAGTCGCTACGATGCACAGTGCACTTTAGCCGTACCCAGTCTGCCACTCCGTTACGGTGGTCAGAACTGGGACGTTTACGGGGAACGCGACGTGGACGCAAGCACTGTGGGGTGGTTCCCCTCCCCAACCTAACCTAACCTTTTTTTTTTTTTTTTTTTTGTTTGCGCTGGGAAAAAATGCGTTACGCATACCCGCCCATTGGGGGATGGACGGGTTATGTGGGACTCTCCGGCTACTCCGGCATACCCACTAAAATAACCCAGCGGCACTCCCGCATCGTCTGTGTGGAGGGGGACTGGGAAACCGGCACAGAACCTAACCTAACCTAACCTTTTTTTTTTTTTTTTTTTTTTACATGGTGGAAATGCATTAAACTTACGCATACCCGCCGCTTGGGGAGGCGACGGGTTATGTGGGACTCACTCGGGCTAGTCCCGGGATACGCACTAAAACCACCATGGTAGCCAGCCTCACAATGCCTGTAGCGGGGGGTCTGGGTACTCGTGAACGATCTCGCCAGTACCCCCGCTGTACACTGATTGTCTGAGACTCTCCTCCGGGGACGGGAGGGGGCTAAATGCCTCCTCCCCTCCCCTTCACGCACAAGCGCGTTTAGGCAACCTGAGCTACAGCAGGTTACCTCTTCCCGGGACCGCTTATGTAAGACGAGTGGAGTTCCCCTCCTCCAAACGCCAGCGGTCCCAGGGGCGACGTCAAGCCGGGGAGAAGCCAGCCGGACGCCGCATACTTTCTCGCGCTGAGATAAGCTCCCAGCGCCGGCGCCGATGAAGCGGTCATTGGTGTCAATATCCAGTTCATCGGCGCCGTCTCGTTCTCCTACGGGAGGGATCGTTGCGCTCCCTCTCGCGCTCGGCGGCCTCCTTCTTGAGCATAACAGCTTCACAGAAGGAGGCCACCGCGTTCCATCCGGTTGTCGCTGCCAGCATAGCCGAAACCACTGCTGGCAGCGAGAGGTCCAATCCTATTTCAGCGACCAGGACTCGCCTCTCGGGGGCCCAAGCTGGGCACTCCTCGAGTGTATGTTGGGCCGAGTCCGGGCCGCCGCCACAATGGTGACACGACGGTGTCGCCTCTCTACCTATTCGACACAGGTACTCACCGAAACACCCGTGTCCGGTGAGTATCTGTGTCAACCTGAAGGTTAGGCTGCCCCTTTTCCGGAGCAGCCATGCGTCAAACCACGGCAGGACCGCACCGACAGAGCGTTGACGCAAGCCTCTCGGCAATTCAAGCCGCGCGTCTCGCCGCACGTTTGTCCAGTCCGGTTGTTGGCCCCCGGCATCCGAGCGGGCACGGACGAGATCGTAAACTCTCGCGTCCATGTCCGCCAGGATGTCCAGTGGCGGGAATCGTCCTAGTAAAGTCGCCGCCTCGAAGGAGATCGTCCGGTATCCACGGACCACTCTGATGGCAACCACCCGCTGCACGCTATTCAAAAGAGCTTTGCAGCGGGAAGCTCTCGCCAGTCTAGACGACCAGACGGGAGCACCGTAGAGGGCCATAGACCGGATAACCCCACAGTAGAGGCGGCGGACTTCTTCCCGGGGTCCCCCAAGGTTGGGCAGCAGACGCTGGAGAGCGCCCGCCGCTCCGCGAAGTCGGGGAACTAGCTGGACAAAGTGGGCGTCAAAAGCCCACCTACTGTCCAGCGTCAGCCCGAGGTATTTAAGGGTTTGCCCAACTTGGACTGCCTCACCACACACCTGAATCCGCGTGCTAGGAGGTTCCCTGCCCCGACGGAGGCTGTGGAACCAAAGCGCCTCAGTTTTATGAGGCGCTACCTGAAGGCCCAGCCCGCGGACACTGCCGACGACGCAGGCCACTCCCAGTTCGGCAAGCCGTGCCACATCCGTGAAATTGCTCCCCCTGGCCAACACGCCAGCAATCTGTGTAGGAGCAACAGGCATGCTTTTGCTCTTACGCTGCCTCTCCTTTTCCCGCTTCTTTTTCCTCTTGTCCTTATTGGACGAGGTAGAAGGGATCGGGAGTGGCGGCGGCGCTGGAGCTTTCGGCTTTTTCGCCTCAGCACCACGAGGAGGGATGGCCGCAGCCTTCTTCCCAAGTGGGGGCCTGATGGCCCTTCCTGGGAAGAGCTCCGCCATGAGGGCTGCACGGAAGGAGACGAGTTTCTCCTCCATAATGGCAGCCACCTGCTCGGCGTTGGAGCCGCTCTCTCGTCCAGTGGCCTTTGGCTTAGCTGCATCCAGCTTAGAAGCCTTCCGTGGCACACTGGTCGTCGTAGCAGGATTCGCCTGGGTCACTGTGGGAGGCCCCTGACTAGAGCGCAGGGTCTCAACCTCCGCCGACAGTTTGGCGAGACGTCCCTCGAGGGAGGAGAGCTTCGAACGAAGCTCCCGGTTCTCCACCTCCAATCGCTCAGCCTCGCCCCCATACGTCCGAACGTGCAGTTCGGAGGTGGCGGCCTGCGCCTCACGCACACTTCGCCTAATGGCGTGCTTCAGCGGCCCTTGGATGTTCGAGGACCTATCCGTGGCCTTCTCCACCACAGACAGAGCCTCGAGCAGCCTAGCCCCAACATCAGCCGTAGGCTGATGTCGGAGCTCCTCCGCTATGTCTTCAACGCGGGGCAAAGATTTCTTAGCCCGCGTATTTGAAGGAAGGAGGAGAGGGTTGAGGATATCCGAAATATCCCCATCCAAGTCCCCCCCCTCGTCAATTCCTATTTTTGCCCGCACAATCTGTGTGCATTTGGAGCCACAAGGGATCTCCGCTTCCCAAGCTTCGGCCCTTCTGCCGGCAATGACACGCAGGAAGCGGCTGACTTGTCGCTTCCCACGGAATCGCTTCGAAGTACGGACTTCGAGCGTGACCGCGGCCGCGAACGCAACAGCGACCGAGAAGTAGAACGCGGTCGCAGCTGCCTCCGCGGTGGAGCAGTCTCTCTGGCTCTATCAGCCAGACTCCTTTCCTCTTTAGAGACTCTCACCCGCAGCTCGTTAGCTGCAGGTGAGGGTCCCTCGACACTCAAAACTGGGCGTGTGCGCCCTATCCGCGACCTCCGCGGAAACATGTCCAATAGTGTCCCCCCCAGATACGGTGGGACAGCCGGGCCCAGAAGGACCCGGGAGGGATTCTCCGGCTAAGCCGGTACCCTCCTGGGGTAATGTTTTACCAGAAGACATCCTGACCTTATACCCTGTAGACCGGTTTACCCCCCGGTAGCCCCCTCGCCGGGTATGCTCAGAGGTTAAGGGTTTGCCGAATGCTATCGACCGGATTAACGCACCGGCCATTCAGCCCATCACCGTCCGACGAAGCTTAGGCTTGCGTCCTCCGCTGTCCCCTCCAGAGTATGGAAGGGACAGCAGAGGCGTGAGATGTCGGAATATTAGCCACGGACGGTGGCTTCTCCCCATGCAAGCACAGGAAGAAGCCAGCGCCCACGCCCAGGGCACACCAATCCGAAAAATCTACCGTTCCCACCGAATATCCGGGTGACCGGGTCTGTCAAGTGTCATTTCAAGTGTCACAAGTGTTTTTGCTCAACTCATAGTTTTAATTAATAATTGAGTGGAAATAACTTTTATTTTAGAACTAAAGTATGATGTCAGTGTGTACTAAAGTGCGTGTCATGTGAACGAGTTATAATCATCCATCAAAAACTTACTGTTATTACGAAATCATTAAAAAACTGCAGTGATAACAAACATACACATAACTATACACAACTAATAAATAACGGATCGTTTGACATACTCGGTGTTGTCAGACAAAATAAATAGTAAAAGGGTTACCAATACAAAACCGGAGTTTCCCTGACGGATAAAATCTACCAATTAGTAGAATTCTTATATTCTTATTGGTTGATAAATATTTAAAATATATTGCATACTGCTTGTTAATTACAAATTACCAAAATTATTGATCTGAAATTGATTAATCATTTCATTTGAAGAGGTTTTCCTATAGAACCAACCATGATGTGCAAAAAGTGCGGAAAAGTTATAAAAGCTAACGAAATAAAGTGTTGCAGCGTCTGCTCAGATAATTTCCATTACCAATGCCTTGGGATTACTACAGAAAACTTTGGAAAGGAATCGAAACAACTGAAGTCATCATGGAAATGCTCGGACTGCAAGACTTCAACAAGGCGAAGTGAAATGTCTGCATCGCAAATAGACAGGAAAGACCTCACTAACTCTCTCACCTTACAGATCCCCTCATTTATGAGCAGCACCATCGTCAAGGAACTTAAAGATCATATAGATGAAAAAATAAATGAAGCTACCATTAGAATTCTTAACGACTTGAAGTCTAATCTAAATGTAGAAACAGCAAATTTAAATAGTACCTTAGAAGATTTGAAGAAAACTGTATCATTTATATCAGATCAATATGATGAGCTTCTGAAAGTAACAAATGAAAAGAAAAGTATAATTTGCGACCTGCAAAGTGAAAACGAACAATTGCGATCAGAGATTACGCAAATAAACTCAAAGCTTGACCAGATGGACCAACAATCTCGTAACAGCAACATCGAAATTCAATGTGTACCGGAGTTCAAAAATGAAAATCTACTGACCATTGTGACTCAACTGGCCAGAACTATTTCGTATGAACTCAAAGATTCGGATATTGTGAATTACCACAGAGTACAAAAACAGAATCAGGAATCAGGCCGTCCCCGCTCCATTGTAGTTAAATTTGTGGCTACCTATATTTACTATTATATAATTATCCACATATATACATAAATATAACATATACACATAAATATAACATATATACATAAATATAACATATATACATAAATATAACATATACACATAAATATAACATATATACATAAATATAACATATATACATAAACATACCATATATTCATATTTCTAATAAGATGTAATTTATAACTATTAATTTCATATATTATATTTACTAAATATATTTAATACACCTACATGGTAATATAACATAATATTTCATACATACAAAGGTTTACTATAATTATTAATTTATTTCTAATTGCCTTGCCTCACAATCGTATCGGTCATTATAATGATAATATAAATCGTACGATATAAATTGCATAGGAGACCGGTCGCCGCAGGCGCATATAACTGGTTCGATAGTATTGTTCGGAACATTCGAGTAGTCATGCGACGGCTCTGAGACGCAAAGCCCGTGTCACCTCGCTTACTGCCTACCGCGCTTACTTAAGTACATCCTGTTAATTGTTCCTATTTTCTGTATATTTCTGTATCTGACTTCATTCTTTCTTCTGAACTATTTTGTGAGTGTGCTGTGCTTTCCAATAAACTTTCTTCTGTGCTTGTGTACCTATTGACTTTCTTCTAACCACCAACTATCAAACACAACCTGCACCGCACCCCCATAACTGGTGACCCCGTGGAACACGTAAGGATGAGTGGCAGTGAACACAGTGACCATAGTGACCAAAGCCGTGGTTCGGTAAAATCTGCTATATCACACCATAGTGATAAAAATATTACCATGCGGCCGCCTAAACCGATGCGCGTTTACACTGACCGACACGACATATCGTCGAGTCGTCGGAAGGTCACTTTAAAGGTGCCTCAATTTTCACCGGAGGATCCGGAATTGTGGTTCGGGCTACTAGAACGACAGTTTGAAGCGTATGGCATAGTGGACGAATCTTTTATGTTCACTACCGTTACTAATAATTTGGACATTCAACATGCGAAGGCCGTCAAAGATATCATTATGAAGCCTCCCACTAAGAATGCCTACACAAAAATAAAAACAGAGCTGCTTCGAAGGCGTGAAATGAAGGTCAAGCAGTTGCTCAACCAAGAAAAACTGGGTGACCGAAAACCTTCACAATTTTTGCGTCACTTGCAAGACTTGGCTGGACCCTCTGCTGCAGATGACATCGTGAAGCAAATATGGTGTAATCAGCTACCAATCGGCATTCAGACTGTTCTAGCGTCACAATCGAAGCAAAAATTGGAGGAGCTTGCTGACTTAGCTGACCGTATTTTTGACCTGACCTCGCCACCAGTTGTTGCAGAGACTTACCCCGGCCCATCAACATCGATGTCCAATGAGATCGCCGAGCTAAGGATGATGGTGGCGCGCCTTGAAGCGAAGCTTGATAAACATTCCTGTGGGTCGAACAGCTCCCAAAGCCGTTCAAGGACGCGACATTGCCAATCCCCTTCGCGTCCCCGGTCACGGTCAAATTCAAGCTACAAAAAGTATCCAGTCTGCTGGTATCACGCCAAGTTTGGGATGAAAGCCAGCAAATGCATCAAACCGTGTGATTACCACAAGTCGGGAAAATCCACGGGCAGTCGCTAATGGCGGCTGACGATTGCCCAGCTTCAACAGGCCGCCTCTTCGTTTTCGACCGCAGCACTAACATGAAATTTCTGGTGGACACCGGCAGCGACTTATGCGTTTATCCTCGTTACGCGCTGCGTGATCGTCGAGCCAAAACTGACTTTCAATTGTGCGCGGCCAACGGAACATCTATAGACACTTTTGGTGCCATTGAACTTAAGCTTGATTTAGGTTTACGACGCAACTTTACATGGCGCTTTACTGTTGCAGACGTCACTAAAGCTATTATTGGCGTAGATTTCTTAAGCTTTTACAATTTAGTTGTAGATGTTCGCAAACAACGGCTTATTGATAACACCACTACTTTGTCTGCAAATGCTTGTATTGCCAATTCTAATGTGTTTTCTATTAAGGTAGCAATGGGTGACACGCGTTTTCATGTCTTGTTAGGTAAGTTTCCAGAAATTACACGCCCATCTGGCACACCGTGGACACCAAAGCATAACATCGTGCATCATATTCGTACAACACCCGGGCCTCCTATATTTTGTACACCCCGTCGACTCGCTCCTGACAAATTGCAGATAGCTAAGAAGGAATTCGAGCTCATGCTCGCTAATGGAACAGCACGTCCTTCCGAAAGCTCCTGGGCATCTCCTCTCCACCTAGCGCCTAAGAAAGATAACGGCTGGCGACCATGTGGTGATTACCGAATGCTTAATGCACGGACTATACCAGACCGTTATCCTATTAGGCATATCCAGGACTTTGCCCATAGTATAGCTGGTTGCAAAGTTTTTAGTACCATCGACCTAGTCAAAGCCTATAACCAAATCCCGGTCTACGAGGAAGATATTAAGAAGACTGCCATCACCACACCGTTTGGAATGTATGAGTTTCCCTGCATGACATTTGGGCTCAGATGTGCAGGGCAGTCGTTTCAGAGGTTTGTGGACGAATTAACGAGAGGTCTAGACTTTGTTTACCCCTACTGTGACGACTTTCTTGTATTTTCAAAGGATTTTGACCTCCATGAAGTTCATCTTCAACAGTTGTTCCAACGCATGAAGGAATATGGTGTTCTGATCAACACGTCCAAATGCGTATTTGGTGCTAGTGAGGTAACTTTTCTCGGTTACCACATTTCCGAAGCAGGTACGAAACCTCTCGAGTCTAAGGTTGAGGCCATCAAGGACTTCCCTGACCCAAAGACGGTAAAACAACTTAGACGATTCTTGGGGATGTTGAACTTTTATCGGCGATTTTTACCCAACGCTGCATTGATACAAGCCCCACTTAACGCTTTACTTGTTGGTTCAGTCAAAGCATCTCAACCGATTGACTTCACTAGCGAAGCACTTTGTGCCTTCAACCAGTGTAAGCAAAACCTTGCAAATGCTGCTTTACTTGCACACCCAGACTGTAATGCTAAGCTTGCTGTCGTGACAGACGCATCTGATTTGGCAATGGGTGGCGTGTTACAGCAATACAAGGATGGCAGTTGGGAACCACTCGCATTTTTCTCGCGAAAATTAAGTCCCACACAACAAAAGTATTCCCCGTACGATCGCGAACTTTTAGCAATCTATGAAAGCATAAAATACTTTCGTCATATGTTAGAAGCTCGTCATTTTATTGTATTTACGGATCATAAGCCGATCATTTACGCTTTTCATGAGCGAAAAGCCAACTGTTCGCCTCGTCAGTACCGACATTTAGATTTTATCTCGCAATTCACGACTGATATACGTCATGTGTCTGGCAAGGACAATGTCGTTGCCGATACATTATCACGCATCGATGAATTGCAGATGCCAATCAATTTTGACGAGTTAGCTCAATCTCAAGCTTCTGACGATGAACTTCTCACATATATTGATGGTGAATTTTCACTCCATCTGGAGAAATTCAAAGTTCCTGGAAGCAATAAGGAACTGTATTGTGATGTTAGTACTCCATCACCACGTCCTTTTATCACAAAAGCTCTCAGAAAGCCACTCTTCGACAACCTCCATAGCTTAAGCCATCCAGGTGCCATAGCAACCACAAAACTCGTTGCTGAACGCTTTGTCTGGCCTGGCATGCGTAAAGATTGTCGTGAGTGGGCTCGTAAATGTCTAGCTTGTCAACGTGCCAAAGTAAATCGCCATGTATCAGCACCGTTGGGGACATTCGATTTACCACGCGCTCGATTCGCTTTTATTCATGTGGATATTGTAGGTCCACTTCCGCTTTCACACGGGTTCCGATATTGCTTGACGGTAGTTGACCGTTTCACCAGATGGCCCGAAGTTACGCCAATGATGGATATGACAGCCGAAACCGTCGGTAAGGCCCTGATTTCCTGGATATCCAGATTTGGATGTCCTACGGATATCGTTACCGACCGCGGCCGGCAGTTTGAATCCACTCTTTTCCAGTACCTTGGAAAAGTAATAGGATTCAAACATCGCCGCACAACTGCATACCATCCTGCGTGCAACGGTCTGGTGGAACGGTTCCACCGTCAACTAAAAGCGGCAATAATGTGCCATGCAGACCTCAATTGGGTTGATACTTTGCCTTTAATATTACTAGGTATCAGGTCAGCCTATAAGGAGGATTTAAAAGCTTCTTCGGCCGAGTTGGTTTATGGCGAGCCTCTTCGTCTTCCTGGAGAATTTTTCCAGGCTACCGTTCCAGACTCAACTGATATTTCAGATTTCACCACTCGCCTACGCCACTTTGCCGTTAAGCTCTGTCCATCACCTGCAGCTAGACACACTAAAAATAAAATATTTATTTACAAAGACTTGAACACTTCAAGCCACGTATTTTTACGAGACGACTCGGTTCGAGGTTCCTTACAGCCTCCGTACAGTGGTCCCTATCAAGTGTTAGAACATGGTGACAAGACTTTCAAAATACTGGTCAAGGGTAAAAGTGTCACAGTAACAATAGACCGACTTAAACCGGCTTATCTACTCGTAGACCCTTCCCCTACTCCAATTCCTACCCTTCCCTCTTCTTCCCTTAATTCCCCTAAGGTCTTACCTGATCCTGTCCCAGGGCATCCTCAAGCTCCTGCTGAATCGGAAACTAGAACAACTCGTTCTGGTCGCAGAGTTCGATTTCCTGATTATTATCGACCGTAGCACGGTCTCTGGGGGGGAATGATGTGGCTACCTATATTTACTATTATATAATTATCCACATATATACATAAATATAACATATACACATAAATATAACATATATACATAAATATAACATATATACATAAATATAACATATACACATAAATATAACATATATACATAAATATAACATATATACATAAACATACCATATATTCATATTTCTAATAAGATGTAATTTATAACTATTAATTTCATATATTATATTTACTAAATATATTTAATACACCTACATGGTAATATAACATAATATTTCATACATACAAAGGTTTACTATAATTATTAATTTATTTCTAATTGCCTTGCCTCACAATCGTATCGGTCATTATAATGATAATATAAATCGTACGATATAAATTGCATAGGAGACCGGTCGCCGCAGGCGCATATAACTGGTTCGATAGTATTGTTCGGAACATTCGAGTAGTCATGCGACGGCTCTGAGACGCAAAGCCCGTGTCACCTCGCTTACTGCCTACCGCGCTTACTTAAGTACATCCTGTTAATTGTTCCTATTTTCTGTATATTTCTGTATCTGACTTCATTCTTTCTTCTGAACTATTTTGTGAGTGTGCTGTGCTTTCCAATAAACTTTCTTCTGTGCTTGTGTACCTATTGACTTTCTTCTAACCACCAACTATCAAACACAACCTGCACCGCACCCCCATAAATTCAATAGCCCCAGAGTGCGAGATAACATTTTGGCATCGGTGAGGATGTTTAACAAGAACCACTCTGATGATAAATTGAACACAAGTCACTTGGGCATCGGAGGAAATAAGAATGCAGTGTTTGTTACCGAGCATCTTTCACTAATTAACAAGAAACTACATGCCGCAACAAGGGCAGTTGCTAAAGAAAAGAAATATGATTTTGTTTGGGTCCGTGGTGGTCGAATTTTTGTGCGTAAAGACATTAACTCTAAGTCTATTGTAGTTAATAATGAAATATTAAAGTCTTTGTAGTATTAGTAAGTAGGTATTAGAAATTATAAGAATTTTCCAAGATTTACAAATAAGGCACTCGGATTTTTCTAAAATTCAATCTGTCTGTATATTATCAAAATGTACGTGGTCTCAGAACTAAAACAGTAGATTTTTAAAAAAATGTTTTAAATGAAAATTTCGATGTAATTGTGATAACCGAGTCATGGCTTAATGATACTGTGTTTGACCATGAAATTTTGGATTATAGATATAACGTTTTTCGGCGTGATCGTTGCTCTACTAGGTATTCTTATAAAAAAGAGGGCGGAGGGGTATTAGTAGCAATTCTTAAATCCATAAATGTGCTACGGATGCAGGCCTGGGAGTCAAAGTCCGAGGAACTGTGGATTTCCATCAAAATTGGGCGTAACAGAAATGCATATTCATTAAATATATGCTCCGTTTATATACCACCGCCCGTCATTGCCGAGCATATTGAGGAATTTTTAAATAATTTTAGTAAGGTTGTGAATAGCAAATTATGTAAAAACTCTCACACGATTCTAATAGGAGATTTTAACTTTCCTCGTATTACATGGCAACGGAATGTTTCACCGGGGATATGTTCACCCTTACCAAGTGGAGATTTGGTTGAAGGAAAGTTCTTGGAGGAAATGATGTTTTGTGGGATGGAACAAATTAACCATATTCATAACAGCAATCACCGTATCCTAGATCTAGTTTTTTCAAATTTTCCTGACCAGATTCAGGTTGTCGAGGCGGATAAACCTCTGACCAGGCTGGACCCGCATCACCCAGCAATTATAATTAGCTTACACCTAACTAATAATAAATATCTTAGAACGGACCGTAGCCCTACGCTTAACTTTAACAAATCTAATTTCGAGGCAATTAATGAAAAACTGGCTCATATTGATTGGGACGAGGTATGGCAGCATTTACCCTTTAGCGAAGTGGACAGTAAGGTAGAAATTTTTTATTTGAAAATTCAGCCTATAATTGCAGAGTTTACGCCACTTTCTCGCAAACGTAACCAAAGATATCCGTCTTGGTTTAGTAAATCTCTAATAAAGTGTCAAAAAGAGAAAGCTAAATATCACAGTCGTTTTAAAAAATATCTCAATTTGATGGACAAATTTGCTTACGAGTTACTTAGAGACAGATGCGAGACTATGATAAAAGAATGCCTCCGAGATTTTATTAATAACGCAGCGACTACTATTCGAACAAACCCAAAATATTTTTGGTCATATGTTAATGCCATGAAGTCTAATGGTACCGCGTTACCAGATCGTATGACATTAGGAAATAAACATGCCCAAAGTGGTCAAGGGATAAGTGATCTTTTTGCGGAGCATTTTAATTCAGTCTATAACATGTTGGGAACGGGGTTAAAATCAGTTGATGTGAATATGGCTACAATTAACGTGCCAAATCTCTGTAATGTAAGTCTATCCGAATCCGAAATACTGAAAGCACTCACAGATTTAGATAGTACTAAAGGCGCGGGCCTAGACGGTATACCACCCATCTTACTAAAAAAATGCGCTAAATCGCTTCTATATCCACTAACACAGATATTTAATTTATCGCTTCGTTTAGGCAATTTTCCAACGAAATGGAAAAATGCTCGCATTACCCCAATATTCAAAGATGGGGACATCTCGGAGGTGTCTAATTATCGACCAGTTTCCATACTTTCTTCTTTTGGTAAAGTTTTTGAATCTCTTGTTGTAAAAAAAATTTATTGGCATGTTAAACAACAACTTCATCCGGCGCAACATGGTTTCCTCCCAAAGAAATCAACAACATCAAATCTTTTATGTTTTGTTAGTGATATTGCAGATGCATTGGACGAAGGGAAGGAGGTACACGCCGTGTATACTGATTTTAGCAAGGCCTTTGACCTTATTAATCACAACATTCTGCTAAATAAGATGGAAAACATGGGTATTCATGGGTCATTAAAGCGTTGGTCTGAATCATATTTAAAAAATAGATCTCAAATGGTAGTGGTTCAAGGTTTTAAGTCTCAGTCAAACATTATACCATCAGGGGTACCCCAGGGCTCGCATATGGGCCCCTTATTATTTTTGATTTTCATAAACGATTTGGCTTGTAAATTGGAATGCAAATTCACCATGTATGCCGACGATCTAAAATTGTATCAAATTGTTAACTGTGACGATGATCTAATAAAGTTGCAAAATGAAATCAATAAACTGTCTGGATGGTGCATCGAGAATAATATGATTCTGAATCCTAGTAAATGTAAGCATATTAAGTTTACCAGGAAAAGAAACCCATCCAAAGCAATATTGTCTATTAATAATGTAGCCCTGGATGAGGTATCGCAGATTCGAGACTTAGGCGTAATTATGGATTCTCAACTAAATTTTAGACATCACACGGATCACATAGTGCAAAAAGCTTCCCGTCTCTCTGGTTTTATATCTAGGCAACTGAAAGCATTTAGGGATCCCTGTGTGACTATACCTGTTTATAATTGCATAGTTCGCAGCATATTGGAATATGGAAGTCCAGTCTGGAACCCAACTTATGATGTTTACCGTAGTAAACTAGAGCGAGTCCAAAAACGCTTTCTATATCAACTCTCATATGTTAATAACCAATGTAAAAACCTTATGTCATACGAAGCAAGGCTAAACCATTTTAACATGTCAACTTTACAAATAAGACGGAAAGGTGCGGATATTGTTTATCTTTATAAGTTAATTAATGGTCATATAGATTGTGAAAGTTTACTGGAGAGAATTCAATTTGTTGTACCTCGCCAAAGTAGTAGACTTTGTAATAGGCGCACATTTGAAACGGCTCATTGCCGAACCAATATTGGACAACATGCTCCATTTTATAGAATGGCCTCAAGTTATAATGGCATACGACAGCTTTTTGACATCTTCTCCAGTGGCTTAGCATCAGCTAAACATTGTATCAAAAAAAGCTTGAAGAGCCAATGCTCTGAAAATTGTTAACTTTTCCATTTGTTTTAGTCAATTTTTAATTTAAATTTTTAGTTTAAGTAATATTGTCCTAATTTATTTTTATACTTAATTTTATTCTTTAATTTAAGTTTTTAGTTATCAAAGCGTGTTCACTATTTTAGGGCATACAATTTGGATATTTGTTTTATATACTTTTGTGTCTTATATGAATGATTTATTGTATTGTCCGATTTGTGAACCAATTTAAAAAAAAAAAAAAAAAAAAATATATAAATATTCGAATAGGACCGATAGTCTCGGACAACGAGGAGGTTTTCCGACCACGTGCCCCAACCTAACCTTTTTTTTTTTTTTTGTTTGCGCTGGGAAAAAATGCGTTACGCATACCCGCCCATTGGGGGATGGGCGGGTTATGTGGGACTCTCCGGCTACTCCGGCATACCCACTAAAATAACCCAGCGGCACTCCCACATCGTCTGTGTGGAGGGGGACTGGGAAACCGGCACAGCCTTTACGTCCAGTCCCCCACCGACGACCGCCCGCATTTACTGCGGGGCCCTCACGCCCCTCCCTTAGTGGAGGGGCCCGGGAACGACCGTGAGTGCTCGGCCGTTCCCGCCCGACGAGGGTGGTGATTGGTGCAATGCGAGCGAAGGCGCCCCCGCGCCTATCGCCCGCTAATCACCACCGGGAGGTGGGATGCGACGATCGTACAGCCGCCTTCTCCCACCCCTTCTTCGCCTGCGGAGCAGCGGCGCGAGAGGATCGTCCTCCCGCGCGCGCTCCGCCGCCTCCTTTTGCGACATGACATTCTCGCAAAAGGAGGCAACCGCCGCCCAAGCCTCCTCACTCCCCAGCATGGAGTTCACCACACTGGGAAGTGAGAAGTCGAACCCGACTACATCGGTCAGGGCACGGCGCAGCCCAGCCCAGGCTGGGCACACCTCGAGGGTGTGCTGCGCCGTGTCCTCCGCGGCTCCGCAATGGTGGCACGCCGGGGTTTCCTCCCTCTGGATCCGATGCAGGTGCGCTCCGAAGCAGCCATGCCCGGACAACACCTGCACCAGACGGAAAGAGAGGAAACCGTGGGGGCGCTCGAGCCAATCCCGCAGGACTGGGCCGATCGCGTCCAGCGTCCGGCGTCCAAAGGTGGCGGAGGCGAGGTCCCGTGTCCAGTGGACAACGATTGCGTCTCTCGCCTCCCGCCGCACGGCCTCCCGCTCTTGCGCGGCGGGGCGCTCACCTAGCGCCCTACGCCGCGCCGCCCATTCGTACACTCTGGCAAGCACCCATGCCTCCAATTCCCAGGGAGGGGTGCCGGCCAGAGCGCACGCCGCCGCAAAGCCCAATGAGCGGTAGGCTCTCGCCACCCGCTGTGCAATGGCCCGTTGGGGCCTGCGGATGGCGGTTGCATTCTCCCTCCTATGAAGGGAGTCCGCCCAGATGGGTGCCCCATATAAGGCCATGCTCTTGAGGATGCCGGCATAGAGGCGCCGGCATCGCTCCTTGGGCCCGCCTAGGTTCGGGAGGAGCCATGAGAGGGCGTCCGCGGCCTTAAGCAGGCGCGTCGACAGCCCGCTGAAGTGCGGGCCGAAGCGCCACCTGCTGTCCAGCACGAGGCCCAGATACTTCATCTGGGCCCCGACCCCTATTCGGACGCCCTCCACGACGATGTGGGCGTCTGGAGGGCAGCGCTGCCGAGGCCCGTGAAAGAACACGGCCTCGGTCTTGTTCAGCGCTACCCTCAAACCAAGCTGGCGGATCCTACCTGCCACTAAGGATCCGCCAGCCGAGGCCAGACAGGCCGCCTCCCGAAAGTCCCTCCCCCGGGCAACGAGGAGAGTGTCATCCGCGTAGCAGATGACACTCGTGCCCTGGAGGAGGGTGCCCCGCAGGAGCCAATCGAATCCGATGTTCCACAAGAGGGGCCCTAGCACCGAGCCTTGTGGAACACCGGATTCCGCGCCGTAGCGCCTGATCCTGGCCGTCCTGTCCGCCAGGAGGACCTCCCGGTCCTCCAGGTAGTTGGCCAGGATCGCCCGCAGATATTGGGGCACTCCGTGATACCGGAGTGCCTCCAATATGGTCGAGTGGGGCACGGAGTTGAAGGCGTTGGCGATGTCGAACGACACCGCCAACACTCCGTCCCCAGCCTCGACCGCTTCCCGCACTTGGCCCTTGAGTAGGGCCAACGCGTCGACCGTCGAACGCCCTTGTCGGAACCCGAACTGGGCGTCCGACAGGTCTGGCCCTACCTCCCGCAAGTGGCTGTTAAGCCGGGTGGCGAGGATCCCCTCGAACAGTTTACCGACCTCATCGAGCAGAACGATGGGCCGGTATGCCGAGGGGGAGTCCACCGGGCGTCCCTCCTTCCGGAGCAGGCAAAGCTGCCCCTCCTTCCATAGTTTCGGGAACCTCCCAGCCGTCAGACACGCGCTGAAGAGGTCCCGAAACCTCTGCTCCATGAGGGACGCCGCGATGGCCACCACCCGTGCGGGGATGCCATCCGGTCCAGGGGCCGTCTTCTTCGCGCGGAGGGAAAGAACCCCCGCGCCAAATTCCTCCGCCGAAACCGGAGGGACCTCCTCCGCCAGCGAAGCCACCACCCCCCCCAGTGGGGGGTTCATCGTTGGTGGGGTGAATTCGGTCCTGCGCGGAAACAGCGACCGAACCACCCCATCCAGCAACGCCGGCTCTAGGGTCTCCGTTAGTGGGGGGCCATAAGGGCGAAGCTGGCTCCGCGCCAGCTTATACGGCCTCCCAAACGGATCCCTATCGAGGCCCTCCAGCATCTCGGCCCTCGCCGTGTCCTCGGCGGCGCACATTGCCGTCTTGAGGACCGTCTTTGCCTCTACGTAAGAGGCGTAGAGGCAGTCCTCCTCAGCCTGACATCGGCTGGTGCGCCGCCGACTCCGCGTGTAGGCCCTCCTGGCCTCCACGCACGCGGCCCGGAGCGCCGCCAGCTCCCCCGTCCACCAATAAACGGCGCGACGGGGAGGCGGACGGCGAGACCGAGGCATGCTGGAATTGCACACCTCGGTCAGGGACCCCCGCAGCCGAACCGCTGCGGCGTCAACGTCGCCAACGTCCACAGGGGGCGAGAGCCAGTCCTCGAGGAACGCCGCCTCCTGGGCTGACTCCCGGTCCAGGCGGGTGAGAGCCCACCGCGGGAAGGGAGATTGGCCCGAGCGGGCCATCCCCCGCGGGCTCTGGGTGGAGATGTCGAACCGCACATATCGGTGGTCCGACAGGGTCTCCACCCTCTCCTGCCGCCAGTTCACGACGCGGGCGGCTAGCACAGGGGTGGCGAACGATACGTCCACCACTGACCCTCCCTGTTGCCGCACACACGTGTGAACATCCCCCCTGTTTAGGAGAGACACGCCGCACGAGGCCGCCCAAAATTCGACGGCGCGCCCCCGGACGTTGCAGGACGCCGCTGAGTTACCCCAGGCCACCGACTTGGCGTTCAGGTCGCCCAACACGACGACCTGACGTGGTGCCGCCCTCCCGACGACTGCCGTAAGGACTTCGAGAAAATCCTCGAAGTCCCTTAGAGGGCGGTTTGGGGAGAAATAGACCCCGACCAGGGCCATTTCTCCCCACGCGGCGGCCACGTATCCCGGACCCCTCTCTAAAAGCGAGAGGGGAGGGGAGTCCGTGGCAGGCCGCGACACCAACGCCACCAAGCCGTCCCGATCACCCAGCCAGCGGCCAGGTACCGAGTACGGCTCGGCGACCACCGCCACGTCCACCAACCACTCGGCCACAGTCTGCATCAACAGATCCTGTGCCGCTCTGCAGTGGTTGGTGTTCGCCTGGAGAATTCGATGTTCGACCCTATGCATCGGACATCGCACCGCCCTCCTCCACGGCCGCCGAGGTCCCAGCTACTGGGGTGGTGGTGGCAGCGACAGGCCGGGTCGGCGCCTGCACTTTGCCCTTCTTAAGGGGAGGAATACAATTCCTCCCCTTCATAATGTGGCCCGCAGGGCGGCCACTGGCGGCACACACCGCGCAGTGCGGTGCGGTGGCCTCGCAGGAGGCGGCTTTGTGCCCCTCCTTGCCGCAGCGGTAACAACTGCCCGTCCTGTCGACACTGGACGAACAGAGGGCCCGGGTGTGACCGATGCCGAAGCACCGGTAACACCTCAGCGGCGGGACCTCAAGGGCCCGGACCGCAGCCGAGCTGAAGCCGACGGCGAGCCGTCCCTTCTCGAGGACGGCTTTGGCAGCGGCGACTGGGCACTCCAGGCGAATGGTGCCCATGCCGCCGCGCCCGGGCCTGATGCCCCCGCCCTGCACCGCTGCGACTGTGCAGCCCCCAATGGCTGCGACTGCTGCCACCACCTCCTCCTTGGTGACGGAGTCGTCCAGATCCGTCACCTCGAAGGCCGCCGACTTCACCGGCCTGGCCACCTTCGCGTCGTCCGCAATGACCTCTTGCAGCTTCGCTGCGAAGAGGTCAGCGTTCTTCCCGCCCTCGGCACCCGGGAACTCGAAGATTCGGGCCCCAGCCTGTGTCCGGCGGCATGAGACTTTACTGATCCCCAATTTGGTAGGATCAGCATTTGCACGCGCCCGCACCATTATGGACGCGTACGTCTCACCCCGCTCCGCGGCCTCTGCAGTGAGCGTCACCACAACGGCCGCGGTCTTGGGAGGAATTAAGTTCCTCTTGGCACCGGCTGGGGGGAACCTAACCTAACCTAACCTTTTTTTTTTTTTTTTTTATTTTGTTTGCGCTGGGAAAAAATGCGTTACGCATACCCGCCCATTGGGGGATGGACGGGCTATGTGGGACTCTCCGGCTACTCCGGCATACCCACTAAAATAACCCAGCGGCACTCCCGCATCGTCTTTGTGGAGGAGGACTGGGAAACCAGCACAGCCTTTACGTCCAGTCCCCCACCGACGACCGCCCGCCTTTATAGCGGGGCCCGCACGCCCCTCCCTAAGTGGAGGGGCCCGGGAACGACCGTGAGTGCTCGGCCGTTCCCGCCCGACGAGGGTGGTGATCAGTGCAATGCGAGCGAAGGCGCCACCGCGCCTGTCACCCGCTAATGACCACCAGAAGGAGGGAGGCGACGATCGTACAACCGCCGTCTCCCACCCCTTCTTCGCCTGCGGAGCGGCGGCGCGAGAGGATCATCCTCCCGCGCGCGCTCCGCCGCCTCCTTTTGCGACAAGACGTTCTCGCAAAAGGAGGCAACCGCCGCCCAAGCCTCCTCACTCCCCAGCATGGAGTTCACCACACTGGGAAGTGAGAGGTCCAGCCCAACGACAGTATTCAGAGCACGGCGCAGCTCAGCCCAGGCTGGGCACTCCTCGAGGGTGTGCTGCGCCGTGTCCTCCGCGGCTCCGCATTCATGGCACGCCGGGGTTTCCTCCCTCCGAATCCGGTGCAGGTGCGTTCCGAAACAGCCATGTCCGGACAACACCTGCACTAGACGGAACGAGAGGAAACCGTGGGGCCGCTCGAGCCAGTCCCGCAGGACTGGACCGAGCGCGTCCAACGTCCGGCGTCCAAAGGTGGCGGAGGCGAGGTCGCGTGTCCAGTGGAGGACGATTGCGTCCCTCGCCTCCCGCCGCACGGCCTCCCGCTCTTGCGCGGCGGGGCGCTCACCCAGCGCCCTACGCCGCGCCACCCATTCGTACACTCTGGCGAGCACCCATGCCTCCAATTCCCATGGAGGGGTGCCGGCCAGAGCGCACGCCGCCGCGAAGCCCACCGAGCGGTACGCTCTCGCCACCCGCTGTGCAATGGCCCGTTGGGGCCTGCGGATGGCGGTTGCATTCTCCCTCCTGTGGAGGGAGTCCGCCCAGATGGGTGCCCCATACAGGGCCATGCTTTTCAGGATGCCGGCATAGAGGCGCCGGCATCGCTCCTTGGGCCCTCCCAAGTTCGGGAGGAGCCATGAGAGGGCGTCCGCGGCTTTCAGCAGGCGCGTCGACAGCCCGCTGAAGTGCGGGCCGAAGCGTCACCTGCTGTCCAGCACGAGGCCCAGATACTTCATCTGGGCCCCGACCCCTATCCGGACGCCCTCCACCACGATGTGGGCGTCAGGAGGGCAGCGCTGCCGAGGCCCGTGAAAGAACACGGCCTCGGTCTTATTCAGCGCTACCCCCAAACCAAGCTGGCGGATCCTACCTGCCACTAAGGATCCGCCAGCTGAGGCCAGACAGGCCGCCTCCCTAAACTCCCTCCCCCGGGCAACGAGGAGAGTGTCATCCGCGTAGCAGAGATCCGTTTCATCGCTGGCCTTGCGGTCCACCAGCTCCGCGACGATGCCACGCATGCTGGCGGCCGAGGGACTTCTGGAAAGTCCCCTTCAGATGCGAGGACTTGGCGGCGACCTCCACGATCGCCTCTTCGTCCTCCAAGGCCATCTTCTCCAGTTCGGCCAGTGAGTGGTTCGCGTACAGGACGCGGGCCGCACCGTAATCGGCCTTGGCACGAGCGACGCGCGCCCGCTCTTCCCTGGCCGCAACCCGCTCCTCCAGCTCTTGCTGGAGCTGCTCCCGCCGTGCCAGGTCCAGCTCGCGCTGGGCGTCGGCTAAACCCACATTGTGGGTGTCTGCCGCTGTTGTGGGCTTCTTAGCCTTGACCCTTTTCTTCGACGAACCCGACGCCGAGGAGCCATCCGATCCGTCCTTCAAAAAGGTCTTCCGCTTTCTGGAAGCAGATCGCGATCGCGAATCTTCGACCGCCATCGAAGCGGAATCCGATACAATGGACTCATCGTCGGAGTCCACCTGCCCGCCGTAGAAGGCCCTGCCTTCATCCGACGCTAAGGAAGCGTCGCGTTGGCCCTGAGAAGGGCCTTTTGGTTGGCCCTGAGAAGGGCCTTTGGGTTGGCCCTGAGAAGGGCCTTTGGGTTGGCCCTGAGAAGGGCCTTTTCTGATGAAATGCCCGAGGGCATCCCGCGCGGGTTTTGGCATGTCAAACAAAGCAATATCGTAGCATACAAGGCAATATGGTCGCTACGATGCACAGTGCACTTTAGCCGTACCCAGTCTGCCACTCCGTTACGGTGGTCAGAACTGGGACGTTTCCGGGGAACGCGACGTGGACGCAAGCACTGTGGGGTGGTTCCCCAACGTGGTGGGGTGAATTCGGTCCTGCGCGGAAACAGTGACCGAACCACCCCATCCAGCAAGGCCGGCTCTAGGGTCTCCGTTAGTGGGGGGCCATAAGGGCGCAGCTGGCTCCGCGCCAGCTTATACGGCCTCCCAAACGGATCCCTGTCGAGTCCCTCCAGCATCTCGGCCTTTGCCGAGTCCTCGGCGGCGCACATTGCCGACTTGAGGACCGTCTTTGCCTCTACGTAAGAGGCGTAGAGGCGGTCCTCCTCGGCCTGACATCGGCCGGTGCGCCGCCGACTCCGCGTGTAGGCCCTCCTGGCCTCCACGCACTCGGCTCGGAGCCCCGCCAGCTCCACCGTCCACCAATAAACGGCGCGACGGGGAGGCGGACGGCGAGACCGAGGCATGCTAGAGTTGCACACCTCGGTCAGGGACCTCCGGAGCTGAACCGCTGCGGCGTCCACGTCCGTGCCCTCTACAGGGGGCGAGAGCCAGTCCTCGAGGAACGCTGCCTCCAGGGCTGCCTCCCGGTCCAGGCGGGTGAGAGCCCACCGCGGGAAGGGAGATTGGCCCGAGCGGGCCACCCCCCGCGGGCTCTGGGTGGAGATGTCGAACCGCACATATCGGTGGTCCGACAGGGTCTCCACCATCTCCACCCGCCAGTTCACGACGCGTGTGGCTAGCACAGGGGTGGCGAACGACACGTCCACCACTGACCCTCCCTGTTGCCGCACACACGTGTGAACATCCCCCCTGTTCAGGAGGGACACGCCGCACGAAGCCGCCCAAAATTCGACGGCACGCCCCCGGACGTTACAGGACGCCGCTGGGTTGCCCCAAGCCACCGCCTTGGCGTTCAGGTCGCCCAAAACGACAACCTGACGTGGTGCCGCCCTCCCGACGACTGCCGTAAGGACCTCGAGAAAGTTCTCGAAGTCCCTTAGAGGGCGGTTTGGGGAGAAATAGACCCCGACCAGGGCTATTTCTCCCCACGCGGCGGCCACGTATCCCGGACCCCTCTCTAAAAGCGAGAGGGGAGGGGAGTCCGTGGCAGGCCGCGACACCAACGCCACCAAGCCGTCCCGATCACCCAGCCAACGGCCAGGTATCGAGTACGGCTCGGCGACCACCGCCACGTCCACCAACCACTCGGCCACAGTCTGCATCAGCAGATCCTGTGCCGCTATGCAGTGGTTGGTGTTCGCCTGGAGGATGCGATGTTCGACTCTACCCATTAGTCGGTCATCGCACCCCCATCCTCCACGGCCGCTGAGGTCCCAGCCACTGGGACGGCGGTGGCAACGACAGGCCGGGTCTGCGCCTGTATTTTCCCCTTCTTAAGGGGAGGACCGCAGTTCCTCCCCTTCATTATATGGCCCGCAGGGCGGCCACTGGCGGCACAAACTGCGCAGTGCGGCGCGGCGGCCATGCAGGAGGCGGATTTGTGGCCCTCCTTGCCGCAGCGGTAGCAACTGTCCGTCCTGTCGACAGTGGACGGACAGAGGGCTCGGGTGTGGCCGATTCCGAAGCACTTGTAGCACCTCAAAGGCTGGTCCTCAAGTGCCCGGACCGCACCCGAGCTGAACCCGACGGCGAGCCGTCCCTTTTCGAGGACGGCTTTGGCAGCGGCAACTGGGCACTCTAGGCGAATGGTGCCCATGCCGTCGCGCCTGGGCCTGATGCCCCCGCCTTGTACCGCTGCGACTTCGCAGCCACCTATGGCTGCGATTGCTGCCACCACCTCCTCCCTGGTGACGGAGTCGTCCAAATCCGTCACCTCGATGGCCGCCGACTTCACCGGCCTGGCCACCTTCGCCGAGTCCGCGATGCACTCCTGCAGCTTCGCTGCGAAGAGGTCCGCGTTCTTCCCGCCTTCCGCACCCGGGAACTCGAAAATACGAGCCCCCGCTTGTGTCCGGCGGCATGAGACTCTGCCGATCCCCAGCTTGGTGGGATCGGCATTGGCACGCGCCCGCAACATTATAGACGCGTAGGTGTCTCCCCGCTCCGCAGCCTCCGCGGTGAGCGTCACCACGACGGCTGCGGTCTTGGGTGGAACCAAGTTCTTCTTGGGACCAGCTGGGGGGGAATTCTTCCCTTTCCCCTTTCCCTTGCCAGTCGACGACTGACCGGCAGGGGTGGTGGCGGAGACGGCTGGGGCTGGAGGGGTGCTCTTCCCCTTCCCCTTCCCTTTTCCTTTGCCAGTCGCAGACGACTGGCTGGGAGTGGTGGTGGCGGGGACGGCAGGGACGACAGCTGCCGTCCTTTTGCCCTTGCCCTTCCCCTTACCGACCACCTTCGTCCAGCCCTGCTGGTTGGTCGGGGTGGTCGAAGGGAGAAGGGCGTCCTCCGTCTGGGAGGTAGGCACCGGCTCCTGTCGCCTCTTGTCCGCCGCAAGTGGCGGTCGGAGGCGTTTCTCCGGCAAGAGCCGGCCCTCTATACCCGCCAGACAGGATCTGACGAAGGCCCTCTCCTCTGCCATGACCCTGCGGAGGACATCTTCAAGGCCGGAGGAGGAGGCAAGGCCCTCTGCCGCAGGTCTGGGCTCGGATTGGGATGGCCGGGCCGTGGCTTCAGCCAGCTTCATGTGCAGCTGGCTGACCTCTGACTGCAGGCGATCTACCTTCGCCTGCAGTTGCCGCGTTTCGTCGCTGGCCTTGCGGTCCACCAGCTCCGCGACGATGCCACGCATGCTGGCGGCCCGGCATTTGAGGGACTTCTGGAACGTCCCCTTCAAATGCGAGGACTTGGCGGCGACCTCCACGATCACCTCCTCGTCCTCCAAGGCCATCTTTTCTAATTCGGCTAACGAGTGGTCCGCGTACAGGACGCGGGACGCACCGTAGCCGGATTTGGCACGGGCGACGCGCGCCCGTTCCTCGTTGGCCGCAACCTTCTCCTCCAGCTCCTGTTGGAGCTGCTCCCGCTGAGCCAGGTTCAACTGGCGTTGGGCGTCTGCCAAACCCACGTTGTGGGTGTCCGCCTCTTTCGTCGACTTTTTGGCCTTCGGTTTGTTCTTTTCGGAACCCGAGGCCGAGGATCCATCCGAGCCGTGCCTGAGGTACGCCTTTCGTTTTCCCGATGCCGATCGCGACCGAGAAGCCTCGATCACCATCACATCCGACGCAATGGACTCATTGTCGGAGTCCGTCAATGAGTCCACTCTCCCTCCGTAGAAGGTCCTCCCTTCATCCGACGCTAAGGAAGCGTCGCGTTGGCCCTGAGAAGGGCCTTTTGGTTGGCCCTGAGAAGGGCCTTTGGGTTGGCCCTGAGAAGGGCCTTTGGGTTGGCCCTGAGAAGGGCCTTTTCTAATGAAATGCCCGAGGGCATCCCGCGGTTGTTTTGGCATTTCCGACAAGTACGTAGCTCTCAAGGCAATAAGATCGCTACGATGCACAGTGCACTTTAGCCGTACCCAGCCTGCCACTCCGTTACGGTGGTCAGGACTGGGACGTTTCCGGGGAACGCGACGTGGACGCAAGCACTGTGGGGTGGTTCCCCTCCCCAACCTAACCTTTTTTTGTTTTTTTTTTTTGTTTGCGCTGGGAAAAAATGCTTTACGCATACCCGCCCATTGGGGGATGGACGGGTTATGTGGGACTCTCCGGCTACTCCGGCATACCCACTAAAATAACCCAGCGGCACTCCCGCATCGTCTATTTAGAGGTGGACTGGGAAACCGGCACAGCCTTTACGTCCAGTCCCCCACCGACGACCGCCCGCCTTTACAGCGGGGCCCGCACGCCCCTCCCTAAGTGGAGGGGCCCGGGAACGACCGTGAGTGCTCGGCCGTTCCCGCCCGACGAGGGTGGTGATTAGTGCAATGCGAGCGAAGGCGCCCCCGCGCCTGTCGCCCGCTAATCACCACCAGAAAGAGGGAGGCGACGATCGTACAACCGCCGTCTCCCACCCCTTCTTCGCCTGCAGAGCGGCGGCGCGAGAGGATCATCCTCCCGCGCACGCTCCGCCGCCTCCTTTTGCGACATTACATCCTCGCAAAAGGAGGCAACCGCCGCCCAAGCCTGCTCACTCCCCAGCATGGAGTTCACCACACTGGGAAGTGAGAGGTCCAACCCGACTATGTCGGTCAGGGCACGACGCAGCTCAGCCCAGGCTGGGCACACCTCGAGGGTGTGCTGCGCCGTGTCCTCTGCGGCTCCACACTCGTGGCGAGCCGGGGTTTCCTCCCTCTGAATCCGATGCAGGTGCGTTCCGAAGCAGCCATGCCCGGACAACACCTGCACCAGACGGAACGAGAGGAAACCGTGGGGCCGCTCGAGCCAGTCCCGTAGGACTGGACCGAGGGCGTCCAGCGTCCGGCGTCCAAAGGTGGCGGAGGCGAGGTCCCGTGCCCAGTGCAGGACGATGGCGTCCCTCGCCTCCCGCCGCACGGCATCCCGCTCTTGCGCGGCGGGGCGCTCACGCCCGCCGCGCCGCGCCGCCCATTCGTACACTCTGACGAGCACCCATGCCTCCAATTCCCAGGGAGGGGTGCCGGCCAGAGCGCACGCCGCTGCGAAGCCCACTGAGCGGTAGGCTCTCGCCACCCGCTGTGCAATGGCCCGTGGGGGCCTGCGGATGGCGGTTGCATTCTCCCTCCTGTGGAGGGAGTCCGCCCAGATGGGTGCCCCATACAGGGCCATGCTCTTTAGGATGCCGGCATAGAGGCGCCGGCATCGCTCCTTGGGCCCTCCCAGGTTTGGGAGGAGCCATGAGAGGGCGTCCGCGGCTTTCAGCAGGCGCGTCGACAGCCCGCTAAAGTGCGGGCCGAAGCGCCACCTACTGTCCAGCACGAGGCCCAGATACTTCATCTGGGCCCCGACCCCTATCCGGACGCCCTCCACCACGATGTGGGCGTCTGGAGGGCAGCGCTGCCGAGGCCCGTGAAAGAACACGGCCTCGGTCTTGTTCAGCGCCACCCTCAATCCAAGCTGGCGGATCCTACCTGCCACTAAGGATCCGCCAGCTGAGGCCAGACAGGCCGCCTCCCTAAAGTCCCTCCCCCGGGCAACGAGGAGAGTGTCATCCGCGTAGCAGATGACACTCGTGCCCTGGAGGAGGGTGCCCCGCAGGAGCCAGTCAAATCCGATGTTCCACAGGAGGGGCCCCAGCACCGAACCCTGTGGAACACCGGACTCCGCCCCATAGCGCCTGATCCTGGCCGTCCTGTCCGCCAGGAGGACCTACCGGTCCTCCAGGTAGTTGGCCAGGATCGCCTGCAGATATTGGGGCACTCCGTGGTACCGGAGTGCCTCCAATATGGTCGAGTGGGGCACGGAGTTGAAGGCGTTGGCGATGTCGAACGACACTGCCAACACTCCGTCCCCAGCCTCGACCGCCTCCCGCACTTGGCCCCTGAGTAGGGCCAACGCATCGACCGTCGAACGCCCTTGTCGGAACCCGAACTGGGCGTCCGACAGGTCTGGCCCTACCTCCCGCAACTGGCTATTAAGCCGGGTGGCGAGGATCCCCTCGAACAGTTTACCGACCTCATCGAGCAGAACGATGGGCCGGTATGCCGAGGGGGAGTCCACCGGGCGTCCCTCCTTTCGGAGCAGGCAAAGCTGCCCCTCCTTCCAGAGCTTCGGGAACCTCCCAGCCGTCAGACACGCGCTGAAGAGGTCCCGAAACCTTTCCTCCATGAGGGACGCCGCAATGGCCGCCACCCGTGCGGGGACGCCGTCCGGTCCAGGGGCCGTCTTCTTCGCGCGGAGGGACCGAACCCCTGCGCGAAGTTCCTCCGCCGACACTGGAGGCACCTCGTTCTCCGGCGAAGCAACCACCCCCCCCAGCGGGGGGTTCATCGTTGGAGGGGTGAATTCGGTCCTGCGCGGAAACAGTGACCGAACCACCCCATCCAGCAACGCCGGCTCTAGGGTCTCCGTTACTGGGGGACCATAAGGGCGCAGCTGGCTCCGCGCCAGCTTGTATGGTCTCCCAAACGGATCCCTGTCGAGGCCCTCCAGCATCTCGGCCCTTGCCGAGTCCTCGGCGGCGCACATTGCCGACTTGAGGACCGTCTTTGCCTCTACGTAAGAGGCGTAGAGGCGGTCCTCCTCGGCCTGACATCGGCCGGCGCGCCGCCGACTCCGCGTGTAGGCCCTCCTGGCCTCCACGCACTCGGCTCGGAGCCCCGCCAGCTCCACCGTCCACCAATAAACGGCGCGACGGGGAGGCGGACGGCGAGACCGAGGCATGCTAGAGTTGCACACCTCGGTCAGGGACCTCCGGAGCTGAACCGCTGCGGCGTCCACGTCCGTGCCCTCTACAGGGGGCGAGAGCCAGTCCTGGAGGAACGCTGCCTCCAGGGCTGCCTCCCGGTCCAGGCGGGTGAGAGCCCACCGCGGGAAGGGAGATTGGCCCGAGCGGGCCATCCCCCGCGTGCTCTGGGTGGAGATGTCGAACCGCACATATCGGTGGTCCGACAGGGTCTCCACCATCTCCACCCGCCAGTTCACGACGCGTGTGGCTAGCACAGGGGTGGCGAACGACACGTCCACCACTGACCCTCCCTGTTGCCGCACACACGTGTGAACATCCCCCCTGTTCAGGAGGGACACGCCGCACGAAGCCGCCCAAAATTCGACGGCGCGCCCCCGGACGTTACAGGACGCCACTGGGTTGCCCCAGGCCACCGACTTGGCGTTCAGGTCACCACACACAATGACCTGACGTGGCGCCGCCCTCCCGACGACTGCCGTAAGGACTTCGAGAAAATCCTCGAAGTCCCTTAGAGGGCGGTTTGGGGAGAAATAGACCCCGACCAGGGCTATGTCTCCCCACGCGGCGGCCACGTATCCCGGACCCCTCTCTAAAAGCGAGAGGGAAGGGGAGTCCGTGGCAGGCCGCGACACCAACGCCACCAAGCCGTCTCGATCACCCAGCCAACGGCCAGGCACCGAGTACGGCTCGGCAACCACCGCCACGTCCACCAACCACTCGGCCACAGTCTGCATCAACAGATCCTGTGCCGCTCTGCAGTGGTTGGTGTTCGCCTGGAGGATGCGATGTCCGACTCTACCCATTAATCGGACATCACACCCCTCTCCTCCATAGCCGCCGAGGTCCCAGCTACTGGGGTGGCGGTGGCAGCGACAGGCCGGGTCGGCGCCTGAGTTTTGCCCTTCTTAAGGGGAGGACTGCAGTTCCTCCCCTTCATAATATGTCCCGCAGGGCGGCCACTAGCGGCACATACCGCGCAGTGCGGCGCGGCGGCCATGCAGGAGGCGGCTTTGTGCCCCTCCTTGCCGCAGCGGTAGCAGCTGTCCGTCCTGTCTATTGTGGACGGACAGAGAGCCCGGGTGTGGCCGATGCCGAAGCACTTATAACACTGTAATATGCTGGGTGTTCAGGTGTTGTGAATAAAAACATATCTTACTCGTTCAGAGTCATTTTATTGACTCGGGTATGAATATAGCGAATAAGTTATCGGTGATGGATTGTACGCAGCGCCTAACAAGTATTATCTCATTACTTGCTCTTAAATCTTCATGTAATGAAACGAAATTGGCGAACGCAGAACGACAGTTAGACCTTTGCGTAAATAAAACTAATTTTGAGACTCCTACGTACGCGGAACAATTAAAACTGCGTTTACCAAAAAAAACCACCGCCCCCATAGTACAAACGCGAAGACCGGTTCCCTCAATTATCGCATATCCCACCGCTGAGCGATCGGCGGAGTACGCGACTTCGTCGGCGACTAAGGAAGCGCTTATGAAGGCCATAAAACCCGCGGACGACGGTTTTCAAATAGTAGGCGTTAAAAATAACTTCCAATTCTGGCGTTGTACTTCGAGTGGCAAATGAAAGCCAACTTAATAAAATACGATCTGTCGAGGCCATTCGTTCGGCGGGCTTAAAACTTCAAACTCCCTCCGGGCGACGACCGCGAATACTTATTAAAGATGTACCATCATCAATGGACGACCAGGTCTTCTTAACGGCTTTATATAGGCAAAATATCAAAGATGAGAAAAATATTAAGGTCAGCGAAGACGATTTTACATCTAAGACCAAAATTGTGCGAAAGCGTAACGTAGCTAATGGGCGCAAGTGGGTGGGAATTGAGCTCGAACCGGAAATACGAAAACATTTAGTCAACACTAAAGAAAAACTTTTCATCGACTGGGCTAGATGCCGCTTCATTGATGATTTAGAGGTAGTTCGGTGTTTAAACTGCCAGCAATATGGGCATGTTTTCAAGTACTGCAATAATAAATCACCTACCTGTGCCTTATGCGCAGAAGCACATCCAACAAAATCCTGTAGTCATCATGATGACCCAGAATTTAAACCAGTTTGTGCATCGTGTAAAGCATATAAAAAACCTCATGACCACAAATGCGGCTCGGAAAACTGCCCCACATTTAAGCATAAACTTGAGCAGTTAGTCCTAAATACCAAATATTAATATGGCTAACTTAAAAATAGGGCAGCTAAACCTTCACAATGATAGGGTTGCGACATCAGAGTTGGAAACTTTAGTCAATGAATACAACTTAGATATAGTGCTCGTACAAGAACAATATCAATATGCGCGTTTAAAAAATAAATTGGTGCAGCTAGACAACAGATCACGGGCTGCTATTTACGTCACGCGTACTAATTTTACGGTAAGCGCTATGCGAAACCTCATGACGTCACACTGTGCTGTCGCTGAAATATCATCCCCATCCTGGAAAGTTTACGTAGTGAGCTGTTATTTTCAGTATTCAGATCCTGTTGGTCCCCATTTACATCACTTGCGCACTGTTTTGATGTCCCTCAATGGACACAAAATCATTATTGGTGCAGATGTTAACGCATCCTCTACGTTATGGTATGGCAAATACCGTTCAAGCGATACAGAACGGCGTAATGCCGTAGAAGATTTCGTCGCTGAGATGAATCTATCAATACATAACACCCCTGATGCACCGCCTACTTATTGTAGCCCTACTGGCGAATCTTTTATTGACGTCACTTTTTCAAGCTCAGACGTCCGAGTAGATGGATGGCGTGTTTTGCCTGACGCTTCATCCAGTGATCACCGCTTAATCGTGTACGAGTATGTTCCTCGGTTGGTACAAAGACCTACGGCTACTTACGGTAATTATAGATATCGGCTCAAAGGGGCCGATTGGGATTTTTTCAGAGCTCTTTTTGCCGCGCATGCCAGGGATTTCACCCGGGATGAACTAACAACAGAAGAATGTGCCGTAATTATGTCGGATACTTTTACCTACTGTGCCGATATTGCAATAGGCCGCGTCCCTATCACTAATATTCGAAGATGCGATTGGTGGAATAACTACTTAGTTAAAGTTCGCTGTGAATTTCGGAGAGCACGTAAAAAATATAATAAACTAAAAAAACGTAAAATCGTAGGCGATGTTTTAAATAGTGCATATATTAATCTCAAAATTGCTCGTTCACGTTACCGCTCGTCAATAGAGAAATCCAAAGGCAATCTTATTAGAAAAATAGTCGATAAATTAGAAAAAGAAGGCCCGTGGTCACCCCTATACCATGAGTTCAAAGCAAATAGGTCTATAGATCTAGCTTATATTCAAAACTTAAAAATTAATAATACCTACACCAGTGGAATAGAGGAGACCACGGAATCCCTACTTAATTCGCTCATACCTGACGATAGTTCCTTGGACGATGATGACTACCACAAGCAGATTAGGCAGTGGGCAAATGATTCACCCGCTACGTATATGTCGAGTCTTCCTACTATTAATGAGTTTATAAATACTGTGAAATCGCTACCTGTTAACAAAGCGTCAGGTGAAGATAAAATATCCAACAAAATGATAATAGAAGCCACGAAACAATCCGGTCAATTAATATTAAAAGTTTTTAATCGTTGCATATCTGAAGGGACTTTTCCGCGTACCTGGCGCAACGGTTTTATTCGTATTATACCGAAAAATGGTGATAAACTGCCTGAGGACCCTAAGTCATATCGACCAATAACGTTACTGCCTTCCTTAGGCAAGCTTCTAGAACGACTTATCGTACCGCGATTGCTACCAGGAGGACCAAAATTTCATGGTAATCAATTTGGTTTTACTGCGGGTAAATCGACAGTAGACGCAGCTATCTCGGTGAGGAAAACTGTAAACTCGTCCGAATGTAAATACGTTTTGGCCATATTCCTAGATATTTCAGGGGCGTTTGATAACACGTGGTGGCCAATTTTGTTACAAAAACTGAAGTTACGCGGTTGCTACAGTAATATATATTCGATAATCACATCTTATTTTGTACATGGCTCTGCAACTCTTAAGCTTGGTCACTACAGAGTCACTAAATCGTTAACCATGGGTTGCCCCCAGGGCTCCGTGCTTGCGCCGTATCTTTGGAACTTGGGTTTTGATGATTTCTTGACATTGCCCTTGCCATCACGCTGCTCTCTAACGGCATATGCCGACGATGGCCTCTTACTTATACAGGGTGACTCCAGGAGAGAGTTGGAAAATCTGGCTCAAACTTGTTTAAGTATGATAAGTGAATGGGGTAAAAGAAATCGCCTTACATTTGCTCCCCATAAAACCTACCAACTCCTTCTGAAGGGTGAACTAAAATCTCCCCCGAGCGTAAAACTGAATAATGTTACTGTTAAACGTAAGATATCCACGTGTTATTTGGGTTTAGTTTTAGAAAAGAACTTCTCGTTTATAGAACATATTAAATCAGTTGGAGAAAAGGCTAAGCGAAACTTTTTTGCACTTACAAGGATATCAACGGCAACCTGGGGCCTTTCTTTCAATACTCTTAGAATCATCTACGGAGCCACTTATCTTGGGTGTATATGCTACGGCTCGCCTGTGTGGGCTGATGGGGCTACCATCGGAGCTGCTCGCCGTAAATTACTACAAAGCCAAAGGTTGGCGTTGATATTTTTGTGTAAAGCCTATAGAACAGTAAGCACAGAGGCCCTACCTGTACTAGCGGGTGTACTTCCGGTTGATCTTGAGGTTCAAAGACGAGCAGCGATGTATTATTCTACGCGAGAAAATTTAAATAATGATTTCTTATCATTACGCGACCGTGCTAAAATATCCAGGCTATTTATGCCAATTGCTAACTTAAATGACGAACTGCTAAATGAATGGCAATGTAGATGGAATACCTCAACCAAGGGTCGCCATCTGCACCAGTTCTTTCCGGACATACGCGAACGGTTAAATAAAACTTGGCTAATCATAGACCATTGTGTTGCACAATTTCTTACCGGACACGGCAATTTTAAAAGTAAATTGTTTAGTTTCAAATTAGTATCTTCACCAATCTGTCTGTGCTCAACTTCCTGTAACGAATATGAACAAACCGCTCACCACATACTTTGGGAATGTGATCTCTGGCAAAATCAGCGTGATATTATGTTAAACAGCTTGCAACCAATATCTGGAGTAGTTTATTATACGGATCTTGTAGCAACAAGGAACAACTTCCGTGCGTTTAAGCGCTTTTGCCATACCTACTATTGGAATCAAATATAACAGCTCACTTAGGACCCTTAAATTAATCCTTGGTGCTCTTGCAGCTGGCCTCTCTAGTTGCAATTCTCTCGTTTAATGAGGCTATAGCCTCTTTATATCATTCTGTCTCCCGCTTTGCTCTGGAGGGAAGTGGAACTATTCATTTCTAACTCCTCCTTTTCTTCTTTCTGATTAAATTCGTTGCGGGATCCAAGACAGTTAAAGCCATTCCCCGGGACATGCCTGAGCCTCACCGCTCAGTGTCATTTCATTGTGTGCCACTGTTGATCCTGGCTTACAGGAGTTGCAGTGGTGGGTAAGAGGGAGGGACTAGTCCCTTTAAAAAAAAAAAAAAAAAAAAAGTCATTTTATTGAATACTAAAAATATTAAACATAAAGTACAATAATGTTCTAATTACGCAGCACCTAAGTTTAAGTTGCAACCTATGCAATATTCGCACACGTATACCTATTTTAACTAATTGACAAAGAAATCTATAATATTATATTTCATTACATTACAACTCCCCCGAAAAATGTCTGTTGCCACCTTCCCCTTTTTAAGGAGAAAAAAAACTTACAAAATATCAAATTTAAAATATTATACCTACCCAATTATTTCATATAAGTATTTTTATATAAACCAAATATATTTAAAATTATTTATAACAATTAAGAATACAATAAAAGCTTAATGCTAACTAAAATACCTTTTAGTGTTATTCTTATGTATAATATATTCTTTATTATCCTTTAAGATCTTAACATTAGGTGAAACTTCCTCAATAACTTCATAGGGACCGTTATATATGTTTTGAAGTTTATTACCTGTTTGGTTTTTTATAAGAATTAGGTCACCCCTTTGGTAAGTTATGGAGTAAGTTTTTTTTGTCATACATAAGTTTTCTTTTAAATTTATTTGTTAACAAATTCTGCTGGGCATCGTATTGTGCTCGCTGTAGACGATATTTCATTTCTTTTGGGTAATCATTGTAATTATACAAAGGTTCAACTGAAGTTCCAAAATCTGACGGCAATTTACAACATTTACCAAACACTAACTCAAATGGTGAGTATTTTGTTTCTGAATGCACTGTAGTATTGTAAGAGAATGACCAAAATGGTAACCAATCACTCCAATCAATATTATTCCTATCACACTGAATTCGAAGATATGAGCCTAAATGTTTGTGACTGTTTTCTAATGAGCCTATAGTCTCATGGTGATAAGGTGTGGAATTTAAATGTTCTATTTTTAATATTTTACACACATTTTCCATAATATTACACAAAAACTCTGTACCTTTATCTGTAATGATTTGTATAGGTACTCCGTATCTCAAAATAAAATTCGAAACGAAGACTCTGGCTACTGATTCGGAATCCTTACTCTGCATGGGATATGCCTCTACGAATTTAGATAAGTCACATTGCAATGTTAAAATGTACTTATTATTGTTGATATCAGTCGGTAATGGACCCATAATATCTAACGCGACACGTTCAAATGCTGAACTTGCAGTATTTGTTATAACCATCGGCTCTTTTACAAGACGATTAGGGAATTTATTATATTGACATTGTTGACACTTTTTTACGTAATTAATGACATCATTCGTCATACCTGGCCAGTAGTAATATCTTTTTAAATTGCCTATCATTCTATTTATCCCTGCATGTCCACTAGTGGGTAACAAATGAAAGTCATTCAATATTATTTTTTTATCCTCGTGATTAAAAATTTTAATTATATCTCTTGTAATTAAAATTCTGGGTAACTTAATTTGCAACTTTTTCATATGACTTGCAAGTATTTTTATATTTGTTGCATTTTCTCTATTCTTAATAATTAATATTTCATTTATATTTTCTTTTTCGCACAACGATCCTAAGTCTCTCGCTAACTCCGACGGGGTAGATAATGATCGAGTATTTAGGTATATAGTACAACGCGAAGGTGCATAGATGCAGTATTCTATCCCAGAACAGTGAGAAATCAATTTACTTAAATCTTTGTCATTTATAAAAACTAATTCTATCACATCCTTGGGTTTTTTAAGAATTTCCACAGTCTCAGGTTGATCAGGCCTGCTACTGGTAGAACATTCTTCAGTCAAATTATTGTTATCAGTAGATATCTGAGACGTTAACTTTTTTGTTTGTGCTCTCGTCAGTACAGAAACTACTTGTTCTCCAATAGATTTTAAATCATCACAGGTCATTGTCATAGGGATTCGACTTAATGCGTCTGCAGCTGCATTATTTCGCCCTGGGATGTACACAATTTCAAAGTCATATTCTTCAAGATACAGTCTAAACTTCGTAAGTCTACTAGAGGGATCCTTTAAACTAAATAAATATACTAATGGCTTATGATCGGTAAAGATTTTAAACCTTCTGCCATACAGATATGGTCTAAAATGCCTTACTGCCCATACTATAGCTAGTAATTCTAAGTCAATTATAGGGTATCTACTTTCTGCGGACGTTAAGTTACGACTCGCGTAAGCAATTACGTGACCATTACTATTAGACAAAACCGAGCCTAATCCAGTCTTACAAGCATCTGTTCGCAGCTGAAAAATATTCGTTTCCGAAAAGTCAGGATACTGCAATATGGGCGGTGATATTAAAGCAGATTTTAACTCGTGAAAAGATTTGTCACATTCGGACGTCCATTTAAACTCTACATTCTTTTTACATAATTTATTTAATGGGTACGCAATATTAGCAAAGTTAGGTATGAAACGTCTATAATAATTAGCAAATGCTAAGTAGCGCTTGACGTCATCTGAGTTCGATGGCACCGGATAGTTGCACAAGGCCTTAATTTTGCTGTCGTCAGGAAGAATGCCATGTGATGTTATTCTATGACCTAAATATACTATTTCAGTGCGCAAAAATTCACATTTTATTGGATTTAATTTTAAATTGACTTTTCGTAAGCGTTCTAAAACTGTAATTAAGTTTTTATTATGATTTTCCATCGTTTTTCCTATCACAACACAGTCATCAAGGTAAATAAAGGCTTTTTTATAATTAATACCTGACATAGCAATAGTCATCAATCTTGAGAACACACTGGGAGATGTTTTCAAACCCATAGGTGAACGCTTCATTTGATACATTTTATCGGTAGTGAAGGCTGTGTATTTTCGTGAGTTTGGATCTAACTCTAACTGGTACATTTTGTTTACACTGAATGCTGTATACTTTCGCGAATTTTCCTCTAATGATAACTGATAATAGCTTTGTGAAAGGTCCAGTTTTGAAAAATAAATACTACCTGACAGAGAATCTAAGATATCTGTTATATTTGGTAACGGAAATTTATCATCCTTAATTTGGTTATTTAACTGTCTGTAATCAATAACTAGTCTCCATTTCTTTTCATTAGATCTATCCGACTTTTTAGGGACTAGCAAGACTGGGCTGGACCACTCCGATGTGGTTTCTTCTATTATATCGTTTGCTAACATTTCATCTATTTGTTTTTGCACCTCCTTTTTCAGGGAATGAGGAATCCTATAAGGCTTTATATAAGTGGGTGTAACGTTGTCTTTTAAAGTTATTGTATGTGTCATTATGTTTGTGGTTGTTAATTTGTCACCTGGAAGATGAAAAACGTCAGCATATTTTGCACAAATATGTTCGATGCTACGTTTCTCCTCTGAGTTCATATTCGATAAATTCAATAACTCAAATAATGTTTTAACGCGATTTACGCTATTTGTATTTTCCGAAAAATTACAAATATCAAAGTTATTTATGTCATAAACAGTAAGATCTTGAAAATCACACTCTACTTCGTTATCCGTAGTATTTAATATTCTTAACGGGATGCGACCATTATTTGGTTGCGAAATAATACCAGCGACGAAAACTCCTTGCTGGATTTCTTTTGATAAAACTACACAGTCACATGTCGACGTAGTTGGGATGAACCTTAATACTTCGCACCGAGGCGGTATCGAATGTCTATACCTGGCATTATAATGAATTTCAATAGGAATATGTTTATTATTCTTATAAAGTTGTAATATACTATCTCTATAGTTAATAATTGCTTCATAACGCTGTAAAAAATTATCTCCTAATATTCCATTTGCAGTGCAAGACATATTCTTAAAAACATAAAATTTTTCACTAAATACTTCGTTATTATAAAATAAGTTTAGAAAAATGTAGCCTTCTGACTCTAACCTACCACTTACGCCTCTAATGCTTATTCTATCACTACGCAATTGTTGCAACAACTTACGGTTTTTACTAAGCCATTCGTACTTTAGTACACAACGACTGGCTCCGCTATCAACTAAAAGATTAATCACTTCATTATCCACTAAAAATCTTACAGTACTACTATTATTAAAATTAAAAATAAAATTTTGCGAATTAACGAAAAAAATCGTTCGTTGCGACATTGGGAGTTACAATTTCGCGCGAACTGGTATTGCTAGTCGACTCATCGTGGGTAGTGTGCTGAACTTGGACAGAGGGTCTGTTTGACTTAATGCCGTAATGCCTATTATTTTGACCTCTAAGAAAAGTTCTACCGCGGCCACGATTAAATTGTCCGCGATGCGACGGTATGTTACCCGACGCTGCGCCCGGTGATCTCGCGTTACCGTGGTTGTAATTAAATGGATTATAGTTATTATTGTAATGTCCTCGAAAACGGTTATTAAAGTTTCTATGCCCGCGATTGGAGTAACTATGACGCTTAATGTTCATAATTTGGAATGACGAAGACAAGGATTGTTCGTCCATGGCAGTCCTGATAGCTTCCGGCAAAGATTGAAAATTTCTAGCCGCTATAATGGTACTCAATCTGGGGTCACTCAAACCGTCTGCGAAACGTTTTATGGCAATTCTTTCATTAGTGGTTTTGAAAGCATCGTAAGAATTGGGGCTATTTTCTGATTGGGCAATAGTTAAATTAACAAACAATTTTTCCAATTCATTGCCAAATGACTCAATGGAACGATTACCCTGCTTACACTGGTGTAATTTCCATTGTAATGCTACCTGGGATTTATTTTGTATTAAAAATTTATGCATGTCAGCTAAAAGGTTATCGACGGTGTCGTAAGTCGATTTCATACGCAATTTTGCACTTTCAGAAAGTCTAGTTTTAAGAACAAAATTAATTAATTCTTGCGATGACGAATCTAGGATCATTTTATTATACAACTCAATACAATCAATGAGTGACTTAGTAACAGATTCCTGTCCAGACATTACTGGCAACAATGAAATTGCAGTTTTTAAGTCAAATTCTTTTTTTGTAGACATTTTGACTTGCTTAGCCTCTTCAAAAGTAGATAAAGTAATTATTTTATTATATAAAATATGTACGTCGCTTATTATTTTATGAATAGCAGTGATATCACTTGTACTAATTTCCTTGCGTTCTATTCCTAAGTGCAACAGAGACAAAATACTTTCAAAGGAGGAATACAACTTTTTCGCTTCACTTATCTTTGTCTGACCAAGATTTAGTTGCCTTCTTTCAGGTCCTAATTTAACTAAATAATCTCTAAGATAATTTAACGAATTACGGATTTCATGTAACTGTATAATCAAACTAGACATAATATTTAACTAGATAATAAAAATGCATATCTATTTACGTAATATAGGTTAAGAAAAATGAAAATTACATACTTCTAAAGATAAAATAGCTAATAAAACATAACCTTTACGTTGGACTGCGCGTAGACCGGTACAAGCACGTGGCTGGTGAGGAGTTGGGCTGGCGCTGACGTGGCGTTGTGTACCTCGTGGCGACACTGCTGATGACTTGGGCTGCAGTTACGTGTGTTGACGGTTTGGGCCGGGCTATACCCTGGACACCTCCAAACCTTCTTTCTTCTTTCTTGTTATACGGCAGTCGTGGTCAGGTCAGCACGAGAAATAGTGGCCAAGTTATTTCTGTTCAGTTCTCGTTGCAAGTTGCGTACGTGGTGCTTGTTGCATTTCTTGAGGACGTAGTATACAACGGCGATACATAATATAACTATAGCTATGGTGACCAAGAATTCTATGGACTCCAAGCGTTCTGTGTGGTATTGCGATGTCGTTGCAGAAGCTTGTCCGTTGGCATTCTGTGCGATCACAACTTGCTCTTTTGACGCGGATTTTCCCATGGTATGTCTTGAAATCTTCTATATTGTAATCTTCTTCCTTGAAATCTTGATTTATATGTTCTTTAGACGGTGCCAAAGGCAAGGGTCGCCATGTAATATGCTGGGTGTTCAGGTGTTGTGAATAAAAACATATCTTACTCGTTCAGAGTCATTTTATTGAATACTAAAAATATTAAACATAAAGTAGAATAATGTTCTAATTACGCAGCACCTAAGTTCAAGTTGCAACCTATGCAATATTCGCACACGTATAACTTTTTTTTTTTTTTTTTTTTTGCGGGGTGGAAAATCCTGCATGGATGTCCTCCGCCTTGGGGGAGGCGGAGGGGTCTGTCAGACTCCTACTGACTAAAAACCACCCCGGTGTTCCATCTCACACCTGCGCCGGGGGTCGCGGGAACGAATGATACTTCCGCAACCCCAGCTGGTGCTGGCCCATGCCTGCGGACCTCCTCGCATTAGCGGGGGGAGTGAGGTGTTAAACTCTCCCCGCAACGTCTAAGAGGGGCGCGCGTGGAACACGTCGCGCCGCCGCCTCGGATCCAGATGTGTGGTGGGCGACGGACGCCCCCGAGTCCGTCGCCCCTGGACCCATTTAGGGGGGCTGGAAGAAGGCATTGTCCGCCCTCCGCCGACGCCCGGTGCGTCTGCTGCGGGCCGGATGAGAGGATGTAATCTCCCTCTCCCGTTCCGCAGCTTCCTTCCGCGAGATGACTGTCTCGCAGAAGGAAACCACCGCGTCCCAGGACTCCTCGCTGCCAACCATCGAGTTCACGACGGCCGGCAGCGACAAGTCACTGCCTACTCCAAAAATGAGGGCACGGCGCTGCTCCTCCCAAGCGGCACACTCTGCCAGCGTATGCAGCGCCGTGTCCTCCCGACAGTCGACGCAGTGGTGACACCGGGCGTCCGGCTCCCTGTTTATGCGACACAGGTACTTCCCGAAGCAGCCATGCCCCGAGAGTACCTGCGTCACCCGAAACGTCAGGGAGCCGTGCCTCCTCCCGAGCCAACGCTCGAGTATCGGCCGGACCGCCTCGATAGTGACGAGGCCGGCGGTTGGGCGCGATAGCCTGTCCCGCCATTCCGCCACCAGGGCCTCGCGAAGCTGGGACCGACGCAGCCCCATGTGTTGCTGCATCGGCCCCTCGCCTTGCGCCAGCATCTCCTCGCGCCACCGGTACAGTGACGCGAGTACTTTCGCCTCGAGGTCCCAGGGCGGGGATCCGGCCAGTACACAAGCCGCCTCGTAGGAGACCGCGCACACGTATACCTATTTTAACTAATTGACAAAAAAAAAATTTTAATATTATATTTCATTACATTACAACACCTTAAAGGCTGGTCTTCAAGGGCCCGGACTGCACCCGAGCTGAAGCCGACGGCGAGCCGTCCCTTTTCGAGGACGGCTTTGGCAGCGGCGACTGGGCACTCCAGGCGAATGGTGCCCATGCCGCCGCGCCCGGGCCTGATGCCCCCGCCCTGCACCGCTGCGACTGCGCAGCCACCTATGGCTGCGATTGCTGCCACCACCTCCTCCTTGGTGACGGAGTCGTCTAGATCCGTCACCTCGATGGCCGCCGACTTTACCGGCCTGGCCACCTTCGCCGAGTCTGCGATGACCTCTTGCAGCTTAGCTGCGAAGAGGTCCGCGTTTTTGCCGCCCTCCGCACCAAGGAACTCGAATATACGAGCCCCAGCCTGTGTCTTGCGGCATGAGACTTTGCCGATCCCCAGTTTGGTGGGATCGGCAGTGGCACGCGCCCGCACCAACATGGACGCGTACGTCTCACCCCGCTCCGCGGCCTCCGCGGTGAGTGTCACCACGACGGCCGCGGTCTTTGGAGGAACAAGGTTCCTCTTGGCACCGGCTGGGGGGGAAGAACTCTTCCCCTTCCCCTTCCCCTTGCCAGTAGACGACTGACCGGCAGGGGTGGTGGCGGAGACGGCTGGGGCTGGAGGGGTGCTCTTCCCCTTCCCCTTCCCTTTCCCTTTGCCAGCTGGCCGCGAGTGGCTGGGATTGGTGGTGGCGGGAACGGCAGGGACGACAGCTGCCGTCTTTTTGCCCTTGCCCTTCCCCTTACCGACCACCCTCGTCCAGCCCTGCTGGTTGGTCGGGGTGGTCGAAGGGAGAAGGGCGTCCTCCCTCTGGGAGGTGGGCACTGGCTCCTCTCGCCTCTTGTCCGCTGCAAGCGGCGGTCGGAGGCGTTTCTCCGGCAGGAGCCGGTCCTCAATGCCCGCTAGGCAGGCTCTAACAAATGTCCTCTGCTCCGCCATAGCCTGGCGGAGGATTTCCTCCAGGCCGGAGGAGGGAGCGAGGACCTCTGCCGCAGATCTGGGCTCGGCTTGCGACGGCCGGGCCGTGGCTTCAGCCAGCTTCAGGTGCAGCTGGCTGACCTCCGACTGCAGGCGATCCACTTTCGCCTGCAGTTGCCGCGACTCGTCGCTGGCCTTGCGGTTTACCAGCTCCGCGACGATTTCGCGAAGACTAGCGGCCCGGCATTTCAGGGACTTTTGGAAAGTCCCCTTTAGGTGGGAGGACTTGGCGGCGACCTCCACGATCGCCTCCTCGTCCTCCAAGGCCATCCTCTCCAATTCGGCCAGGGAGTGGTCTGCGTACAAGACGCGGGACGCACCGTACCCGGCCTTGGCACGAGCGACGCGCGCCCGCTCTTCCTTGGCCGCAATTCGCTCCTCCAGCTCCTGTTGGAGCTGCTCCCGCTGAGCCAGGTCCAACTGGCGTTGGGCGTCTGCCAAACCCACGTTGAGGGTGTCCGCCGCTTTCGTCGCCTTTTTTGCCTTCGGTTTGTTCTTTTCGGAACCCGAGGCCGAGGATCCATCCGACCCGTGCCTGAGGTACGCCTTCCGTTTTCCCGATGCCGATCGCGACCGAGAAGCCTCGATCTCCATCACATCCGACGCAATGGACTCATTTTCGGAGTCCGACAATGAGTCCACTCTCCCTCCGTAGAAGGTCCTCCCTTCATCCGACGCTAAGGAAGCGTCGCGTTGGCCCTGAGAAGGGCCTTTTGGTTGCCCCTGAGAAGGGCCTTTGGGTTGGCCCTGAGAAGGGCCTTTGGGTTGGCCCTGAGAAGGGCCTTTGGGTTGGCCCTGAGAAGGGCCCGCACGCCCCTCCCTTAGTGGAGGGGCCCGGGAACGACCGTGAGTGCTCGGCCGTTCCCGCCCGACGGTGGTGGCGATTTGTGCAATGCGAGCGAAGGCGCCCCCACGCCTGTCGCCCGCTAATCACCACCTGAGGGTGGGAGGCGACGGTCGTACAACCGCCTTCTCCCACCCCTCCTTCGCCTGCGGAGCGGTGGCGCGAGAGGATCATCCTCCCGCGCGCGCTCCGCCGCCTCCTTTTGCGACATAACATCCTCGCAAAAGGAGGCAACCGCCGCCCAAGCCTCCTCACTCCCCAGCATGGAGTTCACCACACTGGGAAGTGAGAGGTCCTGCCCGACCACATCTGTCAGGGCACGGCGCAGCTCAGCCCAGGCTGGGCACACCTCGAGGGTGTGCTGCGCCGTGTCCTCCGCGGCTCCGCAATGGTGGCACGCCGGGGTTTCCTCCCTCCGGATCCGGTGCAGGTGCGTTCCGAAACAACCATGTCCGGACAACACCTGCACTAGACGGAACGAGAGGAAACCGTGGGGGCGCTCGAGCCAGTCCCGCAGGGCTGGACCGAGCGCGTCCAACGTCCGGCGTCCAAAGGTGGCGGAGGCGAGGTCCTGTGTCCAGTGTAGGACGATTGCGTCCCTCGCCTCCCACCGCACGGCATCCCGCTCTTGCGCGGCGGGGCGCTCACCCAGCGCCCTACGCCGCACCGTCCACCCATACACTCTGGCGAGCACCCATGCCTCCAATTCCCAGGGAGGGGTGCCGGCCAGAGCGCACGCCGCCGCAAAACCCACCGAGCGGTAGGCCCTCGCCACCCGCTGTGCAATGGCCCGTTGGGGCCTGCGGATGGCGGTTGCATTCTCCCTCCTGTGGAGGGAGTCCGCCCAGATGGGTGCCCCGTACAGGGCCATGCTCTTCAGGATGCCGGCATAGAGGCGCCGGCATCGCTCCTTGGGCCCTCCCAGGTTTGGCAGGAGCCATGAGAGGGCGTCCGCGGCTTTCAGCAGGCGCGTCGACAGCCCGCTGAAGTGCGGGCCGAAGCGCCACCTGCTGTCTAGCACGAGGCCCAGATACTTCATCTGGGCCCCGACCCCTATCCGGACGCCCTCCACCACGATGTGGGCGTCAGGAGGGCAGCGCTGCCGAGACCCGTGAAAGAACACGGCCTCGGTCTTGTTCAGCGCTACCCTCAAACCAAGCTGGCGGATCCTACCTGCCACTAAGGATCCGCCAGCTGAGGCCAAACAGGCCACCGCCACAAAGTCCCTCCCCCGGGCAACGAGGAGAGTGTCATCCGCGTAGCAGATGACACTCGTGCCCTGGAGGAGGGTGCCCCGAAGGACCCAATTGAATCCGATGTTCCACAAGAGGGGCCCTAGCACCGAACCCTGTGGAACACCGGACTCCGCGCCGTAGCGCCTGATCCTGGCCGTTCTGTCCGCCAAGAGGACCTCCCGGTCCTCCAGGTAGTTGGCCAGGATCGCCCGCAGATATTGGGGCACTCCGTGGTACCGGAGTGCCTCCAATATGGTCGAGTGGGGCACGGAGTTGAACGCGTTGGCGATGTCGAACGACACCGCCAACACTCCGTCCCCAGCCTCGACCGCCTCCTGAACGTGGCCCCTGAGTAGGGCCACCGCGTCGACCGTCGAACGCCCTTGTCGAAACCCGAACTGGGCGTCCGACAGGTCTGGCCCTACCTCCTGCAAGTGGCTGTTAAGCCGGGTGGCGAGGATCCCCTCGAACAGTTTACCGACCTCATCGAGCAGAACGATGGGCCGGTATGCCGAGGGGGAGTCCACCGGGCGTCCCTCCTTCCGGAGCAGGCAAAGCTGCCCCTCCTTCCATAGTTTCGGGAACCTCCCAGCCGTCAGACACGCGCTGAAGAGGTCCCGAAACCTCTGCTCCATGAGAGACGCCGCGATGGCCACCACCCGTGCGGGGATGCCATCCGGTCCAGGGGCCGTCTTCTTCGCGCGGAGGGAAAGAACCCCCGCGCCAAATTCCTCCGCCGAAACCGGAGGGACCTCCTCCGCCAGCGAAGCCACCACCCCCCCCAGTGGGGGGTTCATCGTTGGTGGGGTGAATTCGGTCCTGCGCGGAAACAGCGACCGAACCACCCCATCCAGCAACGCCGGCTCTAGGGTCTCCGTTAGTGGGGGGCCATAAGGGCGAAGCTGGCTCCGCGCCAGCTTATACGGCTTCCCAAACGGATCCCTATCGAGGCCCTCCAGCATCTCGGCCCTCGCCGTGTCCTCGGCGGCGCACATTGCCGTCTTGAGGACCGTCTTTGCCTCTACGTAAGAGGCGTAGAGGCAGTCCTCCTCAGCCTGACATCGGCTGGTGCGCCGCCGACTCCGCGTGTAGGCCCTCCTGGCCTCCACGCACGCGGCCCGGAGCGCCGCCAGCTCCCCCGTCCACCAATAAACGGCGCGACGGGGAGGCGGACGGCGAGACCGAGGCATGCTGGAATTGCACACCTCGGTCAGGGACCCCCGCAGCCGAACCGCTGCGGCGTCAACGTCGCCAACGTCCACAGGGGGCGAGAGCCAGTCCTCGAGGAACGCCGCCTCCTGGGCTGACTTCCGGTCCAGGCGGGTGAGAGCCCACCGCGGGAAGGGAGATTGGCCCGAGCGGGCCATCCCCCGCGGGCTCTGGGTGGAGATGTCGAACCGCACATATCGGTGGTCCGACAGGGTCTCCACCCTCTCCTGCCGCCAGTTCACGACGCGGGCGGCTAGCACAGGGGTGGCGAACGATACGTCCACCACTGACCCTCCCTGTTGCCGCACACACGTGTGAACATCCCCCCTGTTTAGGAGAGACACGCCGCACGAGGCCGCCCAAAATTCGACGGCGCGCCCCCGGACGTTGCAGGACGCCGCTGAGTTACCCCAGGCCACCGACTTGGCGTTCAGGTCGCCCAACACGACGACCTGACGTGGTGCCGCCCTCCCGACGACTGCCGTAAGGACTTCGAGAAAATCCTCGAAGTCCCTTAGAGGGCGGTTTGGGGAGAAATAGACCCCGACCAGGGCCATTTCTCCCCACGCGGCGGCCACGTATCCCGGACCCCTCTCTAAAAGCGAGAGGGGAGGGGAGTCCGTGGCAGGCCGCGACACCAACGCCACCAAGCCGTCCCGATCACCCAGCCAGCGGCCAGGTACCGAGTACGGCTCGGCGACCACCGCCACGTCCACCAACCACTCGGCCACAGTCTGCATCAACAGATCCTGTGCCGCTCTGCAGTGGTTGGTGTTCGCCTGGAGAATTCGATGTTCGACCCTATGCATCGGACATCGCACCGCCCTCCTCCACGGCCGCCGAGGTCCCAGCTACTGAAGTGGCGGTGGCAGCGACAGGCCGGGTCGGCGCCTGCACTTTGCCCTTCTTAAGGGGAGGAATACAATTCCTCCCCTTCATAATGTGGCCCGCAGGGCGGCCACTGGCGGCACACACCGCGCAGTGCGGTGCGGCGGCCACGCAGGAGGCGGATTTGTGGCCCTCCTTGCCGCAGCGGTAACAACTGTCCGTCCTGTCAACAGTGGACGGACAGAGGGCTCGGGTGTGGCCAATGCCGAAGCACTTGTAGCACCACAGTGGCTGGTCCTCGAGTGCCCGGACCGCACCCGAGCTGAAGCCGACGGCTAGCCGTCCCTTTTCAAGGACGGCTTTGGCAGCGGCGACTGGGCACTCTAGGCGAATGGTGCCCATGCCGCCGCGCCCGGGCCTGATGCCCCCGCCTTGTACCGCTGCGACTTCGCAGCCCCCTATGGCTGCGATTGCTGCCACCACCTCCTCCTTGGTGACGGAGTCGTCCAGATCCGTCACCTCGATGGCCGCCGACTTCACCGGCCTCGCCACCTTCGCCGAGTCTGCGATGACCTCTTTCAGCTTAGCTGCGAAGAGGTCCGCGTTTTTGCCGCCCTCCGCACCAGGGAACTCAAAAATTCGAGCCCCAGCCTGGGTCTTGCGGCATGAGACTTTGCCGATCCCCAGTTTGGTGGGATCGGCAGTGGCACGCGCCCGCACCAACATGGACGCGTACGTCTCACCCCGCTCCGCGGCCTCTGCGGTGAGCGTCACCACGACGGCCGCGGTCTTGGGAGGAACAAGGTTCCTCTTGGCACCGGCTGGGGGCGAACCCTTCCCCTTTCCCTTGCCAGTCGACGACTGACCGGCAGGGGTGGTGGCGGAGACGGCTGGGGCTGGAGGGGTGCTCTTCCCCTTCCCCTTCCCTTTTCCTTTGCTAGTCCCAGACGACTGGCTGGGAGTAGAGGTGGCGGGGACGGCAGGGACGACAGGTGCCGTCCTTTTGCCTTTGCCCTTCCCCTTACCGACCACCTTCGTCCAGTCCTGCTGGTTGGTCGGGGTGGTGGAAGGGAGAAGGGCGTCCTCCCTCGAGGAGCTAGGCACCGGCTCCACTCGCCTTTTGTCCGCCGCAAGTGGCGGTCGGAGGCGTTTTTGGAGGAGGACTGGGAAACCGGCACAGCCTTTACGTCCAGTCCCCCACCGACGACCGCCCGCCTTTACAGCGGGGCCCGCACGCCCCTCCCTAAGTGGAGGGGCCCGGGAACGACCGTGAGTGCTCGGCCGTTCCCGCCCGACGAGGGTGGTGATTACTGCAATGCGAGCGAAGGCGCCCCCGCGCCTGTCGCCCGCTAATCACCACCAGAAGGAGGGAAGCGACGATCGTACAACCGCCGTCTCCCACCCCTTCTTCGCCTGCGGAGCGGCGGCGCGAGAGGATCATCCTCCCGCGCACGCTCCGCCGCCTCCTTTTGCGACATGACATCCTCGCAAAAGGAGGCAACCGCCGCCCAAGCCTGCTCACTCCCCAGCATGGAGTTCACCACACTGGGAAGTGACAGGTCCAACCCGACTATGTCGGTCAGGGCACGACGCAGCTCAGCCCAGGCTGGGCACACCTCGAGGGTGTGCTGCGCCGTGTCCTCCGCGGCTCCACACTCGTGGCACGCCGGGGTTTCCTCCCTCCGAATCCGATGCAGGTGCGTTCCGAAACAGCCATGCCCGGACAACACCTGCACCAGACGGAACGAGAGGAAACCGTGGGGGCGCTCGAGCCAGTCCTGCAGGACTGGACCGAGCGCGTCCAGCGTCCGGCGCCCAAAGGTGGCGGAGGCGAGATCACGTGCCCAGTGGAGGACGATGGCATCCCTCGCCTCCCGCCGCACGGCCTCCCGCTCTTCCGCGGCTGGGCGCTCACCCAGCGCCCTACGCCGCGCCGTCCACTCGTAGACTCTGGCGAGCACCCATGCCTCCAATTCCCATGGAGGGGTGCCGGCCAGAGCGCACGCCGCCGCGAAGCCCACCGAGCGGTAGGCTCGCGCCACCCGCTGTGCAATGGCCCGTTGGGGCCTGCGGATGGCGGTTGCATTCTCCCTCCTGTGGAGGGAGTCCGCCCAGATGGGTGCCCCGTATAGGGCCATACTCCTCAGGATGCCGGCATAGAGGCGCCGGCATCGCTCCTTGGGCCCGCCCAGGTTAGGGAGGAGCCATGAGAGGGCGTCCACGGCTTTCAGCAGGCGCGTCGACAGCCCGCTAAAGTGCGGGCCGAAGCGCCACCTGCTGTCCAGCACGAGGCCCAGATACTTCATCTGGGCCCCGACCCCTATCCGGACGCCCTCCACCACGATGTGGGCGTCAGGAGGGCAGCGCTGCCGAGGCCCGTGAAAGAACACGGCCTCGGTCTTGTTCAGCGCTACCCTCAAACCAAGCTGGCGGATCCTACCTGCCACTAAGGATCCGCCAGCTGAGGCCAGACAGGCCGCCTCCCGAAAGTCCCTCCCCCGGGCAACGAGGAGAGTGTCATCCGCGTAGCAGATGACACTCGTGCCCTGGAGGAGGGTGCAGCGCAGCAGCCAATCGAATCCGATGTTCCACAAGAGGGGCCCCAGCACCGAACCCTGTGGAACACCGGACTCCGCGCCGTAGCGCCTGATCCTGGCCGTCCTGTCCGCCAGGAGCACCCCCCGGTCCTCCAGGTAGTTGGCCAGGATCACAGGAGGACAGGCCGGGTCGGAGCCTGGGCTTTGCCCTTCTTAAGGGGAGGACTGCAATTCCTCCCCTTCATAATGTGGCCCGCAGGGCGACCACTGGCGGCACAAACTGCGCAGTGCGGCGCGGCGGCCATGCAGGAGGCGGATTTGTGGCCCTCCTTGCCGCAGCGGTAACAACTGTCCGCCCTGTCAATGCTGGACGGACAGAGGGCTCGGGTGTGACCGATGCCGAAGCACCGGTAACACCGCAGAGGCTGGTCCTCAAGGGCCCGGACCGCAGCCGAGCTGAAGCCGACGGCGAGCCGTCCCTTTTCGAGGACGGCTTTGGCAGCGGCGACTGGGCACTCAAGGCGAATGGTGCCCATGCCGCCGCGCCCGGGCCTGATGCCCCCGCCCTGCACCGCTGCGACTTCGCAACCCCCAATGGCTGCGATCGCTGCCACCACCTCCTCCTTGGTGACGGAGTCGTCCAGATCCGTCACCTCCATGGCCGCCGACTTCACCGGCCTGGCCACCTTCGCCGAGTTCGCGATGACCTCCTGCAGCTTCGCTGCGAAGAGGTCCGCGTTCTTCGCGCCCTCGGCGCCAGGGAACTCAAAAATTCGAGCCCCAGCCTGCGTCCGGCGGCACGAGACTTTGCCGATCCCCAGTTTGGTTGGATCGGCATTGGCACGCGCCCGCAACAGTTAAAAGAATTTTGGTTAAAGAAGCATCTTATCCGTGGATCACCACCACTATTAAAGATATGATGCAATTAAGGGACAAACAGCACACTAAGTCTAAGCGAACCAAATCTGACATTCATATAGAATTCTATAAAAGACTTAAATATGAAGTAAGGGAAGCCATTGACAGAGAAAAAACTGCCTACTTTAAGACTCATATTAACAACAAAATAAAACAGCCTAAAATGTTATGGAAGTCCATTAAAAAAAATTTAACAAAGCACCAAACCCAAAGCCAAGAGTTACCACAGCACTGCAATAATCCTGATCTTTTAAACAATCACTTTTTAAACATACCTGGCAGTGATGAAGTAACTATATCCCATCTTACCCAGTTCGAATTTGACAGGTTTGGCTGTGGTAGTTTTCAAATTCAGTTTGTCAATGAGGAGCAGGTATCAAAGATTATCCATAACCTCAGGTCTAATGCCATGGGAATAGATGACATATCACTAGACATGTTGACACTAACACTGCCACAAACACTGACAACTCTCACGAGAATCATAAACAGGTCAGTGTCAACATCAACTTTCCCCAACATATGGAAGACTGCTATTGTAAGACCTATACCTAAAAAAGATAGTCCCAATGATATAAAAGATCTTCGCCCAATTAGCTTATTACCATGTATATCCAAAATTTTGGAGAGGGTGGTATGTGACCAATTAAGCAAATATGTAGAACAATTTGGTATTTTACCTTCTAGACAATCAGGCTTCCGTAAAGGGCATAGCACAACTACAGCTTTAATTGATGTAGTAGATAATATACTCCAGGCCAGGGACCAGGGCATGGGAACAATATTAACATTACTAGACTTCTCTCGTGCATTCGACTGTATAAATATTTCACTGCTACTGTCCAAACTGACATACTATGGGTGCAATGTGGAGACAGTTAAGTGGTTTCATAGTTACCTTACAAAAAGATACCAATTAGTACGGATTGGTGGTAACAAAAATAGTCATGAAGCTTCATCCTCGCTTCGTCAAGTAAACAGGGGCGTACCACAAGGCTCAATACTTGGGCCTCTGCTGTTCCTGATATACAGTGCAGACATTGTCCATTCTATAACATATTGCAAATTCCATCAATATGCAGATGATCTGCAACTGTATTTTTCATGCCATCCCACAGACTGTCTTGACTCTGTAACAAAAATAAATTATGATTTAAATAGAATATCTAAATGGGCACGTGAAAATTCACTTGTCTTAAACCCATCAAAATCAAAGTTTATGGTTATGGGGTCAAAAAACATCATAAGTCGAATGGAGCAGTATCACCCTACTATTAAAATTGATGGAAACACTATAGATCAGGTATACGAGGCTCGCAACCTAGGTGTTATTTTTGATCCACAATTACAGTTTGAAAAGCATGTGGCAAGTGCAGTTCAAAATTGCTTTTATCGCCTAAAACTGCTGTATCGAATAAGACCTTATATAAACACCGACATACGCATATTACTATGTGAGTCACTCATTCTCTCTCGACTAAATTATGCTGACACAGTATATGGAGCCTGTCTACTGGCAAGAACACAAAGGCTAGTCCAGCGGATACAAAATGCCTGTGCTCGTTTCTGTTTTAATGTACCTCCACGAACACATGTAACAACGCACATAAATAGTGGAAACATGTTAAAAATGTCAGCCCGTAGACTACTTCACTTGGCAACTCTAGTATTTGGTGTGATTGCCAACAAAAGACCTGAGTATCTGTACAGGAAATTAACTTGGTCAACAGACGTCAATAGTTATAGAACCAGGTCTTCAGCTCACCTGATCCTAATTCCGAGACATAGGACTGCAGCATTTCGTGGATCCTTTAAATACGCCGCCGCAAAGGTCTGGTGCAATATACCTCCTCCGTTGAAGTGCCTACGAACAGTATATACGTTTAATGCCAATTACAAAAAAGAATTGTTGATGCGACAAAAATTGAACTCATAATCTCTCAAACTCAGTTCAAATACTATTTAATTTAATATTTTATCAAGGCTGAACTTACCCGTCTCTGTTTCACACTTTTGTAGGAAGGAGTATCGCAAGATAACCACACACTATTAACGGCTTGTTTAAGCTGAACACAACAATGCCCTGACGCTCACGCAGCGATGAACTCCGACATAATAGCATCGCCATTACTCCATCAAAGTAGTTTCACATTCACCCTTTATATCGAGAATTAACAATTACCACTATTACCTACTCATCAAACATATTTAAGCTATAAACTTAGTACTTTGTATTTAGGAATCACAATGAGTTACTGTTCATATAGATTTTTCAATTGATTTAAATTCCGCGTCCCTTTTTTCTTTCATCTGACCCAAAGAGTTATTAAACCTAATCTTACAGAGAGCATATAATTGACAGAATCAGCTTATAACATGGATTAAATATGTAATGTATACTGGTTGTGACATAGTCGATATTATTATTTTTTGGTGTATCTATTGTTATAAACAAGGTATGACAATCATGTCGAGAGTATAACAATCATTTTATTTTAGATACTGTGTGTGATTGATATGCATTTAGAAATTAGTGTTAATTTATTAATGTTTTATTGTATAAGTTCGTTTTTCCATACATTTATTATTTTAATTAGTTATAAGTTATAATATTAGCGTCCAGGTACTTTGAAGATGTAACTGCGAGCTGTACTAACACATCATTGTCTGTGAGATATTTTACATGGTTCCATCATAAAACCAGCGCTGCAACAGTTAATGTTGCAGCTAGTGCTGAGGTGGGACCAATTCGGACTCGCACAGATAACCAATAAGGACTTCTGTATGTGTACCTATTTATATATATTATTATGATTGTCTGTGCTCGTTTACTGAATAAATGTATTTTCTTTCTTTCTTTCTTTCTTTCAACATTACGGACGCGTATGTCTCGCCCCGCTCCGCAGCCTCCGCGGTGAGGGTCATCACGACGGCTGCGGTCTTGGGAGGAACCAAGTTCCTCCTGACACCGGTTGGGGTCGAACCCTTCCCCTTTCCCTTGCCAGTCGTCTGTGACGGACCGGCAGGGGCGGTGGGGGAGGCGGCTGGGGGGGTGGTTTTCCCCTTCCCTTTTCCCTTACCAGTCGGCTTCGACTGGCTGGGAGTGGTGGTGGCGGGGACGGCAGGGACGACCGCTGCCGTCCCTTTGCCCTTGCCCTTCCCCTTACCGACCAACTTCGTCCAGCCCTGCTGGTTGGTCGGGGTGGTGGAAGGGAGAAGGGCGTCCTCCCTCTGGGAGGTCACCGGCTCCTCTCGCCTCTTATCCGCCGCAAGTGGCGGTCGGAGGCGTTTCTCCGGCAGGAGCCGGTCCTCTATTCCCGCCAGGCAGGCCCTGACGAAGACCCTCTGCTCCTCCATAGCCTTGCGGAGGATGTTCTCAAGGCCGGAGGAGGGAGCGAGGCCCTCTGCCGCAGGTCTGGGCTCGGCTTGGGATGGCCGGGCCGTGGCTTCAGCCAGCTTCTGATGCAGCTGGCTGACCTCCGACTGCAGGCGATCTACCTTCGCCTGCAGTTGCCGCGTTTCATCGCTGGCCTTGCGGTCCACCAGCTCCGCGACGATGCCACGCATGCTGGCGGCCCGGCATCTGAGGGACTTCTGGAAAGTCCCCTTCAGATGCGAGGACTTGGCGGCGACCTCCACGATCGCCTCTTCGTCCTCCAAGGCCATCTTCTCCAGTTCGGCCAGGGAGTGGTTCGCGTACAGGACGCGGGCCGCACCGTAGTCGGCCTTGGCACGAGCAACGCGCGCCCGTTCCTCCCTGGCCGCAACCCGCTCCTCCAGCTCTTGCTGGAGCTGCTCCCGCCGTGCCAGGTCCAGCTCGCGCTGGGCGTCGGCTAAACCCACATCGTGGGTGTCTGCCGCTGTTGTTGCCTTTTTGGCCTTTATCTTCTTTGGCTCCTTAACCCGAGCCGAACCCGAGCCCGAGGAGCCATCGGACACGACCTTGAGAAAGGTCCGCTTCCTCGATGCCGATCTTGATCGAGGATCGATCGCCATAGAGCTGGCATCCGACGCTACGGACTCAATGTCGGAGTCCGACAAATCGCCCGCTCTCCCTCCGTAGAAGGCTCTGCCTTCCGACGCCGACGCGTCGCGTTGGCCCTGAGAAGGGCCTTGTGGTTGGCCCTGAGAAGGGCCTTTGGGTTGGCCCTGAGAAGGGCCTTTGGGTTGGCCCTGAGAAGGGCCTTTGGGTTGGCCCTGAGAAGGGCCTTTTGTGACAAAATGCCCGAGGGCATCCCACGCAGGTTTCGGCATATTCCGCAATCAAAAATTCGTAGCACTCCAAGCAGTTTAAGTTCGCTACGATGCACAGTGCACTTTAGCCGTACCCAGTCTGCCACTCCGTTACGGTGGTCAGAACTGGGACGTTTCCGGGGAACGCGACGTGGACGCAAGCACTGTGGGGTGGTTCCCCAACCTAACCTAACCTTTTTTTTTTTTTTTTTTTTTTTGTTTGCGCTGGGAAAAAATGCGTTACGCATACCCGCCCATTGGGGGATGGACGGGTTATGTGGGACTCTCCGGCTACTCCGGCATACCCACTAAAATAACCCAGCGGCACTCCCGCATCGTCTATTTGGAGGAGGACTGGGAAACCGGCACAGCCTTTACGTCCAGTCCCCCACCGACGACCGCCCGCCTTTATAGCGGGGCCCGCACGCCCCTCCCTAAGTGGAGGGGCCCGGGAACGACCGTGAGGGCTGGGCCGTTCCTTCCGACGAGGGTGGTGATTAGTGCAATGCGAGCGAAGGCGCCCCCGCGCCTGTCGCCCGCTAATCACCACCAGAAGGAGGGAGGCGACGATCGTACAACCGCCGTCTCCCACCCCTTCTTCGCCTGCGGAGCGGCGGCGCGAGAGGATCATCCTCCCGCGCACGCTCCGCCGCCTCCTTTTGCGACATGACATCCTCGCAAAAGGAGGCAACCGCCGCCCAAGCCTGCTCACTCCCCAGCATGGAGTTCACCACACTGGGAAGTGACAGGTCCAACCCGACTATGTCGGTCAGGGCACGACGCAGCTCAGCCCAGGCTGGGCACACCTCGAGGGTGTGCTGCGCCGTGTCCTCCGCGGCTCCACACTCGTGGCACGCCGGGGTTTCCTCCCTCCGAATCCGATGCAGGTGCGTTCCGAAACAGCCATGCCCGGACAACACCTGCACCAGACGGAACGAGAGGAAACCGTGAGGGCGCTCAGTCCAGTCCTGCAGGACTGGTTCGAGCGCGTCCAGCGTCCGGCGCCCAAAGGTGGCGGAGGCGAGATCACGTGCCCAGTGGAGGACGATGGCATCCCTCGCCTCCCGCCGCACGGCCTCCCGCTCTTCCGCGGCTGGGCGCTCACCCAGCGCCCTACGCCGCGCCGTCCACTCGTAGACTCTGGCGAGCACCCATGCCTCCAATTCCCATGGAGGGGTGCCGGCCAGAGCGCACGCCGCCGCGAAGCCCACCGAGCGGTAGGCTCGCGCCACCCGCTGTGCAATGGCCCGTTGGGGCCTGCGGATGGCGGTTGCATTCTCCCTCCTGTGGAGGGAGTCCGCCCAGATGGGTGCCCCGTATAGGGCCATACTCTTTAGGATGCCGGCATAGAGGCGCCGGCATCGCTCCTTGGGCCCGCCCAGGTTTGGGAGGAGCCATGAGAGGGCGTCCGCGGCTTTCAGCAGGCGCGTCGACAGCCCGCTAAAGTGCGGGCCGAAGCGCCACCTGCTGTCCAGCACGAGGCCCAGATACTTCATCTGGGCCCCGACCCCTATCCGGACGCCCTCCACCACGATGTGGGCGTCAGGAGGGCAGCGCTGCCGAGGCCCGTGAAAGAACACGGCCTCGGTCTTGTTCAGCGCTACCCTCAAACCAAGCTGGCGGATCCTACCTGCCACTAAGGATCCGCCAGCTGAGGCCAGACAGGCCGCCTCCCGAAAGTCCCTCCCCCGGGCAACGAGGAGAGTGTCATCCGCGTAGCAGATGACACTCGTGCCCTGGAGGAGGGTGCCGCGCAGCAGCCAATCGAATCCGATGTTCCACAAGAGGGGCCCCAGCACCGAACCCTGTGGAACACCGGACTCCGCACCGTAGCGCCTGATCCTGGCCGTCCTGTCCGCCAGGAGGACCTCCCGGTCCTCCAGGTAGTTGGCCAGGATCACCCGCAGATATTGGGGCACTCCGTGGTACCGGAGTGCCTCCAATATGTTCGAGTGGGGCACGGAGTTGAAGGCGTTGGCGATGTCGAACGACACCGCCAACACTCCGTCCCCAGCTCCAACCGCCTCCTGCACTTGGCCCCTGAGTAGGGCCACCGCGTCGACCGTCGAACGCCCCTGTCGAAACCCGAACTGGGCGTCCGACAGGTCTGGCCCTACCTCCCGCAACTGGCTATTAATCCGGGTGGCGATGATCCCCTCGAACAATTTACCGACCTCATCGAGCAGAACGATGGGCCGGTATGCCGAGGGGGAGTCCACCGGGCGTCCCTCCTTCCGGAGCAGGCAAAGCTGCCCCTCCTTCCAGATCTTCGGGAACCTCCCAGCCGTCAGGCACGCGCTGAAGAGGTCCCGAAACCTCTGCTCCATGAAGGACGCTGCGATGGCCACCACCCGTGCGGGGACGCCATCTGGTCCAGGGGCCGTCTTCTTCGCGCGGAGGGACAGAACCCCCGCGCGAAATTCCTCCGCCGACACTGGAGGCACCTCCTCCTCCGGCGAAGCCACCACCCCCCCCAGCGGGGGGTTCATCGTTGGTGGGGTGAAGTCGGTCCTGCGCGGAAACAGTGACCGAACCACCCCATCCAGCAACGCCGGCTCTAGGGTCTCCGCTAATGGGGGACCGTAAGGGCGCAGCTGGCTCCGCGCCTGCTTATACGGCCTCCCAAACGGATCCCTATCGAGGCCCTCCAGCATCTCGGCCTTTGCCGAGTCCTCGGCGGCGCACATTGCCGACTTGAGGACCGTCTTTGCTTCTAGGTAAGAGGCGTAGAGGCGGTCCTCCTCAGCCTGACATCGGCTAGTGCGCCGCCGACTCCGCGTGTAGGCCCTCCTGGCCTCCACGCACGCGGCCCGGAGCCCCGCCAGCTCCACCGTCCACCAATAAACGGCGCGACGGGGAGGCGGACGGCGAGACCGAGGCATGCTGGAGTTGCACACCTCGGTCAGGGACCCCCGCAGCCGAACCGCTGCGGCGTCCACGTCCGTGCCCTCCACAGGGGGCGAGAGCCAGTCCTCGAGGAACGCCGCCTCCTGGGCTGACTCCCGGTCCAGGCGGGTGAGAGCCCACCGCGGGAAGGGTGATTGGCCCGAGCGGGCCATCCCCCGCGGGCTCTGGGTGGAGATGTCGAACCGCACATATCGGTGGTCCGACAGGGTCTCCACCATCTCCACCTGCCAGTTCACGACGCGGGCGGCTAGAACAGGGGTGGCGAACGACACGTCCACCACTGACCCTCCCTGTTGCCGCACACACGTGTGAACATCCCCCCTGTTTAGGAGGGACACGCCGCACGAGGCCGCCCAAAATTTGACGGCGCGCCCCCGGACGTTGCAGGACGCCGCCGAGTTTCCCCAGGCCACCGACTTGGCGTTCAGGTCGCCCAACACGACGACCTGACGTGGTGCCGCCCTCCCGACGACTGCCGTAAGGACCTCGAGAAAATCCTCGAAGTCCCTAAGAGGGCGGTTTGGGGAGAAATAGACCCCGACCAGGGCTATTTCTCCCCACGCGGCGGCTACGTATCCCGGACCCCTCTCTAAAAGCGAGAGGGGAGGGGAGTCCGTGGCAGGCCGCGACACCAACGCCACCAAGCCGTCCCGATCACCCAGCCAACGGCCAGGTATCGAGTACGGCTCGGCGACCACCGCCACGTCCACCAACCACTCGGCCACGGTCTGCATGAGCAGATCCTGGGCCGCTCTGCAGTGGTTGGTGTTTGCCTGGAGGATGCGATGTTCGATCCTTCCCATTAATGGGACATCGCACCCTCCTCCTCCACAGCCGCCGAGGTCCCAGCAACTGGGGTGGCGGTGGCAGCGACAGGCCGGGTCGGCGCCTGAGTTTTGCCCTTCTTAAGGGGAGGATTGCAGTTCCTCCCCTTCATTATATGGCCCGCAGGGCGGCCACTGGCGGCACAAACTGCGCAGTGCGGCGCGGCGGCCATGCAGGAGGCGGACTTGTGGCCCTCCTTGCCGCAGCGGTAACAGCTGTGCGTCCTGTCGACAGTGGACGCACAGAGGGCTCTGGTGTGTCCGATGCCGAAGCACCGGTAACACCTCAGAGGCTGGTCCTCCAGTGCCCGGACAGCACCCGAGCTAAAGCCGACCGCAAGCCGTCCCTTTTCGAGGACGGCTTTGGCAGCGGCGACTGGGCACTCTATTTATTTATTTATTTATTTATTTGGCTCACCAACGGCAACTTATACAATACAATCACAGAGAAATCAAAATATACATAAAATAATCCAAGTATAGCGACCACTTATAGGTAAGCACCACATCTACAGGAACAATATGGCATTAGTCTTGTTTAGGGCGATAAGGTTGATATTGAATTGGCAGGATTTTTGAATTAATAGACGTGTGGACGATGCAAGTGTTTATTTTTCACTAAAGTATTACAAACGTTTTGAGTGGACTGTATCATAAAAACATAGGAAGGTAGACATTGCTATAATGCGCTTGGACATTCCGCCCACCAAAGGATATATCCTTTTTAATAATAGAAATCAAAACAACATTCAAATTAAACTACAATATACCTAAGCTAACTGATTGACAAATAAACATAAAAATAAACTCAAAACAAAGTATCATTCATTGCAACATAGGTATATAAAGATAGGCATGGATACAACTATTAGAATGGTAAGTAACTAACAATACTATAAAATCAACAGCTAAGTACTAAACTAAAAAAAACTAGCTAATTTTGTTATTTAACCGTGTGAGGGTAAGTATAGTAGGTATTTATATTGCAATCGTAACTTCTGACCGCCCACCATTTTATAATAGATTTTGTTATTATTCATCCGTTTTAAATTACTAAGTTACTTATTGGTAGGTTGTGAGAAGTTATGAATGCTCAATATAAAGAACAGGTGTGTTCTTAGATTATGAATGATTCATAGGATTCATACAGATCATACATCTATAGAGATGAATACAAAAACAAATATGCTACGCTAGTTAGGAAACTAAATTAGGTAAGTATAAATATGCAGCATATAAATTAGTAGTTAGATGTTACTCAATAGTGTTTCTTTCTTTTTTTACTCAATTACCTTTTAGTTCAACATACATAAATAAGCAGTAGGTAAACTAAGTTGAACCTTGTTTAGGTAAAATACATAACTTGCTTACAGGACGTTTATAAGTACCGTTCTTACATTTAACCGATACTACACGGGTGATGCCATCGGGGCCCACGTATTTTTGAATAATTTTACCTAATAACCATTTACTTGGAGGGATATTATCTTCCTTTAAAATTACTATATCATCGATTTCTGGTTCAGTATATTTTGTATTCCACTTATTTCTTAGGTTTAAATTTACGAGGTATTCTTTGTACCATCTGTTCCAGAAATCGGTGACCATTTTTTGCGTTAGCCTCCATCTATCTAAGCTAGATATATTACAATTTGTATAATTTTCATCACTTAAGTTTAGCAAAGGTTCGCCGATCAGAAAGTGACCCGGTGTGAGTGGAAGAGGGTCATTAGGATCATCACTTAACACAGTTATTGGCCGCGAGTTTAAACACGCCTCAATTTGGGCTAATAGTGTAGCTAACTCCTCGTACGTCAGAGTAGTATCCCCAATGACTCTTTTAAGATGAGATTTAGTACTGCGCACGCCAGCCTCCCATAACCCACCGAAATTAGGTGCATGAGGTGGTATGAAATGCCATGTTGTGCGCTCTAAAGCTAATAACTCTGCTATCTCACCAGGAATGGAAGACTTGGCACTGCTTACCATGTCTCTCAGCTGCTTTTCAGCTCCAACAAAGTTAGTGCCATTGTCACTGTAAATGTCGTAACAATGACCTCGTCTAGCGGTAAATCGTCGGAAGGCTGCTACGAACCCCTTCGCAGTCAAGTCGGTAACGGCCTCGAGGTGTATAGCTCGCGTTATCATACAGATAAATAAACATATGTAGCCCTTGTACGACTTAGCTCCCCTACCTGGTGAAAAACGAATATTGATTGGACCCGCGTAGTCCACGCCAGCTGATTTAAAAGCTCGATCAGGTTTTACTCTCACATCTGGCAACTGACCCATCAGTTGCATATTGTTTCTTTTTGAGTATCTAATACAAGTGACACATTCTCGGTAAGTTTTCTTTGTTAAGTCTTTAGCTCGCAGTATCCAATATTTTGATCTCACATAGTTCAGCATTACTTGAGGACCGCCATGTAATGTCCTATGATGAGCATCTAGAATTATTAGTCTGCTAAGAATACTGTTAGCAGGTAAAATTATAGGGTGCTGAGTATCATAACTAGTTTGAGATTTTTGGATACGCCCACGAACTCTTAGTATCCCATTATCATCAATAATGGGACAAAGATTGCGTAGTTTACTTCTTTTAGGCACATAACCGAGAGATTTTAACTGTTTTATCTCATCGTTAAATTCAATAGCTTGAACTTGTTTAATACAACAGGTTAATGTATCATTTAACTCTCTTGACGTTAGAAATTTATAATAATTTTGACGTGTGCCTTTAGGTAATTTAAATTTAAGAAACCGTCTACAATATGAAATAACTCTCAACATTTTTGATAAAGTAGAATATTTAGTCCAAATAAATTCCTCTTCGGTATTATTTATAGTAGTTAAGGCGCTTACACGTTCCTCTTCTTGTGTTTCGTCGATAATAGGAATATTGATATTTATATTGAGATCTGACAACCAGTCTGGTCCATTCCACCAAAGTGAGTGATTTAATAACTCGGGACCCTGTAAACCTCTTGAAGCACAATCAGCGGGGTTATTCTCTGAACTCACGTGCCCCCATTGATCGTAATCTACAATGTTTAGAATATCCGACACTCTATTGCTTACGAATGTGCTCCACCGACTAGGTCCACCTTTCAACCAAGCCAACACGATTGTTGAATCGGTCCAGGCGAATAAATTTTCTTTAGGTACATTAAACACCTGTGATATTTCCGAAATTAGTTTAGCTGCTAGTGCAGCTCCACAAAGCTCCAATCTAGGAATTGAAACTTGCTTCTCAATTGGCGCTACTTTTGTTTTGGAGGATATTAAACTTACGTACACTTGCTCTTCGATAATAACTCGCATATACGTTACTGCTGCATAGGCATTTCGCGAAGCGTCTGCGAAAGCAATTAACTCGACCCTTGACACACTGGTGTAGTGCAACCATCTTGGTATGCTCAGACTTTTAATATGCGCCAAGTTCTCTCGATACCGTAACCATTCTGCTAGTAAAACACCTTCAATGGGTTCGTCCCAATCTAGCCCTGACTTCCACAACTTCTGCATAATCATCTTGGCTATTACAACAACAGGAGCTATCCATCCCAACGGATCATACAGTTTAGCTATTTCGGATAAAATTTGCCGTTTGGTTACGGGCTGCTTAGATTCTGGTAAGTTGACAGTATATACAAAAGCATCAGCTTCCCGGTTCCAGCTCACTCCCAAGACTTTGACAACACTATTGTCCTTAAATAGTATCTCATTACCATCTCGTTTATTTTCTCCAATGTACCGTAGTAAAGCCTCACTATTACTACTCCATTTTTGGAGTTGAAAACCTCCTGATTTCATTAGACTGTTCATCTCGTTATATATAATAACAGCTTCTTTTTCTGTCTCGCAACATGTCAAAAGATCGTCAATGTACCAGTCAGTGTTGGTAATTTTAGATGCGACAGGATACTTTAATTTCTCATCATTGGCAAGTGTTTGAAGTGATTTTACAGCAAGGTATGGAGCACATGCTGTGCCAAAAGTTAATCTCAAAAGCTTAAAGTGTTTTATGGGTTCTTGTGGTGTAGATCTCCATAATAATCTCTGGTAGTTAGTATCTTGGTCCGCTACACGCACCATTCGGTACATTTTAATAATATCTGCAGTGATGCAGATTTTGTGTGTCCTCCATCTCATTAATATATGGCGCAAGTCTTGCTGTAGTTGAGGACCCACGCACAAATTATCATTAAGTGAAATGTTATTAGACCCCTTACACGATGCGTCGAAAACTACGCGAAGCTTAGAGGTAGATTTATCCTCTCGAACTACGGCGTGGTGAGGAAGATAGACAGCCTTAGAATGATCAATGTCCGATGACTCAACTTCTATCATATGATTTAATGTAATATATTCGTTCATGACTTTATGATATTCTTCTCGAAACTTAATATCTTTTGAAAACCGTTTCTCTAAATAATTAAATCTTTTTACGGCTATCTCCCTCAAACCACAACATTCTGGCGCTTCGTTACGAAACGGCAACCTTACCACAAATCTTCCTTGTTCGTCTCTGATTGTAGTAGCTTCATAAAACTCTTCGCACCTTTCTTCTTCTTTTGAAAACTTCTTTCGTATGCTGTTAGGTTCCTTTTCCATCTCCCAGAACTGTCGTAACAACTCATCTTCCTTTACTTGAGCGTGTAAGGTTGTCACGTGTCTCTTTGCTGAGGTAGATTCTTGTATCATTCTTCCAGATACCACCCACCCTAGGGTTGTATTTTGTGCCAATAGATTACCTTTAGGGTGCTTAATAACGCCATCTAATAAAATGTCGCTGTATACCTCAGCTCCAAGTAAAATATCTATCTTACCTGGTGTTGTAAACCCTGGGTCAGCTAACTCGAGATCCCGAAGCTCCGACCACTCAGGAAATCTAAGATTAATGGTTGGCAGCAGTGCTGTTAGTGTGCGCAATACATATGCATTTACATTAATTAATTCACTGGGATTGTGGCGAGATTTCACGCAGAGTGAAACCATGTGTTTGATCCTAGTTTGCCCCTCTCCCACACCGGACACCCAACCACTCACTGATCTACGTGTAAGATTTAACAACTGGACGGTAGCCTCAGACACAAATGACGCTTGCGACCCTTGGTCTAACAAGGCCCTAACAATATATTTACTACCGTTTTTGCTATTAACTAACACCTTAGCAGTGGCTAATAACACAGTATTTGTTTGTATATCACAAAAGTTTGAAATAATAGGCGGATCTGTTGACAAAGATGTGGACTTACCTCTAGACTGATCATTAACGGTACCTGTAGCTGCGCCTTCTCCGTCATTGGATTTTACCGTGTTTTGCTCTCTCTCGAAGTGTAGAAGTGAGTGATGTCGCCTTCCACACCTCCTGCAGCATGCTGACTGTCGACATTTATTCACTGAGTGCGATGGTGCCAAGCAGTTGAAACATAATTTGCGCGTCTGTACAAAATCTTGTCTGTCCTTTACATACATATTCCCAAATTTCTTGCACGAATATATATAATGATCACCGCTGCATAACGCACATTTAATGTCGTGCTTTTGTTCTTCTTTGTTGATACTTGAATGAAATGCCTTAGGTCTCGCTAAAGGTTTAGGCTGCGTTGTTCTCGTTTTACTACTTTCTATCATTTCTAACGTTCTAAATCTTGCTTCTAGAAAATCTCTCAAATCCGACCACTTAGGCATGTCGTCACTCTTTGTAACAAGTTGCTGTTCCCATAGCTTTATAGATTCCGCATCCAATTTCGACATTACTAAGTAGTTAATCATCACATCCCATGTATCTGTATTCACATCTAGATTGTTCAACGCTTTCAAACAAGTAGAAGTTGTGTCTACCAATTGTTTAATTAAGGTACCTGATTCGGTCTGCATAGATTTTTGTGTAAATAAAATCTTCACAATTGCGTTGCAGTTAAATCTCTTATTATTGTATCGCTTAATTAATTGGTTCCACGCTTCGTGGTAGTTCGCATCTGTAGTTGTAAAGTTACGTAGTAACACTTCCGGTTCTCCCACTAAACTACTTTTCAGATAATGAAGTTTCTGCACAGGCGAGAGAGACTTATTTTCATGAATAAGACTACCGAACAAGTCGTAAAAGGTTTGCCATTCTTCGTATTTACCGGTAAAAGTGGGTATCTTTATTGTAGGCAGCTTGATTCCTAGATTCTTTATATCTTGTGTGTCGGTACATGCTGCGGCTTGAGAACAAGCAGAATTTTGCACTGCTGATATTTCAAAAAAGGGCTGAAGGGCTTCCTTCAACGTGGTCTTATAGTTGACGTATATTTCTTGAAACGTGTCATACACTTCGTTCACAAAATAAGAATCTTCTTTATCCTCTTCTGTACTCTTTAAAACGATGCATTTGTGGCCTTCTTTGAATTCTTTCCATAGCTGTTCCAATAATTCTAATCGGGTTTCCAAGTATGGCTTTTTAATTCTGTCTTTAGGTGATTTTTTATAATTTTTTTCTGAATTTTTCAAGTTTTCTAATAAATTGTCTTGATATACTAAAAGATCCTCCATCGTAATTAATATTTATGTAATGCAATGCAATCACAACTCGATATAATGTCTATTAAAACGATGCACAAATTCACTTTTATTTTAAAACTGCTCGAAGAATCCTTATCGCTCAGGAATGCTATTGTTCTCACGGCGCTCGCACTAGGTCGGGTGACGACCCGTATCCGGTTCGAGTTTGGACCATATGTTTAGGGCGATAAGGTTGATATTGAATTGGCAGGATTTTTGAATTAATAGACGTGTGGACGATGCAAGTGTTTATTTTTCACTAAAGTATTACAAACGTTTTGAGTGGACTGTATCATAAATACATAGGAAGGTAGACATTGCTATAATGCGCTTGGACAGTCTACAATTTTGAAATATTATAATTAATAATTACAGAATTAAAAACCTATTTTAAATGTCCTAATTTGAATATAAATAAAATATAATATGTAAATATTGTATTAATTATTAGCCTAAGGATACATTAAAATATAACATTAAATAAATTATTGGAAAATTAACAAATTATTCAATAAAATTGTACAAATTTAAACACAAGATTAATAGGTTCACACTAAGGTTTTGAGTACAAGCTTGCGAAATGTCATGAGAGAGACAGCGTGCACGTCCACAACATCACTGCAACCATTCAGAACCTTGCAAAATCGAGGGGCCGCTGAGTTAGCACCCAGGACAGTTCTTCTAAGTGGTGGATAGAAGGGTGTGATTGGAGCCCGTGGATATCTGGCTGGAACTCGGTACTTAATTTTCTCTATAAGAGATGGACAATCGATGTTATTTCGTAATAATTTATGTACAAAGATAGCATCGATCAGTGTCCTGCGCTTTTCTAAAGAGAGTATATTAAAGTGCACCAGTCTATCTACATATGATTTTATATTTTTGTGTACTCCTGACGAGTAGGCAAGGTGCCAGACAAACCTCTTCTGTAACCGCTCCAGTCTCAAGATGTGGGACGCATAATGCGGTCTCCAGACTGTGCTGCCGTATTCTAATGTGCTGCGTACTAGGGAGTTGTATAGCATAACTTTAGTCTTAGCACTACGGAAGTTCCTTACGTTTCTCAGAACAAAACCTAACGTTTTTGAAGCTTTTTTGATAATACATTCTTGGTGTGAAATAAAAGTAAGCTTTTCGTCGTATGTGACACCTAAGTCTTTATGTTTTTCCACTCTTTGGATAGTATGAGTACCGATATGATAGTCGGTTAGTATGGGGTGCCTTTTTCTAGTGAAACTAACGTGGTAACATTTATCAGCATTCAGGGACATACAGTTGTCTTGACACCATTTTCCAAGACGGTTGAGGTCCTCTTGGAGCATCTTTACATCGTCACTTGTGTCTATTACCCTATAGAACTTCAGGTCATCGGCGTACATAAAGCATTTGGATGTGTTGAGACTGTGAGGGATATCATTTACGAAAAAATTGAAAAGAACAGGTCCAACGTGCGATCCCTGCGGTACCCCTGAAGAGATGTTGTATGTACCTGATTGGAAGCCATTAACTGCCACAAAGAAACTCCGGTTCATAAGATATGATTCAAACCAGTTCAGTAATTTGCCCGTGAATCCATATGAAGATAATTTGTTTAGAAGCACTTTATGAGGGACGCGGTCAAACGCTTTACTTAGGTCTGAATAGATAACGTCTACTTGTTTGTTACTGTCTACTGACTCTATCACCGATTCGGTAAAAGTCAACAGATTCGTACTAGTTGACCTAGACCCCACGAAACCATGCTGTGAATCACTAAGGTAGAGTCTGAGATGGGTTTGTATTAAGGGACAGATTAAGGATTCAAAAACCTTGGCGAAGGTGGACAAAAGGGATATGGGCCTGTAATTTAATACTTTCTCACTGTCGCCAGTTTTAAGTATCGGAAAAACTTTTGCCTTTTTCCAAAGATCGGGAAAAATGCCACTGGACAAAGACTTATTATAAATTATTGCTAAGGGCACCGCAAGAGAGGAAGCACACATGGAAATAAAGATGGGCGGGATTCCGTCGGAACCGGGTCCTTTATGGTGATCTAATGATTTTAGCGTATTGGCCAGTCTCTCACGTTCTATAACTGGTATAGTCAAAGATATGCTATGGTTATTCAAGTCTTTGAGATAGTTTGACTCAGATATATTGCCTTCAAGTCCAGTGTCGCTGAACACTGACGAAAAGTGCGTGGCAAACATTTCGCAAAGTTTATGGCCCTCTGATGTAGTCGTGGATTCGTAAGTCATCGCAGCAGGAAACGAACTAGATCCACCTCTTTTCTGTTTCACATAGGACCAAAAGTGTTTAGGATTTTTTGAGAGATTGACTTCTAGTTTTCGGTGATAATCATTGTAACGTAAAGTAGCGAGAGCGGAGCATCGTTTAGTAAGAATGGTTAACTCAAGTCTGTCCATGGGATTTTCATAGAGTTTATAGCGCTTTCTGACCTTTTCCTTTTCGTTGAACGTTTTTATCAGGCTTTTATCAAACCAGGGGGGGTATTTAGGTGGTCTGGGCTTGCTCACAGGAACGCAAGTTACAATTATATCATTTAATGTCTTATAAAAGATGTTTAACATTTCATTAACATCGCTAGAATTTTGAAATAATGAGTTCCACTCAATTTTATCTAATAGACATCGAATTTTGTTATAGTCTGCTTTGTAGAAATTGGGCCTTGTGCTACTGTAATTATAGGGAAGTTTACTATTTGCCCTCATTTGCTTAATATCCAAGTTTAGTGGAGGATGTAGTTTGTCTATAGTGCTAAGAGGATTCACAACAGCACCGACCTTACATAGGGGCATGTTTGTTAATATTAAATCCAAAATGCGACCACTATAATTAGTGACATTGTTAATTTGACTAAGCCTATTGACATTAATAAAATCGTATAGTAGTTCCGTTATGCCTGTTGATGTGTCTGTGCCTGCCGTATCCCCCACTGATTCCCAGTTTATACTACCTAAATTAAAGTCACCTATAATACAAGTGTGCATCCCTGACTGTTCAAGCACGGCGTTACAGTTGTCAATGAAATGTTTAAGGGTTACACGATGAACTGGCGGTGGCAGATAGACTACGCACAGAGCCATTCGACGAATAGATTTACTGAAAGGTGCTTCAATTACGACCCATAAGTCCTCCCCGCGGCTCTCCCAGTTGAGCATACGTTTTGATTTAATTTTTTTTGACACCGCGATTAGTACACCACCTCCATCTTTTTTTTTATTATCTTCTCTATCCCTTCTATATACAGTATACCTACTGTCAAATAGCTCTGAGCTAATCACTGACTCATTCAGCCAAGTTTCGGTAAGGACTACAATGTCATACATTTCACAAGATAATTGTTTATAAAAATTATGAGTTTTCGTGCGTAGGCCTCTACTATTTTGATAGTATACATTTAAGCTAGTGAATTTTTAAACTACTTAAATCTATTGCACACATGCTATATAATAATTAATAACTAAACTAAAACTAAGCTAGGTTTTTTAAAGTGTTCATATTTTTAACAAAAAGTTGCTCAGAACCTTCCGCTTTCCGCATGAAGATGCGACCGTTTCGGATCCAGACAAATTTAAATCCCTTTTCCTTAGCCTTTAATCTAGCAGCTGCATGTAGCGACTTATTGCTAGGTGATAAGTGTTCCGATATGTAAATTGGGGTCTTCGGTCCTGTGTATCCAAGATGGGAGCTATTCAGTTTGTTATCTTTGTTGAGTTTATTGTAGCTAAAGGTTGATGCTAAAAACTGATCGCGGAGCCTTGATGAAGATAGCTGAACTACAACAGCTCGTGGGCGAGTGTTATTGCTGTCTATTTTGGCAACTCTTGAGCAGTGAGTTATATCTTTGTCCTCAATTTTACACCCAACCACCTGAGATAGTTCATTCATTACTTCATAGAGGTTCTCATTTTTTTTTCTGGCAAACATTGCACTTCAATATTGTTGGCACGTGCTTTCTGTTCAAAGTTATTAAGTCGATGATTCAAATTGGCAATAGTGTTTTTCATAGTCTGGTTTTCCGAGACCAAAGACTTTAGTGATACATCAGAATTTTTATGCTTTTTAGTTAGGGCTTCATACTGTTCATTCATAAATGTCATAGAAGTATTCATCTTCACAATTATCTCATTTATCTTTTTCAACTCTTTATTCAAGATGTCATTAATGTTTTTATTTAGATTGTTAAGCATGATCTCGAACTCCCTCTTAGTTATTTCTAAAATTATGCAACGCACCTCATCTGCATTTAGGATAGACCCTTGATCCCGTTCGGGAGAAGTAAGGGCAATTCTTTTGCTCCGATTTGTACACTCAGAGCATAGCCAAGTACGGGGGATCACGTATTCTGCGGTTAGGGACAAACAGGCATAATGAAAATTCTTCTCACATTTGCGACAATTAGCAATTTTGTCGCCTTCTTTTATCTGGCTACAACAACCCCACAGAGATGGAGATTGTACCGACATGTTTTTATCTAAATATATTAATTAAAATATTTGAATAGGCAAAGAAAATTGGCTCACACTTTACTTCTTGTCTTCTTAGAGGCAATCAATAATCGCCATCAAGTGCTGTCCCGTCTGTGTTGTTTAATCTTTAGCGCGAGCCGTACCTTGAGACATCGGTCGCCGCTGCAAGCGATATTGACGGTTATGCGCACTGCCGAACCGTGCGAAATGCGTGCACTGCGCGCCAAATGTCTTGTCATTCACTCAACGGCTTATTGGGTAATTTTTAAAACTTGTAACTGTTACCACTTAATAATGTTCAAATTATACACTTTACTTCAGTTTTTTTAAGTTAAACACATATTACCAGAGTCATCGAGACACTGTGTCACTATTATTTGCTAATTGTCCGCGAGTTGTATTATAATAATAATAATAATAAATTTTATTCAAGAAATAATGTGTACAAAATTATATCTACTTACTTTAAAATAATTAATACTAAGCTATAGACAATTTGTGCCTGTACTAGGTTAAACCTGTACCACAGGCGTTCTAACGGCTTAAAAGGTATACTTATTCTTTATCAAAAAATTAAAACAATATTTAATTGTACATACAAATTCAAAGACCTAAGATATAATGTTAAAAAAAATAACTTATTTTAGAATACTAAATAATCCCTCAGTCTCATCATAGCTCAATTTTTGTAAAAAATTGCTGACTATTTTATTACAATTTGTATAGTTAAGGTTATATATAGATAGTGACTTATTTATTTTATTGTAAAGATATGGTCCGAGAAAAGGATAAAATCTGTTTGTATAAATAAACTTTGACTCTGATGCACTAGTGCAGATAATATCTTTCCGTCTCTTGGTGTTAGTAAGGTTAGCATTGTAAGTGAGTGTTGTGTGTTGTTTTAAAATTGCATGTTTAATAAATAGTTGGCGGACAGTTAAAACGTTGCATTTTTCATACAGAAGGCACGTAGGAAAAAGGAAAGGTCGAAAAGTTGCAACTTTTAGTATTGCTCTTTGGGCACGTTCAATGGTTAACATTAATGTTTTTGGAGCACCACCCCAGGAAGTAATGCAGTATTGAATAATAGATTGACATAATGCCTGATAGACTAGTCTAATCAATTTCATATCAGCAATATGCCGTAGCTTTTTAAATACGAATATGAGTTTCCGTACACGGTTTGACAAGGCAAGGATATGTTGTTTAAAAGATAGAGTTTCATCGATAATAACACCAAGGTACTTAATGCTATTTGTGTTAGCAATAACTGGACAGTCGCAAGGAACCAAGGGACTGGGACAATAGTGTGCATATAGGTTATCTTGTTTAGGAAGTCTGTGGTTTTTACGCATGCCAAAATTTATAAACATTGTCTTTTCAGCATTTAATGTTAGCAGATTATTTCTAAGCCATTTATTTATTACATTAAACCCATGTTGTGCGTAATAATGAACCGCAGTAGTGTTTGAAGCAGAAAAAATTAATGCTGTGTCATCAGCATAGGAAATTACTTTTCCATGGTCTAACTTTAAGGAACACAGATCATTTATGTAAATCAGGAATAGGGTAGGGCCCAGTATACTCCCCTGGGGAATTCCAAAAGCAGGAATATTTACGTCCGTACTGGTGAATTGGTCAATTTTAACACATTGAGTACGGTCATTTAAATAGCTTGCGAAGAGTTTCAACTGGGTGCCCCTAATTCCTAATGCCTCTAACTTGGATAGAAGGTTAGGAATAGACACGGTGTCGAATGCCTTCGCTAGATCAAGGAAAATACCAGTTACTAGGTTCCCTTTTCCCAGTTCCTCTGTGACAAAATCAGTTAAATGTTCAACCGCGTCTGATGTGGATAAATTAGCTCTAAAACCAAATTGCATGTTTGAAAGCAAAGAGTTCTTTTCTAGATATAAGACAAGTCTATTGTTTATTATTTTTTCTAGAATTTTGGAAAAGGAAGGTAGTAACGAAATTGGCCTGTAATTAGTTACAAGATCCCTACTCCCTGATTTGTGAATGGGAATAACTACGGCTTTTTGGAGGCATTTGGGAAAAATTCCATCAGAGAGGCAGGTTTGAAAAATGAAAGTTAAGGGAGGGACTAGGATGTGCTTAAATCTTTTGAGAATATTATTACTAATGTTATCCCAACCCGCTGCGCAATTGTTTTTTAACCCTACAATAATTCGTTCTACTTCAGATTCATCTGTGTCTAACAGAACAAAAGATTTCCCACTATGGAGTTGAGTCCTTGTAGAAGAATAACCAGTCAAGTTAACGTTTTGCTCTTTTATTTTATCCCCGAGTTCCTTTCCAACGTTTGCAAAAAACTTATTAGCGTTGTCAGCAGCGATAATCGGTGAGGAGTGAGTGCGTAGTAAACTTGAAGACGATTTATGCTGGTTAGAAGAAAAGGTAGTGGATTTTATAACTTTCCAAAGTTGTTTACTATTTGAACCTGCTTCATAAAGTTGTTTTTTGTCAAACTCAATTTAAATTTTTTTCAACAAGTTATTACAGAAATTTCTGTATCTTTTGTAAGATAATTGTAATGTATAATTATGTGGAGATTGCTTAACTCTTTTGTGTAATTTATCTCTGTGACGTATACAACGTAAAAGGCCCGGTGTGATCCATGGCTTAATGTTAATATTTTTCCTACTCAATCGAATTATAGTTGTATTACGTAAAATTGCTTCTTGCAGTTTATTAATCACGTATAACAATGCCGTATTAGCATCAGCAGAATAGTAAACTGGGTCAAAATTAATATTGCACAAATCACATTCAAGGTTACACATGTTTATGTGTGATTTTTGTTGCGATTGCATAAACTGTTTACGCAGCGATAATTCAAGTGTAGTTAGAACTGGATAGTGATCAGTTATTGTGGCGTTGGTAAACTCTAGGCGAATAGTGCCCATGCCGCCACGCCCGGGCCTGATGCCCCCGCCCTGCACCGCTGCGACTGCGCAGCCACCTATGGCTGCGATCGCCGCCACCACCTCCTCCTTGGTGACGGAGTCGTCCAGATCCGTCACCTCGATGGCCGCCGACTTCACCGGCCTGGCCACCTTCGCCGAGTCTGCGATGACCTCTTGCAGCTTAGCTGCGAAGAGGTCCACGTTTTTGCCGCCCTCCGCACCAGCGAACTCGAAAATTCGAGCCCCAGCCTGGGTCTTGCGGCATGAGACTTTGCCGATCCCCAGTTTGGTGGGATCAGCAGTGGCACGCGCCCGCACCAACATGGACGCGTACGTCTCACCCCGCTCCGCGGCCTCTGCGGTGAGCGTCACCACGACGGCCGCGGTCTTGGGAGGAACAAGGTTCCTCTTGGCACCGGCTGGGGGCGAACCCTTCCCCTTTCCCTTGCCAGTCGACGACTGACCGGCAGGGGTGATGGCGGAGACGGCTGGGGCTGGGGGGGTGCTCTTCCCCTTCCCTTTCCCTTTCTCCTTCCCGTTGCCAGTCGGCTGCGACTGGCCGGGAGTGGCGGTGGCGGGAACGGCAGTGACGACAGGTGCCGTCCTTTTGCCTTTGCCCTTCCCCTTACCGACCACCCTCGTCCAGCCCTGCTGGTTGGTCGGGGTGGTCGAAGGGAGAAGGGCGTCCTCTCTCTGGGAGGTGGGCACCGGCTCCTCTCGCCTCTTGTCCGCTGCAAGCGGCGGTCGGAGGCGTTTCTCCGGCAGGAGCCGGTCCTCAATGCCCGCCAGGCAGGCTCTAACAAATGTCCTCTGCTCCGCCATAGCCTTGCGGAGGACTTCCTCTAGGCCGGAGGAGGGAGCGAGGACCTCTTCCGCAGGTCTGGTCTCGGCTTGCGACGGCCGGGCCGTGGCTTCAGCCAGCTTTAAGTGCAGCTGGCTGACCTCCGACTGCAGGCGATCCACTTTCGCCTGCAGCTGCCGCGACTCGTCGCTGGCCTTGCGGTCGACCAGCTCCGCGACGATGCCACGCATGCTGGCGGCCCTGCATTTGAGGGACTTCTGAAAAGTCCCTTTTAGGTGGGAGGACTTGGTGGCGACCTCGACGATCACCTCCTCGTCCTCCAAGGCCATCCGCTGCAATTCGGCCAGGGAGTGGTCCGCGTACAGGACGCGGGCCGCACCGTACTCGGCCTTGGCACGGGCGACGCGCGCCCGCTCCTCCTTGGCCGCAACCCGCTCCTCCAGCTCTTGATGGAGCTGCTCCCGCCATGCCAGGTCCAACTCACGCTGGGCATCGGCCAAACCCACGTCGTGGGTGTCTCCTGCTGTCAATGCCTTTTTGGCCTTGACCTTTCTCTTGGACTCCTTCGCCGAACCCGAGCCTGAGGAGCCATCAGACACAACTTTCAGGTAGGTCCGCTTCCGCGATGCCGATCTCGAACGAGGATCAACCACCATCGAACCCGCATCAGATGCTATGGACTCAATGTCGGAGTCCGACATGTCGCCCACACTCCCGCCGTAGAAGGCTCTGCCTTCCGACGCCGACGCGTCGCGTTGGCCCTGAGAAGGGCCTTTTGGTTGGCCCTGAGAAGGGCCTTTGGGTTGGCCCTGAGAAGGGCCTTTGGGTTGGCCCTGAGAAGGGCCTTTGGGTTGGCCCTGAGAAGGGCCGTTTTTAGTGAAATGCCCGAGGGCATCCCGCGCTTGTTTTGGCATATCCGCAGTTTCGTTGCAATCCAGGCAATTGTTCGCAACGATGCACAGTGCACTTTAGCCGTACCCAGTCTGCCACTCCGTTACGGTGGTCAGAACTGGGACGTTTCCGAGGAACACGACGAGGACGTAAGCACTGTGGGGTGGTTCCCCAACCTAACCTTTTTTTTTTTTTTTTTTTGTTTGCGCTGGGAAAAAATGCGTTACGCATACCCGCCCATTGGGGGATGGACGGGTTATGTGGGACTCTCCGGCTACTCCGGCATACCCACTAAAATAACCCAGCGGCACTCCCGCATCGTCTATTTGGAGGAGGACTGGGAAACCGGCACAGCCTTTACGTCCAGTCCCCCACCGACGACCGCCCGCCTTTACAGCGGGGCCCGCACGCCCCTCCCTAAGTGTAGGGGCCCGGGAACGACCGTGAGTGCTCGGCCGTTCCCGCCCGACGATGGTGGCGATTTGTGCAATGCGAGTGAAGGCGCCCCCGCGCCTATCGCCCGCTAATCACCACCAGAAGGTGGGAGGCGACGGTCGTATAACCGCCTTCTCCCACCCCTTCTTCGCCTGCGGAGCGGTGGCGCGAGAGGATCATCCTCCCGCGCGCGCTCCGCCGCCTCCTTTTGCGACATGACATTCTCGCAAAAGGAGGCAACCGCCGCCCAAGCCTCCTCACTCCCCAGCATGGAGTTCACCACACTGGGAAGTGAGAGGTCCATCCCGACCACATCTGTCAGGGCACGGCGCAGCTCAGCCCAGGCTGGGCACACCTCGAGGGTGTGCTGCGCCGTGTCCTCGGCTGGCGTGTTGAGGAGGGGGTGGAGACCATGTCTGATCATCGGTACATCCGATTTGATCTCTCCACCCATACCTTTGATGCGCCGGCTCGGAGGACCCTGAATGGGGACGGTCCGCGTTGGGCATTGGGGCAATTGAACCGGGAGGTCCTCCTGGAAGCCTCTATTGTACAGGCCTGGGTCTCAGCACCGGACAGGCCTGTCGATATCAATGTTGAGGCCGAGTGGTTCCGGGAAGCTGCAACACAGTCATGTGATGCGGCAATGCCCCGGGTTCGGCGAAGGCATATTAGGCGTCAGGTGTATTGGTGGTCGGAGGAAATCGCACAACTGCGACGCGCTTGCGTGGCGGCCCGACGCCAGTATGCCAGGCATCGCCGCCGCCGACGCCGAACCCAAAATGCGGCAGCCAGAGAAGCGGAGCTGTATGAGGTTTACAGAGCGGCCAAAAAAGCCTTGCAGCTGTCCATCTCGCGGGCGAAAACTCTAGCCCGCGAGGAGTTGTTGTCGACTCTGGACCGTGATCCATGGGGGCGACCCTACCGTATGGTAAGGGGTAAGCTTCGCTCATGGTCACCCCCACTGACCCAGAGTCTTCAGCCCCAGCTGCTGAGGGAGGTGGTGGTTGCTCTGTTCCCTGATAGTGTAACGCCTTCAATTATTGCAGAGCAATGTAATGGAATCTTATAAGACTACGATTTTAAAACTACAATCTTAAACCTATTACGGTAATTTTTATATCAATTTAAACCTTATTCTAATACCTAATTAAATATCTAAAATAACAAAACTGTAGACTTAAACCTACAACTTACCTTATTATACTAATTAATAATACAGAAACATTAGTTTGTACAATATAGTGTTTTATTTGTTTTGTCGCGCGTCGCTAGATGGCGTTAGCGTAGAGATAGATCGCGGTATGGTTTCGTTACCGCGGTCGATAGACCTCGTTCGAGATATTTGAATAAATTGTCTTGCACTGAGTATTACTTGTTTGATTTCTAAGATTAGTAACCTCGGGTTCAGAGGAATTTGTACAAGATTGGTACATGGTCCTTAGAGCCGAAGGGCGTGTTTGAAAGCAAGAAATAAATAGTTGTATACACTGACGTGCTGTTTACTTCGTGGTGTTTCGACGGATCTGCTCTTTGGTGTCACAACGGATGTGCTTCGAGTTGTTTCGACGGGTGTGCTTCGTGGTGTTACGACGGGAGTGCTGCCGTGTTGTGAGTTGTGAACTGGACTTAAAAACTGTGAGTACAATTTAGTGTCAGCCCAGAGACTTGGAAAATTTAAAGTTGTGTGACTTAGGGACTTAGAATAGTTTACCCATAAACAGTGAAACGGGGAACCTATGCCCGAAATTTTCTAAGTTCTAAGTTTTTCAAACACTTAGAAATTATTGAACACAAGTCAGCCCTTAGAAAATTGCCATTATAACATCTCCCAATATTTATGTCAAGTATGGAAAATGAACTGAGAATTTTAGATGGGCTGAGAACCAAAATAGAAAAAGGTTTGGCCAACTTTAAAAAGTCGCCAAAGGAAAGGATAACGGTTCATTACATTAATACCCGGATGGAGCTTTTAGAACAACAATTCGCCGATTTTACATCAAAACACCAAGGATTGCAGGGAGAATATGGTGATGAAGAAATTGAACAGTTTTTTAAAACAGAAGATATATATAACAATGTTTTGGAAATTTATTTAGATTATAAGGTACAGCTAAAAACATGTTTATCCAATTTAGTTCCTGTTAAAGTGAGTAACGAGTCAGCGGGTTCATCGGACAATTATTCCAAATCACATTCGCTTGTAAGATTGCCAAAAATCGCAATACCAGTTTTCGAAGGTAATTATGCGGAATGGCCATCATTTCGAGATTTATTTAATTCATTAATTCATAAAAACGAGGCTTTAGATGATGTACAACGTTTACATTATCTTAAAACACAATTGTCAGGTGAAGCCGCTCAACTCATTCGCCACATGCCGGTTACAGCATTAAATTATAAAAAGTGTTGGGATCTTTTAGAAAGAAGGTACAATAATAAGAAATTTATGGCTACTTCTATTCTACAAAGATTATTCGGACAACGAAACATGTCAGTGGAATCGTCCTCGACCTTAAAACAACTTTTGGACGTAACTAGTGATTGTTTACATAAATTAAAAAACCTTGATATAGATGTCAGTACATGGGATATAATAATTATTTATATTGTGAGTTTGAAGTTAGATTCGGAAACTCGGAAACAGTGGGAACTGCAAGTCAGTCAATCCTCCGAAGATCTGCCCACTTGGGAAAATTTTAGCGAATTCTTAGAGAAAAGGTTTAGAGCTTTAGAGTTTATAGAACCTAAAACTAAATCAAAAATTTCTAACAGTATTGTATCCCGTACTAATGTTATGCATAGTATGGTTAATTTGTCATGTCCACATTGTTCTGACGATCACCGGTTGTTTAATTGTAAAAAGTTTGCGGCCGAGGATAGTGATACGCGTCGTGATATTGTTCAATCTTTGGGTGTATGCTTTAATTGTTTAGGTAACAATCATATATCAAAAGTATGTCGAGTGCTTTCAAAATGCCGAATTTGCCAGAGAAAACACCATACATTATTGCATCCTCTGAACCCTAACGTGACTAGTACGGTTGCTAGATCAACGGAAATTACTAATGAAAGCACCTCAGAAGACCTTCCAAATGAAATAAGTGCAAACATAGCAACCCATTTTTTAAAAGGCCGAGCAAAAGGTCAAGTATTATTGGCCACGGCATTAATAAAGGTAGAGTCAGCTGAGAAGTCCCCTCAAATTTTTAGAGCGTTATTAGACCAAGGGTCTCAAGCATCATTTATAACCGAGTCAGCAGCTCAGTTACTTCGTTTACGAAAAGTAGTATCTAAAACTACTATTGCAGGTATAGGCGGTGGTTATGGTAATTTAATCTCGAAACATGTAGTAACAATGAAAATTCAATCATTACATGACCCTTCCTATATTTTGGAGGTAACTGCGCATGTTCTCAAATCACTGACATCGGTTATGCCGGATGCAACTTTCAAAATTTGCGAGTGGCCCGAAATAAGCAGTGTCAAATTGGCCGATCCTATGTTCAATATACCAAATAAAATTGATATTTTATTGGGGGCAGAAACGTACGGCCGTCTATTGACACCGGGACTGATGAAAAGTGCTACGGATTCCCTTATTGCTCAAAATACGCATTTAGGATGGATTATTTCCGGATATGTAGGCACTGATACTAAATTAGATACTACTCATAATAATATTATAGCTATGCATGTTCAAATTGAAGAGAATGAAATGCTAAAACGATTATGGGAACTGGATTCTGAGCCTTCGTTCATCAAAAAGTCCCTCACACCTGAAGAGCAAGCCTGTGAAGAACATTTTAAAGCGACAACGATGAGGGATGAAAAGGGTCGCTATATAGTTAAATTGCCTTTTCGCACAGACGACCCTCCTTGTAAATATGGAAAGTCTAAGATTATAGCTACAAAGCGATTACTAGGTTTAGAAAGAAAATTAGCAAAAAACCGAGAGTTAAAAGAACAGTATACAGATGTGATAAATGAATATTTATCACTGGGTCATTTAGAGAAAATTACAGACGAGTCAGATATAAACAAAACTGATGCAGTATATCTTCCCCACCACGCAGTAGTAAATCAAAATAAGGTTACAACTAAAGTTAGAGTAGTGTATGATGCATCTTGTAAGGGTACGAATGGTATGTCTCTAAATGACTCCTTAATGGTCGGGCCGACTCTGCAAGCAGAATTGCGGCATATCATAACGCGATGGCGACAACATCCAATATGTCTAACGGCAGATATAGTTAAAATGTATCGCCAAATTAAAATTGCTAGAGAAGACTCCGATTTTCAAAGAATTGTTTGGAGAGACGATCCTGATAAAGAGATTGAGAATTTTCGACTTCTTACGGTGACATTCGGCACGTCCTGTGCACCTTACTTAGCAGTTAAGTCATTACAACAAGTAGCTTCCGATGAAGGCCAAATGTATCCGTTGGCTGCCGAAAGGGTGATGACAGACTTCTATATAGATGACTTGATGACGGGCTGTCAATCTGAAACAGAAGCTATAGAAGTATATAATCAATTAAACGGATTGCTGAAGAAAGGCGGTTTTGAACTTCAAAAATGGATAAGTAATCGGACTGGATTATTACATGAATTAGAGGAAGTTTCGGGCAAGGATATAGAAATCAAAATGGAAAAGGTAGTAAAAGTTTTAGGACTTACCTGGAACCGGAATACGGATGAATTTGATTATTCAGTGAAGCTGTCGCCACCGTCTGCGCCTGAAACGAAAAGGTCAGTCATATCTGAAATATCTCGGCTTTACGATCCCCTAGGATGGATAGCGCCTTGTATTATTACCCCAAAGGTATTTATACAAAAGTTGTGGATTGCTGGCATTGGTTGGGATGATGAATTGCCATTGGAACTATTGCAGGAATGGAGACAATATAGAGCAGAATTAGAAAACCTAGTTGATTTTCATATACCAAGATGGATAGGAACATCCAAAGAAAATAGTGTTGTAGAACTACATGGATTTTCGGACGCGTCAAATATTGCTTACGCGGCTGTGGTATATTGCAGAATAATTGATGAGAATGGGGAGATACACACCCATCTTTTAGCCGCTAAAACTAAAGTAGCTCCTGTGAAGCAAATATCTATTCCACGGCTAGAACTTTGCGGTGCTGTTTTAACAGCTAAATTGCTGGTAGAGATAGCCGAAGTCCTTCATATTCCAAAAACTAATATACATGCATGGACTGATTCATCGGTGGTATTGGCATGGTTAAACGATCACCCCAGTCGCTGGAAAACTTATATAGCAAACCGTACTTCGGAGATCCTCAGTTTATTGGACAATTCACAATGGGCTCATGTTCAATCCAAAGACAATCCTGCTGATATGGCCTCTCGAGGTGCCTCTCCGTCAAATCTACGCAATAGTGAATTGTGGAAACGAGGTCCTAACTGGTTGGGCAACAGTTCCGTAGAATATACACGACCTAGTTCAGTACATACTAGTCAAGAGAAAAGATCTGTCAAAAGCCATTCAGTCACATTCGAAGCAGAATTTGAAAATAGTTATGTTTCCCGATTCTCCAATTTAAGAAAACTAATCAGAGTTATTGCGTACTGTAAAAGATTTTTCCTAAGATGTAAACACGGGAAAAATAATATTAAAAACTCACCTTATTTATCAGCCACAGAGATTCAAGAATCTTTAGATTTATGTATTAAGTTGAGTCAGCACCAATGGTTCCCGGCAGAAATTAAAGCACTAAAAACCAGTGAGGCTTTGAATAAAAAGAGTCCTTTATATAAATTGAATATCATTATTGACAAAGATGGATTACTGCGAGTCGGTGGTAGACTCAGAAATTCTCTACTATCCTATAATATAAGGAATCCAATCGTCATTCATCATGACTCAAGTCTAGCCAAGTTAATAGTGGCTGATGCTCATGAAAAAACTTTTCATGGAGGTCATCAACTTGTACTCAATTTCATAAGGACAAAGTACTGGATTAGTCGGGTCAAGAACATGGTACGTACACATATACACAGTTGTATAAGATGTATACGATACGCAGCTAAAACGAAACATCAATTGATGGGTGATTTACCAACTTGTAGAGTTACTCCAAGTAAACCATTCTTGAACTCTGGTGTGGATTTCGCAGGACCAATTAATATGAGAGTCGCTAAAGGCCGTGGACAGCGATCGTACAAGGGTTATATCTGCTTGTTTGTGTGCATGGCAACACGTGCTGTTCACATTGAAGCAGTTTCTGATTTAACCACAGAGGGCTTTTTGGCAGCATTTAAACGTTTTATCTCTAGACGTGGTCATTGTCAACACATCTGGAGCGATAATGGAACGAATTTTGTTGGAGCTGCAAGGGAGCTAAAGATTATGTTTGATCAAGAAAGCATAATGTTCAAAAATGTCGCTGCAGCTCTTGCCAATTCTAACACCGAATGGCATTTTATACCGCCTCACGCACCAAATTTTGGGGGGCTCTGGGAAGCTGGAATAAAGAGTACAAAGTACCATTTAAAGCGTGTTGTTGGAGACTCCACTTTAACGTATGAGGTAATGTCTACAGTACTATCCCAAATAGAAGCATGCCTCAATTCGAGACCGTTGTCTCAAACCACTGATGATTTTGAAAATCCCATTCCATTAACTCCAGGTCATTTCTTAATAGGTCAGCCTTTAGTAGTAGCACCCGACTATAACTATGAGAAGTCTACAATAAGTACTTTAAGAAGGTGGCATTTGGTGCAGCGGATGGTACAAAACTTCTGGCGCAGATGGAAGAATGAATATCTGACTAATTTCTTCCAACGTCAGAAATGGGCGCAGAAAATTCCTGAATTTAAAATAGATGATGTAGTATTAGTAAAAGAGGATAACTTACCTCCTGCAAAGTGGTTATATGGCAGAGTAGTTCAACTTCACCCAGGGAAAGACGATATCACACGTGTAGTCACTATACGTTGTAAGGGCACTACTATAAAACGGCCGACGTCAAAACTATGTTTACTTCCTGTTACCGAATAAGTCGCAAAGGAATAAAATTGAAAATTTGTAAAGGATTATTTTATGGTTCTGTAAAGCATGTTTAAGTTATTGATTGTTTATATTATAATGTAATATCGCATATCAATTGTACATCTTTGCATATTAAGGTTGTGAACATTATTGGATTATTTTAATTTAATAAATGATGGCTAGTTATTTTATTAACATAAGTTGTAAAGCCACCGTATCTCATCAGATGCATGAATTATATTTATACAGTCCACTTTTGATCTTAGCATGTGTATGGTGGGCGGTGCTAAACGAAAAATAATCTTTTTGGTGGGCGGAATGTACAATATAGTGTTTTATTTGTTTTGTCGCGCGTCGCTAGATGGCGTTAGCGTAGAGATAGATCGCGGTATGGTTTCGTTACCGCGGTCGATAGACCTCGTTCGAGATATTTGAATAAATTGTCTTGCACTGAGTATTACTTGTTTGATTTCTAAGATTAGTAACCTCGGGTTCAGAGGAATTTGTACAACATTGGTACAAGTTACTTTTTATTTTTTAATCTGTGTATCGCCTACGCTGTATTCATTGAGTGAAGTGTTGTATGCAATGAACGGGATTACCGTCCGTTCACTCGCAGGTTCCGCTCATCGTGACATTTTTTTGCATATCATGCACTCGACGAAATACTACGCTACTGCTGAGTTTTCCTAAATTTTTTTATAAACTCATAATTTAAATATAAATTTAAATAGTACCAACGCGTACATTGTTCTAAAAAAACGCCGTATATCTATACATATAAAGTGTGTTAGTGTTTAAACCCCACTTGGGGTTTCTTTTCTACGGAGTATACTTACCACCTATAAATACACCACGTCTCCGAAGATCACTCCACCTCATCAGTTCCGGAACTCAATCTACAGCCTTAAGACTGCGCCGGACATCACTACACTACTACCAGGGGAGTGGTATTTTAAATTGTCAGATCGTACCCACAATCGTGTGATAAACCTACGACCCTTCTACCTAACTTTTTTATCTTGACACGCGGCAGAGTGTCGGCCAAGTTAATTTTTTTCTTTGGTAATTAAATTATTTTTTAAAATTGATCTTTAGTCTTTTCTTCTTCTACCTACCTACAAAACTATTCTATACATCGTGGAAACGCGACAGTGGCGCCCAACGTGGGGCTTAATTTTTTGTACCAGCTAGTTCATGTGTAGCATATTTATATATTAAGTATCTTAAAATCTAAATTACTACTACTATTATTTGTTTTCTACCTAATTTTATTTTAACACTACCCATGCACTAGCTATTCAAGCTCAACGTAATTTCATTTCATACTGTATTTACTTTAACTATCTGTGCTTTCTTGTATTTTTGTACAACACACACTCATCGGGAAAACACTTTATATTTCTTAGAAATTTTTCTAAAAAAAAAAAATAAAAAAAAATGGCGTATTCTATCAAATATCTTTCGCTCCAAAAAGCTGAGTTGGATTATGAAGTTTCAGTTCGTGGTGGTACTCCTGCTGATTCAGTGGCAGATCTCAGAAAGCAAATCGTTAAGAGTTCACTCACATTACCAGCAGATGACATACTAGAGTCACATCTTACACCTGCTGATGATTTGAAAGGCGTTAAAGAAACGTTGCTAAAATCTCAAGCTAACCTAGTAGCCCTTAAGGCGAAATTTGAGAAAAATTTGTTTTCGAGGACTGAAAACATACTTAACCATGTCTACCATAGAATAAATCGTATAAGTCGAACCGAGGATACAACCGATATTTACAAAACTTGTTATTCTAACTTTAATCTACAACTGAAAGAAATTTCTCATCTGAGACCTACAGCTAGTCAATCTTACCCTAAAGAGCATGCACCCGAGATTCCTTCTGAACCAACTACCGCAGTTAATGTAACATGTGATCGCGGCGTAGCAGCGGACATTGCTAAATTAAAATTTTACGGAAAAACTTGCGTTAGATCTTTCATTCAAAAGTGTGAAGAATTTATAGTGTCACGTGGTCTGCCCTCTAGTAAGCTATTATCTTTCGCTTACGAAATTTTTGCTGATGATGCCTTGCACTGGTACCGTCGAGTTCAGCCCAAGATTAATTCTTGGAATGAGCTTACGTTATTTTTGAAGGAAGCATTCAGTCATAGAGATTACGACTATAGGCTAATGGCAGAGATTCGTATGCGTAGGCAAGGGGAAAGGGAAAACATAACAGTTTATCTCGCCATAATGCACGGTATGTTCTCTAAACTAAATAAAACACCTTCAGAAGACGAACAATTAGAAATATTACTACATAACATACGACCCTGTTACGCAAGTACACTAGCTGCTTGTGCGGAAATTAAAAACACAGAGGATCTAGAGAATGTTTGTCGAAACTATGAGAACATACAATCACGTTTCGCACAGTTTAACGAAACTTCGAAATCAAATTCGGCAAGTCTAGCACCTGAATTTGCTTATAATAAATATTCTGATATGCCTTCAACTTCTAACAACTATCTTAATAAAAAAACATACCCTAGTAACTATAATAACTATAAGAAAACAAATACTTACACTAATAATTACAATCAACAACCTACTTCTTACAAACACTTCGGCTATCAAAAACACTATTATTCTAATGCAATAAACAAAGATGAAGCAAATAAACAAAACTACTCTAATAATTTACCTGTTGCGGCAGTGTCAACTGAACCAGCTGGTAAAATGTTTTGCCCTAGGTGCAGAAATAATACTCACTCACTTCGCATGTGCACTAAACCTCATTTCTTGATTTGCTTCAAATGCGGTAAAAAGGATGTGCGATACCCTGACTGTCCAGATTGTAATATTGCTACATCCAGTCCAAAAAACTAGGAAGCTTGGATTGTGATGACATATTGCATAATAGCTCTAATTCTAAAGGCAATTTTGATGAGACTGAATGGAAAGACTGGCTAGATTTTGTCTCTAAATATTCTTCTTGTTACTATGTCAACTCAATCCTAAATTCTAAATCTACTAACATTAATAGTCGTCCTTATGCTTCAGTAATCATTAACGGTCAATCTGTTGTGGGTCTTTTGGATACAGGTTCCGCAGTAACAATACTAGGCAAAAATAAACATCAACAATTTATAGATTCCGGATTTAAATTACACAATTGTAATACTAATTTACAATTCATCGCAGCTGGTGGAGAAAAAATTTATCCTATTGGTATTTTGTATCTACCCATTTCTTTTGCTACTCAATTACATATTATAACAGCGTACGTTGCACCAGGTATTCAAACTGAATTAATTTTGGGTATGGATTTTTGGAATCACTTTGGTCTTTTTCCTACATATTTAGATAATATTACTCTAAAACATGCAGATACAACATTAGGTGAAATATCTGTAAATAATGCTAATCAATTATGCTCTTATGATCACTTGACTGCTACACAAAAAATAACAGCTGATCATATTATACAACAATTTCGACAAATTTCATATGAAAAATGTGGTCTTGGCCGTACTTCTTTAATTACGCATACTATCGACACTGGAGATGCTTTACCAATTCGTCAAAGATATTATAGAATGTCTCCTGAAAAGCAGCGAATTCTAGTTGAGCAGCTTGATGAAATGGTAAAGGAAGATGTAGTTGAGCCTTGCGATAGTCCATGGTCATCACCGGTCCTCTTAACTCCTAAAAAGAACGGCGACCTCAGGTTTTGTCTTGATAGCCGAAAATTGAACGCTATCACTAAGAAGGATGCTTATAGTCTACCCTATATTTCCGAAATCCTTGACAATCTTCGTGATGCTAAGTATTTAACAAGTCTAGACCTTTCTAAAAGTTTTTGGCAAACTCCGATTAGAAAAGAAGATCGTTGCAAGACCGCTTTTTATGTTCAATCACGTGGCACTTATCAATTCAAGTGTATGCCATTTGGACTCTCCAATGCGCCTGCCACACAACAGAGATTGGTGGATGTTTTATTTTATGGTCCAGAATTTGAAAACCTAGTTTTTGTATTTGTAGATGACATAATTATAATTTCTCCAACATTTGAGAAACATATATCACTTTTACTCCGCGTTCTAGAAAAATTAAAATATGCTAATCTTACTATAAATTTTGAAAAATGCCTTTTCTTTAGACAACAATTAAAATATTTGGGCTATGTTATTGATATCAATGGTTTACATGCTGATCCTACTAAAATTGAAGCCATTGTAAACTACCCGGTTCCTAGAAACCGTAAGGAAGTACGTCGATTTTTAGGCACTGCATCGTGGTACCGTAGGTTTATAAAAGATTTTAGCTCTCTGGCTGCTCCCTTGAATAAACTAACTTCTCAAGGTAAAAACGTTTTACCTTTTTCATGGTCTAATGAAGCTGATAATGCCTTCAGAAAACTAAAAGAAAGGTTAATCTCTGCACCTATATTAGCCTGCCCTAATTATTCTATGCCATTCGAAGTGCATACTGATGCGAGTGACTACGGTATCGGTGCCGTATTAACTCAAACTATTGACGGTACTGAGAAGGTAATAGCGTACATGAGCAAATCTCTATCTCAAAGCGAACGTAACTACAGTGCTACAGAACGTGAAGCTTTGGCTGTTCTCACTTCTATCGAACATTGGCGATGCTACCTCGAGAATGGAAAGAAATTTACAGTCTACACAGACCATTCTGCTCTAAAATGGTTCTTGAACATCAATAACCCTACTGGACGTCTTGCTCGCTGGGGTGTTCGTCTATCGGCGTATAACTTTGAAATTAAGCACCGTCGCGGAAAAGATAATGTTGTACCAGACAGTCTTTCTCGTGCTATAAATGTCTCTACTATAGATACAAATCCTAGTACTTCAATACCTGTAACTTCTGATCCTTGGTTTTTAAATATCTATAATGGCTGCGTTAATTCTCCTTTATCGTTTCTTAATTACCGAGTGTCTAATGGTAAACTATATCGTTTTATTAAAAGTTTAAACCCACTAGTAAGGGAGTTTGAATGGAAAGAGGTTATTCCTTCTGAATACCGTACTGATTTAATTACCAAAAACCATTGTGATCCAACTTCAGGTCATTTTGGTATCTTTAAAACCTACAAACGTCTCTCTTTAAAGTTTTTCTGGCCTAATATGCATCGTGACGTTTCAAATTTTGTAAACAACTGTGACACCTGTATCTCTTATAAATGTGCTAACCACGCAACACTTGGAGAGATGGGTCGTCCTAAAGATTGCTCTAGACCTTTTCAATTTATCAGCATGGATCTTGTTGGACCTCTACCACCAACCAGACGACAAAATTGCTATCTTTTTGTCGTAACATGCTGTTTCTCTAAATACACCCTAATTTTTCCTATTCGTCGTGCTACTACTGAAACCATAGCTAGAATTCTCGAAGATAATGTTTTCTTGGTACATGGTATACCTAGCACCGTTCTAATGGACAACGGTAAACAATTCGTCAGCAATACCCTAAAACAATTGTATGCAACCTACAAAATTCCGAACGTGCACTACTGTCCTAAATATACGGCTCAAGTAAATTTGGTCGAACGTTACAATAAAACGATTATCACTGCAATATCAAGTTTCATTGGGGATGATCATCGATCTTGGGATTCAAATGTACCTAAAATCCAATTTGCCCTAAACAGTTCGGTAAACGAGGTTACTGGGTACACTCCATCATTTTTAGTTTTTGGCCGTGAACTTGTGTCTTGTGGTTCACACTATACGGATGTTGAAAGTGCTGATGATTTAATATTCAGTCCTAGAGATTCATACGCTGAAAACTTGGGATCTCTTCGTAAGATCTTTGAGAAAGTGCAACTATCACTACTCAAAGCACATTCACGAAACAGCGAACACTACAATTTGCGCCGAAAAAGTTTTGAATTTAATGTAGGTGATACGGTGTGGAAATGCACGTATTATCAAAGCGACAAGGACAAAAAATTCTCAAAAAAATTAGCTCCAAAATATATTAAATGTCGTATAATTTCTAAGAAATCACCATTAGTCTATGTAATTGAAGATATGAATGGTAATAATTTAGGAACCTGGCATGTTAAAGATTTTAAAATAAATAATTACACATCTTAACAACATTAAAATAGTTTTTTTTGCTTTTTGTAATTTTTCTGCCCTATAATATACTTGGCTACTAAACCTTCCAACAATTATGTCTATAATTTAATCTAGAAACGGTACTATATGTCTCATCTAAATTAAACTTTATCTTCTGTAAGTACCATTAATCTTAAAGACACCTAGGAAATTAAAAATGGATATTTATCTTGATGACCTAAAAGTCAAGATAATTTTGTTGTCTTAGCGACCTAAAAGTTAAGACAGTTGTCTATTGTATAATTCTAGGTAATCGAGACAGTACAAGTATAGTTAAAATGACATAACAAAATTAACACCTACTACTGTTATAGGTGAGAATTTTGTGAAACAAATTGAAATTCTCTGTATATTAGACAGCAACACCACGATCTATAAAGTGGTGAATGCAATTTAGTGAAAGTGAGACGTATGTATGTTGTAACTGTGTGATGAATGAGTTGTAACCTTATAGCAGTAGGAAAAGTTAAGGACATATGTAGTTTGCTCAGTATGGAAGCGGATTTTTACTCAGGAAAAATCCTATCCTAAAAAGGGGGGTATGTAACGCCTTCAATTATTGCAGAGCAATGTAATGGAATCTTATAAGACTACGATTTTAAAACTACAATCTTAAACCTATTACGGTAATTTTTATATCAATTTAAACCTTATTCTAATACCTAATTAAATATCTAAAATAACAAAACTGTAGACTTAAACCTACAACTTACCTTATTATACTAATTAATAATACAGAAACATTAGTTACTTTTTATTTTTTAATCTGTGTATCGCCTACATTGTATTCATTGAGTGAAGTGTTGTATGCAATGAACGGGATTACCGTCCGTTCACTCGCAGGTTCCGCTCATCGTGACATTTTTTTGCATATCATGCACTCGACGAAATACTACGCTACTGCTGAGTTTTCCTAAATTTTTTTATAAACTCATAATTTAAATATAAATTTAAATAGTACCAACGCGTACATTGTTCTAAAAAAACGCCGTATATCTATACATATAAAGTGTGTTAGTGTTTAAACCCCACTTGGGGTTTCTTTTCTACGGAGTATACTTACCACCTATAAATACACCACGTCTCCGAAGATCACTCCACCTCATCAGTTCCGGAACTCAATCTACAGCCTTAAGACTGCGCCGGACATCACTACACTACTACCAGGGGAGTGGTATTTTAAATTGTCAGATCGTACCCACAATCGTGTGATAAACCTACGACCCTTCTACCTAACTTTTTTATCTTGACACGCGGCAGAGTGTCGGCCAAGTTAATTTTTTTCTTTGGTAATTAAATTATTTTTTAAAATTGATCTTTAGTCTTTTCTTCTTCTACCTACCTACAAAACTATTCTATACATCGTGGAAACGCGACAATAGGGAAGGGCACTTTGCTCCAGCTTCTTTGGCAACCAGCGCGGAAAACGACGACGTGCCCGAAGTGACGCGGGAGGAATTAAGAGCGGCGGTGCATAGGCTTCAAGCCAAAAATACCGCCCACGTCGGGGCCCAGATACTTCATCTGGGCCCCGACCCCTATCCGGACGCCCTCCACCACGATGTGGGCGTCTGGAGGGCAGCGCTGCCGAGGCCCGTGAAAGAACACGGCCTCGGTCTTGTTCAGCGCTACCCTCAAACCAAGCTGGCGGATCCTACCTGCCACTAAGGATCCGCCAGCTGAGGCCAAACAGGCCGCCGCCCCAAAGTCCCTCCCCCGGGCAACGAGGAGAGTGTCATCCGCGTAGCAGATGACACTCGTGCCCTGGAGGAGGGTGCCCCGAAGGACCCAATTGAATCCGATGTTCCACAAGAGGGGCCCTAGCACCGAACCCTGTGGAACACCGGACTCCGCGCCGTAGCGCCTGATCCTGGCCGTTCTGTCCGCCAAGAGGACCTCCCGGTCCTCCAGGTAGTTGGCCAGGATCGCCCCCAGATATTGGGGCGCTCCGTGGTACCGGAGTGCCTCCAATATGGTCGAGTGGGGCACGGAGTTGAACGCGTTGGCGATGTCGAACGACACCGCCAACACTCCGTCCCCAGCCTCGACCGCCTCCTGAACGTGGCCCCTGAGTAGGGCCACCGCGTCGACCGTCGAACGCCCTTGTCGAAACCCGAACTGGGTGTCCGACAGGTCCGGCCCTACCTCCCGCAAGTGGCTGCTAAGCCGGGTGGCGAGGATCCCCTCGAACAGTTTACCGACCTCATCGAGCAGAACGATGGGCCGGTATGCCGAGGGGGAGTCCACCGGGCGTCCCTCCTTCCGGAGCAGGCAAAGCTGCCCCACCTTCCATAGTTTCGGGAACCTCCCAGCCGTCAGGCACGCGCTGAAGAGGTCCCGAAACCTCTGCTCCATTAGGGACGCCGCGATGGCCACCACCCGTGCGGGGACGCCATCCGGTCCAGGGGCCGTCTTCTTCGCGCGGAGGGAAAGAACCCCCGCGCCAAATTCCTCCGCCGATACCGGAGGGACCTCCTCCGTCGGCGAAGCCGCCACCCCCCCCCAGTGGGGGGTTCATCGTTGGTGGGGTGAATTCGGTCCTGCGCGGAAACAGTGACCGAACCACCCCATCCAGCAACGCCGGCTCTAGGGTCTCCGCTAATGGGGGACCGTAAGGGCGCAGCTGACTCCGCGCCAGCTTATACGGCCTCCCAAACGGATCCTTGTCGAGGCCCTCCAGCATCTCGGCCTTTGCCGAGTCCTCGGCGGCGCACATTGCCGACTTGAGGACCGTCTTTGCCTCTACGTAAGAGGCGTAGAGGCGGTCCTCCTCGGCCTGACATCGGCTGGTGCGCCGCCGACTCCGCGTGTAGGCCCTCCTGGCCTCCACGCACGCGGCCCGGAGCCCCGCCAGCTCCACCGTCCACCAATAAACGGCGCGACGGGGAGGCGGACGGCGAGACCGAGGCATGCTAGAGTTGCACACCTCGGTCAGGGACCTCCGGAGCTGAACCGCTGCGGCGTCCACGTCCGTGCCCTCCACAGGGGGCGAGAGCCAGTCCTCGAGGAACGCTGCCTCCAGGGCTGCCTCCCGGTCCAGGCGGGTGAGAGCCCACCGCGGGAAGGGAGATTGGCCCGAGCGGGCCATCCCCCGCGGGCTCTGGGTGGAGATGTCGAACCGCACATATCGGTGGTCCGACAGGGTCTCCACCATCTCCACCCGCCAGTTCACGACGCGTGTGGCTAGCACAGGGGTGGCGAACGACACGTCCACCACTGACCCTCCCTGTTGCCGCACACACGTCTGAACATCCCCCCTGTTTGGCAGGGACACGCCGCACGAGGCCGCCCAAAATTCGACGGCGCGCCCCCGGACGTTGCAGGACGCCGCTGGGTTGCCCCAGGCCACCGACTTGGCGTTCAGGTCACCCAACACTACGACCTGACGTGGTGCCGCCCTCCCGACGACTGCCGTAAGAACCTCGAGAAAATTCTCGAAGTCCCTTAGAGGGCGGTTTGGGGAGAAATAGACCCCGACCAGGGCTATTTCTCCCCACGCGGCGGCCACGTATCCCGGACCCCTCTCTAAAAGCGAGAGGGGAGGGGAGTCCGTGGCAGGCCGCGACACCAATGCCACCAAGCCGTCTCGATCACCCAGCCAACGACCAGGCACCGAGTACGGCTCGGCGACCACCGCCACGTCCACCAACCACTCGGCCACAGTCTGCATCAGCAGATCCTGGGCCGCTCTGCAGTGGTTGGTGTTCGCCTGGAGGATGCGATGTTCGACTCTACCCATTAATCGGTCATCGCACCCTCCTCCTCCACAGCCGCTGAGGTCCCAGCTACTGGGACGGTGGTGGCAGCGACAGGCCGGGTCGGCGCCTGAACTTTGCCCTTCTTAAGGGGAGGACTGCAATTCCTCCCCTTCATTATATGGCCCGCAGGGCGGCCACTGGCGGCACAAACTGCGCAGTGCGGCGCGGCGGCCACGCAGGAGGCGGATTTGTGGCCCTCCTTGCCGCAGCGGTAACAACTGTCCGTCCTGTCGACAGTGGACGGACAGAGGGCTCGGGTGTGGCCAATGCCGAAGCACTTGTAGCACCGCAGTGGCTGGTCCTCGAGTGCCCGGACCGCACCCGAGCTGAAGCCGACGGCTAGCCGTCCCTTTTCAAGGACGGCTTTGGCAGCGGCGACTGGGCACTCTAGGCGAATGGTGCCCATGCCGCCGCGCCCGGGCCTGATGCCCCCGCCTTGTACCGCTGCGACTTCGCAGCCCCCTATGGCTGCGATTGCTGCCACCACCTCCTCCTTGGTGACGGAGTCGTCCAGGTCCGTCACCTCGAAGGCCGCCGACTTCACCGGCCTCGCCACCTTCGCCGAGTCTGCGATGACCTCTTTCAGCTTAGCTGCGAAGAGGTCCGCGTTTTTGCCGCCCTCCGCACCAGGGAGCTCAAAAATTCGAGCCCCAGCCTGGGTCTTGCGGCATGAGACTTTGCCGATCCCCAGTTTGGTGGGATCGGCAGTGGCACGCGCCCGCACCAACATGGACGCGTACGTCTCACCCCGCTCCGCGGCCTCTGCGGTGAGCGTCACCACGACGGCTGCGGTCTTGGGAGGAACAAGGTTCCTCTTGGCACCGGCTGGGGGCGAACACTTCCCCTTTCCCCTGCCAGTCGACGACTGACCGGCAGGGGTGGTGGCGGAGACGGCTGGGGCTGGAGGGGTGCTCTTCCCCTTCCCCTTCCCTTTTCCTTTGCTAGTCGCAGACGACTGGCTGGGAGTAGAGGTGGCGGGGACGGCAGGGACGACAGGTGCCGTCCTTTTTCCCTTGCCCTTCCCCTTACCGACCACCTTCGTCCAGCCCTGCTGGTTGGTCGGGGTGGTGGAAGGGAGAAGGGCGTCCTCCCTCGAGGAGCTAGGCACCGGCTCCACTCGCCTTTTGTCCGCCGCAAGTGGTGGTCGGAGACGTTTCTCCGGCAGTAGCCGGTCCTCGATGCCCGCTAGGCAGGCTCTCACGAATGCCCTCTGCTCCCCCATAGCCTTGCGGAGAATTTCCTCAAGGCCGGAGGAGGGGGCGAGGCTCTCTGCCGCAGGTCTCGGCTCGGCTTGGGATGGCTGGGCCGTGGCTTCAGGTGTAGCTGACTGACCTCCGACTGCAGGCGATCTACTTTCGCCTGCAGTTGCCGCGTTTCGTCGCTGGCCTTGCGGGCCACCAGCTCCGCGATGATGCAACGCATGCTGGCGGCCCGGCATCTGAGGGACTTCTGGAAAGTCCCCTTCAAATGCGAGGACTTGGCGGCGACCTCCACGATCGCCTCTTCGTCCTCCAAGGCCATCTTCTCTAGTTCGGCCAGAGAGTGGTCCGCGTACAGGACGCGGGACGCACCGTACTCGGCCTTGGCACGAGCGACGCGCGCCCGCTCCTCCTTGGCCGCGACCCGCTCCTCCAGCTCTTGCTGGAGCTGCTCCCGCCGGGCCAGGTCCAGCTCGCGCTGGGCGTCGGCCAAACCCACGTCGTGGGTGTCTCCTGCTGTCAACGCCTTTTTTGCCTTGACCCTCTTTTTAGGCTCCTTCGCCTAGCCTGAGCCCGAGGAGCCATCGGACACGACCTTGAGGAAGGTCCGCTTCCGCGATGCCGATCGTGATCGAGGATCGACCACCATCGAACCCGCATCCGATGCTATGGACTCTATGTCGGAGTCCGACATGTCGCCCACACTCCCGCCGTAGAAGGCTCTGCCTTCACTCGACGCTGATGCGTCGCGTTGGCCCTGAGAAGGGCCTTTTGGTTGGCCCTGAGAAGGGCCTATGGGTTGGCCCTGAGAAGGGCCTTTGGGTTTTTTGACAAAATGCCCGAGGGCATCCCGCGCAGGTTTTGGCATGTCCAAACAAATCAATATCGCAGCACTCAAGGCAGATAGTCGCTACGATGCACAGTGCACTTTAGCCGTACCCAGTCTGCCACTCCGTTACGGTGGTCAGAACTGGGACGTTTCCGGGGAACGCGACGTGGACGCAAGCACTGTGGGGTGGTTCCCCAACCTAACCTTTTTTTTTTTTTTTTTTTTTTGTTTGCGCTGGGAAGGCACGGAGTTGAAGGCGTTGGCAATGTCGAACGACACCGCCAACACTCCGTCCCCAGCCTCGACCGCCTCCCGCACCTGGCCCCTGAGTAGGGCCAACGCGTCGACCGTCGAACGCCCCTGTCGGAACCCGAACTGGGCGTCCGACAGGTCCGGCCCTACCTCCCGCAAATGGCTGTTAAGCCGGGTGGCGAGTATCCCCTCGAACAGTTTACTGACCTCATCCAGCAGAACGATGGGCCGGTATGCCGAGGGGGAGTCCACCGGGCGTCCCTCCTTCCGGAGAAGGCACAATTTGCCTTCCTTCCATGGCTTCGGGAACCTCCCAGCCGTCAGGCACGCGCTGAAGAGGTCCCGAAGCCTTTCCTCCATGTGGGACGCCGCGATGGCCACCACCCGTGCGGGGACGCCGTCCGGTCCAGGGGCCGTCTTCTTCGCGCGGAGGGGCAGAACCCCCGCGCGAACTTCCTCCGCCGACACTGGAGGGACCTCCTCCGCCGGCGAAGCCGCCACCCCCCCCAGTGGGGGGTTCATCGTTGGTGGGGTGAATTCGGTCCTGCGCGGAAACAGCGACCGAACCACCCCATCCAGCAACGCCGGCTCTAGGGTCTCCGCTAATGGGGGACCTTAAGGGCGCAGCTGACTCCGCGCCAGCTTGTATGGTCTCCCAAACGGATCCCTGTCGAGGCCCTCCAGCATCTCGGCCCTTGCCGAGTCCTCGGCGGCGCACATGGCCGACTTGAGGACCGTCTTTGCCTCTACGTAAGAGGCGTAGAGGCGGTCCTCCTCGACCTGACATCGGCCGGCGCGCCGCCGACTCCGCGTGTACGCCCTCCTGGCCTCCACGCACTCGGCTCGGAGCCCCGCCAGCTCCACCGTCCACCAATAAACGGCGCGACGGGGAGGCGGACGGCGGGACCGAGGCATGCTAGAGTTGCACACCTCGGTCAGGGACCTCCGGAGCTGAACCGCTGCGGCGTCCACGTCCGAGCCCTCTACAGGGGGCGAGAGCCAGTCCCGGAGGAACGCTGCCTCCAGGGCTGCCTCCCGGTCCAGGCGGGTGAGAGCCCACCGCGGGAAGGGAGATTGGCCCGAGCGGGCCATCCCCCGCGGGCTCTGGGTGGAGATGTCGAACCGCACATATCGGTGGTCCGACAGGGTCTCCACCATCTCCACCCGCCAGTTCACGACGCGGGCGGCTAGAACGGGGGTGGCGAACGATACGTCCACCACTGACCCTCCCCGTTGCCGCACACACGTGTGAACATCCCCCCTGTTAAGGAGGGACACGCCGCACGAAGCCGACCAAAATTCGACGGCGTGCCCCTGGACGTTGCAGGACGCCGCTGGGTTGCCCCAGGCCACCGCCTTGGCGTTCAGGTCGCCCAATATGATGACCTGACGTGGCGCCGCCCTCCCGACGACTGCCGTAAGGACTTCGAGAAAATCCTCGAAGTCCCTTAGAGGGCGGTTTGGGGAGAAATAGACCCCGACCAGGGCTATGTCTCCCCACGCGGCGGCCACGTATCCCGGACCCCTCTCTAAAAGCGAGAGGGGAGGGGAGTCCGTGGCAGGCCGCGACACCAACGCCACCAAGCCGTCCCGATCACCCAGCCAAAGGCCAGGTATCGAGTACGGCTCGGCGACCACCGCCACGTCCACCAACCACTCGGCCACAGTCTGCATCAGCAGATCCTGTGCCGCTCTGCAGTGGTTGGTGTTCGCCTGGAGGATGCGATGTCCGACTCTACCCATTAATCGGACATCACACCCTCCTCCTCCACAGCTGCCGAGGTCCCAGCTACTGGGGTGGCGGTGGCAGCGACAGGCCGGGTCGGCGCCTGCGCTTTGCCCTTCTTAAGGGGAGGAATACAATTCCTCCCCTTCATAATGTGGCCCGCAGGGCGGCCACTGGCGGCACACACTGCGCAGTGCGGTGCGGTGGCCTCGCAGGAGGCGGCTTTGTGCCCCTCCTTGCCGCAGCGGTAGCAGCTGTCCGTCCTGTCGACACTGGACGGACAGAGGGCCCGGGTGTGACCGATGCCGAAGCACCGGTAACACCTCAGCGGTGGGACCTCAAGGGCCCGGACCGCCGCCGAGCTGAACCCGACGGCGAGCCGTCCCTTCTCGAGGACGGCTTTGGCAGCGGCGACTGGGCACTCCAGGCGAATTGCGCCCATGCCGCCGCGCCCGGGCCTGATGCCCCCGCCCTGCACCGCTGCGACTGCGCAGCCACCTATGGCTGCGACCGCCGCTACCACCTCCTCCTTGGTGACGGAGTCGTCCAGGTCCGTCACCTCGAAGGCCGCCGATTTCACCGGCCTGGCCACCTTCGCGTCGTCCGCAATGAACTCTTGCAGCTTTGCTGCGAAGAGGTCAGCGTTCTTCCCGCCCTCGGCACCCGGGAACTCAAAGATTCGGGCCCCAGCCTGTGTCCGGCGGCATGAGACTTTACCGATCCCCAATTTGGTGGGATCGGCATTTGCACGCGCCCGCACCATTATGGACGCGTACGTCTCACCCCACTCCGCGGCCTTTGCGGTGAGCGTCACCACGACGGCCGCGGTCTTGGGAGGAACTAGGTTCCTCTTGGCACCGGCTGGGGGCGAACCCTTCCCCTTTCCCTTGCCAGTCGACGACTGACCGGCAGGGGTGGTGGCGGAGACGGCTGGGGCTGGAGGGGTGCTCTTCCCCTTCCCCTTCCCTTTCCCTTTGCCAGCTGGCCGCGACTGGCTGGGAGTGGTGGTGGCGGGGACGGCAGGGACGACAGGTGCCGTCCTTTTGCCTTTGCCCTTCCCCTTACTGACCACCTTCGTCCAGCCCTGCTGGTTGGTCGGGGTGGTCGAAGGGAGAAGGGCGTCCTCCCTCGTGGAGGTAGGCACCGGCTCTTCTCGCCTCTTGTCCGCCGCAAGTGGCGGTCGGAGGCGTTTTTCCGGCAAGAGCCGGTCCTCTATTCCCGCTAGGCAGGATCTGACGAAGGCCCTCTCCTCCGCCATGACCCTGCGGAGGACATCCTCAAGGCCGGGGGAGGAGGTAAGGCCCTCTGCCGCAGGTCTGGGCTCGGCTTGGGATGGCCGGGCCGTGGCTTCAGCCAGCTTGAGGTGAAGCTGGCTAACCTCCGACTGCAGGCGATCCACTTTCGCCTGCAGTTGCCGCGACTCATCGCTGGCCTTGCGGTCCACCAGTTCCGCGACGATGCCGCGCATGCTGGCGGCCCGGCATTTGAGGGACTTCTGGAAAGTCCCCTTCAAATGCGAGGACTTGGCGGCGACCTCCACGATCGCCTCCTCGTCCTCCAAGGCCATCCTCTGGAGTTCGGCCAGGGAGTGGTCCGCGTACAGGACGCGGGACGCCCCGTACCCGGACTTGGCACGGGCGACGCGCGCCCGTTCCTCCTGGGCCGCAACCCGCTCCTCCAGCTCTTGCTGGAGCTGCTCCCGCCGAGCCAGGCCCAACTCGCGCTGGGCGTCTGCTAAACCCACATCGTGGGTGTCCGCTGCAATCGTCGGCTTCTTTGCCCTGATCTTCTTATTTGGCTCTTTTGCCGAACCCGAGCCCGAGGAGCCATCCGACACGGCTTTAAGGAAGGAACGTTTCCTCGAAGCCGATCGTGATCGAGGATCCTCGATCACCATCGCACCATCTGACGCAGTGGACTCGTTGTCGGAGTCCGACGATTCGTCCACATTCCCTCCGTAGCAGGCCCTGCCTTCGCTCGACGCAGGCGGCACTCTCAGGGCCGACGCGTCGCGTTGGCCCTGAGAAGGGCCTTTTGGTTGGCCTGAGAAGGGCCTTTGGGTTGGCCCTGAGAAGGGCCTTTGGGTTGGCCCTGAGAAGGGTCTTTGGGTTGGCCCTGAGAAGGGCCTTTTTTCACAAAATGCCCGAGGGCATCCCGCGCTGGTTTTGGCATAGCAAACAAAGCAGTATTCGTAGCACGCAAGGCAGTTGTTCGCTACGAAGCACAGTGCACTTTAGCCGTACCCAGTCTGCCACTCCGTTACGGTGGTCAGAACTGGGACGTTTCCGGGGAACGCGACGTGGACGCAAGCACTGTGGGGTGGTTCCCCAACCTAACCTTTTTTTTTTTTTTTTTTTTTTTTGTTTGCGCTGGGAAAAAATGCGTTACGCATACCCGCCCATTGGGGGATGGACGGGTTATGTGGGACTCTCCGGCTACTCCGGCATACCCACTAAAATAACCCAGCGGCACTCCCGCATCGTCTATTTGGAGGAGGACTGGGAAACCGGCTCAGCCTTTACGTCCAGTCCCCCACCGACGACCGCCCGCCTTTACAGCGGGGCCCGCACGCCCCTCCCTAAGTGGAGGGGCCCGGGAACGACCGTGAGTGCTCGGCCGTTCCCGCCCGACGATGGTGGCGATTTGTGCAATGCGAGCGAAGGCGCCCCCGCGCCTATCGCCCGCTAATCACCACCAGAAGGTGGGAGGCGACGGTCGTATAGCCTTCTCCCACCCCTTCTTCGCCTGCGGAGCGGCGCCGCGAGAGGATCGTCCTCCCGCGCGCGCTCCGCCGCCTCCTTTTGCGACATGACATTCTCGCAAAAGGAGGCAACCGCCGCCCAAGCCTCCTCACTCCCCAGCATGGAGTTCACCACACTGGGAAGTGAGAGGTCCATCCCGACCACATCTGTCAGGGCACGGCGCAGCTCAGCCCAGGCTGGGCACACCTCGCTAAAGTGCGGGCCGAAGCGCCACCTGCTGTCTAGCACGAGGCCCAGATACTTCATCTGGGCCCCGACCCCTATCCGGACGCCCTCCACCACGATGTGGGCATCAGGTGGGCAGCGCTGCCGAGGCCCGTGAAAGAACACGGCCTCGGTCTTGTTCAGCGCTACCCCCAATCCAAGCTGGCGGATCCTACCTGCCACTAAGGATCCGCCAGCTGAGGCCAGACAGGCCGCCTCCCTAAAATCCCTCCCCCGGGCAACGAGGAGAGTGTCATCCGCGTAGCAGATGACACTCGTGCCCTGGAGGAGGGTGCCCCGCAGGAGCCAGTCAAATCCGATGTTCCACAGGAGGGGCCCCAGCACCGAACCCTGTGGAACACCGGACTCCACTCCGTAGCGCCTGATCCTGGCCGCCTTGTCCACCAGAAGGACCTCTCGGTCCTCCAGGTAGCTGGCCAGGATCGCCTGCAGATATTGGGGCACTCCGTAGTATCGGAGTGCCTCCAATATGGTCGAGTGGGGCACGGAGTTGAAGGCGTTGGCGATGTCGAACGACACCGCCAACACTCCGTCCCCAGCCTCGACCGCCTCCCGCACCTGGCCCCTGAGTAGGGCCAACGCGTCGACCGTCGAACGCCCTTGTCGGAACCCGAACTGGGCGTCCGACAGGTACGGCCCTACCTCCCGCAGCTGACTATTAAGCCGGGTGGCGATGATCCCCTCGAACAGTTTACCGACCTCATCGAGTAAAACGATGGGCCGGTATGCCGAGGGGGAGTCCACCGGGCGTCCCTCCTTGCGGAGAAGGCACAGCTTGCCTTCCTTCCATAGCTAATAATTAATTTAATCAACAGCCCTGGTCTTTGCCTACCCGAAGACACCCATCTGGTGGGGTCAGACTCCAGGGAAAGTGGTAGGGAAGCGTCGGAAACCGTTGCGACAGCAAAAATTGGCCCGCCCGCCACCTGAAACATAAAATATTTTCAAAATTATACATAATCAAACCGTTTACAATATCGCTCATTTGGAACGACAGTGACACAACTGCAAATATGTAAATTTTACACTACGCCATTATTAAGATTTTTTCATAACACTAATTAAGATTATATATACTTCTTACAGCTAATGGCATCTCTATTATTTTACTTTTGTAGTTTGAACTTTAAGCTTGAAAATTGACTCACATTTTTTTTTCCTAATCCGCCCTTAATTTTCTAAAAATTAAAAAAACATTTTAATACTTACACTTGGGTCGTTGTTACCCTAGAAAATTAAAGTTTGGGTAGATATGACATTCGTTGTCTGAACATAAAATGAAAGAATTTCTGATTAATCAGTAAATCTCAGTACACGCTTGACCGCGGTCGCGAGTGCACGACAAATGGCGTGCGCTACGAAGATGTCGAAATCTAAGAAATTAAAGTGTGCAAATTGTAACATTGTAATATGTGAAGTGTTAGCGTTCATACAGAACAAGATAGACGTTATGGACGAAGAAAGTCTCGTCCGTATCTGTGAAAGTGCGTTTAGTGTCGAAGATATAGAACTTGCAAAGTCGTTACTGTTTGAATCTTTGCAAAAAACGGCAACTATTCGAAAACGTCAAGGCAAGACTCAACGAAACCTAGACGACATAGTATCGCTTTTAAAAGCAACAGACCCAGAAAATATACCAACTTTTGTGGCGAGAAATCTCGAGAAACTACCTCCGGTAACGTTCGACCATGTCGATGTGACGTCGTTACTTAAAAAGATCGTCATGATGCAGGGGAATATTGACGAAATTCGTGAAAATTACGTATCAAAGAAGGATTTCAATGAACTTATGGTAGATTATCGTAAGTCGCCATCCTCGGAGAAAAATCGCAATGTTAACCTGATACGTGGTGGGTACTTGCAAAAGAAAAATATGTCTGTAATGGATAGTGGACCAGAGGCACTATCTGTACACGGCTATGAGGATAACTGCTCGATTTTGGGGCAGGACATTGATGGCGGTAGTGAATGTTTGCGTCAAGAGCACGCTACTGCTACCACATTGGCACAAGCGCCACCGACGGCGCTCTTATCTAGTAGTGAACCAATGTGCAAGACAACGAGTGCGAGTGAGATGCCGGGCAGTCTAGCGCAGCAACATCAGTCAACACAACCAAGCAATGACATTACTACGCTAGACAAATGTAAACAAACTAAGGGGCGTCTATTATCATATGCTGAAATGGCTAGTAATGGCACAGAATGGAAAGTACCTGGTAGGGATGACCAATGGATTTTGGTTCAGAAGACACGATCGAGAAATAGGCTAACTACAAAGAAAGGAAATGCAGTTTTCGAGTCACAAGAAAACGTGAAATTTAAAGCGGCAGATACTAAAGTACCGTTATTTATTTCTAACGTCCACACTGATGTTTGCGAAGAGGACATTATTGACTATGTTCGCAATAAAACGGGAGAAACTATTTCTTTAGTGAAGCTAAAAATTAGTAAAGAAAGGAGTTATAATGCTTATAAAGCTTTTGTTGTGAAGCACAAACTGGATATATTTCTAGATGAGAAACTGTGGCCTTCAGGCATTTCCTTTAGGCGCTTTATAAACTTTGGAGAAAGGAGAAAAGTGAAAACAGACTCAGAAAGTGTGGCTATAATAAATGAACATTTAAATGGACAAAGAAGAAACTAGATTTTCCAGTAAACTTATTAGTTATAATTGTAAGTCTGTCAAGAGATCCTGGGAAGGTGTTAGAGCCCTGTGCCAGACTGCTGATGTGGTGGCACTACAGGAGACGTGGCTCCTGCCACACGAGCTACCCGTGCTGAGTACCATCCACGAAGACTTCAGTGTGACGGGAACCTCTGCCGTGGACACGTCAGCGGGCTTACTCACGGGTCGCCCGTACGGTGGTGTCGCGATATTATGGCGAAAAAGTGTTTTCCATTCAGTGTCTGTTGTTAACTGTGATAACGTTCGTGTGACTGGGATAAAGATAACCGTGAGTAATAGAAACATAGTTATTCTTAGTGTTTATATGCCAACAAACAGTAGTGATAACTTACCGGTTTTTACGGATTGTCTTAGTACGATACAGTCTGTGATAGAAATGGAACAAAGAGGTGGCACTGAGGCATTTTATGTATTAGGAGACTTTAATGCGCATCCGAACGAATTATTCTATAATGAATTAGTTGCTTTTTGTAACGATAACGCATGGTGTTGCGCGGATGTACATATGTTGGGGTTACAGTCTGCTACCTATACGTTTCGTAGTGAAGCTCATGGGTGCGCGAGGTGGTTGGATCATTGCATTACAACACATTCTGCAGTTTCCACCATTAGTAAAGTATGGGTTCAGGAAGATGTGTACTGGTCGGACCACTTCCCACTTATAATAGAATGTAATTTGTATAAAGTTAATATGAAATATGAATTTAATTTGAATAAAGACGACCTCAGGCGGCAAGTAATCTGGGGAGACCGACAGCCTAATCAAATTCATAAATATCATCAATTATGCAATTCTAAACTTCGAGCAATAGACTTTCCGTTGGTATTAGGACAATGTTGTGATTCCATGTGTCGCAATCTAGATCATTGCGTAATTATTGATGGGCTGTATGATGAGATTGTTTCTGTATTGTCGGAGGCTGCAATGAAAACGTATTGTAGAAAAAAGATAGGAACCAAGTCTTGTCATATAGCTGGGTGGAATGAATACGTCGCCGACGCGCATCGGGACGCTCGCACAAAATTTAAAATGTGGGTACTAGCCGGTAGGCCCACGAGTGGTACAGTGTATGACGAAATGACAGACACACGCAAAAGATTTAAGTCGAAATTAAAATCATGCCAAGCCCGACAAGAACAATTAAAAATGAATATTCTGGCCTCTAATCATTCGGCTAAAAAATTTAAAGATTTTTGGAAAAATGTAACCCGATCAAATGTAAAAACGAGCCTCCCGGTGAGCGTCGACGGCGTGAGCGATCAAAAGACTATTGCTGATATGTTTAAAGAACAGTTTACAATGCCGTCGTCCCTGGGTCCGTCGTCAGCGAGTTATGTACACGATGCGAGTGGCGTCATGACTGGGCGTAAGAGTTTCATTTCTGCTAAGTGTATCAAAAACATAATAAATCATATGCAACGTGGAAAGTCGCCCGGTCATGACGGCCTCAGCATAGAACATTTTAAATATGCTGGTGTTCATTTGCCGCGTGTGTTGTCAATGTTTTTTAATTTTTGTATGTCCCATTCATACCTACCGGAGCCGCTCATGCGTACTATTGTGGTCCCTATTTTAAAAAATAGGACGGGGGACTCGTCTGACAGGGCTAACTACCGGCCCATTTCACTGGCCACCACTGCAGCCAAGGTACTTGACAGCATGCTTAATGCGAACCTCGAAAATATAGTCGATCTGCATGATGCCCAGTTTGGGTTCAAAGCAGGGTTGTCCACAGAGAGTGCCATTTTGAGTCTAAAGCATGCTGTCGGGTACTATACAGCCAGAAGGACGCCGGTATACGCGTGCTTCCTGGACTTGTCCAAGGCTTTCGATCTTGTCAGATATGACCTTCTGTGGGACAAGCTGGGCAGCGCGGGTGTGCCGGGGGAGTATATCTCTCTCCTGAGGTATTGGTATGCAAACCAGAAAAACCGTGTGAGGTGGGCCGGGGCGCTGTCAGATGAGTATAAATTGGAATGTGGCGTTAGGCAGGGTGGTCTGAGTTCTCCTGTTTTATTTAACATTTATGTTAACCAGCTTGTCGAGCGGCTCAGCAGCACACATGTCGGCTGCCACATTGATGACACTTGTTTTAACAATATTAGCTATGCAGACGATATGGTGCTGCTGAGCCCCTCCATAAGCGGGCTACGGAAATTATTGTCTATTTGTGAGAAGTACGCGGAGGCGCATGGATTACAATATAACTCAAAAAAGAGTGAAATTTTAATATTTAAATCTGGCAGACAACAGCCAACCCATGTGCCTCCTGTATTTCTCAATGGAATAGCCCTAAAGCAGGTTCAAAAATTCAAATATCTGGGTCACATTGTAACAAGTGACCTCAAGGACGATGAGGACATTGAGCGGGAGCGCAGGGCTCTGGCGGTGAGAGCTAATATGCTTGCCCGCAGGTTTGCACGGTGCACGAGAGAAGTGAAAGTTACGCTATTCAAAGCTTATTGCCAGTCCTTCTACTCAAGCGGCCTGTGGGTGAGATATACGCAGCGAGCCTACAGAGCCCTGCGCACTCAGTACAACAATGCGTTCAGAATGTTGTTGGGTCTGCCGTGGAGGTGCAGCGCATCTGGGATGTTTGCTGAAGCACGCACTGATGGTTTCCAGGCCATCATGCGTAAAAAAGCAGCTTCTCTGCTGACCCGTATGCGGGGTAGCAACAACAGCATTCTGAACGCAATTGCTGTACGTTTCGATTGTCCCTTTCAAAATCACTGGGTCATGACTTGTGTTGGTGTAGCGAGTCATAGCAAATAAGCGTGTACCGTACTGTTTTTACTAGGTTAAGTTTTATATGGGTCTATGCCACCCGAAATAAAAGTTTTATTATTATTATATTATAATACAATTAGCTTTATTTCAAATGAAAATTACAATCACAGTCAGTGGCGACATAGAATTAGCAATTTAACAAGGTACAATGTCGCAGAGCGAATACTTTTTTTATCATTACCGTCCGTAACGAGCACGTCGATGAGCTAGATGATGCTGAATTTATACGACCACGTTGTACAGATTGCTCTGCTTTATATTCATCATCATTATCATCTGCAGAAAAGTCTCTAGTTTCACCTTCACTACCATATTCATCGTTTGCTAGGATTGGTGGCGAATCTGTATTATTTAGGGAAGATATAATATTTTCCGTGACAGTCGTTGCTGTTTGTTCTGCAGTAAATATCTCTCAAAATTTAGGAAAGAAACATTAAAACTCGACATTGTGCCAAAACATTAAACAATGTAAACTATAAATGAATGTAATATTTTATTTACCATTTACACTAGCAGAATTAACGCTATTGGAAGAAGATTGGTCCTCAAAACTACCAGAATTCAAACATTCTTGTTTACAAAGTTTGACTCACATTCGTGCTCGGCTTCCCATTTTAATGGCTGAAATTATATAACAAATAATAATAATATTTATGAGTTATATTTGATATCAAAATATTGTAATTAGTCATAATTGTTATATGTAATTCCCATTTCAGAACAATACTGGCGTAATTACATTTACGTCTTCAAAAAAATACGATACATTTAGAGGAATAACTGCGTAATTGTATGATACGTCATTGTTGCCATAAAACTATTTTAAATATCACTAAAAGTTTCATGAAACAACGGCGCATTTGTATGATAGGTCATTGTAGTCACAAAATTTATTTTACAAAAATGTCATATTTACCTTAGAGGCGATGTAGCTCCCTGACATGTGCACACTATTAGGGGCGCCCCGCGCAACTGTATGTTTGGCCGTTGTGGCCCGGAATTCGCACGCGAAAATGCAATATTTCAACAACGTCTTTTCGTTCTCTAACAGGCTTTTTTTGAACTTATAAATATGACGTTTTCACTTCTAACATAGATTATTGTCGTGATCGTTGTGGTGTAATTAAGTCGATTTCGCATTTTTTGGCAATTGTGTCACTGTCGCTCCAAATGAGCGATATATACTTACCTCTATTATATATATACCTAAATAACTAAAACCAACTGGCGGCTTAAATATATAGGTGATACTTAAAAAAGACATTTTCCTATACATAGTGAAATTTTTGACCAAAAGTTCACCGTTTTTTGGCTATTTTAATTTATACTATCTACATATAATTGTTTATATAGCGTATTTAGCAAGATCTCAACGAGACGCATCTCCTGACACCCTGTTTGTGGTAGTACTGCGAAAGACTTTTGAGATTTTTTGCTAAAAAAGTCAATTTTCATACAAAAACACCCGTAGTCTCAGGTTTTTGGGTGTTTTTTACTAAATTTTGTACGGACCCTTAAAATTTTATTTACCAATTAATTAGATCATCTCAAGACGCGTCTACCGACACCCTATTTATATAGGTCAGCCACATACAACTTGCTAAATTTATCAAATTAAATCTAATAGACTCAGCCGGCGTGGGTATATATATAGGTGCTCTGCGCCCATACATTCGGCATTTCTCAAGGCACAGGCATCCGATTCGGACGTGTATATAGACCACCCGATACACAAAATAACGCCTCACAATTTTTATAGTGGTTAAATTATTTTTAAATCAATTTTATATACAAAATTCTTAGTTTTCGCGGGTGTCGCGCCTTATTCTGCTCGTCCTGAAAAATTTTCTTCGGGAGCTTCGAACCCAACCACTTTTAATCAACAGCCCTGGTCTTTGCCTACCCGAAGACACCCATCTGGTGGGGTCAGACTCCAGGGAAAGTGGTAGGGAAGCGTCGGAAACCGTTGCGACAGCAAAAATTGGCCCGCCCGCCACCTGAAACATAAAATATTTTCAAAATTATACATAATCAAACCGTTTACAATATATACTTACCTCTATTATATATATACCTAAATAACTAAAACCAACTGGCGGCTTAAATATATAGGTGATACTTAAAAAAGACATTTTCCTATACATAGTGAAATTTTTGACCAAAAGTTCACCGTTTTTTGGCTATTTTAATTTATACTATCTACATATAATTGTTTATATAGCGTATTTAGCAAGATCTCAACGAGACGCATCTCCTGACACCCTGTTTGTGGTAGTACTGCGAAAGACTTTTGAGATTTTTTGCTAAAAAAGTCAATTTTCATACAAAAACACCCGTAGTCTCAGGTTTTTGGGTGTTTTTTACCAAATTTTGTACGGACCCTTAAAATTTTATTTACCAATTAATTAGATCATCTCAAGACGCGTCTACCGACACCCTATTTATATAGGTCAGCCACATACAACTTGCTAAATTTATCAAATTAAATCTAATAGACTCAGCCGGCGTGGGTATATATATAGGTGCTCTGCGCCCATACATTCGGGTTTTTTTAGTCTCGTTTGGACAGCCGACGCGCACGGACACGTTCGTGCGCTCCTGCCTTACCCGACTATTTCCGACTATACGTGCTCGTGTACGTTCTTCAGTTGAGATAAATCGATCGTCAGATTGGTTGAATCTCGGCAAACCTTCACACTATTAAAATTGGTGTAGTGGCGTCTTTTTCAAGACAGCGCTACCCCAATATAGTGTGTGTTTCTTGTACTTTCGTGCCCCTTCAGGGAAAATCCACTTTTCTAGTGGTACTTGGTGGAAACGTAACCGTGCCAACTAAGCCAAGTTAGTGTAGCCCCAAGCACTAGGCCTTGCTCCTTCAGAGCAACGCCAGTTAATTGGAAGCGGTTTGGAATCATTGGCCTTGGGGGCTACCCTAGTCAACTCCAAATCGGAATCCCACCTCCTTAACCTACCTTCCCATTCTCTCTTGTTGTTTGGGTGCTGACGGCTTCGGCCCATATCACCCTCTGCATTAGAGCTGCTAGGAACCCTTTCGCACAATAAGACTGGCGAGAGGGATACAAGCTTAGGGCTCACCATAGGTACACATACCTCCTCGTCTAACCCGGCGAGGAGGGTGATACACACACCAACACACCCTCGGGCCCGTCCAACCCGAGGTGATAGTTGTTAGGGACATTCTATTGTTAGAGCGACCGCCGAGAAGTTTCTTGTTGGTTCTTCTTCTCGGAACGCTCCGGGAGCGAACCAACGTAAATTCCGGTAGTTGTTAGGCTACTAAAACCATCACAAGATGGCCGCCCCCGTACCCGCCTCCATGGTAGACATTACCAAGGATCCCCGCTTCGTTGACGCGCTCTTCAAGCTCCTCAAGTCCGACCCAGTTGGCTGGGTAAACTTGATGGAGACCGTCAAGACAAAGCTCATGCTAGACGATCCCCCTTGCTCCGGCGCATCTGCGCAGGAGAATCTTAGTCTCTCCGTCCCCTCCTCTTCTGCCCCGTTCACCCAGACGGACAGGCAGTCGCCACTCCCCCGTAACCGTACCCCCTCTCCATCTCAGCCTCTAGCCACAGAGGAAGAGATGGACATCGTACCGATCGACAGCGATGACGGCGCTCACAACGAGTGGACAACCGTCAGGCGCGGGAAAGCTGATAAGCGGACCCGCGGCGACAAGTCGTCGTCGTCTTCGTCTGGCAGCTCTTCCGGCTCTGATTCTGAGGCTTCGACTCAGGAGAAGAGCAAGAAGAGCGCCAAGACCAAGAAGTTGCGCACGGAGAGACCCTCCGCCACCAACTCTGTCCCCTCTTCCCCCACTACAAGCGCCCCCGCCTCTCAGGCAAAGGCCAAACCCTCTGGCTTCACGGCCAAGACCACTAAGCCCCCACCTATCATGCTACTCAGCATCGATAAGTGGGAAGACTTGTCCACCACGTTAAAGTCCAAAGGTGTAGTCGCACTTAGCACTACATACATCCTCAAGGAGCAGATGTACAAAATACAGCTGCAGACCCCCACTGAATACAGGACAACGACGGCTCTCTTCGATGCACGTAAGGTAGACTACTACACTTACGGCACCGCTGAGGACAAAACACTCCGCGTGGTTATCCGCCGAGTGTGCCGTTACCTTCCCATCGACTCCATCAAGGAGGACCTAACCACCCAAGGGTACCCCGTGAGAGAGGTGCATCGGATGCACCGATCAAACGGTGGCGAGCCCTTCGATATGGTGCTGGTCCACCTTGACGACTCGAAGGAAGGACAGAAAATCCTGACTGTCCTAAAAACAGTTTGCGGCGTCGGCGGCATCGTCGTCGAGCCGCCGCGGCGAGGGACCGTACAGGGGCAGTGCCACAACTGCCAACTGTACGGGCACTCGTCAAAGAACTGCCACGTAGCTCCGAGGTGCGTTAAATGCCTGACCCCTGGCCACCACACCTCCGACTGCACCCGACCCAAAGATCGTAGCGAATGCTCCGATCCACCTGGTTGCGTCAACTGCCAGTCCCTGGGACACCCTGCGAACTATCGCGGCTGCCCCAAGGCACCGGCGAGGAGACCCGCCAGGAGGCCTCGTAGCAAGCGTAACGCTCGGAAGCCCCAGGCGCAGACTAGCTCCGCCAAGCCCCAAGCAAGCCCTCCCCCGCTAATGTCCTTGGATGTCCAAAAGACATCCCTGCGACCAGCGAGACCACACTGGCCTCTGCCAGACTACGTCCCCTCGACCGCACCCAAGGCTGCGGGTGAGGCGGTCGCCCCTAAGGCTGTGCCAGTCCCAGCTAAAGCGGTGTCCCCCAAACCCTCAACCAGCGCGTCCCCTCCCGCCACAGTCCAATCGGGCTGGGCTTACAACCCACTGACAAAGAAGCCACAGGCTCCAAAGGCCCCGGCCAAAGGAGCCCAGACTCCAAAGTCATCAGCCCCAGCGCCCAAAACCCGGGCGCCCCAAGCGAATAGCAAAGGGCGCGCCTCAGGCTTTGCCGAGCGCATCATGACTCAGGGCTGGGAGTTGCTCGACCAGTTTGAGGACCTCACCCAGAGGGCCGAAGCTGATCCGACCAACATCCAGTTGGCCATCGACGCGGCACGCGTCTACCGCCGCTTTATTAAATCAATACAACTGTAATGGCTGTACACCCGTTGATGACTCCCCAATTCACTTGCAGGCTAAAACCCAGATCTTTAAAGATCGGGTTTTACAATGCAGACGGATTAGCGAGACAACGCGATGAAGTCGCAGAATTCCTCTGCGATCATCAAATTGATCTCTTCCTCGTTCAAGAGACATTCCTCAAACCGAGCAAACGGAGAAGTCCTACAGTTGCCAACTATCGTATAGTTCGCAACGATAGGACTCACTCCGCCAAAGGGGGCGCGCTGATTTACTTTAAGAAATCACTGCATTGCGTACCTTTGGACCCTCCCGTGCTGAAGAACATTGAGGTCTCTGTCTGTCGAATAGGCATGACAGGCCATCAGCCAATCACGATAGTCTCGGCCTACCTCCCCCCAGACAAGGAGATACTACTTAGCGATCTCCAAGCACTGTATGACTTAGATGGCTCTGTCATAGTGGCAGGCGATCTAAACTCCAAGCATGAGCAATGGAGCTGCCGTACGAGCAACTCGAACGGCCGCGCACTTGCTAATCACTTGGCAATCATACCGTTCGACCCTATAGTCCCTCTTGAACCGACCCACTTCCCCAGAATTGACAGTCACCGACCCGACATACTCGACATAGCACTCCTTAAGAATACAAACCTACGTTTGGCTTCTGTAGAAGTGCTACACGAGTTAGACTCCGACCATAGACCGGTCATCCTTAGTCTTGCCTCCCGCACAAGCCACTCTGGCGCGGATAGCAACCTCCCACCCAGATATGTTACTGACTGGCAGAAACTTGAGGGTAAACTCAAGTCAGCCACGTCGGAGCACTTAGATTCGATCCCATCCCTCATAGAGACCCCCGAGCAAACGCATGCAGCCCTCGGCTCTTTCACGACTCACATCCAAATCCAAATGAACGAATGTTCCCGGGAGGTCCCAGCGGCTGACGCGTTCAGACGGTGGAAGCTCCCGGAGGATTTGCGTGAGTTAGTGACTGAGAAGAACGCGGCCATCAGAGCCTTCGACTCCTATAACACCTTGGAAAACCGCACTCGAATGCGTGAACTACAGCGTACTGTACGTGAACGCATGACCGAGAGGCGGGATTCCGGGTGGGATAGGACGTTAGCCGAGATTCAACCCTCGCGGAAGGCCTTTTGGAATCTCTGCAAGCGACTCAAGACAGACACCGACTGGACCATCCCCCCGCTGACGCGTCCGAATCAACGCCCCGCGTTCGATGACGACGAAAAAGCCGAATGCATGGCCGACAATCTAGAGACCCAATGTTCTCCCAGCACCCTACCAGTAGACCCGGAGCACCTCAACGAGGTCGACTCTGAGGTAGAACGTAGGCTCGCCATACCACTCCCTCCGACCCCTACTGCCCCCTCCCGGGAGGATGCAGACGTCGACGACGACGATCCCCTGAGGCCAGTGACCATCGAAGAGGTTAAAACTCTGATCAGGGACCTCCACCCTCGCAAAGCCCCCGGGTATGACGGAATCACCAATCGCGTTTTCAAGCAACTCCCGTTGCTTCTACTTAGCCTGATGGTCGCGATTTTCAACGCGGCCTTTTCCAACAACATCTTTCCACACCAGTGGAAACAGGCAAACGTGATTGGTATCCCGAAACCCGGTAAACCCAAATCCGATCCGGCGAATTACCGCCCTATTAGCCTCCTCTGCGCCATGGGGAAACTCTACGAGCGCATCATCCACGCCCGTTTGTCGTCTTACATCCACGCAAACGATATCCTCCCTGACGAGCAGTTTGGCTTTCGAGCCAGACACTCCAGCGTTCACCAGGTGCATCGCATTGTCGAACACATCCTGGTGAAAGCTGCCCGTCAAAGAGCCCACACAGGAGCACTCTTCTTCGACGTGGCCAAAGCGTTCGATAAGGTCTGGCACAACAGTAGGTGGTAATTGGGGTTCCTGGATCAAAAGAGATCCAGAAACACCCAATTACTCCCATTATTCAGTCTATTCAAAATGTATGTTCTAAAATATTTTAAAGTTTGTCTTAGAGTGATTGAATTGTCGTGCTGTACCTTCATACAATCTGAAGTTGGCTGCTAACATTTCTTTCTTATATATTTATGTAAGGTAAAGGATCTAAGTAGATCCAGAAACACTCAATTACTCTCATTATTTAGCCTATTCACATTCTTGTTCTGTATTAAACTAACTATATTACATGAAACTATATGCTAAGCCATGTTTTTAATTATTTGAACCTTTTCTTAGAATGATTGAATTATCGGATTGAATCTTCACACAAACTTTAGCTTTTTATTTATTTCTTATTCATTTCAGTGTTCAGTATAAATGAGTATCTTCATCTCTCATGTAATTTTTATCATTCAACTATTCAAATACTAATGAGTAGGTACAATTGAATATAATTAGATACAATCTATTCAACCTGGTAACCTGATGATAAAGGAATGCATTTGTGCTCACCGCTGCGTTACATTTATAGTGCAGGGGATTTCGTACATTATACAGTGAGTGCCCGATATAGTAACATTTTCTAAATAAACATTATTTACTGAATGTCATGTATTTATTATAAAACTATATTTAAGTAATATAATGTTACTCGATATAATAATAATAAAATTCAATTTTCAGTAACACCAATCGAATCGGAGTTTTGATAAAATGAAGAGCGCTATAATGAGAGTCCACTGTACTAACTATGAATATTAAATACACAAACTCACATTTTTACCTCGATGGTGTAGGTAGAGGCGTTACTGGTAATACGGTGATAATCTTAGAACAGCAATGCGAAGTGTATTTTTTTTCAGTAGTAAACGAAAATGTACATTATTATCAGGCAGAATAACGCTGTTTAGGTTAGAATTACTTCTACAGAATTAAAAGTAATTCATCGAATTATTATTTATTTAATTTATTAATATTAATGAATGTAGTAGCTCAGTACACATAAACTATCTATATCTATATCTACTAACTTAAATATTATATTAGTGAAAATAAAAAAAAAACTTATGGTAAATATATACATACAAAACAAAAGAAATAAAGGAAAACAAAAATACAAAATTGAAATAACCACACGAAGCTTAATATAATTCCTATGCTTTTGGTTCGATGTCATCTTGAATTTTTGCTATTAATTCTCTTGTGGTGGAGTATATATCATCGAATAATATTGCTTTAACAACATGCTGAACACAGACATCAGCTTCACAATTGCACATCGGCTGTTCGGATTTGGGAAAATTTTCTGCATCATATATTTCGATTTTTATTATTTTTGTTCCTCGGGTGACCGGTTTCTTTATATATTGGAAAAATGTTTGATCGGTTCTCTGCCTCTTACGAGAAAGACCAAGCGACTTCTGTCCAGGTTTTTTTTGAGCTATTGGGTCTTCCATAGGTATGAAATTAAATAGTTGTTCTTCCACGTCCTAGAAAAAGTAAAATAATTACAAATTAATACACCATTTTTTTTCCTATTTATATATTTTAGATAAAACATATAATTAAGTATAATAGATAAAATAGAAACATCAGATATTCAGTTATTTACTTGCTAAATTATATCCTATATTATCAATTAAAATAAATATATAAAATTATTAAATAAAATGTATTTTAATAACAAGGTGTTAAGACTTACCGACATAATGTGATTAACGATCTACCTCGTATGAGCCTCAAATGCAAGAAAAATAATGAATTTTTAGATATTACTGTTCCCCTTTTATATAATTTTTTTTTTAATCTATAGAGTTCAAAATCCAAAACATATTTTTTAGTTACACGTTGCTAAGAACAAATATGGTAAGGTATGCGTGAAAGAAATTGAAACCTGATAATCGCGACAGACTGGTGCCGAAGACTTTATTGTTTACTATAATCATTATGAATAAAATAAATATTACTGTGCATTTGTTCATTGTAAAATTGTTCATACATTTTATTGAGAAGATTGACAAGTGAAGTCATTGTATGTAACTAGTATATCATTGAGGATATTTTTGCAACTTAAGTAATTCTTTATAAGGAGACAATCAAAACAAAGAGGTATATTGACATACTAGTTTATACACCCGGCTTCAGCCTTCTATTTATGCATTATTTTAAAATTATTAAAATAATGGATTTTATTCAATTATACATGTGTCTATGCATGATATATCTGTATGTATCTGTGTGTGAGTCTCTGTGTGTGTGTGTGTGTGTGTGTGTGTGTGTGTGTGTGTGTGTGTGTGTGTTTTTTTTTTTTTTTTATTCTTATATGCTAAGCCATGTTTTTAATTATTTGATTGATCAAATTAATTCAAAACTATTTCAGCTATGATTAATAACAAACATTCTAGCATCTAAACATACGAACATTCATATTTATAATATTAGCTACATAAAATTAAAACTACTTCATTTGTTCATTGTATGTGTATTATTAAAAATATTCAACAAGCAACGTCATTGCATGTAACTAGTGTATGATTGAGAATAAATCTGCAACGCAAGTAATTCTTTATTAGGAGTGACATTAAGATAGACAGAATTAACGTACTAGTTTATGCACCCGGTTTTAGCCTGCTATTTATGCTTCATTTCAAATAATGTTTTTTTTCTTTCCATCCACTTAACTTCTAAAGACATAGACATATATAAACTTGTAATTACACAAAAAATTGTTACTACGGCTTTGCCTGTCTATTAAAGAGGGGGATAATACGTATCCCTAGGTTAATACAGATTAGATAGATAACTTATGTGTGAGCTCAATTTCATTCATATTGCGCAGTTTTGCGTACATGAGTAACAAACATACAAATTTTCACTATTATAATATTGACATGATTGTAAAATAAATAATACTACCAGAATATTTCGAAAAAACTTTCATCTATAAAGTTAAAAAACACATTATCCTCTTTTGTTTGACACAGTCGCGTATTATAATGTACTAGTGCAATGTAGATACATATTTCAATATTGCTGACAATGTACAATTTATGTGTGTGTGTGTGGTGCAATCTACTCAGCGTTTTAGCATCTTACACGTGTTCCTATTCCATATTCGGGATAATATGACGTGTATTTTGAGCTATTTAAAAGCCGGGATGCGAAAGTTCGACCACAAATCACTTCTTGGAGAGCCAGCGAGATCATCCTACAAGTTCACAAAAAGTATACCAGATCTTCACAGCAGCAATCTACAAACATAAAAATGTAAGTATATCCAATTTTTTTGATTTTTTTTTGTTTTTTTTTTGATTTTTTTATTTTTTTTCATTAATTTCAATCATTCAACTGTTTAAAAATTCTCACTTTCTTTTTGTTATTCGACTATTGAATAATTCAATTATTTAATCATTCGTTTCAATTATTCATTTTAATTACTCACCTGTTCAAAGTTTACACTTTCCATTTATTATTCAAACTATTCGATAATTCACCTGTTTAGTCATTCGTTTCTATCTTTCATTTCAATCCATCAAAGTTTTCACTTTATTTTTATTATTGAATTGAATATTATGTAGCTATTTTAATGTGTTTTTAATAATTATAAATTGGGAACTATCCAGTTTTCTAATAATTTTTAAGATAATATACTAAATATGTTTTTTTTTGTCTTTAGGTCCAAACATAATGCAGACCAACTTTTCCCGTCTGAAGATGAATCAGGACCAGAAACTTCAATAAAAACCAAGACAGAAAAAAGGAAGCGCAAGTCCCCGCAGAGAAGCACTGAGTGTCAGCCCTCCACCAGCAAAAGATTGAAGTCAGCGACGCGACCAACGTGCAGTGACTTGTTTGGAAGTGACTCTGGAGACGAACAACTGGAGGCAACTGGTAAAAAACATCACCCGATCTCTTCATATGTTACTCGTAGACTTGCGAACGGTTTTTCCAGACAAGTTTATGATAATAAGAAAGGCGGTTTTTATGTTGAGATGAAAATCTATAATTGTAAAGATATTGAACGAGTGCCACCGGTTAATAGATGGCGGCACTCGATTATTACTATAAAAAATAAGTGTGAAACAGAATCCGAGTCTTGGAGTCATTTAAATACGTATATTAAGTGCGTTAAAAAAGAGTTTTTGAACTGCCCTCCTACATTTATTAGCTCCTATCAATAATAATAAATATTATTATAACTGTCATTATACTACAAACAGTTGTAAAATTTATTTCTATTAATCGGTAATATTAAAATTATAATCATTATATAATTTAATATACTTATGTTATCCATTGTTTAATCTTTCTAAATAAATATTCAAAGCCATTCAATCGCATTTTTCCTTTGCAGTTCAACCGTCTTCTAATTCACAATCAAGCACTTATATTAATTGTGATAAATGCAATATTGAGATTCCAGAACATGAATACAGATATCATAAGAGAACTAATATTCATAAATCAAATAGTTTAATAAAGACAAAGTTTGAAAATGTTGATATTGTTGCCACAGCATTCAAAAACAGAATCATGACATATCGCTTACATCCATCTCAAGAAGACGAGTACCTTTTTATAGAGGCGTTCTTAGATGGAAAGCGAGTCGATATATTAAAACTAATTGAATTAACTATACTGAAACATATCAGTATTAAAGTGAACTTCGAGTTGTTTGCCTATTTTATGCTACCCGCAACAGGTGAAAAGCAATTGAAGTCATTTAATACTAAATATGAAACCGTATACCAAAATACTGATTATGATGAATTGTTTTCCCGTGTAAAGGAGACATATAAAATGAAATTGACGGGATTCGAGCATTGTCAATCTGGATGGTCATTGATGTCTTTTTGTCACTTGAAAATAAATATTAATAAGTACTCTCCCATGCGTGGAGGATCTTATATCGACTTACCTGAGAAAATTAAGAATACAAAAAGTTGCATAAATATACAGAATAATGATAATTATTGTTTTTTGTGGAGTATAGCTGCAGCATTATTCCCCAAGAAAAATAATGTCTGTAGACCAAGCTCATATCCGAATTTAAACTCAATATTTAATATTGAGGGGATGTCATTTCCACCCTCATATAAAGATATTGAGTTGTTTGAAAAAAATAATTGTGGAATAAGTGTAAATGTTTATGGATTAGACAGGCACCATAAAGTTACTGGTCCTCTATATGTTACTAGTACTAAGAGGATGGACCACGTAAACTTGCTGTATTTTGAAACCGACAACAAAGGTCATTATTGTTTGATAAAAAATCTAATGCGTCTAGTCAGACGTCAAATCTCACATCATAAAGGTCAAATGTATTTATGTGAATTATGTCTACAATTTTTTACTACTGAAAAAAAATACACTTCGCATTGCTGTTCTAAGATTATCACCGTATTACCAGAAAAAAATAGTTTTTTAAAATTTAATCATTATGAGCGACAGAATAAAATTAACTTTGTTATATATGCAGATTTTGAATGTCTTTTATCTGAGTTTAAAGAACCGAATTCAGATAAAAATACAGTAAGAAATAAATGTCACCAGCCATCATGTTTTGCCTATTATATATGTTGTTCCCATGACAGAAGCTTGAATAAATTTGTTACGTATAGAGGAAAAGACTGTGTACAAGTATTTGTTAATAGATTGATAAAAGACGCACAGACACTTCACAAGATTTTAATTTCAAAAAAGCCCATGAAACCAATGACTAAAGAACAAATTGATGATTACTGTAATGCAACAATATGTCACATTTGCAAGCAATTATTATTTGATGACAAAGTGTGTGATCATGATCATATTACTTCTGAATATAGAGGCGCAGCTCATTCACATTGTAATATATCGTTTCAAGTATGTTCATTCATACCTGTTATATTTCATAACTTATCCGGCTATGATGCTCATATATTTATTACAGAACTTTCTAAACACGATGGTGAAATAAAAATCATACCTCAAACAAAAGAAAAATATTTATCTATAACAAAACTGATTAAATCAGATATTGATAGAAAGCCTGTACAAATTAAATTTATAGATTCTTTTCAGTTCTTAAGTTCAAGCGTTGATACTTTAACTAAAAGTTTGAATGACGAAGATTTCATTCACTTATCATCCCATTACCCTCACAAAGAACAATTCGACTTAATAAGAATAAAAGGTATATATCCATATGAATACGTTAACTCATGGCAGAAATATAATGAAACCGAAATCCCAAGTAAAGATTGTTTCTATAACAGCTTGCAAATGAAAAATATAACAAATCTTGAATATGAACATGCTCAAAACGTTTGGAAATGTTTTAATATTAGCTCTATTGGTGAATACACGGATTTATAATCCGTGTAAATCCGATGTACTTTTGCTATGTGATGTATTCGAAAATTTTAGAAAAATATCTTTAAAAAATTATAATCTTGATCCTGCCTATTATGTTACTTCACCAAGTTTAAGTTGGGATGCCATGCTATTTTATACAGGTGTTCAATTAGAGCTAATTAACGATTTGGAAATTTATCAAATGATAGAAAAAGGCATACGTGGAGGGCTAGCACAGTGCACTCATCGATATGCTAAAGCTAATAATTGTTATTTACCTAATTTTGATGCTTCCAAACCATCAACATATTTAATATATCTTGACTGTAACAATCTTTATGGTTATGCTATGACAAAAAAATTGCCCATATCAGATTTTAAATTTATGAAACATGATGAGATTGTGACATTCAATGTGCTTGATGTTCCTGATGATGGTAGTCACGGTTACATTTTAGAAGTTGATATGATGTATCCGGATCATTTACATAATTTACACAGTGACTTACCGTTTGCTCCAGAAAAATTTATACCTATTGGAGGGAAGACACCAAAATTAATTGCCAATTTGTATGATAAATATAATTACATAATACATTTTGTTCACCTGAAAAAATGTCTAAGAAATGGTCTTGTATTAAAAAGAATTCATAGAATCCTTAAATTCAGGCAAGAGAACTTTTTAAAGAAATATATTGACTTAAATACTAAATTACGTCAAGCAGCTTCGACACCGTTTGAAAAAGATTTTTTCAAACTTTTGAATAATTCTGTATTTGGTAAAACAATTGAAAATAAACGTAAACGAGTCAACGTCAAATTAGTTACTAAATGGAATGATAAATGTAATAAAACAAATAAATTAATAGGTGCAGAGAAATGGATTGCAAAACCAAATTTGAAAAGCATCTCTATATTTAATGAAAATTTTATTGCAGTACAACTGAGTCATGAAAAGCTTATTTTAGATAGACCAATATATATCTCCCTTCAGCCTCTTACTCACTTCCTGGCTTCCAGCTCATCAGAAATGATCGTGTTGGAGCGGGGGGTGGGGGAGTTGCCATTTATCTTCGGAGTCATATTAACTTCTCTTTAATCAACTTGTCTTCACAGCCGCCGCCACAGAATGCTGGTGAGCATATATTAATAGAAGTTGAACTGCATCATACCAAAATATTACTTGGCGTGTACTACTGTCCTTCTCTTCGTTTTAATTTCTTTTCCTCCTTTGAACTTTTACTCGAAACTTTTTCTCCATCTTATAGCCATACTGGATGATAACATCCCATTACCCTCACAAAGAACAATTCGACTTAATAAGAATAAAAGGTATATATCCATATGAATACGTTAACTCATGGCAGAAATATAATGAAACCGAAATCCCAAGTAAAGATTGTTTCTATAACAGCTTGCAAATGAAAAATATAACAAATCTTGAATATGAACATGCTCAAAACGTTTGGAAATGTTTTAATATTAGCTCTATTGGTGAATACACGGATTTATAATCCGTGTAAATCCGATGTACTTTTGCTATGTGATGTATTCGAAAATTTTAGAAAAATATCTTTAAAAAATTATAATCTTGATCCTGCCTATTATGTTACTTCACCAAGTTTAAGTTGGGATGCCATGCTATTTTATACAGGTGTTCAATTAGAGCTAATTAACGATTTGGAAATTTATCAAATGATAGAAAAAGGCATACGTGGAGGGCTAGCACAGTGCACTCATCGATATGCTAAAGCTAATAATTGTTATTTACCTAATTTTGATGCTTCCAAACCATCAACATATTTAATATATCTTGACTGTAACAATCTTTATGGTTATGCTATGACAAAAAAATTGCCCATATCAGATTTTAAATTTATGAAACATGATGAGATTGTGACATTCAATGTGCTTGATGTTCCTGATGATGGTAGTCACGGTTACATTTTAGAAGTTGATATGATGTATCCGGATCATTTACATAATTTACACAGTGACTTACCGTTTGCTCCAGAAAAATTTATACCTATTGGAGGGAAGACACCAAAATTAATTGCCAATTTGTATGATAAATATAATTACATAATACATTTTGTTCACCTGAAAAAATGTCTAAGAAATGGTCTTGTATTAAAAAGAATTCATAGAATCCTTAAATTCAGGCAAGAGAACTTTTTAAAGAAATATATTGACTTAAATACTAAATTACGTCAAGCAGCTTCGACACCGTTTGAAAAAGATTTTTTCAAACTTTTGAATAATTCTGTATTTGGTAAAACAATTGAAAATAAACGTAAACGAGTCAACGTCAAATTAGTTACTAAATGGAATGATAAATGTAATAAAACAAATAAATTAATAGGTGCAGAGAAATGGATTGCAAAACCAAATTTGAAAAGCATCTCTATATTTAATGAAAATTTTATTGCAGTACAACTGAGTCATGAAAAGCTTATTTTAGATAGACCAATATATATCTCCCTTCAGCCTCTTACTCACTTCCTGGCTTCCAGCTCATCAGAAATGATCGTGTTGGAGCGGGGGGTGGGGGAGTTGCCATTTATCTTCGGAGTCATATTAACTTCTCTTTAATCAACTTGTCTTCACAGCCGCCGCCACAGAATGCTGGTGAGCATATATTAATAGAAGTTGAACTGCATCATACCAAAATATTACTTGGCGTGTACTACTGTCCTTCTCTTCGTTTTAATTTCTTTTCCTCCTTTGAACTTTTACTCGAAACTTTTTCTCCATCTTATAGCCATACGATTATTATGGGAGATTTTAACACGTGTTTGTTAAAAAAGGACTCCCGCGCCTCATCTTTTGTTTCCGCTGCAGAATCTAGTAACCTTGTTATTCTTCCTCTAAACTCCACTCATCATTTTCCAAACTCTATTCCTTCCCTTCTTGACGTCATCCTTGTCACTTCGAAAGACCATGTATCTAAGCACGGTCAGTGTTCTGCTAATGCCTTTTCTTACCACGATCTTCTCTTCCTTTCATATAAAATTCGCCCTCCTAAGCTTAAACCTAAAATTATTCTACAACGCAGTTTTGGTGGTATGGACTTGGATCGTCTCCGAGCCGATGCAGTTCGCATAGATTGGTCTCCCCTACTAACAGCAGAATCTATTGAAGAACAGGTTAGCATATTCAATGCAAAATTAATAAATCTTTATGATGTACATGCTCCTATTCGTGCAATTAAAGTCAAACACTTACCTGCGCCGTGGCTTAACAACGAGATAAAGGATCTTCTCGTCAAAAAAGCGTTAGCTAAATCTCGATTCACAAGCCGACCTAGTGAATACAATCGAGAAAAATATGTTGCTTTAAGAAATCATTCCAATAAGGTGTGTAGGAGTGCACAACGCCGACATATTCACAACTCCGTCGAAAATGGAGATCCTAGCAAAGTTTGGAAATTTCTAAGATCATTGGGAGTTGGAAAATCTCAAAATGACGCTACTCTGAATAAACGAGATATTGACTCCTTAAATAAACATTTCTCTTCCTCGCCCAATTTTGACAGGGCAACTAAAGCCAGTACTTTGAAATATCTTTCATCTATTCCTCCTCCCAACTATTCTCCTTTTACTTTTTGTCCATTTACTGATTGTGACGTAAAGAAGAGTATTGTATCCATTACGTCTAATGCCGTTGGAGATGACGGCATCACCCGTAATATGGTCCTGCCTATCCTTGATGAAATCCTACCTGCCATATGTCACATCCTCAATTCCTCCATAACACGCGGTGCTTTCCCATCTGTTTGGAAAGATGCCAAAATTATTCCTCTCCCCAAGAAGTCCAACCCCGCTTCCTTTGGTGACTATCGCCCAATTTCAATTTTGCCTTTCCTCTCTAAAGTGCTTGAACGCCTTGTTCATAACCAGATCAGTGCTTTCCTTACCAGAAATAATCTCCTCAATCCTTTCCAATCTGGTTTCCGTCCTGGACATAGTACAACCACCGCCCTGGTCCATATTACGGAGGACATTCGATCTGGCATGGAACGTGGAGATCTTACAGTGCTAGCACTACTGGATTTCAGTAACGCATTTAATGCCGTGGATTTTGACGTATTGCTTGCAATCATACGCTCTCTTAACGTATCTCCAACAGTAATTGAGTGGTTCGACAGTTACCTGTCTGGCCGCCGGCAGTATATTTGTATTGATGACACTCGTTCTTCTTGGTGCAATACTACAGCGGGCGTGCCTCAGGGCGGCGTTTTATCTCCTCTACTTTTCGCAATTTTCATAAATTCAATCTCTAATCAACTTCTCTCCTCCTACCACCTTTATGCGGATGACCTTCAAATTTATTGCCAAGCTTCCAATGACAAATTATCAGAAGCAGTCGACGTAATAAATGCAGATCTGGCTAAAATAAGCAACTGGAGCCGTGCACACGGACTACAAGTCAACCCACTCAAGACACAGGTCATGGTGGTTGGTAGTTCTAGGATGATATCTAGGGTTTCCTGGTCACAACTACCACAGCTTAATTTCGATGGCAATATAATTCCCTTAACCGATAACGTTAAGAATCTTGGTCTCTTTTTCGACCGCTGCCTATCCTGGGACATCCAAATGAAGAATGTTAGTCGTAGATTGTATGCTTCCTTTGGATCTCTACGTAGATTAATAAATTTTTTACCTATTACCACCAAAACTGCCCTTGCACAATCGCTTCTTCTCCCAATACTAGATTATGCAGATGTCAGCTATCTTGATCTCACTGAGGCCCAGCTTGATAAACTTGAGCGTCTCCAGAACGTCTGTATAAGATTCATATTTGGGCTCCATAAATATGATCATGTTTCCGAATTTCGTACTAAGCTCAAGTGGCTCCCTATACGCCTTCGCCGGAATGCTCATACTCTTACACTTCTCTACAACATTATTTTTAGTCCATCCGCTCCCTTTTATCTCAAAAATCGGTTTTCTTTCCTGCATGAGTCACATTCAAGATTGCTGAGATCGTCGGAAAATCTCAAGTTAAAAATGCCAGCGCATTCTACTAATTTTCTTGACAAATCTTTTTCCGTACAAAGTGTTCGATTGTGGAATGCACTGCCTTTATTAGTGAGACGTGCACAAAGTCTGCAAGAATTCCAAAGACTTGTCAAGAATCACTATCTGTCACTACAAGACTCACAACACAATTAGGAACATAATACATTATTTGTATATATTATATGTATTTATTAGTTGTAATATGTTTATATTTTTCTTTTTCTTTTTATTTTTTCATTATGTGTACCCATAGGTACTATTTGTAATGTATCTGTACACCGACAACTGCCCCTCTCAATAACTCCATTCTCCGATCTTTACTTTGGTTGTCTGGAAGAGATCACATTTTGTGATAAGACCGCCCATTGTATACTTTTAAGGTTTAAACAGTTTTTTATTTTGTAATACTTTGGTGTACAATAAAGAGTTTATCTATCTATCTATCTATCTATTGGATTTACTGTGCTTGAATATTCAAAACAACATATGTACGATTTTCATTACAATTTCATAAAGAATAAATATGGTGAAAATGTCAAGCTATGTTATACCGATACTGATAGTTTATTATACCTAATACATACACCTGATATTTACAAAGACATGCGAGATAATATACAAGAATTTGATACTAGTAATTTTGATTCTCATAATCCTTATGGTATACCTAAAATTAACGAAAAAGTACCCGGTTTGTTTAAAGATGAACTGGGTGGTGATATAATTACAGAATTTATTGGACTAAGACCGAAACTTTACTGTATTAAATCACTAAAGACGCAAATTAATAAAGCTAAAGGAGTGTCAAAGGCAATTACAAGGAAATTAAATACATCTAGTTATAAAAAAGTATTATTTAATAATATTGAGTTAAAGTGCAAGATGAATATGATCAAATCAATGGGGCATGTCCTCTATTCACAAGAACTTAAAAAAGTAATATTAAAAAGAGTTGATGATAAAATACATATACAATCAAATCAAATAAATACATTACCTTGGGGGCATTCTGATATGGTATTGTAAATTGTTAAATAGTATGTAGTTGTATTTACAGTTTGTTAGTATTTATAATTGTGTTAAAGTAATTGAATAAAGTATATAATATGTTTAAATTATATTATTTTTATTTTATTTCTGATATATGGAACCTCTCCTTACTTTCTCACCTTTATTTTACCGTTCAATAATGATATATACATGTCATTTACATGTATATATTAAGCGTAGAAACAAGGTATTAAATTAAATTGCAAGATGAAGTTGATCAAACAGCCCGTATCACTGAACGTTAGTAATATCAGCCTCGATGATTATTCTCATCAAATCAGACATAGTGTTCTATTACCTAATACAATTCGCTGTATAATATGTGGTCCATCAAGTTGTGGTAAAACCAATGTTATAATTAGTTTGTTATTACATGAAAATGGGCTCAAATTTCGGAATCTATACCTTTACTCTAAGACTACTTTTCAACCAAAGTATCAATTCTTGCGAGAAGTAGTTAAAAGAGTACCACAGATTAAATTTTATCAGTTCAATGATGATAAAGATGTTGTTGCTCCAGATAAAGCTCTAAACAATTCTGTATTTATTTTTAATGATGTTGCTTGTGAGAAACAAATAAACATTCGAAATTATTTCTCAATGGGTAGACATAAACAAATCGATTGTTTTTATTTATCTCAAACCTATTCAAAAATTCCAAAACAGTTACTACGTGACAATGCTAATTTTCTTGTAATATTTAAACAAGATGATGTCAATTTAAAACACATTTATGAAGAACATGTGAGCTCTGATATGTCATGGAAACAATTTAAAAATATTTGTGATACAGTTTGGAATGAACCTTATAATTTTATTAGCATAAATAAAGATTCATTATTAAACAATGGAAGATACAGGAAAAACTTGGATGTATATTTTAGATTTGAATGAACTTATAAATTAGTGTAGTTCATAAATACATTTAGTATTATTGTTAACTTGATGGTATACGGTGTCCGAAATAAGATGGAGAAAGCTGTTAAAATAGAATTAATGAAGTCAGTCAATTCCATAAAAAATAAACTAAAGGAAATCAAAAATCAAGAGCATGCAGTTAATCTAACTCTTGATAAAATGTTTAAACCTGTTTCCGAACCACTAAAAATCCTAGCTAATTCACAAAGATTTCTAGAAAATACTAAAAATGATGAAAATAATATATCATTTGAAAATTCCATAGAAACAGATTCGAACGAAAATAGTAATAGCTCTTCTGCTAAACTTGATGATTTTTACGATGCTGATATAAATTCTGCAAGTTCTCCTAAAACCGAATTAATAAATAAATTAGATATTTCACTTGACAATGAAGACATGTATGGCATTTACGATGGCTTAAATGTTCCATTTGGAGTAAGAACTGAAAATAAGTCCTTAATGATGGGTAACTCCTCAGTATCATTTTCTAAATCTGGAAGTTTAGATACAATTTTGATTAAAATCGGAAACAGAACTTACGATCTAACCCCTGGACTAAAAGAACTTTTACTTCGGAGGAAACCTGATATGAAGTTAATAACAAAAGTCGATAAGCTTGTCTATAAAGATATGCTAAATTCTACTAACGCTCATAAGAGAGATTATAATCCTGATGGTCAAATGAGAGGTGATAAAGGTTTAAAATATCGAGAAATAATCAAGCCATTATTTCTTGAGACATTAAAGGAAGAAAATAACATAAAACTCGGTGGTAGCTTGCCAAAACTAAAAAAAAATAAAAAAAATACAGATTTTGTATATTGGGACGATCCCAATGAATTGGTAGAAAGACTAAAATTATTAGTAGCTTCAAAAGAAGCTGGCAACACCAATCACGACAATGAAATTTTATCAATAATAGAAGAATTAAAGGAAGCAAACATAATAAAAGCATAAATACTAATTGCTAAAAATATAGTGATTCAGTATTATAAAGTCATTCCTTATTAATGTATGTTTTTATAAACAAATAGTGTTCGAATATATGTGCATAAATCTCTTTTAAAAGTCTATAAAAATAATGCAGTACAAAGCCGATGTGGTAAATGAAATTCATAAGAATGCAAGGGTCAATTTTCCAAGAAGACATGTTATTATGAAAGATATAGATGACTTATGGCAAGCAGATCTAATCGATATGCAATCCATTTCTGGAGAAAATTATAAGTTTAGGTTTATTCTCGCCATTATCGATACTTTTTCAAAATACGCTTGGGCATTTCCCCTGAAAAATAAGAACAAAGATGAGATATTTAAGACCTTTAAGAATTTATTAGATGAGAAGCGTGTCCCTAAAAATTTACAAACAGATAATGGTACAGAATTTTATAATAATAAATTTAAAAATCTTATGCAATCATATAATATTAATCATTATTCAACATTCTCATCAAAGAAAGCTTCCATAGTTGAGAGATTTATCAGAACATTGAAATCTAAATTATATAAAGAATTTAGTTTAAAGGGTAATTATAATTGGACAAATAATACCCTCAATAATATAATGTATAAATATAATCACACTATCCATCGCACAATTCAAGAAATACCGGCAAATGTGAATAACATAAATAAAAAACATATATTAGAGAGATATAATAGCTTGATTAAAATAAGTACTTTGAAAAGTAAGTTAAAAGTAGGTGATTATGTCCGTATCAGTAAGTATAAAGGAACATTTGAAAAAGGATATACTCCTAATTGGTCAACAGAAATATTTAAAATTAGACGTAAACAGAATACAATTCCTGTTACATACTTAATTGACGATACCCTCAGGGGTCAGCCAATTTTGGGAGCATTTTATGAACAGGAGCTCCAAAAGACAAAAAATCCTGATGTATATTTAGTTGAAAAAGTGCTTAGAAAGAAAGGGAATAAGGTTTTCGTGAAATGGTTAGGTTTTTCTTCTACTGAAAATAGCTGGATTGATAAGTCAAACGTTTTGTGAATAATAAAGTTTGTATATCAATTTTTGGATCAATATATTATTATGTGTTTAATATTCCATTGATCATTCTTATAATGTGTATTGGAGAGAGTAGTCTCGTTAATTGGTTAATAAATCATTTACCATTTGAAATTCATTTACCAGGGTACAAGTATTGCGGACCTGGCACAAACTTAATTAAACGACTTGCACGTAGAGATAAAGGTATAAATAAATTAGACGAATATTGTAAAGAACACGATATTGCATATCACAAGTCATCAAATTTAGAGGAACGACATAAAGCAGATTTAACATTATTTAAAATGGCGAAAAAACGAACTATTGCCCCCGATGCAAGTGTAGGAGAAAAATTAGCAGCACGTTTGGTAAGCAATGCTATGTTGGCGAAAATTAAAATAGGCGCAGGTGTTGGAACTCGTAGTCAAAAACTGAGAAAAAAAAGTTCATCTATAAAAGGACTAAAACATAAATTTAAAAAAGTAATTTCTGTTACAAAAACATGCTTCAAAAAAATTAAACCTAAATGCAATAAAACGGCTATAGAATTAGCCATGGCCGCTGCCAGAGAATTAGGTTCCAATTCAAGCATTCAAGTTCCTCGTGTTATACCAATACCTAAAACAGGCGGAGTATTACCACCGATTCCTATCTTTGCGGGATTATCTGCAGCAGGAGCTCTTGCAGGCGGTGCAGCTGGTATTGCAAAAACCATAAATGAACTAAAGATGGCAAAAAAGCTGTATAACGAATCCAAGAGACATAATGAAAAGATGGAGGCTCTTTGCATTGGAAAAGGGCTACATCTTAAACCTCATAAAAATGGACTTGGAATTTTCGTTTCAAAGCAAAAAAAAAACTAAAATATAGGCTACCCAAACGAGCTTTAACTAACTTTGACATTTTAAAATATGGGAATGAGATTCCCTATTTCAGAGGTGTTTTTATGAGGGACGAGCTTCCTAAATACCCTTACCAAAAAGAATGTGGAGTTATTAATTTAGACAGCTCGGACAATCCTGGTTCTCATTGGGTAGCCTATGCAAAACACAATGATTATATCGAATATTTTGATAGTTACGGAAATCTTAAACCATTCAAGGAATTTATAAAATACTTAGGGTTAAAAGTTCACTACAATCATGAAAACATACAGGGCAGTCATCCTTTTAACTGCGGACATCTTTGCTTAAAGTTTTTGAACAAGTTTTGGTGTCAACACAGCATAAAATAAACATGACTGATCAAAAATATTCATTATACAAGTATGTCTATAACAGTAACGATCTCTGGTAATAAATCAGAATTAGAATCATATTTTCAACCATCCCTAAGTTTAAATGGAAAGTATGAGTGCGGTTTGCTGTATTATTCAGTATTAAACTCGAAAGCAAATTCACATCCTAATAATAATAAAACTCTTCCAGTAATAAGAATCGAATGTGATTTAATATACAATTCCTACAATAATGGAATACCAAATCATATAATTCACGAATTTGTAGCTAATATTTCTGCAGGCAACTATTACTTAGAAAAGCCCCAAAATGTTATTTACTTCCCTGTGAACAAAACTACAATTTCATCTGTTTGTATTAAAGTTGTTGATCAATTTGGTCACAGTATCAATTTTATAGAACATATTCAGCTGAGACTTCATATAAGAAAAGTAAAATGATTTTGTATAATATAAACCCTAAACTCAAAATAAAACATCTTACTTCTAATACATCCACTAAGGTGCAAAGACGTAAGAAAAAAGTGAACAAGTTGACTAAATCGAACATACGATTTCTTAAAGCCTTAGGTTTTAAAATATGAATATACTACATATTAATGATTTACCACAGTTCGATACATCGATCGAAAGTTATGAAGTGCATTCTTACAATCCCTACGGTAACAGCTTTAGAGAAAATGATGAAATCAGAATTCCTATACATCAGCAAGATATATACGTGTTACCATCAGCCAGTTCAATTTACATTGAGGGTCGAGTGAGGATCTTCGATAAAGATGGGAAGCCAGTTGAGAAAGCTGTTACATTTAGTAATAACCCTATAATGTTTTTGTTCCAAGACATCAGATACGAAATAAATGGTATTGAAATAGATCGCATAAAAAATTCTGGAATCACGTCAACAATAAAATCATATATTTCATTCAATGAAGCTGAAAATAAAGTGGCAGCTCTGTGGGGGTGGAAATTGAATGGATTTAAAAGTGATGGCTATTTTAGTGCTGTAATACCATTAAATAAGATTCTAGGTTTTGCAGAAGATTACAATAGAATTGTGATAAATTGTAAACATGAACTTATATTGAATAGAAGTAATTCTAACCTAAACAGCGTTATTCTGCCTGATAATAATGTACATTTTCGTATTGATGTAGAAAGAGTACAGTGGAGGGTACCACATATTAAAGTTTCTGATCGTGAACGGTTAGTACTATTAAAATATTTGGAAAAAGATAAAGCTATTCAAATGGCATTTCGGAATTGGGATTTGTATGAGTACCCTTTACTACCAAAAACCACAAAACACACATGGTCAGTTAAAACGGCATCGCAATTAGAAAAACCTAGATATGTAATCTTCTGTTTACAAACAGATAGAAAAAATAATAGCCTAAAAGATAGTTTACTCTTTGATCATTGTGAAGTAACCAACGTAACCTTATTTCTAAACTCACAATATTACCCGTATGAACCTTTGAATTTAAAGTTTTCTGAAAACAAGTATAATATATTATATGAAATGTATGCCAAATTTCGTCAGTCATATTATAACTGTCCATCAGACCCCTTGCTTTGTCTAAAGAACTTTAAAGAGAAGGCTCCCCTGTTTATACTTGATTGTTCAAGACAAAACGATACTCTTAAAACAGGTCCAGTAGATGTTCGGTTAGAAATCGAATGTTCCTCACCAATACCAGATAATACTGCGGCTTATTGTCTGATCATAAATGATCGGGTTGTGGAATACAAACCTCTAAGTAATATAGTACGCAGGTTATCATGACTGCTATTGTTGACGTCCAAGGCTTTAAAACAGAAGCAAATGAATTTATAGTGAAAGAAATTGCTGTATGGTTTGGTAAAAATTTGCAAGTATTTCTAATTAGAGAGCCATTCCCTTTTTATGATTTAACAAAATCAGAAAGACGACAAGTCAGCTGGATTGAGCGCAACAGAAAAATATACTGGTCTGAAGGATTTATACCTTACCCTAATTATCAACATTTAATCTTAGATATCTTAAGAGATAAGTGTGTTTATGCTAAGGGTTGTGAAAAAGTGTTGTGGTTGAAAGGTATTTTAAGGTCTAATAATGTAATTAATTTAGAAGATAAAAATTGTCCTAATTTGTTAAGTCTATATGATCGCTATTTGAATTCTGATGATTTGTACAGCTGCATGTATCATGATTCAATATGTGCTTTAAAAAATGTTTTGTGTTTAAAGAAATGGTGCTATGATAATAAATTTTTTAAATAAATATCCCCTTTTTTATTTTTCATATTTCCTTCCCCCATTTCATCTAACTCAGAAGTCTCAGTCAGTCAGTATAAATATGAGGAACAAATAAAATAAATGTACTGTGCTAGTTAGTTACCATGACATTGAATATTGGAGACCGGGTGCAGATAATAATAGTAGAAAAGCGACTGTGTGGACTTCATATTGTAAATATTATAAATCATGAACAATATAGTGGTATATTATTACCCTGCAAACGAGGAGATGGTGTATACCCCAGAATTCACAATGAGGGGTTCACGTTATGGGCTCGAATAATAAGAATTGATAACAGTCTTTTAGACCTAATAGAAGAAATCTAAATCTATTACGAGAGATATTGCTATTGAAAATGCTGCAGGCAAGAGGAATATTCCGTAAAATTATATAGAATTATTCGATAATAATTTTTGAATTAGATCTATCTTGAATAGACTGAATAATGAGTATATTTCCTCATACAAATATATAAGAAACAAATGCTAGCAACAAATTTTAGTTTGTGTAAAAAGGCCATCACGACAATTTAGTTATTCTAAGAAATAGATTTATACATTTATTAGAACAAGACTTTTGAATTTGAATATACTGAATAATGGGAGTAATTGGGTGTTTCTGGATCTATTTTGATCCAGGAACCCCAATTACTACCTACTCACAACGGCTTATTATATAAGCTGTTCGAACTCAAAGTGCCCGACCGTCTCGTGCACATCTTACGAGACTTCCTTACGGACCGAACGTTTAGCTACCGCGTCGAGGGAAATTACTCCTCCCTCAGACCGATACGCGCAGGAGTTCCCCAAGGCTCAGTCCTTGCCCCGCTCCTGTTCTCGCTGTACACCAGCGACATCCCCAGACCCAATAAGGCTCATCTAGCCCTCTTCGCTGACGACACAGCTCTCTACTACTCCAGTAGGAGCACGTCAGTCATCCACCGAGAACTCCAATCCTCAGCCGACGCCCTCGGCGAATGGTTCAGGAAATGGAGGATCGAAGTCAATCCCACCAAGAGCGCAGCCGTGCTCTTCTCTAGGATAGACCCCGCCCCCACCGCCGATCCCGTCCGAATGTTTGGTGAACCGATCCCCTGGGAGAAGAAAACCAAATATTTGGGAGTGATCCTCGATCGGAAGTTAAACTTCAAGGACCATCTGAGATACGCTCGTAACCGTGCCTCATTTGCCCTTTATCGATTACACGGCCTCCTGAATGCACGCAGTAAAATGTCCCTTGAAAACAAGGTGAGAATTTACAAGACGTGCATTCGACCCATGATGACCTATGCGAGCCCGGTCTTCGCGCACGCTAAGGATCGATTCATCCACCTCCTCCAGGTAGTCCAGAACAAGTTTATGCGACGAGCCGCGGGCGCACCGTGGTTCGTCCGTAACAAAAGCCTCCATGCCGATCTCCAATTGCCTACCATCAGGCAATGGATGAAGCAAGCGTCCAAAAGGTACTTTGACTCTGCCACTCACCATCCAAGCAAATTGGTGGTACAGGCGGTCAAATACACTCCTTCCCGACTATCACGTAAACACCGTCGTCCGAAGAACGTCATAGACGAATCGGACGACGAGATCACCGTTTACTTAAACCAAATCAAATCGATTAGAGACTCTCGCAACACTGCACAACCGATATTTCGTACTCGCCGGATGCGAGTACGACCGCGAACGCGTCGCGACCACCAGCGTCCTCCATGACCCTTAGTTTGCATATCGTACCGATAAAAAGCCCCCCTCAACGCGGACGGGGGGCCGCGTCATGTCATTAACGTAGAGCGAAAGTTGCACTAAACTCCCTAAAAACCATGATCTCTCGCCCTCTCCCCGTCAGTATCCGCCCAGAGCCGAGGTTCGAACCCCACAGGGGGTGCCCTCCGGCGCGGGTACTTAGTTTGTAGTCTATATTTGCTAGGCCGGTTAGAGCCCACGCTCACCCCTACTGCCCGGTGAAGCAGTAAAAGCCGTAAGGCTAACTGCACGCGTCACGTTAAAAAAAAAAAAAAAACATACATTCGGCATTTCTCAAGGCACAGGCATCCGATTCGGACGTGTATATAGACCACCCGATACACAAAATAACGCCTCACAATTTTTATAGTGGTTAAATTATTTTTAAATCAATTTTATATACAAAATTCTTAGTTTTCGCGGGTGTCGCGCCTTATTCTGCTCGTCCTGAAAAATTTTCTTCGGGAGCTTCGAACTCAACCACTTTTAATCAACAGCCCTGGTCTTTGCCTACCCGAAGACACCCATCTGGTGGGGTCAGACTCCAGGGAAAGTGGTAGGGAAGCGTCGGAAACCGTTGCGACAGCAAAAATTGGCCCGCCCGCCACCTGAAACATAAAATATTTTCAAAATTATACATAATCAAACCGTTTACAATATATACTTACCTCTATTATATATATACCTAAATAACTAAAACCAACTGGCGGCTTAAATATATAGGTGATACTTAAAAAAGACATTTTCCTATACATAGTGAAATTTTTGACCAAAAGTTCACCGTTTTTTGGCTATTTTAATTTATACTATCTACATATAATTGTTTATATAGCGTATTTAGCAAGATCTCAACGAGACGCATCTCCTGACACCCTGTTTGTGGTAGTACTGCGAAAGACTTTTGAGATTTTTTGCTAAAAAAGTCAATTTTCATACAAAAACACCCGTAGTCTCAGGTTTTTGGGTGTTTTTTACCAAATTTTGTACGGACCCTTAAAATTTTATTTACCAATTAATTAGATCATCTCAAGACGCGTCTACCGACACCCTATTTATATAGGTCAGCCACATACAACTTGCTAAATTTATCAAATTAAATCTAATAGACTCAGCCGGCGTGGGTATATATATAGGTGCTCTGCGCCCATACATTCGGCATTTCTCAAGGCACAGGCATCCGATTCGGACGTGTATATAGACCACCCGATACACAAAATAACGCCTCACAATTTTTATAGTGGTTAAATTATTTTTAAATCAATTTTATATACAAAATTCTTAGTTTTCGCGGGTGTCGCGCCTTATTCTGCTCGTCCTGAAAAATTTTCTTCGGGAGCTTCGAACCCAACCACTTTTAAACAACAGCCCTGGTCTTTGCCTACCCGAAGACACCCATCTGGTGGGGTCAGACTCCAGGGAAAGTGGTAGGGAAGCGTCGGAAACCGTTGCGACAGCAAAAATTGGCCCGCCCGCCACCTGAAACATAAAATATTTTCAAAATTATACATAATCAAACCGTTTACAATATATACTTACCTCTATTATATATATACCTAAATAACTAAAACCAACTGGCGGCTTAAATATATAGGTGATACTTAAAAAAGACATTTTCCTATACATAGTGAAATTTTTGACCAAAAGTTCACCGTTTTTTGGCTATTTTAATTTATACTATCTACATATAATTGTTTATATAGCGTATTTAGCAAGATCTCAACGAGACGCATCTCCTGACACCCTGTTTGTGGTAGTACTGCGAAAGACTTTTGAGATTTTTTGCTAAAAAAGTCAATTTTCATACAAAAACACCCGTAGTCTCAGGTTTTTGGGTGTTTTTTACCAAATTTTGTACGGACCCTTAAAATTTTATTTACCAATTAATTAGATCATCTCAAGACGCGTCTACCGACACCCTATTTATATAGGTCAGCCACATACAACTTGCTAAATTTATCAAATTAAATCTAATAGACTCAGCCGGCGTGGGTATATATATAGGTGCTCTGCGCCCATACATTCGGGTTTTTTTAGTCTCGTTTGGACAGCCGACGCGCACGGACACGTTCGTGCGCTCCTGCCTTACCCGACTATTTCCGACTATACGTGCTCGTGTACGTTCGTCAGTTGAGATAAATCGATCGTCAGATTGGTTGAATCTCGGCAAACCTTCACACTATTAATTGGTGTAGTGGCGTCTTTTTCAAGACAGCGCTACCCCAATATAGTGTGTGTTTCTTTGTACTTTCGTGCCCCTTCAGGGAAAATCCACTTTTCTAGTGGTACTTGGTGGAAACGTAACCGTGCCAACTAAGCCAAGTTAGTGTAGCCCCAAGCACTAGGCCTTGCTCCTTCAGAGCAACGCCAGTTAATTGGAAGCGGTTTGGAATCATTGGCCTTGGGGGCTACCCTAGTCAACTCCAAATCGGAATCCCACCTCCTTACCCTACCTTCCCATTCTCTCTTGTTGTTTGGGTGCTGACGGCTTCGGCCCATATCGCCCTCTGCATTAGAGCTGCTAGGAACCCTTTCGCACAATAAGACTGGCGAGAGGGATACAAGCTTAGGGCTCACCATAGGTACACATACCTCCTCGTCTAACCCGGCGAGGAGGGTGATACACACACCAACACACCCTCGGGCCCGTCCAACCCGAGGTGATAGTTGTTAGGGACATTCTATTGTTAGAGCGACCGCCGAGAAGTTTCTTGTTGGTTCTTCTTCTCGGAACGCTCTGGGAGCGAACCAACGTAAATTCCGGTAGTTGTTAGGCTCTTAAAACCATCACAAGATGGCCGCCCCCGTACCCGCCTCCATGGTAGACATTACCAAGGATCCACGCTTCATTGAGGCTGTCTTCAAGGTCCTCAAGTCTGACCCAGTTGTCTGGACAAACTTGATGGAGTCCGTGAAGACTATTCTCATGCTAGACAACCCCCCTTGCTCCGGCGCAACAGCGCAGGAGAAACTCAGTCTCTCCGTCCCCTCCTCTTCTGCCCCGTTCACCCAGACGGACAGGCAGTCGCCACTCCCCCGTAACCGTACCCCCTCTCCATCTCAGCCTCTAGCCACAGAGGAAGAGATGGACGTCACTCACATTGACAGCGATGACGATGCCCACAACGAGTGGACAACTGTCAGGCGCGGGAAAGCTGATAAGCGGACCCGCGGCGACAAGACGTCATCGTCCTCGTCTGGCAGCTCTTCGGGCTCCGATTCTGAGTGTTCAACTCAGGAGAAGAGCAAAAAGAGCGCCAAGACGAAGAAGTTGCGCACGGAGAGACCCTCCGTCACCAACTCTGTCGCCTCTTCCCCCACTACAAGCGCCTCCGCCTCCCAGGCAAAGGCCAAACCCTCTGGCCTCACGGCCAAGATCACCAAGCCCCCTCCTATCATGCTACTCAGCATCGATAAGTGGGAAGAATTGTCCACCACGTTAAAGTCCAAAGGTGTAGTCGCACTTAGCACTACATACATCCTCAAGGAGCAGATGTATAAAATACAGCTGCAGACCCCCACTGAGTACAGGACTACGACGGCCCTCTTTGATGCTCGTAAGGTAGACTACTACACTTACGGCACCGCTGAGGACAAAACACTCCGCGTGGTTATCCGCCGAGTGTGCCGTTACCTTCCCATCGACTCCATCAAGGAGGACCTAACCACCCAGGGGTACCCCGTGAGAGAGGTGCATCGGATGCGCCGATCAAACGGTGGCGAGCCCTTCGATATGGTGCTGGTCCACCTTGACGACTCGAAGGAAGGTCAGAAAATCCTGACCATCCTAAAAACAGTTTGCGGCATCGGCGGCATCGTCGTCGAGCCGCCGCGGCGAGGGACCGTACAGGGGCAGTGCCACAACTGCCAACTGTATGGGCACTCGTCTAAGAACTGCCACGTCGCCCCGAGGTGTGTCAAATGCCTGACCCCAGGCCACCACACCTCCGAATGCCCCAGACCGAAAGACCGTAGCGAATGCTCCGAGCCACCTGGTTGTGTTAACTGCCAGTCCCTGGGACACCCTGCGAACTATCGCGGCTGTCCCAAGGCACCGGCGAGGAGACCCGCCAGGAGGCCTCGCAGTAAGCGCAACGCTCGAAAGCCTCAGGCGCAGACTAGCTCCGCCAAGCCCCAAGCAAGCCCTCCCCCGCTAATGTCCTTGGACGTCCGACAGACATCCCTGCGACCAGCAAGACCACACTGGCCTCTGCCAGATTACGTCCCCTCGACCGCACCCAAGGCTGCGGGTGAGGTGGTCGCCCCTAAGGCTGTGCCAGTCCCAGCTAAAGCGGTGTCCCCCAAACCCCCAACCAGCGCGTCCCCTCCCGCCCCAGTCCAATCGGGCTGGGCTTACAACCCGCTGACTAAGAAGTCACAGGTTCCAAAGGCCCCGGCCAAAGGAGCCCAGACTTCAAAGCCATCGGCCTCAGCGCCCAAAACCCGGGCGCCCCAAGCGAACAGCAAAGGGCGCGCCTCAGGTTTTGCCGAGCGCATTAAGACTCAAGGTTGGGAATTGCTCGACCAGTTTGAGGACCTCTCCCAGAGGGCCGAAGCTGATCCGACCAATATCCAACTGGCCATCGACGCGGCTCACGTCTACCGCCGCTTTATCAAATCCCTGCAACCGTAATGGCTGTACACCCGCTAATGACTACCCAAACCACTTGCAGGCTAAAACCCAGATCTCTAAAGATCGGGTTTTACAATGCAGACGGATTAGCGAGACAACGCGATGAAGTCGCAGAATTCCTCCGCGATCATCAACTTGATCTCTTCCTCGTCCAAGAGACATTCCTCAAACCGAGTAAACGGAGGAGTCCTACAGTTGCCAACTATCGTATAGTTCGCAACGATAGGACCCACTCCGCCAAAGGGGGCACGCTGATTTACTTTAAGAAATCACTGCATTGCGTACCTTTAGGTCTCTGTCTGTCGAATAGGCATGACAGGCCATCAGCCAATCACGATAGTCTCGGCCTACCTCCCCCCAGACAAGGAGATGCTACTTAGCGACCTCCAAGTACTGTATGACTTAGATGGCTCTGTCATAGTGGCAGGCGATCTAAACTCCAAGCATGAGCAATGGAGCTGCCGTACGAGCAACTCGAACGGCCGCGCACTTGCTAATCACTTGGCAATCATACCGTTCGACCCTATAGTCCCTCTCGAACCGACCCACTTCTCTAGAATTTACGGTCACCGACCCGACATACTCGACATAGCGCTCCTTAAGAATACAAACCTACGTTTGGCTTCTGTAGAGGTGCTACACGAGTTAGACTCCGACCATAGACCTGTCATCCTTAGTCTAGCCTCCCGCATAAGCCACTCTGGCGCGGATAGCAACCTCCCACCCAGATATGTTACCGACTGGAAGGAACTTGAGGGTAAACTCAAGTCAGCCACGTCGGAGCACTTAGATTCGATTCCGTCCCTCATAGAGACCCCCGAGCAAACGCTCGCAGCTATCGGCTCTTTCACGACTCACGTACAAATCCAAGTGAACGAATGTTCCCGGGAGGTCCCAGCGGCTGACGCGTTCAGTCGGTGGAAGCTCCCGGAGGATTTGCGCGAGTTAGTGACTGAGAAGAACGCGGCCATCAGAGCCTTCGACTCCTATAACACCTTGGAAAACCGCACTCGAATGCGTGAACTACAGCGTACTGTACGTGAACGCATGACCGAGAGGCGGGAATCCGGGTGGGATAGGACGTTAGCCGAGATTCAACCCTCGCGGAAGGCCTTTTGGAATCTCTGCAAGCGACTCAAGACAGACACCGACTGGACCATCCCCCCGCTGACGCGTCCGAATCAACGCCCCGCGTTCGATGACGACGAAAAAGCCGAATGTATGGCCGACAATCTAGAGACCCAATGTTCTCCCAGCAACCTACCAGTAGACCCGGAGCACCTCAATGAGGTTGACTCCGAGGTAGAACGTAGGCTCGCCATCCCTCTCCCTCCGACCCCAACTGCCCCCTCCCGGGAGGATGCAGACGTCGACGACGACGACGATCCCCTGAGGCCAGTGACCATCGAAGAGGTTAAAACTCTGATCATGAAACTCCATCCTCGTAAAGCCCCCGGCTATGACGGACTCACCAATCGCGTTTTCAAGCAACTCCCATTGCTTTTACTTAGCCTGATGGTCGCGATTTTCAACGCGGCCTTTTCCAACAACATCTTTCCACACCAGTGGAAACAGGCGAACGTGATTGGTATCCCGAAGCCGTTTAAATCCAAATCCGACCCGGCGAATTACCGCCCCATTAGCCTTCTCTGCGCCATGGGGAAACTCTATGAGCGTATCATCCACGCCCGTTTGTCGTCTTACATCCACGCAAACGATATCCTCCCTGACGAGCAGTTTGGCTTTCGAGCCAGACACTCCAGCGTTCACCAGGTGCATCGCATTGTCGAACACATCCTCGTGAAAGCTGCCCGTCAAAGAGCCCACACAGGAGCAATCTTCTTCGACGTGGCCAAAGCGTTCGACAAGGTCTGGCACAACGGCTTATTATATAAGCTGATTAAACTCAAAGTGCCTGACCGTCTCGTGCACATCCTACGAGACTTCCTTACGGACCGAACGTTTCGCTACCGCGTCGAGGGAAATTACTCCTCCCTCAGACCGATACGCGCAGGAGTTCCCCAAGGCTCAGTCCTTGCCCCGCTCCTGTTCTCGCTGTACACCAGCGACATCCCCAGACCCAAGAAGGCTCATCTAGCCCTCTTCGCTGACGACACGGCTCTCTACTACTCCAGTAGGGACCCGTCAGCCATTCACCGAGAACTCCAATCCTCAGCCGATGCCCTCGGCAAATGGTTCAGGAAATGGAGGATCGAAGTAAACCCGACCAAGAGCGCAGCCGTGCTCTTCTCTAGGGTACACCCCAAGCCCACCACAGATCCCGTCCGAATGTTTGGTAAACCGATCCCCTGGGAGAGGAAAACCAAATACTTGGGAGTGATCCTCGATCAGAAGTTAAACTTCAAGGACCATCTGAGATACGCTCGCAACCGTGCCTCATTTGCCCTTTATCGATTACACAGCCTCCTGAATGCACGCAGTAAAATGTCCCTTGTAAACAAGGTGAGAATTTACAAGACGTGCATTCGACCCATGATGACCTATGCGAGCCCGGTCTTCGCGCACGCTAAGGAACATCTCATCCACCTCCTACAGGTAGTCCAGAACAAGTTTATGCGACGAGCCGTGGGCGCACCATGGTTCGTCCGTAACAAAAGCCTCCATGCCGATCTCCAATTGCCTACCATCAGGCAATGGATGAAGCAAACGTCCAAAAGGTATTTTGACTCTGCCACTCACCATCCAAGTAAATTGGTGGTACAGGCGGTCAATTACACTCCCCTCCGACTCACAATTAAGCACCGTCGTCCGAAGCACGTCCTAGACGAACCGGACGACGAGACCACCGTTTACCTTGAGCACATCAAATCGATTAGAGACTCTCGCAACACTGCACAACCGATATTTCGTACTCGCCGGATGCGAGTACGACCGCGAACGCGCCGCGACCACCAGCGTCCTCCATGACCCTTAGTTTGCATATCGTACCGATAAAAAGCCCCCCTCAACGCGGACGGGGGGCCGCGTCATGTCATTAACGTAGAGCGAAAGTTGCACTAAACTCCCTAAAAACCATGATCTCTCGCCCTCTCCCCGCCAGTATCCGCCCAGAGCCGAGGTTCGAGCCCCACAGGGGGCGCCCTCCGGCGCGGGTACTTAGTTTGTAGTTTTTATTTGCTAGGCCGGTTAGAGCCCACGCTCACCCCTACTGTCCGGTGAAGCAGTAAAAGCCGAGAGGCTAACTGCACGCGTCACGTTAAAAAAAAAAAAAAAAAAAAGCCCATACATTCGGCATTTCTCAAGGCACAGGCATCCGATTCGGACGTGTATATAGACCACCCGATACACAAAATAACGCCTCACAATTTTTATAGTGGTTAAATTATTTTTAAATCAATTTTATATACAAAATTCTTAGTTTTCGCGGGTGTCGCGCCTTATTCTGCTCGTCCTGAAAAATTTTCTTCGGGAGCTTCGAACCCAACCACTTTTAAACAACAGCCCTGGTCTTTGCCTACCCGAAAACACCCATCTCGTGGGGTCAGACTCCAGGGAAAGTGGTAGGGAAGCGTCGGAAACCGTTGCGACAGCAAAAATTTACCCGCCCGCCCACCCACCCTTTTACTATATTTCAAAGGGGTACTGAAAAATTTTTTACTGGCCGATCGGATAGGGCTCCTCAAGACCATCCGAAATATACCTTACACGGCATACCCCAGACCACCGAGGCGACCCTTAGCCAATTTTGAGAGAATTCCTCATTGGACTTGTGTATCGTCGAGGCACAAAAACACGTCTTTTGTATTTTATTATTCTTCTAACACTAGTTGAGTTGGCCCTATACACCACTCACTATTCTATCACAAACTACAGACAGTTGGTTTCACCCCAAGTTACAAAGTGCTTTTACCCAACAAAGTCAGCGTTGCCCTAAAATGTCGATGTTTGACACCCCCCCAAAGAAGGTTGCAGAGGCCGTGGATCGCCTGATGAAGAGGAGGGGAACCTTCACGGTAGACCATACTTCCCCAAGTCAATCTGCTGCCGCTTCTTGCACTGGAGCTGGCAAGACTAGCACCAGTGCAGCCACTGACAGCGGACCAATACCACGGTCCTCCAAATCACATATAAGGCCTTCACCTCCCCCTCTAAAGAAAACAGCACCACCTGAAAAGGCAGTCGCAGCATCCCATAAAGGGAAGTGCATCACAAAACCGGCGACAGAAAACAAGGAAATGGGGAAAAAATGCTCCCCGACGGATTCCTCTACAGGCAGAACTCCTGTCGCAACTCCGGTTCCGGACGGCTCCGAGGACGTACTGCAGCGGATACTTGAGTGTTTAGCCACTGAGGCAAATCGACTCACAGCTGAGGCTCAGTCGGCCATGGAGCGGTCCGGAAACCTAAAGAGGGAGATCAAGGAAATCCTGAATAGGAATCTGTCGAGGATACATGCCATAGTTATGGAAATGGCCATGGCAGTGTCAAAACACATGGAGATTACATGTGACTCGAACCCCGACACCGCCACTAAACCGGACACAAAGGAGGAGGGAACACAAACGTTGACAGACCTAACTACCGTTACTCAAGCCACCAGTGACGGGCCCGAATCCACCAACTTAATGAGGGAACTGTTGGAGGAAATCAAGGACAGCAAAAAAGACTTAGCCGAGTGTGCGCTCTCTGCACGCACACTCGCGCGTGACCTAAAAATTATGACCCATGCACCTCGTTTTCCTCCAACAGAACCATCGGAGAGCCCGCATGCCTCCTACGCAAAAGTAGCCGCCACCCAAATACCTAATATACCCCCTCAGCTGCACTCCATAATCGTCTCCTCGAGCGAAGGTGACGACACGGCCGGGGTGATTATGGAGAAAATACGAACAGCCGTGGATGCAAGACGGACGGGGGTCAGGGTGGACCGGCTCAGGAAAGCGCGGGACCAGAAAGTGGTACTCGGGTGCGGAACCGTAGCGGAACTTAAAAAAGTTGAGGACATATTAAAAAAGTCCCCAACAACACTAAAGGTGGATAGAGCCGTCTCTAGGAATCCACTGGTTATCCTAATTGACGTGCAGAACCATAATACGGACGAAGAAATCGCCGAGTCCATTACCAGCCAGAACGCACACCTACTAAGTGACCTAAGACCTGAGGAAGTGACTGTAACAGTCAAATACAGAAAACGCGCAAGAAACCCCCAGGAGCAGCATGTTGTCCTAGAAGTTTCACCGCCAGTGTGGAGGCGTTTGATCGAGGCGGGGAAGGTTCACGTGGACCTTCAAAGGGTGCGCGTCTTTGACCAAAGCCCACTGACGCAATGTTCACGTTGTCTCTGCTTCGGTCACGGAAGGAAACTCTGCACGGAGAAGGAAGACTCATGCGCGCACTGTGGTGGCCCTCACATGCGGTCAGAGTGTGCGGACTGGCTAGCCAATAAGAGTTCTAGATGCAAAAACTGTACAGAGGCCAAACTTGATAAAACAGCCCACAATGCGTACGACAGTGAATGCCCCACCCGAAGGAAATGGGACGCTCTAGCTAGAGCTAGAGTGGCCTATTCCTAACGAACTGGGGGGCACTGCCGTGCGCACTGCGAGACCACAAAAGGTCGTTACCTCCCGTATACAAACTAATAATTGTATTAGCATATTATGATAATAGGCTGGAAGGTTCACAATTAATAAAAAGTTTATGATATGTGAAAACGGGGTGGTATAGTGACCCATATGTTTAGGATATGGCTCAAAACGAATAAAAGTCTAGAAACACCGACTCTGAAATGGACTCGCGGAAATTAACACACAAAATGGAAAATACATAGCCATACTTATTAACAATTGTGCCAACATAGTATATTATGCGAAACACAATTGGCAAAAGTATAACAACATAAGCTTCATTAACATCACATAAAACAAAACACCCATAACTTAAAGAACAAAATGCAAATGCATAAATAATAAATAAATGTAACCATAAATAAATACATATCTGGCTAACAACTTCATCTAAAGAAGAAATATATAAATATTAAATCAAAACAAAATACAACAAACACAAAATTAAATAATACACAAACAGTAAATAAAAATTACCATAAATAAATAAATATCTGGCTAAAACCTTTAATCTAAAGAACAATACATAAATAATAAACCAAAATACAATAAACATAAAATTAAACAATACACAAATATAAATCAACTATTACTAATACAACATGGAAAAGACGTGAAAGATAATGAGATGGTTGCAAGATCATATATTATGATAATATATATAATTGCAAAAGGAAAAGTTGAAAGAAAGATGGCAAAAAATAGGACAAAATAAAACAATATATAAACATAACAACAAAACTATTACCAATATCATATAACAAAAACCATTTTGAACGTAACCTACCTTACGGACAATATCAAAACAGCACAAAACTATGATTCAAAACGTATATATACAATAACGATTAGAACTAACAGACACCATAATAGTCACATAAATTACGAACAAATATGACGAATAAATAAATTACGCACCAAACATCAAACAACAGAAAGCACCGAACAACAAATAAATATGCTTGTATAAATAGAACTATCGCTACATAAAGACTCTGACACAGTCAGGGGAACCAATTTAATAAAAAAAAAAAATAAAAAAAAAAAAAAAAAAAAAAAAAAAAAAAACCTAACCTTTTTTTTTTTTTTTTTTGCGGGGTGGAAAATCCTGCATGGATGTCCTCCGCCTTGGGGGAGGCGGAGGGGTCTGTCAGACTCCTACTGACTAAAAACCACCCCGGTGTTCCATCTCACACCTGCACCGGGGGTCGCGGGAACAAACGATACTTCCGCAACCCCCGGCTGGTGCTGGCCCATGTTTGCGGGCCTCCTCGCATTAGCGGGGGGAGTGAGGTGTTAAACTCCCCCCGCAACGTCTAAGAGGGGCGCGCGTGGAACACGTCGCGCCGCCGCCTCGGGTCCAGATGTGTAGTGGGCGACGGACGCCCCCGAGTCCGTCGCCCCTGGACCCATTTAGGGGGGCTGGAAGAGGGCGTTATCCACCCTCCGCCGACGCCCGGTGCGTCTGCTGCGGGCTGGGTGAGAGGATGTGATCTCCCTCTCCCTTTCCGCAGCTTCCTTCCGTGAGATGACTGTCTCGCAGAAGGAAACCACCGCGTCCCAGGACTCTTCGCCGCCAACCATCGAATTCACGTCGGCCGGCAGCGACAGGTCACTGCCTACTCCAGAAATGAGGGCACGGCGCTGCTCCTCCCAAGCGGCACACTCTGCCAGCGTATGCAGCGCCGTGTCCTCCCGACAGTCGACGCAGTGGTGACACCGGGCGTCCGGCTCCCTGTTTATGCGACACAGGTACTTCCCGAAGCAGCCATGCCCCGAGAGCACCTGCGTCACCCGAAACGACAGGGAGCCGTGCCTCCTCCCGAGCCAACGCTCGAGTACCGGCCGGACCGCCTCGATAGTGACGAGGCCGGCGGTTGGGCGCGAGAGCCTGTCCCGCCATTCCGCCACCAGGGCCCCGCGAAGCTGCGACCGACGCAGCTCCATATGTCGCTGCATCGGCCGCTCGCCTTGCGCCAGCATTTCCTCGCGCCACCGGTACAGTGAAACGAGTACTTTCGCCTCGAGGTCCCAGGGCGGGGATCCGGCCAGTACACAGGCCGCCTCGTAGGAGACCGTGCGATATCCCCTGATGACTCTGACGGCCATAGCTCTCTGCGGTCTCCGCAGAACAGCAATGCTACCGGCCGTCAGGTCAGCGGCCCAGATCGGGGCCCCGTACAGGGCCATCGATCGCACGATCCCCACGTAGAGCCGCCTACAGGCCGCGCTCGGGCCCCCTAGATTGGGAAGCAGCGTTGACAGCGCCCCAGCCGCGCCCATCAACTTAGGCACCAGCCGCCGGAAGTGGGGTCCGAAGTCCCACCGGCTGTCGAGCACCAATCCCAGGTACTTCATGGTAGGCTCGACAGCGATCCGGACCCCCCCGACCACAATGTGTGATCCGGGCGGTGGCGCCCGCCGGGGACCATGGAACATCATGGCCTCCGACTTGTTGAGGGCCACCTCCAGGCCGAGTCGCCGGATGCGGCTCACCACCTGTGAGCCCGCAGCCGTCGCCAGCAACGCTGCCTCCCTGTGCGAACTCCCACGGGCCGTGACCAGCGTGTCGTCCGCATAACACGTCAGGTCCACGCCCGTCTGGAGTTCGCCCCTCAGTACCCAGTCGTAACCGATGTTCCACAGGAGCGGGCCCAAGACTGAGCCCTGCGGAACACCGCACGACATTGGGTGCCGTTGTCCGCCATCCCGTCCCACGTAGGTGACACACCTCTCTGCCAGGTAAGCCCCAACGATTTGGCGGAGGTAGTGTGACGACCTTCTTGGTTGGCACCTTCGTTCGTCCAAACATTTAAAAAGAAATCATTAAAAAAAAGAACGCGTTTGAAAATATTTCAAACAAAAATTCTTTAGAACAGTCATTCAGTCTACGACAGAACTCTCTAAGCTACACAAGCTATCATAGTGAAATTGAAGAAAATATACGACTAATTCAGTATTTGACGTGTATTACTTATATAATACAAAAGATCCCGAAGACGATCTGAAGCTGCAGAACGTCATATGGTGGACGCGCCGGGTATATTGATAAGTATACCCTGAAGAACGTGAGAAGAATCGAGGATATCACGAGAAGTATTTTTTCCATAAATAATTTCAGATGGAGCAATTCGACGGGGAAACGGCTGACGTTAACGATTTTTTTAGGCAATTCGCAGTAATTGCCGCAATCAACAAATACGATGAAGATGCAAAGAAACTCATCTTAGGGGCATATCTACAGGGGCCCGCTTTATTATTTTACAAAAACATTTTTTCTCAGTGTGATACATTTGCTGATCTGCAGAAGAAGATCACCGACGAATTTGACGGGCAAAGCAGTCCACTCGCCGACTTCTTTGGAAGGCGACAAGGCTACAATGAAGACCCAGTTACCTATTTTTATTCTCTAGATGAACTGGCGGCCAAAGCGGGTACAGCGGTTACGGAATCAGTATTTATTAATCATTTCCTTAAAAGTTGTAACTCATTTTTAAAAAATAAAATAGGAATGCAAGTGTATAACAGCAAGAAGGACTTAAAAATTAGTCTCAAGCAAATTAAAAGTCTCTTCTTATCCCAAAGTCTCACGCCGCTAAATTTACCCTTTAACACAAGCAGAGTTGGACATAATGCCCAAACACCAGCAAGACGCAGTGGAGTTGGTGACGGTCAACCGGTTCTGCATCGTTACCCCGGAACTGTGTAAGGTTGGGCGATGATATATCAATGAAACGCTCTGACTGCTGGATAATAACTCACTCTTTATTAATAAGTAAACATGCTTTATATTAATAGGAAAGGGTGATACATACTTATGTCTAACTTACATACTACACCTCCAACGAAAGGAAAAAAAATAAAATAATATGACAGTATTATTTTATTTACTTACAACTAACATAGTAAATAAATCGCAGTATTATGCACTACAATTGCATGGGTTTTATTAACATCTGAATACATAGTTCTAAATGTTTGTTTTATTTAGATAACATTACAATTTACGTAAGCAAACATATCAATGTTTTGTATAGTTATATTGAGTAAAAGTTAAGTTGAATACAACAATTAATATAAGGTGTAAAATAGTAAAAATATGTAAATGTGTATATAATAAAAATATAATCATGAATAATATAGCTTAGTCCTATTCTTATGTACTAAATCGGTTTTACCATTATCTTTTAATATTTCAACATTTGGTGCAACATCTTTGATTACCAAGTATGGTCCATTGTAAACACTTTGAAGTTTAGTACCAGTCTCATTTCGTACAAGTATCAAGTCGTTCTCCTTATAGGTAATGGGATTACAGGTAGAATCATGTTTCTCTTTTCTTAGTATTTTACTTTGTATTAAATTTTGGTACGCTTCTTTTTGTGATGTTTGGAGTCTGTACTTCAATTCTAAGGGATAATTGTCATAGTTATAAAGTATTTGTATGTGCATTTTTATTCAAATTGGATGGTATATTACAACGTTTCCCGAATACTAACTCATACGGCGTAAATTTGGTAGCAGTATGAACAGACGTATTGTAGGCGAAGCACCAGTAGGGTAACCATGTACTCCATGAATTCGAATGGTTATCGGTTTGTATTCTTAAAAAATTACCTAAATTTTACTTACTTAAAATTACCTAAATTCAATTTCATTAGACTTACGTAAGCTTTTTAGTTTATATTTACCAATAAATTTTAGTTCTACAGAATTTCTCGGTTTACTATGAATTTCTACAACTTTTGGTTGCGCAGGCCAATCGTCAGTAGGAACCATAGCACTCGGAGAATCCTGAAGGTCTAATTGTTTTTTACGTTGTGCACGTGTCATAACAGAGATAATGCTTTCATGCATAGTTTTTAAGTCTGTCGATGTAATAGGTAGGCGTGACATTGAGTCAGCTATAATATTATCTGATCCTTTTATGTACTTTATGATGAAATCATATTCTTCAAGTAAAAGTCTAAATTTCATGAGACGACTAGAGGGATCTCGCATTGTAAATAAATAAATAAGTGGCTTATGATCGGTTCGAATAATAAAAGTCCTACCATATAAATAAGGGCGAAAATGCTTCACAGCCCAAACTATTGCTAACAGCTCTTTTTCCACTGTGGGGTAGTTAAGTTCAGCTTTATTGAGGTTTCTGCTTGCAAACGCTATAGGTTTATTATTTTCGTTACCTAAATTTTTATGAGTATTCTCTAAAGAGCCTATAGTTTGGTGATGGTATGCAGTAGAGTTAAGAGTAGTTATATTTAATAATTTACAAGTTTCCTGGAAAATTGATGATAAAAATTCAGAACCCCTATCAGTCGCGACTCTATCTGGTATCCCAAAACGGAGTATAAAATTATTAACAAAGTTTTTCGCTATCTCATTTGAACTTTTAGAAAACATAGGATATGCCTCTACGTATTTACTTAATTCGCATTGGATAGTCAGTATATACGAATAGTTGTAGTCATCCTTATCTAATGGACCTACTACGTCAAGGAAAATTTTTTCCATTGAAGAATTCGCAGTAGTTGTTATTACCATAGGTTCTTTAATATAATGAGAATTATGTTTCTGCTTTTGGCACTTCTCACATTTCTTAATAAATTCCTTAACATCGCGTTCAAGACCTGGCCAAAAGTAATATTTCTTGATATTTTTATACATTCGTCTTATACCAGCGTGGCCACTAGTTGGTAGAAGATGAAAATCATTTAATATTACTTTTTGGTCGTCTTTGTTGTCAATTATTTCAACATTGTTTAATATACACAATCGCGGTCCGGACCAATTAGTGTAATTCTTAATTTCTTTAATTATTTTTTCTATAAATTCGTCATACATTTTACATCTTATGAAAATTAATTCAAGTACATTTATTTTCTCGCAAAAATATCTCAGTTCCCTCACAAAAGCGGCTGGCGTCAGTTGTGATTGGGATACTGGATTTATAAACAAAGTCATTCTAGATGACGAATAACAAAACACTTTATTCTCTAATTCAATTTCATTAGACTTACGTAAGCTTTTTAGTTTATATTTACCAATAAATTTTAGTTCTACAGAATTTCTCGGTTTACTATGAATTTCTACAACTTTTGGTTGCGCAGGCCAATCGTCAGTAGGAACCATAGCACTCGGAGAATCCTGAAGGTCTAATTGTTTTTTACGTTGTGCACGTGTCATAACAGAGATAATGCTTTCATGCATAGTTTTTAAGTCTGTCGATGTAATAGGTAGGCGTGACATTGAGTCAGCTATAATATTATCTGATCCTTTTATGTACTTTATGATGAAATCATATTCTTCAAGTAAAAGTCTAAATTTCATGAGACGACTAGAGGGATCTCGCATTGTAAATAAATAAATAAGTGGCTTATGATCGGTTTGAATAATAAAAGTCCTACCATATAAATAAGGGCGAAAATGCTTCACAGCCCAAACTATTGCTAACAGCTCTTTTTCCACTGTGGGGTAGTTAAGTTCAGCTTTATTGAGGTTTCTGCTTGCAAACGCTATAGGTTTATTATTTTCGTTACATAAGACGGCGCCCAATGAATGTTGCGAAGCATCCGTTTGTAATATAAACTTATGGTCTGTCGAAAAATCCGGATATTGAAGTATGGGAGGTGAAGATATAATAGATTTTAACTTTAAAAATGCATTCTGACATTTTTCGTCCCATATAAATGGCGTATTTTTCTTAGTTAAGCGCGTAAGTGGATACGCTATAAACGCAAAATTTTTGATAAATTTCCTATAATAGTTCGCAAACGCTACAAATCTTATCAATTCTTCTACATTGTTTGGAACTGGCCAATTGTTCAACGCTTGAATTTTTTGAGGGTCAGGTAGAACACCTTCACCGGATATGATATGTCCTAAATATAAAATGTCTTTTTTAAGGAAATTACATTTAAGGGGATTTAATTTTAAATTGACCTGACGTAATCGAGTAAAAACATCAATGAGATTTTTAGCGTGTCCTTCTAAGGACTTTCCAAAAACGACAAGGTCATCTAAATAAACTAGGCATTTCTCGAAAGTTAACCCTGACATGGCAACAGTCATCATTTTTGAAAATGCATTAGGGCTTGTTTTCAACCCCATAGGCATTCTTGTCATCTGATATTGGCCTGAAACGGAAGCAGTACAATTATTGTCTGTGTTACTGTTATTTGCAATTTTATATTGACCCGAACAAAACGCTGTATATTTTCGACTTTCGGGGTCAAGGTCACATTGGTAGTACCCGCTAGAAAGGTCAAGCGTAGAAAAGTATATAGCTCCTGAAAGAGAATCCAAAATTTCGGTTATATTAGGGAGGGGAAATTTATCGTCTTGGATGTTATTGTTTAATTTTCTGTAGTCAATTACCAATCGCCACTTCCTATTGCCTAAACTATCTATTTTTTTCGGAACCAGTAACAATGGGCTAGACCATTCAGACTGGCATGGCTCAATTATGCCTTCTCGTAACATATCACTAATCTGATCATTTACTTCACGTTTTTGGGAATATGGAATTCTATAGGGTTTACTAAATACAGGCTGAGTATTAGGTTTTAAATTAATTTGGTGTTTATAAATGTTTGTTGTGGTTAACTGGTCTCCTGGTAATAAAAATAAATCTGAAAATTTTGCACATATGTTTTCAATAGTTACTTGCTCTTCAGCATTCAAATGTTTTAAATTTAATAAGCTAAATAATTTTTTTACACGATTCGAATTGACAATTTTACATTGATTAAAACTACACACATTATATTCGCTAACATTCTGTATGGTTGGTTGAATATTGTCAAGGGAAACCTCCTTGTCGCTTGTATTTAAAACCAAAATAGGTATCAAGCCATTTGTAGGCTTTACTAACGTACTAGCCAGAAATACTTCCTCCTGTAATTCCGAGGAACAAACTAGACATTCTTCTGTAAACGTAGTTTGTATATAATGTATCGATTCTGATCTTGGCGGTAAAATAAAACAATGGGAACTCGATCTTAAAGGTAAAATAATGTTATTATTTAGTGTCAAAGTAGAACAATTAAGATTTAAAATAGCATTAAATTTGGAAAGAAAATCTTGTCCTAAAATAGCATGTGCCTTACATGGCAAGGAATTAAAAACATAAAACTTATGTTCGAATGAATGACCTGGCGGATCATAACAGTTACTAAGTGTTAAATAAACGTATCCGATTGCTTCTATTGAACCGCCTATTCCGTTTATTGTAATGGTCTCTGTATGGAGTGGAATGTTTAATCCAACAACATGTTTATATTTAATAGCACAGATGGTTGCGCCGGTGTCTATTAGAAATGAATAGTTATATTTATCTACATATAAATCAATGCAACAAGTACTATCGTTTGCACAAATGAAATCATTATTCACGAAAAAATTTGCTTTGTTCCACAGGCGAATTGTCATTAGTGGGTTCATCGTTCAATACACGAATATTTGGATATTGACGTGTCCCTCGATGACCCCTATAATTATTATTGTACCTATTATTATAGTTCGAGTACTTACCTCGGTACGATGTTGACGGACCTCGTACTTGATTCTCGAAGGCACGACCACGGCCTCGGTAGAACGTAGCACCACGGTGCATGGTTGGTCTGCTAAAGTTATTATATGTAGAAGCACCTCGAAACTGGCGAGTAGTCCCAGCATTAAAGTTACCTCTGTAATACGTAGGTTTATGATAGTTGTTACGCTTTTTATTATACGTTAAAATATCTCCAGACTGAGACGGCAACGCAATTTCTTCATCTACCGCTGCCTGTACCGCGTCCTTCAATGAGTCAAAATTTCGTGCAGCTATTATAGTGCTAAGACGCCTATTGCGCAACCCGTCGGCAAAACGTTTGATCGCTTGCTTTTCATTTAAGGGCTGTAAAATTTTTAAATTCTGCGTATTACCGTCGGCTTGCGCGATAGTCAGATCCATGAATATTTCGGTCAATTCTTTGCCGTAATCATCAATTGATTTTCCATCTTGCCGAACAGATTGTAGTTTATTTTGTAAAGCTACGGAACTCTTTTTAGGTAAAAGAATCGTACGCATATCAGCTAATAATGCATCTACGGTTGTATAACTAGTATTAAGTTTCAACTTCGCGGATTGAGAAAGACGACTCTTTAAAACAAAGTTTATCAAATTTAATTTACATTGTTGACCATTCAAAATAGAACTATAATAGTCAATTCCGTCAATTAATTGTCTCGTCGTTGATGATTCATCGTTCATGACTGGTAACAAACTTAAAGCTGTTTTTAAATTAAATTCCATTTTGGAGTCCTTTCCGTTATTTGTTGTCATACCAAATGTTTCGCTACTAGACTTATCAGATACACGTACATGTGATTTATGACAAAATTCCTTAATCTCTAAATATAATTCTTTAATCCTATCACTATAAGATTTAATTAATGACAAACTTTCGGCACTTAATTCTTTCTTTTCTATTTGATTTTTTAAACTTGAAAATAAAACGGTGTAACTATTATACGCAACAGTTGCCTCATTGAACTTTTCTTTTAATCGTTCAGGCGTTCTTTTGTCATAACTCAACTTAGTTAAATTCTCTTTAATTACTCTTAACTTCTCATATACATTGCTAAGTTCTTGGGCCATAATATGTCATCTTAACTAAAAAGGATAATATACTTAACATACAAATAAAAGTTACATAAATCGGTTACCATTGGGAGACGTACGTTCCTCGTTGAGTTACGTTTATGCGCACAGCAAAACACAAATTTTGTACACACTTTTTAACACTTAGTGGCACTTATTACAGCTCTCAGTTCTTATCCACTCGGTTTTAGCTCGAAATCGTCCATGCACTGGGTAGGCTTTGTTCTGGCACACGTTGAACATCTGGTTACATCTGAAGCTCCTCGACGCCCGCGCCGGGTAAATGTTCTCCTCAAAGATTGGCGAATGATTCTTTCATCGATCCATGCCTCATGGCAATTTTTGTAACATTTGTAAGCAAAATAAATTGCCAATATCAACAGCAAGCCAAGGATTATCATCATAACTATGCTGATCGCCGATAGATGAAATTGTAGTTGTTCAGTACTGGCCGAATTAGAAGTCCCAATGCCATTTTGATTGATGATAACATCTTCTCTTTTTGGTGTATTAGAATTGCACATTTTTGAAGAAAAAAAAAAATGAGTCTTTAATCACGTAATGTAGTCTCAGAACCAAATTCGTAAAATGTCCACATGATGACCGAAGTGCGACCCGATGCCTCAAATACCAAACATGGCAGGGTCGCCATGTAAGGTTGGGCGATGATATATCAATGAAACGCTCTGACTGCTGGATAATAACTCACTCTTTATTAATAAGTAAACATGCTTTATATTAATAGGAAAGGGTGATACATACTTATGTCTAACTTACATACTACAACTGCGACATCGAGGACCAACCAGCCTACGACGGGGACCATTGATCCTCGACCAAATAAATTAACGTACCCTTACAATTTTAGACCCCGCGAAAAACCTACAGGCAGAAGTGAACCGGACAGGCGTGGCGCTGACATTACGACTGGGAGAGGAGCATCGCAGCGTCAGCCACACCCAAACGTGTAGAGGCGGTTGATGTTCTACGAGGGGCGAATCAACCGCCATCGAGAGAAGAAATCCCTCAGAAGGGTGAGTTTGTCCCCTTCATAAATATTCAGTGTAAAGATAACCCATTTCTGGCCCTGATTGATTCGGGAGCATCCGTGTCCGTCGTGAAATTAAACGTCGCAGAAAAACTAGGCGAAACGCCGCAGTTTTCCAGTGCACGAATAAAATCGATAAATAACGCGCAATTGGATGTGATAGGGGAAATTAAATTGAACATTATTATAGAGAATGTTGTGTTTAATCATAGTTTTTATGTTGTGGATAAGATTTCACAAAATTTTGTCATAGGACAAGATTTCCTTTTTGCTCACGATGTAATGTTAGATTTCGGAAAAAATAGACTTGCAACTGATAAGATGACGTGTAATTTTGTAAAAAAAGAAAAATGTATACTAATAAATAATTCATTAGAAGTATACTCAGACGAACAAATCTTATCAAAGAATGATTATTTGTATTTTTGTTCAAAAACCGCGGATACAGATAAACTCCTATGCGAAGTGAGTATAGGAAATGTAGAAAATAAAGTTCAATTTAATTTATTTAACAAGCTACCAATAACGGAACATAACGATTTAAATAATTTATTATCCAGTTACCGCTCATGTTTCGCGTTTAATAGGAACGAATTAGGGAAATGTAAGGTGATGGAAGTCAAAATAGATACCGTTGACGATGTCCCTGTACATCGAGCGCCTTACAGAGTATCCCGTGAACAACACAAAATAATATCCGACCAAGTCGACCAAATGTTAAAAAATGGAATAATTAGAGAATCTAGAAGTCCATACGCATCACCAGTAGTACTCGTAAAGAAACCAGATGGCACATGGCAATTTTGTGTTGACTATCGTAAATTAAACAAAAAAGTAGTCACTGATTCTTATCCTTTGCCCATTATTGACGATTTGATCGCACAATTAAATGGTGCGAAATATTTTGCTGATCTAGATCTAAATTCGGGATATTGGCAATTAAAAATCGCTGAATCTGATCGACACAAAACAGCTTTCGTTACACCATCAGGTTTTTTTGAGTGGAATGTTTTACCATTTGGACTGAGAACGTCGGGAGCTATCTTCCAGCGAACCATGGATAAGGTTCTAGCAGGTCTGAAATACAGAAACGTAATCGTGTATATAGATAATATTATAGTGTATGGTAAAGATTACCGCGAGTTCCGGGAAGCTTTGTATCAAGTGTTATTACGATTAAAAGACGCGAATTTAACTCTAAATCCTTCCAAATGTAGTTTTGGATACCAACAAATAACTGTCCTAGGTCACACAATATCAGGCGAAGGTATCTTGCCTGACCAAAAAAAGTGGAATCAATTAAAATCGGTAAAAATACCCAAAAATACCAAAGAATTAAAATCTATCTTAGGTTTATTCTCATACTATAGAAAATTTATAGATAAATTTTCGGAAACGACTGTGCCTCTAAATAAATTATTAAAAAAAAATACTAAATTTCAATGGACCGACGCACAACAAAAATCGTTCGACGAATTAATGATGAAAATACAGACGCCACCGTTATTGAAACATTTCGAAAATAATGAAAATTTACAAACAAGACTCTACGTAGATGCAAGTGATTATGCAATAGGATCTTGCCTCATGCAAGGATCCAAAGAAATGTTCCCAGTGAGTTTTGCGTCTAGGAAGCTATCAGATGCCGAGAAAAAATATTCTATTACAGAAAAAGAATGTTTGGCTCTTGTATGGGCTATAAACCATTTTCGTCACTACCTGTGGGGCATGAAGTTTCAAGTGGTGACCGACCATAAGGCCCTTTGCTGGTTAAAGGAGAGAAGAGACACATCCGGAAGATTGGCAAGATGGGCACTGGCCTTACAAGCCCATGAATTCGATATAGTATACTGTTCTGGGAGGCAGAATGTTATCGCAGACTTCCTGAGCAGAAACCCACTAGGAGAAGGTGAAGAAGATAAAGAAATGGAAGATGGTCTTCAGTTATACGCTATAGAAGCAAACCAGTTAGCAGAAGGTCAAGAAAATGACGAGTTTTGCCAACAAAAAAAGGAGGCGGTTTTAACAAGCAATCGTAATCAATACAAAAGTTTTCTTTTGGTGAATAATGTGTTGTGTAAAAAAGTGAAAGTGCATGGTGTGAATAGATTTTTAATAGTGTTGCCTAAAGTGTTATTCAGTGAAGTGATGTCCGAATTACACGATAATGCACGTACTGGTGGTCATCTCGGGTTATCAAAAACTCTAGCAAAATTCAGGTCGCGTTATTTCATGCTAGGCGCGTATGCAGAAATCGAAAGATACATCAAAAGTTGTAAACCCTGTCAAGAGGGAAAAAAGGTAAATAACATTGTGCCATTACAACCAATACGAGTTAATAATATACTGGATACCATAGAAATTGACATTATTGGCCCATTAAACAGGTCAAACTTAGGGAATAAATATATTATCACTTGTATTGACTGTTTTTCAAAATATGCAATTTGTAGGGCTGTCCCCGCCGCGACGGCGCAAGCTGTGAGTGATTTCCTAATTGAGGAAATATTTTGTAGATATGGAATGGTCCGTAAGATCATGTCTGATAAAGGTTCTATTTTTACACGAGTGTAGTCAAAAATACCATTAGACGCTTCGGTAGTAGTCAAAAATTTGCAACTACAATGCATCCTCAAACTATAGGTTTAGTTGAAAGATTTAACCAAACCATTTTGAGAATGCTCGCTAAATATTTAACAGACGGGCATAATGATTGGTGCCATTATTTACCTTTAGTAACGTTCGCGTATAACTCATCAAAGCAAGCGTCTACAAAATTTTCTCCATATTTTATTTTCTTTGCTAGGGAGCCGGAACTCCCTACAGATTTAAACTTAAATATCAACATACAATCGACTAATCACACACAAAGACAAAGATTAAACGAAATTTGTAGACGCAAAGTTCGACATAACTTAGATCAAGCACGGTCTAAACAAAAAAATTTGTATGATAAAAAGTCTACAAATATATTGTACAGAAGACGGCAGTTAGTTCTATTACACTGTCCCAAAAGAATAACCGGAGTGAGTAGAAAACTTACTCGCCCATATAAAGGGCCATATCAAATAATAAGACAATTAACAAATAATAATTATTTAATAAAACACATAAATAATAATAGGATATTGTTAGTCCACTCAAATAGGTTAAAGTTATTTAAAATAAGATTGATGTGAGTTTGAAATCTATATTATTACTTACAAGCTTATGTGGTTATTATTTCATGTTAAAATATAAAATATTAATATGTTATTATTGTATTATATCTTAAAATTTCATTTAGTTACTTAGTGATAGTGTCACTTTAGTGGTAAGGTTCCATAGGGGCAGGCTGTCACCATTTACTTTCAGTTTACTTATGTTATGTAATTTGTGTTAGGTATATGTACTTGATAAAATTGTGCACATCTGCTTATCACTCAGCTATAGAAGTTTGAATGTTTATGTTATTGCCCTATATAGTTGTATGTTATAATGGATGCTTCTACCTTAAAGGATGTCACTAATACTATTTAATTTGTTTCATGTATGTTGTAATACCAATGGAGAGCTATCATGATGGGAGAAGATGACCAGCCTTCGGATCTGCTTGAAGATCCAAAGGAGACAGCAGGATATACGTCCACACAAGGAAGAACGTATAGCTAGGGAAATAATCAACCATAACTTGTAATTTATTTAATAACAAAAAAAAAATAACTTTTGTGTCGCGGGCAGGTCAGTAGGAGCTAGGCTTTTTGGTTATGATTTAGTTTGCTTCTTAGAACTTGTTACACAAACACACACACATTTTCTTGTTTTCACTTAGTCTCATGGAGTATCCAAGGTCCATAAATTCCATAAGGAATGGTGGACATCAGACTGGTTGTCTGATATTGGAGAACTCCTCACACGAACACACACACACCTTGTCTTGTTTTTACTTGACAAGTCTAGGGATTATCCATGGTCCATAAAATTCCATAAGGAATGGTGGACATCAGACTGGTTGTCTGAAGATGGAGACCTCTGGGTCCTGACACCACACTCCCACACGCAGACATACACTGCCCTCACCATACGCCCACACACATCAGACTGGTTGTCTGAAGACTGAGACTTCCGGGTCTTGACACCACACGTAGGCATACGCTACTCTCATCATACGCCCACACATACGCATATGCTGTCATCACCACACGTCCACGCTTGAGCATACATAGTCTAGCTACACGCCCACACTTCACGAGCATACGCTGCCCTTGCCACAAGCTTGCCTTGAACACGAACTCGCCTTTATGGTGCATCATGGATTATTCGAACACATTGTAATTAATCATTGCAAGGTGGACGTATATCTATCTGATGATTTCATGTTTTGTTCTTTGCAATTAATTGACAACGCCAACGTATGACAGGTAGAATTTTTCCTTTTGTCTGTCATTTTCTGCCATAAGACCAAATATGCTCTCCACAGGTTGTCTATGCTGATGTCCGATATGCTGAGTGTATGGTTGTACCATTTATAGGTTGTATTTGATGTCGACAAAACGTGTTATATGGTAAATCCATATAGTACGTTATGGTCAATGATATCAATAAGACCTGTTGTGGCACTCCCATGTATTGTATTATCTGTGACATAATGAAAATTAATTTATGACCCTTCCATATTTGGTATTATTTTTGAAAGTGTCAAACATGGTTGACAGTAAGAGCAAAGAGTATAAATAGAATTAATCAAAAACTTATTAATAAGACCTTTGTAACATTTTGGCTTAGAATCACACATGATGTGTGGAAAGTTTTTTTGGAGGTTTTGCTTCTACAAGGCACTTTCAATAGTTATCCATTATATGATAAAATTGAAACTGCCGGTCTAGTCGTAAAGGCCGTCATGTATTGTAATTATTCCTCCATTAGGTAGGTAAAAATAAGCTAGTATAATGTTGTAAAGGGTTCTTTCGGAGAAAAAAATTATTTATTCTAATAGTAGAATAAACAATTTTTTTAAGAGAGACGGGGAAGATGTGACGACCTTCTTGGTTGGCACCTTCGTTCGTCCAAACATTTAAAAAGAAATCATTAAAAAAAAGAACGCGTTTGAAAATATTTCAAACAAAAATTCTTTAGAACAGTCATTCAGTCTACGACAGAACTCTCTAAGCTACACAAGCCCTGTTACCTATCATAGTGAAATTGAAGAAAATATACGACTAATTCAGTATTTGACGTGTATTACTTATATAATACAAAAGATCCCGAAGACGATCTGAAGCTGCAGAACGTCATAGTAGGAAGGCACCCGATGATACCGCAGTGCCTCCCGAATGCAACTCCAGGGCAGAGCGTTGAAGGCGTTGGAGATGTCCAAGGACACCGCCAACATCACCCCACCCCGGGACACTGCTTCCTCCGCCAGGCCTCTCACCCTCGACACAGCGTGGATAGTAGAGCGCCCATGCCGAAAGCCGAACTGGCTCTCGTCCAGGTCCGGCCCCTCTCCGCACAAGTGGCCGACGAGGCGGGCTGCGATTATCCGCTCAAGCAGCTTGCCAACCTCGTCCAGCAGCACTATGGGCCGGTACCCGGACGGTGAGTCCGCAGGGCGCCCCGCCTTTCTGAGCAGGACCAGACGACCAGATTTCCACAAGGTGGGAAACTGGCCCCGCTCAAGGCACGCTGTGTAGAGACCTCTCAGTTGGGGACCTAGCTCTTTCAGAGCGAGGGCCAACGCACAACCGTGAATCCCGTCGGGCCCCGGAGCCACGTTCTTGGCCCGGAGCCGCATCACGGCCGCCCTCAACTCTTCCTGTGTCACCTCTGGGACGCTGATGGCGTTCTCCTCTGTAGGCTCTGCGGCTGTGGGCAAAGCCATCGGCGGTGGCGTGTGCTCCGCTCTTGCCGGGAAGAGGGCTGCCACTACTTCCTCCAGCAGCTCGGGTTGGAGACTCTCCGTGAGTGGAGGCGCCGCGGCTCGAAGTTTTCCTCGAACCGCACGATAAGGGCGCCCCCACGGATCTCCGTCCAGAGTCTCCAACATCTCCTCCCTGGCTCGCGTCTTTGCCTCGCCGATGGCCAGCCACAGAGCCTCCTTCGCCGCACGGTACACCTCATACAGCGCGGCCTCTTCGTCAGGGACCCGACGACGTCTCCTCCGGTATCGGGTGTACTGGCGCCTGACCGCCACGCACGCGACGCGCAACTGCGCGATCTCGGCGGTCCACCAGTACACCTGGCGCCTTCCTGTCTGTGTGTGGACCCGGGGCATAGACGCGTCGCAAATTTGCGTCATCGCCCCGCGGAACCACAGCGCCTCCTCTTCGACGTCGACGGGTCCGTTCGTCGCCGACTCCCGGTACCAGGCCTGGACAATGGCGGCCTCCTCGAGAAGTTCCTTGTCGATGCGCTTACGCGCCCAGCGCGGACCGTCCGCTTGCGGGGCCGGTCGACCGCGGCCGCCAGTGGTCTGGGTGGAGACGTCGAAACGGATATACCGATGATCCGACAACGTCTCCACCTCCACGGCGACACGCCAGTCACGGACACGGCTCGCGACAGCAGGGCTAGCGAAAGAAAAACCTAACCTAACCTAACCTAACCTAACCCATTTTTCTCAAGGCATGCCGATTCGGACGTTTCCAACAGTGCAAATACGTGTACATAGACCACCCGATACACAAAATAACGCCTCACAATTTTTATAGTGGTTAAATTATTTTTAAATCAATTTTATATACAAAATTCGTAGTTTTCTCGGGTGTCGCGCCTTATTCTGCTCGTCCTGAAAAATGTTCTTCGGGAGCTTCGAACCCAACCACTTTTAAAGAACAGCCCTGGTCTTTGCCTACCCGAAAACACTCATCGTCGGAAACCGTTGCGACAGCAAAAATTTGGCCCGCCCACCCACCCTACATTTTAAAGGGGGTACTGAAAAATTTTTACTAGCCGATCGGATAGGGCTCCTCAAGCCCATCCGATATATACCCTACACGGCATACCCCAGACCACCGAGGCGACCCACATCCAAACTTGAGAGAATTCCTCACTATTATCATTTGACACACTAGTTGAGTTGGCCATATACACCACTCACTAGCTTATTAACTGCTTGCTTTGTGCCTGCCTACCTTAGAATATGCTCCGCACTCCACCCAGGAGCTCTACAGGGATGGCAGAGGGGGAACAGGAGAAGAGGAAATCCTATACAATTGACCATTCCTCCCCTACTCCAACCACTTCCGCTGAGCGATACCCCAAGACGACCAAAACACAGACGGGCGTCACTTCTCCCCCCTTAAAGAGACAAACCGTAGCCAAAAAGGCCGTGACAATTCCCATCAAAGGGAAGGCTGGCGAGAAACAGAACCTCCAAAAGCGCAATTCGACAGGCAAAACAACGCAGGAACCGGGAAGCTCTAAGGACACGCAACCTACCTTTCTGAGTCCTCTAGCCAAGGAGGCCCTCAGCTTAATAAAGGAGGCACAGGGAGCAATGGAGCGATCCGGTAACTTAAAAAGGGAAATAAAAGAAATCCTGCACAATAATCTCTCTAGATTACACTCCATAATCATAGAAATGGGAGAGATGAGGACAACGGATCAGGAAGGAAGCTGTGCCCAAAATACAACGCAGAAAGAAGAGACCATCGCCATAATGGGGGAATTGTTGGCTAAATTAAAAGAAAATAATAAGTTAACTGCAGAGTGCACGCTCTCTACACGTGCACTCACCAAAGGACTGGAAGAAGCATCCCTTCCCCCTCCATCAAACAGCACCGCCACCAGCCGAGCCTCCTACGCATCAATGGCTGCGAAAAATAAAGCTCCCCACGAGCAAATGCATTCCCTTATCGTCTCGTCCAGCGACAAGGGAGACACAAGCGGGATGGTGATGGACAAAGTCAGAGCTGCGGTGGACGCTAAGGCGACCGGGATATGCGTAGATAGGATCCAAAAAATAAAAGACCAAAGGTTAATAATAGGATGCCGCAATAAAAAGGATCTATTAAATATTGTGGACAGGCTGAAGGTCCCTGAAAACAACTTAAAGGTGGAAGAAGCCATAAATAAAGACCCTCAGGTGATGTTAGCGAACGTGTTGAGCTACAACACGGAGGACAATCACAAAACTCCCACCTACTGGGTGATCTGCCTGAAGAGCAGGTTAGGCTCACAGTACGCTATAGGAGAAGAGCCAGAAATCCCCTCGAGAGCCATGTCGTCCTACAGGTCTCCCCTAAGGTGTGGCAACGGCTAACCGAAGCGGAGAGAGTGCACGTGGACTTGCAAAGGGTGAGGGTGTTTGACCAGACACCACTAATCCAGTGCACTAAATGCCTGCGCTACGGACACGGCCGCAAGAGCTGCACCGAAGAGGCGGACCTATGCTCACATTGCGGCGACAAACATCTAAGAAAGGATTGCCCAGTACAGCAAGCCGGGGACCTCCCTATATGCAGGAACTGCAAAACTGACAAAAAAATGGTGGCACATCACAACGCCTTTAGCCAAGAGTGCCCGGTACACCAAAAGTGGGACAAGATAGTACGTTTGGCAGTGGCGTACTGCTAAAGGCTCCAACAAAGACACCAGAGCGCACCCCACGGGCGAGGGCACAAAGAGTATTTGCCTACAAGCCAACCTCCAAAGAAAAAAGTTGGCCACCGACGAACTTATGATAGAGGCCTGGAGCAGATCAAGCAAATAGAGGCAAAAATAAGGCCCTTGAGCATCATCATTGGCGGAGATGCCAATGCAAAAAGTGCCTGGTGGGGCAGCCAAAAGAACGACGGCAGAGGTGAGGAATTGGCAGGGGCACTAAATAGCCTGGGATTGCAAGTGCTGAACAAAGGCAACACCCCTACATTCGACACGGTACGAGGCGGCCAAACCTTCTCCAGTGTAGTAGATATTACGGTGTGCTCGGCGGACCTTCTCGGCCTGGTAGAGAACTGGAAGGTCGACTGCAACATGACGGGATCGGACCACAACGGCATCGTGTTCCAAATCAAAACTAGAATAGGAAGTAGCAACGACATAAAAAGGACCACACGTAAATACAACACCAAAAAGGCTAATTGGAACCAGTTTCATGGGAAACTGGACCAATTAGCTTCTGAACACAAAATTAAGGTACCAGAAATAGAAAAAATAACAACCACCCAACAACTAGAAATAACAGTAAACAGATACATCCACAACATAGAAGAAGCAAGCACACTATACATACCAGAAATAAAGCCAAACATAAAACTTACCATGCCGTGGTGGTCCGATGAGCTCGCTGAGTTGAAGAGAGATGTGAACACCAGGAGGAGAAGGATCCGCTGCGCAGCACCGACGAGAAGAGCTGGGGTAATTGAGCAGTACCTGCGAACAAAAGAAGACTATGAGAGGAAGGCCAGGGACGCCCAGACACAAAGCTGGAAGGATTTCTGCGGCAAACAAAGTAAAGAAGGGATGTGGGAGGGAATATACAGGGTGATTGGTAGAACATCGAAGAGGCAAGAAGAAGTTCCCTTAAAGAAAAACGGAAGGTTTCTGGACCTAAAAGACTCCGCGAAACTGCTTGCTGAAACTTTCTACCCGGAGGACTTAGCATCGGAAGATAATGCCGAGCACACAGCCATTCGACTTAAAGCCCAAAAGGTGAGCGAGGTACAGGGTGAACTTAACGACCCCCCGTTCTCAATCCAGGAGCTGAAAATGGCTGTGGACAGCTTCAATCCAAAGAAAGCCCCGGGACCGGATGGTCTCACAGCGGATATTTGTGCTCACGCAATCTCGCGCGATCCAGAGGCCTTCCTAGCTCTGGCCAACAAATGCCTCCAACTAGGCCACTTCCCCACGCCCTGGAAGGAAGCTGCCGTAGTCATCCTTCCAAAATCAGGGAAAGCAGACTACCACCAGCCAAAGTCATACAGGCCCATAGGGCTACTGCCCGTCCTTGGCAAAATATTAGAAAAGATGATCGTGGGGAGGCTAAAGTGGCACTTGCTGCCCCGTATAAGCGCCAACCAATATGGCTTCGTGCCCCAAAAGAGCACCGAAGACTCCCTCTATGATCTGATGAAGCACATTAGGCTAAAACTAGATGAAAAGAAAATAATCACCCTGGTATCGCTAGACATAGAGGGAGCCTTCGACAGCGCTTGGTGGCCGGCCATAATGGTCCGACTTGAGGAAGAGGGATGTCCCGACAACATCAAAAGGATCATGGGAAGCTACCTTAGGGACAGGAAAGTAGAGGTTAGATATGGCGGAGAGACACACTCTGTAAGTACCAACAAGGGGTGTGTCCAAGGCTCCATAGGAGGTCCAATTTTGTGGAACCTCCTCATCGACCCTCTACTAAAGGGGCTTACAGCAAGAAATAACTACTGCCAGGCGTTCGCCGACGACGTGATATTGGTGTTTGACGGGGATACCGGGCTGGAAGTACAGCGACAAGCCAATGCCGCTCTTGCCTATGTTCGGGAGTGGGGCATCTGTAACAAATTAAAATTCGCGCCACACAAAACACAAGCAATGATTGTGACGTGGAAAATGAAATACGATGCGCCGCTCCTGAGCATGGGTGGCATCGACATTGGCATGTCCAACGAAATAAAAATACTAGGGCTGATCATCGACAGCTGTCTTACATTCAACAAACATATCCTGAGAATATGCCAAAAATCGGTGAATATATATGGGCAGCTGTCGAGGGCAGCCCGTGTCAGCTGGGGCCTCCACCCGGAAGTAATACACACAATATACACAGCCGTAATAGAGCCAATCATCACGTATGCGGCGGGTGCCTGGGCGCCAGCAGCGAGAAAACTAGGAGCTAGAAAACATCTTAATGCTATCCAGCGCGGCTTTGCACAGAAAATCACTAAGTCGTACCGCACGGTCTCCTTGAACTCGGCACTGCTTCTGGCCGGGATACTTCCACTCGACCTCCGCATAAAAGAAGCAGCCGCTCTATACGAGGCAAAGAGGGGAGTACCCCGACCAGAACTGTCGGGCAGGGAAGTCGAGCGGAGGGCTAAATATGCGGCAAATGGACATCCGGCAAATCATATGAGCCTGGAGTTCATGAGCTTGATAGACCAGCAGCAGGTGCAAATAAACGCCGGGCAAGCTGTGCAAATTTACACCGATGGTAGCAAAATTGACGGCAAAGTCGGCGCCGCCATTTCGTACTGGAATGGCGAAGCCGAAATAAAAGCCGTCAAGCTAAAGCTACCATCATACAGCACGGTCTATCAAGCTGAACTCCTGGCCATATGCAGTGCCACCCGTTGGATCGTCAAAAGCACCCAGCCCACTTACGGCATATTCAGTGACTCAAAGTCGGCGCTGGAAACGGTCAAGAACAACACCTCCCAGCACCCACTGGCGGTCGAGACCCGCGAGAACTTGCGAACGGCCCTTACACAGAACAAATCTGTGAATTTGTTTTGGGTAAAGGCCCATGCAGGACTCGCGGGTAACGAGCGTGCCGACCAACTGGCGAAGGAAGCTGCTTTAAGGTCTAAAACAGCGCCAGATTACAACCCGTGTCCGGTTTCGTTCGTCAAGAGACAAATCCGTATGGAGTCTCTTGACGAATGGAACCGAAGATACGGATCGGGGGAAACGGCCGCCGTAACGAGGATGTTCTTCCCCGATGCCGTGGCGGCGCACAGAATAGTCCGGAAGCTACAGATCAACAGCCTGCTTACTCAGATGCTGACGGGGCACGGTGGATTCTCCGAATACTTACATAGATTCAAATTGAAACAGAGTCCATCGTGCTCCTGTGATCCTGAAAAAACCGAGACGGTTCCCCACCTGCTGTTCGATTGTCCCATACATGGCATCCAAAGATACAATATGGAACAGGAGATCGGCTTCCCGATAAGCGCCGAAAATATAAGCAAAGTCATTGGCAACATTAAACACAGCAAAATATTTCTTAAATACAGTGCCCAAATTTTAAAAACAGTTATCCAAAGAAATAAATAGAAGTATACTTAAAATAAAGCCAAAAACAAACCCAGTAAACAATCACAAAAAAAAAAAAAATTCTTTATAGATAAGACGTACACAGAACAGCCGCAAGAATATCTACTATTATAGTAGATATGTATTGCGGAAGGAATGCAAGAAAATCGGAGGTGCTAAACAAAACTATATCTTAAAAATAAAAGACAATCAACAAAACCTAAACACAAATACATAAATAAATACAACTATATACTAAAAACAAATACAACGAACCAGTTGCTTAGTTCATAATTTACAAGACCCCTATTAAACTACGGCTACGCTAAATAAGGACTCTGACTAAGTCAGGGGAGTCATTCGCCTGTTCCCTAATAAAGGGATAAAAAAAAAAAAAAAAAAAAAAAAAACCTAACCTAACCTAACCTTTTTTTTTTTTTTTTTGTTTGCGCTGGGAAAAAATGCGTTACGCATACCCGCCCATTGGGGGATGGGCGGGTTATGTGGGACTCTCCGGCTACTCCGGCATACCCACTAAAATAACCCAGCGGCACTCCCGCATCGTCCGTGTGGAGGGGGACTGGGAAACCGGCTCAGCCTTTACGTCCAGTCCCCCACCGACGACCGCCCGCCTTTACAGTGGGGCCCGCACGCCCCTCCCTAAGTGGAGAGGCCCGGGAACGACCGTGAGTGCTCGGCCGTTCCCGCCCGACGAGGGTGGTGATCAGTGCAATGCGAGCGAAGGCGCCCCCGCGCCTGTCGCCCGCTAATCACCACCAGAAGGAGGGAGGCGACGATCGAACAACCGCCGTCTCCCACCCCTCCCGCGAGGATCATCCTCCCGCGCGCGCTCCGCCGCCTCCTTTTGCGACATAACATCTTCGCAAAAGGAGGCAACCGCCGCCCAAGCCTCCTCACTCCCCAGCATGGAATTCACCACACTGGGAAGTGAGAAGTCCCGCCCGACCACATCAGTCAGGGCACGGCGCAGCTCAACCCAGGCTGGGCACACCTCCAGGGTGTGCTGCGCCGTGTCCTCCGCGGCTCCGCAATGGTGGCACGCCGGGGTCTCCTCCCTCTGGATCCGATGCAGGTGCGTTCCGAAGCAGCCATGCCCGGACAACACCTGCACCAGACGGAAAGAGAGGAAACCGTGGGGGCGCTCAAGCCAATCCCGCAGGACTGGGCCGAGCGCGTCCAGCGTCCGGCGTCCAAAGGTGGCGGAGGCGAGGTCCCGTGTCCAGTGGACAACGATTGCGTCCCTCGCCTCCCGCCGCACGGCCTCCCGCTCTTGCGCGGCGGGGCGCTCACCCAGCGCCCTACGCCGCGCCGCCCATTCGTACACTCTGGCGAGCACCCATGCCTCCAATTCCCAGGGAGGGGTGCCGGCCAGAGCGCACGCCGCCGCAAAACCCACCGAGCGGTACGCCCTCGCCACCCGCTGTGCAATGGCGCGTTGGGGCCTGCGGATGGCGGTTGCATTCTCCCTCCTGTGGAGGGAGTCCGCCCAGATGGGTGCCCCATACAGGGCCATGCTCTTCAGGATGCCGGCATAGAGGCGCCGGCATCGCTCCTTGGGCCCTCCCAGGTTTGGGAGGAGCCATGAGAGGGCGTCCGCGGCTTTCAGTGGCACTCCGTGGTAGCGGAGTGCCTCCAATATGGTCGAGTGGGGCACGGAGTTGAAGGCGTTTGTAACGTATAAAACGTTACGTACCTATTTTAGTGGCATGATCTCGCTTGCCGTGCATTCGAGACAACCGGTTCCCGATGAGTGGCTATCGCTGTTTAGCAGCCCTCGCCCCGCGACCTCAGACTCTCGAGACTCGGGAAGCAAGCACACGTAGACGTTGCTCGCGCATTTCTTTTTATTATAATTATAATTTTACGCAACAATATACGAATAACAGTTTAATAACAAGTTCTTACCATACTAAAGAAGATATATATATATCAGTGAAAACCAGCCGTGTATAACGGATTATTTTTTATCGCCCCCCATACAGGGGTTCAAGTTTGGGGCTAAACTTATATCTGGTCGAGGCCCTATACCTACATGAAGGAAGTCTGTCTCCCGCTGCCCTAGACGGTTCCTGAACGGCTGGACGCCACTCTTTCCTGGCTGCCAGGCTGCCGATCACCGCCTTCGCGTCGCGTCGTCGCTTCAGTCCAAGGGGAGTCAAGTACCTAAGCTCGGCAGAATTAAGATAACGACCGGCCTGTTACCCACGGCCTACCACCATTTTGTTTTTTTACAATTTTCCTTTTAGTTATTTATTAAAATAACAATTTTTGTTCACGGAGTTTGGGTTTTATTTAACAAAACCCAAAGAATAACCGTAACATTGGCGCCCATAACGTGGTTTTTTTTTTAAATAAAGGTCGTTATTTTAATCACTGTATTCTGCCGAGAGTAGATGGTGTTGTGTATGGTGTTTTGTGTTTGTTTTTTTATTTTTGTGAAACGTTATTATTATTTTTGGTTGCCAGTAACTAAGGTGTACGAAATTAAATATAATTCTAGTGTGGTCTGTGTTTATTACCGTGTGTTTATTTAATTGCAAAAGTACTGTCGACAAACAAAATACTTATTACCTAATGATTTTTAATAAATTTGCATGTGTATTTTTTAAATTATTCTCTACATAATTAAATACAGTCAGCAATTAAATAATCCTGATTTTGTTTATATTTGTGATTTTGTAGGTATCCATTTTTTGTCCTTATTTCAAAAATAATTCCTTTAAATCTAATTAATTCATTATAATTCCCTGCTATCTACTTTTAAGAAGTAGGTATAGTCAGCATTACATTTTTTCTATTGTATTATCTATTTGTTACATATAATTTATTTTGACATTTTATAATCCATATTATTATTAGGTAAAGTCAGCAAAATAATATTATTTAATTCATTCCACATTATTATAATTACAATCTACATACTAAATAATCCGCAATTTTATTATTTTGTTTGTTTTTATTTTAATGTATAGTTTTTATTGATATTATTACTTATTTTTATTATGATTAGAAAATGTTTTCATTTTGTTGAAATATAATGGCAACGGAATTGATAAACAATTAAATTGTGTGTTCTATTATATATTTATATAAAAATAAAAAAAAAATAAAAATTAAAAAAAAATTGTTAATCTTCTTCGTACACATTAGTTGCAATTTTGTATGTTGCTTATTTGTTTATTTTATTGTAGTACTTAATTTTTTTTATTTTTGAGTAAATTTGAAAAACAACCAAACGTTACTAAATTCTTAGTTACTATTGTAACAGACGGAGTTGTTTGTTGTTTTTTTATTAGCAATACTGTTCAATAGCTGCCCGGCAACGGTTTATATATATATATATATATATATATATATATATATATATATTTGTTTTTGCGATAATTCTTATAATGGCCTACCGTATTAAGTTTATGTCACTACAAAAGTCGGAGTTAGAGTATGAGGTTGCTATAAGGGGCGTAACACCTGCTAGCACGGTTATAGAACTGCGCAAGCAAATAGCAGAATGTGGACCTGTATTTCCTTCGGAAGATATCCTCATTGGGGTTCATGAGCCGGCTAAGGATCTGGAGGGTGTACTAGACGTAATTGAAAGAGTTAATAAGAATTTGGAACTTAAACCCTTAGATAAGAATACTTTTCTTCGTACAGAAAACATGCTTAATCATCTATACCATCGGCTTAATCGCATTGCTTGTAGTGATGCACTTAAGAAAACATACAATGAATGTGTCGATTTATATAAGGCGGCTTCTGATAAACTTAGTTCTCTAACAGATTCCGCCGTAGATCACCTTGGTAATGCTATTGCTGACGGTCAGCTTTCTGCCATTGCACCTATAAACGTATCAGTATCTTGCGAAGGGAATGGGAACAAGTTTTCTAAATTGAGATTTGATGGGAAATCATGTGTTCGAGCGTTTATTCAACGTTGTGAAGAGTTTTGTGCCGCCAAGGACATTCCCAACGATAAAATTCTCGCTCAAGCACTGGATATATTTTCTGGTGATGCTTTAAATTGGTACAGGAGCATTAGGGACTTGGTGTCTGGTTGGAATGATCTAGTTACTCTATTGAAACGTGATTTTGATCAAGTGGATTATGATTACAAGCTGTTAAACGAAATAAGGTGTCGTACTCAGGGCGAAAGTGAGAATATTGTCATATACTTATCAAATATGGAAGGTCTCTTTTCCAGGCTAACAAATAAGTTGCCTGATTGTGAAAAAATGGAAATTATACTGCATAATATTCGTCCGACATATCTCAATGCATTAGCGTCTAGTCCAGTTATTAATAACATTAATGATTTGCGAACAATATGTCGCAATTATGAAAGCATCCAATCACGATTTTCCCAATTCAGAGAACCGCCAAAACAAACATCGACAACTTTAGCACCAGAGTTTGCTTATTCTGGCAGTTCATCTAGTAAGGGCTATTATTCTAATAAATTCCAGTATGGAAGCCGGGTTAATAATAGTATTGGCGATAGGGGTAGTTCGGGTCAGCACTTAAGCGGAAATGCACAAAGATTAATAGCGTCTCGTAGTGATAAATATGTACATGCAGTTGGTGCTAGTTCTCAGAAACCACGTTTCTGTCCCCGTTGCCGTAATGATACGCATAATCTAAGGCAGTGTACAGAACGTGATATTGTATGTTTTTCCTGCGGCCAAAAGGGAGTTAAGGTTCCCGATTGTCCACACTGTGCGGGTTATAAGAGTCCCGTTCCAAAAAACTAGTTTGTGAGAATCGTGTTGACAGTAGATTCCAATTGAATGACTGGAACGAATGGCTACAAACTATAAGAGTGTTTTTTAATTCTTACATGGTCCACACGATTCTCGGAAAAGACTGTAATCTCGATGACAGACCTTATGTTTCTGTTAAGATTAATGATATGTCAGTTTCTGGACTTTTAGATTCCGGCTCAGCTGTCACTATTATAGGGAACGGTGCACACTCTATCCTGGAGAAAAGTGGGTTGTCATTAGTTAAGGATGAACTTATTACAGTTACAGCTGCTGGTGGACAAAAGTTTACAAGTCTAGGTTACATCGATATTCCCGTAAATTTTGATGACAAGTTTCATGTGCTCAGAGGTATTGTGGTGCCTGAAATTAAAACAAGTTTAATCTTGGGTATCGATTTTTGGCGCAGTTTCAAACTTTGCCCTAAGTACATCAGTAGCATTACTACTGGAAGTGTGGCCAATTCTCCTTCCGATTCCCGGGTGGATTATATTCAAGGTTACGCTACTCTTGATGCCTCTCAAAAGCTTGCGGCTAGCAAGGTTATACAACAATTTGAGGACATTTCCTTTCAAACCAAGGGCCTTGGGAAGACGAGCCTTATCACACATCGTATTGACACTGGAACAGCTCAGCCAATACGACAACGGTATTATAGAATGTCTCCCGAGAAGCAGCGTATTTTGACTGAACAAGTTGATGAAATGCTGGCTTTGGATGTGATCGAGCCTTGTGAAAGCGCTTGGTCATCTCCAGTTCTTATAGTCACTAAAAAGAACGGTCAGCCAAGGTTTTGCTTGGACAGTCGTAAACTCAATTCAGTCACTAAGCGTGACGCTTATAATCTCCCTTACATTTCGGAGATATTGGACAACTTGCGTGAAGCTCGATATCTTTCTACTATCGATTTATCAAAGGCCTTTTGGCAGATTCCTATAGCCGCAGAAGATCGAGACAAGACTGCTTTTTACGTTCCAGGAAGGGGAAGTCTGTGTTTTAAGAGAACAGCCTTTGGATTAACTAACGCACCTGCTTCCCAGCAGAGGTTTGTTGATCTTTTGTTTTCCGAATTTGAATTGAATGTTTTCGCATATTTGGATGACGTCATTGTCATCTCCAAAGATTTTGATACTCACGTGACACCCCTCTTACGTGTTCTAGAAAAATTGAAGCGAGCAAACCTAACGGTGAATTTAGAAAAGTGTAATTTTTTTAGTTCACAGCTTAAATACTTGGGGTATGTCGTGGATAGTGGTGGTTTGCGTACAGACCCGGAGAAAGTAGAGGCAATACTTAATTATCCGACACCTAAAAGTCGCAAGGACCTGAAACGTTTTTTAGGAACCGCAACTTGGTACAGGCGTTTTGTCCCCAATTTCAGTACTATAGCTGGGCCATTGAACAAACTTACGTCTACCAGGAAGGGTTCTCCTGCCTTTAACTGGACTCCAGAAGCGGAAGCTGCTTTTCAAAAGCTCAAAGAGTGCTTAGTTTCTGCTCCAGTATTGTCTTGTCCCGATTATTCAAGGCCGTTTGAGGTGCACACGGATGCAAGCAGCTATGGCATAGGTGCTATGCTTACGCAGAATTTGGATGGCAAGGAACATCCCATTGCTTACATGAGCAGGTCGTTAACAGCAGCCGAGCGGAATTATAGTATCACCGAGCGCGAAACATTAGCTGTCATTGCTGCCCTCGAACACTGGCGATGCTATTTGGAGAACGGTCAGCAATTTACCGTATACACTGACCATAGTGCTCTCAAATGGTTTTTGTCACTAAGCAACCCTACTGGCCGGTTGGCACGATGGGGTGTACGCTTGTCTGCGTTCAACTTTGTGATTAAGCACCGAAAAGGGGTAGACAATGTTATCCCTGACGCGCTTTCAAGGTGTATTCCGGTCAATACCATTCGTCTTTCCGACTCTTATTTGGACTCTCAGGACACTTGGTACAATAAAATTTATGATGGTTGCGTAAACAATCCTGAAAAGTTTCCCAATTTCATTATAAAGGGCGATGCCTTATTTAGACTTACCAAGAACAAGCATGAGCTTACTTCTGAATTTTCATGGAAAGAGGTCATTCCCTTGGAGTTGCGCAATGGTATTCTTACCAAGAACCATTGTGAGCCCACTGCTGGTCACATGGGAATTTTCAAAACTTATCGTCGTCTTGCGTTATGCTACTACTGGCCCGGTATGTACCAGGATGTAGTTAAATTCGTGGGTAGTTGCGAGAAGTGCTTATCGTATAAATCTCAGAACCACCAGATATTGGGTGAAATGGGTCGGCCAAAGCATTGTTCTCGGCCATTTCAAATGCTGTCCATAGATTTGATGGGTCCACTACCGACCACTAGGAAGCAGAATAATTTTATATTAGTAGTTACATGCTGTTTTTCCAAATTTTGCCTAATATTTCCGATTAAAAGAGCGACGGCTGACATTATCACTAAGTTCTTGGAGGAGTCTGTGTTTCTAGTCCACGGCGTTCCTCAGACTATCCTTATGGACAATGGCCCTCAATTTACTGGCAAAGTAACCGAAGAGCTGTTTAGGAAATACAATATTCCGAATGTTCAGTATACACCCAGATATACCCCTCAGGTTAATTTGGTTGAGCGTTATAATAGGACCATCATTACTTGTATATCTACCTATGTCAACGATGACCACAGATCGTAGGACTTATTCATACCAAAAGTGCAGTTTGCCATTAATAGTTCGGTGAACGAGGCCACTGGTTTTACTCCTTCATTTTTGGTTTTTGGACGTGAGCTTGTAGCTTGTGGTTCTCATTATACAGACAATGATTTGGGTGATGAGATTATCTTTTTACCGCGAGATCGTTACGCTGAAAATTTAGGTTGTTTATCGGGTATATTTAATGACGTACAGTCCAAACTTTGGCAGGCTCATGCTAAGAATACGTCTCATTACAATTTACGCCGTAAATTTGCGGAGTTTAATGTGGGTGACGTTGTTATGAAACGAACTTATTTTCTGAGTGATAAGGAATCTCGATTTTCTAAGAAGCTGGCTCCCAAATTCATTAAGGCAAAAGTTATTGCCAAGAAATCACCATTGGTCTATGAGCTAGAGGACATCAAGGGTAAGAATCTAGGCAAGTGGCATATTAAAGATTTGAAGTTAGCTAGTTTAGGGGGGGTTGATTAAAGTGTAGTTGAGCATTTTTTTTTTATTTTCTCAAGGTATAGCAGACGCTGAGTAGGATCTTGTTTTTTTTAGAACTAACAAGACCCTATGTTGCGCGGGGGGTATGTAACGTATAAAACGTTACGTACCTATTTTAGTGGCATGATCTCGCTTGCCGTGCATTCGAGACAACCGGTTCCCGATGAGTGGCTATCGCTGTTTAGCGGCCCTCGCCCCGCGACCTCAGACTCTCGAGACTCGGGAAGCAAGCACACGTAGACGTTGCTCGCGCATTTCTTTTTATTATAATTTTACGCAACAATATACGAATAACAGTTTAATAACAAGTTCTTACCATACTAAAGAAGATATATATATATCAGTGAAAACCAGCCGTGTATAACGGATTATTTTTTATCGCCCCCCATACAGGGGTTCAAGTTTGGGGCTAAACTTATATCTGGTCGAGGCCCTATACCTACATGAAGGAAGTCTGTCTCCCGCTGCCCTAGACGGTTCCTGAACGGCTGGACGCCACTCTTTCCTGGCTGCCAGGCTGCCGATCACCGCCTTCGCGTCGCGTCGTCGCTTCAGTCCAAGGGGAGTCAAGTACCTAAGCTCGGCAGAATTAAGATAACGACCGGCCTGTTACCCACGGCCTACCACCATTTTGTTTTTTTACAATTTTCCTTTTAGTTATTTATTAAAATAACAATTTTTGTTCACGGAGTTTGGGTTTTATTTAACAAAACCCAAAGAATAACCGTAACGATGTCGAACGACACCGCCAACACTCCGTCCCCGGCCTCGACCGCCTCCTTCACCTGGCCCCTGAGTAGGGCCAATGCGTCGACCGTCGAACGCCCCTGTCGAAACCCGAACTGGGCGTCCGACAGGTCCGGCCCTACCTCCCGCAAGTGGCTGTTTAGCCGGGTGGCGAGGATCCCCTCGAACAATTTACCGACCTCATCTAGCAGAACGATGGGCCGGTATGCCGAGGGGGAGTCCACCGGGCGTCCCTCCTTCCGGAGAAGGCACAACTCGAATATACGAGCCCCAGCCTGTGTCTTGCGGCATGAGACTTTGCCGATCCCCAGTTTGGTGGGATCGGCAGTGGCACGCGCCCGCACCAACATGGACGCGTACGTCTCACCCCGCTCCGCGGCCTCCGCGGTGAGTGTCACCACGACGGCCGCGGTCTTTGGAGGAACAAGGTTCCTCTTGGCACCGGCTGGGGGGGAAGAACTCTTCCCCTTCCCCTTTCCCTTGCCAGTCGACTGCGACTGACTGGCAGGGGTGGTGGCGGAGACGGCTGGGGCTGGGGTGGTGCTCCTCCCCTTCCCTTTCCCCTTCCCTTTGCCAGTCGGCTGCGACTGGCTGGGTGTGGTGGTGGCGGGGACAGCAGGGACAACAGGTGCCGTCCTTTTGCCTTTGCCCTTCCCCTTACCGACCACCTTCGTCCAGCCCTGCTGGTTGGTCGGGGTGGTGGACGGGAGATGGGCGTCCTCCCTCTGGGAGGTTGCCACCGGCTCCACTCGCCTCTTGTTCGCCGCAAGCGGCGGTCGGAGGCGTTTCTCCGGCAGTAGCCGGTCCTCGATGCCCGCTAAGCAGGCTCTCACAAAATCCCTCTGCTCCCCCATAGCCTTGCGGAGGATTTCCTCAAGGCCGGAGGAGGGGGCGAGGCCCTCTGCCGCAGGTCTGGGCTCGGCTTGGGATGGCAGGGCCGTGGCTTCAGCCAGCTTCATGTGCAGCTGGCTGACCTCCAACTGCGGGCGATCTACCTTCGCCTGCAGTTGCCGCGTTTCGTCGCTGGCCTTGCGGTCCACCAGCTCCGCGATGATGCAACGCATGCTGGCGGCCCGGCATCTGAGGGACTTCTGGAAAGTCCCCTTCAGATGCGAGGACTTTGCGGCGACCTCCACGATCGCCTCTTCGTCCTCCAAGGCCATCTTCTCCAGTTCGGCCAGGGAGTGGTCCGCGTACAAGACGCGGGACGCACCGTACTCGGCCTTGGCACGAGCGACGCGCGCCCGTTCCTCCCTGGCCACAACCCGCTCATCCAGCTCTTGCTGGAGCTGCTCCCGCCGAGCCAGGTCCAGCTCGCGCTGGGCGTCAGCTAAACCCACATCGTGGGTGTCTGCCGCTGTTGTTGCCTTTTTGGCCTTTATCTTCTTTGGCTCCTTAACCCGAGCCGAACCCGAGCCCGAGGAGCCATCGGACACGACCTTGAGAAAGGTCCGCTTCCTCGATGCCGATCTTGATCGAGGATCGATCGCCATAGAGCTGGCATTCGACGCTACGGACTCAATGTCGGAGTCCGACAAATCGCCCGCTCTCCCTCCGTAGAAGGCTCTGCCTTCCGACGCCGACGCGTCGCGTTGGCCCTGAGAAGGGCCTTGTGGTTGGCTCTGAGAAGGGCCTTTGGGTTGGCCCTGAGAAGGGCCTTTGGGTTGGCCCTGAGAAGGGCCTTTGGGTTGGCCCTGAGAAGGGCCTTTTTTGGCAAAATGCCCGAGGGCATCCCGCGCAGGTTTCGGCATATTCCGCAATCAAAAATTCGTAGCACTCCAAGCAGTTTAAGTTCGCTACGATGCACAGTGCACTTTAGCCGTACCCAGTCTGCCACTCCGTTACGGTGGTCAGAACTGGGACGTTTCCGGGGAACGCGACGTGGACGCAAGCACTGTGAGGTGGTTCCCCAACCTAACCTACATTTTTTTTTTTTTTTTGTTTGCGCTGGGAAAAAATGCGTTACGCATACCCGCCCATTGGGGGATGGACGGGTTATGTGGGACTCTCCGGCTACTCCGGCATACCCACTAAAATAACCCAGCGGCACTCCCGCATCGTCTATTTGGAGGAGGACTGGGAAACCGGCACAGCCTTTACGTCCAGTCCCCCACCGACGACCGCCCGCCTTTACAGCGGGGCCCGCACGCCCCTCCCTAAGTGGAGGGGCCCGGGAACGACCGTGAGTGCTCGGCCGTTCCCGCCCGACGAGGGTGGTGATTAGTGCAATGCGAGCGAAGGCGCCCCCGCGCCTGTCGCCCGCTAATCACCACCAGAAGGAGGGAGGCGACGATCGTACAACCGCCGTCTCCCACCCCTTCTTCGCCTGCGGAGCAGCGGCGCGAGAGGATCATCCTCCCGCGCGCGCTCCGCCGCCTCCTTTTGCGACATAACATCCTCGCAAAAGGAGGCAACCGCCACCCAAGCCTCCTCACTCCCCAGCATGGAATTCACCACACTGGGAAGTGAGAGGTCCTGTCCGACCACATCAGTCAGGGCATGGCGCAGCTCAGCCCAGGCTGGGCACACCTCGAGGGTGTTCTGCGCCGTGTCCTCCGCGGCTCCGCATTCGTGGCACGCCGGGGTTTCCTCCCTCCGGATCCGGTGCAGGTGCGTTCCGAAACAGCCATGTCCGGACAACACCTGCACTAGACGGAACGAGAGGAAACCGTGGGGCCGCTCGAGCCAGTCCCGCAGGACTGGACCGAGCGCGTCCAACGTCCGGCGTCCAAAGGTGGCGGAGGCGAGGTCGCGTGTCCAGTGGAGGACGATTGCGTCCCTCGCCTCCCACCGCACGGCCTCCCGCTCTTGCGCGGCGGGGCGCTCACCCAGCGCCCTACGCCGCGCCACCCATTCGTACACTCTGACGAGCACCCATGCCTCCAATTCCCAGGGAGGGGTGCCGGCCAGAGCGCACGCCGCCGCAAAACCCACCGAGCGGTACGCCCTCGCCACCCGCTGTGCAATGGCGCGTTGGGGCCTGCGGATGGCGGTTGCATTCTCCCTCCTGTGGAGGGAGTCCGCCCAGATGGGTGCCCCGTAAAGGGCCATGCTCTTGAGGATGCCGGCATAGAGGCGCCGGCATCGCTCCTTGGGCCCTCCGAGGTTTGGGAGGAGCCACGAGAGGGCGTCCGCGGCTTTCAGCAGAAGCGTCGACAGCCCGCTGAAGTGCGGGTCGAAGCGCCACCTGCTGTCCAGCACGAGGCCCAGATACATCATCTGGGCCCCGACCCCTATCCGGACGCCCTCCACCACGATGTGGGCGTCAGGAGGGCAGCGCTGCCGAGGCCCGTGAAAGAACACGGCCTCGGTCTTGTTCAGCGCTACCCTCAAACCAAGCTGGCGGATCCTTCCTGCCACTAAGGATCCGCCAGCTGAGGCCAAACAGGCCACCGCCCCAAAGTCCCTCCCCCGGGCAACAAGGAGAGTGTCATCCGCGTAGCAGATGACACTCGTGCCCTGGAGGAGGGTGCCCCGCAGGAGCCAGTCAAATCCGATGTTCCACAGGAGGGGCCCCAGCACCGAACCCTGTGAAACACCGGACTCCACTCCGTAGCGCCTGATCCTGGCCGCCTTGTCCACCAGAAGGACCTCTCGGTCCTCCAGGTAGCTGGCCAGGATCGCCCGCAGATATTGGGGCACTCCGTAGTATCGGAGTGCCTCCAATATGGTCGAGTGGGGCACGGAGTTGAAGGCGTTGGCGATGTCGAACGATACCGCCAACACTCCGTCCCCAGCCTCGACCGCCTCCCGCACCTGGCCCCTGAGTAGGGCCAACGCGTCGACCGTCGAACGCCCTTGTCAGAACCCGAACTGGGCGTCCGACAGGTCCGGCCCTACCTCCCGCAGCTGACTATTAAGCCGGGTGGCGATGATCCCCTCGAACAGTTTACCGACCTCATCGAGTAAAACGATGGGCCGGTATGCCGAGGGGGAGTCCACCGGGCGTCCCTCTTTGCGGAGAAGGCACAACTTGCCTTCCTTCCATAGCTTCGGGAACCTCCCAGCCGTCAAGCACGCGCTGAAGAGATCCCGAAGCCTTTCCTCCATGAGGGACGCCGCGATGGCCACCACCCGTGCGGGGACGCCGTCCGGTCCAGGGGCCGTCTTCTTCGCGCGGAGGGGCAGAACCCCCGCGCGAAGTTCCTCCGCCGACAGTGGAGGCACCTCCTCCTCCGGCGAAGCCACCACCCCCCCCAGCGGGGGGTTCATCGTTGGAGGGGTGAATTCGGTCCTGCGCGGAAACAGTGACCGAACCACCCCATCCAGCAACGCCGGCTCTACGGTCTCCGTTATTGGGGGACCATATGGACGCAGCTGGCTCCGCGCCAGCTTGTATGGTCTCCCAAACGGATCCCTGTCGAGGCCCTCCAGCATCTCGGCCCTTGCCGAGTCCTCGGCGGCGCACATTGCCGACTTGAGGACCGTCTTTGCCTCTACGTAAGAGGCGTAGAGGCGGTCCTCCTCAGCCTGACATCGGCCGGCGCGCCGCCGACTCCGCGTGTAGGCCCTCCTGGCCTCCAAGCACTCGGCTCGGAGCCCCGCCAGCTCCACCGTCCACCAATAAACGGTGCGACGGGGAGGCGGACGGCGAGACCGAGGCAGGCTAGAGTTGCACACCTCGGTCAGGGACCTCCGGAGCTGAACCGCTGCGGCGTCCACGTCCGTGCCCTCCACAGGGGGCGAGAGCCAGTCCTGGAGGAACGCTGCCTCCAGGGCTGCCTCCCGGTCCAGGCGGGTGAGAGCCCACCGCGGGAAGGGAGATTGGCCCGAGCGGGCCATCCCCCGCGGGCTCTGGGTGGAGATGTCGAACCGCACATATCGGTGGTCCGACAGGGTCTCCACCATCTCCACCCGCCAGTTCACGACGCGTGTGGCTAGCACAGGGGTGGCGAACGACACGTCCACCACTGACCCTCCCTGTTGCCGCACACACGTGTGAACATCCCCCCTGTTCAGGAGGGACACGCCGCACGAAGCCGCCCAAAATTCGACGGCGCGCCCCCGGACGTTACAGGACGCCGCTGGGTTGCCCCAAGCCACCGCCTTGGCGTTCGGGTCGCCCAAAACGACGACCTGACTTGGTGCCGCCCTCCCGACGACTGCCGTAAGGACTTCGAGAAAGTTCTCGAAGTCCCTTAGAGGGCGGTTTGGGAAGAAATAGACCCCGACTAGGGCTATTTCTCCCCACGCGGCGGCCACGTATCCCGGACCCCTCTCTAAAAGCGAGAGGGGAGGGGAGTCCGTTGCAGGCCGCGACACCAACGCCACCAAGCCGTCCCGGTCACCCAGCCAACGGCCAGGCACCGAGTACGGCTCGGCGACCACCGCCACGTCCACCAACCACTCGGCCACAGTCTGCATCAGCAGATCCTGGGCCGCTCTGCAGTGGTTGGTGTTCGCCTGGAGGATGCGATGTTCGACTCCCATTAATCGGACATCGCACCCCTCTCCTCCACGGCCGCCGAGGTCCCAGCCACTGGGACGGCGGTGGCAGCGACAGGCCGGGTCGGCGCCTGTTCCTTGCCCTTCTTAAGGGGAGGACTACAATTCCTCCCCTTCATGATGTGGCCCGCTGGGCGGCCACTGGCGGCACATACCGCGCAGTGCGGCGTGGCGGCCTTGCAGGAGGCGGCTTTGTGCCCCTCCTTGCCACAGCGGTAGCAGCTGTCCGTCCTGTCGACACTGGACGGACAGAGGGCTCGGGTGTGGCCGATTCCGAAGCACTTGTAGCACCTCAAAGGCTGGTCCTCAAGTGCCCGGACCGCACCCGAGCTGAACCCGACGGCGAGCCGTCCCTTTTCGAGGACGGCTTTGGCAGCGGCGACTGGGCACTCTAGGCGAATGGTGCCCATGCCGCCGCGCCCGGGCCTGATGCCCCCGCCCTGCACCGCTGCGACTGCGCAGCCACCTATGGCTGCGATCGCTGCCACCACCTCCTCTTTGGTGACTGAATCGTCAAGATCAGCCACCTCAATGGCCGCCGACTTCACCGGCCTCGCCACCTTTGCCGCATCCGCAATGACCTCCTGCAGCTTCGCTGCAAAGAGGTCTGCGTTCTTCGCGCCCTCGGCACCCGGGAACTCGAAAATTCGAGCCCCAGCCTGTGTCTTGCGGCATGAGACTTTGCCGATTCCCAGTTTGGTGGGATCGGCCGTTCCTCCTGGGCCGCAACCCGCTCCTCCAGCTCTTGCTGGAGCTGCTCCCACCTGGTTAGGTCCAGCTCGCGCTGGGCGTCTGCCAAACCCACCTCGTGGGTGTCCGCCACTATTGCCGGCTTTTTGGCCTTCACTTTCTTTTTGGGCTCCTTCGCCGAACCCGAGGCTGAAGACCCATCAGAACTGACTTTTAAGAACGTCCGCTTTCTCGATGCCGACCTTGACCGAGAAGCCTCGATCGCCATCGCATCCGACGCAATGGACTCATTGTCAGAGTCCGAGTCCGAGTCCACTCTCCCGCCATAGAAGGACCTGCCTTCATCCGACGCTGATACGTCGCGTTGGCCCTGAGAAGGGCCTTTTGGTTGGCCCTGAGAAGGGCCTTTGGGTTGGCCCTGAGAAGGGCCTTTGGGTTGGCCCTGAGAAGGGCCTTTTTTGACAAAATGCCCGAGGGCATCCCGCGCAGGTTTAGGCATTCTAACAAGCAGATACGTAGCACGCAAGGCAATTGTTCGCTACGAAGCACAGTGCACTTTAGCCGTTCCCAGTCTGCCACTCCGTTACGGTGGTCAGAACTGGGACGTTCCGGGGAACACGACGAGGACGTAAGCACTGTGGGGTGGTTCCCCAACCTAACCTTTTTTTTTTTTTTTTTTTTGCGGGGTGGAAAATCCTGCATGGATGTCCTCCGCCTTGGGGGAGGCGGAGGGGTCTGTCAGACTCCTACTGACTAAAAACCACCCCGGTGTTCCATCTCACACCTGCGCCGGGGGTCGCGGGAACAAACGATACTTCCGCAACCCCCGGCTGGTGCTGGCCCATGTTTGCGGGCCTCCTCGCATTAGCGGGGGGGAGTGAGGTGTTAAACTCCCCCCGCAACGTCTAAGAAGGGCGCGCGTGGAACACGTCGCGCCGCCGCCTCGGGTCCAGATGTGTAGTGGGCGACGGACGTCCCCGAGTCCGTCACCCCTGGACCCATTTTAGGGGGGCTGGAAGAGGGCGTTGTCCGCCCTCCGCCGACGCCCGGTGCGTCTGCTGCGGGTCGGGTGAGAGGATGAGATCTCCCTCTCCCTTTCCGCAGCTTCCTTCCGCGAGATAACTGTCTCGCAGAAGGAAACCACCGCGTCCCAGGACTCCTCGCCGCCAACCATCGAATTCACGACGGCCGGCAGCGACAGGTCACTGCCTACTCCAGAAATGAGGGCACGGCGCTGCTCCTCCCAAGCGGCACACTCTGCCAGCGTATGCAGCGCCGTGTCCTCCCGACAGTCGACGCAGTGGTGACACCGGGCGTTCGGCTCCCTGTTTATGCGACACAGGTACTTCCCGAAGCAGCCATGCCCCGTGAGTACCTGCGTCACCCGAAACGACAGGGAGCCGTGCCTCCTCCCGAGCCAACGCTCGAGTACCGGCCGGACCGCCTCGATAGTGACGAGGCCGGCGGTTGGGCGCGAGAGCCTGTCCCGCCATTCCGCCACCAGGGCCTCGCGAAGCTGCGACCGACGCAGCTCCATGTGTCGCTGCATCGGCCGCTCGCCTTGCACCAGCATCTCCTCGCGCCACCGGTACAGTGACGCGAGTACTTTCGCCTCGAGGTCCCAGGGCGGGGATCCGGCCAGTACACAGGCCGCCTCGTAGGAGACCGTGCGATATCCCCTGATGACTCTGACGGCCATAGCTCTCTGCGGTCTCCGCAGAACAGCAATGCTACCGGCCGTCAGGTCAGCCACCCAGATCGGGGCCCCGTACAGGGCCATCGATCGCACGATCCCCACGTAGAGCCGCCTACAGGCGGCGCTCGGCCCCCCCAGATTGGGAAGCAGCGTTGACAGCGCCCCAGCCGCGCCCATCAACTTAGGCACCAGCCGCCGGAAGTGGGGTCCGAAGTCCCACCGGCTGTCGAGCACCAATCCCAGGTACTTCATGGTAGGCTCGACAGCGATCCGGACCCCCCCGACCACAATGTGTGATCCGGGCGGCGGCGCCCGCCGGGGACCATGGAACATCATGGCCTCCGACTTGTTGAGGGCCACCTCCAGGCCGAGGCGCCGGATGCGGCTCACCACCTGTGATACCGCAGCCGTCGCCAGCAACGCTGCCTCCCTGTGCGAACTCCCGCGGGCCGTGAGCAGCGTGTCGTCCGCATAACACGTCAGGTCCACGCCGGGCTGGAGTTCGCCCCTCAGCACCCAGTCGTACCCGATGTTCCACAGGAGTGGGCCCAAAACCGAACCCTGTGGAACACCGCACGACATTGAGTGCCGGTGTCCGCCATCACGTCCCACGTAGGTGACACACCTCTCCGCTAGGTAAGCCCCAACGATGTGGCGGAGGTAGGAAGGCACCCGATGATATCGCAGTGCCTCCCGAATGCAACTCCAGGGCAGGGTGTTGAAGGCGTTGGAGATGTCCAAGGACACCGCCAACATCACCCCACCTCGGGACACCGCTTCCTCCGCCAGGACTCTCACCCTCGACACAGCGTGGATGGTAGAGACCTAGCTCTTTCAGAGCGAGGGCCAACGCACAACCGTGTATCCCGTCGGGCCCCGGAGCCACGTTTTTGGCCCGGAGCCGCATCACGGCCGCCCTCAACTCTTCCTGTGTCACCTCTGGGACGCTGATGGCGTTCTCCTCTGTAGGCTCTGCGGCTGTGGGCAAAGCCATCGGCGGTGGCATGTGCTCCGCTCTTGCCGGGAAGAGGGCTGCCACTACTTCCTCCAGCAGCTCGGGTTGGAGACTCTCCGTGAGTGGAGGCGCCGCGGCTCGAAGTTTCCCTCGAACCGCACGATAAGGGTGCCCCCACGGATCTCCGTCCAGAGTCTCCAAGATCTCCTCCCTGGCTCGCGTCTTGGCTTCACCGATGGCCAGCCACAGAGCCCCCTTCGCCGCGCGGTACACCTCATACAGCGCGGCCTCTTCGTCAGGGACCCGACGACGTCTCCTCCGGTATCGGGTGTACTGGCGTCTGACCGCCACGCACGCGACGCGCAACTGCGCGATCTCGGCGGTCCACCAGTACACCTGGCGCCTTCCTGTATGTGTGTGGACCCGGGGTATAGACGCGTCGCAGATTTGCGTCATCGCCCCGCGGAACCACAGCGCCTCCTCTTCGACGTCGACGGGTCCGTTCGTCGCCGACTCCCGGTACCAGGCCTGGACAATGGCGGCCTCCTCGAGAAGTTCCCTGTCGATGCGCTTACGCGCCCAGCGTGGACCGTCCACCCGCGGGGCCGGTGGACTGCGGCCGCCAGTGGTCTGGGCGGAGACGTCGAAACGGATGTACCGATGATCCGACAACGTCTCCACCTCCACGGCGACACGCCAGTCGCGGACACGGCTCGCGACAGCAGGGCTAGCGAACGAGACGTCCACTATTGAACCACCCCGCTGCCGCACGCAAGTGTGGACCGACCCCCGATTTAGGACGGTCAGGCCAGTCGTGACCGCCCATTCCTCCAGCACCTCACCCCGGGCATCCGTCACCGGAGATCCCCACGCCGCAGACTTGGCGTTGAGATCCCCGAGCAACAGCACGGGGCGAGGGTGGAGTCGGCCTACGACGGCACCCAACTCGACAAGGAAATTCTCGAAGTCGGCGAGACTCTTGTTGGGCGAAAAATACGCCCCAATTGTACCAATGCCGTCCACGAGGGCTGCTACCCAGCCGTGACCTCGGGACGGGTGGACCAGAGCCCCGCCAATGATGGCCACCAAGCCGTCCAAGTCTCCCAACCAGTTATCCCTGGGGGGGACAAAGTACGGCTCGGCGACCACCGCCACGCGAATCGACCACTCCGCCATGCTCTGTAGCAAGAGATCCTGAGCTCTGGCACAGTGGTTGATGTTGCCCTGGAGGAAATGGAACAGCGCCATTAGGCCGTGTCCATTCCCTCCGCACCCCTCTCAGGCCGGGAGTCGGCCGAAGGGCAGCCAGGCTGTCGGGGGGGTAAAGAGCCCCCGGCAGCCTTGGCTCCCTTTTTCTTCTTATTGTTGGCGGTAGCGCCACAGGCCTTCCCGCCCGCTCTGTGCCCCGCGGGCCTCCCTGCAGCTGTACAGAGGCTGCAGTTTGGCGCCGCAGCGCACTGGGCCGCCTTGTGGCCGGGCTGGCCGCAGCGATAGCATTCCTCGCTGCGGTCCGTTTCAGCAGTGCACCGCGCCCGGACATGCCCAATATCCAGGCATCGGTAACACCGCATAGCCCTGGGCTGCACCAGCTTGACCCTGGCTGCAACCCACCCCACCAATAGTCGCCCAGCGTTGGCGACCTTACTCGCCGCCGCTACCGGACACCGCACCCATATGAAGCCGAGTCCGGAGGCGTCGGTGCGAATCTCGCCCGTCCGCACATCGCCAGACGGACATCCGCCGGCTCGGGCAATGGAGCAGCCGGAGTGGTCGAGTCATCCAGGCCGTCGACACGCAGCTCCGCGGTCTTAACCGGCCTGGACACCCGGACGTCCTCCGGGTTGAGGGCCTCCTTCAGCTTGGCGGCTAGGATATCCGCCTTTTGCCCACTGGACTAACCCGACACCTCGAGGAGCCGCGCCCCCGTCACCGCCGACTTTATTCTAAATCCGGTCGGTGTGCCAAGGTCGGGGAACGCGACTTTGGCTTTTGCCTCCGTTAGGACCGCCTTGTATGTAATGCCCCTTTCGACGGCTCCGGGCAGCAGTGTTATCACTACAGCCGCGGAGCGTGGGGCTCTGACCTTAGGCGGTCCCTTCACCTTCGGGGGTGCCGGTGTTGGTGCCGGCGGCGCCGCCTTCTTCTTTTTGCGGCCCCTCTTGACGACTGTCGACCAGGCCTCCGTGCTAGGCCCAGGCGCAGCCGCCGGAGGCGCCGCTGGAGGTCCCGCTGTTCGGGCGGTGGTGGGCATTTGAGGCGCGGGTTTTGGGGCCGCTGTCCTCGCCGTTCGGCCTGGTTTAGCCGCCCCAGCCGTCGCAGCCACAGCGGCCGCTGGGTCCCGCCTGTGAGACCCCTCCCCCCCTCGCCCATCCCCGGCGAGCGGAGGGCGGACGGACTCTGCCGGAAGGAGTCTCCCCTCTATGGCCTCGAGCCGGGCACCCACCATGTCACCACACTGCATCATGCAGATGCGGACGATCTTCTCGACCTCCGCATCTACAAGCGCAGGCTTAGAGAATGGGGCCGGCGATGGAGCCGACGATGAGGCCGCCACAGGACAGGACCCGGCGACAGCAGGATCTGGCCTTTGGGTGGCAACCTGCCGCTTGAGGTCCTCCAGCTCGGATCGGAGGCGGTCGTTCTCCTCCCACAACTTCGCCGTCTCCTCCGAGCTGGTGCGATTGGTAAGGACCTCAACCGCTTCTCGGATGCCGTCAGCCGCCTCCTTCAGAGCTCGCGTGAACGTGCCCTTCAGGTTACCCGATTTGGTGGCAACCCTCAAAACCACGTCCACGCCGTCCAAAACCTGGCGACTGAGCGCCACCGCCGATGAGCTCCCTGCAGCCATCCGAGCGGAGCGCCGCTCTCGGGCCTGCCGGGCCAACTCGCTGACCTCGTCAGCCGCAGCTTCCTTACGCTGCAAACGCCTCGCAGCAGCGGCCTCCGCACGGTTGCTGCCCAGCAAGGACACAGTGGAGCCCCCACTCGAGTCAGTTATGGCGATGCCTGGGTCGCTCTCCGCGCCCTCCATGTGCTCCACTGGAGCTGCCGCAACGAAGCGACCCTGCCCGTCACGCTCCGGCATCCGAGCGATAACTACGCTCGGAACCGCGCCAACCTTTCCTCTCCGGGCCGTGGAGACCTTTGCGGCCACCAGGTTCTCCACGTTTAAGGAGCCGCTGCGCTTCCTATCCCTTTGTCCAGGCATGGATCCGGACCGGGACCTGGACGCGCAGCCGCTTGTGTCCTCCTCGGACATTTGGTCCCTGTTGGGACTGGCGCCTTCTCGGCTGTTGCCCGCGGGAATAGGGGTGGCTGGACGGGACCTTGACCTCGTGGTCCGCCTGCTCCTCCTTGCACCGTGTGCAACCCCTTCCTGGACAACTTCGTCCTCCTTCGTCGGGTGCGCAAAACTAGGCGTGCGCACCTTCTCCGCGGCTTCCGCGGTTATATAGCTTTGGTTGCCCCCACCAGATACGGTGGGGCTGCCAGATCCTAACCTAACCTTTTTTTTTTTTTTTTTTTGTTTGCGCTGGGAAAAAATGCGTTACGCATACCCGCCCATTGGGGATTGGGCGGGTTATGTGGGACTCTCCGGCTACTCCGGCATACCCACTAAAATAACCCAGCGGCACTCCCGCATCGTCTATTTGGAGGAGGACTGGGAAACCGGCACAGCCTTTACGTCCAGTCCCCCACCGACGACCGCCCGCCTTTACAGCGGGGCCCGCACGCCCCTTCCTAAGTGGAGGGGCCCGGGAACGACCGTGAGTGCTCGGCCGTTCCCGCCCGACGAGGGTGGTGATTAGTGCAATGCGAGCGAAGGCGCCCCCGCGCCTGTCGCCCGCTAATCACCACCAGAAGGAGGGAGGCGACGATCGTACAACCGCCGTCTCCCACCCCTTCTTCGCCTGCGGAGCGGCGGCGCGAGAGGATCATCCTCCCGCGCGCGCTCCGCCGCCTCCTTTTGCGACATGACATTCTCGCAAAAGGAGGCAACCGCCGCCCAAGCCTCCTCACTCCCCAGCATGGAGTTCACCACACTGGGAAGTGAGAGGTCCAACCCAACTATGTCGGTCAGGGCACGACGCAGCTCAGCCCAGGCTGGGCACACCTCGAGGGTGTGCTGCGCCGTGTCCTCCGTGGCTCCACACTCGTGGCACGCCGGGGTTTCCTCCCTCCAGATCCGGTGCAGGTGCGTTCCGAAACAACCATGTCCGGGCAACACCTGCTACAGACGGAAAGAGAGGAAACCGTGGGGGCGCTCGAGCCAGTCCCGCAGGACTGGACCGAGCGCATCCAGCGTCCGGCGTCCAAAGGTGGCGGAGGCGAGGTCCCGTGTCTAGTGAAGGACGATTGCGTCCCTCGCCTCCCGCCGCACGGCCTCTCGCTCTTGCGCGGCGGGGCGCTCACCCAGCGCCCTACGCCGCGCCACCCATTCGTACACTCTGGCGAGCACCCATGCCTCCAATTCCCATGGAGGGGTGCCGGCCAGAGCGCACGCCGCCGCAAAGCCCACTGAGCGGTAGGCTCTCGCCACCCGCTGTGCAATGGCCCGTTGGGGCCTGCGGATGGCGGTTGCATTCTCCCTCCTGTGGAGGGAGTCCGCCCAGATGGGTGCCCCGTAAAGGGCCATGCTCTTGAGGATGCCGGCATAGAGGCGCCGGCATCGCTCCTTGGGCCCTCCGAGGTTTGGGAGGAGCCACGAGAGGGCGTCCGCGGCTTTCAGCAGGCGCGTCGACAGCCCGCTGAAGTGCGGGCCGAAGCGCCACCTGCTGTCCAGCACGAGGCCCAGATACTTCATCTGGGCCCCGACCCCTATCCGGACGCCCTCCACCACGATGTGGGCGTCAGGAGGGCAGCGCTGCCGAGGCCCGTGAAAGAACACGGCCTCGGTCTTGTTCAGCGCTACCCTCAAACCAAGCTGGCGGATCCTTCCTGCCACTAAGGATCCGCCAGCTGAGGCCAAACAGGCCGCCGGCCCAAAGTCCCTCCCCCGGGCAACAAGGAGAGTGTCATCCGCGTAGCAGATGACACTCGTGCCCTGGAGGAGGGTGCCCCGCAGGAGCCAGTCAAATCCGATGTTCCACAAGAGGGGCCCCAGCACCGAACCCTGTGGAACACCGGACTCCGCCCCGTAGCGCCTGATCCTGGCCGTTATGTCCGCCAGGAGGACCTCCCGGTCCTCCAGGTAGTTGGCCAGGATCGCCCGCAGATATTGGGGCACTCCGTGGTACCGGAGTGCCTCCAATATGGTCGAGTGGGGCACGGAGTTGAACGCGTTGGCGATGTCGAACGACACCGCCAACACTCCGTCCCCAGCCCCGACCGCCTCCTGCACTTGGCCCCTGAGTAGGGCCAACGCGTCGACCGTCGAACGCCCTTGTCGAAACCCGAACTGGGCGTCCGACAGGTCTGGCCCTACCTCCCGCAAGTGGCTATTAAGCCGGGTGGCGATGATCCCCTCGAACAGTTTACCGACCTCATCGAGCAGAACGATGGGCCGGTATGCCGAGGGGGAGTCCACCGAGCGTCCCTCCTTCCGGAGCAGGCAAAGCTGCCCCTCCTTCCACAGTTTCGGGAACCTCCCAGCCGTCAGACACGCGCTGAAGAGGTCCCGAAACCGCTGCTCCATGAAGGACGCTGCGATGGCCACCACCCGTGCGGGGACGCCTTCCGGTCCAGGGGCCGTCTTCTTCGCGCGGAGGGACAGAACCCCCGCGCGAAATTCCTCCGCCGATACCGGAGGGACCTCCTCCACCGGCGAAGCCACCACCCCCCTCAGTGGGGGGTTCATCGTTGGTGGGGTGAATTCGGTCCTGCGCGGAAACAGAGACCGAACCACCCCATCCAGCAACGCCGGCTCTAGGGTCTCCGTTACTGGGGGACCATACGGGCGCAGCTGGCTCCGCGCCAGCTTATATGGTCTCCCAAACGGATCCCTGTCGAGGCCCTCCAGCATCTCGGCCCTTGCCGAGTCCTCGGCGGCGCACATTGCCGACTTGAGGACCGTCTTTGCCTCTACGTAAGAGGCGTAGAGGCGGTCCTCCTCGGCCTGACAACGGCTGGTGCGCCGCCGACTCCACGTGTAGGCCCTCCTGGCCTCCACTCACGCGGCCCGGAGCGCCGCCAGCTCCCCCGTCCACCAATAAACGGCGCGACGGGGAGGCGGACGGCGAGACCGAGGCATGCTGGAATTGCACACCTCGGTCAGGGACCTCCGCAGCTGGACCGCTGCGGCGTCCACGTCCGTCACCTCCACAGGGGGCGAGAGCCAGTCCTCGAGGAACGCTGCCTCCAGGGCTGCCTCTCGGTCCAGGCGGGTGAGAGCCCACCGCGGGAAGGGAGATTGGCCCGAGCGGGCCATCCCCCGCGGGCTCTGGGTGGAGATGTCGAACCGCACATATCGTTGGTCCGACAGGGTCTCCACCATCTCCACCCGCCAGTTCACGACGCGTGTGGCTAGCACAGGGGTGGCGAACGACACGTCCACCACTGACCCTCCCTGTTGCCGCACACACGTGTGAACATCCCCCCTGTTCAGGAGGGACACGCCGCACGAAGCCGACCAAAATTCGACGGCGCGCCCCCGGACGTTGCAGGACGCCGCTGGGTTTCCCCAGGCCACCGACTTGGCGTTCAGGTCGCCTAACACCATTACCTGGCGTGGCGCCGCCCTCCCGACGACTGCCGTAAGGAGGGCTTCGAGAAAATTCTCGAAGTCCCTTAGAGGGCGGTTTGGGGAGAAATAGACCCCGACCAGGGCTATTTCTCCCCACGCGGCAGCCACGTATCCCGGACCCCTCTCTAAAAGCGAGAGGGGAGGGGAGTCCGTGGCAGGCCGCGACACCAACGCCACCAAGCCGTCCCGATCACCCAGCCAACGGCCAGGCACCAAGTACGGCTCAGCGACCACCGCCACGTCCACCAACCACTCGGCCACAGTCTGCATCAGCAGATCCTGGGCCGCTCTGCAGTGGTTGGTGTTCGCCTGGAGGATGCGATGTTCGACCCTATCCATTAGTCGGACATCACACCCTCCTGCTCCACAGCCGCCGAGGTCCCAGCCGCTGGGACGGCGGTGGCAGCGACAGGCCGGGTCGGCGCCTGAACTTTGCCCTTCTTAAGGGGAGGACTGCAATTCCTCCCCTTCATTATGTGGCCCGCAGGGTGGCCACTGGCAGCACATACGGTGCAATGCGGCGCGGCAGCCTTGCAGGAGGCGGCTTTGTGCCCCTCCTTGCCGCAGCGGTAGCAGCTGTCGGTCCGGTCAATGCTGGACGGACAGAGGGCGCGGGTGTGACCGATGCCGAAGCACCGGTAACACCGCAGAGGCTGGTCCTCAAGTGCCCGGACCGCAGCCGAGCTGAAGCCGACGGCGAGCCGTCCCTTCTCGAGGACGGCTTTGGCAGCGGCGACTGGGCACTCCAGGCGAATGGTGCCCATGCCGCCGCGCCCGGGCCTGATGCCCCCGCCCTGCACCGCTGCGACTGTGCAGCCCCCAATGGCTGCGACTGCTGCCACCACCTCCTCCTTGGTGACGGAGTCGTCCAGATCCGTCACCTCGAAGGCCGCCGATTTCACAGGCTTCGCCACCTTCACCGCGTCCGCGATGACCTCCTGCAGCTTAACTGCAAAGAGGTCTGCGTTCTTCGCGCCCTCGGCACCCGGGAACTCGAAAATTCGAGCCCCAGCCTGCGTCCGGCGGCACGAGACTTTTGTAATATGTGGAGATTAGAAATATAACTTCATTGTTTCGTGTCGAGTAAAGTAAAAAAAAGAACTCTTTATTGAATGCACACTTATTTATAAGTATAAAAATCCTTACTCAGCTATCCTTTAATGCGACTCGATTTATGTCGCAGCTAGCGTTAAATTGTTACAGTAAAAGTATTAATTCATACATCACATCTCCCCTTAAAAAGTTCACATCTCACCTCCCCCATAAAGAAAAAAAAAATGGATAGCACTAAAAGATAGCTGTTGACAAACAATACATTTTTTTTTTTATAATAATAATATTTATGACACTTAGTCATTAAACAATTTAGTATTATTTTTATGAATTATGTATTCTTTATTATTCTTTAAAATTTTAACATTGGAGTCTAAGTCTTCTACTACTTCAAAAGGTCCATTATAAATATAATCTAATTTATCACCAACTTGATTTTTTAATAACAATAATCACCTTTTCTGTATTTAATAGGATTTAAGTTTTTATCAAATAATAATTTACGTTTTTGTTTACTATTCAAAAGATTTTGTCGCGCATCTGATTGTGCACGCTGTAACCTATATTTAAATTCTAATGGGTAATTTTCATAATTATATAAAGGTTCAATATATTTGTTAAGATTACTTGGCAAATTACATTGTTTTCCAAATACAAGCTCGAATGGTGTATAGTTAGTTTCACAATGAACTGTGGTATTGTAGGAGAAACACCAATAAGGTATCCAACTACTCCAATGTGTTCTATTATTACCACATTGAATCCTGAGAAAAGCACCTAAATTTTTATGACTATTTTCTAAAGAACCAATGGTTTCATGATGGTAGGGCGTAGAATTTAATTTATTTATATGTAGTAATGTGCAAATTTCAGAAAAGACTTGAGACATAAATTCAGTGCCTTTATCTGTAATTATTTCCCTAGGTATACCATATCTCAATATAAAGTTATTTATAAATTCCCTAGCAACTACACTAGCCTCCTTGGTTTGTAAGGGATATGCCTCTACAAACTTAGTTAAGTCGCATTGTATCGTCAAGATATACTTAAAATTATAATCATCTAATTCTAAGGGACCCATTAAATCTAAACTAATTCGTTCAAAGGATGAACTTGCCGTGGTTGTAATAACCATAGGCTGCTTAATATTACTATTAGAAAACTTATTTAATTGACAATCCTTACATTTTTTGACGTATTCTATAACATCATTAGTTATTCCTCTCCAAAAATATCGCTTTTTAATGTTATTGAGCATCCTGCTTACCCCCGCATGGCCACTGGTGGGTAACAGGTGGAAATCATTTAAAATAACTCGTTTTTCATCATCATCTTCAATTCTAGTAAAATTTTTAATTACTAAGAACCGCGGTATATTAGAAATATTTTTTATTTCTCTCAACAACTTCATTATAAAGTCAGAGTTTCCATTATTTTTAGAAATAATTAGTTCCGCAATATTGTGTTTTTTACACATGCGTTCCAATTCTCTCGCTAACACTGACATAGTAGATAACGATCGAGACATTAGAAATATAGTTGACTTACTCGGAATAAATATACAATTACCGGTATTACTTACATCATCGTTTACATTACTTATATTTGGGGGGCGCCCGCTACATATTTTTAACTCAATTATATTTAAAGGTCTTTTCAGGACCTCCACAATGTTGGGTTGATCAGGCCTAACACTTGTGGGAACGTTCAAAGTAAAATCCGTATTACGAGCTAACTCTAATTTTCTTCTCTGTGCACGAGTAACGACTGATACTACATGCTCTCTCATTTGCTTTAAGTCTTGAATAGACATTGGAAGCCGACTCAATGCATCTGCAGCTGCATTACTTCGACCACAAATGTATTCAACCTCGAAATCGAACTCTTCTAGGCAAAGCCTAAATTTTGTGAGTCTACTAGATGGGTTTGTCATATTAAAAAGATAAATTAATGGTTTATGATCGGTTCTAATTTTAAATTTTCTACCGTATAAATATGGCCTAAAGTGCTTAATCGCCCAAACAATCGCAAGTAACTCTAATTCAATAATAGGGTATCGTTTTTCCGCAGGGTTTAAATTACGACTCGCGTACGCTACAACTTTACCATTTGCGTTAGACAACACGGCACCTAAACCGATTTTAGAAGCATCCGTCTGTAATATGAATGTATTTTGTTCTGAAAAATTTGGATATTCCAAAACGGGTGGGCTAACAAGCGCATGTTTTAATTTTTTAAATGCTATTTCGCATTCTTCCGACCAGTTAAATGATACGTTTTTCTTACATAACTGATTAAGGGGATAAACTATATCAGCAAATTTGGATATAAATCTCCTATAATAATTAGCGAAAGCGACAAATCGCTTAGTTTCGTCAGCGTTATTCGGTCTAGCATATGACTGTATGGATTTTATTTTTTCAGGGTCTGGTAAAATTCCTTCGGATGTAATTTTATGCCCTAAGTACATAATTTCTTTTCGTAAGAATTCACACTTTAATGGATTTAATTTTAAATTCACCTTTCGAAGTCTTTCTAGTACTTCTATAAGATGCTGGTTGTGAGATAAAAGCGAGTTCCCTATTACAATGCAATCATCCAAATAAATAAAACATTTTTTGTAATTAAGACCGGACATAGCAACAGTCATTAACCTTGAAAAGACACTAGGGCTTGTTTTAAGTCCCATAGGGCATCTTTTCATTTGGTACATTTTGTCTGTAGTAAATGCAGTATATTTACGCGAATTTTTGTCAAGAGAAATTTGGTACATTTTGTCTACGTTAAATGCTGTATATTTTCGGGAATTAGGTTCTAGGCTCAATTGGTAATAACTTTGCGATAGATCTAATTTTGAAAAATAAATACTACCTGATAACGAGTCTAAAATATCTATTATGTTCGGAAGGGGAAACTTATCATCTTGTATTCTATTATTTAATTGTCGATAATCAATAACTAACCTCCATTTTTTGTCACCGAGTTTATCAGATTTTTTAGGTACAAGTAAAACCGGGCTGGACCACTCAGACGTGGCCTCCTCGATGATGTCATTATCTAGCATTTCTTTTATTTGTCTTTGTACCTCTTGTTTCAAAGCGTGAGGTATCCTGTAAGGCTTTGAATATACTGGCGTAACGTTATTTTTTAATTTAATGGAATGCTCTAATAAACTAGTCACCGATAGTTTGTCACCGGGTAAATGAAATACGTCGGCATACTTGGCACATATCGACTCAATACTAAGTCTCTCTTCTCTGTTTAAGTAACTCAAACTAAGAAGGTCAAATAAATTTTTAACACGATCAGCCGATATACTTTCACGGCTCAGGTCACACGAATCAAAACAATGTAAATGATAAGTTCTTACAGACGAAAAATCTATATCCAATTTATTGTCAGTGGTGTTTAGTATACGTATCGGAATTAATCCATTTTTAGGTTTAACTAATAATCCCGCTATGAACACACCGTCTTGAATTTCCTTCGCTAAAATAACACAATCTCCGCGTTTGTCAGTAGGTACGTGCCTTATAACTTCGCAACGTGGCGGAATAGAGTGATGATACTTTGTTACGTCATCAAAACTAATAGTAATGTACTCGCCATCGTTTCTCAAGCTTAAAGTATTATTTTTATAGTTAATAATAGCTTGATATTTTTGTAGAAAATTACTACCTAGTATTCCGTTAGCAGCGCATTCTAACTGTTTAAAAACGTAAAACTTAACAATAAAACTTATTCCACTTATTTCTAACTTTAATAAGATATAACCTTCGGACATTAAATTTCCACTAATGCCCTTTATGTATACTTGCTCCTTATATATTTGGTTAATATAGTTACTATTATATCTTTCTAACCATTCGTATTTAATTACGCATAAGCTAGCACCGCTGTCGACTAACAAATTAATATCTATGTTGCCGTCTAAGTGACACCTAATTACATTATAATTATCGAAATTTAAAACATATTGCTTAATTACTTTTGGAACGAAAAAACTCTGAATCACGCGCATAGCCATTGTTTTCCGATATGTCTCTCTGGGTATGCTGAATACGCGAAAACCGAGGCCGAGGTTCTGTTACACGTGAGCCATTGCGAAAAGGCTTTGAGTGTAACTCATTAAATTTACGTGGAGTAAAATTTTTACTTTGCCAATTATTCGATCTATTTAGATTGCTATTAAATTTAATAAAGTTATTTTGAAACTGACGACGAGGTGTATACTGGCGTGAACTATTGTAATATGTCTTATGTGTTACCTTCATAACCGGATGACCAGAAGACATAGGTTGCTCATCCAATGCAGCTCTTATAGCCTCTGACAAAGACGTAAATTTCCTAGAAGCTATAATCATACTTAACTTTTGATCGGATAAGCCATCTGCAAACCGTTTAATTGCCGTCTTCTCATTGAGAGGACGCAATTTTTGGGACAAATCTTCATCACCATCTGCTTGAGCTAATGTAAGGTTAACAAAGAGTTCCTCTAACTCGGAGCCAAACGCCTCGATACTTTTGTTACCTTGTCTCATGCGTTGCAGTTGCGCTTGTAGACTAACGTCGGACTTTTTTGGCAACAAATATTTCTTCATATCACTGATAAGAGAAGTGACAGACCTTGACTGTAGACGTAGCTTAGCGCCAGGAGACAGTCTGGTCTTCAGCACGAAGTCGATTAATTGCTGTTTAGTTTTATCGCTAAGCATGCTATCGTAAAGCTGTATAGAATCAATTAATTGCTTTGTAACGGTTTCACTACCTGTCATAACTGGTAATAGTGATATTGCCGTCTTCAAATTAAAGTCTTCACTATCCATTTTGACTTCCTCTAACTCAATACACTTTACCAATGATAAAATTTGATTATATACGCTATGAATATTATCTACAATAGTATCAATACAAGAAATGTCTTCACTGCTAATCTCAGAATTCTTTATAAGTAATTGGACCTTAGACAAAACGCTATTTAAGTTATGATACACAATTCGAGCTTCCTGCAACTTTTTAGTACCTATCTCTTTACTTCTACGCAAAGGGCCAATTTTGATTAAGTATACCTTGATATCTAGTAACTTACTATTAATAGTATTTAGTTCATTCAGCATAATATTACTGAACTAAAATAAAAGAAATGAACTACGAAATATATTAATAATTAAAGTAAAACCTGCGATTGAGTCAGATTTCTCGGAATTACGCGGACGTCCATAGTGGTGTCGAATGAAGCCACGTTGAGCCGGAATGCAGTCTCGTTGTGCCGGTATGCAGTCACGTTGTTTATACTAGCGAGGACGCGTTGTGGTCTCTTCACGACCTCGGGCCGGGATATCCCTGGACTCCGCTCCTATCCTTGTTCTTCTTCTCTGGTTTCTTGGCCGGGTTCGGGTAACAGAGTTTCTTCTTTAGGCTGTTGTAGTAAGATCAGATCTGGACATGTTGTTTAGGGAAACAGCGTTGAGTTCTCGCCGCAACGTTCTCACAGCGTGGCCACGACACTTCTTCAGTATGTAGTATGTGACAGAAACAGCTATCAAGACGAGTACAACGATCAACAAGATTAGTTCAATGCTTACACCACGTGGTATGGATTGGCTGGTAGACGCTGAAGCAGCTCCACTGGCATTTTGGGCAATGACGACTTCTTCCTTGGAATACGATTTTCCCATCGCAATTCTTCTTTCTTGATATGATGAATTTTGGAATTTGGGTCTTCTTTCTGGACTTCGGATCTTCTTATTTGGTACTTCTTACTTGTTGTTATACCATTTTCTTAATGGCAGGGTCGCCATGTAATATGTGGAGATTAGAAATATAACTTCATTGTTTCGTGTCGAGTAAAGTAAAAAAAAGAACTCTTTATTGAATGCACACTTATTTATAAGTACAAAAATCCTTACTCAGCTATCCTTTAATGCGACTCGATTTATGTCGCAGCTAGCGTTAAATTGTTACAGTAAAAGTATTAATTCATACATCACACTTTACCGATCCCCAGTTTAGTAGGATCGGCATTGGCACGCGCCCGCAACATCACGGACGCGTACGTCTCGCCCCGCTCCACAGCCTCCGTGGTGAGCGTCATCACGACGGCTGCGGTCTTGGGAGGAACCAAGTTCCTCCTGACACCGGCTGGGGCGGAACTCCTCCCCTGTCCCTTCTCCTTGCCAGTCGTCTGTGACTGACCGGCAGGGGTGGTGGCGGAGGCGGCTGGGGCTGGAGGGGTGCTCTTCCCCTTCCCCTTCCCCTTCCCTTTGCCAGTCGGCTGCGACTGGCTGGGAGTGAAGGTGGCGGGGACGGCAGGGACGACAGCTGCCGTCCTTTTGCCCTTGCCCTTCCCCTTACCGACCACCTTCGTCCAGCCCTGATGGTTGGTCGGGGTGGTGGAAGGAAGAAGGGCGTCCTCCCTCGTGGAGCTAGGCACCGGCTCCTCTCGCCTCTTGTCCGCTGCAAGTGGCGGTCGGACGACTTTCGCCGGTAGGAGCCGGTCCTCAATACCTGCTAGGCAGGCCCTAACGAATGACCTCTCCTCCGCCATAACCCTGCGGAGGATATCCTCAAGGTCGGAGGAGGGGGCGAGGCCCTCTGCCACAGGGCTGGGCTCGGCTTGGGATGAACGGGCCGTGGCTTCGGCCAGCTTCAGGTGAAGCTGACTCACCTCCGACTGCAGGCGATCTACTTTCGCCTGCAGTTTCCGCGTTTCTTCGCAGGCCTTCCGCTCCACCAGCTCCGCGACGATGCATCGCATGCTGGCGGCCCGGCATTTCAGGGACTTTTGAAAAGTCCCCTTTAGGTGGGAGGACTTGGCGGCGACCTCCACGATCGCCTCCTCGTCCTCCAAGGCCATCCTCTCCAATTCGGCCAGGGAGTGGTCCGCGTACAAGACGCGGGACGCACCATACCCGGCCTTGGCACGAGCGACGCGCGCCCGCTCCTCCTTGGCCGCAATTCGCTCCTCGAGCTCTTGCTGGAGCTGCTCCCGACGACCCAGGTCCAACTGACGCTGGGCGTCGACCAAACCCACATCGTGAGTGTCCGCTAACGTTGGCTTCTTGGCCTTCACCTTCCTCTTTGAAGAACTCGAAGCCGAGGAGTCATCCGACCCGTCCTTCAAAAAGATCTTCCTCTTTCTGGACGCGGATCGCGATCGCGCATCCTCTACCACCATTGAATCGGCGTCCGATTCAATGGACTCAATATCGGAGTCCGATAAATCGCCCTCCCTCCCGCCGTAGAAGGCTCTGCCTTCACTCGACGCTGATACGTCGCGTTGGCCCTGAGAAGGGCCTTTTGATTGGCCCTGAGAAGGGCCTTTGGGTTGGCCCTGAGAAGGGTCTTTGGGTTGGCCCTGAGAAGGGCCTTTTTTCACAAAATGCTCGAGGGCATCCCGCGCAGGTTTCGGCATAATCCGCAATTCAAATATCGTAGCACTCCAAGCAGTTTAAGTTCGCTACGATGCACAGTGCACTTTAGCCGTACCCAGTCTGCCACTCCGTTACGGTGGTCAGAACTGGGACGTTTCCGGGGAACGCGACGTGGACGCAAGCACTGTGGGGTGGTTCCCCATCCTAACCTAACCTTTTTTTTTTTTTTTTTTTTTGTTTGCGCTGGGAAAAAATGCGTTACGCATACCCGCCCATTGGGGGATGGACGGGTTATGTGGGACTCTCCGGCTAGTCCGGCATACCCACTAAAATAACCCAGCGGCACTCCCGCATCGTCTATTTGGAGGAGGACTGGGAAACCGGCACAGCCTTTACGTCCAGTCCCCCACCGACGACCGCCCGCCTTTACAGCGGGGCCCGCACGCCCCTTCCTAAGTGGAGGGGCCCGGAAACGACCGTGAGTGCTTGGCCGTTCCCGCCCGACGTGGGTGGTGATTAGTGCAATGCGAGCGAAGGCGCCCCCGCGCCTGTCGCCCGCTAATCACCACCAGAAGGAGGGAGGCGACGATCGTACAACCGCCGCCTCCCATCCCTTCTTCGCCTGCGGAGCGGCGGCGCGAGAGGATCATCCTCCCGCGCGCGCTACGCCGCCTCCTTTTGCGACATGACATTCTCGCAAAAGGAGGCAACCGCCGCCCAAGCCTCCTCACTCCCCAGCATGGAGTTCACCACACTGGGAAGTGAGAGGTCCTGCCCGACCACATCTGTCAGGGCACGGCGCAGCTCAGCCCAGGCTGGGCACACCTCGAGGGTGTGCTGCGCCGTGTCCTCCGCGGCTCCACACTCGTGGCACGCCGGGGTTTCCTCCCTCTGGATCCGATGCAGGTGCGTTCCGAAGCAGCCATGCCCGGATAACACCTGCACCAGACGGAACGAGAGGAAACCGTGGGGGCGCTCGAGCCAGTCTCGCAGGACTGGACCGAGCGCGTCCAGCGTCCGGCGTCCAAAGGTGGCGGAGGCGAGGTCCCGTGTCCAGTGTAGGACAATGGCGTCCCTCGCCTCCCGCCGCACGGCATCCCGCTCTTGCGCGGCGGGGCGCTCACCCAGCGCCCTACGCCGCGCCGCCCACTCGTACACTCTGGCGAGCACCCATGCCTCCAATTCCCAGGGAGGGGTGCCGGCCAGAGCGCACGCCGCCGCAAAGCCCACTGAGCGGTAGGCCCTCGCCACCCGCTGTGCAATGGCCCGTTGGGGCCTGCGGATGGCGGTTGCATTCTCCCTCCTATGGAGGGAGTCCGCCCAGATGGGTGCCCCATATAGGGCCATGCTCTTGATGATGCCGGCATAGACGCGCCGGCATCGCTCCTTGGGCCCTCCCAGGTTTGGGAGGAGCCATGAGAGGGCGTCCGCTGCTTTCAGCATGCGCGTCGACAGCCCGCTAAAGTGCGGGCCGAAGCGCCACCTGCTGTCCAGCACGAGGCCCAGATACTTCATCTGCTAGGCTGCTGCGGCTATTAAGCCGGGTGGCGATGATCCCCTCGAACAGTTTACCGACCTCATCGAGTAAAACGATGGGCCGGTATGCCGAGGGGGAGTCCACCGGGCGTCCCTCCTTCCGGAGCAGGCAAAGCTGCCCCTCCTTCCAGAGCTTCGGGAACCTCCCAGCCGTCAGGCACGCGCTGAAGAGGTCCCGAAGCCTTTCCTCCATTAGGGACGCCGCGATGGCCACCACCCGTGCGGGGACGCCGTCCGGTCCAGGGGCCGTCTTCTTCGCGCGGAGGGGCAGAACCCCCGCGTTCCTCCACCGATACTGGAGGCACCTCCTCCTCCGGCGAAGCCACCACCCCCCCCAGCGGGGGGTTCATCGTTGGAGGGGTGAATTCGGTCCTGCGCGGAAACAGTGACCGAACCACCCCATCCAGCAACGCCGGCTCTAGGGTCTCCGTTATTGGGGGACCATATGGACGCAGCTGGCTCCGCGCCAGCTTGTATGGCCTCCCAAACGGATCCCTGTCGAGGCCCTCCAGCATCTCGGCCCTTGCCGAGTCCTCGGCGGCGCACATTGCCGACTTGAGGACCGTCTTTGCCTCTACGTAAGAGGCGTAGAGGCGGTCCTCCTCGGCCTGACATCGGCCCGCGCGCCGCTGACTCCGCGTGTAGGCCCTCCTGGCCTCCACGCACTCGGCTCGGAGCCCCGCCAGCTCCACCGTCCACCAATAAACGGCGCGACGGGGAGGCGGACGGCGAGACCGAGGCATGCTAGAGTTGCACACCTCGGTCAGGGACCTCCAGAGCTGAACCGCTGCGGCGTCCACGTCCGTGCCCTCCACAGGGGGCGAGAGCCAGTCCCGGAGGAACGCTGCCTCCAGGGCTGCCTCCCGGTCCAGGCGGGTGAGAGCCCACCGCGGGAAGGGAGATTGGCCCGAGCGGGCTATCCCCCGCGGGCTCTGGGTGGAGATGTCGAACAGCACATATCGGTGGTCCGACAGGGTCTCCACCATCTCCACCCGCCAGTTCAAGACGAGTGTGGCTAGCACAGGGGTGGCGAACGACACGTCCACCACTGACCCTCCCTGTTGCCGCACACACGTGTGAACATCCCCCCTGTTCAGGAGGGACACGCCGCACGAAGCCGCCCAAAATTCGACGGCGCGCCCCCGGACGTTACAGGACGCCGCTGGGTTGCCCCAGGCCACCGCCTTGGCGTTCAGGTCGCCCACCACGACGACCTGACGTGGTGCCGCCCTCCCGACGACTGCCGTAAGGACCTCGAGAAAGTTCTCGAAGTCCCTTAGAGGGCGGTTTGGGGAGAAATAGACCCCGACCAGGGCTATTTCTCCCCACGCGGCGGCCACGTATCCCGGACCCCTCTCTAAAAGCGAGAGGGGAGGGGAGTCCGTGGCAGGCCGCGACACCAACGCCACCAAGCCGTCCCGATCACCCAGCCAACGGCCAGGTACCGAGTACGGCTCGGCGACCACCGCCACGTCCACCAACCACTCGGCCACAGTCTGCATCAGCAGATCCTGGGCCGCTCTGCAGTGGTTGGTGTTCGCCTGGAGGATGCGATGCTCGACTCTACCCATTAGTTGGTCATCGCACCCCCCTCCTCCACAGCCGCTGAGGTCCCAGCCACTGGGACGGCGGTGGCAATGACAGGCCGAGTCGGCGCCTGTATCTTGCCCTTCTTAAGGGGAGGACTGCAGTTCCTCCCCTTCATAATATGTCCCGCAGGGCGGCCACTAGCAGCACATACCGCGCAGTGTGGTGCGGCGGCCTTGCAGGAGGCGGATTTATGCCCCTCCTTGCCGCAGCGGTAGCAGCTGTCCGTCCTATCTACGCTGGACGGACAGAGGGCTCGGGTGTGGCCGATTCCGAAGCACTTGTAGCACCTCAAAAGCCCCAACCTAACCTAACCTAACCTAATTCCTCTGTGCTACATTATCTAATTCCATTACAGAAGTATTAACCGTCACTTGTTTTTCTGAAATTAGTTGTTTCTTCACCCTACTGCTTTGTGTGTTGATTTGGGAGTTCGGGCGCTGTGTGGATGTACGTGAGGTTTTGTGGGGAGTTCCAACTTCACTGGTTAATTTTTTTGCAGCTTTTTTTAGCATATCATTTTTAGTAGATAATGTATGAATAGTTTGTTTTAGTTTAGAATTTTCTATATTTAAGTTGGTTATCTCATCATGTGCTGAGTTTAGTTGTGTAGTCAGTTGTTCAATTTGGCTTTAGAGTTCTTGAATTGCTTTCGCCGGAATTTTCTGACAAGGAACGGGCCTTTGGTTTTCGAAACGTGATAGTATTGAAGAAACTGATTTTGTTGTTAATACAAATGTTTTAAAAACTTATTAAGAAACTGGAAAAAGGATTTCGTGCGCTGGGATTAGAACGCACGTCGCAATATGCTCAGGCGAGCGCTGTGCCACTAGACCAGCTGATCAGTTTTAATACAGCGCCAAATTGTCCTTCATATCGTACATCTGTATTTTTCTGTTGTATCTTGTTTATTGTTATTGACGGTGGTTCGAAATAATGTTGCGTTCCTATAGATGATTTTGAAAAATATTTTATTAATTCACAGTTCAGTCTTAATTGCTAGCTCTGTTTGAAGTACGTGTTTTGATTATTTACACTTCTATTACGTGGTATTTGACGTAAACTTCACTAAAGTTCACCATAATTTATTTCTGTGTTCTCTTGATAAATTGATGTACTTAATTTAAATTGTTTATAACTTTATTGTTTGTATTTATAATCACTAGATATCAGTGTCACAGATGTATTGTAGTCCACATTCACTGATTAACAACTTTGAAACACGTAAATACTTTTAAAACTATTATTAATTTTTAATTTATAGCGGAGCGGATACTGTTGACGTGACAGTCTTACTGGTACAGTAATTCATGTACCTATCCATTATCACACAACTTTTATGTATCCCATACCAGACAGCTTTCATGTATCCATTATTATCACACAGCTTTTATATATTAAGGGGTGGAAATATGTTTATGATACATAATATCCAAGCTTACAGTTACACAAGTATTTTAATAAGGTTAATCATTTTCCATTCTACATATCTGTTTTGGCTTTTTATTAACTACATCTAATAGCTATTCATATCAACCTTAGAATTAATAGTTAAGTTAAGTTAATAATTAAATATTTATTTAACTTTCTAACAAGTCTATTATAGATATAATATTGATTTATGTAATCAATATCATCGTATACGTAAAGTTCACGGATCCTTTGTTAGATTAGGAACGCAAGCTTCTAAATAAACTTGAGCGTCTACAAAATCTATGCATTCGGTTTGTATTTGGACTGAAAAAGTTCGACGTTATTTCCAAGTTCCGTAAGGACCTCAAGTGGCTTCCTATTCGATTTCGTAGGAACACTCGCGTATTGTGCCTTCTTTTCAATATCCAGCATAATCTTCTGTCCCCGTCCTATCTGCGTGAGCGGTTTTCTTATAAATCTCCAATCGATGCTCTTTGTAGATCTCACCTGAAATCCATCCTAAAACTTCCTATCCATAAAACAGATTTTTATTCCTACTCCTTTACTGTTCATGCAGCCAGATTGTGGTACTCTCTTCCGCTAAATATAAGAAACAGTAAAACCATTCTCTCTTTCAAAAGACAAGCAAAGAAGCTTTCAATATCATCTTCATAGAATGTATTAGTATTTAGTATCATGTTAACTTTGAATTGGATATAATATTTATATATATGTATTTAAGTATTTATATCATTATTAGTATGTACGTGTATTATAGACCTACACACATTATTATGACTTTCAAAATTTTCTCCTGTCGCGAGTCTGCTGGAAGAAATGTCTTGTGAAATAAGCATTACCTTTGTACTCATCATTTCTTCGTACTTGTATCAATTTATTGTCTGTTATGTGTGTACAAAAATTAATAAATAAAAATAAAATTCCTTCTCATTTCCTCTTTATACCTTTTAACCAATTCAAATCGGAAATAAAATCTTGTTTAATTAAAAATGTACACAGTAAATGACTATATAAATGACAAGAATGCGTTTCAATCTTAGTCTCTAAATAAGTAAATGATGTGAGTGATTTGTTTCCATTTTATAAGTAGTTTTACATATTATTTTATTGATGTAGCGCATTGTTGACGCTTAAATATGGTGTTTAATCTCATTGTTTAATTGTTATTTTAATAATGATTTTTATTTATTTATTTTTCTTTTGTAGTATCACATATGCACATATGCATAAGTGTATTAAGTGTACCTAAATGTAACAAACGATTTTTGATTTTGAATCATCCCTATCAATTTCATGGTCACTACTGCTATTTTCATCAGACATAGACTAATTATACGATCTGAGGATTTCGCCGCGTATAATTGCAGACAATTTTAGATATCCTTTCATACCCTTGATACTACCTATCGTGTAACGATCCAGTGAGTAGTCAGCTATACACACTTTATAAGGCCCTGTATACAAACCGTTAAGTTTCCTAGTTATATTCGCGTTTTCTCATTAATGCACTTTCTATGAAATCGATCGATCGGTGAGGATATAGATATATTAAGTATACACACAATTTAATAACACCACTAGCTTTACTTATATAATAATATGCTTTTTAGAAAAACTGTTGCTGGTGAACGTTTTGTGATACCTATAGCTAAATACGGTCTTCTACAAAAACTCCACGATCCAATAGGATATCCCGGATTTGAAAAATGTGATCTATTAAAACTCCATTTCGGTTTGAAGGTATGAGAAGATTTATAAGACCATATCAATTTTACCAGTCAGTGAGAGGAGGTACCCAAATATGTTTACTTTCCGGTCGGATAGGTATCCTACAATTCGAAAAATACATATCCCGGTATATCCCGGACCACTGGCGACCCACACACAATTTTACTACTATCTTCTTGTATACTAGACTGTGTCTCATTAAAAAGCACAAAAAAACACGTCCTCTCTGGACACGCTAGTTGAGTTGGCCCTATACACCACTCACTAGCATACTAATAACTTATTTACCTGCCTACTACTAAGCTGGAAGACAGGACCATATCGCATTCGACAGCGTCTGACCCATTCGTAAGAAATGGGACGATCTTGCGAGAGCTAGAGTATCCTACCATAGAATCCTACCATATCGTAGGAGACAGTCGTTGTCGAATGCGAAATGTGTTGAAACTGGACTGAGAACCCCTTGAAACATAAAACAAAATTAAAATGTTCTGTTATGGTAATAGGCTATTAATTATAAAAGAACCCTGCGGACCAACATATTGTAACCCACGGTCATCTTCACACGCAAGAAGAGGTTGACCATATCCAGGGTCCCAAAGTGTTCACGGACGGTAGTAAGATAGAGAGAAAAGTTGGAGGGCCTGCCCCTCTATGGGTAGATGACTATGAAAAGAAACATGCCAATTTCACTCTTGCACGATACAATACCGTATATCAGGCTGATCTTGAAGCACATCCCACAAAATCATGTAGTCACCACAATGACCCAGAATTTAAACCAGTATGTGCATCGTGTAAAGCATATAAAAAACCTCTCGACCACAAATGCGGCTCGGACAACTGCCCCACGTTTAAGCATAAACTTGAGCAGTTAGTCCTAAATACCAAATATTAATATGGCTTACTTAAAAATAGGGCAGCTAAATCTTCACAACGATAGGGTTGTGACATCAGAGTTGGAAACTTTAGTCAATGAATACAACTTAGATATAGTGCTTGTACAAGAACAATATCAATATGCGCGTTTAAAAAATAAATTGTTGCAGCTAGACAATAAATCACGGGCTGCTATATACGTCACGCGTACTAATTTTACGGTAAGCGCTATGCGAAACCTCATGACGTCACACTGTGCTGTCGCTGAAATATCATCCCCATCCTGGAAAGTTTACGTAGTGAGCTGTTATTTTCAGTATTCAGATCCTGTCGGTCCCCATTTACATCACTTGCGCCATGTTTTGATGTCCCTCAAAGGACACAAAATCATTATTGGCGCAGATGTTAACGCATCCTCTACGTTATGGTATGGCAAATACCGTTCAAGCGATACAGAACGGCGGAACGCCGTCGAAGATTTCGTCGCTGAGATGAATCTATCAATACATAATACTCCTGATGCACCGCCTACTTATTGTAGCCCTACTGGCGAATCTTTTATTGACGTCACTTTTTCAAGCTCAGACGTCCGAGTAGATGGATGGCGTGTTTTGCCTGACGCTTCATCCAGTGATCACCGCTTAATCGTGTACGAGTTTGTTCCTCGGTTGGCACAAAGACCTACGGCTATTTACGGTAACTATAGATATCGGCTCAAAGGGACCGATTGGGACTTTTTCAGAGCTCTTTTTGCCGCGCATGCCAGGGATTTCACCCGGGGTGAACTAACAACCGAGGAATGTGCTGTAATGATGTCGGACACGTTTACCTACTGTGCCGATATTGCCATAGGCCGCGTCCCTATTACTAATATTCGAAGATGCGATTGGTGGAATAACTACTTAATTAAAGTTCGATGTGAATTTCGGAGAACACGTTAAAAATATAATAAACTAAAAAAACGTAAAATTGTAGGCGATGTTTTAAATAATGCATATATAAATCTCAAAATAGCTCGTTCACGTTACCGCTCGTCTATAGAGAAATCCAAAGGCAATCTTATTAGAAAAATAGTAGATAAATTAGATAAAGAAGGCCCGTGGTCACCCCTATACCATGAGTTTAAAGCAAATAGGTCTATAGATTTAGCTTATATTCAAAACATAAAAATCAATCATACCTACACCAGTGGCATAGAGGAGACCACGGAATCCCTACTTAATTTGCTCATACCTGATGATAGTTCCTTGAACGATAATGACTACCACAAGCAGATTAGACAGTGGGCAAACAATCCACCCGCTACGTATATGTCTAGTCTTCCTACAATTAATGAGTTTATGAATACTGTGAAATCGCTACCTGTTAACAAAGCTTCAGGTGAAGATAAAATATCCAACAAAATGATAATAGAAGCCACAAAACAATCCGGTTATTCAATACTAAATTTTTTTAATCGTTGCATATCTGAAGGGACTTTTTCCGCGTACTTGGCGCAGGGGTTTTATTCGTATTATACCAAAAAAATGGCAATACACGGCCTGAAGACCCTAAGTCATATCGACCAATAACGTTACTACCTTCCTTAGGCAAGCTTCTAGAACGACTTATCGTACCGCGATTGCTACCGGGAGGACCAAAATTTCACGGAAATCAATTTGGTTTTACTGCGGGTAAATCGACAGTGGACGCAGCTATCTCAGTGAGGAAAGCTGTAAACTGTATTTAATTACTTTGGAAAATTACAGCTGTAGTGTACATAATAAACACCATTGTACCTATTGTTAAAGTGAGACATTGTAATAAAAATAATAATAATTCAAATTCTCAATTACTTCCATTTCACTAAATGTGCTCTCAAAGAGGTCAATATCACTGTGTAATTGTCTAAACCGTGTTCAATGCTTCTATATTCATTCTCACATTTGATTGTGTGATCGCAAACCTTTTTCCACTCTTCAGCCCCGATCATGTTTACTTTTTCAGTCAATAACATTTTTACTGTAGTTAAATTTATACCCACATTTCTAGAGGCTACATAGCCTTTTAGTTGAGACCATATATTTTTAATTGGATTAAAATCCGGATGATACGGTGGCAATCGCAACACAGTGTGCCCATGTTCAGCAAGTACTTTGTCCACGGAAAACTCTGTATACCTCTCCTTGTGCTGGCATATAATAATATAAAATATATAAATAAAATCTGGATTTTTGTTAATTTTGGATCAACTGGAATTTCGTGTCTGTTTAACCAGTTGATCATTTCCTTTTTAATGGTGTTTGAGTTGGGGCGTCTTTCAACATATTTATTGTGATAGGGTGCGTTGTCGATAACTAAAACGAAAACACTGGGTATAAAATAAATAAATAAAAAAAAATAAAAAAGCCTTTTATTTCCTATTAATACCTATTACATACTTATTTTACATTTACATAATTTTTAAGATACTTATTTAACTAGTAATGATATCTGCAGGAACCCCATATTGGGTGAAGGCCTCCTCCAAAGATGCCCATTTGTCTCTGTCCTGTGCGGTCTGCTTCCAGTTTGGGCCGGCTGTCCTTGTAATTTCATCACCCCAGCGTGCCAACGGTCGTCCTCTGCTCCTTTTACCAGGAGGGCCTTTCCAAAATGTCACTTTTAGGGTCCATCTCTGATCTTGAAGCCTCGCGACATGCCCCGCCCATTTCCACTTGAGTTTTTGTGCATAATTCAGTGCGTTTGTTGCTTTGGTTATTGATCTTATTTTTGTGTGTCTTATTTTATAGAATTTCTTAATTTTTAGCATGCTGCGCTCTAGTCCTCGTTGGCAGGTTGTAATTTTATTTTTCAGCTTTGAGGTGAACTTCCACGTCTGGCATCCGTAAGTCAAGCATGGTAAGAGACTGGAATTCATAACTTTTGTTTTGATGGTTATAGGGAGGTTACTTTTAAAAATTTCCTTTAAACTCCAATATCTTTTCCATGTTTGTTGTACTCTTCTTTCGACTTCAAGTTCGTTATTTTTTCTGTCAAAGCTGATTTGTTTCCCTAGATAGATGTACTTATCTGTATATTCAAGTGGCTCGCCATTAATTGTTATTAATCTTCTGTTATGGTTCGTCATTGCCATAGTTTTAGTTAAGTTCATTTGTAGTCCCACCTTGACGCTAGCTAGGTGTAGAGACTCGATCATGAGTTGTAGCTGGGAGCAGGATTCCGATAATAACACTAGGTCGTCTGCGAATCGTAAGTGACTTAAGTAGTCGCCCTTTATACACAGCCCGGACTTACTCCAATCTAACTTGCTGATTACAGCCTCCAGGATGGCTATAAATATTTTTGGGGATAATGGGTCGCCCTGCCTTACGCCTCTTTCTATAGGAAAACTGGGTCCGAGAGTTTCTAGTTTGATTTTACCCGTGTTGTTATTATATATGCTTTTGATGGCCTTTATATATGCGTCTTCTATTCCCTGTTGTTTTAAACTGTCCCATATACTTACGTGTGTTACCGTATCAAAAGCTTTTTGATAGTCAATAAACGCTATGTATAACGGTCTCTGTTGTTCTTGATACTTTTCTATTATTATTTCAAGTGTGTGGATATGGTCAACAGTAGAAAATCCTTTTCTGAAGCCTGCTTGCTCTACCGGTTGTTTTGCTTCTAATGTACTACTGATTCTTTTGTTTACAATGGTAGAGAAGAGTTTGTAGAGGCTTGGTAGCAAGCTTATCGGTCGGTAGTTGCCAATATCCTTCGGGTCGCCCTTTTTGTAGAGAAGTATGATATTAGATTCAGACCATTGTGAGGGTGTTTCAGAGTTTTGCAGTATTAAGTTAAACAATTTCGCTAGTGGTTCCGCTAATGTTGTGTGTGCTATTTTCAATACTTCATTTGTGATGTTGTCGGAGCCAGGGCTCTTTTCTAGTTTTAAACTCTTAATTGCTTCTATGATTTCAATATCGTCGACTGGTTTAATTCTTGGTTCATTAGCGCTTTGGTTGAAAATCGTTGAGATGTTAGTCTTTTGGGTCTTATCACTGTACGATTTCCTATAGAAGTCTGATGCCGCATTAATAATGTTAGTTCGTTTGCACAAAGATCTGTCTTGTTTGCTTAACCCCTCTATCCAATTCTTGCTTGTTCTGAGTTCCTTAAAGGCCCTCTTTGTGCTTCCTGTGCATTTTAAATGCCTTTCTATGGTATCTTGCCTATGTTTAGCATAGTCCCTTTTTATGTATTTGTTTGTTATTTTGTAGAGAGCGGAGAGTTCGTTTTTCATAGGTCGAGTTTTATTTTTTGTTTCCTGTAGTTCTTTTCTCCTTTTTAGTAACATAGTTGTGCGGTCTGAAAGTATTTTGTGGTGTTTTTGTGTATTTCTCGCATCTTCTCTAGCTTTTTTCAAGCTTTGGCTGATAGCGTCCGTTATTTTATCATAATAGGTTTGTACCGAGGTATTTTGCAAGTTAATGGTTGGGTAGAGTAGAATTGACCTTAGGTTTTTATTATATCTTGTCACTTCTTCTTCGTTATTCAGTTGAATTGTTTTTTTGTTGGTAAATTTAACTCTGCTATGTTTTTGTTTGGTCATTTTAACTGTTGCTCGTATTAGTCTATGGTCCGACGGATAGTTTAAATTCATGACTTCAAACTTTAGAAATATTTTTCGTTGGTTGGATAGAATATAGTCGATCTCGTTTTTGTGTTTTCCATTTGGGGATCGCCAGGTCCATTTTCGGTTATGATTTTTCTTGAAGCATGTATTGATAATGGTTAGATTATGTTCAAGTGCGTAGTCTACAAGTCTCTGCCCTCTGTCGTTTCTTTCGCCATAACCATGTTGTTGCACTGTTAAGTACTCACCTTCTTTGGGAGCACCAACCTTCGCGTTAAAGTCGCCCATTAATATTATGTTTTTATGTGTTGTTTCCATTGCTTTGTCTATTGTCTTATAAAATTCTTCTATTTCCTCCTCACTCGCTGCGTGTGTCGGAGCATATACTTGTATAATGGATATCATAAACCCTTGAAAGCATAAGTTTAGCGTTGCCACACGATCTGTTATTCCGATAAAGCTCTCTATATTGTTTTTAAGAGACTTATTTATAATGAAGCCTACTCCATATTTACCCGGTATACATCCTATGTGGCAAAGTACTAAGTTCTCGTATTCCTCGATTTTGTTACCAAGTCGTCTCATTTCTGAAATGCCTATTATGTCATAATTAATTTCCTGTATTGCTTCCTCTAGTTCCAACAAGCGTTCGTATGACGATAGAGACCTGACGTTAAAACTTGCGATTTTTAATTGACTTAATCGTGTATTTTTCCTGTAATTTGTCTGTGTAGTTTCTTTTGGAGGGTTGTGGTCATAATCTTCCACGGTGACCAGCCGGGTTGGAAGATGTTTCGTGATTCTGGTTCTAGTAGTTTCAGTTTTGGTTAAATCTATGTAGGAGGAGGGGCTTAATTGCTACATATTTGTACCGTTAAGATCCTGGATGTTATTTCTCTTAGTTGTATTTTTATTTACTAAATAGTTTAACATGCCAGGTTTTGTTACTGCTTCGGAAAAGCTATTTGATCTCTGGGCTGTCGAGCCTTGTTGCTGGGGCTTGGTCTTTTTATTGGCATGAGTGGGTTTAATTTGTTTTGGTACGGCGTTGTTTTCGGGTGATAAAGAAAGTTTTCTTTTATTAATGCTTTCGGTGACGATCAGTTTGTCATATTTGATTGTGGCAATGTTACCCTTTTCTCTCTCTACTTTCAGCTGTTCTTTTAATTCTTTCCTCTTTTCTAGCACATGTTTTGGATAGTCCGCTTGAATATAATACAAAGTATCCTTCAGTATCTGTTTTTGCTTAAGAATTTTTATTTTTGTTCCAAGCGTTAAAAAAGTCACAACTATTGGCCGCGGTCTGCCGCCTTTCTTTCCTAGTCTTTTCACTCCTTGTATATCGAAGTAGTTTAATTTAATAGCGAAGTGTTGTTCTATCCATTTGATAATATTGTTTTCTAGGTTTTCGTATGACGATTCTGTTTCTTCGATACCGAAAAACACTAAATTTCTCTCCCTTGCCTGTTTTTCCATGAAGTAGATTCTTTTCTCCTGATTTTCCACTAATTCTTTTAGCTTTTCGTGTTTTGTTTCCCATGTAAGAAATTTTTCTTCTAACATCTCATTAATATTCTGTGTAACTTTTTCAGTCACATTTTCTCCGCTTTCCCGTATTGTTATTTTCTGCACATCCAATTCCTTTTGTATTTGTTTTAGTACATTCAGAACCTCCTCCATGATGTTGTAAATAGTATAACTTTGTTTTATGTGTTCGTGTCTCCCTCTGGTGGTGTAACTTCGTACTATTAACAACACCTTGTATCTAATCGATTTATTACGGCGGTTACTCTCGGGCAAAGCAATACCGTTCGTTTCTACTAGATGGCGTTGTAGGTCACTCAAATTTAATGTTACATTTGCAAATCATTTTTGAGACAAAAACTTTAAGCTTATGTTTATTTATAATTTTCGTAAGTTTGTAGTCCGCACTTTCATTTATTTATTTCACTCTCGTACCAAATGGGAAGACTTCCGGCTTAAGTTCGTTTGGTTGATTGCACGAAAACGTCCACTGAACAGTAACATTGATTTTTGCTTACACTTTATATATCCATCCCATCATCGTCCATTTCACATTTTCTTCTGTGTCTCAGTGAAATCACTTAATTGTTCAGCACTGGTTGCGCTTTTGGTACCAAAATACACTGTTTTTAAAGTCTTATTTATAATGGAACATGTAGTGCCCTCTCGTGGTCGTGGTTCGAATTTGTGAGAGAGTTACTAAGTGCGACAACGGCTGGGTCGAAGACGGTTTGTAGTACAGGTAACTTTGCAACACAAGACTTTCGACAGATGCCGCTAGTGTCTTTATGTTCGTGGTAAAACAATTTTGCAAGTCACTTTGCGATATATGATTGTTTTCACTATTTTATTAAACGATTAGCTCTAATGGAGATAGTACGCACTTTGTTTAGTATTATAGTTAGTATTTCACTGTATATCTTCAAAATCTGGGTATAATGTTTGTAAAAACGCATAACACGACGATTTATTTCCGTGATGATTTTACTGTTTTATTAGTTTTTCACTGCACAATGAACATTTCCCACAATGTATGATATCAGTTGATTGATTATTTAGCCACTTATGTCCAATGCACTGAGTAGAAACACTTTTTTTAATTTTAGAAACACAATAACTGCGGAGCCGAAGTAAACATTGGCACTGCAGCGCCCTCCTTCCTGGGTATATTTGGGATTAATTGATTAACCAGCCATTTCTCGTAGTTATCGTTATTCATTTCATTGTGATAGTCACCTGTAGTATCCGTGGATTTATACGTTAAAAAGGCACCGGGTACAAAGCCTTTTTCATTTCCCGCATGAACTATTATCAAATGTGGTCAACATTTGATAATAGTTCATGCGAAATTGGCTTTTTTACTCCTTTTTTCTTTATTTATTTATTTAGGAAACAAACAGTAATTTACAAAAAATGTATACAAAACTTAATTTCTAATAGACCTAAAGTTCCATTATCTTAATTAACATTATGTTCCTAGTCTACTTCGAGAACACTGAGCAACACATACAAGATTATCAAATAAATTATACAATCTAAATAGTTTTTTGTATCTTTTTAGCTATTATTTAGTAGTAATTTTCTTATTTTAAGTCCAAATTGTTTATAAGAGTTTGAGAAAATATCAACACTGATAAGATTTTTATCATAAAAATTACAAGAACGTCTTATAAAAGTATTTTTAGCATATCTTGTACTGCACATTGTGGTAGAAAAGGTATCCATATGACGTGAGGAGGGACGCGGTACTCTAAACGTGATATTCTCTAACAATGATGATGAGTCAATTTTGTTATTAACAATCTTAAATAGAAACATGATATCGAGATAAGAGCGCTTGATCACCAAAGAGTCGATGCCATGCCTCGATGCAGCAGTCTGAAAGTTTAGAAAAGTATTTCCAGTCCGGTAATCAAAGATTTCAGGAATTTGTTTTGTATTTTCTCTAAACGTTCAATGTGCACCGTATACTGTGGATTCCATATGATACTTCCGAACTCCAGAATGCTGCGAACTTAAGCGTAATATAAGGCCTTGTATGTAAATGGATTCTTAAAGGGTTTAGAAAAACGTTGTTATCATCACTCCAAGATTTCCCTTTAGTGTGGGATGTATGTATGTAAGACTCATCCATGTAGACGATATTTTTTCCTGTTTCGCGAAATTTGCGTGTTTTATCGAGGTATTCCATTCGTTTGAGACTTACATTGTGCTTTTCCATTAAAACTTTTCGATTATCTTCCATTTTAGTGAACCGAAATCCCATCATTTGAAGTATTTTTCTCAACGTCTTTTCAGACCCATTGCAATTAATAGCTTCAGATAATTTAGCTTTTAATGATTTTATTGTTGGCAGTTCATTAAATCGTAAGTGAAAATCATACACCATTCTTCGAACAACATCATAATCAAAATCGTCCATATCCAAACGAAATTGCTTTTTTGGTCTCCCTTTTTTTGGAGTGCTAAACTTAATTTCAGTAGAATGTGTTTCAGTACTGACTTCGTTTAATATATTGTTCAAAGTTCTTCTTGAAATTCCAGGGGTATTTACAAATAACAACTTACATTTTCATCTTCATTTTTTGAAGTTATACTTCTTTTGGCGCGATGGGGAAAAATGATGAGAGTGAATTTTTACGATGCGCGCGCACACCGACACCAAAAAATTTAACAGCATGAAGTTAGTTTCATGGGCTTTTGCCTTCCCACACTTTTCCAACTCACCAGAGTGGTTCTTGTTTAGATCACGTCTTGCTTAAAGCTAAATTACCAAGCTTGACCCTTGTTACCAACGCCACAATAACTGATCACTATCCAGTTCTAACTACACTTGAATTATCGCTGCGTAAACAGTTAATGCAATCGCAACAAAAATCACACATAAACATGTGTAACCTTGAATGTGATTTGTGCAATATGAATTTTGACCCAGTTTACTATTCTGCTGATGCTAATACGGCATTGTTATACGTGATTAATAAACTGCAAGAAGCAATTTTACGTAATACAACTATAATTAGATTGAGTAGGAAAAATATTAACATTAAGCCATGGATCACACCGGGCCTTTTACGTTGTATACGTCACCGAGATAAATTACATAAAATAGTTAAGCAATCTCCACATAATTATACATTACAATTATCTTATAAAAGATACAGAAATTTCTGTAATAACTTGTTGAAAAAAATTAAAATTGAGTTTGACAAAAAACAACTTGATGAAGCAGGTTCAAATAGTAAACAGCTTTGGAAAGTTATAAAATCCACTACCTTTTCTTCTAACCAGCATAAATCGTCTTCAAGTTTACTACGCACTCACTCCTCACCGATTATCGCTGCTGACAACGCTAATAAGTTTTTTGCAAACGTTGGAAAGGAACTCGGGGATAAAATAAAAGAGCAAAACGTTAACTTGACTGGTTATTCTTCTACAAGGACTCAACTCTATAGTGGGAAATCTTTTGTTCTGTTAGACACAGATGAATCTGAAGTAGAACGAATTATTGTAGGGTTAAAAAACAGTTGCGCAGTGGGTTGGGATAACATAAGTAATAATATTCTCAAAAGATTTAAGCACATCCTAGTCCCTCCTTTAACTTTCATTTTTCAAACCTGCCTCTCTGATGGAATTTTTCCCAAATGTCTCAAAAAAGCCGTTGTTATTCCCGTTCACAAATCAGGGAGTAGGGATCTTGTAACTAATTACAGGCCAATTTCGTTACTACCTTCCTTTTCCAAAATTCTAGAAAAAATAATAAACAATAGACTTGTCTTATATCTAGAAAAGAACTCTTTGCTTTCAAACATGCAATTTGGTTTTAGAGCTAATTTATCCACATCAGACGCGGTTGAACATTTAACTGATTTTGTCACAGAGGAACTGGGAAAAGGGAACCTAGTAACTGGTATTTTCCTTGATCTAGCGAAGGCATTCGACACCGTGTCTATTCCTAACCTTCTATCCAAGTTAGAGGCATTAGGAATTAGGGGCACCCAGTTGAAACTCTTCGCAAGCTATTTAAATGACCGTACTCAATGTGTTAAAATTGACCAATTCATCAGTACGGACATAAAAATTCCTGCTTTTGGAATCCCCCAGGGGAGTATATTGGGCCCTACCCTATTCCTGATTTACATAAATGATCTGTGTTCCTTAAAGTTAGACCATGGAAAAGTAATTTCCTATGCTGATGACACAGCTTTAATTTTTTCTGCTCCAAACACTACTGCGGTTCATTATTACGCACAACATGGGTTTAATGTGATAAATAAATGGCTTAGAAATAATCTACTAACATTAAATGCTGAAAAGACAATGTTTATAAATTTTTGCATGCGTAAAAACCACAGACTTCCTAAACAAGATAACATATATGCACACTATTGTCCCAGTCCCTTGGTTCCTTGCGACTGTCCAGTTATTGCTAACACAAATAGCATGAAGTACCTTGGTGTTATTATTGATGAAACTCTATCATTTAAACAACATATCCTTGCCTTGTCAAATCGTGTACGGAAACTCATATTCGTATTTAAAAAGCTACGGCATATTGCTGATATGAAATTGATTAGACTAGTCTATCAGGCATTATGTCAATCTATTATTCAATACTGCATTACTTCCTGGGGTGGTGCTCCAAAAACATTAATGTTAATCATTGAACGTGCCCAACGAGCAATACTAAAAGTTGCAACTTTTCGACCTTTCCTTTTTCCTACGTGCCTCCTGTATGAAAAATGCAACGTTTTAACTGTCCGCCAACTATTTATTAAACGTGCAATTTTAAAACAACACACAACACTCACTTACAATGCTAACCTTACTAACACCAAGAGACGGAAAGATATTATCTGCACTAGTGCATCAGAGTCAAAGTTTATTTATGCAAACAGATTTTATCCTTTTCTCGGACCATATCTTTACAATAAAATAAATAAGTCACTATCTATATATAACCTTAACTATACAAATTGTAAAAAAACAGTCAGCAATTTTTTACAAAAATTGAGCTATGATGAGACTGAGGGATTATTTAGTATTCTAAAATAAGTTAATTTTTTAAACATTATATCTTAGGTTTTTGAATTTGTATGTATAATTAAATATTATTTAAATTTTTAACAAAGAATAAGTATACCTTTTAAGTTATACCTTTATGCGCGCGCATCGTGCGCGCGCATCGTAAAAATAACAGCATGACGTTAGTTCTAGGTGGTATGAAAATTGATAAGTATGTTCAAGTTGTATATTAAGAAGTATAACTTCTAACGCGTGTACATAAGTACACACAAGTTTTTTTTTTTTAATCTGTCAGCTTCGGTTACAAAATATTTATAAACATTGTAGATAATTTGGCGTGACTGACCTCGTAAAGGTTTTCCTCTTTTTCCTAAAGATGCCATAGTACAACTTTAAATTATTTAAATTTGGGGTTGTTAACAACTCTATATATATATTTTGAACTCGACGCGACCGCACTCTATCGCACTTGAACAACGACTGACAAAACGTCACACAGGTAGTGCGCGACAGAGATAACGCTCTACGAAGCCGAAATCAGCCGACCGTCTCCCTCCAAAGGCCGATGTGCAATATTTATCGCCGGGTACTGTATATAGTTCCGTTTTACAGCTAGCTTTTATATAGCAGGTATATTCCCAAATCGAATTTCGTAATTCATTATTTCGTTTCTAATTCTGAGTATAAGTAATACAAAGGAAAGGAGATGGGGGAATGATACATGAGGGCTAAAAATCAAATCAATTTACTGTCGTTGGATTTAAATCAATGTTAAGTCTCCTGTTCCGTGTACTTATTTCTTGGCTTCATTATCTTACAACGAAACAATTCAAACAAAAATCAAATTTTAATATTCCTATGCGCCTCGACCAGTACCTACTTACCTCTAACCTGCATCTAATCTGCATTTAATTAATTTTTCAGAACTGATGTTGGTAAAATATTATATTTATTCAGAAACGTATTATATAGAAGTAAGTATATTTTTTTATTATTTCCTCTCCCCCGGACCTCTGAGCTGTTCAGACGTGTTTTTGATACTTAATTAAAGTCAGTTTATTTTATATTTTAAATAAATTCAAAAATTTAAATAAGTGCAATATACCAGGGACCCAGTAGTAACAAAGAGAACGCAACCGTTTGTACCGCCTACAATCGGTCTACGCCAACCGTAGTAAACTGCCCGCTGCGCATACGCATTCACAGAAGCTCCGACGTTAGCTGCGCTCCTGGTAGATTTTGAAGCAGTTATCTACTAGTTTTACTTAACGGTGAGTCACCACTGCACTACTTATCTACGGAGCTGTGGTGTGACGGTGCTACAGTATTGTTTGCCTAGTATCTGTTGGAATGTATGTATATACAAAGGTGCAGACCATACGTTAACTAGTTTAAAGTTAGCGATTAAGCTTTAAGTGCAGCAATAACGAGCTATTGAGTTATATATTATTGGACGGTCAAGTAACCGAGTAACTGCGTCCCGTCGTCAATTCGTGAATTATGCCTAAAACACCCCGTGTGTCTCCAAATAAGGTTTCACAACAAACACCTTTGAACCCCCATAACTCAACTAGTGAAACTCCAGAGCGAAAAAGACCAAAGACTCAAACGGATTTCGAAATGTTCAAAGAGGAAATCAAATCTATGCTAACCACATGGAAAAAAGAGCAGGAGCATAACATAAATACCTTATTAAATACAACAACCGCACTCAAACAACAAGGAGAAGACATGAAAAAAACGACTGATGGGATTGTTCAATCTATTGCCTTTATAAACCTACAGTATGAAGATACTAAAAAAAGTATCAATACTCTACTCAAAGAACGAGAACAGTTATTAACCCACGTTAGCAATTTAGAATTAAACTTTGTATTAAGATGTACCATCCTGTAACCATGTTTTATCGCAAATAAATGATCTTATCTTATCTTATCTTATCTTAAGATTCAGGATATACAAAATAAATCTCGATCCTCAAGCATTGAAATTCGGAATCTCCCATCACACAAGGACCTGCCTACTGAACCTGCTTCTATTGTAATAAACACCTGTAAAACCGTTAACATCCAAATTAAGAAAGAAGATTTACGCGACGTGTTTCCAATCGCCAGTAAAAATGGAACCAAAACCTCGGTAGTTGCTGAATTTCAATCCGTGTTGATGAAAAACAAGGTACTCCAAGCTGTACGCACATATAATAAGGAACGTGATTCAACTGAACGCCTAAATTCTGAGTCGATTGGTATAAAAGGAAATCGTGTACCTATTTACGTAGCAGAGCGTCTTTCGCCGATGTTGAGTAAGCTGTTTTACGAAGCTAGGGAGTTCGCCAAATCTAACATGTACAAATTTTGTTGGGTAATTAATGGAAATATATATCTAAGAAAAGAAGAGGGCCTTAAGGCCATTAATGTAAGAAACATGGAATGCCTTAATAAGCTTCGCCCACAAGAATGACTACTTGTTTCTCGCGAATATAATTTCTTAGTTTGCTTTATATTAATTAATCTGGTTTGTTATTATAGTTGTAGATGCTCTATGCGATATATTTTAATACTGTTTACCATACTAGCACGTGATATATTTCATACCTGTTATGTACATATTCTTTATTACAAACATTGCTTGAACATAAGTTTCAGAGTTAACACAAACACTAAACTAATCAATCACATTAGACGATTACTACTATGGAATCTTACTACAACACATACATCTCATAACATAAGCCGTGTCTTAAAGTATGCCCTAATTCTTATAATATTACAGTTATGAATCTACATAATAATAATGTTTCACGTGATATCGACTTAATTAATATTTCTGACGCGCATACTTGCACCCCTGAAAATTGCATGAACATTTTAGGTAATACCGCTTCCGCTTTTACTTTCTTACATCTCAATATACGTAGCATAAACCGAAATTTTAATGGACTCCTAGTGCTACTCGAGCAAATTAATGTTGAGTGTGACATTATAATCCTATCCGAGTGTTGGATTTATAAGTCTCGTAATATACCGCAACTAAATGGTTATGATGCCCACTATACTCTGAACGTATCAAGCCAAAATGAAGGAGTGGTATTATACTCAAAAACTAAACTGAAATGTAAGGTATATGAACCAAATTTCATTGATGGAAACTGCTTAGTATGCCAGATAGATAGTTGCGTAGCTTTGATTGCATTATATCGATCTCCTTCACATAAAAATATAGATAACTTTCTAAATAGCCTAGACAGCGTATTTCAAACGATTCCTCACTATCAATCTGTATGTCTCATGGGTGACGTCAATATTAACATTTCTCCTACCAACAATGACAATATTTCCTCCCAGTACTTAGACCTCACAGCCTTTCATGGACTCTTACCTGCACACCAACTACCTACCCGCGGTAATTCATGTATTGACCATATAATGTTGAAAACTAAAAATTCCTCGACTACTATTATCATAGAAAACTACACTACCGACCATAATCCAACTTTTATATGCTTAAAATCCCATTTACCTAGACAGAACCTGAACTCTTCTATGTATAAAAAAACTAACTTTGACATGGTCATAAAAGATCTTAATGAATTGGATTTCTCCCTTATATACTTCTATAATACAGCACATGAGGCAGCTGAGTTCCTTGTCGACACTATTTCGAACACAATCGCCAAACATACCTCCGATATACGTGTTTCTAGAAAAATGAAAATTATACAACCCTGGGTAACACCAGGTCTTTTAAAGTGTATACAAAATAGAGATAAAATGCATCTTAAACTGAAAAATAATCCGAATAACGTAACTCTAAAAGTCACCTACTTGCGATACCGAAATTATTGTAATGCTCTCCTAAATAAACTGAAAGCTGAACATGACTCCAGCACACTTAGACTGGCTGGCAACAATATGAAAGCTACTTGGGACGCTATCAAAAAGATTACTAATATTTCGACTAATCGAAATAACCCAGCCAATGAACTTCTTCATATAACACAAGACGTAAAACAGTCCCTAATTGGTATCAATCAGCACTTTTCTAATGTTGGTAAAAATTTGGCTTCCAAACTTTCTGATCAACAGCCTAACAACTTGGTCTCATCTCGTAACCAACTTAACATCTGTAATTCTCTGGTACTCTTAAATACAGATGAATCTGAAATACAATCGTTACTTATGAACTTAAGAAGTAATAGTGCTGCTGGTAGTGATAACATTCCTTCCAAAATTCTAAAAACATGTTGTACTAAATTAGTTCCTATAATTACATACTTATGTAATTTAGCACTAACAAGGGGCGAGTTTCCTAAATGTTTTAAAAAAGCCATTGTTCATCCTGTTCACAAGGGAGGTGACCGAAGCAGTGTCAATAATTATAGACCAATTTCAGTACTGCCATCACTGTCAAAAATTTTAGAAAATATTCTCAACAAAAGGTTAATATCGTTTTTAGATAAGTTTAATATTATTAGTGATAATCAGTTTGGTTTTAGAAAAGGTATTTCCACAGAAGATGCAGTGCTTGCCCTTACTTCCAAAATAACTAACCACTTAGATGCAAAACGTAAATGTCTAGGTATTTTTCTGGATCTTTCGAAGGCCTTTGACATTGTTTCTATTCCCATCCTTGTGAACAAGCTTGAACAAATTAGAGTTCGTGGTGATCAACTCAAAATATATAAGGACTATTTAAAAAACAGGACTCAAAGTATTAAAATAGGATGTCATACGAGTGATTACATAGAATTAAATTATGGAGTGCCCCAAGGATCGATCCTGGGCCCAACCCTATTCTTAATTTATATTAATGAGCTCTGTAAATTAAATATTCCAAATTGCAACATTTATACATATGCCGATGACACCGCGCTCATAGTAAGTGGAAACAATTTTACGGAGTTGCAGTCAAATGCAGAAAATGCTCTCAGACTTGTTATGGCATGGCTAACCAATAATAAGCTTACACTCAATGTAGCCAAGTCCCAGTTTGTTCCATTCTCTTTAAAAAATAGATCTCTTCCATATCATGAATCTTTAGTTTTACGAGCTCATACGTGTACACCGCCACAAATCTGCAATTGTTTAGCTATGAAAAGAGTCCAGAATGTCAAATACCTGGGAATACCACATAGATGAGGTACTGTCTTGGGTTCCACATATAAATACTCTGACATCGCGTATTCGGAAACTCATTTTCATCTTTAAGAAATTAAATAAATGCGGAGACATAAACACTTTAAGAATAGTCTATTTCTCTTTGTGCCAATCCTTAATTACCTACTGTATTTGTGCCTGGGGCGGATGTGGTAAAACCTTACTTATAAAGCTGGAAAGGGCTCAAAGAGCGGTTTTGAAGGTTATGACTGGCAAACCACGTAGATACGCAACTCATACGCTTTACTCCGAATGTAAGGTCTTAGGGGTTAGGAAACTTTATATTCTCCGATCGGTCTTACGCCTGCATCATTCCCAACTTCCCACTTTAAACCGTCTTATCGGCAAACGTAGCTCAAGAAACATATTTCGCGGGCTGAAATGTAATACAACTTTTAGTAAACGGCAATTTGATGCAGTTAGTATAAAATTATACAACTATATGCACCAAAAAATAAAAATTGATGACCTAAATCAACTCAAATGCAAAAAAGCTGTCAGAAACTGGCTTATGAACTGCAGCTATAATGAAACAGAGCAACTGCTGACTTAAATTCAGTTGTATTACCTACTGACACGCGCGCGCACACTTACACTTACATTACACACGCGCGCACCGCACACACACTCACTTACTCACACATTAACTCGTTAGTAATGGTATCGTTATTTTACTGCTAGTTTAAGTTTTTTTTTTTTTTTTTCATATGATTGTAATTTTTTGTAATATTTTTTCTCTTTTTAATATTTTTGTAAATTCTTTTATTTTGTGTGTATTAAGTTTTACCTATTTTAATTAATTAATATTAATTAATTAAATACGTTAAGGAGAGTGCCCTGATTCCCAAGATACAAGTTTACTTAGTTTGGGAATCAGGAACTACAACTTTTTAAATTATTTGTTTTGTGTGAAAATAAACAATTTTTATTTTATTATTATTTTTTTGTAATTTGGTGTAATAATATGCCATCTAGAGCTGTTCGGCTTCAGCGGCCGCATCTCTCCTAGTCGTATGGACCCTTAACTTTGTCGCTTCTTGTGTGCCCACCAATGACGCACATACGGCATTGGCGTCATTTTGCCAACAACCTGTATACATGTATCATCATCATATCAGCCGAAAGACGTCCACTGCTGGACAAAGGCCTCCCCCAAGGATATCCACAATAGCCGGTCCTGCGCTGCCATATACATATGTATAATTATGTATGTATAAGCATATGTACGTATATTTGATGATTATATATCGGAGAAAGTTATTTGTAAGGGCCACCGCCATACCATGCAAAAGTGACAAGCTGCATAAGATTATTTACATCCAGTACCTATTCAACGTGTTTCAATACTACGAAATTAGCTTCTCAAGTAACCTTATTCCGGCTAAAATACACCGGAAAAGCGTTTTAATATCAAGTCCAGTTTTCTAATTCCGAGTTAGAGAAGTAGTAAAATATTTTTTAATATTAATTAATAAATAAACTAGTTTTTATCTTTCAAATTATACATTAAAAATGATAATGAATAATAAATATTAATTGCAAATTCTTTGAATAAATATATGTATATAAAGCTCAGTCTGATTTATAACAGGACGCAATAATAACAACAATTTATCTTCTGTTTCTCCATACAATGAATGAGTAAAGTACCCAAATACTTAGACAATATTTGGCGCGCTATATTTAGCCACAGTGTACTTCGGTAATAGATTTTTTAATTGATGAGTTATTTCTTTAATCATAACTAAACTAATAAAATATACCGTCCATTAAGCATTTCCGTGGTACAGCGGAATTTGAAAGTAACTAAAATATTTGGCACCTAATGCCGCGCTATTTTGAAAATTTATTTCTCTTCAATTTGTGAATAAAATACTCAAATTTTAAGTGTTTTCGATAAAATATATAACTCTTCCAACATTCGAACTAAACAAACACGCATCAACATCATCGGCCTGATATCGGCCACTGCTGGGTAAAGGTCGCCCCCACAGGTGTCCACGGTGTGGCCATTTGGAGGGTGTTGCCGCAGTGGCCGCGCTTGGCGGTGACGTCGCGCGTAGGCAGGCGGTAGATCTCACGCATGACGTTCGAAGCCAGCTGCCTCAGCTGACTAAATCCCCCATTTGCTCGTACAAACACGAAAAAACCAATTATTAAATAAATAAATAAAAAAGGTTTTTATTCACGTAGACTTTAAAAAAACGCTTGTAAATAGTTGTAGAACATGTTTGTAGTAATACCTATAATTGTATACATTATTATTTCTAGTTACATAGATATTTAGGTACACGTATTGTATGAAAACATTTATAAAATTTATTTTATAATAGCAATCATATTTAGCTAGCTTGTATTAAGTTATTGTCAAAAGATTATGTTTAAGTTTAATTATAAAAATGTATAGTTTTGGCTATATTTTACTACATATTGTCTGAATTATTTATTATTATGGCGGACCTTGTGTTAATAACGACGGTCGCGCTTTAATGCTACCACCGGATCCAATGCGCCCCAACTGAGAAGACCCAGCGAAACAAACTCAGTAGGTTCATCTACTACCGGTTTCAACACGGCCCAGTTGAGACGGTCCGGCGAAAGATATTCAAGCGGGCATGAACACGGGATTTTGTCCACTTAAAATAATTATGTAGTAGGCAAACACAATATCTGCTCGATCGGTGACAACCGATCGAGCAGATATTGTGGTACATAATTTAGATATTGTGGTACATAATTATTTGGATGAATATTAAAATTTAAATATTAATTTTATATTATATTTAGGAAACAGAAGAAAAACATCGAAACAATAACATTATTCATTTTGAGACAGAGTCAATAAATTTAAATTTAGTATATGTCAGCAATCATATTACAGATAGTCACAGATAGTTCTCGTAACTCAACAAATTAGCCATGTCTATATGGCTACAAGATCTCCAGCGAGCTATGTGCAGGTAGGTGGTGAGCGCCAGGCGTCTTTGTCATCAAATCAAATCAGATCAAATCTTTATTTGCTCAAATATGGTACATAAGATCTTATTGAAAAGTTATATCCAACATATTCTGACCTGAAGTCGTGCAAATATACGAGTACATATAGTTTTGAAACTTAATCGATTAATTAATCGATGTACTCTTTAGTTGTATAATAACCCCTAGCCATAAGTACACGTTTAATATGTGTCTTGAAACTTGTGTCAGGCAGATCAGTAATATGAGTAGGAAGCTTGTTATAAAACCTAATACAATTTCTTAAAAATGATTTATTCGTTTTGCTGACTCTACGTCATACGTATGCGACACATGAAAAGAACTTGTAAATTGTTTGAAATAGCCGTTATCCCACTCGTACTTATCCCTCGGATATGAGTGCCTTTACCCTAGAGTTACCTTCCAAGTAATTAACCGGACGGAGGGCCACTAAGCAATATCCATGTGACTACATTTCAGATGGAAAGAGGGCATTGCAATCTACGGAATTACGATTGCCAGCTTACTTAATCCCGACAATGTAGAAAGATGGTATGTGTTTGTCTGTATGCGTTAAGACGTATACATACGTATAGTGTACCCGATTTGGGTAACGGGTAATACGGTGACCTCAAGACGGATAGGTCTGTCTGTAAGTGTTGATGCGGTCGCGGGGGACTTTATTGAAATATTTACAGCTCGTCTTTCCGGTGCACGTTTCTGGCGGATAGGTTAGTGGCTAATACGACAAATGTCAGATCTGAATATTTGCGATAACTTAAATAGTGTGTTGTGTGTTTTTTGTGTTGAGAACATAATGTTGGATATACTGGAGGTACAGGGAGAAATCAGGAGAGTGTGGAAGATTAATAGAGTACCCGTAGCCCCAAAGTAGTTGCGAGCACCGGTAGCATACCGTTTCGGTTTGCTACCGGTGCGGTGCTCGCCACTAGCCTACTAATAGCCTGAACCTTATCCGTGCCCATACATATCTAGCCCTTCAAAGAGCTGCTACCTTCAATACTTAGCACATTATTACTCGTACAATGAGAGTTAGCAGAGAACTAATAAGGCAAACACCCATCTACTTGTATATAATAAAATATAAATAAAATCAGCCTCGTCTAAGCCAAGTGAGTGGGAGTACAGACTATGTCTGGGAAATAATAACAATAATATGACTTGGGACTGTCAGCTGATCCCTTGGGGGCAGAGCCTGTACGTACCATGGCAACTGCGCAACTCATATAAACATTCTTATACCTATATTTTAAAATACATACATACATAATACTATTGATCAATTACAGCGCGACACAGAACCAATAATCCTGCTTGTCACACATAGATTTGTCCTGGGTGTGGCCCAAACCCCTATCGCAAAAGACATACAGAAGAGATATAAAATCATTATTTTAATACATTAGGCATACTCCTCGTGAGGACGTGGTCGAAACAAATACTTGTATTGAATAGTCCTGGACTTCCTGGGGGTAGCGTAGTATACTCTTTATTCTGTGGTAGCGTCATGAAATGCGTTGTAGCAGGTGGGTGGCGGTCGGGGGCGGGGCGCAGTGCGCGAGCGCGTCGCTGCGCACCGAGCTCGCGCACAGTTGCGCCGCCGCACGCACGCTCGACGCACGCGCCCGCGCGCGTTCTGACCGCACGCGAAACACTCGCATTATGAGCCAAGGCAAGAGGAAGCTCTCCTTCCTGGGCTTTGCCCCACAGGTGAGTACCAACCATACACATTATTTCAAAGGCGAAGGTGTACTGAAGTAGGTAATAAAGCAAGGCGTGCTAGGTCGGAAAACCTCCTCGCGAGCCCAAGACTACTGGTCCCATTCGAATATTCATATTCGGTGGGAACAGAAGTTTATGGGACGGTGCACGCCGGGCGCAGGTAGTAATCGTTTCTCGGAATGGGATTATTCCCACGTGAAAGGGTTACTGCTTGTGGCTAATATTCCGACACATGGGGGGGGGGGGGGCGGAATCTGCCAAGATCCTGTGGTCGTATCTTGGCGGACCTTCCATACATCATCCATGTATGGTCGGAATTCCGCGACGACCACCCGCGTGTTTGTGCCGTGCGCGGGGACCCGTACGGGGGGATGAAGGAGTCCTGGAGGTTGAGTCGGTGGGGGGTCGGGCAGTTGTTATCCCCCACCCGCAACACGCCTCTTTGGTCCGGATTTCCCCTTACACGGGCGGTCGGGGTCTAGCCGGGCCCCGATCAATCGGCTGCGACGTCCGGTCAGACGGCCGTCAAGGCTAGCCATGGGTAGGCGTATCTGCAGGTGGCGTCTGGGCTGGCGCCGTGTGCCGGTCTGCAGACGAAGGCGCGCGCCGTGCTGGACGTTGGGCTGTCCAGTATCGGTTCGCGTTGGAGGTCTCGCAGATTGGCATAATCCCATGGCTATACCGCCCAATATCCCTGGTGCTCGTAGAGCATCCCCTTTGAGGGCTCGGTGGAGGGTGGGGAATTGGGTTGGTGAACGCTATTTTGACATTTATGGAAGGAAAAAAAAAAGGAAATTCACAAAGCCCAACCAATAGTTAAGGTTATTGCCTTAACTAATGAGGAGTTAGCGGGTTTGCCAGGTCTTGTGCACCCCGTACCAGAAGCAGAGACGGCAGCTAAGGCCGTCACAAAGAAGAAAGCCGTCAGGAAGGTCCGGGAGACCTTTTCCCGCCCGGCCACTCCGGTTCCAGGAGCATTGCGGGAACACGCCGCGGGCTCGGAGAGCGACAGCTCCCTTAGGTCCGCGGTGTCAATGGAGTCCCTGGATAGCCGAGCGGATACTCCGGGGGGGAAACGCCGGATCACCGCGGAACAGGGTGGGCGTCCAGTGAAGGCGCCCAAATTAAGGAAGACTAGCGGGAGCTTACTGGAGCTAGAGAACCAGAGGCTGCGCTCCCAGCTGGCCGCCCTGGAGGCGCGTGTGGCCGCCATGTCGGCGGAGATAGCGGAGCTTCGCCGGGGTGAAGTTGGAAATTTTTCGCCTCTGACGTCTCCATCCCGGCCGTCGGAACCTGCTCCGCAATCACCGCCGACGTTGAGATCGTCTCCGCCGCCAGCACCGGTTATCTGCGCTCCAGCATTGCCACATCAGGCCTCGGCAACACAGAGGAGCAATTTGAAAGCTCCTCCTTCGGTTCGTGCCCGGGAAGATCAGGCCTCTCCAGAAGAGAGGTTTGCGGCCATAATGGACCGCAAAATTAGAGAAATGGGGCGCATCTGGGACCAACGTCTGGTCCAGATGCGCCAGGAGGTCATGGCGGAGATCTTCCCGGGCAGGGCCATTCGCCCGCCGCTCGCTGGGAGCGCAGCACCGCCCCAGTTGCCACCCATCGCGAAGGCCGCGACGGGCGGAAAGCGGGGTGGCCCACGTCTGAGACAACGGGCTGCCGCTGCGGAGGCTGCTGCGGCTCGAGCTGCAACGATGCCGGTGCGGTCAGCGCCACCGCCACCCGCCGAGGGCACATGGGCCCAGGTGGTGGGCCGAAAGGCTAGGGCCAAAGCTGCCCGATTGAGTCAGCCACCGCCGCCTCCGCCTCCAAAGAGGCCGATAGCACTGCCGCGACCTCCACCAACCGCGGCAGTGACTATTAACCTGCCATCGACCTCGGCCACTACCATGGCTGAGGTCATGAAAATGGCAAGGACCAAGGTCCAATTGACGGACCTTGGCCTAGAAACGGGCCTGCGCCCTAAGAGGGCTTTGACCGGGGGTCTCATTTTGAGAATACCCGGTCCAGAGGGATCCGCGAAGGCGGAGGCCCTCACATCTCGCCTTAGGGAAGCCTTGGCTGAGACGGGTGCAGTGGTGGCGCACCCTGTGGCGATGGGGGAGCTCCGGGTGCTAGACCTGGACGACTCCACCGACCCCACTGAGGTAGCTGAAACAATAGCCACGACGGGAGGTTGCGCCGTCGCCGACGTAAAGGTCGGCGAAATTCGTTATTCCCCGTCGGGCTTAGGTTCGGTGTGGGTTCGGTGCCCACTAGTGGCCGCCCGCAAAATAGCGGTAGTCGGCCGAGCACTAGTGGGCTGGATGTCGGTCCGGGTGGTGGCGCTTCCACCCAGAGCTCTTCAATGTTACCGCTGCCTGGAGAGGGGGCATGTCAGGGCTCGGTGCACCGGGTGCGACCGGAGCGCGTCGTGCTTCGTCTGTGGCCAACAGGGCCACAAGGCGAAGGAATGCACGGCGCGCGCCCCTAATTGCGTGGTGTGTGCCGACCTTGGCAGGCCAGCAAACCATCGCCTGGGCAGCGGTAGGTGTACGCCACCAAAACGAAAGGGAGCGGGACGTCCTGCCACGTCCGCTCCTACATCGTCGCGGTCCAACGAACCGGGTTCTGGCCCCGGTGGGGTGTCTATGGAGGTCTAAGAATTCTTTCCCCCCCAACTTATTTTGCAGGGCAACTTGAACCACTGCATCGCTGCGCAAGCTCTTCTTGCGCAGACGATTGCTGAGCGTTCGGTTGCCCTAGCGATAGTGGCGGAGCCTTACTCCGTTCCCGACCACCCTCGTTGGTTCGGGGCGGATGGGGGCCTCGTCGCCATTTATTGGGCAGGGGGGGAATATGACCCCCATTGCACACTCCTGGCCAAGGGGCCCGGATTTGTCGTCGTGGAGTGGGGACCAGCAGTCGTGGTGGGCTGCTACATCTCCCCGAATTGCGGCCTCGCAAATTTTGAGGCGTACCTTGACGGGCTAACGAGCCATATTAGCTCTTACCAGTCCCGTCCGGTACTCGTCCTGGGTGATTTTAACGCCCACTCTAGTGTGTGGGGCGATGCCCGGGACGACGTTCGAGGGGAGTCACTGCTGGAATGGGCCGCCGGACTGGACCTCCGTCTTTTAAATCGGGGTTCAGTCAGCACCTGTGTGCGGTGGCAGGGGGAGTCGATCGTCGACTTGACGTGGGCGACTCCCCCGGCCATGCACCTGGTCTCGGGGTGGAAAGTTGCGGAGGAAATTGCCACGCTGTCGGATCACCGACACATACTTTTCAGCGTGGCCTTCCGTCCGCCCCGAGGCGGCCCTGACCGCAGTAGTGTTGTCCCACTGCGGCGCTGGTGCCTACGCCGCTTGGACCGCGACATGCTGATGGCTGCCGCCGTCGCCATCGCCTGGGGGGCGAGCGAGGGTGGAGAGAGGATCCCGTCCGATCCCAATTCGCAAGCGGGCTGGTTCCGGGGCATCATGTCTCGCATCTGCGACACGTCGATGCCCCGGATCCGTCCGGGTGACAGACGAGGCTCGCAGTATTGGTGGTCGGCCGAAATCGCGCGACTCCGTTCGGAGTATGTCGCAGCGCGTCGCCGACACCAGCGGGCCCGTCGGAGGAGGCGAGCCAATGCCGAAGAGGCTGCCGGAGCGCACAGGGCGTATCAAGTCGCCGTCAAGGCGCTATCCGTTGCGATAGCGGAAGCCAAAGCTCGGTCCTGGAACGAGCTCATCGAGGGACTGGATAGGGACCCATGGGGGCGCCCGTACAAAATGGTACTGGGCAAGCTCAGACCGTGGGTCCCTCCGTTGACGAGTACCCTGGACCCGGATTTCCTGAGGAGGGTGGTAGACACCCTCTTCCCTAGGGTCCAGGACAGTCCCTCGGACCCTCCGTCACCGTCGTACCATGATTGGGACGATCAGTTGGAGGTGACGGAGGGGGAGTTGGACCGAGCAGTACGGCGACTTGCGGCCCGTAATACCGCCCCTGGCCCGGATGGAATACCGGGCAGGGCGTGGGTTTGCGCCCTGGCAGTTCTGGGGGACCGGTTGAGGCAACTGTTCACCAGCTGTCTCCGTAGTGCCGTGTTCCCCGCCTGCTGGAAAGAGGCAAGGCTTGTGCTTCTGCAGAAGCCGGGCAGGACCGCCGATTCTCCCTCGGCGTTCCGACCAATCTGCTTGCTGGACGAGGCGGGCAAGCTCTTTGAGCGTGTCATAGCCGCCCGTCTCAGCGAGCATCTGTCGCGCGTTGGCCCCGACTTATCGGACAACCAGTTCGGTTTCCGGCAGGGACGTTCGACGCTGGACGCGATCAACCGCGTCCGCGCCCTGTCGGAGCCCGCCGTTCGGGCGGGGGGGGTGGCGTTGGCGGTGAGTTTAGACATCGTCAACGCCTTCAACTCCGTCCCCTGGCGGGCGATACGGGAGGCACTGGTACATCATAACGTGCCTCCCTATCTCCGTGGTATAGTCGGGGCATATTTGCGCGACAGGACGATCAAATTCGTCGGTCGGAACGGGATTGAGATCCAGAGGGAGCTCTCCTGCGGGGTTCCTCAGGGGTCCGTGTTGGGACCTCTGCTATGGAACCTCGCGTACGATGCGGTCCTGCGGATAAGCCTCCCTCCCGGAGTGAGCGTCGTCTGCTATGCGGACGACACGCTCGTCATAGCCCGGGAGGTAAGCTTCCAGCGGGCGGTATGGCTCGCCGAACTCGGAGTTGCGTGTGTCGTCGCGGCCATTTTGAGACTGGGCCTTCGGGTAGCGCCTCACAAGACCGAGGCGCTATGGTTCCACGGCTTACGCCGTAAGGTGGAACCACCCAGTATGTCGATGCGTGTAGGTGACGCAGAGGTCAGGGTGGGGCGGTACATGAAGTACCTGGGCCTCACCCTAGACAGCCGATGGGGCTTCGAGGAGCATTTCGAGCGTCTGGCCCCCCGAGTGCGCCGGGTAACCGGTGCGTTACACCGGCTTTTGCCGAACCTCGGGGGTCCCAGGGAAGAAGTTCGCCGCCTCTACGGAGGTGTCGTGCGATCCATGGTCCTGTATGGGGCGCCCGTCTGGTCTGAACGCCTGACGGGCGCCTCCCGCTGCAGGGCTATTTTGAATAGCCTGCAGCGTGTGGTGGCCATACGGATCGCACGAGGATACCGGACGGTATCCTTTGAGGCGGCGACACTCCTGGCGCGCTTTCCGCCGTTTGATCTCCTGGCGGCAGTCGACGCGACGGTTTACACCGAGATCCGCGTCCGCCGGGAGAGCGGTGAGGCGCCAGAGCAGACGCTCATTGCCTATAGGCGGGATGCACACCGGCGCGTACTTACACAGTGGCGCGCACGGCTGGAGTTACGCCTGAACGCGCGCCAACGTGCCGTCGGTGCTATCCTGCCTCACCTCGAGGCCTGGGTGGGAAGGAAGGGCGGTTACGTCACCTACAGACTGACACAGATACTCACCGGACACGGGTGTTTCGGTGAGTATCTGTGCCGGATCGGCCGAGAAGCGACGACACATTGTCACCATTGCGGGAGCGACCTGGACTCTGCCCAGCATACGCTGGAGGAGTGCCCGGCCTGGGAGACCGAGAGACGAGTCTTGGTCGCTGAGATCGGACGGGATCTTTCGCCACCAGCAGTCGTGTATGCGATGCTGGCTGGCGACTCCACCAAATGGGACGCCGTGGTCTCCTTCTGTGAGGCAGTTTTGCTGCAGAAGGAGGCCGCCGAACGGGATCGGGAAAGAGCCGATCCCGCTCGTAGGCGGAGGAGGCGTCGGGGTGGCGGCGGCAGCCGTTAGCCCAACTCCCCTCGGGGCTGCGGTGGCAGTATGAGAAGTGTCCTCAACTGCCGCCACGTGCAAGCAGCCCCGGGAAGACAGCGAACTGTTTGTGGCGCAGTCGCTGTGCCGTACTGGCAGGAGTCGGCAAATGGGGAGGGCAACCCACAGTCCTCCCCGGGTGCGTGTCCCGACCATCTGGGACACGGCGCAAAAGGGGGGCACCGGAGCAGCATACCCGCGTTCCCGGGGCTCCCCCTATCAGGCGCCAGAAGAAGTCCACGGCAGGTTAGGTTTAGTCGGTGCGAGTCCGACATACCCACCCGCAGACACTTTTTGCGGGTGGCATGCGTAGGCATTCCCCCTGCCTAATAAAAAAAAAAAAAAAAAAAAAAAAAAAAAAAAAAAAAAAAAGGTAATAAAGCAAAACGACGTGACTGCTAAAGAAATTTGTATTTATATATTTTTTTAATATGAAGTTTGTGACATTATTCCCGCATTAGACATACATACGTATGGTAGCCAAGCAGTGAAAAAATCTCTCGCTCTAACGGTGGTTTGCCTGCACTCTGACGCTGACGTATACCGCAGGTGGTCACCTCTATTGTATATTTCCCAGTACTGCGAAGCAAAGTAGTCGGGAAGCGTTGCAGTAGAGGATTAAATCTCAGGGAAAACTCGAGATGTTACCGCCGCGCCGGCACGTAGCACGTAGTAGTAGGTGCTACGTCGCGCTGGACACCGCACCATGCTACGCACGTAGTGGTTACTCACGTAGTATAAAAGGTGTAACAAAATAAACGTCAATTTCGTAGATATATTCATGTCGACACATTTTTACACCTACACAGCAGGAGTTTGAGCAAAAAGTAGTAAAACACTTTTACTTTCCTTACAAACATGTTAATCAGCTGAACTATTTAACCGATTTAGTGTGTAAAAGAATCAACATTTTTCTAATCTTTTTGTAAAAACTGAAACAGGCAACAGTTTGTAGGATTAGGTAAAGCTCCATAAGGATTTGTTGCTACCTTCTATAAAGATAGTTATGTAATTTTATCGAAGCCATGGTCGATGCCTTGCGATGTTAGTTATAGCCCATGTGTTACCATAGAATACAAGTAGCCATGACGATTCATTTGCAGCAACCCGTTTGGTACATTACGAGTTTTCATATAGCAGGCTGGTGCACAGCTCACTATATTATCGAGTTGCTACTCGCTGAGGCCAACTGTTGGAAGGTGGTCAGCACGCCGCCAAACTATAACAGCTAGCCACGAAGTCATATCGCAGAGAAAATGTTTTATTTAAAAGTTCTACTAATTATTTTGCATTTGCTTCTATGTATCAAAACGTTATTGACATATTTCTACTAAAATACAAAGCATGTACAATATGCGACATATATTACGTCAAGTCCGATTAGCAAAACTTAATGCTATGTACTGTGTAGCGATAACATTGTAGATACCAAAATATAGGTTTTTAAATAAAATTATATAAATTCGTATTCCATGTTAAAGAAAAAATAATGCATTCCTGTGTATTCCATTTCACTTATGAGCTCAGAAAAATCTAATATTTATGATGGTAGCATTAAAGGGCGACCGTCGTTTTAAACACAGTGTCCGTCATAATAATAATACTGAATTCGTACCTTACTATAGACAGAACCATTCAAACAATATGTGATAAAATATAAATTTCAATAATTAAACCTAAACATAATCTCCTTGATAATAACTTAATACAAGCTAGCTAAATATCACTACTATTATAAAATAAATTTTATAAATGTTTTAACAATCCGTGTACCTAAAAATATGTAATAAGTAACTAGAAATAATAACTGTGTTACTACAAACATGTTCTGAATATTTAAAGCGCTTTTTTAAAGATTACGTGAATAAAAACCTTTATATATATATATATATATATATATATATATATATATATATATATATATATATGTTAAACTATTGAAATGTGGTGGAATGCTTTCGCATGCCACACGCAAAAAGTGTCTGCGGGTGCGTTTTTCGGACTTGCACCGACTAAACCCACCTGCCGTGGACTTCTCTTGGCGCCTGATGGGGGGGTCCCGGGAACGCGGGTATGCTGCTCCGGTACCCTCCTTTAGCGCCATGTCCCAGATAGTCGGGTCACGTACCCCGGGAGGGCTCCTTTGGATTGCCCTCACAGCGAGTGCGCCACAGACACATCGCTGTCATCCCGGAGCCGCTTGTACGTGGCGGCGCGGCACGTTGCGTTGGTGCGCGCCACTGAGTTGGGACGCGCCGGTGCGCATCCCGTCTAATTGAAATGAACTGTTGTGCGTATTCATTTTGTTTAATTAGAGCGGTTGTCGTTTAATATTAGGTCTTTACCTATGAAATTGCCGTTCTGCAGTACTGGCCATTTCAAATCAAAATAATTTTTGTTTGGCTAAGAATTCTAATTTCAAATTAATTTTATTTTAAAAACATGGATTCTTTTTTCCAAAAGTAGTCATTTCTTTATTGATTAGTGTTACATTTTCATCGCATTTCAATCTTTTTCGTCATCATGGATACGTTAAAAATTCGAGTAATTATGGAATATGAGTACCGTCGTGGCAGCAACGCGGCACAAGCGGCACGCAACATCAACGACGTTTACGGAGCTAACACTACAAACCAACGCACCACCTGTTATTGGTTTGCTCGCTTCCGTTCTGGAAATTTCGACCTGAAAAATGAACCTCGCGGTCGTCCGAAGACTTTGGTCGACAATGACGAATTAAAGGCGGTTGTGGAAGCTGATGATACACAATCTACGGCTGAATTAGCAGCAGCTTTCGACGTTAGCGTCAAAACAATATTGGTCCATTTGCGTCAAATTGGCAAGGTAAAAAAGCTTGACAAATGGGTGCCCCACGAACTCAATGATCGCCAGCGCGAAGTACGCGTCGAGACGTGCCTTGCACTGCTCAACAGACACACAAATGAAGGAATTTTGAACCGCATTGTTACCTGCGATGAAAAATGGATTCTGTTTGATAACCGCAAGCGCTCAGCAAGTTGGTTGGATCCTTTTTTTTTTTTTTTTTTTTTTTTTTTTTTCGGGGTGGAAAATCCTGCATGGATGTCCTCCGCCTTGGGGGAGGCGGAGGGGTCTGTCAGACTCCTACTGACTAAAAACCACCCCGGTGTTCCATCTCACACCTGCGCCGGGGGTCGCGGGAACAAACGATACTTCCGCAACCCCCGGCTGGTGCTGGCCCATGTTTGCGGGCCTCCTCGCATTAGCGGGGGGGGAGTGAGGTGTTAAACTCCCCCCGCAACGTCTAAGAGGGGCGCGCGTGGAACACGTCGCGCCGCCGCCTCGGGTCCAGATGTGTAGTGGGCGACGGACGCCCCCGAGTCCGTCGCCCCTGGACCCATTTAGGGGGGCTGGAAGAGGGCGTTATCCGCCCTCCGCCGACGCCCGGTGCGTCTGCTGCGGGCTGGGTGAGAGGATGTGATCTCCCTCTCCCTTTCCGCAGCTTCCTTCCGCGAGATGACTGTCTCGCAGAAGGAAACCACCGCGTCCCAGGACTCTTCGCCGCCAACCATCGAATTCACGACGGCCGGCAGCGACAGGTCACTGCCTACTCCAGAAATGAGGGCACGGCGCTGCTCCTCCCAAGCGGCACACACTGCCAGCGTATGCAGCGCCGTGTCCTCCCGACAGTCGACGCAGTGGTGACACCGGGCGTCCGGCTCCCTGTTTATGCGACACAGGTACTTCCCGAAGCAGCCATGCCCCGAGAGTACCTGCGTCACCCGAAACGACAGGGAGCCGTGCCTCCTCCCGAGCCAACGCTCGAGTACCGGCCGGACCGCCTCGATAGTGACGAGGCCGGCGGTTGGGCGCGATAGCCTGTCCCGCCATTCCGCCACCAGGGCCTCGCGAAGCTGCGACCGACGCAGCCCCATGTGTTGCTGCATCGGCCTCTCGCCTTGTGCCAGCATCTCCTCGCGCCACCGGTACAGTGACGCGAGTACTTTCGCCTCGAGGTCCCAGGGCGGGGATCCGGCCAGTACACAAGCCGCCTCGTAGGAGACCGTGCGATACCCCCTGATAACTCTGACGGCCATAGCTCTCTGCGGTCTCCGCAGAACAGCTATGCTACCGGCCGTCAGGTCAGCCGCCCAGATCGGAGCCCCGTACAGGGCCATCGATCGCACGATCCCCACGTACAGCCGCCTACAGGCTGCGCTCGGGCCCCCCAGATTGGGAAGCAGCGTTGACAGCGCCCCAGCCGCGCCCATCAGCTTGGGCACCAGCCGCCGGAAGTGAGGTCCGAAGTCCCACCGGCTGTCGAGCACCAATCCCAGGTACTTCATGGTAGGCTCGACAGCGATCCGGACCCCCCCAACCACTATGTGTGATCCGGCGGGTGGCGCCCTGCGGGGACCATGGAACATCATGGCCTCCGATTTGTTGAGGGCCACCTCCAGGCCGAGGCGCCGGATGCGGCTCACCACCTGTGAGACCGCCGCCGTCGCCAGCAACGCTGCCTCCCTGTGCGAACTCCCACGGGCCGTGACCAGCGTGTCGTCCGCATAACACGTCAGGTCCACGCCCGTCTGGAGTTCGCCCCTCAGCACCCAGTCGTAACCGATGTTCCACAGGAGCGGGCCCAAGACTGAGCCCTGCGGAACACCGCACGACATAGGGTGCCGTTGTCCGCCATCCCGTCCCACGTAGGTGACACACCTCTCTGCCAGGTAAGCCCCAACGATGTGGCGAAGGTAGGAAGGCACCCGATGATACCGCAGTGCCTCCCGAATGCAACTCCAGGGCAGGGTGTTGAAGGCGTTGGAGATGTCCAAGGACACCGCCAACATCACCCCACCCCGGGACACCGCTTCCTCCGCCAGGCCTCTCACCCTCGACACAGCGTGTATGGTAGAGCGCCCATGCCGAAAGCCGAACTGGCTCTCGTCCAGGTCTGGCCCCTCTCCGCACAAGTGGCCGACGAGGCGGGCTGCGATTATCCGCTCAAGCAGCTTGCCAACCTCGTCCAGCAGCACTATGGGCCGGTACCCAGACGGTGAGTCCGCAGGGCGCCCCGCCTTTCTGAGCAGGACCAGACGACCAGATTTCCACAAGGTGGGAAACTGGCCCCGCTCAAGGCACGCTGTGTAGAGACCTCTCAGTTGGGGACCCAGCTCCTTCAGAGCGAGGGCCAACGCACAGCCGTGAATCCCGTCGGGCCCCGGAGCCACGTTTTTGGCCCGGAGCCGCATCACGGCCGCCCTCAACTCTTCCTGTGTCACCCCTGGGACGCTGATGGCGTTCTCATCTGTAGGCTCTGCGGCTGTGGGCAAAGCCATCGGCGGTGGCGTGTGCTCCGCTCTTGCCGGGAAGAGGGCTGCCACTACTTCCTCCAGCAGCTCGGGTTGGAGACTCTCCGTGAGTGGAGGCGCCGCGGCTCGAAGTTTCCCACGAACCGCACGATAAGGGCGCCCCCACGGATCTCCATCCAGAGTCTCCAACATCTCCTCCCTGGCTCGCGTCTTGGCTTCGCCGATGGCCAGCCGCAGAGCCTCCTTCGCCGCGCGGTACACCTCATACCGCGCGGCCTCTTCATCAGGGACCCGACGACGTCTCCTCCGGTATCGGGTGTACTGGCGCCTGACCGCCACGCACGCGACGCGCAACTGTGCGATCTCGGCAGTCCACCAGTACACCTGGCGCCTTCCTGTCTGTGTGTGGACCCGGGGCATAGACGCGTCGCAGATTTGCGTCATCGCCCCGCGGAACCACAGCGCCTCCTCTTCGACGTCGACGGGTCCATTCGTCGCCGACTCCCGGTACCAGGCCTGGACAATGGCGGCCTCCTCGAGAAGTTCCCTGTCGATGCGCTTACGCGCCCAGCGCGGACCGTCCACCCGCGGGGCCGGTGGACCGCGGCCGCCAGTGGTCTGGGCGGAGACGTCGAAACGGATGTACCGATGATCCGACAACGTCTCCACCTCCACAGCGACACGCCAGTCGCGGACACGGCTCGCGACAGCAGGGCTAGCGAACGAGACGTCCACTATTGAACCACCCCGCTGCCGCACGCACGTGTGGACCGACCCCCGATTTAGGACGGTCAGGCCAGTCGTGACCGCCCACTCCTCCAGCACCTCACCCCTGGCATCCGTCACCGGAGATCCCCACGCCGCAGACTTGGCGTTGAGATCCCCGAGCAACAGCACAGGGCGAGGGTGGAGTCGGCCTACAACGGCACCCAACTCGACAAGGAAATTCTCGAAGTCGGCGAGACTCTTGTTGGGCGAAAAATACGCCCCAACCGTACCAATGCCGTCCACGAGGGCTGCTACCCAGCCGTGACCTCGGGACGGGTGGACCAGAGCCCCGCCAATGATGGCCACCAAGCCGTCCAAGTCTCCCAACCAGTTATCCCTGGGGGGGACAAAGTACGGCTCGGCGACCACCGCCACGCGAATCGACCACTCCGCCATGCTCTGGAGCAAGAGATCCTGAGCTCTGGCACAGTGGTTGATATTGCCCTGGAGGAAATGGAACAGCGCCATTAGGCCGTGTCCATTCCCTCTGCACCCCTCTCAGGCCGGGAGTCGGCCGAAGGGCAGCCAGGCTGTCGGGGGGGTAAAGAGCCCCCGGCAGCCTTGGCTCCCTTTTTCTTCTTCTTGTTGGTGGTAGCGCCACAGGCCTTTCCGCCCGCTCTGTGCCCCGCGGGCCTCCCTGCAGCTGTACAGAGGCTGCAGTTTGGCGCCGCAGAGCACTGGGCCGCCTTGTGGCCGGGCTGGCCGCAGCGATAACATTCCTCGCTGCGGTCCGTTTCAGCAGTGCACCGCGCCCGGACATGCCCAATGTCCAGGCATCGGTAGCACCGCATAGCCCTGGGCTGTACCAGCTTGACCCTGGCGGCAACCCACCCCACCAACAGTCGCCCAGCACTGGCGACCTTATTCGCCGCCGCCACCGGACACCGCACCCAGATGAATCCGAGTCCGGAGGCGTCGGCGCGAATGTCGCCCGTCCGCACATCCTCGGGTCGACATCCACCGACCCGGGCTACGGCCGCCAGGACCTCAGCTGGAGTCGCCGAGTCATCCAGGCCGTCGACGCGGAGCTCCGCGGTCTTCACCGGCCTGGACACCCGGACGTCATCCGGGTTGAGGGCCTCTCTCAACTTGGCGGCCAGCATGTCCGCCTTCTCCCCGCTGGAGTCACCCGACACCTCAAGCAGCCGCGCCCCCGTAACCGCCGACTTCATCCTGAAGCCGGACGGTGTGCCAAGGTCGGGGAACGCGACTTTGGCTTTTGCCTCGGTCAGGACCGCCTTATACGTGATGCCCCTTTCGATGGCTCCGGGCTGCAGTGTTATCACTACAGCCGCGGAGCGTGGGGCTCTGACCCTAGGCGGTCCCTGTGCCTTCTTGGGTGCCGGTGCTCCAGCGGGTGCTGGCGCTGGTGGCGCCGCCTTCTTCGTTTTGCGGCCCCTCTTGACAACCGTCGTCCAGGCCTCAGTGCTAGGCCCAGGCGCTGCCGCCGGAGGCGCCGCTGGAGGTCCCGCTGTCCGGGAGGTCGGCATTTGGGACGCGGGCTTTGAGGCCACTATCCTCCCTGATCCCGGTTTAGCCGCCACAGCCGCCGCGCCCCGTTTATGGGACCCCTCCCGCCCTCGTCCATCCCCGGCGAGCGGAGGGCGGACGGACTCTGCCGGGAGGAGCCTCGCTTCTATGGCCTCGAAGCGGGCACCCACCATATTACCGCACTGCATCATGCAGACGCGGACGATCTTTTCGATCTCCGCATCCACAAGTGCAGGCGTTGACGAGGCTGACGATGGAACCGACGAAGGGGCCGCAACAGGAGAGGACCTGGTGACTGCGGGAGCTGTCCTTTGGGCGGTAACCTGCCTCTTGAGGTCCTCCAGCTCCGATCGGAGACGGCCGTTTTCCTCCCACAACTTCGCCGTCTCCTCGGTGCTAGTGCGATTGGCGAGGACCTCAACCGCCTCCCGGATGCCGTCAGCTGCCTCCTTAAGAGCTCGAGTGAACGTGCCCTTCAGGTTGCCCGATTTGGTGGCAACCCTCAGAACCACGTCCACTCCGTCCAAAACTTGGCGACTGAGCGCCACCGCCGATGGGCTCCCTCCAGCCATCCGCGCGGAGCGCTGCTCTCTGGCTCGTCGGGCCAGCTCACTGACCTCGTCAGCCGCGGCTTCCTTTCGCTGTGCCCGCCTAGCAGCGGCGGCCTCCGCACGATTGCTGCCCAGCAGGGAAGCAGTGGAGCCCCCGCTCGAGTCAGCCATGGCGAGCCCAGGGTCGCTCTCCGCGCCCTCCACGTGCTCCACTGGAGCTGCCGCAACGGAGCGACCCCGCCCGTCACGCTCTGGCATCCGAGCGATGACTACGCTCGGATCCGCGCGAACCTTTCCTCTCCGGGCCGTCGACACCTTTGCGGCCACCTGGTTATCCTTATTCAAGGACCCGCTGCGCTTCCTGTTATTTTGTCCGGACCTGGATCCGGACCGAGATCTGGAGGCGCACCCGCGTGTGTCCTCTTCGGACATTTGGTCTGCGGGAATAGGAGTGGCTGGACGGGACCTCGACCTCGTGGTCCGCTTGCTCCTCCTTGCACCGTGTGCCAACCCTTCCGGCACACCTTCGTCGTCTTCCATCGGGTGCGCAAAACTAGGCGTGCGCACCTTCTCCGCGGCTTCCGCGGCTTTATGGCTTGGGTTGCCCCCCCCAGATACGGTGGGGCTGCCAGATCCATGAGGACCTGGGAGGGATTCTCCAGCGGAGCTGGTACCCTCCTGGGGTAATTTGTTTACCAAAGCCGACATTTTTTTCATAACCATAAAAAATGCTACCCTTTAGACCAGATTGCCCCCTGGTCATACAACCCCTCGCTGGGCAGCTAAGCTTGGGGCGTGAGGGTTTGCTGTCTCTGAATACTCCCCTTCTAGTGAATAGAAGGGGGAACAGAGGCGTGAGATGTCGGAATATTCGCCACGGACGGTGGCTTATCCCCATGCAAGCACAGGAAAAAACCAGCGCCCATGCCCAGGGCACACCAATCCGAAAAACTTCCGTTCCCACCGAATATAAATATTCGAATGGGACCAGAAGTCTCGGACCACGAGGAGGTTTTCCGACCACGTGCCCCAAGTTGGTTGGATCCTGGTTCAGCACCTAAACAATGCCCTAAACGAAAACTTACCCCTAGAAAAGTGATGGTCACTGTTTGGTGGTCTAGCGCCGGTGTGATTCATCACAGCTTCTTACCAAACGGGGTGAGCATTACTGCAGATGTGTACTGTGAAGAACTGAGCACAATGATGGAGAAGCTGGCGCATCTCCAACCAGCATTGGTCAATCGCTCGTCTCCGCTGCTCCTGCACGACAACGCGCGACCTCATACTGCACAGCAGACGGTCTCCAAGTTGCAAGAACTGGGGTTGGAAGCTCTCCGTCATCCGCCCTACTCACCAGACCTTGCGCCTACAGACTACTACTTTTTCCAGAATTTGGATAACTTCTTGGCGGGAAAAAAATTCAATACCCGAGAGGCAGTACAAAATGCCTTTGAAGAATTTGTTGCCTCCCGTCCAGCTGATTTCTTTAAGAAGGGCATCAATAAACTGCCACTGCGATGGCAAAGATGCATTGATTGCATGGGTGATTACTTCGATTAATACAAATAAAAAAATTCATGAAAAAAATTCGTTTAAATTTTTTCATACAAAACGGCAATTTCATAGGTAAAGACCTATTATTATTTATTTTATTTTAATATTGTTGTCTAATTGCCATATTTTTCTTGCATAATTTTGAGATCGAATATGAAATTATAAAACACCCTAAATAAATAAACATTAAGTGGCCAGCTTAGCTCGAGCTAAGCTGGCCACTTAATGTTAGCCTAACGTAACCTGCGCCAGCGCACTGCGCGCCTCAATCAATCCTGTTACAGTTAAGAAAACATCACTATTTGAGTGATATTTTCTTAACTATAGAAGTAGTACCCATGCAGAAACTATAATGGTTGAACCTATTTTGCCTTTGATTGACAACATTAATAACTTAGGTTAAACCCACGATTAACAAAAAAAATCACAATATTTATAAATCATAGGGATAAGTTGTTGAATTTGGAATTTAAATAAGAACTAGATTTGGTACATTTTTAGGGTTTTTTTTTATAGTGAAAAATGTAGTTGTTCCCTTGTCGCTTTTGATGTGTGTAATTGTACATCCTATCATCTAGTTCACCCATGTTTGCATGAACCTTAATACAATTACAAGTTACTAGGATATCTATGTGCATTGAAGTAATGCATGTATGCAATGACATTTGAATTGAGTACCTATTATTTTAAATATTCGTAGAACTCGCATGTCTTCTCACTTTGCCATTTATTCTTCATCCCTTGCAGATCTCTACAAATAAATACAAATAATTTAGTTCAAAAAGCTCTGTCTAAGCTACATCCCCACTCACAGAACCTTATTCTCCAGCTGGGCACCTTTATGTCCGTGAGGTACAGAGGACTAATATACCTAATGCCAATATTGCTGCTCATTGTACAATTTATTATAATTTATTGCTAATTAAAAACAAATGTGTTTAAAGATATATACTTAACAAACAAAACAGTAGAAGGCAAAACAAGAAAATCAATAAATAAATCAATAAGTATGATTAATGATTAACTATGTATACGTAGCGAGTGACTTTGATAAATTTGGTTGTTGAATCCTTGGTACCAGATGATACAAGAAGGTTAAGTGAGTTCAACGGAAAAAATATAAGTTATTTAATCCAGTTGTTTAATTTTATTAATAATTTATAAATGAAGTTAATATTATTTATTTCCTCCTTCACCTTTTTATTATATAAAGTTCAACTCATGCTTATGGAGGTACAGACGATATAATTCTCACTCAGTAGGTAACTGGCATCGACAAAAAGTTTATATAACAAACGTAAAACCGTAAACTACAAGCTAACCGTAACCTAAACCGGGTCCGAAACCATGTGCGAAATAGCGCGAGGCGGTCAGAAAAAGATATATTACTTACATAAATCCCGAATTAAAAATTTATGCATATGTGCCAGTTTGTGACCTCATCACGCTGAACCACAGCTATCGAGGAAACTCGCTGTTTGTGGACAGCATTATAAGTTTTGGAGTGATTGTTCAGAAATGTGGTCATAATTCTCCCATTGATATATCCATCTAATTAGTTTATGTCCTAAATGCCTGGATACCGAGCTGTATCCGGGGACGCGCCGAGCCAGTTCCTGTAACACATACAGGTGTAGATAGCTACCATCGTTGCGTACTGGAGCCAGTTTTAAATAGAGATGTTTTGTTTATTGGCTCTGCCACAATTGTATACTCGTCGTACAGTTGAGAGGATACGAGTACGTCCCACGAACAAGCCGAGTGTAACATCTACGGACAGCGGCACTAAATTAAATAAAAATACACAAAGACTAGATACAATTTTAAATACATATGTACGTACATAGACTCACGCTTGTTTCCAAGAGGGGGAGGCAGAGACAACGGATTTCCATTTGTCACGATCTTTGCACACCTCTTTTACCTCGTTTACTGTCATTATATTATTCATACACGTTTGCTGGTTTAGCGGGTACTTCTGACCTGGCCTTTCTTGAGAACATCGCCGATTTGGTTAGAGAATGTTCTACGAAGTCTTCCCCTTGCGGTTGTCCCATTGACACAGGCCAGGTATACTTCTTTTGTCAATCTTCAATCATTCATCATTTCTAAATGCCCAAACCTTATCCCATCTCAGCATGCCTTATTCGATTTTATTTTAGTTTGAAACACTTCCAAAATGTCGTATTTTTCAAACAAACTTACATCCCCCAATTTACACCTTCAGGGGTAGAGTTCCCAAAAATTCTGAAATATACAATGTAGGTAATTTTAATTTTAACTGAAAGGCCAAACAAAAATTTTCACCCGTTTAAGGCCTAATACCATTGTCAGCTTCTCCTTATATATATTTATAAGGAGAAGCTGACTATGGTATTTGGCCTTTCGTTAAAAAAAATAGAAATATGTATTTCAGAATTTTTGTGAATTCCACCCCTAAGGGTGTATAATAGGGAATGCAATTTTGTATGAGAAATGTGACATTTTTTAACGACTAAAACGTCCGCGGGTACATTTGTCCCCGCGGCACGTAGACCGTCCTACGTCCCGGGTACTAAAGTCCCCGCGCGGCCCGCGCATTCACTAAGTTGAAATCAATGCCATCCTGTGGCAAACTGCGGCACTACTTGGTATTGAATCGAAGAGCCATAGTCAAGGGGATAGAGTATAGAATTTAAAAAAAATAAAGTGCGGCCGCCATAATGGAATGTCATAGAACAAAAACATTCGTAAAGTGGCGCCTACCAGTGACAGCTCTGTGAAATGGACATATTTCGCGCCAAGAGTTGTAGATTTCTTTTGAATGTTCCTTTGTAATTATGTATGGGATTTATAGATATTAATATATCATTTAAATTGGCCTTTCAGTTAAAATTAAAATGTATAATTTATGGTACCTACGTTAAATAAAGTATTTTTCTTATTTAGTTATTTGATTATGTTTATTTTTACATTTCCTTCTTTTTAACAGTTATTAAATATCTTTTTTATTATGGATATACCACAATATTGGTGTATGTCTTGTTACACACCTACTATACTGCTATTAGTTATTGTTCAGATCCTATCCATCCTAAGGTTGTCTGGAAGAGCAAGAGAAGACCACCCTTTGTACAACTTGTTTATGTAATATCCTATGAAATTTGTATTCTTATGGTGGACAATAAACAGTATTCTATTCTATTCTATATATATAAATAGGAAATTATTTATTTCCTATTTATATTTATAGAATAGAATAGTTAAGTAATTAAAGTGTAATTATAAGAAATAAAATGTTGCTTTTGTAAACGTGTGCAACGAGTGACAATACATACCTGTACCAGGGCCAACGAATGACTGATGTGCGGGACGCGATGAAATGGCGGCTTAGAGAATGTTGCCAGCAAAGTAAAGATGTGCTAGATTTGGCGTTATGGACATTTTTTTGTGGTACCCCGTTTTTCATCTTTCCCCCATTCACCCTTACCGTACTTAGAAATAGTAATGGCGTAGAATTGAACCGCTCTGTGCCCGCGGGCCTCCCTGCAGCTGTACAGAGGCTGCAGTTTGGCGCCACAGAGCACTGGGCCGCCTTGTGGCCGGGCTGGCCGCAGCGATAACACTCCTCGCTGCGGTCCGTTTCAGCAGTGCACCGCGCCCGGACATGCCCAATGTCCAGGCATCGGTAGCACCGCATAGCCCTGGGTTGCACCAGCTTGACCCTGGCTGCAACCCACCCGACCAACAGTTCATGGTTTTATACTATCGTACATGGTAGATACCAGTCTGCCACATCTTAAAAATAAATTAAAGTAAATGCTTGAGTTAAAACAAACTAAAGTTTAATTAAGTTATAACTTCAGAGGTGACTCGTTGAACACAGCAGACGACTACCGATAGCTGTGCCCCGCGGTTTATCGGCATTAAACTTTATAAATTATAGCCTATGCGTTAATTCAGTGTGTCAGCTAAATCCATTCCAAATTTTATTAAAGCCAAAGGCATCAGTTCCAGGTAAACGGTTCCTGGCTCAGGCCGCACTGTTCTCGTGTGGGTAAAGCATTCATTACAATTAGCTATGTGCCGTTGTGATCTATACATGGTTTTCAACTCGTTGTCGTTCTTGAAGTTTTGGGATATTTAAAAAAAAATATTTTGTCGGTGTTGTCTGTCTGTTATATATAACCAAAGAATTCTATAGACTGAAAAAAGTTAAGCGAAAGTGAGGGTGCACCGTCAAACTTAATAGTACACTTAATAACACTTTCCAGCCAAGTCAAACTACATAGCCTATATTGGCGTGTTGGGGTGGTTGGCAAATGCTTGCTTTTCACGCCGGAGGACGTGGGTTCGATTCCCACCCAGGACAGATATTTGTGTGCAAGAACATGTCTGTTTGTCCTGAGTCTGGGTATAATTATGTATGTAAGTATGTATATACAAAAGAATAGTGGTATGTGTAGTAGTTAAATCAGTTATCTGGTTTCCATAGTTAAAGCTCATAGCACAACATAGTGCATACACTAACACTTCCCAGCCAATACAATACATAATACATCGCAGTATGGTTTTAGACAAGGTCGTTCTACTCAAGATGCTATTACAGCTATGATTTCTGAGATTGTTGGTGGGGTTGATCGAGGACATAAGTGTCTTACAGTATTTCTTGACCTCAAAAAAGCTTTTGACACCGTCTCTGTACCTATCCTTGTACGCAGGCTCGAGAAAATAGGTATAAGAGGTACTGCTCTTTCGCTCTTTGAGAGTTACCTTCAGGATAGAAAGCAGCTAGTTAAAATCGATAACCACCATAGTGATGAAGAAACCGTAATTTTTGGTGTCCCTCAAGGGAGCGTACTGGGCCCAACATTATTTTTAGTGTATATAAACGGGCTTTGTGACCTTCAGAGTAATGGTGGAAAGATTTTCGCCTATGCAGACGATACGGCTGTAGTCTATTCAGGAGACACTTGGGAGGAGGTCCGCCGTTCTGCTGAGAATGGCCTAGCAGAAATAGCATTTTGGCTTAAAGAAAACTTGTTGACCCTCAACATATCAAAAACAAACTACATATGTTTTTCGCCCAGCATACGAACAAAACCAGATACAAATTATAACATCTTTATTCACAAATGCGCCACACAACACAATCAATTTGTCCCAAATTGTAACTGCCAAAGTATTAAACGAATGAGCTCTACTAGGTATCTTGGTGTTATAGTTGACGAGTGTTTATCATGGCATCCTCATATTGAAGCAACTATGAACCGTATAAGAAAACTAATGTTTATCTTCAAAACTTTGCGATACGTTATGTCTTCACAATTAATAAACAGGATTTATTATGCTCTGGCTCAATCAGTAATTACGTATTGTATAAATGTATGGGGAGGAGCTACCAAAACTAAATTCCTTGAACTGGAAAGAGCTCAACGTTCTTTGATAAAGGTAATGCACTTTAAACCATTCAGACATCCAACAAACGAACTATATAAAGACAGTGGTTTGTTAACAGTCCGAAAGCTATACATATTACAGGCTATCCTATACCTACACAAATCAATACCATTCAACCCAAATATCCAAGATAAAAGACGAAACGATATAGTAGCCAAATCACACAAGGTACAAACATCTTTTGCAGGTCGTCAGTATCTGGCTCAGACATCCTATATCTACAATAAAATAAATGCGAAGCTAAAGTTTCATCCCAAAGTCATGCATGAATGCAAAAGGGAGATAACAGAGTGGCTAAAAACTCTTACTTATGATGAAACAGAATTGCTTTTCCTTAGACCTACTTAAAACAAAATCTTACCTATATATAAACTCATACTTACCTATATACAACCAAACAAACAAATATAATGTTAATAATTAAAACACACAGAAGGATTCACACACACACACACATACACACACACGCACACACACACACACACACACACACACACAATACTCACACACAAAAATTAAGTAGTAAGTTTTTATTTTTTAGTTTTTACTTTACTTTTTATTTTCCTTTATTTTAGTTCAGATAATAAGTTATTACTTTGTTAAAATTTAATTTTAGATTATTATTGTGTAACAATACTCACACACAAAAATTTAAGTAGTAAGTTTTTATTTTTTAGTTTTTACTTTTTATTTTCCTTTATTTTAGTTCAGATAATATGTTATTACTTTGTTAAAATTTAATTTTAGATTATTATTGTGTAACCGTCGGTAAGAAGCGAGGCAGCCCCTACACAAGTATTACATTACTTACTGGGGATGTCTCAATTTTGTATAAATTGTTAATAATAAGAGACAATAAAGATTTTTATTTTATTTTTTTATTTTTTATTTTTATATATATATATTTATCCTTAAATAAATAACAAGTTACTAAGCTATTATTTTTAAATTAAGTACTACTATATTGAAATTGAATAATTGAAGACAACGAGCAGTCGGTTCGCGCAGAAGGCTCTCAGCCAGTAGCTTAATTTAAACAACTAGTACCTTATGGCCACCCTTATGGGATTCGGGCCACAGGGCTTAGGGAACTCAGCGGCCGGAAAGAGACGGGATTCTAAATGAGGGTGTGATCACTTGCACGCTATAACCGAGTACGTGTTAAGGGGCCAACGCGATCCTCTCCCGTGAGGAACCTACCCTAGCCAGCCTGCGGCCTTCTCTAGCTGCCTAGGTGGACGACCCGGAGAAGAAAGCCACAAAGAAACTCGGGCTTGCTTTTTTCGTCTTCTTTTGCTTTTTGTTTTCGATCTTGTAATAATAATATTGAATCGTTACCTCACCATAGACAGAACTTTCTGCTTTTGAGCAAAGCGATAGTGTGATAAACAATAGTAAGTAGATTCACGTGAAAATTGGCAACTTTGTAGAGTAGTGATGCCAAATGACAACGCGTTAACCTTATAACTTTGTGTTTTGAACAGAGACTGAACATTGCTATTTTTATACGGGTAGCAATTACTAATAGGTACAACACACATTTTGCATTGTAAAATAACACACTTAAGTTTTAGTTTTAAAGATAAAATAACCGCGATGCCCAACACGTTTTAAAGTAAATCCCGCATGTGCCCGCCCGGATATGGGATGGCGTCCCATACCCAGAGTTACGAGTTATTCTCTGGTATTCCTGTTCTCCGTTAGCTGCGCCTAAGATCTATCGTTACAAATGCTTTATAACCGCTCCTGGAGATCTGTTTATCTGATGCTCTGAATACTTAGACAGTCGGTGCTCTTCAAAATTATAATCCTCTCAATAGATTTACTGAGCCGGCGGAGATTGCTCGTGTAGTTGCTCAAAGAGAACAGAACTCGGGTTCAGGTTTCGAGTGCTGCTCTCGCCCAGTATAGGTCCTCAGTTGGACGGTGGTATTTTACGTGTAGCTATCACCTTTAAATTGGGTGTTTTTGGCTTGCCCTTAATCGTTGACAATGTGGCTCGGCCTTCGATCATTGCGGCCACAATTTTAGAGCTCTATCAAAATCGACAATTCGAACTTATGTACATAAATAAATCCATGGTGCGATTATTATTAATCATTTACATCAATTAATTTCAGTGTAGGAGATGAAACTCATCTCAAACATCTTAGGGACTGAAATGTAAATCTGAATCTAATGTTAGTAATTTTACAATACCACCAATGCCACATGCGCTCAAGATGCTGTGTGAGCTACTAGGCATAGACTGCACGTGTAAAACGTCTGGCAATATACTCTAAAAAGTGTTATTTTGACGTCCTTGGTACACCGCGTAAATCAGCATATTACATCGGACAACCGGCGCCCTACATTTCTTTCGATATCTAAATCATCATTTAGATTACCGGTGACCCAGTGACCCAGGTCCTTAAATTGAGTGCCTTTTCCTGGGCGGGTATTACAAATTTTGACTTGTGGCACGTTACAGTAACATTGGGTGGTCGCCTTGAAAACAAGTAAGAACTCTTTGGCGTTGTACCTAGCACGACGCGCATGGGCCGTCACGTAAGCTTCACAAGACCTTAGAAGCCGCCTTACATCCGTAATTTATCGGAATACTTATCATTCTATAACCAAAAACAAATAATATTACGCGTCAACTTGTCAGATCTTTTTTTCTTTATATAATGAATACTGCTAGTGGTAATAACTCTACACAAAATGTCGTTTGTAAATAGCATACAAGATCCTGCAATGCTCAACGCGTACGCATGGCTTGTCGCAGGGAGGACGGTTGCAGGGTAATAATGTATAAAAAATACAAAAATGTTTAATTTTTATCTCTACAAATTACAACGTATTTTAACAAAATTTGTGTTGACAAACTATAGAGCATAATATGTAACTCGTGGGAGGTCTGGAGTCTAAACTAAGCCGAGGCCTGTATCTTAGCACTCCAGGCCCCCCCCAAAATAGATACGTACTTAATTATTGTCAACGTACAGTTACATAAACGAGTTAGACTGTGTGTGTGTGAGTGTGTATGTGTGTTCGTGTGTGTGTATGTTAGGATGTATATCACAATGTATCAAACCATTAATATAATGTTTGTATATATTTATTTTATGTATTTATATATAATATAAATATATACATAATTCTAATAATTGTAAAAGACCACTGCCACATCGTACATCTTACTTTCACACAGTTACTCACATACTCAAAAACCAAAACTAATAAGTCTTTATTACCAAATAACATAAAAAATATTCTGTACTTTCAGCGTATATCATTCAGCTATAATTGTATCGTCCCTAACTTAGGATCATATTGTATACCCAAGTGTTTTAAGTTCCATCTAACAAAATATCCCTATAATTACCAATTTTTCTTAGAAAATGGTTAATCTCGTAAATGAAGTATCTTTGGAACTTGAAACGCTTAAGGTAATGCAATCATTTAAATGCACGCCAGCTGAATGTGTGCAATATATATCTTCTATGTGCCAACCTTTCTCTGTCTTACACTTAAATATACGTAGTATTAATAAGAATTTCGATCAATTACATGTTTTACTATGCTCAATACACATAAACTGCGATTTAATAGTACTAACCGAATGCTGGCTTTCAAAAAACTTCAATATTCCCACGTTAAACGGATATACTTCTCACCTTACCCGTGATGTTAAAAACCAAAACGATGGCATTGTTATATATATCAAAAATAGTGTTAATTACACGATTAGTGAGCCTACAAACATTATGGACTTTAACTGTTTAGTATGCAAAAGTAGAGACTTAGTAGTAGTGGCTGTTTACCGCTCGCCTTCGTTTCACAATATCGACAATTTTTTGAATGGTTTAAACGAACTATTGTTAACATTAACAAATTACCCGAATATATGCGTGACGGGCGATATCAATATCGATATAAAACCTAATACGTTTGACAAAAAATCTGGTGATTACTTGAACCTTGTTATGTCTCATGGTCTCTTTCCCACACACACTACACCCACTCGAGGCGAAAACTGCTTAGACCATGTACTCCTAAAGTCGCAAAAAGTCTCGAATACGTTAATTATAGAGACCTTTATTACTGATCACCTTCCAACTCTCTTGACAATCACCTCCAAAAACCCTATTCAAAATTTGCCTATAGTAACTAAAAGATTAAATTACAGAGCCATACGCAATGAAATCCAAAACACAGACTTTACACCAATCTTGCTCTCGGATAATGCTAATTTTGCAACAAATTATCTCGTAACAACAGTCTCTAGCATCATAAACAACAACACTACTAGCTACAAAATCCCACGCAGTAAAAGGATCATAAAGCCTTGGATCACAGTAGGATTAATTCGCTGTATCCGAAACAGAGACAGAATGCATAGAGTATTAAATAGGGACCCAAACAATATATCGCTTAAAATCTCATATATAAGATACAGAAATTATATAAATAAACTACTTAAAAAATTAAAAAGAAACTACGAGCAAAACTTACTGCAAGAAGCTAAAAACAATACACGAGCTACTTGGAATGCTATTAAATCAATTACCAATACTAAACCCAAATCTTCACCAGGAATAGCACTTTTAAATAGTAGTCAGGACCCTAGTATCACTGTAAACAGTATGAATAGCTTCTTTACTAACATAGGAAGAGAACTAGCAGACAAAATTAAAACCAAAAAATTACCATCATCAGTTCCTCGAAGTAACCAAAATACTGCTCAATGTCATTCTTTTGCTTTATTAGACGTTGATTACAGAGAGATTGAACTAATTATAAATTCCCTTCGAAGTAATAGTGCAGTCGGTTTTGATGGTATCTCAGCTACCATAATACAGGAATCATCCGATGTATTTATACCACTCATGACCCACATCTGTCAGAGGTCCTTCGCAACGGGAGTCTTTCCTAATATGTTCAAAAAAGCGATAGTTCACCCAATACATAAGAATGGTGATGGAGACGTATTCGACAACTATAGGCCTATCTCGGTGTTACCCGCACTGTCCAAAATCATGGAAAGAGCTCTAAACAATCGCTTGAATAGTTATCTTGAAACAAAAAAGATTATTTCTGGTAATCAATTTGCCTTTAGAAAACACATGTCAACAGAGGACGCTGTCCTCAAATTTACGGACAATATCGTAGAAAAGATGGACAATAAAGAAAAGTGCATAGCAATGTTTTTAGACCTTTCTAAAGCCTTTGATACCGTCTCCATACCCATTCTTTTGTCAAAGTTGGAAAAAATCGGTATAAGAGGTTTGCCTCTTCGACTGTTCAAAGACTATCTTACAAATAGAACTCAGGCTGTAAAAATTGGAAACCATATTAGTTTGGAACAAAATCTAGATTACGGAGTCCCACAAGGCAGTATTTTAGGTCCGACTTTGTTCATTATCTACGTTAATGATCTCTGTGAACTAATGACTACCAACTGCAAAGTATACGCGTATGCTGACGATACTGCACTTCTGATAAATGGTTCCACGTGGGAGGACGTAAGGTTTCATGCTGAGGAAGCTTTAAAAAAGGTTATGGTCTGGTTAACTGAAAACCTTCTCACATTAAACCTAAAAAAAACAAGTTTCATAACATTTGCCAACAAAAGCAGCATGTTGCCTCCACTAAACACTTTTCAAATAAAGGCACACACTTCTATAAATTGTAATCCCAACTGTGACTGTGTATCTGTTTCTAGAAGTGAATATATCAAGTATCTTGGTATCTACATAGACCAATACTTAAGATGGCATCACCATATAGATACTTTAACCAAACGTCTCAGAAAACTAATATACATCTTTAAACTCCTGCGTAACGCAGCAGACTTAAACACACTTACCATGACTTATCACGCTCTAGCCCAGTCGATAATATCATACTGTATTACGTCATGGGGTGGAGCCGCCAAAAAGATTCTCTTACCAATGGAAAGGGCACAAAGAGCTGTTCTCAAGGTTATACTTAAAAAACCATTTAGATACTCAACAACCAAACTGTATCAAGACATACCAGTCTTAACAGTGAGACAGCTGTTTGTACAACAAATATTATTTAGGAGGAGTTCGCGTCCTGGGCAAGACGTTAAACTGCCTTGCGTTCGACAGGTACAATCGAATGTATTATTGTGGCTCTCTCCCACTTTGTACATAAAGTCTGTTTCGGCAAGGAAGGCAACCCACAGCTGATATGCAGCGGGTTTGGCGGACTTGGCGGAACAGCACGGCAATTGTGGAAGGCCAAGGGCGACGGTAGAGAGCGTATAGTTACCGTCGGCCAGACACATCATCCAAACTCTCCTCTAGTTGTAGCGGTTCTCCGTTCCACTAGAGATAGGAGGGGAAGGACGAGTGTGTGCATCTGTGTTTGCGCGTACACTTATGCACCTTAATATTTCCTGCGCACCTGACTGCTTCCGAACATGGACTCCGATTACAGCAAAGTCCTGTGGCGATGGGGTGAGGTAGAGAGGTCTGGATTGATGCGAACCAGGCTTTGTCTGATGCCTGCACACGGGCGGTTCTGGGGGTGTATGTATGTACACCGTGGTCGCTTTCGCTCTGCGCATGGGGTGACAGAATGCATTCGGCAGCACCCAGGGTGACAAAGCAGCCCTATTTAGGGAGGCACTGCTTTCCCTGCTCAGCCAGGGAGGGGACTAGAAAAGGTGTCCCAAAAAAATGCTCACCCCGACTTAAGAGAGGGTAGTAACCACGGCTGCCTCTGCATCTATTTCTATCGTGGTCGACGCTACACAAGTAATAAAAAGAAAACGCAACCATCATCCAATACTATGACATTCGGCGCGTGAAACGTTCGTACGCTTCTCGATAGTGATGCTAACGCCTGTCCTGAGCGAAAAACCGCTATTGTAGCTCGAGAACTTCGTCGCTATAATATAGATGTGGCTGCTCTCAGTGAAACACATCTCGCTGACGAAGGGGAGCTGGTGGAAGACGGTGGCGGGTATACTTTTCTGTGGAAAGGTACTGCTGCCTCTGAACCGCGGCGTTCGGGCGTTGGTTTTGCTATCAAAAACCACCTCTTAAAGCGTCTTCAGGAATATCCTGTGCACATTTCTGACCGCGTGACCACATTGCGCTTGCATCTTGAACACGACAATTATCTTAATGTCATCAGTGTCTATGCTCCAACGCTGGACAAGTCTGATGACATCAAGGACACTGTCACAGACACACTGTCTCGAGCGCGTACGCCCCAGTGAACAGATCTTACTACTGGGCGACTTTAATGCCAGAGTCGGGCGGGACTATGAAGCCTGGCCTAAAGTTTTAGGCAGACACGGAATAGGCAACATGAATAGTAATGGCAGGTTGTTGCTTAGTCTTTGTGCTCAATTCGATATGGCTATAACGAACACTATGTTCCGACTTCGCGCCAAGCACAAGGCTACGTGGATGCACCCACGATCAAAACACTGGCATTTAATTGATTACGCAATCGTACGACAAAAAGATATTTCCCAAATCCAAATAACCCGTGTAATGCGGGGAGCACACTGTTGGACTGATCACCGGCTTGTTGTCACCAAATTGAATCTCTGCTTACGTCGTCCCCGCAGATCAGGAAGAGTGAAGCTTGCGTGCTTAGATGTAGATAAGCTTCAGAATCTCGGGACTAGACAACAGTTTGCACAAACTTTAGCTAGTACGCTCCCATCCCTACGAAACGGCGCGGAGGGGGTTGATGCAGAGTGGGGAGCTTTATCTTCTCATATTTTAGGCACTGCTCAAAATACTTTGGGTGTCAAAGTCCGTAAGAATGAGGACTGGTTTGATGAGAACGATAGGGTTCTTGCGGATGCAATCGGCAAACATCGTGTCCTACTTAGGAATGGTAGCAGAGAGAAGCAAGGTAGAGGCGCTGCAGAGATCAAAAAGAGTGACCTGGAGCTGCGAAAACTTTCTAGGGAAATAAAAAATCGGTGGTGGCAAGAAAAAGCTCGGCACATGCAGTGGCTCGCTGATACGAATCAGCTCGGAGAGTTCTACGGTGAGGTTCGAAAACTGATTAGTACGAGGAATTCGCTGAAGGTCCCTTTGAAGTCCATGGACGGCAAAGGCCTTCTAGAATCTAAAGACGCTATAGTAAAGCGATGGGCTGAACACTTTAGTGCCCTACTTAATGTTGATCGATCAGCTGATCTAGAACACATCAGATCGATGCCTCAGATGTCAGTAGCAAGTCAGATGAACGAGCCACTGTCACGCAATGAGATCGTTCTTGCCATAAAACAACAGCCAAATAAGCGTGCGGCTGGCATGGACTGCATACCGGGAGAATTGATCAAATATGGCGGTGACGAGTTGCATTCAGCCTTTTATGAACTTTTTGTTCTTGTGTGGGAAACAGAACGCATTCCAGCAGACTTTAAAGTGTCTCGTATTTGTGCCCTATACAAGAGCAAGGGCGACCGTTCTGATTGCAACTCTTACCGCGGTATTTCACTTTTATCAGTCCCTGGAAAAGTCTTTGCCAGAGTATTACTAAACCTGAAAAGATTTTGCCGGAAACCCAGTTTGGCTTCAGACCTGACCGAGGCACTTGTGAGGCGATTTTCTCATTGCGTCAACTACAAGAAAAGAGCCGTGAACAGGGGCGAAAGCTATACCTGTGCTTCGTTGACCTTGAGAAAGCCTTTGATAGTGTGCCTCGAGAAGCCCTCTGGATAGTACTGGAAAAGTTAGGATGCACGGATAAATTTGTGAGACTCCTGAGACTCCTGCATGATGACATGGAGTGCTGTGTCTCTGTCGACGACGATCAGTCAGACTTCTTCCCCGTTACCTGTGGGGTGAAGCAAGGGTGTGTTCTTGCACCTACACTGTTCGCGTTGTACTTTGCAGTCGTAGTCCGTGAGGCCCTGCAATTATTTTCCGATGGAGTTCGCATCCGTTTCCGAACAGACGGCAATCTTTTTAATCTAGCCAGATTTAAGGCCCGCACCAAAGTTTCGTATGCAATGATCACTGAGATCATGTATGCAGATGACCTGTGTTTCGTGGCGGAATCCCCAGATAGCCTGCAGCAATTGATGTCCAACTTTCACGAGACTTGCCAAAAATTTGGTCTGAAGATCAGTGTCAAGAAGACGGAAGTTATGTCCTTGGACAATAACGGTCATGAGACACTGACCATGAAACTCGGTGAGGACTCGTTAAAGCAGGTTGATAAATTCCGGTATCTGGGGAGCACATTAACATCGAAGTGCGACCTTGATGCTGAGATCAACGGCAGAATCGGTGCTGCTGCTGCAGCATTCGGCAAGCTGGATGCCAAGGTCTTCCGTTCCCATAACCTCAAACTGGCTACCAAAATATCGGTATATACGGCAATAGTATTGCCCAACATCTTATACTCCGCCGAGACGTGGACTGTATACCGTCGGCATATCCGCACACTAGACCAATTCCACCTTAAATGCCTGCGTAAAATACTTAAGATCCGATGGTCTGATCGTGTGCGTAACACTGAAGTGCTGCGACGAGCCAATGTTGGTGGCATTGAGGCTTACCTTATGCGGCGACAGCTTCGATGGTGCGGTCACGTGTCTCGAATGGCGGAGGAGCGAGTGGCTAAGCGTATCTTTTATTCCGAGCTGAAGGAGGGGAAACGAAAGCAAGGCGGACAGTTCCTCCGATATAAAGATGTGCAAAAACGCCATATGAAGAAATGTGACATTGAGCCCTCGTTGTGGGAAAGGCTTGCGGCCGACAGATCTGATTGGAGAGCTCTAGTCAAAAACAAAGTTTTTGACTTTGAGGAGCATCGTCGGTCAGAGCTTGACTCTAGACGTGACGAACTGAAAGCCCGACCACCTGCGGCGATCAGTTATAATTTTAATAATGGTGTGCTCACATGCCCGCAATGTGCGCGGACCTTCTCAAATAAGATTGGCTACTGTAGTCATATGCGAGCACACCAACGACAACTATCTGTACGGAGTTGAGGCAGTCGCCGTGACCGAAACCGGTCTGGAGTCATCATCATCATTATTTAGGAGACACATTTCGCTTCGTTACAATTCGAATATTACCCGAAATAAACGCCGGTTTGAGAAAGTGTGTTCTCCTGTGAGACATAAAACGACACTAGCTGAGAAGCATTACAAGGTTATAAGTAACTCATTATACAATAAAGTTAACAAAATCCTACATTTTTACCATCTAAATAATCACAACTTTAAAACCAAACTTAAGACATGGCTCCTAACACAAAACTACTTGCAAACAGAACAACTTCTAAATTTAAGTTAACACTCCCAAACATCGCACACAAATACACAACTTGCACCTTGTGGCACAGTCTTCTAGATTGTAAGAAACTCAACTGATCCCTAAATAAACAGGCTTGCCTAGTTTAGCGGTCAGATGGTTATAGTTATCTACTGCTCCACCATCACATATTTGTACATCATGCCTTTAGGTACAGAGCCGAGTCGGGGTGAGCCCCTCTCTGCTCGTAACACAGGTTAATTCCTAGCACGGGAGAGAGGTGTTTGTTCTCTCTGACTTACGGTTGTACCACTATGCAGTAGAAACAAATTTATTATAGTATAGACACTTTTTATTGCAAATAAAGAATTATTATTATTATTATTATAATATATAGTTAGGTTGATAATAGAATGACAATATGAATATAATGTTACTATATAAAATTGTGTTACTATGGAAATGGGTTTATTGGAAATGGATTGATGATCTTTTCAGTTTCAGTATAGTCCATTTTAAGTAACCACTTGCTGATCTTATTTTGACATTCAAATTTTCGGCATTTTCCTATTGAAATTATTTTGTTTATTTTATTATAAAGTATATTACCTCGGTATTGATAAAATCTTTGAGCAAAAGAGGTTCGTACAGCAGTAGGCTCGCATAGTGCATAATTTCTTCGCGAGAAATCTACGCAATTTTTACTGTTTTTATGTAGGTTCTTATGTCTATGAAGAACGGTTTGCATGATATAGATCTGGGGCACTGTTAGGACCTGTGCTTCTTCATAAAGTTTTAGGGTTGAAAAAGACGAGGTTTAGATAGACTCACTTTTAGGATCATTCGTTGTGTTCTTTCAAGAGCTAACATTTTTGATTTATTTGCACCAGGTTGTGATACAATATTATAAAACAGATTGTACCAGTGCCTCGTACACCATCCTAACCGTTTGTTTCTCTGCTATATCACGTAGCTCTTTGAAGATATAAGTGAGTTTGCGAATTCGCTGGGACAGGGATTGTAAATGGTTTTCAAATGATAGGTTTGGATCAATTTCAATTCCTAAATATTTAATGGTTCTAGTTTTGCTGATTTTGGGCCAACAACAGTTTGGAGATGGAGGAAAGTTACATTTATGTGCTAGGATGATATTAGTGTGATTGGGAAGCTCTATTCGATTTTGGATTGCGAAAGTCATATATTTCGTTTTGTCTTCATTTAGAGTTGGAAGACTCAAACTCAAACTCAAATATTTTATTCGCTTAAATATGGGTTATAAAAGATCTTAAAAATAATACAGTGTACGCTCCATATTAGCGTTTCGGCGTGCAAATGTTGACCTTCTTACTTGGTTTGGTTTGGCTATTTATCTCATCTTCAATCTTCAAGACAGCCAGTGGCACACTAAGTTGAAGCCATCTTGTGCGAAATTAAAAAGATCTTGATTTGATTCTGCAAAAAAAGTTAAGGCGATGTCATCAGCGTAAGCTGAAATCTGACAGTTTTTAATATTTAAGCCACAGAGCTCGTTGATGTAGCAAAGAAACAGAGTAGGGCCCAATATACTGCCTTGTGGCACTCCAAATTCAACCGGTAGTTCCTTGAATTTGGAGGCTATATGTTACTAATATATGTAGCTGTAAGTTCTACTAGCCTATATGAGTCTTAGTTACTTAAATAAATATTCTATTCTATTAGGACGTCGGCGTATTAGTATTTACCCGCATTCCTGCCATATCGGGGATTGCTCAGATATTACTGATACAATATTTTATATAAGATTATCAGTTAAGGCGAGATTGCGACTAAAATTCTCCTTATTTGTGAGTGTCGAGATAAACGCTTATACACGTCGCGCGTCGGTTATTAACTTGACTGAATAATATTTTGTGTACACTTAACCACTGTCGAATCCAAATTACAGCCAGTAAGAACTGCTAAACGTGCACGGAGACGCTCAGTAATTAAATGTTTAGGCGGTCACCCACCAATAGACTGACATCGTACCTCACCAACCGCTTACAGACCTGACGGGTACCTGACCATGAGCGCGTTATTTCATTATATTATTAATAGTTGTCTCAAATACACAGTAAACAATGAATGACTACAACTTAATTAATATATTTGAACTTCCAAACTGTTGGATGACGAATTAGGTTTAGTATGGAATAGTAATGCAGAGGCATATTAAGGGTCCATGTTGAAACTGCAGGGCTATCTATGTGTACAATTACTTTCTGAATGCGATTTGAGAACTGGATAATATATCAAAGGCAATCCATTGGTAGCCGCACAATTTCACATGAGTTGGTAGTAGTGATTTATTGTATGTGTGGCAGATGGCAGAGGGAGTAGAGAGTGCGCGTGCGCCGGCACTGTAAGATCCGTTGCGAAAGTGCGCCGCAGCTAAGAATCGGCCAGCTGGCCAGCAGCACTGTTTCTATAATATAATTTAATCGAAGTTTCAATAACTTCTAACGCGTGTACATAAGTACACACAAGTTTTTTTTAATTATAATAATAATTTGATATTCTTAGTTCATCTGCTCATTCGCTGAGAACAGTCTCAATGAATATAGAACAATTTAACTATAACTGATTTAAATTACTGCAACTAGGTTTTATTGTTTTGTTATCTTTTATTTAAATTTTTGTTTTGTTATCTTTCTAATATTAATTTCAATTTTACTGATTGTGATATTGTGATGTAACCCACCTGTAAACTTTCTTTTTGTTGAATGAACAGCATTCATTCAACAAAAAGAAAGTTTACAGGTGGCTTACATCACAATTCACTTCTAGAAGGCCAAACACGTTAGCTATATTTATTTAATGCTATTTAAATGGTACAAAGTGCACTGAGCAGTTTAGTGAACATCATTTAAAAAAAGATTACAATTGTTAAGGCAGTACAACGTTTGCCGAGACAACTAGTGTACAACTCGTTGCTTAGAACAACCTGCGCAGGCACGTGTCAATATATGTATGTATGTAGGTGTTCACTAACATTATTAAAGGTCCTGTACCTATACTTACGATTTTTTTTTCTACTACTATTTTACACGTTATGAAATATAAAGATAATAATTTAATAGGAATTAAATAATAAACTTTACAATGATGTCCAAGTTATTGACCGTATTTTCTTTATTATATGTCATGAGTCAAATGTATTCAGGATCAGTGAAGGTATTCAAATAAATACACCAACTGAAACAAGAACATAACATAAAGATCAATTATTTATTAAGTGTGTAACAACATAACAAAACATAAGAAAATCACTCAAGGCTTTAACGAAACACGTTTCAAGGTGTTGTGCGATATAGGAGTTGTTAAGATTAATCGTGCCACACTTGGGCCTCTACAGATACTAAAACCAATAAAATAGAGATCTGCCAACGAAGAGGAGCATGCTTGCTTTCAGGATATAATATATAAAACGAAACATCGACATAAGACGTGAAACAAAAGTTATCCTTAAGGTAAAGGCCTTAAAATGGCACCCAAGAATAGGGAATGAAACAGAAGACGACAGAAGAAAAGATGTTCAGTGTGCTGTACATCTTCAACCTGGAACAAAATGGAAAGAGTTGGAGGAGGCCTATGCGACGGTAGCCGGTGTCTAGATAGCTTCGAAGTAGAATAAACTTATATATTAAATATGACATGGTAATGATTTTAATATGTAACAAATAGTCTAATATTGATTGTTTGTTTTATAACTACAAGTGTTTCCAAGTCAAAGCTGGATCGGATGTAATGGCGTATTGTTCCGGTCGGCGTGCGCGCAAGCCCTTGGCACCCGCGGAGCGCGACGGGCGTGCACCGCCGCGCTAACCACTGGCCACTAATGAGTGCAGCGCCTCGCCTCGCCGAGTGTCGCCTCCTCGGCCGCCATCCTTGACCGCGGCGTACTTGCGTCGTGGCGCGCTCTATTTGCCGCGGTGCCACTCCGTGAGAGAGGGCCCTTTCCTCTAAGCAATCTCTCAGTGGTTCCTATACGTACCTACACGTCGCCAGACGGAGGACCAGTGGAGGATCAGTCAGACGCCCATTACTTAAGTTGAAAGATATTTATTCAAGCGTACAGTCTATTTGTTTCTATATGTAATGTTTGTAATGAACTATAATGCCGCACGCGTCAACGCCGTGGTTGAAGTACTCGCTTCGCCATTAGCTCAGCGCTGGTGTTCATGGGATCCATGGGGCTGCTCCATGCCCTCGTGTGCTTTGTGCGCTCGTAGTGCTCGCGAAGCCCCCACGATACTGTATTTTTTCCACTGTCGTTGTCTTAAAAAATATAAATAGCAATGAAAGTCTTAAAATTTATGAAGCATAGTCGTATCGTTGCTTTATTCTGTACCACAGATATAATTTCGTTGTACTTAAGATCTGGGAGGCAATAGCTTATACTTCGTAAGTACAGAGTACAAGAACAAAGCTTGCTGAGCTGTCCAGCTGCAAATATATGGTCTCTTTCGTGCTGTTGTACATACATCGCATAAGTAGGTACATATACTGAAACTGAACGTATTAAAGAACTATAAAACGTAATTTTATACTGCACGTGTGGCGTAGCGGCTAAGACAGTCGCCTCGCCGCTTCGTCTCGCGGGTTCTAGTCCCGCGCCGGGCTAATAAACTATTTGTGTGGCCCATAAATAGTTGTTCTGAGTCTGGATGTAATTTGTGTCCGTCTAATTATATATTTGTAAAGTATCCCGCGATACAGGAATTAGACTCTATAGTGCGGGCGGTGTCTTTTATAAATAAAAAATATTTAGTGTATGTGGAGCTACACATTGTTTAGTGTAGGTATAGCGTTTGTTAAGCAAGGTATAACAGATTCAGTTATTAGCACGTTAGCTACGGGGCGGACCATGAAGCAGGGGCCGAGTCGCGGGGCCGGCCGGTGGCACGCGTGCGCGCGCCAAGCGCTCGGCCGACGCGCGACCATAGCGGCACACATATGTCATTGCCGACTCGATACAATATAAATACTCTCATACAAGCGCACATTTTCAACCAAACATTACTACTAAGTAATACTTATCTTTAACCGAATCTAAAACTAAAGTAAACTTATTTATTTTTTACTTACTAATTAAAAATATTTTTCTACATAAAATTGGCTGTTTGCAATTTCTTGTTTGGAGCTTCATGAATAATGTTGCACCATCGCATTTGAGATTAAACTATACTTCATAATGTCCTCCTGGTTGAGATTCGGCCATGATGGTCTTTCTCAATGGAGACTAGCCATCCGCGCGGGACTTATTAGTACACGTGTGTGTGAGCCAACACACGGACACTTTCTGTTCCATCGTTCTCGTGAGTTAGGTTTGGGCCACTAGCGCAACGCCGGAAAGAGGTCAGGTACAGGACCGACGTGGGCTGATACTGAGAATTTATCTCAACAATAAAAACCCAAAATCACTTACCATATTTTAACCCAACAGGTCTAGGTAGGTAATATCGGAGCAAGTTGGCAGTGGTCGACAGATAGACAGGCAGGCGAGTGGATCCTGTAAGGGTCCCAATTTTCCGTTTAGTAGCACGGAACGCTTATAATATAACTACTGTGCTACTAATGAATTCAGTATGAATCATTTTCCGAAAGTGTGCCTCGGCGCTATTGCCAGTATAATATTCGAAATGATTGAATACACTATTTACCACGACCCGGAATTAGCACCCAAGACCTCATTATTTGCGGTCAAGTCGATCTGTGCATCTCGCACCTATCTTTGCTCCAACGTCGTAATAATACGCCGCGGTCCCCAGCACTCCCACTGGTACTCTTGTATATCTATGCAGGTTGTATGATATGCAAGAGTCGCAGTGTATAGTTTGTAGTGTTGGTAAATGCTACTGGACGAGGGAGATCCGACGCGAAGGCTCACTATGGACTGTCCAGATGGCTAGATGCAAGGCGGCTCTACCAGAATCTGCCTTAGGGCTCAGTGAGTCTATTAGACACCTGGAAGATGCTTTACACGTAAGGTGTCTTTTTTATTCTCTACGACTTACTTAAAATAGCTATCGAGGTTATTTCGTTAACTGCTTACGTGCCAGATATATAAAACTACTGTTACGGAACTCAAAAAAGATGAATAAATTATTATAATATAAAATTCGATCGAATCAAACTTGTTCAAGTGTATGTTTCAAATAATACTCTAACTTCGGCGCCGTTCTCTAAAACATCCAAGTCCTAATTGTTCCATTTACTTGGAAAGCCAGTTTATTTATAACGCATTATCTCTTTGGAGGCTAGATTCGTGAGAGTATTACACGGTATGGTTAATTATCAAGCCACTAATTAAATATGCCACCCCGCCACTGCTACTAACCTTCTTTAATAATGGTTCCAGAGCGAAGATAGAGCGTTGGTTGTGATTATCGTGAATCGGCTTTTAAAACAGACATAAATAATGACTGACATTGCTAAGTGACAAGTGAAAAATGTCTCACTAATTTAGTATGTTCAAACGTTATGTGTATGGCAATGATGGACGCGTTCGTATAACTCAAGTAATTACCATGTTTCATCCAGTGACGCAGCATGCCGCGTGCTGTACCACCACTTTGTGCTAACAGCGCACTAACATCTACCTTTTAACTAGAACACATTCAAAGAAACACAATAAAGAACAACACACACATCCAACTTCCACGCCAGATGCAAAGCAGTCGCCGAGCGCACCGGCCGTGCAGGCTTGCGGCGCACGGCTATTAATAGATTGGGTTACCTAATCGTTTGTGGAGCAGCCGGAGAGTGCGCACGCGCTGGCGCCTCACACCTGCCGACGCACCAGTGCGACACTCGATGCTGATTGATGACACAGTTGACGACGCAGCACTTTCATTAGAACGGTTGGGTCCAGCTCTGCTCTTGCTCACTGGACAAAGTGGTTGAAAGGCACTGGACGGAGGACTGGAGCTTCCTCATCCAACTGTTTGTCAGTACCGTGTAGTCGCGGGCGAACATCGAGCGGCTCGGACGGTCAACGGTCATTACTTTGAGGTCATTTTTTCTATAATCATGACCAAGAGTTTATAACTTGTTTTGAAACAGCGTAGCACGTATCAATGTATTGGTGAGCTGGCAGAGAGTGGTGTGCGATGGTTGTGGTGGGCGGCACGCAGCCAAGGTATATGCTGGCTCTTCCAACCTATTCCACTTTGTAATATTTATGTAATTTTCATTTGGGTGGTTGCAAAACCTCCCCGTATCCTTAATACTACTTGGGCCTTCTCCAAAGATTTTTATAACGTTGCCATTCCAAACCCAAACAAACCCCTTCAGGTTTGCCGTAGTCACCGCTCTTGGCACGCGAGTTGGAGACCACAGTTAAGGTGGTAGCTAGTACACAGGTGGCGCTGCTGCGCGGCTACCTGGTGTATTCCTTTTCGACACATACGGGATGGTATGGGGTGGGCCTGTTTTTATTTCTTGGCCAGAAACCACACAAATTAACGATACAGATAATACATCCACCTATTACAGCGCCTATTACTTAGGTACAACAACTAGTTATGCAAAAGCTTATGATATAATATTATGAGAATGATCTCTGTTATACTCGTAATATATTGTAAAGGTTGTGCGTAAGTAGTTAACGCTTGTCGCTGTAATAGTTCTACTTGGCGTTTACCTAGTCGTAACATACAATCTGCCCCTCACACAATACATCTGAACATGACTATTAAGAAAGAAAAAAATAATTAAATTTCCAAATAATGTGATTGTGATGTATGACTAAGTGTATATTGAACTTTCCGTATATGGTGTACGCGTGCAACCTAATTATTGTATTTGTACCTAGCTCATAAGATCATTTATTTTAACAATATACTTTCATACGTTAAACTGACCGGTTGTCTTTTCATTTATTCGCCTTTACATAAATGTAGTAATCTACCTATTACCAGTGAAGCACGTCTAGCTTCGTATGGCGACCATGCCAGGATCTTTAGTGTTTCAGTTTTTCAGGATATAATAATTAAAAATTATAATGGGCAGTCAAGTATCCAAGGAATTCAAAGAGGAGGTAATAATTGCCCAACAGGGACAAGGAAATAAAGCGAAATCCAGTATGTCTGAGAGCGATTACTCTATGGAAATGCGATATATGATGGTTGCAGTTATTGTAATGTGTGCTATTTTCTTGGCGTACAACTTATGGAAAAAAGTACATAAATGCCTTACCAAGAAGATCGAAAGGCAAGCGACGGGTATTGCTTTGCAGCGAGTTTCAGTGTAATAGGACCCGGCTAATAACTAACGATGTGGAGAAATTTGGACCAAGTGTCGAATAAGTGCAAATGGTGACAAATAAATTCTGTAAGTGAACTTTATATTAATTATCTTTAAGTATTTAGGATACTTTCCGTTATGGTTATTTTTTTTACAAAACGTAATATTTTATTTTATAATATGTTTTACTGTTTTTCAATATATAGAGCTAATGTTAGAATTACAAAATATATATGTGCAGTTGGTAGATATAAGAACTTATTTAATTAAAATTGGATCGCATCGGCGACAGAATAGTGAAGCTGCGAATAAACAATTTCAAAAAGCAGTAAAGATTTATAAGAAGTATACCGAAATATTTGACATATATGTTAATAAGGTAGAAAAAGCCGAAATATCGTTAAGTGATGTTGATTTACACTTGTCAAATAAGATAGACTCGATTTATGCTGATATAGAAAGTTTAATGATGAGTATAAATAGCAGCGAAACCATGACTACCAAACCCAATTTTGATTTGAGAGTGGCGGTTAGTCTATTACCAATAATGGACGACACCGAAAAAGTTACTTTACAATTAATTGACGCAATAGAATTATATTCTACTATGATTTTAGATACGGATGCGTCACTTCTCATAAAATATGTTTTAAAAACTAGGCTATCACATAGTGCAAAATTGCGTTTGGCAGATTCATATGGTTCTGTTGACGAAATGGTTGCTGAAATGAAAACACATCTTTTAACAAAAAAATCGGACACCGCGTTACAAAAAAAGTTGCATACCGCTTATCAAGGTAGGTCTATAGATCAGTATGGGAAAGACTTAGAGCAACTGTTTGTGGATCTAACAATTTCACAAGCCGAGGGCAAATCTGAAGCATACAAGATATTAAAACCCTTAAATGAAAAACAGGCTATTCAAAAATTTGCCGACGGGTTGCGAAATGAGCGGCTTAGTACTGTCATTGCTGCGCGTAATTATAGTTCATTAAAGGAAGCTATACAAGGTGCTAAAGATGAGGAGGTAAATATGCCTTCCACATCAGGACAGATATTTTCAGCTCGAGGTAGGATGTTTAATAATAATAGGGGTTACCCAAATAATGGATACCGAGGGCAGAGTGTTTCGAGGCGCGGTACCACTACACCGTTTCGCGGAAAACCATTTTTCAGGAACAACATAAATAATAATAGGACATTTTACGATTCGTCGTATTATCGTAGTAGCGGTCGGGGTCGTGGTAATTTTTCAGGCCGTAGTAGGTCCCGTGGATATAATAGCCAGCAAAATTTCAATTCGAAAAAACATCATGTCAATGTGACACATGAATCGCAAGATAGTTCTAAATCGGAGGAAACCGAAAAGTTTCAGTTTTTTCGCGACTAATTACATATTAACTTATCGGAATATGAACTCTATACATCTGTATATCGATGACTATATGTGTACATGGCTCATTGATACCGGAGCATCATTGTCTGCTGTGAAACAAAGCGTGATTCACGCATCGAGCGAGTTTATTCGCCCTAAGACGACACACATAAATGGTATTGGTGGTCAAATTACATCTACTGGGTGCATAGAGTTGATATTACGTAACGAAAATAATGAATCATTTACACATGACTTCTACATTTTTAACGATTTGCCATTAAATGTAGACGGAATTATAGGACAAGATTTTCTATCAAAATTTAATTCTATAATTAATTTTGAAAATCAAACATTAACGTTACAAAATAGTGAGGGAATTCCGATTATTTTACCTGTACAGTTATATTCGATAGGAAATACAAATGATAACGCATGTATAAAGTTGCCCGCGCGATGTGAAATTCAAGTAGATATTCCAACTAATAGGACAGGTGATTGTGTAGTAATTTCAAATGAGATTTGCGAAGGTGTATTTTTAGCTAATTCGATATGTAAGAGTAAAAATGGTAGGGTGACCATGCGTATTATGAACACACGGGAAACTGATGTTAATTTACGTTGTTTTACACCAGAAATTCGTGATTTAAAAGAATATCATTGTTATTCGTTTAATAGAATAGTAAATAACGCGGATAGGGTAAAATCTTTGTTTTCTTTGCTTAATCTTAATTATTTGATTAAAGAAGAGGAGACTTCTATAGCAAATATGTGTGCAAAATTTGCGGATATTTTTCATTTACCAGGGGACAAATTAAATACAACAAACTTGTATGAACAAAAAATTCATTTAAAAGAAAATATTAGTCCCGTTTATAAAAAACCTTATCGTCTTCCACATTCTCAAAAAGCAGAAATAAATAAACAAATAAAACAAATGTTGGAAAATGACATTATAGAGGAGTCGACGTCTGAATGGTCGAGCCCTTTACTGATTGTTCCGAAAAAGACTGATGCTAGGGGTGAAAAAAAGTGGCGTGTTGTGATTGATTATAGGGGATTGAATGAGTGCATACAAAATGATAATTTTCCACTACCAAACATAACCGAAATTTTGGATTCTTTGTCAGGGGCTATGTATTTCAGCCATTTAGACCTTAATCAAGGCTATTACCAAATTAAATTAGACCCAGAGAGTCGTAAATACACTGCATTTTTAGCTGACAAGGTATATCAAGTGAAACGCCTTCCTATGGGCTTAAAATTAAGTCCGAGTGCGTTTACTAGAGCGATGACTGTAGCACTATCGGGTTTAAATTACGAAAAGTGCATTGTTTATTTAGATGACATAATAATAATGGGTAGAAATTTGCAAACACATAATAAAAACCTAATTGACGTTTTTACAAGGCTTCGAGACGTAAATTTGAAGTTAAATCCATTAAAGTGTACATTTTTGAAGAAGGAACTTTTGTATTTAGGTCACGTGGTAACACCAGAGGGTATAAAGCCAGATGAAAATAAAGTTAAAGTTTTACAAAATTATCCGATTCCGAAAAATGCAGACGAGGTCCGTAGATTCGTTGCATTTGCAAATTATTATCGGAAATTTATTCCGAATTTTGCTAAAATTACATTACCTTTAACGAACTTGACAAAAAAATATATGGAATTTAATTGGAGTAAGGAATGTTTACATGCGTTCGAGACATTGAAAAAAGCGTTAATTAGTCCTCCATTATTACAATATCCAAATTTTTCAAAGGAAAATGAATTTATTTTGAATACCGATTCATCGGGGTTTTCGATTGGGTGTGTGCTAGCAAATGGAGACAAAAAACCGATAGCATATGCTAGTCGCCCACTAAACAAAGCGGAGCGTAACTATCCGATAATTGAGAAAGAGCTTTTGGCGATAGTTTGGGCTGTTAAGTACTTTCGCCCTTATTTATATGGACGCCGGTTTAGGGTTATCACGGATCATAAACCGTTGATTTATTTATTTAACATGCGCGACCCTTCCAGTAGGTTAACAAAGTTTCGATTATGTCTGGAGGAATATGATTTTGTAGTAGAATATATGAAAGGAAAAGATAATGCAGCTGCAGATGCACTATCTAGGATTGAATTGACGAGTGAAGAGTTGAAGAGCATGTATGAGTGTGTGATAGGGGTCATGACTAGAGCGCAATATAGAAGAATGGAAGAAGAGAAAAATGAAAATGTATTGACTGATAAGAGTTCCTGCAATGATCGGTCTGATCAACCAAGAGTTGCGGAAATTTTTAAAAAACCATATCATTTTACAGAGTTAAACTTTGATGAAAAATGTTTACACATACATAATAAACAAACCGATAATTGTTATAGTAGAAATAGGTACCTAATATATTCACCGTCATTGTCATTAATATCGGTAAATCGAAGCTCTCGATCATGTTTCAAACGAGATTTGTTCGTGAGAGAGTTAGAGCAGATATGTAAACAAAATGATATAAAAGAATTATGCATAATTAGAAATAATGACAATAAAGAAATAATTACCGAGTTAGCACGTATTATTACGAAAATGAAAAAGTGGGAAGGTCCACGATTATGTATTATTAAAGGAGTGACTAGAGTAGAAAATAAAGACGATCGTAAAGTTATTTTGAATGATTACCATATTTTACCCAGCAGTGGCCATGCTGGTATTCGAAGGATGACTAATAACATTAAAAGACTTTATTACTGGACAGGAATGGACCGTGACATAGCTAATTTTGTTAGAAAGTGCGAACAGTGTCAAAAACAAAAGTTCCATAAGCACACCCGAGAGCCAATGTGTATAACTACAACAGCGACGTCAGCATTCGATAAAATATATTTGGATTTGGTTGGACCGCTTAGTAAAGATTGTAATGACTATTGTTACATATTGACTCTTCAATGTGAACTTACAAAATATGTAGAAGCTTACCCGTTAATAAATAAAGAAACTCAAACAGTTGCCCGAGCTTTTGTTGACAATTTTATACTGCGTTACGGTATTCCACGCGAAATCGCGACAGACAGAGGTAGTGAATTCATCTCATCAACCATGAAAGATACATGTCAATTATTGGGTATTAACTGTATTCAGTCAACAGCATATCACCATGAGTCGATTGGTTCTTTAGAAAATTCTCACAAGGCCTTGGGAGCTTTCTTAAGGATACAAACAGATAACCAGGCTCATATGTGGAGCAACTGGTTACAATATTGGTGTTTTTCGTACAACACAACAGTGCATTCTGAAACTAGATATACACCCTTCGAACTTGTTTTTGGCAAATTATGTAACATTCCAAACAACCTTTTGAAAAATGTAGACCCAGTATATAATTTTGATGACTATCCCAAAGAATTAAAATTTAGACTACAAAAATCATGTGAAGATGCACGAAATAATTTAATTCAATCCAAAATTTGTAGAAAAACAAAATATGACAGACAATGTAATTCAGTTAACTATAATACTGGAGATTTGTTACTTTTAAGAAATGAAAATAGGGAAAAATTAGATCAAGTATATTTAGGTCCTTTTACGGTTCTAGAAGAATTAGGCGTAAATGTTAAAATAATGCAAAAGGGAAAGGAAAATGTTGTTCACAAAAACAGAACTATTCCATTTTATATGTAACGAGTTATAATATTATTGTGAAGAGTGTACATTTATAAGTAGTTATGCATATATCTATTATTATGTTTAAAGTTGCTATGTTATTCATGCTAAGATTAAGACAATGTGTTATTATATAAATAGAGTATCAAATATCTTTAGGTCTTTATGTACTCAGAAACTAGTTGTTAGAGTGATGATGCAATATGTATGCGTGTATTAATTTTAAGAAAAAAAAAATGTTATTGTAATGCCATTATTTTTTTTTCTCAAAATCAGGGGGATGATGTGATGTATGACTAAGTGTATATTGAACTTTCCGTATATGGTGTACGCGTGCAACCTAATTATTGTATTTGTACCTAGCTCATAAGATCATTTATTTTAACAATATACTTTCATACGTTAAACTGACCGGTTGTCTTTTCATTTATTCGCCTTTACATAAATGTAGTAATCTACCTATTACCAGTGAAGCACGTCTAGCTTCGTATAATGTATTGTACGCGTCAGTGATACCTTGCAGTTACTGCGTACATATGTATCCAAACATTTACACATTCAATGGTAACGAAGCGGCGTTCTTCACTAAAATTGCTTTGAAAGTCTCGCTATATCGCCGGGGCTGGAGCTGGCTGTCTCCTTCTAACATTTTATAAGAAATAATCCAAATTCTTCTTTGGATTATTTCTTATAAAATGTCATGTGATCAGGGCTGGCAGGAGCCAATCTTCAGAGGCAATGAACTGAAATCCGTTTGATTCACGTCTAACCAGTACTAGCTTGATTTGGTTTCTTGTTTACCAGCAAACAGTGTTTCTACTGTATGTATTTATATGTATGTTTAATTTTTTTTTTAATATGGTGCAAGTATGGTGTAGAGTTTACTTTTGTAAATTATAATATTATCATAATTAATTGACACACAATTCTAATTGTTCTGCCTCGAATACAGATACAAACAATTCATAATATTTTTCTAACCTACGGATATAGTTTAACACATGACTATTAAATCTTTCCTTATCAGTGTCGGTTGTGACAGTATCTATTACATACCTACTCATAACGTTTGCATGACAATGACACGTACATCTTCAGGTGCCGGATGAATTTGTCCGACAGATTCCTCCTCTTTTGAGCCATTAAGTCCATTTTGATGGACTAATCCTTGGTCGGTGACTAGGCTAGGTCGAGGGCCCTAGAAGAAGACAACCGTATGGGTACGTACAGGGTTCCAGCTGGTTCATGTTTGAAGTGGGGTGCTTACTCATTATATATATAATATATATGTACATATAACACCGGCAGCCGTAGTCCCCATCACCGGAATACAGAATGGGGACGAGAGTTATGAAAATAATGTTGGACGTAACGTACTATTTAAGTTTGGTGTTTAAATCTAGATTAATGAGTCGCGCGGCCTCAGCCTTACAGTTTGGAAATGTACCGGCTTACTCGAAGGACGCCGGTATCTGCGCCGCACTTATCTGTTTGCTAGGCTTCCTTGTCGATAAAGCAGATATGTATTATTTACGCGAAAAATTATCGGTAACAATCGGACAGGTGGATAAGATAGCTTCGCGGAGCGCGGCAGCACGTGACGGGAGCATCGCCATCACCTTAGCACCGAATCACCCCTGAGCTCTGCGCCGGCGCAGGCGTCGCTAAGAGAGAGCTGCCGTCGCTACGAGCGATGCCCACCGGGTGTGGGATGTCTGCTTGGAGCTCCATACAGCAGATAGATACAAGATTTAACCGCGAGCCTATTACTAAACTGCACATTGGAAGATCATATTACGGATGAACTCGATGCAGTACAATCAGACAGCCATCTAGATAATAGTACCTCAATAATCGCAGTCAATAATGTCGATTTAACTAAATGATAAAGTTATCGTAATCAACAGAAACAAGGAAACTTAGTACAAGGTTGTCGCCCGAATATAGCATTGGTTGGCAGCTCTTGGAAGGTTGCTCTCTCCGAGCGGCCACTCTCGGGCGCGGGCCGGCAGCGCGGGCGTAGCGCTGCTCGTCACCGCTCGGCGCTTTATTCTTAAGTCAACAACACGTTGAGCCCCGTTTCGGAAAGAGTTGTGACAAGAGAGATAAAATGAAACATTATCTAAATAGTTGTGATAGTGTGTTAATACGGTACATGCGTGACCATTACTAAGAGGCGCTGAGTAATGCGAGGCTGCTGTGTACACAGGGCTGTCGCGCGCTGCTTTGCGAAGACGAATGATTGTCTTCCTTTACAAATGACGTCTTGAGTCCACACTGACTCATAGCCATATTCGCTTCATGAATAGCGTCAAACGCTAAGATTTATTCTTATTTAATTTTGCCATTGTAACATTGAGTTATGCCCCGGCCCCTAGTGAGTGTTTCTCGTTTCGCGGTCACGTTTTCATATTTCTCTACTGCGTGTAGCCCTGAAAAGCGAACAGCCGGCCTCTAGTTCTGCTAGCCTTATGAAGTCGTGTGCCCCGCTATTGGTGACGTAAGCGCAATCGATGTTTCTGCTCCCTTGCCCTCTGGAGGCCCACTCGCGATACGGCAGGTGCTACCGGACACAAGCCACAGCCACTCCACCTACAACCCCATAACGATCCACCGAATTACTCTAAGCATATAACTATGAACATAATTAATAATTATGACTGTTCTGAGAACAAACGGAACTACTCTTTTAAGCACAAAGAACTTACTAAATAGTCGTATTAAAATCTCAATTTTTCTCACAGATTGAACCCATTTAACTTGTATTGGAAATAGCTTTCAAGTGTAAACATTCTTCATCTAAATGTAATATTTTAATTAGCTAATGCATAAACACATTTTTTATGGAAATTCTCAATTGAAGGTGATTGGCATCGGTCATATCGCAGAGTCATGTCTTCACAGGATCATCTTGCAATGTCATGAGTTGAATGTCGCTAGTAGGTAAGGACCTGACGTTAGTTGACTCACGCACGACATTGATTCGCTTTTTATGAGTATGCTTTTTATACATATTTACTCGTATTTTAAGCATTGGCTTACCTAGGTAAATCGATTGGTTGGCAGTAAAAGCTTATCAGCTTACCGACCAGTAAGTATATATATATATATACATATATACAGCGTTTTTCCCGGTGTGAACAGCTTGCCTGGCCTGACATACCTTGAGTTGGTGTCTTGGTACAATAATAATCATTTATTTTTTGCAAATTTATTTATCTTAATAAATATAGTAAGGCAATATAATAAACTGTAAAAATTCAGTCCAAGGACTCTATTGTAACATTTAACATTGTAAATAGTCAATTTAATCAACCGAAATACTACATTCACACGATTGCTTAAAAAATACGCATATATAAGTTGGGACTAAACAAACGTTAGTTTTATAGAAAAATATCTTAACTTGATCAAAACCAAATGACTTGACAAAGTCTGTCTTTTTACTTGTGGGGGCCGGGCTGCTCGGCTACGAGTTTTGTACATATTTACATTAACTTTTACCTTCTATACAACTTAATCAGGGATTTATATTTTGAGTGTACTTATGAAATCCTAATATTTAATTGTACTTTTATTTTTATTTTACAACTCCAAAGGTTAGGAATATCACATGAAATGTTCACACATCCACCCCGTTACTGTACCGGATACGAGTTACAAAACAAATGAATAAGAGAAAAATTCAAAATCGAAATGACCTCTGTGTAAACAAATGTCTCTAAAACGAAATGCACAGTAGAATATTATGACTCCAATGTATAACGCTAATGCTAATTATTGATATTTTTTCTAATTGAAAACCACATATTAATAATATCTGCTAATGCAGAAATTATTATTACGAAATACTAATGTTTCGTAGCGATATGTTATCGTATCAGTGGCGGAATTCCTAACTATTTAGCTTCATGTATTATTGTAATAATACTTGAATACTTACTACTACTACTACTATCTGCTTCTGGAATGCGCTGCAAATACAGATCAGGTGCGCTCAATTACAAAATGTATTTAAAAATGTGGTTAAACAGCACTATTTCACATTATCTACTCGGCGATAAATCTACTGGCTTCCGTTTGATCGGATTCTTCCAATTCTGGTGCATTCAACGTAAATCGGTTGCCTGGAAGAGTTTGTGGAATTGCATCCATTGTTTTGTATTAATTATTTTTGCAATAGAAGAAGAAGTATACTACTTCTTCTGATTCGATCTCGCAGGGATACTCCAAGCATAGCCCATTCCATTGCTCTTTGGGTGACCTTGAGCCGCCTGATAAGCCCCATAGTGAGCGACCACGTTTCTGTTCCGTAAGTCATCACTAGCAATACACACTGGTCGAAGACTTTCGACTTCAGACACTGCGGTATTTGGGACGAGAAGATATTACGTAGCTTCCCGAACGCTGCCCAGCCGAGTTGGATTCTACGATTGACCTCCTACTCGAAGTTGGGCCTACCTAGTTGGATGATCTGTCCTAGGTAAATATAGTTCTCTACAACTTCGAGTGCAGAGTCTCCAACCTTAACTAGAGTGGGTGCAACATGGATGTTCGACATGATTTTCTTCTTATCCATGTTCATTTTCAGACCCACTTGTTCAGAGACTCTGCTGAGGCTATCGAGCATTGTACCGATGTCTTTTAGGATCTCAGCCTTGACTACTATATCGTCGGCAAATCGAAGATGATTTACTCGCCATTGACATTGATGCCAAAGCCTTTCCAGTCCAGAAGCTTGAAGACATCTTCCAATGCAGCAATGAACAGTTTCGGAGATATAACATCTCCCTGTCTCACACCTCGCTGCAAGTGAATAGGTTTCGAGCTCTGGTCCTGGAGTCGCACTGGCATAGTAGCGTTTTCATACAAACACTTTAACACCTCGATATACCGGTAGTACCTATTGTTATTGCGTCATGTGTAGTTTTGTTAGACTATTGTCATGGCGTCATGTGTAGTTGTGTTAACCTATCGTTATGGCGTCATGTGTAGTTGTGTTTAACCTATAGCTATGGCATTATGTGTAGTTGTATTTAACCTATTGTTACGGCGTCATGTGTTGTTGTGTTTAACCTATTGTTATGGCGTCATGTGTAGTTGTGTTTAACCTATCGTTATGGCATTATCTGTAGTTGTGTTTAACATATCGTTATGGCGTCATGTGTAGTTGTGTTTAACCTATCGTGATGGCATCATGTGTAGTTGTGTTTAACCTATCGTTTTGGCGTCATGTGTAGTTGTGTTTAACCTATCGTTATGGCATCATCTGTAGTTGTGTTTAACCTATCGTTATGGCGTCATGTGTAGTTGTGTTTAACCTATCGTGATGGCATCATGTGTAGTTGTGTTTAACCTATCGTTATGGCGTCATGTGTAGTTGTGTTTAACCTATTGTTATGGCGTCATGTGTAGTTGTGTTTAACCAATTGTTATGGCGTCATGTGTAGTTGTGTTTAACCTATCGTTATGGCGTCATGTGTAGTTGTGTTTAACCTATCGTGATGGCATCATATGTAGTTGTGTTCAACCCATCGTTATGGCGTCATGTGTAGTTGTGTTTAACCTATAGCTATGGCATTATGTGTAGTTGTATTTAACCTATTGTTACGGCGTCATGTGTTGTTTTGTTTAACCTATTGTTATGGCGTCATGTGTAGTTGTGTTTAACCTATCGTTATGGCATCATCTGTAGTTGTGTTTAACCTATCGTTATGGCGTCATGTGTAGTTGTGTTTAACCTATCGTGATGGCATCATGTGTAGTTGTGTTTAACCTATCGTTATGGCGTCATGTGTAGTTGTGTTTAACCTATCGTTATGGCATCATCTGTAGTTGTGTTTAACCTATCGTTATGGCATCATGTGTAGTTGTGTTTAACCTATCGTGATGACATCATGTGTAGTTGTGTTTAACCTATCGTTATGGCGTCATGTGTAGTTGTGTTTAACCAATTGTTATGGCGTCATGTGTAGTTGTGTTTAACCTATCGTTATGGCGTCATGTGTAGTTGTGTTTAACCTATCGTGATGGCATCATATGTAGTTGTGTTCAACCCATCGTTATGGCGTCATGTGTAGTTGTGTTTAACCTATTGTTATGGCGTCATGTGTAGTTGTGTTGTTTATCTCCTTATTTTGTGAAAATTGTTGGTACTTTTCCATTCTTCCATTTTACCAGAGTTTATTAATAAACGCATTATGTTCATTTCCCTGTTTACAAATATAGCCCTAAATTCCTCAATACAAAACAAAGTCGACAGTAGGCGAGCGGGCTGGCGGGCGAGTTAGCTAGCGAAGCGCGGGCGCGCCAACGAGGTGAACAAGTAGCTTCGCTGGAATCGTCGGATATTTCGTTAGCTTAGCTCGTTAGGTTAGTCGGTAGCTCGCGGTGTGAACAGAAGTATGTAAAGAGGTGAAACGATGTTCGCCCGCCTAGTCCGCCCGCCCGCTAGCTGGCGGTGTGACCTGCACTTAATTATTAAAAAAGGGAAATTATAGCCGACTAAACCTGACCTGTCGTGGACTTCTCTTGACGCCTGAACTTGCACCGGTCAGGTCGGATAATCCATTGCATTAAGGGAGACAGATAAAGGATCTATGTTTGTCTATACACTTAAAACTATGTACGATTGTAAAGTAAGACTTTCGTAGTAGGCTACGCTTCGATACGATTAGCCACCTTACCCAAAAGGCAGTCAAGTTCTTGTTCAGTTTACCTACTTGCCCCTCAGTGACCAAATACATACCTATAGGATAATCTAACTGAACATTAATTAGAGAGAATACCACGAATAAGGGCAATTTGGCATTATTGGCCAACCCACTAGCAAAACACAGTTTGTTATTATTTACCTTCTTTTCCAATTGTAAATACACATTTAACTAAGTAAAAAAAAAAAAAAATAGCTCGGCAGTAGATACACTATTGTTAGCGGCATGTTTTCAAAACTGCTATTTTTTTGGAGCTTTGTGATTTTTTCAGGTGACATATGTAATGTATATGTAATTTTATAATAAATATAAAAACATTTATTTAGCACTAGATAATATACCTCATTGATTTTAGGTGAATAACCATGCTGAGTTGTTTTTAGAGTGGCTTACATAGCAGATAACTAGTGGCTAAGATAGCATGATTCAGACTCTCGTTAATTGTGGCTGACTTATATGGCAATGTAAATTTTTATAGGCGAATAATTTATTTATATATTCATACATACAGCTACCTCGGATAAGACTGTACCATTTTTCATAATGTAATATAAATAATATAAAGTTATATATATAGGTAAAGAAGTCTGTTTAATTAGCACCAAAGATAAATATAATGACCGCGGAGCTGAATGCAATTACATTATTTAAAAATTACTATGTTTAATTCAATGTGTTGGTGGGAGTCTCACGTGCGCTCAGTACACACGTCCGTTTACTAAGCACATGGTTACGGCAGCCATGTGCGGGCGCACCGCCGCGCGGCGCCGTGCCGCCGAGGAGTCGAAGGTGTCCCACGACCGTGACAGATCGGACCTATCGTCATCATCATCAGTTCTGTAAAGTCGACGGCAGTGGTTACTCTAAAGCGAGCGACGGCGATCTTATCTCTACTATACTGCGCTATAAACGGAAATATTTCAACAATGTCAAAGTATTTTATTACAAAAATACTTTACTAAACTCGTCGTCTCGTAAATGGATACTCTTGACGTCGCCGCGTCGTGCTTATTAGCGGTTTCCGTACCTAATCATAATCTAATTTAATTTAACTAAACAATCCAGTAATAATAACAATAACCATAATAAAACTATGTTTATGTCTGAACCTGCTTTGTTATGTTAATACATTATTTCCGAATACTTTAATCCACCCAATGTTCCCCTAAGGTGGGGAGGTATGCCACAGTCACCACGCTCGGCCGACGGGTTGACGATTGCAGTACGAAGGCAGATAGTTCACGGACTTTGGTAGTATTCCTTGACACCGACTGTTGCGCCCCCGCGGGATGAGATACGATACTGATATTCTTTGCCGTCAGCCAGACACCATTTCATAGCTACGTCATTTGTATACGGCTTTTGGAAACCTTCAGTGAAAAATTGATAAAAACGGCAGCTGAGGGTGGCCATGTTCCAGTGTATCAACATTCTGTATATTCTGTCTTCACATATAAACATCTCTCTCTTAAGGACATATAAAACCCTTTTCTCTCACAAAGAAGGTGGCGAGGAATTTGTAAAGTTTCCAAATAGTTTAGTTCAATATTTCAGCTAATACGCTTTGTATGGCTCGCCGTTACAACGTGCGCAGCCTAATGGCTGGCATTAGTAGGAACGTACACTAAGAGATTAGGATTTGAAGAGCCAATTGTAAATAACAAAAGGCGGAATGTTTTTAGAACGGTTACGTGTACGGTGCGCGACCAGCTCATGTATTATCGCTCCGGCAGGCGTTACTAATGTACTTTCTGCAGCGCGTCACGTGACCCGGGCGCACGTGACGCGCCGCCCCCACTGCTGCTTGTCTGCTGGTTACTTCTTAGCCAACACTTGGTGCCCTGCGGTGACCATGGACGGAGACGCCGACCCCCGCAGGGAGCTACATCACTTCTAATCTTGTCTTTAAAACATCCGAACACAGTTTTGAATAATCATCCCAATAAACACTTACCAGAGGTGTTTGTTGGGATGGTTCTTAGCTCGTCCCAGAAACAGAAGGGTGGTATAAGTTTCAGTCTGTGTGTCTAGCAGTGGCATTTTAACTCTAAAATGTATGAACCACGGTTTTATTTTCGTCACACACCTAATTAAATCGAGGTGGTTTTTAGCTATCATTTTTTTAAATTCTGTAAAAGCAATAAAATATTTTTCTAGATGAAGTCAAAAGTACGGTACGATTTAGGCGGTTAGGTTAACAATATGTCTGGAGAGTCTCGCGGTGTCTGGACAGATACGCGGTCTGGTTCGTCTTTCATATTCTCGTAAATTTCCACGATTAACAGCTTAATAAATAATAACAAAAACCTATTTGATGTAATGGTTATGTGTAGTCGTTACAGAGTTGGGTATTCTAATAAGTGTTAGTTAGCGAGCAGTTCCGGGAGCGGCGCGTGACCCGCGCGGAGGAGCAGCCGCCGCGCCGCCTAACTGATCGCACACGATTATTACGTACTTATCAATAATCTAAACACGCTGTGTCAATTTGTTTATCGATTGAATTTCCTCAATAAGCCAAATATTCTGAAATGTGACGCTGATGGCTGCGAGCACGAATGTGCTACACAACAGTGAGGGCGTGTTAGTACTATCTATTAGAACCTTAGTCGAGTACCCGTATCAATATATTATAGTATACATGTACGCCTATCCGCCGCATATCGACGTTACAGTTCAAAATACCGTATTCAAAATACCACAATAAACTTAATTATTTAAATATTTATTATTATATTAATATTAGCCATTTAGTATACAATAAAATAAATCCATTGACGACTCAAGCCATCGTCGTTGGAGCCTCACGATTGATCACTTAGGGAATTAGTTGCAATTTCTACAAGTCACTTGGGACGGCAGGAATATTCCCTTTTCGGTTATCATTAAAAACTTGGAAATAATTGCCGATAGCACATTCTGTTGGCCCAACATATTATTTAATATGTTGCAAGAAGCTATTCAGATCAACAGGCTCAAATTCAAATTTCATTTTAGCGTTTAATATTAAATTTGTGTGGAATCGTAAATTATTTTCCCCTACCGTGCCGTGCATGATGTTGCAGCGAACGAGAAACACTGCCAGAAAACTCAGTAGGAATTTCTTAACATAAAATTACATTGTACTTAAATGTGTTAATTTAGAGCGACTCGATCCTAACCCGTTTTGTCACTTAAATAATCAGAAGTTATGTAGTAAACCCCGTTACACAATTTGGCTTTTATAGCCTAGTCCTTTTAAACTTATTCTTAGACTTTTCTCAGATATATGAGAAGTTATTAAAGAATCTTATACATTCCTCCATACAAGAGTTATTTAATTTTTAGAGACAGGTGGTATGTAACATTAAGTTAAGCTATATCTAGTATTTATTTGCTGAGTATTACTCCTTTTACAGGAGGATTCTGATTGAGCAGCAAGCTTGGAGCGCGCTGAGCGCACGTGAGTTTCCTATCAACATAATTGTATCGGATAGTCGCGGTGTGCCGGGCGTTCATTATTTGTCTGGGGATTAACACTGCCCAACAATAGTTATTTGTTATACAAGAGTGCAAATTTGCTTTTGAACCGCGTGCTCAATTTTGATAACCGAGCAAGCGAAGGATTCTAAAATCGAATCACGAGCGCAAGGAGTGATTCAAAAATTAGAATCCTGAGCTTTAAAAAACAAAAGCGTTAAAAAGGACAAGAAGAGAAAAATCTTTACACTCTGGTGCAAAACGTAACTTTTCATTCCACCTCAGCGAGGAAATGACTAATGGCAAAAGTTTTAGGTATTAACTACAACATTATTATAGGTGAGTATTACATAACAAATAATACTTAGGTAAATACAGAAAAAAATAAAATATAATTACTTAAGTTTAGTGTAATATTATTGTAATGTTGCGCAAAGCAAATTAAAGTAGAGTACACCAAGGAGTGCCGAGGCTGAAGTTTCAAAAAATAAAAAAAAAATCTAATGATAATTTCGGCACTCTGAAGGAAGATGTAATTAGGTTTCATGACGCATGTTTTGAGCATTCACAAACTTAGTGCACACGACGTTCTAAATTCAAATTTACCTACTTTATCCTCTAGCGGATAAAAACGACTTTTCCACTCGTATAGCGAGGTCTCCGCGAGTAACTACTGTGTACAGTTTAGGTGGGGATAACATATGTATATCTTACTTTATCATAAGTTAAGGTGTGGACAGGCAATGTTACCAGTTTGAATACTAAGGAGATAAATAATGTCGCATGTACGTACTTACATCCGACATCATTTATAATAATTTATGTAGTGGCTAGTAATCTTTATACGTACTTACGTATAAAGATTATTTAAACGAAAACGAAAAAATGTCTAATATGTTAGGACGCTCAGCTAGAGGCAGAATATGAAACTTAGCACATCATTTGAAATAGTCTGCTGATCTACATTTTGTTTTTTACGATAGCAAATAATAATATGTAGATTTTGAGGATGAAAACCTTGAAATGACATCAATGTCGTCTTAGTAAAAATACGTATCGCACTGCAGTTGAGACTATGCGTTAATGTCCCAAAGCCGACGCTAAATCATTATTGTAAAGTAGAAAGTAATGGAGCATGGCCGCAAAGAGCCGCACAGAGCCGCACAGTGCCGCGCCCCCGCTAGTATCCAGCGCATATATTTATATTTGCTAGTTTTACAAACATTCACATTTTAAACTTAGTTATCCTACATTACTGCTCACTTTTGTATTAAGACAATAATCAAAACTCTAATATACTAAGAAACTATTGTTGGTTAGATAATAATATATATAATTTGATATAAGTACTGGTCAAATGATTAATTATAATGTTATTTATTATTAGTAAATTAAAATGTTATATGTTTTAGGGAAAAACACAAATGAATATCAATATTGGCAATGTGAACGCATATATTTTAAAAAGTACGTAAAATTTAAATACGTGGTACTTAATTATTAAATTGAAAAAGAAAATGTATGATATGGAAATGTATTTCATTAAGTATATTATATTATAAAGTTTTGCTCCGCCGTGCAGGCCACCTATTATGCACGTACAATGTATAGCCGAGGCGCGCTAGGGGGCGCTAGGGGGCACTGTGGGCGCGGCGGCACGTGGTCGCGGCTGGGCGGGAAGCCCGCGGCTGAGCCTGCCGCCGCGGCAGTGGGTCGCGCCGCCGCCCGGGAGCCGCCGCATGCTGCCAACCGCACTTCAGCTTCGCGCGAGTTACCTCCCTTCTCGTTCTGCGCCTAACAGTTTAGGAACATGGGTATGCCAAGGACACGGACTGCGATAAAAACGCTCCAATAAAAAAAACAACGACTTCAAAGCCAACTAAAAACACAAAATAATGTCTACTTTGGTCGGTCCCAACAACTGCATTACTTAGTGTATACTAAATAATGTTACTATCGGCACCGACTTCACACTTTTAATTTTGTGTATGTACTGCTGTAATTATTAAGACGGCTTTCAAGATATTAAAAAAGAAATATTCCACTTTATTTTAAGTTAATCGTGCGTCAACGGCGCACAGGCTTCGACGTCCCTATTTCTTTCTTTCTTTTTAAAAAAGACAACGCCCGCACTAGGGAATCTAATCCTTGTGTCGCGGGGTACTTTACAAACATATAATAGACGGACACAAATTACATCCAGACTCAAAACAACCATTTATTTGTCACACAAATAGTTGTCCGGCGCGGGACTCAAACCCGCGAGGTGACTGTCCTAGCCGCTGCGCCACACGTGGAGTCCACTTAGTCCTCAACTGTAACTATTATAGGATCCTATCATATCATAGATCTAACTATTAAAGGCCTCCCCCAAAGGTCTCCACAATAGCGGGTCTTGTGCTATCCGCATCCAGCGATTTCCAGCGACCCGCACAAGATCATCGGTCCATCTTGTAGGGGGCCTGCCCACGCTGCGTCTTCCGGTTCGTGGTCGACACTCGAGAACCTTTCTGCCCCAGCGGATACATACACTTAAAACATTTCCGATATTGTCGAATTTTCAGTTCAAATAATGATGTATAACAATATATATACATATGTAATTCCCATGTTTCTGTTAACAAGGGTCGCTCGCCTCGTCCACAACTCACATGGGAACTACAGAGCTTCAATAGGTTACTTTGTACATGTTGTCATTCAAATAACAACTACGAAAATAAACAATCATCATAATTATACTCAATTAAATACTTGGTAGACATAAAGTTCGTTATTATAATTACAATATTATTTCAAGATTACTATTAGATAAATAAAAATAAATATTACATACATACATACATAGACTCACGCCTGTTCCCAGAGGGGTAGGCAGAGACAATATATATTGATTTTAGAAAATCAAAGCTCAATCCATGCTCTCAGAGGTGGCGTCAGATTTTTTGGGACAATCTTGATTGTAACAGGTTCTTTGTGGACATTTAGTTAGTTTTCTCACTTTATAAATTTAGACATTGTAATAATTTTTGACGAAAATTATAAATATTTTCTTTAAGTATCGCTCTCCACTCCCATATCGAGATACGACGGTCGCTTATTATTCTCTATATTATTTATTATACACTACATAGACTAAGACAGAGGTAGGTAAGCTTAGCTCAATATAAGCTTTCTTCCAGAAAACCTTTGGCAGGGTAAAATTTGTGTGATAAGGGCACTTATAGTACACACCAAATAATCAAATCATCGTTATCATGTCAGCAGAATATCGTTCACTGCTGGACAAAGACTCCGCCAAAGATTGACAGTACCAACCTACTGAACCGCTACACTCACGGTCACTGTTGGTTTATGTTTTATATTATACTGCAATGATACAAAAGTGTTCTGCTCTTACAATATCGATAAAGTTTACTAAGAGGAACTATACGGTGTAACAATCGTTCTACAGTTGTAAATGCACTCGATGCATTCCCGATCAAACTGACTTCCACTTGGAGCAAGCATCATGAGTGGTTTGGTCAGCTATGATCGGCACTTTAAGCATACTAATGATAGAGTGCGGATAGTGAATACCAAAGCGTTTGCGCGCCGCGGCGCCGCTCCAAGCCTTAACCTTCGGCCAGAGTGAAGAGTGAGCTTATCTATGTACTCACTTGAATTATTCATAAAGATAATTCATTAACAAATGGAAAAGCAATAAATGCTCAACATACTAAGCCACCGGACAGTGCCACTGGTTTACTTGACCCCGATGATTACCACAATCGACTGATGTGAGTCAGATCGGACTATTATGCAAATATTCATAATAGTTTGCAGTGTAGCAGCCTCCGCCCGCGCAGACCACGCCGCGGCGGGCTCAGACTTGCGCCCGGTCTCGGGGGGCACTGAGGGGGCATTCAAACACTGAACAATGTCGGGATTACACTTTAATGTTACCATTTTATTAATTTTTTATAAACAGCTTCAACTTGTGAGTCAACTAATACCAAATTACGTAAACTAAGGTATTTAAGTATCTATGTTTAACCGAGCAGGCAAAAATCCTCAACTCCAACTATAACAAGAGTTTCGGAACCTTTGTATAGCTTCGGTTTGCTAATATCTTTATTGACCAATGTGGGTCTGACGCGTCCACCGAGGCGGGGTTGCGTGCTAATTATTTGGTAGACAGGTAGTTTGTTCATCACGGGAGACAAGTTAACGGAATAACGGAAGCTAACGAAAACGTTAACGGATTAAGCGTCCAACAATAACATTTCAGTGGCATCCAACATTATAGTTGTAAAAATATTGAGCGCCAAGTTAAAATTGTAGTTGTAAACAATATTTTCCCATCAATCTACTGTCAATTTTACAAATGCAAATGTGAGTTTGTAATTGAGTTTTATAATTAAGAATTTTCGGACTAGTACCATTATCCTGCCTCTGGCGAAAATTGATGATTCTCCATTGCAGGAGGGGGCTGGTGAGGACGAGGTGCGCCTTGACGAAGAGATGGACAGAGTGGTATGGGGCGAGGGTGCTCCGCGTGTTCCCGCCACTGGCGGCGAGGCGCGCCGGGACAGCGCTGCGCCGCCGCCCTACTCCCCGCCGGCGCCTCCGCTCACAGGTATCTTTAAACATTCAACAAACAAACAACAACCAGCAAGATGTACAAACAGTTGCACTCCTATAGAGGTGTGCAACTTTTTGAACACCTTGCTTTTGACCAAGGACTATTCTAAATAAGACATCTATGACAATATACCTAGGCGTTACTATAGATAACTGACTCACTTTTCAACAGCACATAACCAACCTAACAATAAGAATCCGTAAGTGATTTTTTGTATTTAAAACCATCCGTCACATATCACATACTTCAGTCATTAGATCAGTTTATCTTGCATTGTGTCAATCATTAATTTCTTACTGTACTACATCATGAGCAGGAGCGCCTAAGTCATCTCTGCTTAAACTGGAAAGAGCTCAGAGGACAATTCTGAAAGTGACCTGTTTTTTCTCTATTACATATCCAACCGTAGATTTGTACAGGCATTGCAAAGTTTTAACAGTTCTACAAATATTCATACTCAATAACAAGAAAACATTCTCCGTTAGCATTTGATCCGGGAGGGGCTTCTGATAAAAGAAAATCCTACGCTATCTGTACAAAGCTCAAATCCAATGCGAGTTTCATATAGAGATTCTTTAAGTTTTTGGGGCCTTTCATTTACAATAAAGTAAATGAAAAACAACACATCATCCCCTTACAAAGAACAGATGCAGAAAGTTGGTTGGATCCTGGCTGCAAAGCCAAACTTATGAATCGTCTGAACAACTCTTGCGTCCTATTACATAATACTCGAAACCATTTCATAAACATACAAACTCACGCATACGTAATACACACTTACAATCACTCACACCCACACACATATACGCACTCACACACCTACACACACTCGCGCGCACACACACACACACACACACACACACACACACACACACACACACACACAAACACACACACACACACAAACACACACACACACACACGCATACACACACACACGCAAGCGCAAGTGCAAATATTTAAGTTGATTGCATCAATTTGTTTTAAGAGAGGTAGGGCACAGCGTTCATTCGCCCAAAGAGCAGCCCGACTGGGGAAGTACCTTACAGAATACATTCCTTAATAATAACATTAATACCTTAATGTTGTGTTTCATCTCATCGGGGTGCAGGGAAGGGTCAGCAACACTTATTTGCTGACTCTTTTAAAGGCCAACAACGCACCCGTGACTCCTCTGGTGTTGCGAGTGTCCATGGGCGGCGGTGATCACTTACCAATTACCATCAGGTGACCCGCTAGCACGTTTGTCGTTCTTAAATAAAATAGGTAATATAAAATAATAAAAAAAAAATTAAGTTTATATAAATTTCACTAATTCAAATTCTTTAATTTATATTCTAAGCGAACTTTTTATAATTTAATCTTAATTTAATTTATTTTTGATTTAATCTTATTTCCCTGATTTCACTATTAATTGTATTCCAGTAAGTGTCATCTGGTGATCTGAAATATAGGTTTTACCTACATCAGACACTGGTGTCTGATGTAGGTAAAGTTTACCACCTGTTAAGACCCCATGTTACGTAATAAAATTTATTTTTATTCATCATCGTAGTTAGTTCTTCGCACATACTGCTTGGCTTAACCTTCCTCTTTACAGAGCCACTGATAGCAAAATATCACATAAATATAATATTCTACGGGCGCTTATTATTAATTTGTTTACAGATAATCAAAGGCGTTATTGTCGCTCTGTTGCATAATAATACTATATATACTTCCTACTCCATCTTCGACCTATGCCGCAGTACAAAGCATAAATTGTTGCATCGCCCGAAGGCTAGAGTTTTCTGGCTGTAGTCATGTACCAGCCCAACTTCTCTTATATACAAGTGTATCGTCAATAGGTCATGTTCAAATACACGATGTTTCCTAGGCCAAGTAAAATCTTTAATTGATATATCGTACAACTGATATGGTTAAGCTCTGTATAATTATATTTCTTCTTAGGTTACATGACATGGTTGATTTTACACGATTTCGTAAACACCTGAAATTAGCTACGTAATAGACACATAACAATAAATGATGTTGTTTATTTGTTTTGGTTCGCTCGCCTCGCCGCGCGCCGAGCTGATTGCTCGCGCAAAAACCATACGTTACCATTCATAATGAGTTTATAATGAATGATGAATTTAATCATGGCTGTTATTTAATATAATTGCGACTGTGAGTTGACTTATTTTTTTCTAAAAAGTGAGTAATTTTGGGATATTACAGCTAATTGCATCGTGCATTCCAAGGCATTAATATCTGGCGGAGCTATGTTCTACTTCCTCATGAGTTAGCTTGCCAGCGTATATAGCGTGGCGACCCCTCTTATCGCTGATGTGCGGCTGTGCGAAGTGGCGCAATATGCGTACAACGCAACTGATGCCTTGTTGTGTGCAGGCGCGGCGCCGGGCGGCAGCACGGAGACGTCGCCCGCGCACTCGGCGCGCGGCTCCGGCCAGGTGAGTTTACCTACTTCTCCTTGCTCGTATTGATCGGGTGCAAGGTCGCGGCCGCGGCACAAGGGCACGGGCTCGTACTGCGCCGTGCCGGTACCCGCCGAGCCGACCTTCGCCAATGTTTACTTTACATGAGCTTTTTTTCCAGATACAATAAGTTGGTGTAAATATTCTCTTGGTGAAACATGACTGCCGACATGTTGAATACAGACAGCCGTACGTACTTCTTTACCAAACGCTAATGGCACCATATGTAACGCGCCCTGCAGAGGCAGCGCCAGCAGACATTATATAAAATTCTAGAAACACAGTTCAGTAGGATCTGTTCGACCGAAATTAATTGGATCTTGTTATTTTGTAAAATGAAGATTTTTAAAACAAGTTTTGAATATGTTTTTCTGCACGAAAGTTAACCAATTATGGTGTAAAACTATAACGTGCTGTAAAATTGAATAAAGCGTAGTCATAGAGGATTGCGAATACACTCGTTGCAATAGCGTGGCATCGATACATTTGTTATTATCTAACTTATAAAACCATACAAGGTCTGTCAGGTTACGGCGGTCACTCTCTTCGGTTCAGAAGTTTGAAATGAATATCCTTAATTAGGTCCAGACCTCGTCCTCCTCTCAACCGCAAAGAGTTTGTAGCATATTTGATGGGTCTATAGGTAATTCCCCCAAATATAATTTCTATATATGTTATTTGTGCATTTACATACATAGACTCACGCCTTATATTCTTGAAAATAGTCTAATGGGCTTCCTACAAGAGTGGTGTATAATAATATTTTTAATGTGGAGAGCACTCACAACATATCGTCATCGGACGCTATCCCTGAGCTATATGTATAATTGTCCCCAAAGACTGTCCAGCGTGTTGGTTTAGTGTAGTACCTACGAGGTGGGAATTAAGTCATCTGGAATAAATAATCAAAATACGGTGACTGTTGAAAATAAATATATTGTTCCTCAAAATATTCTACCTTTGTTTGTGGTTTATGCATACAAATAAACCAATTTTGAAAAGCCGTATTCCTCCGCGGTGATCTCGCGAACGTGCTTTTTGTACTCTCCAGCTACTTGTTCTGGTGAGAAAATACTTAGTTGACCGCATGTAGTTCTTAATGTTTGGAAACAGGGAAACGTCGCACAATGCTAGGTGGAGGCGGTATGCCAAATAAAACTTCGTTAGCCTGTCTGGCCGCGTGGGAGCACTCATTGTCATGGTGCGAAATGTTGTTCAATAACTTCCGGAAAGCAAATGGTTGGGTACTTTACGGCACTCTTTCAACGAGCAAGTAGTTGGGTGTCCATATTTAATAAAACTGTAGCAACATTGCTTGCTTTGTATTGGTATGTAATTGTAAAGCCATGTTTTGTCACCGCGCTTCTCCATCACGGAGTCAGACACTGATGTTGGTAGGATCGCGTTAGGGACTGACTGCTACGCCTGAGGTCTACTTGTGGGATGAGCACGACTATTTGTTCTATGTCGGGGTGTAATTTATTTATAATACGTATGTATTTAGAACTAAGTATAAAAGCATGTTTATCGTTGTTTGTTTGCCATAGCACAGGCTCTGCCTAGTTCGGGGCGAGCCGGCAGGTTGCCCCGAGATATATATTTAATTGGCAGCTTGAAGGCGAGCGCCACTCTGCTGCGGCGCAATATACTAGAAATCGTAGCAGAACTAAACCCACGGTGGCGTTGAAACGCAATGTTTCGATGATTGTTTGAAGCTAAACAGTAACATTAATGCTCGGCGTTATTAGTAATTCAATACTGTGAATCAAGTAGCCAGTTCCGCAAATTGTTAGTGTGCGGTGTATACTTAATATTTTCATTGTAATTGTAATTTTGCAATCGTTAGCTTAATATTTGACGCGAACTAGCGATTACTTTGTTTGAGTTTGTGTTAATTGTGTACCTCGGATTGATCTACTCCGACTATGTTTGTATGGTCATGTTTATTCGTGGTATAAATCGATAGACGTCCTCGGTCACTTTCTCGTTAGCTAATGTATAGAAGGTCGGCAATGGAGGTCACACGTAGAACGACCAATTTAAATAAATAATATTTGAAAAGCATAAAACTTCTTCTAGAAACTCATTTGAAACAAAATTCCTATGGAACAAGTTGTTACTTCAACAACATACCGTCGACTGCGCTCGCTTTCTTTTGAAGTTGGTGGTGTGGAGTCTTTCACACATGCTATTACATAATACGTGCTTAGTGGAGACATTGTGCATGCCAGGTGCCGGGCCCTGGGGCCGATGAGCGACACGTGCAGTTCGACGGCGACCAAGCAGCCGATGCGTCTGCGCCGCCCGACGACGCCGAAGAGGAGCGTCGCGTACAGCGCAACATGTGAGTACTCACGGTCTGAACGCTATGCGCATACTAATAACTAAATAATATATAAATAAGTAACTAAATTGGATTATTACGTTTTCTTCGTAGGTACTTGTAACACTTCGCACTGTCAGTAAGGTAGACAGTACCGAGTACTCAGGTTTAAGCGCTAAGTTATTTTTTTATATTTTTTTAAAAACTTCATGCACAATAAGTAGGTTCAGAGGCGGACTTAATGCCGTAGGCGTTTTTTACCAGTCGAACTTTGAGTGATGCAGACAAAACTATAGTAGGATATGCACTATAAATTTGGATAAAGGACAAAGCAAGTTAAGAAGACATACAAAACATATAGCTAAATGAAAAAGAAAGAATAAAAAGAAACTTCACATAACGGAGAGTATATCCATATAAATATTATATATGAATATATATAAAATATATATATATACATATAATAAACATATAAATATTATAGTGGAGATGATTTTGCCTTAATAGTACTAAGAAAGTACTTACGGATTTTATTTTTAGGGGTCTTTTAGGATTTTAGGATTTTAGGGGTCGCTACCCCTTGAAATAAGAATGACTAAGACTCGATACACGTTACACGTGAGCATTCCAAAGAAGTACAGATTGTACGAAAAACGAAGAATGGAGAAAGTTAGTCTAATATATAGTTTAAGTTGTATTTTACTAACGCTTTTACGCTTCGTAATAAGAGCTTGTATTCGTTTGTTGTTGGATCTGATAAGATAGTACTTACCGCTAGCAAAGCGAAGCGTCTTCCTACCTGCTGCACACCAGGGTGCCTACCAGCATAGACATAAGGGGCCAGACAATTTATCGATCGGCGTATTGCACACCGGGTCTATCTGGCAAAACCCAGCCTCAGGGAACCCTAGTTACAATGAACATATACTTTTCAGACTCGCTCGACAACTTCAGACACGCGACACACTTGCCTAATGAGCGCCAAATTAGCTTCTAAAGCTGAACCAAGCAACACGATGGCACAGCATACACTATGGTTCCCAAGTAACAAAGTTATAACTGAGGTGCATTCGTTTATACAACATGTAACTTAATTAGCGAAAATGGTTTGTTCAGAATCGTTTACTGAATCGATTTATATCATTTTTAATATAGGTAATTTTTTATACCAAAATAATTTTAACTACGGAAATTATCGTTATTTTAACCCAGTACAGTCAAAACAAATTGAAATGGACCGTAAGTCAAAGTAATAAGACTTTTAAACCGCAGTTTTATCTGTATTCATACAAATTAATAATAATAATAATTTTTTATTTATTAAACAAGACAAACATTACACCATTTAGCATTACAAAAAACACCTCACACTAGGCGGGGCCTGTTTTGTGAGGAGTTTTCCTTAATTAGATACATTACATAATATGTAGTATGTGGTACTATGCTTAAGATAAGTATATAAATTAAATTAATTATATTTTGGTAACTAACATTTAATTAACAATTTTCAAAAAGTCTTCCGTGTGTTGATACGACCAATGCAACAAAGTAGAATAAATTTTTTTCTTAGCTTCGATATGTGATAGCAATATTATTTTGTATAATTTATTGAATTTGTTATACAGGAATGGTTTCATAAAGGACGTAAAACGCTGTGCAAAGGCGGTTTTCACAGGCAATACGGGAATTTTGATTATGCGTTGTTTTACGATATGGGATAGATCTAATATACTAGGTATATCTTTGTGATGTTCTAGAATAGCACTTTTTACAAACATCCTTCTGATGCTTAATACCTGACATTCCTCGAAAAGCAAATCCGTAGGAAACCTGAACGGTTTGTGAAGCATTGTTTTTAACACTGCCCTCTGGGCTCTCTCCAGGCTTAACAAGTGACAAGCTGCTGCTCCACCCCAGGCAAGTATACAGTACGATACGACAGATTGACATAAAGTGTAGTAGATTGTCTTCAGTAGTTTGGTAGGTGCTATATCTCTAAGCTGTTTCATAATATGTATAATTTTTCGCGTTCTACTTGACGTTGCCAATATGTGATCTCTAAAAGATAGCTTTTCGTCAATTACTATACCAAGGTATTTTGTGGACTTTTCCTTTGTAATACGTACACAATCACAATTTGCGGTGCTGCTGCCTGGATTATTCGTTTGGCAAGTATGAACAACTAGAGCTATGTCTGGCGAGGCAGCAGCAGAGGTTTTGTGGAAACAAATGTAATGTGTTTTCGTTGTATTGAGAGTGAGGAGATTATTATTTAACCATCCAGTCACTATCTGTAGTCCCTTTTGTGCTGTAACGTGTAGCCGTTCCCATGTAGTTTCGTGGAAAATTATAATTGTGTCATCCGCATAATTTATGATGTTGGCATTACTAATATTATTGGACGAGAGGCCATTAAGGTACAAAAGAAATAAAGTTGGGCCGAGTAAACTCCCTTGTGGTACGCCATAATGTACAGTTAGTGGTTCACTGACGAAGGTACCTACCTTTGTACATTGCTTTCTATTCTTGAGGTAGCTACTAAACCAATTCAGACAAATTCCCCGGATTCCAGCTGCCTCTAGCTTTCTCAACAATATTGGAATCGAAACGGTATCGAATGCCTTTGCCAGGTCCAAAAATACGCCCATACATTTTCTACCTTGGTCCAAATGTCCAGAAATAATATTGTTTAGGAGTGTAACAGCCTGTTCAGTTGATCTGTGTCGTCGAAAGCCGTACTGTTGATTTGATATGATTTTGTTTTTCTCTAGGAAAGCAGAGAGTTGCTTGCTTACTACTTTTTCTAGCAATTTGGAGAACGAACTCAGCAGAGATATTGGTCTGTAATTACTAAAGGTTTTGGTATTACCAGCTTTATGGATAGGAGTTACAAGAGCCGTTTTCCAATGTTCAGGAAATATTCCTGTGGAAAGGCTAAGATTAAATATATGTGCTAGAGGTTCGGAGATGTAGTTTTTTTATCTTTTTATCAAATTATTACTTATACCGTCTATCCCTGGCGCACAATCAGTTTTGAGTTGCATAATAAGGGATTGTATCTCTGAGGTGGTAGTTGGATGAAAAAATAAGGAATGTGTTGTCGAAGCTGTGGTATTTATTTGTGCTGCGAGGGAATCTTGATATTCATTTATTTTATTTAGAATTTTATTAGCTAAATTCTGCCCTATAGTCGAAAAGTAAAAATTACAAGCTTCAAGTGATTCTATTTCGGTGTTTTTTATATTAATTAGATCATGTGAGTTGCTTTTTTTTGGTGAAGAGTTTGTAACTCGCCTAATGGCATCCCAAAGTTTTTTGGGGTTTTTTTGATTGGACTGTATTTGTTCCTGATCATATTGTCTTTTAAGTTTTCTATAGAAATTTCGATATCGTTTGTAGATAAGGTCTTTAGTTGAGTCGTTCGGATTTTTTGTTGCGTCTATATGTAGCTTATCTCGGTGTATTGAGCATCTTATTAATCCATGAGTCATCCAAGGTTTGAATATAGTGGTAGAGCCTTTTGTTTTAGCGATTGTTGTGTGTTTTTTTGTTACAGAAGTTAATATTAATCGAATTCATGTGCAGCCCGTGACGGACATTCTATTTCGAGGATTGCAGACCAGTCATGAAGTTGGAGTTCAGTTTCGATGCCATCGTAGTCAATCTTAACCACAGTTTTTTGTTTAGGCCGGTCCTGTTTATTAGCGGTATGCACGCCAATCATCACTGGATAGTTACAGTAAATTCCATCATTCAACACGAAATAAAGAAAAATAAACTTTATTCCAAGAAACTAATTTAGTAAATAACAATGCATATAGTTACATGTCAAATTTATTTAGTGTATGTATTATAATAAGAACATAATATTCTAGTTGGGGTGTCTGAGGGTGTGCGTTAATTACGTTACATGTTGTATGAGCCATCGCAAGCAACGCAACTCGCTCGAGCTGCCCGTGGGACTGGCCGCGGTGTAGTGTCCAGTGGCATGTTTCCTTACCGGCTTCAACGGGCAGGAAGCCAATGTTTGGCAGACGCCACCGTCTTACTATTGTCTGCATATACACCACGTGTGAAATTAAAATGATAGAGCCCAATAAAAGCCCTTGTAAATACTTGTGCCACGCTATGTTAATGAAACTACTTATACTTGTTATCGATTAGGCTAGGGAATGCCTATTAATGCCGGCCGCATGAACTATGCGTCCCAGACCGGGCACTCGGGGAGAATGTGCTGTGCAGAGTCCAGGTTGTTCCCGCAGTGGTGGCAATGCGTGATCGGCCTATCTAGCTTAGATCCGCACTGAAATATCTGAGTCAGTATGAAGATGATACAACCGCCCTTTTTTCCCAAACAGACCTCGAAAGGAGGCAGGATAGCACCTGGCGCATATTAAGTACGCACCGGTGCGGTTTCTGTTAGACCGCCTCAAAAGATACCGTAGTATATTCTCGTTCTATCCGTATGGCCACCACACGCTACCGACTGTCGAGCTCTGTAGCGGTAGGCACCGGTCAGACGTGCAAATGATGAGATGGGTGCCACATATAGGGTCATGGAGTGCACTACACCCCCGTAGACACGGCGCACCGCGGTACTTCATGTACTTGAGGGATATGTCGTGATCGCCACGCTCAGCAACGGGTTGGCGATCGCAGTACGATGGTCATAGTACCTACACCGAGAGACGCTGCAGCCTCAATTCCGGGAGATATACCCTCGGGGCGACGTGTACCCCCCCCCCCCCCCCGACGAGTTGAACTGGGGCGGGGATATTCTATGCCGCTGGCCACAGATCACAGTACTCTCGCATAAACACACATAAACTACTTCTACCTATGTTGTTATTAATATGCCTTTGAACTAAACCAATGATTAAGTTCATACTTAATCATGTATAGTAACTATGTTAATTAGGTCCCAATATTTATTAAATTAGTGTGAAGATACAATATACTGAGTATGTTGGGTCTTATCGTAGTCCCCCCTCCAATCTATCTTTGTGTAGAATCTAACATTCCTTCCAGGGTTTGGTTGGTAGAGGGACTAGGGATCCCGGTTGTATTGAAAACATCTATAACATTCATTACTGGAAGTCGGCAGGCTAATATAATCTGAAAGCTGTTTGCTTTTCTTTATCATATTGGTTGTGGTTACCCTAGTGTCAGAGCTGTTCCAGCCCAGTAGATATTTGCCATGGGTTCACGACAGTTGTGTAGCCACTACAACCGGGACCGACAGCTTAACGTGTCCTCCGAAGCACAGAGACGCCCAGAAATTAAACCACTTTGGGTTCACCACGCCAAATATACTTACGAAGTAGTGCCAGCGACTAGTTATGAGGTCGTGGGTCGCCATCCGTGCTACTGGTTCCCTGGAGGTCTGAACTCTTTCTGTAGGCCGTGTTTGTGTCGCTCGGGTATACCTTATCCAAATTCTAAGGTCTTGTAAGATAATATCTTACAAATAATTATTATCCTATATTCCTATTAGCACAGTAGGGCACATCGGTTTCATAACTAGGTACTATGCCCTACGCGGGCATTATATGTTTGTAAACCATTCCACAAATCCCTGTAGAATTAATATTAAATACCTACTCCTGCGGACGTAGTCTTTAAAAAAATAGTTAGTCGATGCTACATCCAGGCAGAGAAATGGTCAGATCATGGTCGGAATCCGGCATCTTCATATGTAAAAGAACGGAAAATTTACAACAATTAAGCGTTAAAAAGAAATACTTGGCAATTTTTGTTGAATACCTAAAGCGCAGAATTTCTGTTCCAAATGCACTTACAAAACTTATAATAACATAATTATCTGCCATGCGGCCTATATAAAGGCTGCTTTTGAAGCTTTAAAGAGCAGGAGCGCCTTTTATATCTAAAGTAGTATTACTCTCTTATATCCGTGTTCGCGATTACATCTCGAACAGGCTACCACTACACCAATGAATCGGCGAAGATTCCACAAGCATCAGGATTCATTGGCATCTTCTATCAATTACACGAGATTGTCATTACTTTGCATCGCGTATTCAACATTTCAGTTCAATAATAAAACAAAAACCGGCCAAGTGCGAGTCGTACTCGCCCATGAAGGGTTCCGTAGCAGCAAGTATTTCAGTTGATTGAATGAAAGGTAAATTGCGATTTACGATTTATGACGTATTAAAAAAAACTATTTACTAGATCTCGTTCAAATCAATTTTCTTTGTTAGATTACATGGTAATGTACATCATATATATTTTTTTAATTTTATCATTCTCTTATTTTAGAAGTTACAGGGGGGAGGAGGGGCACTCATTTTACCACTTTGGAAGGGTCTCTCGCGCAAACTATTCAGCTTAGAAAAAAATGATATAAGAAACCTCAATATCATTTTTGAAGACCTATCCATAGATACACCATAAGTGTGGGTACGATGAATAAATTTTTTTTGAGTTTCTGTTCGATGTATGGGCAACCCCAAAATTATTGTTCTTTTTCTATTTTTGTGTGAAACTTAATGCGGTTCACAGAATCATCTACTTACCAAGTTTCAAGAGTACAGCTCTTATAGATTCGGAAAAAAGTGGCTGTGACATACGGATGGACAGACAGACAGACATGACGAATCGATAAAGGTTCCATTTTTTGCCATTTGGCTACGGAACCCTAAAAAAGGGCTCATTTGTTCAGCAATAGACACAATAAGCATTTACGTAATAATTATTAAAATGCACTTTTAATAATGTATTCTTATTTGGTCAGCATGATACGCATTAGGCTAAAGCACGCTAAGTACGATCTCTCGAATCTACTGAGAACCTACATGTACACCGATTATTACTACCAACCAGATCGGAAGGAAGCACAGAGCTGCGCGCGGGCACGAGGCAGGCTGGATGGGCTGCTGCCGGGTTACTGTCTGCGTAATATTTATATACAAAACTCGTAAATAAGGACAGGTACCCAACTAGCAAATTTTAATTATGTCGTGCAAAAGGCAGCACGTTTCTCTTTCAGTTATTGATAAATAATGTCGAGTAAAAGATTTGTGCACGTTCTATCGACGCGATTTGGGCGCACTTCTCCCTGCTTAAAATGCTGTAAATATCGAAGGATCATCATCTGAACAGCCATAGTAGAAAGAATTTCTAGAGAAATCGCAACTCGAATGTCACCAGTACTATATATACTATATATCAGTATATCATTATTCCACAATTTAGCTTTTAACAAGTCGGTAGAACCTCTTTCATTCGACTACTTTCTAGTATTATAGTAGCACGGCTTTTTTTGATGTGAAACATCTATAGCCGCACGTCAAAAAGATTTCTGTGGGAGCGACGCGTCGCCACGTTTTTTTTTTGATGTGAAACAAAACAATCGACTGTGCGATTATTAATCGTAATATTTTATTTTATCATTATGACATATTTAGTTCATATCAAAATATGTTCTTTTCTGCATATTAATTTTAAAAAATAATGTCGATCACATCTGCCAGGCGTCCCGTGACGGCTCAAATTTTTTTTTATACGTGGGGAAATGCTCTAGTAGCACGGGGTGTGGGGCTCAACGCACTTAAACCACCATGGTAGCCAGCCTCACAGTGCCTGAAGCGGGGGCCTTGGGTACTCGGGAACGATCTCGCAAGTACCCCGCTGTACACTGAGCGTCCGCGAGACTCTCATCCGGGGATGGGAGGGGCCTGAGTGATATATATATATATATATATATGTGTGTGTATTTTACCATTATGATTTAGCCAAACATTTTTACAAACATATGACCAAAGAAATTCGGGATATATTATTATGCGAATTAAAGTTGTTCGAGTTTTCCCTTGGATTTTAGTTAATAATTTCATGGGCCGCAAGATTTCTTCGGCAATAATAAATAACAAATATTGTTTATTTAAAAATTAAATTTGATTCACCATTCGTAGTAACTCACTTATCATTAAAAAGCATTCACTCTACTTGAAGCCGAGCAATATAAATAAGGTTTCCATTTTAAGACATCTACAAGCGCCATATCAGTTAGTTTAGGGTTCCTTGGCGCAAAATGTTAAATCATTTTTACTAAAATAAAATACTAAAAAGATAAAGCGATTTTACATATTAAATAAAATATTCTAGTCACTTTGTTCTCCAATATCTGTTCCGTCAATCCGAGAATTGTTTGGCATAGATATTTTCGGAACGAGACACTGTACAAGTTCATAATCTGTATAATAATAATAATAAAGCGTTTATTTTTCATCATCATAGTAAATTACATTTAGTTAATTTTATTCTATTTATATTAGCACAGTTTATTGGACATATCCTCCAGTTTCATCCAGTTTCCTTGTTCTTTAGTTGGTTTGTCCTTACCCGCAGTAGTAGGTAACGATATCGTTATTTCATCTTTTATTAGGTCTTCCTATTCTTATTTTTTCCTGTAGGTTCGTTCCATTTCACACCCTCTACTGTCTATCGCTTATAGCTGTATCTACCACCCCATCGCTATTTTAACCTTAGAAAGTGGTGGAGGAGATCAATTATGTTTGTCTTCTTTCTAATGTTTTCGCTTTTTATTTTGTGATTTTTCAGAACAAGGGTATATATTTTCTACAGAATCCGTACTCATAATATTTGATCGCTCTTCACCCAAGGTTTCAGCCAATCTAGATGTTGAGTTTTTTAATCGTGTATACATTATATTTACTTTCTGTCGGAAACCTTCACTTCTTTTAATTTGTTTCCATTGCATATAGTCCATGTTTGAAAAGTAAAAGCAAATACTGTTGTTGTACAGTGATCCGTAAAATATACGTTTCTAGTGCTATAAAAGATTTAATATTATATATTACTAGCTGTTACCCGCGACTTCGTCCGCGACAATTTTGAATGATGACCAATGTAATACAACAAAAAGTCCTAACATACATGAAAGACTCACTTTGAGAAACTGTGTAATGAATGTGAATAACTCTGTATCTGTCAGAAACGGTATACCTACAGAAAAAAACACGGCATGTTAAAGCATATTTTCATTATAAAATCTTTCACTGACTCACATTCTAAGTTTAGGATAACTTCCATCCATTGGCCTACAATTTTGAAATTTGGCACCAAGAGATAAAGGAAAAAAGAGAAAATATTATCGTTACACGATATTCCTTACAGTTATTTATGTAGTAAACAACGGTTATATCAATATTACAAACAGACACTCCACTTTTATTTATTTGTATGGATAAAATATTAAACTTTAATACCTGAAGTTGTTTTAAGCATTAATTAAATTAGTTAAGGTAGGTAATTAATATATGTAATTTTAAAGCAATTTTTCAACTATAATAGTCAAATCGAATGCAAGCCTTCCAGAACGCTATTATATGACATTAAGTGCTGTTATAGCAACTGAGATGCTATTTTAGTGAATGAAAAGCTTTCAATCTGCAATAACGCTTTAATGATTACATTCCGAAAGATAGTCCTGAGAAAGTTAGTTTGACGACAAATTAGCATTTTAGTTGCTTTCATATACCGGACATACGGCTGCATGAAGGCGATCGATAGATATCTTTATACAATTATCGAATAAATGCGATATGAATTGTTCGAGTATATGTTTACTAAACATGTTTATAGAGCCAAAAAACTTTGAATGCTATGAACTCTTGAAAGCTGCTATTATGCAGCTTTTTGAAATAATAGGATCTTTTATACAAGTGTTTTGCGATCCATAGTCGTAAGAGTAATTGATTACACGATTATTAACGCTAAAACCGCGGGGCGGCGAGTGGCGGCCCTATTTAGCGTAAGGAGCGCAGCTTCCAAACCAGGTGCGACGTAATAGGCATGCGAGTGATAACAATTTCTCTGTTCTGTGTAGATGAAAGCTTTACTAAATTTTAAAGCATTTCTTTACTATGGTATTTTTTAAGAACCACAAATAAAGTAACTGACGGGCCTGTTGGTAAATGCTTGCGTTTCACGCCGGAGGTCGTGGGTTTGATTCCTGTTGGGGACAGATATTTATGTGCATGAACATGTCTGTTTGTCCCGATTCGGGTATAATTATCTATATAAGTGTGTAATTACTTACAACAGAAAAGTAGTATATGTAATTTATCAGTTATCTGCTTTCTAAGCTCTGCTTAGTTTGTGATCAGATGGCCGTGTGTAAATAACGTCGTAGGATATTATTATTAGTAACTGCTATGGAGCTAGGTGGCGCGTCATAGAGACACATACATAAATGTGTGACGCGTCGCGTGCCCTGTACCTGCATACATAGAGTGCATCGCAAGTACCACCGCGACAGATTGGATTTCTTACTTTAGGAATCTGCCAGCTTTCAGCTACATATTATTCAATTTTATACGCTATTTGTTATGCACCTAACCATTTATTTTTATTTTATAGCTAATTCCTAATTGTTATTAATCGTAAAATGTGTGTTTTATAATGAATGAGATTGATTTAAAAAAATATTACAAATGTAGTAAGATACCCCATCCTTATCCCCCCGCAGTGCAACTGTGCTCGTTGATAGCGAGCAGAGTTGCGCTGCGGCAGTATTCATATATGTATGTACATATGTGTAACGTCGCAAACAATAGGGTGCCGCAGTGTTAAATCGAAGGGCTAGACAGTGAAGTGGTGGAAGCATTCAGTTCGATGTCCAGTTTGTCAGTAGCCATATGCTATAATAATTAAGTTCACCAACCTGCCAAAGCAAAACCGTGTCAGTATGAACTTTTACCGAGCTCAGTTCAGTTACTTTTAAGCTCGATTTAACCGTCATTTTTTTTAATATACAAATTTAATGGGTTCAGATACCGTGAAAGTTTCACGTAAAATTACATTCAATACATAATATGAAACATTACGAAGAGACACCTCCTACATTATTGAAATGTTCATAAAATATGTATGTACCGTCAACGTACGGGTATGGGGCGTTCTTGTCCAGCTTCATAGAGGATTTAGATAAACGTACTCGTGTGTGAGTTGGGATGCCAGAGGCCAGAGCTTGTAGGCGGAGGCGCTCGGTCGGCTACGGCAAACGTTTGATATGAGGCGTGATGTGGGAATATCTCTGAGATTGCTTATACCATGTGGCCGTGCCCCAGGATTTATTGTTATGCGTGCAAGTTTATTGGTTCACAGAGCCGAAATATCGAACCTTTCAATACTATCAAATAAATAATAAACAAATTTAATAACAAGCTGCTATTTGTAAATATTTCAATGTTATATTTATTTTTTATTAAAATCGCTATAACATACCAGGGCGGTACGAAATATTTACACAAAATGTCTTATTAAAATCGCAATAACATAACACAGCGGTGCGTAACATTTATACATAAATACTTATTCAAATTGCAACAACATACCACAGCGGTGCGAAACATTTATACATAAATACTTATCATAATCGCAACAACATACCACAGCGGTGCGAAACATTTATACATAAATACTTATCATAATCGCAAAAACATAACACAGCGGTTCGAAACATTTATACAAAAATACTTATCATAATCGCAACAACATACCACAGCGGTGCGAAACATTTATACATAAATACTTGTCATAATCGCAACAACATAACACAGCGGTGCGAAACATTTATACATAAATACTTATCATAATCGCAACAACATAACACAGCGGTGCGAAACATTGATACATAAATACTTATTATAATCGCAACATAACACAGCGGTACGTAACATTTATACAAAAATACTTATTCAAATTGCAATGACATACCACGGCGGTGCGAAACATTTATACAATAATACTTATTCAAATTGAAACAACATACCGCGGCGGTGCGAAACATTTATACAAAAATACTTATTAAAATCGCAACAACAAAGACCGGTTTCGCGTAACATTTATACAAAGATACTTATTAAAATCGCAACACCAAGCACCGGCGACATATTTAAACATTTTTTTGCTCAGTTATAAATAGTTCATAAGGAATTTTCCTAAACTTTTAATGAGTGAAATGTGCACCATGGACTGAACATGTTTGGCGTGTCCTTGTGACGTAGGGCCTAACGCACTTTACTGGGCGTGTAGTGGAGGTAACCTCCACACCGCGGCCCCGGGCCGAGCACGGGCCAGCTCCACGAGCCAGTCCCAGTCCCAGTAGACCGAGCTCGCGTTGTATTGCCACTTCACATGTCGTCCCCGCTGACAAAGTAAATCTAAGACAATAGCGCTCTACACAAATGTGGTCGCCAAATACATGACTCGCACCTCGTATGCAAATATGTATTATCCAAGCACAGGTGTTTCATTTTCAATAATAAACATGTTAATGAACTATTTATACCAATTATCGGAATTCCATACAAGTGATCAATATGATCAATAAATGCAGGCGCAGAGACAAGGGATACCATATTGGGATCCAGGTTCAATTCAAATTCATTAATTCCTTTAAAATACTACATTTTTGTGGAAACGTCACATATTTACCCGACCGTGCAGTGCATGACGTGGCAGCTACTCAGAAACACTACCAGAAAACCCTGTAGGAATCCTTATTTTAGGGTTTCGTAGCCAAAAAAACGGAACCCTTATAGATTCGTGATGTCTGTCTGTCCGTCCGTATGTCACAGCCACTTTTTTCCGAGCTATACTGTTGAAACTTGGTAAGTAGATGTATTATGTGAACCGAATTAAGCTTTTCACACCAAAATAGAAAAAAAAACTATAAATTTTAGGGTTATCCATACATAGAACTGAAACTCTAAATTTTATTTTCACCGTACCCATACATGTGGGGTATCTATAAATAGGTCTTATAAAAATAATTTTGAGGTTGCTAATATTTTTTTTTTCTAAACTGAATTGTTTGCGCGAGAGTCACTTTCAAAGTGGTAAAATGAGTGCCCCTTACCCCCCTTCCTGTAACTTCTAAAATAAGAGAATAATTAAACAACAAAAAATATAAAACATTACCATGTACATGTACATTACCATGAAAACATCCACCGAAAGTTGGTTTGAACAAGATCTAGTAAGTGGTTTTTTTAATACGTCATAAATTTTCAATTTACCTTACATTCAATCAACTCAAATACTTGCTGCTACGGAACCCTTCATGGGCGGGTCCGACTCGCACTTGGCCGCTTTCTTAATATTTATTTCTTAATATAATATTACGTAATAATATAAACTTAAATAAAATAAACAAACTAACTAAAAGCAATAAAATAGGCGCTCCGCATCGGCATCAAGTTAAGGGTATCGTGCCCAGAAGATGCAATGCGCCCGATTGCCACGTTGTATGGCAATGCTTAGTCTCTGTGCTAAATTACATTGTATTTACATATGTTAACTTGGAGCGACTCAGTCCCAAGCCGTTTTGACATTTAAGTAATCAGTAGTTGTTTAGTAAGCCCTGCTACACAATTTTATAGTTCTTTTTAACTTATTCGTAGACATTTCTCTGATATTAAATTGAGTCTCTGTGATCATCAACATGGATTTATTAAGGGTCGCTCCACCACATCTAACCTCATAGTAGCCAGTGACTATATATCAGAACACATGTCTCATGGGTCACAAGTGGATGTTATATACACTGACTACACAAAATGTTTCGATCGTATAGACCATTTTATATTAAAGCGTAAATTATCACTGATGGGTATAAGAGGTGATTTATATAGATGGTTCGTATCGTATATTGAAAATAGGAGTCAAACTGTGGTGCTGAACGGTTACTCTTCGCGAGCAATGGATGTTACCTCAGGAATACCGCAGGGATCCTTATTAGGGCCCCTATTATTCAACATCTTCATAAACGATGTCGTATCCTGCTTTCTTAGCTCAAAAATTATATTATATGCGGATGACATGAAGATTTTGGGTAAAATATCGTCTTATGAAGCCGCTATCTATTTGCAAAATGATCTGGACCGTTTTAATTCATACTGCATTGAAAACCACCTCGATCTCAACATTGATAAGTGCTACGTGTTATCTTTCACTCGTAAACCCAACCCGATTAATTACGATTATAGACTCGCGGCTACAGTTATTACGAGAGTGAATACTGTCAGGGACTTGGGAGTGACATTTGATTCCAAGTTGATATTTGATTCACACGTGGACAACATAATTAATAGAGCTTCCAAAGTGTTAGGTTTCATTTTCAGACTTTCAGCAGATTTTAAAAACATAAAGACTCTCAAAATACTATATTGTGCTTACGTCCGTAGTCTACTCGAATACGCTTCTCAGGTATGGAACCCCAGATATGACACATATATAGTAAGGTTAGAAAACATTCAAAGGAAATTCTTAAGGTACATTCAATATCGCGCTAAAACCTATCTACCTAACTACACAAGTCGCTGCAGTAAGTTCCACATGCTTCCTCTACAGGAGCGCAGGAAAATAGCTGATGTCTCACTATTATTTAAACTCATGAATGGTTCAATGGATGTCACTGAGCTGATGAACAAAATAGGCCTTCGCGTACCCTTAGCATTCCTAAGACGACATAATTTATTGCACACCCCTACCACCAAAAGCAACTACAGACAAAATGCTTTTTTGATAAGGGCAAGTCGTTTGTACAACACTGAATGCCAGAGAGTCGACATTGATATATTTCATACAAGTGTCTCAAACCTGAAACGGACTATGTGTAATAATTTCTTTGAGTCACAGTGTTCTCAGTAGATTTTTTAGATTTTTTAAAATAGTTATTTAGTAATAGGTATAGGTATGCTGTTTATTGTATATTTGTAATATGTATACAATTTATTTATTTGTGAAAACTTGTAATTGGCCATCTTTTGTATAACTTCAAGAATTTGTGTAACTTATTAGCTGTAAGTTTTCTAAATTTGAAAATAAAATAAAATAAAATAAAAATATCACTGGGAAGTTTAGAATTTTTAGAATTTTATGCATTGCACCATAAAAGATTTACTTATGGGTGGAGACGGGTAAATTGTAACGTAAGGTTATGCTTATCTAGTATTTATAGGTATCACTCCTGAACATAAGTATTCAGTAGCAGATAAGCAAATCTGTAAACTTACCAAATAAGTAAAATTAACTTTACTTTACAGAACGAATCTTTATTTGTATGCACATAAAGTAGGTGTTTATATATATACAGACATGCTACAGTCAGAATGTTAATCCCCTTGAACTTGTCTCTCAAAGACACTCGCGGGCTGCAATATAAATATAGTGTAATAACCGCAGTGCTACCCCGGAGAAGAACTGCATAGGATAATATGCTATGAAAATAACTGGAACGTACCATTCTAGCTGTGTGGGTGACGGTATAGATTATCGCCAGCGCATCTCATCCCGTGGGGGGGCGTACGAGTCATCCCGAGAGAATATCTGCCAGAAAACGGGCAGCAGCGTCTCTCGGTGTACTATGTATGAGTATCATACTACGATCGCCAACCAGTCTGTATTATTATGGAATATCCGTCCAAATGATAGACTCCTCCATTACGGAAATCTTTCGGGGAGGCTTTTGTCCAGCTGTGGCTATCATTCGGGTGAACTGGCGAGCTGAGTCTACATCAGTGATCCGAGTAAATAGCTTGCTTAGTAAATACACACCTTTAACTGCATATGCCGCAGAACTTAATATGCCTGATAGTCTTTGAATCTATGGGCCCCATTGTAGTTTCGAGTCAAGACAGAGAGTTTGTCTCAACAGAGGTCGACCCCTCCCATTAAGCTATACAGTTTACTGTTTCACATTAGGTGTAGAGATTTTGATGACTTTAATTTTCTTGTCGCTTAGTAAGAGATTATTGGCAATAAACCAATGAACAACTTTAGAGATTACGTTGTTTATTTCGTAAAAGTTGCGCAATTGTCGATTTTCTTTAAACCTCAATGGTGTGTTATCTGCAAACAATACAATCTTATGCTTATCTCTGATATAGTAAGGTAAGTCATTAATATTAAAAACACGAATGAGCTTAAAATTGACTCTGTGGAACGCCGATTACCACTGGAGATTCCGTAGATATACTTAATCCATCTTGGGAGTCCTCCCATGCTACGAATATAATGTAACAAATTGACCTCTGCACCTATTTGAATCCAAACTGTCTGTGTGAAGTAAATTATATATGTTAAGGAGTCTGAGCAACTGGCTGAAGGAATGTAAACCTTATCAAGTATTCAGTTAATATAATTATTAACGTCATACTTGGTAATGATACATTCCTTACATCTCGTAATCGAGATAAGCATTTTCTACAAGATCGTCAGAGTCGCTGCATACAAACACTTCCTATCAATTAGAAAAAATATTAAATCGGTTCACAAACAACGGAGAGCACGCGTGACATACACACAAAACGTACAGTAGACTCGATAACTTGCGTCTCTTGAAGTCGGTTAAGCAGGGATAGGCCGCTGCGCCCCGCGTCCCGGCGTCCCGGCGACACCGGACGACGCGGACATCACCGCAGCGTTACGTCGCGTCGCCGCGTTGCTTCGTCAGTATACCTACTAACAGCCGGCCTACCAAGCCTCACATAGCTCTCCACTCTATTACTGCGTTCCCGTAAACATTCCCCGACACATTATTTACTTAATATATCTTAGAAACCCGCGTACATGCTAGGTTAACATTAACATGGGTAAGCGGTATAGACTGGCCATATACAAGTTAGAATAGCAGGGCGCTTCCATTTCAAATTCATGGATCTTCCACGTAGAAGCAGTCTTCGAGTACGTTCGCTGCTACTTGTCAATGTGCCAACAGTTCCGCGCAATGCGTTCTAATCGTCTGCGTCGGTAGCTTCCTGGCTAGCTCGCCGAAGAGACTGTGTGTAAAATATGTCTATACATCGTTATCGTTCATATAGCATAAATATTCCTATGCCTATAAACCTATCATGCTCATTGTGGTCTGATGACCTACATTCAGGTCGCGTCATTGTTTCGAGCATATTTTTTTTTTTTATTTATTTATTTGGGATAACAACAGCCGTTATACATGAAATTACTATACATAATTACTTAAAAAAAGGCCAATTACAGCTATCCACTATGTAAATATATGAACAGTAAGCGTGCTAGAACTATTTCTTTGAAGTATATATAATATTACAATAATAAATAATAAACTTCATGTACTATGTGAGGTAGGAACTTAAATATTTACATTTCACATCGTGCGTCAAACAAATATGTTTTTGTAACACAATACGAATTTATACATAAAACAAAAATGTAGGTAGGATATACAAAAAATTAACAATGTTTAATGAGCCGGGCCAACACCATGCAGACACTCATTCCAATCGGTCGCACTATGGTAAGTAGCGGTCAGGAGACTGCTTACAACTTTCCCATTTAAATCAATAAGGTACTTTATCATACTAATATTATGTGAGTGTTTGTGATTGTGTGAGTGTGTATGTTTGTTACTCCTTCACGCAAAAACTACCGAACGGATATTGATGAAACTTTGTAATGTAGCCTATATATCTGAATAACACACAGGCCACAATTTACAAAGCTTAACACGGGTAAAAAACGGGGGGAACAGTTAGTTAAAAAATAATTGCAACCATAACTCCGAACGTACAAAATTATGTTTTCAATTATAATTATACTTTGATTAATTAATTATAAGTCATTGGTCGATATTATTTGTTTTACGTTCCTTAAAAATGTTTTTTTACTATTTATAAATGGATCGACACTGGAAAATTTAGAGTTGTACGTGCGAGTAATTCTTGTTACAACAGCATTTTGGCTATATAAAGTTGAATGTTGTGGGACGCTTAGCATGTTAGTATGCCGGGTACGGTAAGCAGGGGTATTAAAGTTTATTTGCGATAATAATTCAGGACTATCAACACGCCCAGTCAATATATCAAAGAGAAGTCCCATATCTATGTAATTCCGTCTTTCCTGTAATGTAAGTAAACCGTACATACGACAGTTTTCAACGTAGTCAGAAGCAGATTTTCGAAACTTGAAGTTTAAATGTGCAATAAACTTTTTTTGAATGCGTTCCAATCTGTTTATATGGACTGCAAAGTACGGTGACCAAATAGAGCTAGCGTATTCCAAAATTGTCCTAACATAGGCAAAATAAACAACTTTAAGACTTAGTACGTGTTTGAAAGGCTCGCAGGTTCTTATTATGAATCCAAGATTTCTGTAAGATCTGTTAATAATTTCATCGATATGAATAGACATACTAAGTGATGAGTCAAGTTTTACTCCCAAGTCACGCACCTCACGAACCCTTTTAACTGGAATTGTATTGAAGTTATATGTGTATTCTATTGGATTCATTTTGCGACTAAAACTTATACATTCACATTTATCTATATTTAATGAAATTCTGTTTATTTTATAATATTCGTAAAGATTATCAATATCTTTTTGTAAATTTCTGCAATCTGTTAACGATACAATTTTTAAAAATATTTTTTTATCATCAGCGTACAACAAGTGTTTAGCATTATTAAAACAAAAACTAATGTCATATATATAAGCTATGTAAAAAATTGGGCCAAAATGTGAGCCTTGGGGCACGCCGGAAGGCACATGAATGTAATCAGACCTGTGTCCTCCCAAAATAACTGCTTGCGAACGATTTGTCAAGTATGATGATATCCATCTAAGCATATCACTCGGTCGAGAGAGTCGAGAGAGAACACGGCAATGAATTAGGAATGTGTTCGCCGCACGAGATCAAACATCGTGTAAAGCACGTGCGGAAGTGACACCTCAACGGTATTGGACCAAAATAGTGCGCTCATGACTTTGGCATTGTGTGTTGCGGGGGCGGCGGCGGTGGGCGCGGGGAGGGACTGTCGAGGGTGGCAGAGCTCACTCACTGGGTCGGTGCGGCGGGCGGGCGGAGGTCGCAGTAAGCCCGCCACGTACGCGCGCTCCCCGCAGCCCGACATGCCCGGGCTAGCGCACGGTCCATCCCAAGGGTAGCAGCCCACACGAACCTCATCGCCACCATTACACTCTCCACTCGGGTGTGTAACAAGATGGGCGTACGAGCACGGCATTCGTCTTACAATAATCGACACGAAATATAACATGCTCATATCACATTACATTTTGTGTCGGTATTTAAATGTTTCCTAGCAAGTAAACTGATATGTTTGCTTTCGTGCGACAAGTAACAAGTTCTGTAGGTATTAATTAATTCACATGTAAAAATACTTAACATGTTTAGATTTATACTTTGCAATGTGGACTATAAGTAAATAGTTTGGTTAGTCATACAGATAGTAGATAATTAGCTACGGCGCTGGTAATTTGGCTGGCCATATTGGACAGCAATAAAAAGTAAATGGCTGTCGACGAGGAAGCATTTATTGCAATGTCTTAATAAAAACACCGTTTCCTACTAAATTAAAATGCTGTACCACAGAGACCTGTACACTTAACAAAGAAGCTACATAGGTCAGGCTACTGATTACGAGCTGGGGCGATTTAACGATTACTTAACTCAGTATTAGTCTGAAGCTATACGAGTGGACCAGGTAGTCTCCCGTGCGTGCGCGGTAGCAGCAGTACTCAGCGAGTAGCGAGGATCGGCAGGCTGCAGCTGCAGGCCGTGTCGGTACGACTCAAGTAAACGTCCAAATAATGGATGAGAGCGTTAGAAGACTCGAAACATGGTTAGCAAGGGCAATGACGTCGCTATGGGGGCGTCGCTCCGCGGGCGCGCCAGTGACGCAGTGCACGTGGCGCTCGCGACTGTGACGCTGTGGACACCTACTCGTACATACTAGCTACTCGGTTGTTGTTCACGTCGCAGGGAGAGCGAGATGTCGAGCGAAACACTCCTCCCTGATGTGGACACTGTTAGAGGTGTTTGTGCAGTCCCGTATATATAATTAGCTGGACAAGGGATATAACTATAATTACCTCCTGTCTTTTGAACTAACTACATAAGATGGGTGAACGATTACTTTACAAGAAAACATTGCATATATGTTACAGAGCTAGATTTGTAACATTTAAGCAAGTGCGTTAGGCCTAAACTATTAGCCAGCCATCATGCGAAAGGCACTGTACAGCCAACATAGAACTGGGCTGTGTCTGCGGTGCTCGTGGACAATTATTGTATAGAAACTCCAGTGGTCCTATTAGGATAGCATGCCTTTAGAACTATTAGTCTATTGGCTATCGTCTATCAACGATTTACGACGCTGTTCGTTACCATTCGGTCCATACCATTTGGTAATTTCTGGTCTTCAGGACTTACCTGGAGACCGTGAGGTAATGAAAGTCAGCTCAAACGTTTTATTTATGGCGAAATTACCAAAAGCTGCAGTGTTCGACACAACTACATGTAACTGTTCGGTTCGGTAGTTGCGCAATAGCTGCGCCAGCGACGCGATACTTCGTTATCTGGTCGGGTGCGGACTGCGGACTGCGGACTGCTATATATCAGGAGCCTCTCCTGGGCAGAGCACATCGCAGCCATAGTCAGTGTGCTTCGGTTACGAGACACGCCGCGCGCATGCGCATACGTGTCGTGCACGTCTTGCTTGTGTACTTACTTATAGAAATAACATTTTTGCGTACTTTTGTATAAACTTAGACGTTGAAATAAAAAAACCGAGATCTTTAGCAAAGTTCTGTTACTGTAGAATAGAAAATCCTGTGTAGAACACGGTCACTGAGCATTAGGACGCGACGCCACGGGTTCGGCAACCGAAACAAATTGGCCGTAGCCTTACAATCTTTAGTTCTGAGGGTTGATATAAATAATAATAATAATATCATGGGATAAATAAGATAAATAAAGACGGTAGTTATTCACATAGATTTTAAAAAGTGCTAGTAAATATTCGGAACTTGAATAGTCTTACAGATTAACTATAGATATTAATTGTAATTACAAGTAGATCATTCGATCGTGACTTTTATTTGATCAAGTAGAATATAAGATAAAGTTAGTATACCTAGCGGAATTTTGAACCTTATGGAATATAATTTAATTTAAGATAATAACTAGTAATAACTAGTAATAGTTACATAGGTATTTATTGTCCAATCGGTTTCAGGTTTTTAAATATTCATTGTCAATACTTGTAGTTTTAAACATACGAGTATTAAGTACATCTTGTCTAAATGATAAGATTATATTGAGGAAAGGACAGAATATTATTAGACCTTATGTGTAGGTATAGCGGCGGACACGGTTTAATGATATCATCGAATACAATGCGCCCCAAGTGAGACGACCCAGCGAAACAAAATCAGCGGGTTCATCTACTACCGGTTTCAACAAGACCTGGTGAGATGGTCCGCCGAAGCATATTCAAGTAGGCATGTACCGCGCGTACTTTTACTTTTATTTGGTCCACTTATAGCAATTATTTAGTAGGCAAACACAATTTCTACTCCATTGTCCTTATATGTATCTATTACATTAGATTTTCTTTTTTTGGGAACAGAAAATAAAAATATCAAAACTATTATAGAATTTATTTGGGACAGTGCCAATATTTTTATTTCATGTTGAGTGATGCACATTATGTACCTACCTATATCGCGATACGACGTAGGTAATATCGAAGTCCCTCCAAGTCGAGGAGCCGTCCACTTGAATACGGTTAGAGTCACAACCCCTTATTCGAGTTCTAAATACTTATGTATAAATCTTACCTAGGTACTAGATAAGGTAAAAACATTTATATCCTTAATAGAATTTGAGGAAATCACACCGGCAAAATTAGAGGAACACAAAAAAAAGACAGTTTTTTTTAAATTTATTAGCTTTTTATGCATTTTTTTCGCTTCATTTGGGTTTGTTTATTCAATATAAATAAGTCACAACAGAAACTAGGGTTAAACAATATTTATTTAGATAATTATAAAAAAAATAAGAAATTTGAGACATTTTGAATTTATAGAACAATTTTTAAAAATTAATTATCTTTGAAAAGACATAATCAATATCTTGTATTGCCTCCGCGAGCTCTAATTAGGGCTTGAATACGTCTGCCCATGCTTCTAATGACACTTTCAATCATTTCCTGAGGCAAATTGGCCCACTCTTCAATTAGCGCCAATTTTAACTCCTCAACATTCCTAGGAGGTGGAATCCTGTCCCTCACTTTCCGTCCAATCATGTCCCAGACATGCTCTATCGGATTCATGTCAGGGGATCGTGCTGGCCAATCCATTTGAGTAATTCCGATTTCATTTAGGTAATCGCGAACCACGCGAGCAGTGTGGGGCCGTGCGTTATCGTGCATAAACACAAAATCTGGGCCTATAAATGGGGCAAAAGGCATTACATGGGGTTCCAAGATCTCGGTGATGTATCTGTGTGCAGTCAGAGAACCGCCATCAATGATGACCAAAGCGGTGCGTGCTGTTAAAGTTATGCCACCCCACACCATAACGGACCCTCCACCATATGAAACCGTTTCGGTAAAATTGGCTTGATGGTACCGTTCTCCTCGATACCTCCACATCCTTTCTCTCCCGTCGATGAAATTTACACAGAATCGGCTTTCGTCAGAGAATAAAACACGACCCCATTCATCGGACCAATCTTGGTGCTGACGAGCGAACGCTAATCTTGCAACTCGATGACTTACCTCAAGTTTAGGCGCTTTAGCCGGTACATATGACTTTAAACCAACTTCGTTTAACCTTCTTCTTACTGTTCGTTCACTTACACGCACGTTACGGACTTCTTCCAAAAGATTTCGGGTCTGGACAGCTGTTTGACGACGGTTTCTCAACGTTTGCACCCTTATAAAACGTTCGTCTACGGCACTGGTTGCACGTTTTCTGCCTTGTCCCCGCCTCCGCACGTAAGATCCTGTCTGTCTGAACCGTTTCACATTACGGTGGATCACAGATACTGACACACCCAACGTTCGACTCACTGAACGGTATGTGTGACCCTCCTCGATCATTGTCACAGCTCTGGCGACTTCAGTTGCCGGCAAATCACTCATTTTGTATGCAATACAATGTTAACTCTTCAAACAACAAACACAAAATAAGCTAGAGCCACTATTGAGTGCACAAACAAAATCCTTATCAAAAACACTTAAAAGCGCTGACTGTCAACAAACACTTAAAGAGGGTATAATTTCTGTTAAATTATTGATAAATGTCAAAATGTCTCAAAATGTTATGTTATACGAGGGTAATACCTTAAAAAATTTAACCACTTGACGAATTACCCACTAGTTGCAAAAAAATAATACCTTTTTTTTGTGTTCCTCTAATTTTGCCGGTGTGTAGTAGTGGCCGAATTAGCAGGCCGCAGCGGTGCGGGTGCAGTTCGGCATGGTGGCCGCGACCTCGCGTTACGAAGTGTCCTCACACGTGTCGTGCTCCCGAGCTTTGCTAAATACATAACGGCCGACCTTGAGCGCCGCTTCAATGCTAGTCATTAGACGAAGGCTGGTGGCGCGTGCGCGGCCGGCCCGGCGGGCCGCGATGCATCGCACCTAATAACGAAAACAATAAACGCGAATCTAGTGGGCGCACTATTACGTAACCTCGCCCCTATTACATCTATGCTTTGCATGAATGCAGGCGCAATCATAGTACAGTCGACGCTTCGCCAGTGGATACATTTCCCATTCGAAAACCGCCCTACCAAACTACTGTCCTGCCAGCAAATACATGTGGTCGCGACTGTACCTACTCTCTCCCAATTACTAGTTCATATGCGTGGCGTCGACTTTAACTGCACGCCTAGATAGATAGAATAGAAATTAAATATCAAGAATTCAAGATTTAGAAACAGAAACAAATAAATAGTCATAATAATAAAGAATTCAATATGTTAAAAATAAATAGGTCAAATAATAAAGAATACAATTAAATAATATTATGTTAATTTCATGGGATACAATTTGATAAATTCATGTCAAAGTTAGAAATTACAATGCAAGTCAGTCCTGTAGTAATCAACATCAATAAATTACTAAACTAAAATTGTAATAACATTTGGTAATAAGAAAACAATTTAGTTATTTCTTAAATATATCAAACTTTAGCTCTTTAAGCCCTTTTGGCAACTTATTATAAATTATGGAAGCAATATGGCACCATATTGCTTCCATAATTTATAATAAGTTGCTATAATAAATTAACATAATATTATTTAATTGTATTCTTTATTATTTGACCTATTTATTTTTAACATATTGAATTCTTTATTATTATGACTATTTATTTGTTTCTGTTTCTAAATCTTGAATTCTTGATATTTAATTTCTATTGTTTTAATATCTTGTTGAGCTGTTTATTGTTTGTATGATTAAGTTCTGAACACAATTGTAACTTGTTAATTGTTAATGACCATTTAATTGTGAGAAAAATAATATGCTGAACAATCAACGTATTATATTTTATTCAACACCTACATATGTACTCGTATGTACCTATGTCACAGTGCTCATGTATTACAATTTTACCACCACTTATAACCTGTGTTATGCAAATAAGCGATTTGATTTGATTACTCAGGAGCTTTATAGGACTATTTAGTCAAAGTTAAGACTACTTTAAGACATACTGGCCACCATATTTTATTTATAGGGATCCTTTACAAAAATATTAAAGAAATCGCCGTAAGTTCAATGAGTCAGTTGGGCGTGTGCTTGGATATTAAACGGTCCTGTTATGTCGTATTCGACGACGTGGCAGTAATTCCTCCATTATTCTGGATTTGGAATCTTTCTCTTTATTATTACGTCAATAAAGCAATATTCTGTTATAAGCAAAAGCTAATAAATAAACAACGCCAAGGTCACTGATAACGTATCCGCTGACAAGCAATTTTTTATATGTAGATTAATATATTCTGAGCAAATTATAGCACGACATAGTCGATACTGATGTATCCCTTTTTAAGTACTGATTTTAGATTTGTTTTTATTCTCTTGTTAGTCTAATTTACATGTCTTACAATCATTGTAAGTTTACTTTTTTTACGTGCCATAACAGTGTTATAGGTACAGATATTGCCGTCTCGGCTAGCCCAGACAATGATGTTAGTCGGCGTTTTAGGTTATTATTAAAATAAACGCTATCTTTCTATCTTAGGAGCTGAAAATAACAAAATATGATTCATTTATATAAAATCTCGATTTTGAATGATTTTGGAATGAGAGAATTGGTTTGTTTATACATGACATACTGAATGAGGCGGGAGCACAAGTTCAGCGCCAACTAGCCTCCGTCGCTTTGAGGACTTTGTTATATAATGAACGAAACGTTAAGTCTCAATGTGTAATATTATTTTTAATAGCCCACTGTTTTTTTATCTAACTCTAAGGTACCGTCGTCATTAAAATCATCAAAGCCGCTTTCGTTACTATTTTCAATATATCATCGTTTTCCGATAAGCCTTTGCAATTTTCGAATTCTTGTTGAACCATTACAGCTTTCTCGGATTATTTTTTATTCAAGCAAGGTATTGTTTCCGACTCCGTTTCTAATATCATCTCAAAGTACTTTTTTCAACTTCTCTTCTATAACTCGTAGGTACTGTACTTAAATAATATATAATAATAATAGATTTATTTCTTCTCTCACACAGTAAATTACAAATGTCTTATTTACTAATTTATGCATAACATTAAAAAAAAAAGGTGAGATCTGTGTGAGAGACTGGTATCCGTACTAGGTGGGAAACCTGTATGACAGATGACCAGTCCCTAACTCTAGACATAGAGGTGTTATGGTAAGAGTAGTTTGTCGTTTAATAATCATGTTGTGACAATTTTGTTCTGTGAGATGAGGAAGTATATCAGCATTCGTGATGTGTGTGTGGGTGTGCATGTGTGTGTGTGTCTGTGAGTGCATGTGTATGTATATGTGTGTGTGTGCGTGTGTATGTATGTGTGTATGTGAGGGTTGTGCGCCCCTATACTGAAGTAGGTTGAAATCTATCAAGAGGGAATATGCAAAAGATTTTCGGTTTCTTCGTAGCTGAGGGACTTTAGCCAGCAAGAGACAGTCCTTTTACAATTATAATGTGTAAGCGAATAAATATGTAATTTCTCGTTTATCCTGTTATAGAGGTACTTTCCCAAGAAGCCGAAAAATTTTCCAGAGAATGTTGTGGACCACTGATATGTAGGAGGGCATACTTTATGTTTCAGTCTCTTGTTAGTACGTAAAGAGTCGTATGGTAGTAAAGAGTGTTGTTTCAGAATCGTGTTTAAAATGTACAATTGCCGCACCGTTAGGACATCCATACGCTGGTAAAGATCCTTAGTAGGATAAAGAAAAGGCAAGGAGAGACTTACCTTAAGAACTGCTATTTGAGCTCTTTCCACCCTAATTAGACTGGTTTTGCAGGCACCGCCCCATACTGTTACACAATATGATAATATAGGTTGGCACAATGACAAGTAAACTAATTTAATTAAATTTTTATCAGCAATGTGGCGTAAGCTTTTGAAGACGAACATCAGTTTGCGCGTTCTTGATGAGAGAAGGTCTAGATGGTAACTGAAGTTGAGACAGCTGTCTATCATAACACCAAGATATTTAACGTGGGAGGTACTTTCTAGATTATTACAGGTACATGAGTGATGAGCTAAGCACGTGTGGGCTATAATAGAATGATCATCAAGTGTGTGCGACGGATTGTTTTTTATTGCGAAAGGTATGTATTTTGTTTTATCAACGTTGAGAGTTAATCCATTATTCATGAGCCATGACGACACCGCATTGAAGCCGATCTGGGCAAAGGCGAAGGTCTCATCCCAAGTATCCCCATGGAATATCAACGCGGTGTCATCAGCAAAGGTTACAATTTTGCCGTTTTTTAATTGGAGATTACACAAGTCATTGATATAGGTGAGAAAGAGAGTAGGGCCCAAGACGCTGCCCTGCGGCACGCCGATAACAATGGGCAAGTCATCGCTGATGACTTCACCGACTCTCACCCTTTGATGTCTGCCAGTGAGATAGTCAGTAAAAAGTTTATGTTGAGTGCCACGGATACCCATTTTTTCTAGTTTGTCCAGTAGGAGTGGGACAGAGACTGTGTCAAAAGCCTTGGCTAGGTCCAGGAATATGGCGATGACTTTATTCTTTTCGTCTAGTTTGCGCACAATGTGATCAGTTAATTCATGGACAGCACCATTAGTTGAAGTGTTTGCCCTGAAACCAAACTGTGATTTGGATAAAATGTTTTTCGCTTCTAGGTAGTTAATTAGACGTTTATTCAAAAGTTTTTCTACTAATTTTGAAATGGTAGTCAGAATAGAGATAGGTCTATAATTATTGACACAGGCTCTGTCTCTACTCTTATGAACAGGAATTACTTCGGCAAGTTTTAATTCCTTTGGGAAGACACCTGTACTGAACATAAGGTTGAAAACGTACGTTAGCGGAGGCACTAAGATGTGGTGGTATCGTTTTAAGAAGGCTCCCGAGATATTGTCCCTTCCAGTTACATTGACCTTCTTTAAACTCAATATGTAGCTGCAAACTTCAGCTTCGGATGTTGGAGCGAGAGTGAACGAGAAAGGCTGGGAGGCAATGTTTCGTGTTTCAGGAATGTTATAGGAGTGAATTTTATCCGCTAAGTTTTTGCCAATGGAAGTAAAAAAGTTATTTATATTATTTACTGCGGAAATTGGGTTTGGAGATGTCAATAAATCCGTTGCGGGACTAGATTTATTGTTATAATTTGTCACTTTTTTTATAGTATCCCACAACGCTTTGTTACTTGTCTTAGCTGCATTATTTAGATGGTCTTTTTCGTATTTTATTTTTACCCTTCTCAGTAGCCCGTTACAGAAATTTCTATATCTAATGTAGGTAATTCTGATAGTCTCATCATTTGGATTTGTTTTAGATTTAATGTGTAGTTTGTCCCGGTTTTTCATGCATTTCAGCAAACCAACGGTTATCCAAGGTTTTTTGATACACCTGCGATTTGAAACAGCAATGATACGAGTGTTGGATTCAATAATAGAGTTTAAGTTTGATATAAGTAACGAGGTGGCTGTGTTGGCATCAGTCGAGGTATAGATGGAGTTAAGACACAAGTTATTCATATCGATGTCTAGTGTTTCATAATCAATTTTCTTGAAACGATACTTTTCTTTTTGTGAGACCTTAAGTTTTAGAGCAATGATAACACAGTCATGGTCAGTCACTGATGTCTCCGCCACATAGCAGAAGGCTGGTAGTGTACTTTTAAGCATAATATGGTCTAAACATGTTTTCCCATGTGTCGGGAATTGATGTGCAGGTAAAATGCTATATGAGGCAAGGAGATTTAAGTATATTAAAGAGTTGGGATCTTTGCTATTAGGCATTATGTCCACATTTATATCTCCTATAATTACTATGTTAGGGGATTTAAGACCATTTAGTAATTCGCCTAGTGACTCAAGAAACGGCTGTATATTTTTATAGCCAGGTGGCCGGTATATTGCTACTAAGGTTGTTTTGGAGTCCAGATTTATTGTTACGCAGTTTGCGTCTTGCAAAGGAGTTTCTAGTATAGTGAACCGCAATGAGTTTTTATAGTAGACAATCACACCTTCATTTTGTGTTAGGTTATTTTTACTTAGTGTATAACTGTAGCCATCGATAGATGGTATATAATGCGTGTGACGAAGCCAACACTCTGTAACAACAATTAAGTCCCAGTCAGTTTTAGATCTTGCAAGAAGAGTTAGAAGTCCAGGGAAATTACGATTTACACTGCGAATATTCTGGTGAATTACTTTCAGGCATAAATTAGGAGCATCAATTAATTTCGAGCACTCGTCTATTTCACAAGTTGATGCTTGTGCGACTTGGAACTGGTCAAGGATGCCGTTTATTACAAGAGTATTATCGAATATTAACACGGGTACTGTCAGTAGGTGTAATTAGACGTAGTGACTTCAACGGTGAAAGAACTTTAGTGGTGCTGTTAGTGGCTTTAGTACACACGGGTAAGGGCGCATGAGTATTAAGTGATGTAATTAAATAAATAACGAGAGTATTTAGTGTAGTGTGGAGGTAGTAGTGTAGGTAGTTAAGTGTCATGTAAGGTAAGAGAGAGTATAGGTGACATATATGTAAGACGATAGTGTATATTAAATGTATAGTTGGTGATTCTAAAACAACACTACAAAAAAATAAAATTACAAAGAAAAAGATACAAAAAATAACTTCAACAGTAGATAGTCATTTAGGGACGATGTTTTGTAGGTCCTGTTCTGTGTCTATACGCAGCACTGATGAGTCTTGTGATTTTTTTATATATATTTTACCATATGAGGTCCAAGTGCTGTGATAACGGTACTCTTTGACAAACTGTCTAGCCAGGTACGCAAGTCTTCTCCCAGTGGTCGTTAGAAATTCATCTAGAAAAATAGGTTTAGAGGTTCCTGGTAATTTGAGGTGGGTGGTGTTGAGCTTGTTATCCTTATTATTCTTGTTAAAGCTTCTACATTGCTTGATAAAGCCATCTTTACAAGTGGTAGTTGAAAGTTTTACCACTATGTGGTTATTAGCCTCGGTTCTAGTTTTTAAGCGATAAACGTCCTGGATGTCTAAGTCCGATATAGGGTGTTGTATTACCTCACCTAAACTTTTAACCAATGAATTTAGTATCAATTTATTTTCAGGTGTTTGTTTGGGGACGTTCCTGATTTCGATGGACGACGCGCGTGAGTTTCGTTCTATCTGTTCAACCTTACTCTCGAGTGATTCAATTTTGAGTTCATAACTTTTGTTTTGTTGTTCCAATTCGGCAATTTTTTTTAACACATCGTCGTACCTTGTGGATAGAAAGTCTACGCTCTTTTGTATCTCTGTATTTTGATTTTGAATAACCAGAATGGACTCTATAAGCTTCTCATACTTGGCGTTTTGTTTAGTTTCCCAAGAGGCGAGCATGTCCTTCATTTGTTCAGCAATAGTAATGTCTTCTGAGGATTTATCAGTAACCTTAAGTAGTCTAGGCTTCTTTCTACGAGTAATATTATTCTCCGTATGGTCAACAGGCATAGGGTCCTGCGACGAAACATGTAATTGAGGATCAGATCCGTAGGATGTAACTGGGGTCTTTAATAGATTCGGCCGATTTATCGACTTTGGCGGAGTACGTTTAAGAGACATTGTTTGTAAACAGGATATTAATAAATGCGGTTGAGGCACTCACAACAAATCGCGGCTATTATCCTTCGCTGCAGTGGGCAGGGCACGCAGTTGAGTGAAGTGTAGCTGTCTCGTTCCGCTTATAGGAGGTTTCGTTTTAATTGCCGTGAAAAATCATTTCCACTTGTGTAAATCCATTTTTATTTTTACTAGCTTTCTATGCCTATTCATAAAATAAAATGGCCATGGACGGCCAATCACTCTGGTAATAACATAGTAAGGACGCATATTAGTACAATTTTACTCATAAACATCAGTGGGCGTGCTAGTTCTGTGCTAGCAATCCCTTACAAGTGATGACTAAAACAAATTAATCCTCTAATTTACTACAAATAGCAGCTATACCTAAGACGTTAATAGGAGTACTCACAGAGTCTTATAGAGAAATAAATAAGATATTAACAAGAATGGATTATCTTATTTAATGTGTTTATAGGATTAAAATATGCATTTTGCAAATACGTTTTATCAAATGCTTTTTTAAGATTGCTAGTCTAGTAATAATCTTAATCTCCTGTGAACGTTTATAAAACTACGAACTATGACTAAAAGGCAAGTTGGAGACAGAATCGTATAAATTGATCCAAAAAACATTTATAGAACTACCTAATAGAACACAAAGTACTTGTAGTACAACTCAATTTAATAGATCTTAGTTAATGCGTTTACTGGATTCCTATAAGACGTTTTTTCTTATAAGCCAATAGCTATAGAAGAATTTTGCTACTTGGGATCTTGTAGGGGGCTTGCCCACGATGCGTCTTCCGGTGCGTAGTCGCCACTCAAGCACCTTTCTGCCCCAGTGACCGTCGGCTCTAAGAGTTATGTGCCCTGCCCGCTGCCACTTCCGCTTGGCAATTCTTTGGGTTATGTCGGTTACTATGATGGTTCGCCTACGGATCTCAGCATTTCTGAATCGATCCCACAGGGAAGATGGCTATGCTAGCATAGCCATCTTCATTGCTCTTTGAGTAACCTTGAACCGACTGATAAGGCCCATAGTGAGCGACACGTAGCTGTTCCATGAGTCGTCACTGGCTACACACTGGTCGAAGATTTTCGACTTGAGACACTGCGGCATTTTCTATGATATAGTCGTAACTTTAGTTGATGAAATTTTAAACATGTTTGCATAATTCAGGGCCAGGGAACCGTCTATCTGTCTCCAAGGGAAGGTCCACGGCGGCCAATGGGAGCGGCACATTATATGTGGGCGGTCGTAACAGTATTGTACAAACATTAAATATCACGAGTTTGTAATGAAGCCAGAACCTTAATGTAGTGGATATGTGCGCCCCACGGTTGGGACACGTACCCGGAGTGAGTACCCGGAGTGAGTACGTTATATGCCTCATCCAACCGACGTCTCAGAGTTGAAGTCTTTTCTCGGTATGGTTTTTTACGGAAAATTTATAAAAAATTTAAGTACTAACATTGCACCGCTGTATGAATTACTCAGGAAAGGTAGGCATTGGGAGTGGACTAAAGTACACGAGAACGTGTTTATTAAAATTAAACAGTTATTGTGTAGTACAGAAGTTTTGACCCACTTTGATATGTCATTGGATAGCATAGTGACATGCGACGCTAGCTCTCGTGGACTAGGGGCGGTGCTGGCTCAGCGTTCGCGTGACGGCAGCGAGCGAGTGGTCGCGTACGCGTCACGGGCACTTACTCCTGCCGAGTTACACTACAGTCAAATACATAAAGAAGCTCTGGCTATTATTTTCGCGGTAGACAAATTCCATCAATATGTATATGGTAGGAAGTTCACGTTACGTACCGATCACAAACCGCTAGTCACGATTTTTGGACCTCAGACAGGAATTCCGAACACAGCGGAATCAGCATATGACATCATATCAAACATCAGCATATGACTTTATTATAGAATATATTCGAACAGACAAAAATACAGCGGATGTATTGTCTAGGTTAATCAGGAAGCATAAAGAAGGAGTTATTAACGAGGAATTAGATACACCAGAACAAACATACTTACATTTTGCAACAGAAGCATTATTGTTAGATTACCAAACGTTAAGAAAAGAGACTCTTTCTGACAACATATTGAGTAGGGTCACGAGATATATAAATGATGGCTGGCCGGTCGATACTGATATTAAAGAACTTAAACCTTATTTTAATAGGAAAAATGAGTTATAAACAGAATTAGGGTGTATAATGTGGGGACACAGGGTAGTTATTCCTAGTACATGTAGAAGTAAAGTAATAGCGGAACTTCATGAGGGTCACATGGGCGTAGTCAAAACAAAGTCATTGGCCAGAAGTTATGTATGGTGGCCGGGACTAGATGAAGCGCTAGAAACGGCGTGTCGCGCTTGCGTTGTGTGCGCCGCGGTGGCGAACGCACCACCGGCGCATGTTTCTCGAGCCTGGCCCTGGCCAGATCGGGCCCGTGGTCCAGGATACACGTGGATTTCCTAGGTCCAATCAGTGGGGCGTGCTAGGTCGGAAAACCTCCTCGCGAGCCCAAGACTACTGGTCCCATTCGAATATTCATATTCGGTGGGAACAGAAGTTTATGGGATGGTGCACGCCGGGCGCAGGTAGTAATCGTTTCTCGTAATGGGATTAGTCCCACGTGAAAGGGTTACTGCTTGTGGCTAATATTCCGACACAGGGGGGGGGGCGGAATCTGCCAAGATCCTGTGGTCGTATCTTGGCGGGCCTTCCATACATCATCCATGTATGGTCGGAATTCCGCAACGACCACCCGCGTGTTTGTGCCGTGCGCGGGGACCCGTACGGGGGGATGAAGGAGTCCTGGAGGTTGAGTTGGTGAGGGGTCGGGCAGTAGTTATCCCTCACCCGCAACACGCCTTTTTGGTCCGGATTTCTCCTTACACGGGCGGTCGGGGTCTAGCCGGGCCCCGATCAATCGGCTGTGACGTCCGGTCAGACGGCCGTCAAGGCTAGCCATGGGTAGGCGTATCTGCAGGTGGCGTCTGGGCTGGCGCCGTGTGTCGGTCTGCAGACGAAGGCGCGCGCCGTGCTGGACGTTGGGCTGTCCAGTATCGGTTCGCGTTGGAGGTCTCGCAGATTGGCATAATCCCATGGCTATACCGCCCAATATCCCTGGTGCTTGTAAAGCATCCCCTTTAAGGGCTCGGTGGAGGGTGGGGAATTGGGTTGGTGAACGCCAAGCACGATTTTGTAATGGATTGCAATAGAAAAAAAAATAATGCCCAACCTGTTGTCAAGGTCAAGGCCTTGACAAATGAGGAGCTAGCGGGTGTGCCAGGTTTGGTACACACCATAGCAGATGAAGAAAAGGCAGTGAAGGCTGCAAATAAGAAGAAGGCCGCTAGGAAGGTCAGGGAGACCTTTTCCCGCCCGGCCACTCCAGTACCTGGACCATCAAGGGAACAAACCGCGGGCACGGAGAGCGATAGCTTTCTTAGGTCCGCGGTTTCCATGGAGTCGGTATCCAGCCGAGATAGCCGCGCGGAGACTCCTGGCTCGAAACTTATTACTCTCGAAACTTATTACTCTGTGACTGATTTTGTAAATGACAATTGTGAAAAAAATTGACCATTGTAATGATTATGCGTAGATTTATTTATGTGTGTTGACTGTTTTTAATGTTTTATAATTTTATTCTATTATATGTTTAACTTGTACCTGACCTATGTTAATGTAATTCATATATTTAATTTTAAGTAATGCACTTATTTGTAACCAAGATTCAGATACAATGTAAATTGTTTTATGAATAAATGAATAATAAAACGGCCGAGACGCGCCGTACAGGATGGGCGTCAGGTCAAGGCCGCAAAACGTTGTAAGGATGCGGATATGCTGGAGCTAGAGAACCAGCAGCTACGCTCCCAGTTGGCATCCTTAGAGGCGCGGGTGGCCGCCATGTCAGCGGAGATGGCGGAGCTTCGTAATAGAGGTATCGGGGCTTATCCGCCATTGCCGTCGCCATCCCGGCAGCCACCACCTGCTCCGCGGTCGCCACCGTCGTTGAGACCGTCTCCGCCGCCGGCACCGGTTGTCCGCGCTCCATCGTTGCCGCAACCGGCCCCGATAACTCGGAGGAGCAATTTAGATGCTCCTCCTGCTGTACCTGCTCGGGAAGACCACGTCTCGCCTGAAGACAGGTTTGCGGCGATTCTGGATCGCAAAATGCGAGAAATGGGGCGCATCTGGGACCAACGTTTGGTTCAGATGCGCCAGGAGCTCATGGCGGAGATCTTCCCGGGCAGGGCCATCCGCCCAGGGCCTCGCTGGGAGTGCAGCGCCGCGCCCAGTGCCACCAGCCGCGAAGCGGGGTGGCCGGCAACGGAGACGGGCTGCCGCCGCAGAGGCCGCTGCGGCTCGGGCTGCAGCAAAGCTGGCGCCGACTGCGCCTCCACCGCCAGCCGAAGGCACCTGGGCGCAAGTAGTGGGGCGAAAGGCTAGGGCAAAGGCTGCCCGCCTTAATCAGCCACCGCCGCCTCCACCTCCAAAGAGGCCTATCGCACTGCCGCGACCTCCACCGTCAGCGGCAGTGACGATTAACCTGCCGTCGACCTCGACCACTACCATGGCTGAGGTCATGAAGATGGCAAGGACCAAGGTCCAATTGCAGGACCTTGGCCTGGAGGCTGGCCTTCGCCCCAAGAGGGCTTTGACCGGGGGTCTTATTTTGAGGATCCCTGGTCCAGAGGGGTCCGCGAAGGCCGAGGCCCTCACTACTCGGCTAAGAGAAGCCTTAGCCGAGACGGATGCGGTGGTGGCGCACCCTGTCGCAATGGGAGAGCTCCGGGTGATGGACCTGGACGACTCCGCCGACCCCACCGAAGTGGCAGAAACTTAAGCCACGGCGGGGGGATGTGCCGTCGCCGACGTGAAAGTCGGCGAAATTCGGTTCTCCCCGTCGGGCTTAGGTTCGGCGTGGGTTCGGTACCCACTAGTGGCCGCCCGCAAATTGGCGGTAATCGGCCGGGTACTAGTGGGCTGGATGTCGGTCCGGGTGGTGGCGCTTCCACCCAGAGCTCTCCAGTGTTACCGCTGCCTAGAGAAGGGGCATGTCAGAGCTCGGTGCACAGGGTGCGACCGGAGCGCGTCGTGCTTCATCTGTGGCCAACAAGGCCACAAAGCGAAGGAATGCACGGCGCGCGCCCCAACTTGCGTGGTGTGTGCCGACCTTGGGAGGCCGGCAAACCATCGACTGGGCAGCGGTAGGTGTACGCCACCAAAGAGGAAGGGAGTGGGACGTCCTGCCACGTCCGTTCCTACATCGTCGCGGTCCAACGATCCGGGCTCTGGCCCCGGTGGGGTGTCTATGGAGGTCTAAACATTCTTTCCCCCCCAACTTATTTTGCAGGGCAACTTGAACCACTGCATCGCTGCGCAAGCTCTTCTTGCGCAGACGATTGCAGAGCGTTCGGTTGCCCTAGCGATAGTGGCGGAGCCTCACTCCGTTCTCGACCACCCTCGTTGGTTCGGGGCGGATGGGGGCATCGTCGCCATTTATTGGGCAGGGGGGGAACGTGACCCCCATTGTACACTCCTGGCCAAAGGGCCCGGATTCGTCGTCGTGGAGTGGGGAGCAGCAGTCGTGGTGGGCTGCTACATCTCCCCGAATTGCGGCCTCGCAAATTTTGAGGCGTACCTGGACGGGCTAACGAGCCATATTAGCTCTTACCAGTCCCGTCCGGTACTCGTCCTGGGCGATTTTAACGCTCACTCTAGTGTGTGGGGCGATACCCGGGACGACGTTCGAGGGGAGTCACTGCTGGAATGGGCCGCCGGACTGGACTCCGTCTTTTAAATCGGGGTTCAGTCAGCACCTGTGTGCGGTGGGAGGGGGAGTCGATCGTCGACTTGACGTGGGCGATTCCCTCGGCCATGCACCTGGTCTCGGGGTGGAGAGTTGCGGAGGAAATTGCTACGCTGTCGGACCACCGACACATACTTTTCAGCGTGGCCTTCCGTCCGCCCCGAGGTGGCCCTGACCGCAGTAGTGTTGTCCCACCGCGGCGTTGGTGCCTACGCCGCTTGGACCGCGACATGCTGACGGCTGCAGCCGTCGCCATCGCCTGGGGGGCGAGTGAGGGTGGAGAGAGGATCCCGTCCGATCCCAATTCGCAAGCGGACTGGTTCCGGGGCATCATGTCTCGCATCTGCGACACGTCGATGCCCCGGATCCGTCCGGGTGACAGACGAGGCTCGCAGTATTGGTGGTCGGCCGAAATCGCGCGACTCCGCTCGGAGTATGTCGCAGCGCGTCGCCGACACCAGCGGGCCCGTCGGAGGAGGCGAGCCAATGCCGAAGAGGCTGCCGGAGTGCACAGGGCGTATCAAGTCGCCGTCAAGGCGCTATCCGTTGCGATAGCGGAAGCCAAAGCTCAGTCCTGGAACGAACTCATCGAGGGACTGGATAGGGACCCATGGGGGCGCCCGTACAAAATGGTACTGGGCAAGCTCAGACCGTGGGTCCCTCCGTTGACGAGTACCCTGGACCCGGATTTCCTGAGGAGGGTGGTGGACACCCTCTTCCCTAGGGTCCAGGACAGTCCCTCGGACCCCCCGTCACCGTCGTACCATGATTGGGACGACCAGTTGGAGGTGACGGAGGGGGAGTTGGACCGAGCAGTACGGCGACTTGCAGCCCGAAATACCGCCCCTGGCCCGGATGGGATACCGGGCAGGGCATGGGTTTGCGCCCTGGCAGTCCTGGGGGACCGGTTAAGGCAACTATTCACCAGCTGCCTCCGTAGTGCCGTGTTCCCCACCTGCTGGAAAGAGGCAAGGCTAGTGTTTCTGCAGAAGCCGGGCAGGACCGCCGATTCTCCCTCGGCGTTCCGACCAATCTGCTTGCTGGACGAGGCGGGCAAGCTCTTTGAGCGTGTCATAGCCGCCCGTCTCAGCGAGCATCTGTCGCGCGTTGGCCCCGACTTATCAGACAACCAGTTCGGTTTCCGGCACGGACGTTCGACGCTGGACGCGATTAACCGCGTCCGCGCCCTGTCGGAGCCCGCCGTTTGGGCGGGGGGGGGGTGGCGTTGGCGGTGAGCTTAGACATCGTCAACGCCTTCAACTCCGTCCCCTGGCGGGCGATACGGGAGGCACTGGTCCATCATAACGTGCCTCCCTATCTCCGTGGTATAGTCGGGGCATATTTGCGCGACAGGACGATTAAATTCGTCGGTCGGAACGGGACTGAGTTCCAGAGGGAGCTCTCCTGCGGGGTTCCTCAGGGGTCCGTGTTAGGACCTCTGCTATGGAGCCTCGCGTACGATGCGGTCCTGCGGATAAGCCTCCCTCCCGGGGTGAGCGTCGTCTGCTATGCGGACGACACGCTCGTCATGGCCCGGGAGGTAAGTTTCCAGCGGGCGGTACGGCTCGCCGAACTCGGTGTCGCATGTGTCGTCGCGGCCATAATGAGACTGGGCCTTCGGGTAGCGCCTCACAAGACCGAGGCGCTATGGTTCCACGGCTTACGCCGTAGGGAGGAACCACCCAGTATGTCGATGCGTGTAGGTGATGCAGAGGTCAGGGTGGGGCGGTACATGAAGTACCTGGGCCTCACCCTAGACAGCCGATGGGGCTTCGAGGAGCATTTCGAGCGTCTGGCCCCCCGAGTGCGGCGGGTAACCGGTGCGTTACACCGGCTTTTGCCGAACCTCGGGGGTCCCAGGGAAGAAGTTCGCCGCCTCTACGGAGGTGTCGTGCGATCCATGGTCCTTTATGGGGCGCCCGTCTGGTCTGAACGCCTGACGGGCGCCTGCCGCTGCAGAGCTATTATGAACAGCCTGCAGCGTGTGGTGGCCATACGGATCGCACGAGGATACCGGACGGTATCCTTTGAGGCGGCGACACTCCTGGCGCGCCTCCCGCCGTTTGATCTCCTGGCGGCAGTCGACGCGACGGTTTGCACCGAGATCCGCGTCCGCCGGGAGAGCGGTGAGGCGCCAGAGCAGACGCTCATTGCCTATAGGCGGGATGCACACCGGCGCGTACTAACACAGTGGCGCGCACGGCTGGAGTTGCGCCTGAACGCGCGCCAACGTGCCGTCGGTGCTATCCTGCCTCACCTCGAGGCCTGGATGGGAAGGAGGGGCGGTTACGTCACCTACAGACTGACTCAGATACTCACCGGACACGGGTGTTTCGGTGAGTATCTGTGCCGGATCGGCCGAGAAGCGACGACACATTGTCACCATTGCGGGAGCGACCTGGACTCTGCCCAGCATACGCTGGAGGAGTGCCCGGCCTGGGAGCCCGAGAGACGAGTTCTGGTCGCTGAGATCGGACGGGATCTTTCGCCGCCAGCAGTCGTGTATGCGATGCTGGCTGGCGACTCCACCAAATGGGACGCCGTGGTCTCCTTCTGTGAGGCAGTTTTGCTGCAGAAGGAGGCCGCCGAACGGGATCGGGAACGAGCCGATCCCGCTCGTAGGCGGAGGAGACGTCGGGGTGGCGGCGGCAGCCGTTAGCCCAACTCCCCTCGGGGCCGCGGCGGCAGTGTGAGAAGTGTCCTCTACTGCCGCCACGTACAAGCGGCTCCGGGATGACAGCGATCTGTTTGTGGCGCAGTCGCTGTGCCGTACTGGCAGGAGTCGGCAATAGGGGAGGGCAATCCAAAGGAGCCCAGGGTACGTGTCCCGACCATCTGGGACATGGCGCAAAGGGGTACCGGAGCAGCATACCCGCGTTCCCGGGACTCCCCCATCAGGCGCCAAGAGAAGTCCACGGCAGGTAGGTTAAGTCGGTGCAAGTCCGACATACCCACCCGCAGACACTTTTTGCGGGTGGCATGCGAAGGCATTCCCCCTGCCTTAACAAAAAAAAAAAAAAAAAGGTCCAATCAGTGGACTTACTTACTTTATTGTAGTCGATGCTCATTCGAAGTGGATAGAGGCAATTAAAATGAAGAGCACGACATCGCAAGCCGTAATAAAAGAATTACGTGAGATGTGGGCAAGATTCGGCTTACCAAAACAATTAGTTAGCGACAATGGTCCTCCATTCTTCAGTACAGAATTTAAAGATTTTTTAAAAAATAATGGTATTGAACAATCATCCGGCTTCTAATGGGGCCGCAGAAAATGCCGTGAAAATATGTAAAAAAAGTATTAAAAAAGCGCTCAAGACGAAAGCGGATGTAGACGCTACGTTGTGCCGATTTCTACTGGCGTACAGAAATACACAGCATTATACGACCGGTGAAAGCCCTGCAAAGATGATGTTAGGGCGCAACTTGCGCATGCGTTTAGATTGTTTGAAGCCAGACCAGACGAAGTTAGTTAAAGCTCGTCAAGAGCGCGCGGTAGCGATTTCAGGTGGTGTAATTAGGCAATTTAATCCAGGGGATCATGTTTGGTTTAGGGAGTACCGTAGCTCGGATAAGTGGACGACAGGGACGATTATGGAGAGGAAAGGTAACTCTGATTATATTGTTAGATCTGTTCACGGGGTACAGGTTCATAGGCACATTGACCAAATAAAGCCAAGAGTTCTAACTGAGGTAACTAAGGAAGTAGATGAAATTAACATAAGGGACGTTCAACCAGTTCAGCCTGTTAAGAGGTCGCGACCTTCTTTGGTGTATCCCACAAGTAGCAACAACTCTCCGGACGAACGGGATCAAAATAGTTCCCGACAGTCATTGACGGCAGACACATCCCGCACGCAAACTGACGGCGCCGCCGAGGCTATTGCACCTGAAGGCGCATCAACTTCTAACGTGCCCAATGTGCAGGAGGAAGGTAGTCATAGCCCTAATGTTCCTCCTAGTGTTGATAATCAACCTACGCGGCGTACGCGCAAGCCAGTTAAGAGGTTTGGCATAGATGATTATTTTTAGGTTAATTATTGTTAAGTAGTAATAAGGTTTTTTGTGTATATATAAATAAAAATAAAATAAAAAAGGTTTTTATTCACGTAGACTTCAAAAAAGCGCTTGTAAATAGTCAGAACATGTTTGCAGTATTATAGTTGTATACATTATTATTTCTAGTAACATAGATATTTAGGTACACATTGTATTGATTGTATTAAAACATTAATAAAATTTATTTTATAACAGCAATGATATTTAGCTAGCTCGAATCAAGTTATTGTCAAGAGATTATGTTTAAGTTTAATTATCTAGTTTAAGTCTAATTATCTAGTTTAAGTCTAATATTTGTAATACATATTGGCAATGGTTCTGTCTATATTAAGGTGATATTATTATAACGGACCTTGTGTTAATAACGACGGTCGCGCTTTAATGCTACCACCGGATCCAATGCGCCCCAACTGAGAAGACCCAGCGAAACAAACTCAGCGGGTGTCTCTACTACCGGTTTCAACACGGCCCAGTTGAGACGCTCCGGCGAAACATACTCAATGGGGCATATACACGAGATTTGGTCCACTTACTGTAATTATTTAGCAGGCAAACACAATATATGCTCGATCGGTTGTCTGATTATTTATTTATTTTAGGTTAAATATATTAGAAAGAGAAATTTAAAACGTCAAAATAAAAGTAACATTAATCATTTTGAGACACAACCAACAGTTCTGAAATTCGTAGAATATTTAAATAATAGATAGTTTTATTACAGATAGTTCATGCAACATAAAATATTACTCATGTCTATATGGCTATAAGATCTCCAGCGGACTATGTGCAGGTAGATGCCGACCGCCAAATGTCTTTATCGTCAATGTAATCCTTAGTAGTGTAGTAACCCTTAGCCATAAGTTCATGTTTAATGTGTGACTTAAACTTATTATCAGGTAGTTTAGTTATATGAATAGGGAGCTTGTTATAAAACCTAGTACAATTTCCCATGAATGACTTTTTTGTTTTGCTAACTCTAAAGGCTGGTATAGCTAGTTTGTCCTTATTTCTTGTATTGACATTGTGCAAGTCACTCCGTTTTTTATATTTATCTAAATTTTTCCGCACAAACATTATATTCTGATATATGTATTCAGATGGAACAGTAAGTATATTTACCTCTTTAAAAACGCTTCGTAGAGACTCGCGACTGCCTAGATTATAAATAGCTCGGACTGCTCTTTTTTGTAATACGAAAATAGCACTTATGTCAGCTGCTGAGCCCCACAGCAGAATACCATAGGACATAATGCTATGGAAATAAGCAAAATATACTAGTCTAGCAGTTGGTTCGTCTGACAATTGTCTGATTTTCCAAACTGCATATGAAGCTGAACTTAATTTGGCAGATAATTTTTCAATATGAGGACCCCATTGTAATTTTGAGTCCAGTGTTATTCCCAAAAATACGGTCGAAGGGACTAAATCTAAAACTTCCTCGTTAAGTGCAACCGTTGGTTTAATATGAGTCACATTCGGCAATGAGAATTTGATGCATTTGGTCTTTCCTGCATTCAAAAGAAGATTATTTGCCGAAAACCAATTTGATATGAGGCTGAGAGTTTTATTAGGTTCTATAAGATCCTTATCTTTTCTACTCACTTTAAATATGAGTGACGTATCATCAGCAAATAGAATTATGTCTGATACTTTCTCTACTAGATATGGGAGATCATTTATATAAACTAGAAATAAAAATGGACCCAAAATCGATCCTTGGGGCACCCCCATTTTAACAGAATGTCGTGTTGAATTTACCCCGTCTATTGAAACCAGTTGTTCTCGACCTGATAAATAGGACATTACAAGATCAAGAGATGTGCCAGAAATTCCATAGTATTTTAGTTTCACAATGAGCGTATGGTGGTCTACGCAATCGAAAGCCTTAGAGAGATCGCAGAAAACTCCCAGCGCATTCTGCGACCCCTCCCAAGCCTCCAATATAGACTTCATTAGTGTACACCCCGCATCCTGAGTAGAACGGCCCTTTGTAAACCCAAACTGCTTGTCATGCAATATCCCATTCATGTTAAAGTGCGACAACATCTGGCTGAGCATGAGCTTTTCAAATATTTTACTTAACGCTGGCAGTATAGAGATGGGTCGATAATTTGTGGCATTATTTGAACAACCTGATTTGAAAACAGGAACTACCTTACTGATTTTCATAAGGTCTGGAAAGACGCCATCACTTACACAGCTATTGAAGATGTTTGCAAGGATGGAAGCAATGTTTTGTATAACTGATTCAATTGCCATTACAGACAGTCCCCATAAATCCTCTGTGCCCTTTTTTTTAATGCTCTTAAAAGCTTTTAAAATATCAGCATTTGTAACAAATCGAAAACTGAATTTGGGCACAATTGATTTAATAGATTGTTTTAAAAAGATTTCAGCCACATCCGGTGACGACGGGAGGCACTTAGTAGTAACTAGAGGCATATTTGTAAAAAACTCGGCAAAAATGTTGGCAACGGTAAGTTTGTCTGAAACAAGTTCGTCATTAATATTTAGTTCCACTGTTTGGTCTCTCAATCTTCTTTTACCCGTTTCAGTATTTATTATTTGCCAAGCTGATTTTATCTTATTATCGGAGTTTTTTATTTTTCCGCTTATATACAAACATTTAGCTTGGATGCAAACTTTTTTGAAAATTTTTGAATAGTTACAGACATAATTTTTAAAATTGACATCAGATGTATAGGATCTTCTGTCATAAAACTCATATAGGACATCTCTACTCCGTCTAATGCCTTGAGTTGCCCAATTAGTAAATTTTATATTTTTATTGTCAACTTTAATGTTTTTTATTTTACAAACTTTATTAAATTCGTTACAAATGCAATTAAATAATATACTGTACATGTCGTTAGGGTTATTTGAGTTAGATAAAAGATGGCACAAACTAGTCTCTAGGTTGGAATTAAACTTCCCTAAGTTAGATTTTGTGAGTGGCCTACAAGTGATTATTTGCTTTTCTACAGTTATCACATTACTTAGTCTGATCATCTGGCATTTATGATCAGAACGAACACCGCTTACTAAACACTTCTCAGCGACTTCAAAATTTGTAATAATGTTATCGATGCAGGTAGCTGATGTTGGTGTGACTCTTGTGGGCTCAGAAAATACACATTGAAGATTAAAAGACCGAAATAGAGACAAAAACATATTCAATTCAGGTGAAACTGTTAAAATATTTATATTGAAATCACCGCATACAACAATTTTTTTACTACTTTTGAATTTCTTAAGAATATCCTCAATTGTGGATGCAAAGAGCTTTAAGTCAGATGATGGTGGTCGATAAACACATAATATGTAATAGAATTGTGTTTAGTTAATTAAGGGTGGAGGTGTTACATATTAATATAAATATAGGTGGGTAGATTTAGTTCTAGAGCCGCGGTGTAACTTGTACGGTCAGTCTATTATACGCTTGGACCCAACGCACGTCTTTTATTTATCAGTGCGCACTACCCGAACTGCTTTCATACATACAATAATTTCAGGTAATCAAAGCGTGAATATACTTATTATACAAAAATTCATAAATGTTAAATTGATGATCATACAAATTGCTTTTTAGTGTGAGAATGGAACCAACACAAGTTTTAGCAATTTCGGAAACTTTAGAACTAAGTCTAAGAAAACCGTCAATGAGCAAATTTAGTAACGACTTCGACAAAAACGTGGGGTCAAATATGTTTTATGTACAGGCATGCCTATAAAGATTTTTGATAAATAGATTGTAGATTACTGAGTTACAATTACCAGAAAAAAAAAATTAGGGGAAGGTTGCTATGAATGGACAAATTAACTTTATGACCTCGTATCTCAACAATTAGAAGTGTTTAAATGTAAGGCATTTATTATTTTTATTTCGTAAGACCTTTACTTATAATAATCAAATGCACAAACAATTCGGGCTGACACTTTTGGCCATAAATGAAGAAAACTAAATCTTGGGCTATTGCCTTCTTTGAACCATGGGCACTGAACAGCCACTTCATTGAACCACCAAGTTGCCATCAATGGACTTCGAGAAACATATTCTAGAGGTCCAATCGAGGCTACTAATTTTAATTATCAATATTACTTAATTATGACACACAAGACGAAACTAACAATTCTCATGCACAAAAGACAAACATAAAAACTATTGTTATAGACTACTTAATTTGTTATTAAATTTTACAATCAGCACATTTAGTGAGATCAATAGGTCACTATAACTTAGTAACAGTTTATAAAAGGTCATTATCAAACTTTGGATGCAGATCACCTTCAAAACCTGGTATTCGGATGTGTTCTTTGGCTTTCTTATTTACTCCATCTAACCCTCTGTTGCTTTCGATAGTCCATATATTCTGCTGGCTTCGTTGAAACCCACACTAACTTACTGATTACCTTACTTGACTTAAAGTATCTACTTTCGTTAACAATTTTAAAATATTCATTTATATGTTCAATAATTAGTGAAATGACACGATGGACCTCTCGTAAGGTCCATTGATAGCAACAAGATACTAGTTAAGAAAAACTTAACTATAATATGAGTGGGTATGACATAATAGACAAAATTTAATAACACTCATGGAATCGCAAATAAATTGTCCAATATATCATAACGGTGCATGCAGACAAATATGAATACTTACTTTAAATTATCCGGGGTGAATTGATTAGAATTTGACTGCCGCGAACATGACCATACGCGTCACTCTTCGCCACGTGCTGCAACGTCACCGTGGTAACAGGGGGGACTCGTTTCGACTAGTTTGGATCTTCTTTACTTGCACGGTTTTGGAAATACCTTGGTGGTCCAATGAAAACGCTAGATCAATCGGAATGATCGCAACCTTGGAAGGGACTAGTGCCAGCCAAGTGGCGTCTTAATAACTACTTATTAGGTTTTCATTTTGTTTGGACCGCCTGATAACATGAACATATAGTTATAATCGTAAAAGACCATTAATTTTAGGCGCTCCTGTTGATTGTAGAGTGGTCTACCACTTTCTCTAATTACTTTATGGGATAAGTGTGCCCCAATTTCATACGATTTCTTCTGCTAACGGCTACCTGCAAATCGCACAATGTGGATCCGATCGAGTGGTGGCATGGGAACAGGTTACCTACAACGATGTCAACAATTTAACGAGTGTTTAATTTCGCTTTAGTTGTTCGGCTACCCCTGCGGTGGTTTGAACGTCGGCCATTTGTGCCGTGTTCCAAGTGTTCGCGATCGGTGCGACGTGTTAGGATTGATATAATTTTTGTTCCAGACGACACATGCACCCGCACAAGATGCGCAAGTTCTCGTTGCAGGAGACGATGCGCGGCGTGGGTGAGCGGCGCGTGTCCATCGAGCCGCTGGAGGATCCGCTGCCCGAAGTGGACGCGGAGCAGCTGCTCAGCCACCGCAGCGACGACCCGCGGGCGCTGCGCCGGCACCGCATACAGCCGCGGCCCTCCGTTGTAAATAATATTCTCACATTGGAATAGTGCCACTCTCCCACAATACAATTGTACTCCCCCCACACACTAGTACCCCGCTTTCTATCTTTCCGTGTCCGATATCGTCGAGCATAAAGCGGACTCACCTTTACCCATAACAAAATATTAATAAGGGAAATCGGAACAAATGAAAACTACTTATCTGCGAAATTTATGGTCGCAAACTTATTATGCGTAACCGCGCTTTTCGCCGATTTAATTTATCGTAAGTTGCATAACGAACGTGTATTATCTTATTATTTAAATTAGACCGGTAACTAAAATAAATAACGGCGTTATTAATATTTATTATTAATAATAAAAAACAAACCTCTTCATCAATTTTCTCTATTTGTATCCCTTAAGCTGCGCGTATACTCGTCTGCAAAAGGTACACGTCTACTATTTGTCGGAACGAAGGTATCGGAACCTCTGTGCCCACACCGAAACGGCCTAACCCGCCGCGCGCCGTGAACGTCGCCGACATGCCTTCAACATTTTGTCCAATCTCGATGAACCAGCCGGGGCCGAAGTTAAACGACGTAATTTTTAGACCTTGTGAGAATAATGCGCTTATTCTAACAAGGTCGCAAATTGTCATGGCAGTGACATCAAACTATTTATCTTCCAGGGCTTACAATCCCACGTGCACCTATCGCGTAAAGATGGGGATGAAGCGAATCTGCTCTCTGACGCGGACTTCAAGAAGATGTACGATCACAACCCGCATTCGGTGAAAATTTTGTTGAAGACTTGAATTCCTTTGACGCTTATTGAAGGTTATACATAGACAAGGTCTAACATGAAGCGCCCGTGTTGGAGCCTTTTGGGCTTTGAATTTTAACTATTAAGAACGGAAAACGTAACCAACCTAATGGTGGCGTCATGTGGCTTTGTGTCAGTCAAGCCGCATGACGCTACCACGATTAGTGGCATAACTAAATGCTGCACCAGTCTAGGTGCAGCGTTTAGTTATGCCTCTGAACCCTTGACAGCTTGTTGGGTTTCGTTGTGTTGTACGACAAGCGTTGTTGATGCCGAGTAAGCTTGTTTAGCCCGTCCTCTAGCAGTGACGCCCCGAGCGAGGGCGAGAGCGAGAGCTTGTGGTTCTACTCGCCGCATTTGGCAGGTGTTCGTGCAACTGGATGAGCTGTTGGCCATCGGCGACGGCGAGGCGGAGTGGAAGGAGACGGCGCGCTGGATCAAGTACGAGGAAGACGTGGAGGAGGGCTCGGCGCGCTGGGGCAAGCCGCACGTGGCCTCGCTCTCCTTCCACTCGCTGCTCAACCTGCGCCGCTGCCTCGAGACAGGCGTCGTGCTGCTCGACCTTGACGAAAAAGATCTGCCCGGAGTTGCTTACAGGTGCCCCACTCGCCCCGCCGGCACGGACTCGGATTATTGAACGGCACTTAACGGCACTTTTGGCATGAACTCCCCAATAAAATACATACTTGTGCAAAAAGTTCTAAATAAGTAATAAATAAACGGCACGTAACAATATTCCGAACCGGCCGGAGTATCGACGTCCTCGTCAATTTTTCAGGGTCCGAACCATAAATGAAAAACCTCTCTTCGTATCTCTGTCTGCTCGAAGTTGTAAAATAATTTGCGAATAAAAGAAAGAAATTAAATATGTACCTACTATTAACTTCAAGTCTCGCTATTACGAAACATTTTTATATTCCTGTTTATTTGTAGCATTAGTATAGTATAGGTACGAGGCAGGCTCCCTTGCGCGACAGATATGTCTACGAGTATTGAACTCCTGAGTAATCATTGAATTGGAATTTTGATAAAGATAAAGTAGACAAATCACATTGGGGTAATTTTGTAGGGTTCCATAACGGCCCCTTAAAATTAATCAGTCGGTAAGTATAATGCCCACAACGGCAAGAGAAATAGCAACAGACCCGTATAGTCCCGAACTAGTTTTACCTTGCTACGATCGATATGTGTGCTAAGAGGACACATTATAGGAGTACACTGATCACCGATCGGGGCAGGGCCGCGGGGAACCGGTAATCGCAGAACTTGAACGTGTGCAGGGTCGTAGAGAGCATGGTGTCGGAGGGGCTCATCGAGGAGGACGACAAGCCGGTGGTGATGCGCTCGCTGCTGCTGCGCCACCGCCACGTGCACGACGACCGCTTCCGCTTCTCCATCGGCGGCCGCAAGCAGTCTTCCTACACTAGTCTGCAGGTGAGTTACACTGTAATGGATATTGATACAATGGATGGATACAATGATATCAGTACTGCAAAATAAGGGCTGAGTTAGATTGCGATGCATTGACCGGGTGTGGTATCGCTTTCTTATACCTTTTATCATCCGGATTCAAGCCACTACTTTTTATTACCATATTTAAAAAGTATGACATGACGACCGGCAACAAGCTTGCGGTCACTTACCATCAGGTGACCCACGCACACGTTTGCCATCCAATTATATATGTATACTAGCGGCCCGGTACGTGCTTCGCTACGCTTTTAAGTATTAGTACAATTTGTTTGTATATGGGAGTATAGAAATGTGTTAGTTTCAAACTTATTCAAGACTTAAAAAAAAAAATCTCTACGTACAAACCTTCCCTGGACTTCACCGAATTATTCAAGACCAAAATTAGCCAAATCAGTAAAGGCGTTGTTGAGTTATAACATTACAACGAAAAGTGGCATTGATTTATATATATGTCGAGGCAAGACGGCTTGAAGGCTCTTCACCACAACTCATCCTCTTATAATTTTATGGGTAGGTGAGGGCGGAACAGAAATAAATTACTTCAAATCACAATCAACGTAATTCACAAGAATCACGATTTAATTAGATGTTTAGTGATTACTACAACGTAAAATCAATCAAATTAAATCTTAAAATATCGTGATGGCGAAGATTCTCAGCGATTCGTCACAAGGGTGGTGCGCGGGCGCCGTCTCGTTCAAAAGTGACTTCAAGATGGCGGCCCACACTACCATCGACAATGACGCTTCGCTAGGTTGACATTGACAGTCCTGTCAACCTGACGTTTGACGTAAACGCCGTCATATATATATTTCTTAATCTTAATTTGTCTTCATATAAATAAAATATTTATATGCAGGAATTAATCTCTTAATTCCTGCATATATATATATATATATATTAATATTTATATGCAGGAATTCTAGCGTGGATCCGAGTGCGTAGAACGGGTGCGATTTCAGATAAACCCTAGATTCAAGGTGGGACTTATAACCAATCGGAGATCTGAAAATAAAGCTTGAAATCGATTTTGGTTTTTGAAACTGAACGGGAGAATTTCGGGAAGTTCGAGGTCGATATTGGACTTGATGGTCAGCTTGAGATTAATCTCGTTGATCTTGGATAACTGATATGAATACCAATACTGAATAAATTCCATTATTTAATTTTATGTTTGATGAGCCGTTAAAAATATACAACAATTTTTCTAAATATGCGTACGAGAATTTTGAATATTATATTATTGACAAGTGCTAACTTAAATTTATTCTTCCAATTAATAAGAACTGCTCGGTTATTAAGAAGACTCCCATAACGTAGTCCGTATATTTACTATATAGTTGGTATGGCTTTGGTAATTCAATTGTTTTTTAGAAACCGAAATCCTCTATCTTCGTAGCTGTGGCAATATTCTGTCATCGCTTGTGGAACATGACTGTATCCTGACCGAAAACCTCTTCATATAAAATATTACATACGATAAAAATCCTTACATAATAATATAAATATAACGAAGTTTGTGTGGCCAGACAGATAATGATCGCAATGCGCGCGGCATTACTGTACCTTAGCTCTTCAAGTTAGGGCCCCGAATAGCCTACCCTGCGAAAGGCGAGGCAGACGTGACGAAATGTTCAATGTTTCGGACAGATATGAGAACAGAAATGATAAATGAATAAGATAATCGCTGTAGTCGGATAGATGAATTTATCGACGGCGCTGCTGATAAATAATTCGACGTTCGGCGAGTGCCAGTACGCTATCTTGAGAAAATATTCGAGGTTACCTGATATCTGGCCTGATGGAATCTTTGGCTGGTACTGCCGCGGCCCGAGCCTTATCGAAGTTCAGGCAGCCCTGCGCCTCGCAGGATGCGTGCCGGTGCCGAGATGTTAGCAGATGCCGCTGCTGTAGTTTGACATGTGGTGTCTGTGCAGTCGCTGTGGGCGGAAGACGGCGCCGCCCGCGCGCGCTGCTCGGTGTGCAGCGTGACGGCTGCGTGCCGCCGCCACAGTGCGCGCCGCATCGTACGGACCGCCCCGCGTGCAGAGTGCCCCCTGTCCTCGCCCGACCTCTCCCTTCCTCCCCCGATAGCTCGACCATCTCGCAGCCATCCTCATCCCACAGACCCTCGGGTCTAGTTTCATTTCGGACATCCGTCTCGCCTGTTTGCGTGTTGAACCTCACATTTCCATATACCTCCAGCGGATCATCCGAGGTCAGGAGGGATCGGTTAGAACGGTTCGGGTGCCAATCGCTTCGGCACGGAACCATCCACCGGCGCACATTGACCGCTTTGAGATAACATCGTGCGCATGCCCGCCGAACGCGACGAGCACACCACGTCCGTACAAAGTGGGCGGCTCGGCATTCAGCATTCGCGACCGATAAAACCACATTCATCACACAAAAACACCGATACAACCGTCCATTCATTCGTATGGCACGAACAACATTCGGAATCACGAAGGGCGGGGCGACCCGGGACGGATTACTATTATACACCATCTCATTATTTTTTTTTTTTTTTATTTATTTATTTAAGGATCGTCATTATTAATAGATATAGGCATTATTAATAGATATCCAGAACCAAATTACACTCGTCAACTTTCAGTTAACTGTTATTTGAAATCTGGTTTTGTCAGGGGCTCCAAGACGAGCTATTGAGTAGTTTATACTTGCAAAATAATTGTATCGTATCATCTAATGGTACCTATCTCTCTGTCGCACGGTACGTACGGTTACGTACGTAACATCGGTATCCCTCACCTACCTCGAGACGGTTATGTTATCTATGCCTTGAATGTTGGGTCTGTCGTACTAAATAAAAAAACGAAATGGAGTGCCAAGCTAATTTAAATCATGATAACAATTTCATCTCTTTCCCCAATAAACTTTTGCCTTCTTTTGATACTCGATCTACTCAAAAGATACTGATCTTTGTAGTATCATTAAGTGTTCCAAGAAAGTGAGTGATCCCAGTGCGGTAGACGTGTTCGTGCAAACGGTCCCGACCAAGTTCCGATCCATTCTTGTGACTAACAGGTTTGTGAATATTGTTGGTGATTCTGTGTTTTACATCAGTAAACAAATTGTAATATCATTACATCTCTCTCTCTCTGATATAGGTCGTTTGATAAAAACAAAGCACACAAAGAACGGCCACAACTAAAACTGCGCAGTGACATGCGAGTAGATAAATTCCAGATTAGCAATTCCATAAATTCCAGAATTCCAGAAATCAGAACGCCGGATCCTAAAAAAAAAAAAAAAAAAGTTTGGTATCAAATTAGGGGTTTTGACACACGCCGGATCGAATGCACGCATCCATTTTTGCGTATCTTGCATGGTTTTGGATTTACGAAAATTTATTATAAACCGATTAACTTTAACTTAATCACGCCATTACTCCAACAGTGTTGTTTTCATAAATCATCATATTTCAGTTTTATGTCAAAAAATCACAATCACCACTCGTACCTATACACCAAACATATTTACGCTATTAATTTAGTACCTACTGCGTATAATGAACGAAAATAACTTGTTGTGCACATAGATTAATAAGTGATTCAAATTCCGCGTTCCTTTTTCTTTCATCTGACAGTCAGAATCCAAGAGTATGTAAGGATGGCAGACAACTCGGCTCGATTAGTAACATAGATTAAATATTTAATGTATATTGTGCAATAGTCGAGTTAGTCGTAATTAGTTTGTTTTTGGTGTGTCCAAATAAATAAAAACGTGTGACAAGAATGTCGACATAATCACAACATAAATTTTATTTTTATTTTATATACTGTGTATGTTACGTATTACAAATTAGTGTTTGTAGTTATTAATATTTTTATTTTATAAGTCTCCATATCCACATATTTAGTATTTAAATTAGTTGTAAGTAATATTAGTGTTCAGATACTTTTTTTTAATTGAAATGCGAGCTGTACTGGCACATGAATTGTTATTATTTACCTGGTTCCATCAGAAAACCAGCGCTGCATCAGTAATGTCGCAGCTAGTGCTGAGATGGGACCAATTCGGACTCGCACAGATAGCAATTAAGAACTTCGTTATGTGTACCTATATATTATTATTATTATCTGTGCTTGTTTACGGAATAAATATATTTTTCTTTCTTTCTTTCTTTCTTTCTTTCTTTCTTTCTTTCTTTCTTTCTTTCTTTCTATTGTTCTTAATGACGGTCGCGAACTCGACTTCGTCATCTATAATTTAAGCTCATTAATGAGTTGGGGGTGATTAGTAATCACTTCAAAATAACAAACAACGTCTTGTTTACTAGTTGAACTTTATTTAAAATAGTATTTGAATATATTATATAACAATATATCATTGACAATTGTATCACTTATGTTGAATAAATTCGTAAAATCCAGCATACTATGGCCATGGAATTTATAGTACAAATATACCAAACAGTACTGGTCACATACTGAGGTCCAATCATTCTGTATCCTTTGACTATTGAAATCCCACAATTTGCAATTTCTGTTTAAAAACGTTCTGTGGAAGCCTGTAGGTGGTCGACCAAGCGAATCAAAATATTGTCCAACACTGTTTTTGCCTATATGTATGGCTACCCAGTGAGACCCTGGTTGTGTATCCGAATCCAAATTGCTTACTAAGAAAGTAGGCGCTTCGACATGTATAGGTAATCTGTTTGCTGCATACACGTTATTACATAAAAATGGGTGAATTTTATATAAACATTCTTGGATCTCGATTGTGTTCATATTGTTGATTGTTGTGTGCTGCCTTGTGAAGATTCTTGTTTTGAATAGTTAACTTGATAATGTTCACTTACTATTTAAGGAAAGTTGTAAATAAAAAGATTTAAGCTATGTTGGTAATTATATATTTATTGAAATCTCCCTTACGCTAAGATTATAATCAATATACAATAATTTAATCTTAACTAATAGTACAGTCTACGGTTACATTGTAATTCTCATATGTATAATCTTAACTACTATAGTCTACGATAACATTACGATTTTTATCTATTTCAATTACATTATCGAACTCGGCATAAACAATACAGTTAATTGTTTGAGAAAGAGACGATTCAAAACGTACTTCCAATCTTACGCTACCATTCCTTATTAGATTCCAATGACTTGATGAATTAGCTGATAAATCAGGAGTTAAGTCAAAAGCTAGTAGGCAATAACCTTTGGCATACTGTTCCCTAGATATCCCATTTCCCTCGTTAAGAAAATGTATGCTTGTTCCTGAGAATAATGTATGATAGGCTGCAGTGAAAATATTACTCTCAAATGATGGTTGTATTGCTTTAGAAGGTATTTGCTGACCGTCAATATATAAACAGAATAAACTCATGTCATAATTTTCAAAATTAAAGGGATTTTTAGTGAGACTACCATTGAACGCCGTGTTATTTACAAACCCAACTATACATCTTTTTGGTACTTGTCCTAGAAAAATATTATCAAGGGTTTTTCCCTGAACCCCTGATGGTATCGTTAACACTTTAACTTCGACTCGAGTAATAGGATATTTAGCTGTAGTAGAGGCTAAAACTTTCTGATGTGCCAGTAAAACAGTTGGATTGATTCGAGCCCTACAAACAATGAGAGTTGCGTCTACAATGCTTATCTAAATTATTATTTATGTTTGAAATTCATTAAACACATAAGTTGTAACTGTTTATTTGTAAATAATTTGTTATCGAGACTGACTTTGGACTGAGATACAGTTTATCTTAACGGTTACTTACCGATATAATGTGTGGTAACGATTTGTTTGAATATAATTTCTTAATTTGAAGATACCCGTTACCTATATAAACTCAGTGATAGTCTTGTACTCTCAAAGTTGAGTGAACAGTGATCAGTGAATTGTCTATTTTTATTAAGTACTGGTATTGTGTTCTTTAAAACTGCAATGGAGGTAAGATTAAAACCATTTATAATTTTGTACTTTAATATCTTATTACTTCATTAATCTTATTATTACTTTAAAGTGTAATTATTTTACATTATAAATATATTTCGTGTATATCAGAAACAACTCTAACGATTTCGATCGGTTGGTATTATTCATAGTTCTCAATCGAAATTTTGTTTCAGAATACTTTTAGTGAAGAAAATACATACAAACAGTATTATTTTACACCACCATCAGATGATGAAAGTAATGATAAATTGATAATTACAAAAGAAAATTCGAAACTTAAGCGAAAAAGAGAGGAAGAAGCAAGCCTTGATGAATTTTTTGAGTTTACAAAAAATAAAAAGAAAAAGCCGTGTCAGTGTTCATCGGTGTCTCGAGCTCATCCAAACGGTGGTGTTGCATATATATCCAAGAACAAAGATGAATCATCATCATCCTCACACTTAATAAAAATTGAAGTGTATGATTTAAAAAAAATAGCAAAAATACCCAGCAACGAACACTGGAAAAATGTAAAAGTGCGTGTAAAATACTATGCCAATGAGACAAACAAACATTTTGAAAACATCAATAACACAATATACAATATTACAAAAGAAATTTCGTTGATGGATTCTTGTAAAAAATATTTTTTTAACAATAACGATAATTAGTAACTTTAAGTTGTTTATTGCTAGTTCTAGTAATTTGTGTTAAAGTGTTTTTCATTTGTAATTATAACTAATTACATTAAGGATCATTACCAAAACAACAACAAGATAGTACTTGTTGCTGGATGCATAAATAGTCATTGTAAGTTGAAAGTGAGCACCATTTATAATTTCACCTTCTCTCTATCACTTTGTTGTCTCATCGTAAAAAATGGAAAGTGTTTGTATCAGTACTTTCTTTACAAATCCTGTGTTGGTTGAAGATCTGGACATGTTTGAAAATATTGATGAATGTGAACTCGAAAAAATCTGTGAAGATATAGACTTGATGGTGCTTCGTGAAAATGCTGAAACATTCGATTCCCAATACGACAACGAATTGTACGAAATTTGTGCTATGATTGAAAATAGTGTAAAGTAAGTCAATATTTTTATTATTATTATATTTAAATACTTGAAAAGTGGTTTGAATCTAGTATGTTAATTGGTGATGAGTTAGAAGAAAATTACAGAGAGTAAATATAGTAAATGAGATTTGCGAGTATCCAAATAAGTATCTCTATCCTACTGTTCAGAGAAAGGAGTCTGTCTATGTATGCATGTGTGTAAAATACTTCATTTAGATTTTCATAATCTTTGTTTTTATATAATTCATACCAAACTTAATTTTTTTACAGCCTACAATCATCCTCATATCCAGTAGAGACAGGTTGAGGAGGTGCGCTCAAAAGAAGTGTTGATTCAGATGGGGAGAACAGCTATGCAAAAAGACCACGATATGAAGAACCTTCAACTTCAACTAATACGGATAAGGTACTCTGTGATACATGTAATACTCATGTACACTATTTTGTTTAATAAATTAAAATTATATTTTTATGTGTAAGACATTTTTTTGCACGCCGAAAGGCTAATATGGAACGGTAATAATAATTAGAAATAAGAACATTGTAAGACCCATATTTCTGCATATAAAATAATTTGAATTTGAAAAATTTGAATTTGGTTAGTAGAAGATATTTTGCAAATCACACAATAATATTCATAAAAATAATTTATTAAAATCTCACAGTTCTTTAGAAAATGTATCCGTTGTAGAGTCAGCTTTTGGTCAACGTATAATATCTTACAAAGTTAAAAGCAAACAGCAACCTAGTTTAGTTTTCCAAACGCCGGAGTTATTTCTCGAATCTATTAAAAGTGAAATTCGTTTTTTAATTAATGAGGCTATTAAGCAACATACTGCTGTTAAGATAAACGTTGTATTGCATGCAGATTTTATCCAAGAAACTAAAAGTCTGTGTAATTCATTTGATTTTCAAACTAGTAACTTCATAATTTGTCAAGCCGACGATCTAAACATCTTCATGTCATCCTTGCGCGACACTTTAGTAAACATGATAAGTGCTTTTGAAAAGAAAGATAGTGGATGGAGTTTAACCAAAATTGATAACATAGAATTGAACATAAATAAATTCAACCCATTACGTGGAAATTCATATATTGATTTACCCAAAGACATAAAAGACAAAGAAGCTGTTGTGAACGTAAAAAATTCAGATCATTTGTGTTTTAAATGGGCGGTTCTCTCAGCAATCTATCCGGTTAGCAAAAATTCAGAACGGCCGTCATCTTACAGCTCTTATTCAAATAACGTTAAATTTAAGGGTGTGTCTTTCCCTGTCAAATTAAATGATATCGATAAAATTGAGAAACAAAATAATTTTTTTTCATACAAGATGTACCTAAATATCTATGTTACTAGAAATAATATCTAATGTATACAACTATATTACTACAAACATGTTCTGACTATTTACAAGCGCTTTTTTAAAGTCTACGTGAATAAAAACCTTTTTTTTTTTTTTTTTTTTTTTTTTATCTGTTACTGTTTGGGGTTTGGAATATGACATCAAAGGTAAAAAACATACCATTGTAGGTCCACTTTATTTTACGAAATGTCAAAAAAATACACATATCAATCTGTTATATATACAAAATGGGATTAACGGTCACTATTGCTGGATTAAAAACTTATCACGATTAGTAAGTAAACAAAAATCGAATTCTAACGGCGTTGTTCACATATGCAACGGATGTTTGGTGTTTTTTACCACTAAAGATAGATTGGCTAACCACCAACAGCATGACTGTCTCCATATCACTACAAATTTACCTAATAGTGAGCAAACTTCAAAAAATTGGTTTGGAAATTCTGTATCAAATGATAAGTTAAAGTTTGATAAGTTTCAAAATAAAATGAAAATTTTGATATTGTATTGTATTATTTGTTAAAAATTTGTGTAAGATTGTATGTTTAGATATAAGAGTTGTTTTTGTTAATATTATACATAAAATTGTATTGTGAACTTTAATATTCATTGTAATAAAATGTATCTCCCTTATAAAAATTTGTTTACTTATTTATTATACCCATAAAATCTTTTAGTATCATTATAAGATAAGCAAACTTTGTTAATATTTTGTGTGAATATTGTGTGTTTTATTGATCTAAATGTATACATATTATCATATTGAACAACTTTATTAAAAAGACATGATTTATAATTTTCCATTGTCATCCTTTTTGTTACACTTTTGTTAACACCTTTAGCTTTTGCTGTTAATTTGTTTTCGGTGTGAATTGCATACATCTTTGAACGTAGCCCTACAAATTCCTTTACAATTTTTCCATTGTTTTCATCTTTAAAAAACCCTAATTTCTTTTTGTTGAGTTGAGGATAACCAAATATATTATTTAAAGGATAATCAGATGTATCAAATCGCGAATGCAGATCGGGTTTGATATCTTCGTAGAAATCATTTAAAAAAATTTGGTAAATTAAGCTGTCGGTATCGGTGTACAATAATTTTGTTTGGTTACTAAACTTAGTTAACATGTAGTTGTAATAAAACTCATACATAAGAGTTTTTGATATATCTAAGATGGCAAAACCTAAGTAAATAGGCTTATTGTAAAATACTTTTAGTTTTTGTAATTGAACTGCTGCTAAGTTTTCCGAAAAAACTGAAAGGTTCTTAAATTCTGGTTTCGCAATATAATCTTGAACACCCAAAGATTTTCCAACATTTTCCCAATGAGTCAACAATTTCACATTTACCCTTTTTTCGACATTCTCCATTGTTTTCCCGAAGACTGAATTATTCATTAATTTAAAAAAATCTTTTTCAAAATCGGACACTGCTTTTGTTCTTAGTTCAGTATTTAAATCAATGTATTGTTTTAACCATGGGCTTTGTCTAAATTTTAATATCCTATGAATCTTGACTAATTTAAGCCCCATTCTAAGACATTGCTTAAGGTTTCTGTAATGAATTTTATATTTTTCTTTATTATTTAAATTTGGTATTAGTTTTTTTTCCTTTGATTCTCCTAAACATATATTTTCGGGACACAATGGTAAGTCGGAATGCACATCATGAAGTTCATCAGGATATTCCAGATCAACTTCTAATATGAAACCGTATTCGGAAGTATCATCAACTTTGAAATTGGTGTCTGGACTTATCCACTCAAAACCACCCTCTGGAAGGTACTGTGACATAGCCCAACCATAGAAATTATTCGCATCAAAATAGACTAAGTACGATACAGGAATATTTCCGTCAAAATCATCTAAAAATCTATTATTAGCTTTTGCATATCGATTGCTGCACTGAGATACACCACCCCTAATGCCCGCTTTAATGAATGCAATTTGGTCTATATCTGTCAGTAATTCTAATGTTATTTTTGTTTTTTTCAACATAGCATCCCAACTTAGCCCCGGTGTTGTATAATAATGAGCAGGATCTAAGTCATAGGTTTTGAGACAAAGGTCTCGAAAATTTTCAAAAACATCACTTAGTAATAAAGCATCCGTTTTTAGATATAAGTTTGAATAATCTGACATGTTTTGACAACCAAAGTGTTGCCAAACATCTTGAGCACGGTTGTAATCATCATTTGAAATATATGTATGAGTAAGCGAACTATAAAACTGATCTTGATTTGGTAGAGAGGTTAAACTTAGGGATTCATATGATGTCATTACCTCGTATGGGTAAACACCTTTCTTGCGAAGACGATTAAAATCTTCTTTGTTGGGAAAGTGTTTTTTAAGTTCATGGAACTCATCATCTTTTAGATTTTTAGCCAACTGATCGAGGCTGCACGGCAAAAATTTAAAAGAATCCACGAATCTCAAAGTCACTTTTTGATTGTTAATTATTAAATTTTTTGAGAAAGAAATATAATTTTCTTTGTTTTGAGGAATTATATCGACTACTCCTTCAACGAAGTTAAGCGCATGAACAATAAAATGTGCATCATAATTACTGAGATTATGCGAAAAAACAGGAATTTGTCTAGGGGCACGAAACTTTTTTTCACATATTTCATGTGCAACACCTCTAAAATCACCAGTTTGCCAATCAAAGTCTAAAACTTTTTCTCCATTTAGGTTAGTTTCACAAATGTGACAAGTTAATGAGTTAACTACGTAATCAGTTTCTACAGCTGAAAGCGGTTTAGGAGTTTTCTGAAAACATATTTTACTGCATATTATTTTTAATTCATCATGTAAACGATTCATAAATACTTGTGTACAATTAGGACCACTGTACGTTTCATACTTAGACAAACTATCATCGAAAGAACATTTAATGTAATATCCAAAGCTATAAGCCTCATGTTTCTGAACATTGTTGGTATATGGTTTTGAATGATCATTGGTACACGTTTGTACGGGTTTTAAAAACGATTCGAAATCAGCGTATACAACAAAGGGAATTTTCATTTTATTTTGAAACTTATAAAACTTTAACTTATCATTTGATACAGAATTTCCAAACCAATTTTTTGAAGTTTGCTCACTATTAGGTAAATTTGTAGTGATATGGAGACAGTCATGCTGTTGGTGGTTAGCCAATCTATCTTTAGTGGTAAAAAACACCAAACATCCGTTGCATATGTGAACAGCGCCGTTAGAATTCGATTTTTGTTTACTTACTAATCGTGATAAGTTTTTAATCCAGCAATAGTGACCGTTAATCCCATTTTGTATATATAACAGATTGATATGTGTATTTTTTTGACATTTCGTAAAATAAAGTGGACCTACAATGGTATGTTTTTTAGCTTTGATGTCATATTCCAAACCCCAAACAGTAACAGAAAAAATATTGTTTCTCAATTTTATCGATATCATTTAATTTGACAGGGAAAGACACACCCTTAAATTTAACGTTATTTGAATAAGAGCTGTAAGATGACAGCCGTTCTGAATTTTTGCTAACCGGATAGATTGCTGAGAGAACCGCCCATTTAAAACACAAATGATCTGATTTTTTTACGTTCACAACAGCTTTTTTGTCTTTTATGTCTTTGGGTAAATCAATATATGAATTTCCACGCAATGGGTTGAATTTATTTATGTTCAATTCTATGTTATCAATTTTGGTTAAACTCCATCCACTATCTTTCTTTTCAAAAGCACTTATCATGTTTACTAAAGTGTCGCGCAAGGATGACATGAAGATGTTTAGATCGTCGGCTTGACAAATTATGAAGTTACTAGTTTGAAAATCAAATGAATTACACAGACTTTTAGTTTCTTGGATAAAATCTGCATGCAATACAACGTTTATCTTAACAGCAGTATGTTGCTTAATAGCCTCATTAATTAAAAAACGAATTTCACTTTTAATAGATTCGAGAAATAACTCCGGCGTTTGGAAAACTAAACTAGGTTGCTGTTTGCTTTTAACTTTGTAAGATATTATACGTTGACCAAAAGCTGACTCTACAACGGATACATTTTCTAAAGAACTGTGAGATTTTAATAAATTATTTTTATGAATATTGCTCTTTGTGTGATTTGCAAAATATCTTCTACTAACCAAATTCAAATTTTTCAATTTCAATTTTATATGCAGAAATATGGGTCTTACAATGTTCTTATTTCTAATTATTATTACCGTTCCATATTAGCCTTTCGGCGTGCAAAAAAATGTCTTACACATAAAAATATAATTTTAATTTATTAAACAAAATAGTGTACATGAGTATTACATGTATCACAGAGTACCTTATCCGTATTAGTTGAAGTTGAAGGTTCTTCATATCGTGGTCTTTTTGCATAGCTGTTCTCCCCATCTGAATCAACACTTCTTTTGAGCGCACCTCCTCGACCTGTCTGTACTGGATATGAGGATGATTGTAGGCTGTAAAAAAAATTAAGTTTGGTATGAATTATATAAAAACAAAGATTATGAAAATCTAAATGAAGTATTTTACACACATGCATACATAGACAGACTCCTTTCTCTGAACAGTAGGATAGAGATACTTATTTGGATACTCGCAAATCTCATTTACTATATTTACTCTCTGTGATTTTCTTCTAACTCATCACCAATTAACATACTAGATTCAAACCACTTTTCAAGTATTTAAATATAATAATAATAAAAATATTGACTTACTTTACACTATTTTCAATCATAGCACAAATTTCGTACAATTCGTTGTCGTATTGGGAATCGAATGTTTCAGCATTTTCACGAAGCACCATCAAGTCTATATCTTCACAGATTTTTTCGAGTTCACATTCATCAATATTTTCAAACATGTCCAGATCTTCAACCAACACAGGATTTGTAAAGAAAGTACTGATACAAACACTTTCCATTTTTTACGATGAGACAACAAAGTGATAGAGAGAAGGTGAAATTATAAATGGTGCTCACTTTCAACTTACAATGACTATTTATGCATCCAGCAACAAGTACTATCTTGTTGTTGTTTTGGTAATGATCCTTAATGTAATTAGTTAAAATTACAAATGAAAAACACTTTAACACAAATTACTAGAACTAGCAATAAACAACTTAAAGTTACTAATTATCGTTATTGTTAAAAAATTTTTTTTTACAAGAATCCATCAACGAAATTTCTTTTGTAATATTGTATATTGTGTTATTGATGTTTTCAAAATGTTTGTTTGTCTCATTGGCATAGTATTTTACACGCACTTTTACATTTTTCCAGTGTTCGTTGCTGGGTATTTTTGCTATTTTTTTTAAATCATACACTTCAATTTTTATTAAGTGTGAGGATGATGATGATTCATCTTTGTTCTTGGATATATATGCAACACCACCGTTTGGATGAGCTCGAGACACCGATGAACACTGACACGGCTTTTTCTTTTTATTTTTTGTAAACTCAAAAAATTCATCAAGGCTTGCTTCTTCCTCTCTTTTTCGCTTAAGTTTCGAATTTTCTTTTGTAATTATCAATTTATCATTACTTTCATCATCTGATGGTGGTGTAAAATAATACTGTTTGTATGTATTTTCTTCACTAAAAGTATTCTGAAACAAAATTTCGATTGAGAACTATGAATAATACCAACCGATCGAAATCGTTAGAGTTGTTTCTGATATACACGAAATATATTTATAATGTAAAATAATTACACTTTAAAGTAATAATAAGATTAATGAAGTAATAAGATATTAAAGTACAAAATTATAAATGGTTTTAATCTTACCTCCATTGCAGTTTTAAAGAACACAATACCAGTACTTAATAAAAATAGACAATTCACTGATCACTGTTCACTCAACTTTGAGAGTACAAGACTATCACTGAGTTTATATAGGTAACGGGTATCTTCAAATTAAGAAATTATATTCAAACAAATCGTTACCACACATTATATCGGTAAGTAACCGTTAAGATAAACTGTATCTCAGTCCAAAGTCAATCTCAATAACAAAATATTTACAAATAAACAGTTACAACTTATGTGTTTAATGAATTTCAAACATAAATAATAATTTAGATAAGCATTGTAGACGCAACTCTCATTGTTTGTAGGGCTCGAATCAATCCAACTGTTTTACTGGCACATCAGAAAGTTTTAGCCTCTACTACAGCTAAATATCCTATTACTCGAGTCGAAGTTAAAGTGTTAACGATACCATCAGGGGTTCAGGGAAAAACCCTTGATAATATTTTTCTAGGACAAGTACCAAAAAGATGTATAGTTGGGTTTGTAAATAACACGGCGTTCAATGGTAGTCTCACTAAAAATCCCTTTAATTTTGAAAATTATGACATGAGTTTATTCTGTTTATATATTGACGGTCAGCAAATACCTTCTAAAGCAATACAACCATCATTTGAGAGTAATATTTTCACTGCAGCCTATCATACATTATTCTCAGGAACAAGCATACATTTTCTTAACGAGGGAAATGGGATATCTAGGGAACAGTATGCCAAAGGTTATTGCCTACTAGCTTTTGACTTAACTCCTGATTTATCAGCTAATTCATCAAGTCATTGGAATCTAATAAGGAATGGTAGCGTAAGATTGGAAGTACGTTTTGAATCGTCTCTTTCTCAAACAATTAACTGTATTGTTTATGCCGAGTTCGATAATGTAATTGAAATAGATAAAAATCGTAATGTTATCGTAGACTATAGTAGTTAAGATTATACATATGAGAATTACAATGTAACCGTAGACTGTACTATTAGTTAAGATTAAATTATTGTATATTGATTATAATCTTAGCGTAAGGGAGATTTCAATAAATATATAATTACCAACATAGCTTAAATCTTTTTATTTACAACTTTCCTTAAATAGTAAGTGAACATTATCAAGTTAACTATTCAAAACAAGAATCTTCACAAGGCAGCACACAACAATCAACAATATGAACACAATCGAGATCCAAGAATGTTTATATAAAATTCACCCATTTTTATGTAATAACGTGTATGCAGCAAACAGATTACCTATACATGTCGAAGCGCCTACTTTCTTAGTAAGCAATTTGGATTCGGATACACAACCAGGGTCTCACTGGGTAGCCATACATATAGGCAAAAACAGTGTTGGACAATATTTTGATTCGCTTGGTCGACCACCTACAGGCTTCCACAGAACGTTTTTAAACAGAAATTGCAAATTGTGGGATTTCAATAGTCAAAGGATACAGAATGATTGGACCTCAGTATGTGACCAGTACTGTTTGGTATATTTGTACTATAAATTCCATGGCCATAGTATGCTGGATTTTACGAATTTATTCAACATAAGTGATACAATTGTCAATGATATATTGTTATATAATATATTCAAATACTATTTTAAATAAAGTTCAACTAGTAAACAAGACGTTGTTTGTTATTTTGAAGTGATTACTAATCACCCCCAACTCATTAATGAGCTTTAATTATAGATGACGAAGTCGAGTTCGCGACCGTCATTAAGAACAATAGAGTGATTAAGTTAAAGTTAATCGGTTTATAATAAATTTTCGTATAAATATAATTTATTTTTTTAGGATCCGGCGTTCTGATTTCTGGAATTCTGACTCACTTCCAGTGAGCCAGAACACTGGATACCTATCTACTCATGCGCACTGTGCGAAGAAAACATACCTAATTCTTTTCATAAGTATTAGGTATGTTAGAAAGGAATGTAATGATATTAAAATCAGTTTTAGTGTCGTATGGAATTAGGGCATGGAATTGTATGGATTTTAAAATGCCTTTTTTTTTTTTTTTTTTTTTTTTTTTTTATTCACGTAGACTTTAAAAAAGCGCTTGTAAATAGTCAGAACATGTTTGTAGTAATATAGTTGTTTACATTAGATATTATTTCTAGTAACATAGATATTTAGGTACATATTGTATAAAAACATTTATAAAATTTATTTTATTACAGCAATGATATTTAGCTAGCTCGTATCAAGTTATTGTCAAGAGATTATGTTTAATTATCTAGTTTAAATCTAATATTTTTACTACATATTGTCAATGGTTCTGTCTATATTAAAGGTATTATTATTATGACGGACCTTGTGTTAATAACGACGGTCGCGCTTTAATGCTACCACCAGATCCAATGCGCCCCAACTGAGAAGACCCAGCGAAACAAACTCAGTGGGTTCATCTACTACCGGTTTCAACACGACCCAGTTGAGACGGTCCGGCGAAACATACTCAAGCGGGCATGAACACGGGATTTGGTCCAATTAGAGTAATTATTGAGTAGGCAAACACAATATATGCTCGATCGGTTGTCTGAATGCTTAGTATATGATAGCAATCATTTACAGATAGTTCACGTAACACATTTATATAAAACAATTGAACAAAGGATATCTATTTCATACTTTTCATTAAAAAGTTCTATGTCTAGAATTTTGCTAGAGAAGCGGTTTATATTTTGATGTGATAGAATTAGAAAGTTATCACACTTCTCTATTGTCATGCTTACATGTTTAAACTACTAACTAAATTGATTTTAATAACATTACTAGAAGATGGTATAAAAAGTGACTTCGTCATACCACTTATGACTGAGTTAATATGTGCCGCTACTAAAGTTGCAAGTATGTTCAAAAATTTTCTTGAGACAGTAACTGTACTCATGGTTACCCTACAAGAATCTATAAAACTATTTGTGTCCAAAAATATAAATTTATTACTATAATGGCTAACCAAAAACTGTAGGTGCATATTTAGCTTGTGGATATAATTATTTGTACTATCAGGCACATTGGACACATAGGGGAAGGCACACAATATTATCTTATTACAGTCTAATTCTAACATCTTAGTGAAACTATCTGTAATGTCTTTTTTCTTTAAGTTCTTACAATTTCCTACCATTACAGTTATACATGATTTGGCACTGTGTTTATTCTGAATTAATTTATCTATTATATCTTTATAATGTAATCCTGGCATACAATAGTTGACAAAGGAACAACTCAGCTTATTACCTTCTACCGTCAGTTTGAGAGCTTACGTTATTTGTGTCTAGAACAAACGTATTTTAGTCTAAATAAGAGAGATTGTTTGCGTGTTTGCATTAAAACATGCATGGCGTTCAGCGTGGACTTGCATCGCGTCTGTGGCACCTGGTGTAGACCGCCTGGTTGCCTCCGAGACGGCTTTTCATATGCATGTCTTCTCACATATTATTATGTGTGTGTACAGAGCCTGTCGGGAGGAGGAAGGCGGCGTAGCTCGTATGCGCTGCCATTAGAACGGGTCGAAGGCCGCAAGAAATCTTCGGCATCGGGGCTGGACCGCGCCGAGGTGGAGTATCTGGCGGCGGAAGTGGCAGGCTCGCAGGTCGACGTCCGGCACAACGATTCCATCATGAAGCGCATCCCCGGTGACGCCTAGGCTACTACGGTGCTGGTGGGCGCCGTCGGCTTTCTCGAGCAGCCTACCATCGCTTTCGTTCGCCTGACGCAGGGCATCTTCATGCCGACTATCACGGAGGTGCCGGTGCCGGTTCGCTTCATGTTCATTCTGCTCGGGCCAAGCGGTGCAGACCTCGACTATCACGAGGTGGGTCGTTCCATTTCGACGCTGATGGCGAACCCCTCGTTCCACGGGATCGCTTATAAAGCTGACGACCGCCGGGAGCTGCTCTCCGCCATCAATGAGTTCTTGGATGACTCGATCGTCCTACCGCCGGGAGACTGGGAGAGACAGGCGCTGCTTCCTTTCGAAGAACTGCGTGCCAAGAGCGAAATAAATAGGGCGTACTATTGCCTGCTATGCTGGTTGGGATAGATACTTAGCATATGCTCATGTTAACTAAAAATAAAATAAACTGTTAAAAATTCTAAAAGGTAAGGTAACCTTACTATTTTTAACATTTTATTTAGACCTCTTATGCTAGTTTATTTACCTGAGACCTATTTCTGTATATTTTAAACACTTATTCATATGCATTAGTATTTATTTATTTTATTTATTTATTTTAAAACTTTTGCACATGAAAGTACACAGGCGGACTTAATGCCGTAGGCATTCTCTACCAGTCAACCTTGGGGTGATGCAGAGAAAAACAAGGTAGGTGCACTTTAAAAACGTCTTGTGTGGATTATCATTGTAAATATATAATTATGAATAATTACATACAATACATAAATAAAAACTATAATAGACTAATATATATTTATAAATAAATATACCTAGAGAACAATTAACGATAGAAGAGAGTGCTATTGAGCTGATTCTGCCAACATTTTTTTGGAAATGTGTTCGCGCATTTTCTTTTTAAAAGAAAAACGACTCGTTGCCATCCTGATTTCGGAAGGAAGAGAGTTCCAGAGAAGAATGGATTGAACAAAAAAGGAAGAATGTAGAAAGTCAGTACGATGAGGTGGACATTGAAGTAGACGGTTGTGAGAAGAGCGTAGATTTTTGCTATGATTGCTATGAAGATATTGAAATTGAGAAGTCAAATAAGAAGGAGAAGAAGGCGAGTCTAATAGTGAAAATAGGGTAGTTAAGGCTCTCAAGGTTCTGCGCTGCCGAATAGGGAACCACTTTAGTTGAGCTCGGTAGTTACTCACATGGTCATATTTACGAAGATTGAATATGAATCGAATGCAGTTGTTCAGAAGTCGGTCTAGTTTATTGAGGTGATCTGCATTCAGGTCAAAGTAGCACACATCACCATAGTCAATTATGGGAAAGATTAAGGCCTGCACGAGCAATATCTTTGTTTTTTCAGGTAAGAAGTTTTTGAGACGATAAAGACTCCGCAAAACATTTGTCACCCTCAGGCAGACACTAGCCATCTGGTCCTGCCAACTAAATGCCATGTCGATGTGCAAGCCTAGATTTTTAACATTTCTACTGATGGGAATAACTAGGTTATTAAATATTATAGGTGGTAGACTATCGAAGTTAGCTCGGCTCATCAAGCGAGAACTACCTATGATGATGGCTTGGCATTTAGCAGGGTTGACAGTGACACCAAACCTATTCGACCAGTTTTGTATGAAGTCTAAGTCAATATTCAATTTGTTGATCGCTTCTGACAAACCGTCCAAGCTTGCATGTCTATACAGTTGTAGGTCATCGGCGTAAAGATGATACGCACTCTGAAGATCATTTGTTAAGAGGTTTATGAAAACAGAGAATAAAAGAGGAGAGAGAATACCGCCTTGAGGAACACCAGTGTCTAGATTACACCAGTTCGATGAGGTTTCACCGACGCGTACTGACTGCTGACGCCCTCGAAGATAAGAGGAAAACCATTCCAACGCGTTGTCAGAGACCATTAGATGGGAAAGGATAGATAAAAGGATGTCGTGACTGACGGTATTAAAAGCATTGGAAAAGTCTACCAAAACCAAGACTGTGACTTTGGTATCCTCCATGGCAGTCCTAATATCGCCAGTCACTTTGAGGAGTGCAGTGGAAGTACTGTGGCCAGGCCTGAACCCAGATTGTAGCGGGCTAATCAGGCTGTTGGCAAGTATAAAATGTGAAAACTGTTTGTGAACACAGGACTCCAGCACTTTGGATAGAAAAGGAAGGATTGATATAGGACGATAATGTGTGGGAAGAGAAGGATTAGAGGTCTTAGGGAGAGGATGGACGTAAGCTTGACGCCATACGGTGGGAAATGATCCAGAATCAAGAGAGAAGTTGACAATGTGACAAATTACGGGAAGGAGGTGATCCAAGATTGCTGTGATCATGCGTCGACTTATACCATCACAGCCAACCGCATAGGATTTGATAGAGAGGATTATCTTCTTGATCTCATTCGAATCGGTTGGAGAAAAAGAAAACGGTGTGACGTTAGAGCGCGTTAGACCATTTACGTAGGCGATGGTTCGCATTGTGGTGAGGTGATCTATGGATGTAGAGGTGGCGAAATGAACATTAAGATCATCTAAAGCAATGGAACTGGGAAGGTCTAAATTCCGCGACTTGCCGATACCTAAAGTTCCAAGAACTTTCCATATACCAGCAGGAGTTGATGAGGATATATTATTAAAAATATGACGGCGTTTAGCATTACGTATCATCTGATTACACCGATTCCTTGCAGTCTTAAAATGGTTCCAATTAGGTTCAGAACGTTCTTTTTTAAACTTGCGAAATGCAAGGTCCCTACGTCTCATAGCCATCCTAACCTCGGTCGTCATCCATGGCGCTGGAGGACGCTTGAATTTAACTTTTTTTAACGGAGCATGGACGTCATAAAGTTTCAAAATTGTATCATTAAGCAACCGTACCTTATCGTCTATGGTTAGAGCTGCCGTTAAAGCCCGCCAGTCAATTTCCGACGCATCCTTACATAGCTCCTCGATATTCATCCTAGCAAAGGAACGCACGTGCAGCACCTTGGGTCTAGGTTTAGGAGGCTTCAGGGTATAGGATAGGTAAATAAGGTCATGACGGGAAAAACCTGGGGCATCGTGCTGTCCATGAGAGGAAACCAAGGCAGGATTAGAGGTAAGGATAAGGTCGAGCCAAGTATCTTCGCCGTTGATATTATGGTGGGTAGCTTGGAGAGGCAACACATGCAAGCTACTTGACTCGACAATATGTAGGAGTTTACGAGAGCGAAGGGAGTTGTGAGCGAGGAGGTTGGTGTTGAAATCTCCCATGATGATGTGATGACAGTACTCCGAACCCAAAGATTCCAGTACCAGATCGAAATCGGTGAAGTAATCAGCATGTGGGGGACAGTAAACCACACCAATAATGACTTTAGACCCTTTGAGGGTAACTTCAAGAAATAAATATTCAGCAGTAATAGAATTATTGTTCAATGAAGTGGCTATAGTCTTAAAATTAAGGTCACTTCTCAAATAAATTGCAACGCCACCCCCTCCCTTTCCCACTCGGTCATTCCGAATGAGAATGAAACCGGGGAGAGGGTACGTTGTAGAAAGTAGGTGTGGTTTAAGCCAGCTTTCAGAAATCAGGATGGCATGGATGTTACTGTCAGTGAACGCATCTAAACATTCAGAATAGTGACTAGGAATACTCTGCGCATTTATGTGGCAAACGTTGAATTGATTTATAGCATTTTGATTAAATGTCACTTGCAGAAAATCCCCAAGTGTGTCACTAAATGAACAAAAGCTATTGTTTGCAGAAGTTGAAGAGTCGTGGGCAGAATAAAACGAGTCATCCGAATCACTAGGCATATATAAATAAATAATAATATATAATTAAATTATTAAAAAATAGGTTAATTAAGTAAATTACATATAATTAATGCAGTGCAATAATGTATACACTTGTATACTCTGCACCACCCGCCAGCTTACAAGCTTGGTATCAGAAAACTTAAACGAAATAACACAATACTTAAAAGTACACACATTCTAATATACACTGGGTGAGAAAAACAAAACTATGGAAACTACCAGCCAGTCAACAACAGAAAATGTTAAGATTATAATTATTTATGAGTGTATTGAAACGCAACCCATAATGTTCATAACATACATACGTCACGTTGACATTATTGACAACTTCATGACGTTGTAGAAGTTTGACTTACTGACTGAGAAACAAAATATGAAGAGATTATATCAACAACCCTCTATTTCAACATTATTAAATAAAGATGTGGGTTAAATGTAGTGTAACATTTATAAGTAACTAAATATCGCAATGAGATAAGCAAAACAAAATATGAATATTATAAGTTTGTTAAGGTAAGTAAATACAAGCTACATTTACATTGCAATTTGTATGGTATACTGGTATTAAGCACTAACGTGTTTACATAGCCAGTGTAATATACATCGAACTAACTACGACTGTATTTTCAGCTCACCACCGCTGCTGCCAGCTGTCCCGCCGGTACTTTTGGGTACTTAGCCAGGAGAGGAGTTAGTTGTTCGTCAGTTGTGATCCTGTGGCGAACTGAATCAGCTGTTTTGATGAAGATAGTGGCATCCTGCGTCCACACCATCCGCATCGAGAAGTGCAACCGGGCCTTTGCGAAAACTGCTTGTCTGGCCCTAGTCAAAAACTCCTTGACTGATACTGATGTGCCCTTCAACCTCGCTTTAGCCCTCCAAACCGCCGCTTTGGTATCCAAATTTGAAAATCGTACCAGAATGGGGCGATGATGATGTTCTTTGCTGAGTGAACCGAGCCGGTGACATACTTTGATGGCAGACGGGGAGATGTCATGGAGTCCGAGATTTTTGTTGAGAATGCCCAAAATGCTCTGAGTGCAGTCTTCCTTCTCTTTCTCAGGGAGACCCGAGAATACCAAGGCTTTACGTCGGATCCTAGTTTCCAAATCATCGACTTGTTTAGTACACTCCCGTATCTGCTGACGTAGAAGACTCAAGATGCCGAAGATAATCTCCCTAAAGTTTCGGAGTTCCTCAGCTACTTTAGCCACGGTGTCCTTTCCACGTTGTACATCAGTTCCGGTGGCACTTTGGATCTGTGCTTGGAGGTCGTCCAGTCTCTTTCCAACACTTTCTTCAAGCCTCTGCTGTGTAGCCAGAACCTCAGAGAGATTAGACATCCTGCTTTAGTGTAGTGTTCAATGACTATATCCAAGTATAGTGAAGTATAGTGATGTTGTAATATTGAGCTGGCAGGTGGTGTTATTATATAACTTGGATTACATGAAATGTACCACAAACGTAAGTACCTCTTAATTAAGGTTAGGGCACAAGATTTTAGTGTGTAGATATAGAAAAAACACTATATTTCTAATTAAATAGGATTAATACAATTTGAAACGCGTCTTTACTTTTTATTCACCTACCCGCGAAAAAAAAAATATTTGTATAAGAGTATAAATTATTTGTCTATCGATGCTTTTTTCTTATAACGGATATCTGGTTACATACTGAGCACAACCTCTGAAAGCGCACTTTACCGCTGGCTAGGTAATAGCCGTAAGCATACATAAGTTGGTCGCATATACTCTGGCGCGCTGCACTGTTATTTAGGATTTTTATCACTATCACACGGGTTTAATGTTAATCCCACTGCATCGTAATTGATGAGATATGTACCTTGATTGAGCACGTACATACGAAGGGAAAGCACTTCGTCTCGCTATGTGACGATCTAACCCGTCACCCGTCCGTCCACTATCGCCTCGCGCGTTGTCGCAGCAGTATGCAAGGCATTTGTTATATTCTCTTTGAGGCATTCTGCAGGCTAAATTCACACAAGCTGTATTTGTTGAGTTGGCAATGTCTTCTATTCCGAACATAGTGTAAGTTCCTTATCCGATTTTTGGGGATATTCACCCAGTCCTCTGTCAGAGCAATTTTGAGTTCAGGAAGCGTGATTGGGGGAGGCTTCCGTTGTTATACGCATCTCTCTAGCTCGCCCCAAGCATGCCCGATCGGGTAATATCTGGGCTGCGGGCTGGCCACGTCGTACGAGTAATATTGATCTCTTGAAGGTAGTCATTCACAATCCAACCTGTATGAAGTCAGGCACGGTCATGCATAAAACTAGCATCGTCACCCAAATTGACCAAATGGCCTAACGTGTTCATTACGGATTTCTTCCATATCTCTTATGCCACCAGCGACTCTCACATGAAATTTGGGTTCACACAAATACAGACCCAACACTTTCCCAGCCACTTTTTCTTCGATGCATATTTGCTTAAATCATTCCCTTTGATTCGATTCCAAACTTTGATTCGTTGGAGAACGCCCACTCTCTAGTTTAGGGCCATTTGCAGGTCTAAGTGGTTTCAAGGTAGTTTTGAGTCGTCGTCTTACTACCCATATGCTTGGTTTACTTCCTCTGAGGCGTTGAAACTGATTTGTAAGTTCAGTTCCCATGGAAAAGCGATTACGAAGCTTGGTGTTCCTCAAGTATCGATCTTCTCATGCTGTGGTACACCTGTTTCTGCCTGTTCCTGGTCTGCGTAGATAAGCGCCAGTGTCCTCGTCACCGGAGAACTCTTTGTACTGTTCACAGCGACACACTGACAGTCCTGGCTGTATCGCGCTCACTCCAGCCAGTTTCCAGCAATGTGAGAATTCTGGCGCATTCTCCAGGTTAAATAAATAATAAAATAAAAACGGTTTTTATTCACGTAGACTTTAAAAAAGCGCTTGTAAATAGTCAGAACAACTTTGTAGTAATATAGTTGTATACATTATTATTTCTAGTAACATAGATATTTAGGTACACATTGTATTGATTGTATGAAAACATTTATAAATTTTTTTGTTTTATTATAGCAATGATATTTAGCTAGCTCGTATCAAGTTATTGTCAAATCGACATGATTACAGCTTGATTGAATAATAAATATTTAACATTATCAATATGACTTTTATACCCACTTAAATTCCACACTGAAACAAAACCAAAATCACATGCTGTTATTTCGTAGTTCCATCTTCGAAAAACTCACTTTTTGAATTTTTTTTAAGACAACTTTGCAATAACTGATAATATTATATGTTATCAATACTTTAATTTAAGGAGTAGGTATTTAATATTTATTAAACAAAATGTATAAAAAAAATAAACTAGCATTTTTGGTTTCCGAGATTTATAGATTTCTTTAAGAGACCCAGTGACGTCACTCAGTCCTAACGATTTTTAACAAACATCGAAACCTATTTTAAGTGATGGCGCTGGTATCCTTTGGTTTAGTACAAAACTGTTTCTGAATAAATTACCCCCAAAAAATCGCCCGGTTCTCTGGAGCGGGTCGTCAGGTTCCTTGAGCGGTAACCCACCAGCCTCGGCCTCCAGCAGCGCCTTCTTTTCGTCGGCCGCGGACATGGGTGCCGGTACGTCGCCAGCTGCACGCTTGCGCTCCAGGGCGTCGAGCTTGCGCCTCCGCATCATTTCGCTCTTGGCACGCAGTTCTTCGAAAGGAAGCAGCGCCTGTCTCTCCCAGTCTCCCGGCGGTAGGACGATCGAGTCATCCAAGAACTCATTGATGGCGGAGAGCAGCTCCCGGCGGTCGTCAGCTTTATAAGCGATCCCGTGGAACGAGGGGTTCGCCATCAGCGTCGAAATGGAACGACCCACCTCGTGATAGTCGAGGTCTGCACCGCTTGGCCCGAGCAGCCTACCATCGCTTTCGTTCGCCTGACGCAGGGCATCTTCATGCCGACTATCACGGAGGTGCCGGTGCCGGTTCGCTTCATGTTCATTCTGCTCGGGCCAAGCGGTGCAGACCTCGACTATCACGAGGTGGGTCGTTCCATTTCGACGCTGATGGCGAACCCCTCGTTCCACGGGATCGCTTATAAAGCTGACGACCGCCGGGAGCTGCTCTCCGCCATCAATGAGTTCTTGGATGACTCGATCGTCCTACCGCCGGGAGACTGGGAGAGACAGGCGCTGCTTCCTTTCGAAGAACTGCGTGCCAAGAGCGAAATGATGCGGAGGCGCAAGCTCGACGCCCTGGAGCGCAAGCGTGCAGCTGGCGACGTACCGGCACCCATGTCCGCGGCCAACGAAAAGAAGGCGCTGCTGGAGGCCGAGGCTGGTGGGTTACCGCTCAAGGAACCTGACGACCCGCTCCAGAGAACCGGGCGATTTTTTGGGGGTAATTTATTCAGAAACAGTTTTGTACTAAACCAAAGGATACCAGCGCCATCACTTAAAATAGGTTTCGATGTTTGTTAAAAATCGTTAGGACTGAGTGACGTCACTGGGTCTCTTAAAGAAATCTATAAATCTCGGAAACCAAAAATGCTAGTTTATTTTTTTTATACATTTTGTTTAATAAATATTAAATACCTACTCCTTAAATTAAAGTATTGATAACATATAATATTATCAGTTATTGCAAAGTTGTCTTAAAAAAAATTCAAAAAGTGAGTTTTTCGAAGATGGAACTACGAAATAACAGCATGTGATTTTGGTTTTGTTTCAGTGTGGAATTTAAGTGGGTATAAAAGTCATATTGATAATGTTAAATATTTATTATTCAATCAAGCTGTAATCATGTCGATTTGACAATAACTTGATACGAGCTAGCTAAATATCATTGCTATAATAAAACAAAAAAATTTATAAATGTTTTCATACAATCAATACAATGTGTACCTAAATATCTATGTTACTAGAAATAATAATGTATACAACTATATTACTACAAAGTTGTTCTGACTATTTACAAGCGCTTTTTTAAAGTCTACGTGAATAAAAACCGTTTTTATTTTATTATTTATTTAACCTGGAGAATGCGCCAGAATTCTCACATTGCTGGAAACTGGCTGGAGTGAGCGCGATACAGCCAGGACTGTCAGTGTGTCGCTGTGAACAGTACAAAGAGTTCTCCGGTGACGAGGACACTGGCGCTTATCTACGCAGACCAGGAACAGGCAGAAACAGGTGTACCACAGCATGAGAAGATCGATACTTGAGGAACACCAAGCTTCGTAATCGCTTTTCCATGGGAACTGAACTTACAAATCAGTTTCAACGCCTCAGAGGAAGTAAACCAAGCATATGGGTAGTAAGACGACGACTCAAAACTACCTTGAAACCACTTAGACCTGCAAATGGCCCTAAACTAGAGAGTGGGCGTTCTCCAACGAATCAAAGTTTGGAATCGAATCAAAGGGAATGATTTAAGCAAATATGCATCGAAGAAAAAGTGGCTGGGAAAGTGTTGGGTCTGTATTTGTGTGAACCCAAATTTCATGTGAGAGTCGCTGGTGGCATAAGAGATATGGAAGAAATCCGTAATGAACACGTTAGGCCATTTGGTCAATTTGGGTGACGATGCTAGTTTTATGCATGACCGTGCCTGACTTCATACAGGTTGGATTGTGAATGACTACCTTCAAGAGATCAATATTACTCGTACGACGTGGCCAGCCCGCAGCCCAGATATTACCCGATCGGGCATGCTTGGGGCGAGCTAGAGAGATGCGTATAACAACGGAAGCCTCCCCCAATCACGCTTCCTGAACTCAAAATTGCTCTGACAGAGGACTGGGTGAATATCCCCAAAAATCGGATAAGGAACTTACACTATGTTCGGAATAGAAGACATTGCCAACTCAACAAATACAGCTTGTGTGAATTTAGCCTGCAGAATGCCTCAAAGAGAATATAACAAATGCCTTGCATACTGCTGCGACAACGCGCGAGGCGATAGTGGACGGACGGGTGACGGGTTAGATCGTCACATAGCGAGACGAAGTGCTTTCCCTTCGTATGTACGTGCTCAATCAAGGTACATATCTCATCAATTACGATGCAGTGGGATTAACATTAAACCCGTGTGATAGTGATAAAAATCCTAAATAACAGTGCAGCGCGCCAGAGTATATGCGACCAACTTATGTATGCTTACGGCTATTACCTAGCCAGCGGTAAAGTGCGCTTTCAGAGGTTGTGCTCAGTATGTAACCAGATATCCGTTATAAGAAAAAAGCATCGATAGACAAATAATTTATACTCTTATACAAATACTAATGCATATGAATAAGTGTTTAAAATATACAGAAATAGGTCTCAGGTAAATAAACTAGCATAAGAGGTCTAAATAAAATGTTAAAAATAGTAAGGTTACCTTACCTTTTAGAATTTTTAACAGTTTATTTTATTTTTAGTTAACATGAGCATATGCTAAGTATCTATCCCAACCAGCATAGCAGGCAATAGTACGCCCTATTTATTAGTCTGGGCCACAACTAGGCTGATAAATAAAATAAAAATAAAAAAGGTTTTTATTCACGTAGACTTTAAAAAAGCGCTTGTAAATAGTCAGAACATGTTCGTAGTAATATATAATTAATTTATAATTATTTCTAGGTACATATAGATATTTAGGTACACGGATTGTAGGAAATAATTTACAATAAGATTTATTTTAAAACAGTAACGATATTTAGCTAACTTAAATTAAGTTATTGTCTTTATGATCTATTTTTGATTTTTTATCTATTTTTAGTCTAGTCTATTAGTAATGTTTGAGACGCCAAACTGTATTACCAGTGGTCGGGGTTGCTAGTGCTATTCTGCAGAATTCGAATAAACATTTATAACAAGGGGGCTATAATCGTGTAAATTTAAACTAATAATTATAACATTAAAGCGTTTGCTTCTCGAAGCGTGCTAACATCAGGAATTACCAGTCTGATTAGAAAAGCTTATGCGCTTCTACTCATTTACGACACTTCTTTGTTCTCATTGTAGCCACAACTACCGACATTATATTAATAACCTTTCATTCGTTCATAAATACTTCGTGGATACAAACAATTTGGTTGCCGTGGGGTAGAAAACTAGGTATTATTCTACTAGATAAAACTATACTACTACTAAATAAACCAGATATTATACCCGGTGTAAACCATAGGTACACCTTACAACTGAGACTGTAAATTTTGGTGAAATTGGAAACGAGGATGTTATGGTGAGATGTTGCCTACCTACATACATTGATACTGCTGTAACGTGGCCCGCACTCGGTCACGGCGTAAGTGCATAGTTCATTTGTTTTAGCTCATAATACATAATGCATGCATGGCTATGTATGCATGGCGCTCACGGCCGCCTGCGCTCTCCGCCGCGTAAGTGTTCGGCGAGGCTAAGCGCCTGGGCACCCGATCAGACTATAGATGGGTGTACGCCAAAGTGGTCTAATTTCTGACAATCTCTCTGTTATGGACGGCACGTTGAACCGTCGGTAGCGATCGTAGTCGTTAGACAAGAGTAGATAAGCCATGTCAGACTATGTGCCTACTGGCCGGCTTGAACCAATCTGACACTAGGGTAACCACTAAATATCATACTATCAGCTGATTATTGGAAAGTTTGTTGTCTTCTTCTTTGAATGGCTAACAAGCCCAACCGAATCTCAAACGGCTAAGTTTCGTGGCAGCTTAGGGATGCCCGTTACGATACGATATATCGTAATACAGGACTAGACGATATAACGATAATTTAATACCTTACGATACGATCAATAAATTGTATTCCTATAAAAATATCGTCTCGTATCAAATTACCACCGCTTTTTATATTTTATAGTTTAATAAAATTCATAGTACATTATAATAAAATGATAAGAACAGTGCCGTTGAATATATTGTTAATCGTTATAAGAGATACTGCTGGGACTTTTTTATAGAACAAGACTTTTGTTTAGACTCGTTGGTAGATTTAGATTATTTTAAACCTTACCTAAATATTTAATTGTTAGATTTACTTTTGTAATACCGTCAAATATGAATAACAAAAGTTTATGACTGTGTACTCCTATTTCATTTCGTTCGAGTTCGAGCTACAAACTTATATTTCACATTCATTGCAATGGCACCACCAGTAATTTCAACGGTATGGATTTTTTTATCACGTCTGATAGAGGTGGATAGTATAAATTATGTCATATGTTTATAAAAACTATAAATAATACTACTAATTTACAAACTCACTAAAAGACACACCATAAAAATGCATTGGACACAACAAAATATGCGAATGACTTAAATCAATGTCATTTGATTTTACCTTCTTAGAGGAAAAAGGTTTTCTCTAGGCGGCTTCACGCTAACAGAAAGCAGCAATAGGTTGAATCCACTGCGCGTCTCAAGATGGTTGCGCCGCTTAACTGAGGATCAGTGGCTACTGTGGAACGTTCTTAATTTACTATTCAAAATTGTATTTTTTATTTTGCCATATAATTTTATTTTCAATACATATATGTAAGTACCTAAGTATGGTTTTCTTATTAATTATACAATTATATAGTAAAACATTAAAAAGTCAACCCTTTGCATTGATAGACCCGCCCGTGTTAACGTGGTTGGCAAATACTTGCTTTTCATGCCGGAGGTCGTGGGTTCGATTCCCACCCAGGACAGATATTTGTGTGCATGAACATGTCTGTTTGTCCTGTAGTCTGGGTGTAATTATCTATATATGTATGTATTTACAATAGAAAAATAATATATGTAGTAGGTATATCAGTTATCTGGTTTCCTTAGTACAAGCTCTGCTTAGTTTGGGATCAGATGGCCGTTTGTAAATAATGTTCCAGGATATTATTATTATTATTACTTGTTTAAGAATTTCTCAATATTATATCTCATAAAACAGGCCCAGAAAAGCATGCGATATTGTTACGAAACGATATATTGACACAAAGGGAAGCGATAATATCGAATATCGACAAACGAATTCGATACAGCTACGATGCGATATATCGATACAGCACACTATGGCAGCTGGGGACACCACCACAACTTCAGTCGGCGAGTCTCAATTCCTTTGCACGGGTCAGCAAACTCGAAGATCCCAAATACAAATTGGATGACAAATTCAAATTTATTTTATTCGCAAAAAATATGGGTACAGACAGATGGATGGGGAGTCTTAAAAGAAGTTTCACATATTTTGTCGTACTGACATGCAAGAAAATAAATGGTTAACATTAGAAGTAGCTTAGTTAAAATATTTGGTATAACTATTACATGCTATAATAATATCTAGGGACAATGTCACACAGATCACCCTAGCCCCAAACTAAGCAAAGCTTGATCTATGCGTACCAGGCGACGATATACATACTTATATAGATAGATAAATACTTATATACATAGAAAACATCCATGACTCAGAAACAAATATTTGTGCTCATCACACAAATATTTTCATTCGGATTCGGGATTCGAACCCAGGACCACCAGCTTCGTAGGCAGGAGCACTACCAACTAGGCTACGGTGACCGCTATACAGTAGCTAATTATTATATTTATATTCAAATATTCCTTAATATTATGAAATACATAATGTACAAGCCATTCTTTCCACACCTTTTGTCATTCGAAATAATGGTAGTTCTGTGATACCTTTGGGACATAGTTAAACACTTTTATGGCGTGTATTAGGTATAGTCTAAAATCTTGTTAGTTTCCATAGCAAGTTTATATATACAGATTGAATTGATGATTTAGAATATAATTTTATTTACTTACACTCATATCGTTATATTCAAATTATGAACACAAGAGTGGTATCTTCTCTATTGATTAACTTTATTTACTTACATGCCTGTTTATTAATATTACAACGTTTTTTTAATGATTAGTACAGGTTCCCTTAGCTGAACGATACCATAAAATAACTTTATATAAACTTGATACGAGCGACAAATATAAACATGTAAGTATAATAGTACAAGCTCTGCTTACTTTGGGATCAGATGACCGTGTGTAAATAATGTCCCAGGATATTATTATATTATTACTTGATATTTATTTAAGAATTTCTCAATATTGTATCTCATAAAACAGGCCCAGGCAGACATTTTATGTCATAAACTAGTTTAAAAATCTGCTCACCTTAATTATGTATATGACTATATTTATGTACTGAATTGTGAGCTTGACAAGTACAAGTGTATGTTTATATCAAAGCGGTGAATAAATTTCATTATTTCATTTCAAGAATAATTGATAACTATTGAAGAGTTTGCAAATATCAATTTGAGATGAGCATTGAATTTACTTATAATGACGCATATACGTGGCTGCAGGTGTGATCCGCGACATGAAGCGGCGCTACCCTCTCTACAAGTCCGACTTCCGCGACGCGTTGAACGGCCAATGCGTCGCTGCCACCATCTTCATGTACTTCGCTGCGCTCTCTTCCGCCATCACCTTCAGCGGGTTGCTCTCCGAGAAGACCCATGGCAATATTGGTATCTCCGGGACGCTGGTCAGTACCTCTGCCCTGCGAGCATACATAGACACGTTCGCAGGCCGTACTAATGCGACGCGGTCGTGGCGCAGGTATTCACGTGTGCGGGCGGCGTGCTGTTCGCGCTGGTGTCGGGGCAGCCCATGATGATCACGGGGGCCACCGGACCGCTGCTGCTGCTTGACGAGTCTCTCTCTAACTTCTGCCGCTCTTACGAGTTCAACTTTCTGGCCGCACGCATGTACTGTGGCCAGTGGATGATCTTCATTGCGCTTGCCGTCGCGTCTGTGGAGGGAAGTGTCGCGGTTAAAAAAATCACGAGGTAAGCGATGGTGATACTTTGATAATATATTAAAATAACGTAATGTTAACCTAATGCTAATGTATATAATATGATTGTGCAGATTCACAGAGGACATCTTCGCATTCCTAATCTCCCTGATATTCATCTCGGAGCCGGTGACGAGCCTGATCAAAGTGTTCCGCGACCACCCCCTCAGCGCCGACTACACGCTAACTAAACCAGGTGCCCTTTGGTCATCCACTATGATCTTATGTTTTTCTTTCCTTTCCTTAAGCTGAAACATTTAATATATTGAATGAGAAGTTGGAGAGCTTGGTCTGACCTAACACTGCTCGATTACTTTCTATGAGGCTACGTGAACTCTCTAGTGTATGCAGACAAAGCACAATCCAACTCATTCAAAATCGGTCCAACAGAATGCACCGCCTACAGCGAAGTCGCGGGGGCCGTTATTGTCACAGAGTCTATTTCGTGCTTGACTGGTGTTTTGTATAATTTTCTTTTGGAAGGAGCCGTTTTATCTATTTCAAAAGGTGTCATATTATTCCTCACAAATTTAAATATTAAAAAAATGTATTAGGAAGAAAGAGTAAGAAGCTTTTCTTTATTTTTTATTAATCTGCACGAATCCGTCCACCGAAGCTCTTAATACATTTTTGGTGCTATAAACGCTTTTAGGGCAACAGTTGAGTTTCCCCATATGACAATGGAGACTGCGCGCATACTCTGGTACACTACTGTGCTGTACCCACCTACATTATAATCTCGTAAAGCACTAGTGACCTCGCGGACAGCACCGGCCGCAGCGCCAGGCGTGACCCCCCATTGCACCCTACGAACGCAAAGTTTTGTAGGGCTTCATATATATGCGTCTGTGGCTAACTACTCGATAATCTAGAAACGCGTACAATAACTCTCCTCTCCTCTCGCTTATTATTTCAGGTATCTACAATACGTTCAGAAGTATATATATTATGTAGCTAGTACTGACATTATGTCAACAGGTGATGGCCCTCCGCAACCAAACACGGCGCTGTGGTGCACCATCCTCACCCTCACTACTTTCATCATCGCTTACTACTTACGTATTTTCCGCAACGGAAAGTTCCTCGGACGTAGCGTGAGTATATATATATATATATATATATATATATATATATATATATATATATATATATATATATATATATATATATATGTCTATAATTCGAGTGACAGGTTACAAATAAGTTATCCTAAGAATTTGTCATGTATCATGTTTGTCGGTTGCAGGCTCGGCGCGCGTTGGGTGATTTTGGGGTTCCGATCGCGATAGTGCTGATGGTAGGTGTGTCTTACTTGGTACCTGTGTGGACGGAGAACTTGCACGTCCCGTCCGGCCTCACGCCGACCATGAAGTGCAGCTGGCTCGTCCCGCTGAACCCCGGCCTCGACACGATCCCCGCGTGGGCGGCTTTCGCCATGGCGCTGCCCGCTCTCATGGTGTACATCATCGTCTTCATGGAGACACACATCGCCGAGTAAGACTCGTAGGCCCATAATACATGTCTATGTTATGTTTCACTGCCGAGCTCACAATTTACTGAGGCGATTTATTAAAGCTTTGCGTTGTTTCTTGTGCGAACGTAAATGTAGCTATGGCGTGCGATAGTTCAATATTTGTTCGTTCTGCGACAATAATGCTATTACAAATGTGTCGATACAGGTTGATCATTGACAAACCGGAACGTAAGCTGAAGAAGGGGAGCGGTTTCCACATGGACATCGTGATCATGTCGATGGTGAACGCGATGTGCGGCATGTTCGGCGCGCCGTGGCAGTGCGTGGCCACCGTGCGCTCCGTCAGCCACGTCTCCGCGCTCACCATCATGTCCACCACGCATGCGCCCGGAGACAAGCCGCACATCGTCGAGGTCAAAGGTATTAAGCCCGGTTAACTAATTAAAATACTTATTTTTGTTTTTTACGAATAATCTCGGAAACCAACGAACCGATTCGATAAGCTCTTTCATTACTAGAATGCTACATTATCACGGGGTAATATGACTATGTTTTTCATCGAATTAGATTAGGAATCCCTACGAAAACTACAGCCATGGATCCCGAGGTGCAAAAAGTACATCAACCTGACCCTGTATGCGCGACGATAGCTATTGAAGATAGAACAAAAAAATAGTACCATATATCTCACCATTGCACAGTGTGTCCCCGCAAACAAGCCAGGTGGACAAAATTCATTATCAATTTCCTGGAATTTAGCGACAGGTTTCAGTATACAACACCCCCTCTACCCCGATTCCAGGAACTGTTTACATACCACATTCCAGATCCATGAGGGGTATAAGTAATAATGATAGCTAATAAGTTAATTGCAATTTAATAAAACCGGCCAGGTGCGAGTCGGACTCGCCCATGAAGGGTTCCGTAGCAGCAAGTATTTCAGTTGCTTAAATGAAAGCAAATTGCGGTTTATGACGTATTAAAAAAAAATACTTGCTAGATCTCGTTAAAACCAATTTTCGTTGTATCATTTTTGAAGACCTATCCATAAACACCCCACATGTATGGGTACGATGAAAACAATTTTTTTGAGTTTCAGTTCTATGTATGAGGACCCCCCAAAATTATTGTTCTTTTTCTATTTTTGTGTAAAAATCTAAATGAGGTTCACCGAATACATCTACTTAACAAGTTTCAACAGTACAGCTCTTATAGTTTCGGAAAAAAGTGGCTGTGACATACGGACGGAGAGACAGACAGACAGACACGACGAATCTATAGGGGTTCCGTTTTTTGCCATTTGGCTACGGAACCCTAAAAAAGGTCAGTTGCATTTTTGTGACAAATACGACAACATCTCCTGTGGTTGTTTATTTTAAACTGAAAAATTTTAGTGACAGATTTTATTAACGAAGGTTTCATTTTATTAAAACTATAAACTTTCTGCATCGTTTCATAGTTAATATATATTCGTTTGAAAACCAGCAATTTTTTTGTATCTTTTACGTTTTTGAAAGCTTGAAAAAGTAATGTAGACTCATGTACCCCCACTAGGTATACCTACTTTCTATATATTGTAGCTACACCTTCTCTTATTAGAATAATACTAGGTATTTTTAGCAGAGTCGAGTCAAACACTGTTTTTTTTTTATTTTTTCACATGTCGTGAACTCTATTTCAAAAATGGAGTTATTTGACGAGTGGCTTAAACACCAAAAAGTGGGAAGAAACGATCGTCTTGTTGACTTCATTTCTTCTAAATTTAAGCTAGAAAAAAAAATGAAAATAGCGTACTTTTTCTCAAAAGTTGCCTCAAAATGAGTTACGTCAGGAAAGTTGAATATCTCGTACAATCGCGTAGTGCAAGTGAATTAATAACTGCTGCTGAAGTAGTAGCGCGTTCATCTGGAAAACGAAATGTTGCCAAAGTGTTAAAAGACATAATTGTATCTCCAGAGTCTGCTAATGATTGTCTATCAACTAAAAAATCCGCTTCTAGGCATGTTGATAGACCATTGAACAGAGACGAAGCTTTGGCATATTATATAGATTCAAAATCCACCACACACATCTACAAACAAACAAGAAAATGTACAATAAAAGTAGGACATCATGTGTTTCCATCGTATAAGTACTTACAAAAGTCGAAGCGTTCGTGCATTACAATCCACCTGAAGAACTTATTTGTGTAACTAAGTCCAGTGCTGAAATCAAACTTCAAGCCATATTAAATAAAATGGATGATTAGTTGTTTTTGTGTAGTTCATTATATAAACGAAATTTTACATTTCGTGAACATAAGGCTGACTCTCTATGTTTTTATTCATGTGTCTTCGTTATTGTTATATTTGTTGTATATAATATTTGTTGTGCAACGTAATTTTAGTTGGGCGAATAATTGGTTTTCTGTAAATTTATAATATGCATTCATATAATAAAGGGATTTTACTTTTATTTTGCTTTTTTATTATTATTAACACTAACTGTTATCATATAAGCACTATTCTATACATAAAATTACGAAAATCAGGAAAAATAATTTGTTGCCACTTGTTTGCGGGGACACACTGTGCATTGTAGTTAAATCATTAAAACTACTTATTTACGACAGACGAGCGCTGAACAAAACCCGAGGTGGTGCACAGAAGTGCGCACGCCACACGCACGAGAGCGGAACTTGCGTAGCGCCTTGCCCTAAACCAACCTTTGTAGTAACCTGTAAGCGCGCGCACTTGGTTCCACCGACATGATGCGAGATACTGTCGCGGATGTACGAGAGACAGTCGAGAGCATTTCTACTATTTTGATAAAACTCGAGTTTAATGAAATTAAGGATAGAGCTAGTCATAGTCATCCCACACAATCACAAAATATTTGACATTAATAAATGAAAGGCCGTGCGAAGCCGGGGAGCGCCGCATGTCTCAAATGTAATGGACATTGTCCATCATTTAATTAAGTTCAACACAACAATAGTAATGTTAGCGATACGTTGAGTTTGTCACGTGATACGATCTTATAGAAACACAGATAAAGGGCCATCTAAAGTTAGTACCAAGTGCAATTTGAATCCGTTGAGAAACATGTTGCGTGATGCTCGTACGATAACGATTAGGGTGCAACTTTTTTACTGCGCCATCATGTTTTTTCGTCTATCTGTCGCATGTCGCATTACGGCCTATGGCTCGTATCAGCTGACCGTAACGCATATACACTACATTCTCGCCAACTTGTGCAAGTGCTCCACGGTATTTGTGTTTCCATCATGAATGTTGGTGTTCACATGATCGTGATGGACAACGGTACAGCTAGCGAGTCAAATAGCTAACAAGGGAAAACCCAAGAATAATGCGAAAATATTCGACAGTAAATTAATTTTAGTTTAGTTTCACTTGCATTGTGGCTTCACGAAACCACACAAGTTTCTTCTTTAAACAATTAGTGTGCTCGATTTACAACGGCAGAAGGATCTAAACATGTTTATTAGTTTACTCAATGATCACTAAAACTAGAACTCGTTAAATCGTCGAAATATTATAAGGTTTGTTTGCGCCAGCATAGGTGTGTCCTCCTGCCATTGCAGCCTCCACAGATGAAGTGGCAGGCATGTTACCGGTTGGATAACTTTTTGCAGAACAACGTCTGTCGGCGCTACTGGTGGCGACGCTGGTGGGGGTGTCCGTCCTGGCGTCCGATGTCCTACGTCTCGTGCCGATGGCGGTGTTGTTTGGCGTCTTCCTCTACATGGGCATTTCAGCACTCGGCTGTATTCAGTTCTGGGATCGATGCATTTTACTATTCAGACCCGTTAAACATCATCCGCAAGTACCGTATGTCAGAAGGGTATGTATCGTAATACCATTTATTAATTAACTCTTCATTTAACAATTTGCATATCAGAGTCAATATACTAGTCACTCGATAAAAATATATATGATACAGAGCATATTATTATTCTCTGTATTATACACATTTGTATCTCCGACTATGCCGATAGCTTTACTGGATAATACTGAAGATCTTCTAAATATTCTTGAGCGTCTACATAGTCCATGAGACTGCCCTTGAAAAGTTCGACCATGTCTCTCTCCTGCTATAGATTTCAAATTGCTCTCGATTCATATCCGCAGGAACAGTCGCATAATATATTAAAGTATCACAAAATCATCATTCGAATTATCATTATAAAAATTCTAGGAAACAAAACCGATAGATAATACTTACATCCTCCGGAAGGGTGTTAGCAAGGGAATCCTAAATTTGATCTGCCAGCGTGTATCGTTCGAAGCTTAACGCAGAGCGCCTGTCCCGGATTGGTAGATGGTGCAGGTTCGAGACCCGCCGGACGATTCAATTTATGATTTCCCATTTTTGAGATTATAAAAAAGATTGTTTATCTATATTGGTCGAGTCATACCGATCTAATAATATTGATGTGTAGGCACCAATTTTTTCATTTATATCAATGCCAAGTTGAGATTTAATTGCCAAGATGACGAGTTGTTGAGATTCCCTACCGCTCGACGCGACTGGTGGCTGGGACTAATGAAGGAGCAAACACGTTTGCGCAGGTGCCCACGCTGAAGATGCACCTGTACACCGTGATCCAGGCGGCCGGGCTGGCGGTGCTGTATGCGGTCAAGATGTCGGACTTTTCCCTCGCGATGCCCTTCTTCCTGGTGCTGATGGTGCCGCTGCGCATGTCACTCGTCTATATCTTCACCCCGCTGCAGCTCAGGGCGGTAAGTCGCTACCTAGGTAAAAAGTTTTCGTTTATCTTGTAATAATATTACAATTATTTTTAAACACATTTCTGTTGGCAGTTGGATGGCGCCCAGAAAGATATAGACAAGGACGACGAGCCGGATTTCTACGAGGAAGCGCCTCTGCCGTAATCGTTCCGCAGCTCAAGCAGAGCCACGTGCGCGCGCTAGGCGCTCTACATGCTCTGCGTGCGTTATTTGTGTAAGAGCGAATGGCAACGTGGGGTGTTAAAGAGCCAACGACGCGCCGAGGCGAGGAGCGTCTCGCCGGACTTTTGTCTAACTCAATAAGTATATATATTTACCGCAGCAGAGCTGAGTCTATGCCAATTTCCATTAGTATTTTCGGCATCTTTAAGTACACTATAATGTATAGTATAATAATGCAACATTATTACAAAAGACATAGGACGGTCTGGCAATTTATTGATTGTTGTTACTGCATCGTGATTACCATTTTATTTTAGAAATACGCAATGGACGGAATTAGGTACTAGCCATAAATCTTTTTATTATACCGATGTACTTAAGTAGGTAAATTTTTATGAATATCGGTTACCCGTGAATCGACAATACCATTATTAAGTAAGCTGCAGGAAATTGTAGGCAGTAGGAGAACATAGCGAGAGCTCTGTTACCATTGGCAACGTGTCACAATGCCAGCCGCGGTGTGGCGCCACTGAGGCAACGTGTCACAATGCCAGCCGCGGTGTGGCGCCACTGAGGCAACATGTCACAATGCCAGCCGCGGTGTGGCGCCACTGAGGCAACCGGGAACAACACCGCGGTAAAAGTTACTATTATTTTGTATGTGCATGTACAGGCTGGATCGAATATATCATTCTAAATAATATTTACATAAAGTTATTCATATTGATTAGAAAGTACATTATTCGAGACACTATTTCCCTATTTTGCTCAAAATATATTATGAGGTGTAGGAGATAAATGAGTGAAGTATAATAATATTGTTAAAAGATATTGTATATTGAATGGTATGTATACCAATGTAGTAGGTAAGTGTACTAAATAGCGGTAGGCGGCACGGCGCCGGTATATGTGATATAGAAGAGATTCTACGTTCAGCACAACTTGTGTAAATATATTTATCCGGGACGTATTCTATGTAGATAGGTTACTAAAAAGTTGTATTAGCTTTAAAGTTGTGATAGAGGTACGATGGGACGCGGTGAGAGCACTGCCGCATGCCGGGCGCTGAGCGCTACAGGCCGTGCGCGCGGGGCAGGGCGCAGGGCAGGGCGCGCGGCAGAGCGCAACCCTCACCATGCCGCACGGCTTCTCTGCCGCTCTGTGGCATGAGCCGCGTAATGCAACAATTTACCGAAATAGCAATCAGGCAAACTCGAGACACGCAACGGCGCAGACACTACGTACGCAACAAATGTATTTTTTAGCATTTTAAATGAATAAATTCATTAAAGTCCAATATGAATGTAAAATACAAGTTGGCTTAGCATGTTCCCTACAGCTAGGGCAGTACCAGGTGAAGTAGCAGTCGCATTGTGTGGGCCGAGCGTGTGCGACGTCGGCTGGCAAAGTTAATAGCAACAAGTTGCTGTGACCCGGAGATAAAGTGCTCATTTAAACGCAACTCCTCGCAATAGAATCGGTATTGAGGTACTTAACTATATAATACAAATTTGTTACAAGTAGAATACACGAAAAAATATTACAACTGACGTAAACTGTAGCAAATAACTAACCTCTACAAATTAAAATGGAAATGGAAATATACGCTTGTATTCCGGGAAATAGGTGCGCGGGACTCTTTTGTATTACAAAAGTGTCCTGCGTGTTATATCCCGTAATGCAATCTAATACAATCAATACGAATCCCTTGCTACCGGAAGAAACATGTATGTATATAGGTACATGTTTCGTGCAGTGGCAAGCGATTCGTACTTTTGCTGCCCGGTACGCCGCACTGACCAAGCTGCTCAAAAATAGTGACACTGACAGGGACGTGGATAGCCGCACGTTGCGCTGAGGCCAGCTCAGCTCAGCCCAGCTGGCGATGGGAGGTCAGAAGCGGCAATACCTGGAAATATTACTTTTATTTTTTTATTTATTTTAAAACTTCATGCACATTAAGTACACAGGCGGACTTAATGCCGTAGGCATTATCTACCAGTCTACCTTTGGGTGATGCAGACAAAACTATAGTAGGTGCACTTTAAATTTGGATAAAGGACAAAGCAAGTTAAGAAGACATACAAAACATATTACTTAATAAAAAAGAAAGAATAAGAAGAAACTTCACATAACGGAGAGTACATCCATATAAATATTATATATGAATATATAAAATAAATATATACAGCAATATAAATAAATAAATAATATATATATATATATATATATAATAACATATACATACAAATATTATTGTGGAGATGATTCTGCCTTAATAGTACTAAGAAAGTACTTACGGATTTTATTTTTAAACGTGTATCGAGTCTTAGCCATTCTGATTTCGAGGGGTAGCGCATTCCAAAGAAGTACAGATTGTACGAAAAACGAAGAATGGAGAAAGTTAGTCCGGTGAGAAGGGCATTGTAAAAGGCGGTTATAGGAAGAACGAAGATTTTTATTATGGTTAGAAGAAAGGTATTGAAAATGGGAAGCTAAGTAAGCAGGAGAAATAGGAGAGTTAAGAAATGAAAATAGAGTAGTGAGAGCCCTTAGCTTTCTTCGATGCCGAATGGGCATCCAATTTAGTTGATCACGGTAAGTAGACACATGATCATACTTACGGAGATTGAATATAAATCGAATGCAGTTATTCAGAAGACGGTCTAGTTTATTGAGTTGATCTGCATTCAGGTCGAAGTAGCACACATCACCATAGTCGATTATAGGAAAGAGTAAGACCTGCACGAGCGTAACTTTGGTCTCAGATGGCAAGAATTTCCTGAGTCTGTACAGAGAGCGCAGAATTCCGGTTATTTTCTTACTTACGCAGGCAATTTGGTTTTGCCAGCTCAGGGTATCATCCATCAACAAACCAAGATTCTTGACATTCTGGCTGATCGGAATGACAGTGTTGTTGAAAATTATAGGGGGAAGAGTACCGGCATCGACTTTAGACATAGTTCGGGAACTACCCACTAAGATGGCTTGCGACTTTAAGGGATTAACGGTCAGTCCAAACTGGTTGGACCATTCGTTTATGTAATCTAGATCCCTATTAACCTTATCAAACGCTTCCGGTATCTTGTCAACGCTCGTCTGTGCATAAAGTTGCAGGTCATCGGCGTAAAGATGATACGAACAGAGAAAATTCTTTGATAAGAGATTAATAAATATTGAAAATAAAAGGGGAGAAAGGATACCGCCTTGTGGGACGCCATTGTCCAAATCGCACCAGTTTGATAAATTCTCACCGACGCGAACAGACTGTTGACGCCCACGAAGATAGGAAGTAAACCAGACCAGAGATTCGTCAGATACCTTAAGATGGGAGAGGATACATAATAGGACATCGTGACTGACGGTATTAAAGGCATTCGAGAAGTCAACTAAGACCAGAATTGTGACTATAGTGTCCTCCATACCAGCCCTAATATCGCCAGTCACTTTTAGGAGAGCTGTGGTGGTACTATGCCCGGGCCGAAACCCGGATTGATAGGGACTAATGAGGTTATTGGACAGAATAAAATAGGAAAGTTGTTTATGGACAGTGGACTCAAGTACTTTAGATAGGAAAGGGAGAATGGAGATAGGACGGTAGTCAGTGGGAAGTACAGGATTGGAGATTTTAGGAAGTGGGTGGACATAAGCCTTCTGCCATAAGGAAGGGAAAGATCCATGGTCTAAGGAATAGTTGATAATGTGGGATATCGCAGGAAGGAGGTGGTTAAGGATTGGTATTAACATACGTCGGCTGATGTTATCACAGCCAACCGCATTGGATTTCATGGAAAGGATGGTCTTTTTGATATCTTCAGAACAAACTGGAACAAAGTGGAAAGGATTAATGTTTGGACGCGTTAGACCATTTACAAAGGCGATAGTTTGACTTTTGGTAAGATGATCCAAAGACGAAGTGGTGGAGAAATGATGATTTAGATCATCTAATCCAATTGATGTAGGAAGGTCTAAATGTCGCGATTTGCCGATACCAAGTGTTCCGAGAAACTTCCAGATACCGGCAGGAGTAGAAGCAGATAAGTTATCATGAATGTGTCGGCGTTTAGCGTCACGTATCATCTTATTGCACCGGTTCCTAGCAACCTTAAACAATCCCCAATGCTCTTCAGACCGATCCCTTTTGTACTTCCGAAAGGCACGGTCTCTACGTCGCATAGCCATTTGAATCCCTTGCGACATCCAAGGTGCAGGTGGGCGCTTGAATTTAACGTTTTTGATAGGTGCATGGATATTGTATAACCTAGTCACAGTCTCGTTAAAGATACTAAGTTTATCGTTTAAATTAGCGGCCTCCATTAACTGCTTCCAGTTGATTTTAGCCGCATCACTAACCAAATTTTCTACCTTCATCCGAGCAAAAGAACGCACGCGCAGTACTCTGGGTTTGGGCTTGGGGGGCTTAAGGATATAGGATATGTAAATGAGGTCATGATGGGAAAATCCAGGAGCATCGTGCTGTCCGTGAGAGGAAACCAAGGATGGATTTGAGGTAAGGATGATGTCGAGCCAAGTATCGTCACCAGACGCATTGTGGTGAGTAGCCTGAAGAGGCAAAATATGCAAACTACATGACTCGACAATGTGTAGGAATTTGCGGGAACGAGGTGAACTAGGAGAAAGGAGATTGGTATTAAAGTCGCCCATAATAATGTGGTGAGCATACTCCGAACCCAGAGATTCAAGAACCAATTCTAAATCAGTGAAGTAGTCGACGGAAGGGGGACAATAAACAGCGCCAATTAAGACCTTGGCTCCTTTGACAGTAACCTCAAGAAATACGAACTCAGCGGATGCTGAGTAATTGCATGAGGAGGTCCTTACAATCTTGAAAGGAGGTTACTTTTGATATAAATAGCTACTCCACCCCCTCCCTTATCTATTCGGTCATTTCGAACAAGTATGTATCCTGGGAGAGGGTAAGTTGTGGAAAGAAGGTGAGGTTTGAGCCAACTCTCGGAAATCAGAATGGCATGGACATTACAGTCAGTAAATGCATCTAACAGGTCGCTATAGTTACTAGGAACGCTTTGCGCGTTAATATGACATACGTTTAGTAAATTATCGCGAGGACCAATGAACTGTTGTCGAATAAATTCTCCGAGTGTATGATCCAATGAGCGAAAACTGTCACACGCGGATATTATAGATTCGTTTGCACAATAAAAAGAATCATCATCAGAATAAACAGACATAATATCATAAACAAATAAAATATATATAACAAAGAATAAGTAAACTAAATTAAGTGCAAAGTTAACAATTAAAAGTTTAACTCTGCACCACCCGCCAGCGTACAAACACTGATATAAAAATAAATAAATTCTGCGGCTAGACACAGATTTTAATGCTAAATATGTACTAAGTAAAGAAAAAAAACTTAAAACATAAAGTTAAATCAAAGAATAATATAGAATATTACTAAAAGAAAATAAAACTGGGCAAATTTTATTTAATTTGTCCGAATGTACATTACTCCCAAGTTTAACTTTTTGTAAGTACTTTCAAAACATACTACAGATACGTCAAACTTTTGACATATCTGTCATTGCTGAAGACATTACCTCAAAGATATTATAATAATATCTTTGCATTACCTACTTCGTGGTACAATCTAAAATGTATTGTGATTCGTGTTTATGTTTACATATTAAGTAGGTACCAGAGAGTTTGTTAAACCTACCTTAAAATGAGCTAAAATGATAGATGTAAAATTATAAAAACAAAATAGCAAAGTGAAGGAAGTTCACATTGGTAAACAAAGTACATTGTTTATATTACTTAGGCACAAATAACTAGATTGGAAAATCAAGAACAAAAAATAACGGTACGTACATAGTCTAAAGTTGAGTAATTGGAATATATTTAAGATGAGCATGATTAATCAAGTAATTGTTGCCTTAATTCTTCAGATTTTCACCGCTGATGCTGCAGGAGGCCCCTCTGGAACTTTCGGGAACTTGGCCGTAAGAGACAGGAACTGTTGGTTCGAGGTGATCTTGTGGCGGCTATTATTGGATGTTTTGACAATAATTACGCAATCTTGCGTCCAAACAGCACGCATCCCATAGAATACTCGGGCTTTGTGGAAGACGGCCTGCCTACTTTTTGTAAGGAACTCTTTTACTGAAATTGAAGAACCCTTAAAGCCGGTCTTAGCCCTCCATACTGTTGATTTGGTAGCCATGGTCACAAAACGAACAAGTATTGGCCGTGGGTGATCTTTACCAGGGTTGATTGTGCCAAGCCTATGGCAAACCTCTAATGATGCTGAAGATATATTGTCTCTAAGACCAAGTTTGTTGTGAATTATATCCAGTATGACTTGGGTGCAATCTTCATTCTCAGCTTCGGTCACTCCAGAAAAAACAAGTGCTTTTCGACGACTCCTGGATTCCAAATCATCAATTTGCAAGGAGCACTCATTAATCTGCTGGCGGAGAAGACTCAGTATGCCAAAAATTAGCTCCTTGAAGGTGCGAAGCTCTTCAGCCACCTTAGCTACTGTATCCTTATTAGAAGAACCTTTGTTTTGGATTTGTACTTGAAGTTCATCAAGCCTCTTTGTAACGGTCTCTTCAATTCTGTTCTGTGTAGCCAAGATTTCAGAATATTTGGACATCTTGTGGTATTAGTATAAGTGATGTGGTAAAAAAAAACAAGTTGTGCAGGTGTTGTGCTGGCAGGTGGTGTAAACTTAAGTAATTAGGTCACATAAGCTGTTACAAACGTAAGTACTATTAAGTTCAATGTGGTTCATAAAAATTTGCTGTAAATATCTTTGTAAAACACTTAAATTTAATTATTATTACACTTGAGAAGTCTTAGATACGTCTGTACTTTTTTTACACCTACCCTCAAAAGTTCTATCTAATTAAAATATTGATTGATGGACATATTTTGTAAAATATTAGAAGTCTGGAGGTATTCATTTCTAATAAAAAACAAGATTAGTATAAAAATATAGGATCTAGTCTTTGATAAAAATAGGAAATGATTCCTCGTAAATAGGAGAACCCACCCACCAGAGCCAGAGACCAGATATTTACCAGATTTTTTTTTACATTATGCAAAATATTTATGTTTGATAGCTTTCCCTGCAAAGAAACGCTTAATTATCAAGGAAATAAAACTAGTAAATAACTGGTCTATGGCTCTGGTGGGTGGGCTAAAGATGTCCGCACCATGTTTGAAACATGATGTTCAATGACTATTTGAATGACAAATAGATCACAAAGTGAATGTTTGAATGACAAATAGATCACAAAGTGAATATTTAAATGACAAATAGATCACAAAGTGAATATTTGAATGACAAATAGATCACAAAGTGAATATTTGAATGACAGATAGATCACAAAGTGAATATTGGAATGACAAATAGATCACAAAGGGACCCCAATGCCAGCAGGCAGCGTCAGCCCGGCGTCGTCTCACGCCTAAACTGAAGTACAAATATCAAGTCATATTAATTTAATTTTTAGTACGTATTTCATTTATTAATGAGCGACGAGTTGGTTAGATGGCAGGGCCGCGCCTCCCTTGCTCTATAGAATATGTTTAACAGAGTCTGAGTTATCGTAGTGTCCTATTCATCTGAGACTTATACTGCAGTACCTCCGGAGAAGTCCTATTACATACATACATTGCGGGTGCAATGTATGTATGAAATAGGACTACGAAATAAAGGAAAGTGCAATTGAATGGGTAGGTAACAATTTTAAAGCAATTTCTAGGTGTTGACAAGGAATTCAAATACCAATATAATTTAATTACAAAATACACTTTTTGAAAATAATAAAGCTGTGTTAGTAACGGACCTACCTATAAAAGCAAGAAATAAATTATTTTACACTAGAATAGCTCACCGATAGTTTTAAGTCCAACACTAATACGAGACCGCAATAGTTTAGTCTATGGAACTCTACTATGTTACTGGTGGTACAATGATATTAATTTTAAATTTAATCATTTCAAATATAGGTAAAGTCAACGACAAAAGTAGATGATCCAAATCGAATATACAATACTAATGATCGTACATTGCGTCAGAATAGTGTGGTCGTGAAGTGTTTCTAAAGTACGTGAGAGTTAGTGTGCCCAACCTTAGCGCATGCTACAGCCGCCCAATATAGTACGTGAGAGTTAGTGTGCCCAACCTTAGCGCATGCTACAGCCGCCCAATATAGTACGTGAGAGTTAGTGTGCCCAACCTTAGCGCATGCTACGGCCGCCGAATGTCCATGATCACTAATAATGCCAAAACCTCGAAACGATTTTGACCATTTACTTTCGCCGTTGACTGTACAACAACAAGGGATTTGGTTTGGTATATCAACGTTAATTATTTATTTTTAGATTGTTATTTATTATTTGTTAAAAATGTTATTAATAAAATAAATATATTTTGACGTGGCTTTTCATTTTATTTGAAATGTCCGAGTAGTAATCACATTAATAAAGGCAAAAGTTTGTGAGTGTGAATGTTTGTTACTTCTTCACGTCTAAACTGCTGGAGCGATTTTAATAAAATTTGGCATGGAGTTAGCTGACTCCCGGATTGACACATAAGCTATAATTTATAAATTTTAACGCGGGTAATACCGCGGGGCACAGTTAGAATATAATAATGCTATAATCCACACCTATCAGCTGAGCGTAAATAATACTGGCCAAATACGGGTCACATAATGTAACAACAACATAATTAGAAAATTAAACTGTAACTGTGGAATGGCTGAAATAAAACATAACACACAGACAGACACACACACACACACACACACACGATCAGGTAAAATGTATGTGGCACAGCCCTCTCATGTGTAGGGTGTCAAAACCCAGCTACTTTTTCACATGAAAATGCTAATAGTCAGTTACAGTGCAAGTTAGAAACCCGCAGTGGACATGAGTTCCCAGTAGTTTAATTTTATACCACTATAATAATATGAGAAGCGCTCACCCACCACACGAAACATCGATGTTGCCTTACCGATCCAGCAGAAAAATCTGTAGCCTTTTTGCCATTTTTGCCAATTGCCCACTTGCCGTAAAACTTATATCTTTGCTATTAAGTTAAACAACCTGCTTATGACGTGTCGCCGCAATTTTGAATGATATTTTAGTATAATTTCACGAAGAACGCTATTCGTGCTGACTAATGTAGGAACCACATGTTGAACACAGATTTTGATAATAAATTTTAACAATTTCTATGCGTTGTTGAGGCTCGAAAGAATGACGTTAAGCCAAACTCGACAGCAATCGCGGGTCTCTTATGCAAACCCCTCTACATGTCTCCAAATCAACGGAATCCCCGACTTCCGTATCTCTGCGACCGAATTAGTCACAGAAGCCTTAAATCATACTCACTTTTAATGTCAGTCCTTGAATTTTTTCATGTGTGAAGGTTAATCCTTGTTTCATATACTCAATGCATAAATAAGTTCACCAGGAACCATTCGCTTGCAAATTTAGTTGTCTTGTTGAAGTTGCTTGCACAATCCTCAAATCACATGGCCTTATTGTTGACGCTCTTCAAATACTTACTTAGGCACTTCGATATTTAGCAGGGAGTAGGTTTTCGTAGCACTCTCCAGAAAAGAAGTACTAAACGGGGCACATTTCATTAATCAATATCCTAGTAGCATTACGGCGCATGTAAGTTCTGCAGTAGAGTACAATCTCCTGCGAAAGTTATAGCGCTCCGATTTTGTCAATAAAAAAAAAACAGAGAAAACCAATAAAAGAAATACTAATAATGAATATGGATACGCCTCATACTTCTAAAGTTCAATGAAATTTAGAAATTTGACAGATCGCAATTATTTCCAAAGGTAAGGTTTAGTTTAGGGTACTGCTAGGATGTCGCGGTCTTGCAGCTTCTAAAATGTTCGCGCAGCCGCAAACCGATGCCATTATCAGTAAGCGGTGCTCCTCGCAACTGAGTCGCTTCCGACGCAGCATTACCAGTATAGCGTACTGTCCGGCTGTGTGGAGATTGTAGAGATGGATGCGCCTGCATGATAAATCTACGCTATTTATTAAGTGATTATTGTTTTATCATCATAATTAAATGTGCCTAATCAAATATATTTTTTTTGCCAGGCGGCTTGGCAGATGGTTGGAAGATGCTTGCCTTTAACGTCGCAGGTTCTATTCCAACCCAGGACAGATATTTGTGTGCATGAACATGTCTGTTTGTCCTGTGCCTGGGTTTAATTTTCTATATAAGTATTTATTTACAACATGTAGTATATCAGTTATCTGGTTTCCATTGTACAAGCTCGGCTTAGTTTGGGATCAGATGGCCGTGTATGTATAATGTCCCATGAAAAAAAAACTAAACGTAATCTATCTTAACCTAAATTTAGTTTAAATTTGATTTATCATTTGGTTTTAATTAAATTATGTATATTTGTAGATAGATAGATAGATAGATAGAGTACACTTTATTGCACCAAAAGAAACAATACATGACTTAAAAATAAGCAAATACAGGTACAATCGGCGGTCTTATTGCTTTGTAGCAATCTCTTCCAGACAACCGTTGGGTGGACAAGGAAAACAGTAAGTTAGAAAAGGCAGTAGCTGTAAGTGTACAGTCAAGTATTCAAAGTTATGTACTTATATACAATTTACATAAACATACTTATATTTTAAATACTAATAATACTATACTATAATAATATACTATACATACAAAATATTATACATCTATTCAATTAAGGAGTTTTGAAAAAGGAGGTTACAAAAAGCAGTTAAGAGATAAAAAACATAAATTATGAAGATGATTTAAAGCGATAAAAAGTGATTTTTTAAAGAAATTTTGAATGAGGTCAGAGTTTGTGCACGTCTTATTTCTACAGGAAGTAAATTCCATAGCCGAGCTGCTTGGACAGAAAAAGATTTATCATAAAAATCTGTAGAGTGCACTGGAATATGTAGTTTTAAGTTCTCTGATGATCTCAAAGACCTAGAATGTGTATCACAAACGAATTCAAACCGTTGCTTAAGGTAAATAGGAGCTGTTGGATTAAACAAAATATTGTAAAGGAGACAAAGTATGTGAGTATCACGGCGAAGTCGGATTGGTAACCACTCGAGTTTTTTACGAAATTCGGTGACGTGATCGTATTTGCGGAGTCCAAATACGAATCTAATACAGAAATTTTGGAGGCGCTCGAGTTTATCAAGTTTGTCCTCTGTAAGGTCAAGATAACTGGCAGCAGCATAGTCAAGGATGGGAAAAAGAAGAGATTGAGCTAGTGCAATTTTAGTGGCGGTTGGAAGGAAATTACGCATTCTTCGCAAGGAACCTGCTGCCGCATATAATTTGCGACTAGTTTGCTCGAGCTGTGGACCCCATGAAAAAGTTTTGTCGAAGTAAACCCCCAGATTTCTTACATTATCACTAAAAGGTATTAAAGTATTGTTAAAGATAATCTGGGGGATCTGTGACCAGTCGACCTTGGATATCATGCGTGAACTACCAATCACAATAACCTGGGTTTTAATGGGGTTCACCGTAAGACCATGTTCCGCACTCCATAGACTTATCCGGCCTAAGTCATTATTGATGATACTTATTGCTTCACTAAGTCGTTCTACAGGTGCCTGAGTATAAATTTGTAGATCATCTGCGTAAAGGTGGTAGGAAGAAGTTAAATTAAAGGAAATACAATTTATAAATATCGTGAACAGTAATGGAGATAAAACGCCACCCTGTGGCACGCCTGCACTAGTATAGCACCAAGAAGAATAAGACTCTTCGATGCGAATACGTTGCCGGCGACCAAACAGGTAACTACGAAACCAATCAATTGCCGTTGGAGATATGTTAAGAGAGCGTAGTATGCCAAGCAGAATGTCAAAGTCCACGGTGTTGAATGCGTTGCTAAAATCTAGCAGCGCAAGCACCGTCAACTTTCCACACTCCATGCCCAGTCGTATATCATCCGTAATATTGACCAAGGCTGTGGTTGTACTGTGGCCGGGACGGAACCCGGACTGACACGGATTAAGGAGACAATTTTTACACAGGAATGAACTCAATTGGGAATGGATAAGACGCTCTAGGACTATGTGACTATGTAATTTGTTTTACTTAATATGCCAATTTTCTCATGAAATAATGATTATTTAATTTTATTTACTGATACCTTTTTTATGGCATCATAATTATTTTAATCATGGTGTAATCAGAAACGTAAATGGGATGGAATGGGAGCCAAGTTCAATATCGAGATACGTAATTATCGACTAAAGAATACAAATCTTATTTAAGAATGTTGTATGTTCTTATAAATAAATTTCAAGATTATATACAGAACTTGGCATCCATTTAGGATGCCAAGTTCTGTATATAACCTTGAAATTTATTTATAAGAACATACAACATTCTTAAATAATTTTTGACACAAAATCTCACATCTATTTTTGTAAAACAATGTTTCTTGTTTAAAAATATATTGGCTAAATTTGAATAGTCCAATTATTTACACAAATCAAATAACAGAATAACTTTCCGCTTCGCCTTGGCTAGTTTTCAAATACAAGTTACCTTATATTTGGCCAATCAACTTATTTTCTTTTTCTGCGGAAATGCGGAAAAGGAGGATTATGCTTTTGGCAGTTTATATATGTATATTTGTACTGATTTGTATAGATTTGTGTAAATTCATCTGTTCCTTCATATAGACCACTGGACCGATTTAAGTTAATGTAGGTAAGGTAGGTAGATTTATGCCATCCCATTGGCTGACATGTATATTTAGCTCCGTAAAAATGTGTTTTAAACATACTTTACAACATATTCTATATATGAAGTTGTGATTAAAACTTATAATATCGTCCATAACACCCGGGTAGGTAATTGATAATTCGGCAAACTAGACAGTGCAGTGGAACCGCGAATGAAGTGAAAAATAACAAGACAACAATTTCAGGTCGAATATGTGCATTAAAACAATACATAAATATAGTGCAAAAAAAACAACACATACAATTATTTTTAATCACAATACATGGTGTCTGAACCCGAACCAACCTTACCTAAACATGGCTTAGCAGTGAGATGGTTCTATAAGGTTTTATCAGGGTGAAGAAAAGGACCACCACACTCCTATGCCATGCTTTTGGCATTTGACTTTCGAGTATGACGGAGTTAAAGAATGGCCTGCAGGATCGGTGTACCTCCAGCCTTCAGAAGCTCAGCTGTAACTCCATCATCACCCAGCGCCTAGTTGTTATTCGTTGTTTGAGAACCATTCTAATCTCGCACAGGCTGACGTGCGGGATATCTTGGGTATTATGTTGGGTTAGTCGTATTCTTGGATCTGTCATGTATGTACAACTGTCCTTAGAACTCCCAGCTTAAAAAATAAACGTCCACCCGTGCGAAGCCGGGACGGGTCGCTATATAAGACTAAAATTGTGTAGGTATATTATACGCGGTGTGCCTCATAGCAATTATATAAATAAAATCCTGCCATAATCAAGCCCTAAGGTTTTTACAGATGATACTAATGTAGTAATTAATGCAAATGACTAAGAAACATTTACTTTAAAGATAAATTAAAATTTGGAAAGTCTTAATGAATGGTATACAGCGAATAATTTAACAATAAATAATAATAAAACAAACATATTACTTAAAACGACGACACGTAATACAGAATATAGTATATAAGTAAAATTACATGGGAACAAATTAGCATTAGTTAATAAGATAAAAATTTTAGGAATAATTTGAACTGGAAAGATGAGTTGGCTGCTATTGACGTTACCTCGATGGTCATTACCTCGACGGTACACTTAACCGATGGTTCGTTACCTCGAAAGATCTAAACCTCGAAGGATCGTTTCCTCGACGGGTCTTTTTTTCGATGGTACATTTGATCGACGGGTTGTTACCTCGAACAATCATCAAAAGTACAGTAAATGTAAAGTATTTGTGTGTGTAACTGAAAGGTGTAAAAATAAAAGTGAATTGAAATAAATATCGATATAATCATAGAGGCAACATTTATTATCACTCTGCTTATAAATGCAGAATTTATATGGTTCATAACACACATTTATCTTCTTTTTTTATCAAAATGTAACTAAAAATACACAATTAAAATAAGGGATTAGGTATAATAATGATAATCTTTATTTATCCAAAAAGCATACAGAGTTTGAAATAACTTAACTTAATATTTGGTTTGGAAATACATTATATTTTACGTTGCAAAATCTGTACAATAATAATACTCTACCTCTTAAACTAGGGATACCTGTATTATAAGAGGTAGTTTGCGGTCAATTATCAACAACTAACTTATATTTAAAACTTATATCTAAAGTGGACAGTGTCATTCTACTGTATGGTATACAGGAGTAGAATTGATGCTGTGTGTTTGCGTGTGTATGGGGTGTGTAGGTGTAAATGTATGTGTGTGTGTCGGTCTGTGAGTGTATTATACAAGATAGGTGAGTAAAGACTCCGTGTAAGAATAATCCTTAAGGAGCAGCCATTCTATTACTTTAGATTTTAGTGCATGTGAGTTAAGATTTATAATGTTGAGGTGATTGTTAATTTTTTTATAGATATGAGCACTTAGTATATAATATTGATGTTTGGCGAAGGAAGTCTTGTGTTGTGTATTTGGTGGAACGTACGTGCGTTTGTTTGTAATAGTAAGAGGTGGAAGGCCTGTGTGTTTTCTAAGGATGGATTTAAGCACATAAAGCTGACGAACCGTAAGTACTTTACAGTCAGAGAACAGTTCAATTGTTGGATACCGGTAGGGCTTTTTCGTCATGACTTTAAGTATAGTTCGCTGTGCTCTCTCCACCCTCAGAAACCTGGTCTTGGCGGCACCGCCCCACGTGGCTATGCAATAACCAATCACTGATTGGCATAGTGCAAGGTACACCATCTTAAGAGTTTTTAGGTCGGCGGATACTCTAAGAGACTTAAATACATGTATAAGACGTAACATTCTGGTGGTAACGGCGTCAATTTGTTGGTCCCATCTTAGTCCGTCGTCTATGTGTACTCCGAGGTATTTAACGCTTTCGGATCTAGTAAGCGGAGAACAGGTGCAGAAAGTCGACGAGTTTGTGCAGGAATGGGGAGTTATACTAAAAGAAGGAAGTGGTTTAGCGTTACGTCGTATAGCAAAATTCGAGTTTAACCACATCATGACCTTAGCCAAAGCCATCTCCGCATTTGCTTTCACAGTGTCCCAGGTGTTTCCGTCTATCAGTATTGCAGTGTCATCTGCGTAAGCGTAAATTCTACCATTTGGTACACTCAGCCTGCAGAGATCGTTTACGTAGATCTGAAATAGAGTTGGGGATAGGATTCCTCCCTGGGGAACACCATAGGATACCAGGAACTCATCACTTAGGTGAGTATCAATTTTAATAATAATAATAATTATTATTTATTTCAGAATAAATTCCATATATGTTAGTTACATGACAACTTATAAACTAGTGTTAGTAAAAAGAAATAAATAAAAATAAATGAATTTGTAGCTGCGTGAGCATCGTGGTAGAGCCCGCCGACACTGGGAAATGTCTACTTGACTGCGTGCAGTCGTATCCACCTTCCCAAGATCAGAGAGTCCCACCTATCGACCAAAGTTTTAAGAATGCTGTTGGGGCTGGCGCGCATACGACGTAGCAGAGATGCGGACCTTTTGCGCATGATGGCCGAAAAACTATCAACGGCCGCGTCGGCAAGCATTCCGGACGCGCTACAATAACGCGGCAGCCCCATCAACACCCGGAACGTGTTGTTATATTGTATGCGCAAGCTACTGTATACCCTCTGCGCAAAGTTGACCCACAGACTGCACGTGTAAAAGGATTGGCAGTAGGCTTTGAAAAGCGTCACCTTAACCTGAGCCGTACAGCGCGCAAACCTGTGAGCCAACATCCCACAACGAACAGCCAGCGACCTGCGCTCACGTTCTACATCTACATTATCTTTTAGATCGTCTGAGACCCAGTGACCCAGATATTTAAAAATAGAGACTCTTTTTAGAGGTCTGTCGCACAGCATTACGGGTGGAATTGTACTATAGCATTTGCTGCCTGCTTTAAATATCATGAGTTCACTTTTTGATGCATTATATCTAAGCCCATGGGTCCCAGCGTACGATTCACACAGTTTAATAAGTTTTCTTAACGCTCCGATCGAAGGGCTCAACAAAACCATATCGTCTGCGTAACTTATATTATTAATGCACAGACCATCAATATGACAGCCGATACCAGTTCTGTTAAGCTCATCGATCAGATTGTTAATGTACAGATTAAATAAAGTGGGCGATGAAAGCCCCCCCTGCCTAACCCCACATTCCAGCTTATACTCAGCTGAAAAATAGTTAGACCATTTAACACGATTCTGTTGATTCTCGTACCAATATTTAAACAAATTTATCAATTCCCGCGGCACGTCCGTCTCGTGCTGCAGTTTTCCCCATAGTACATTATATGATACTAGGTCAAACGCTTTTGACAGTTCTAGGTAACAAGCAAATACTGGTGTCTTTCTTGCTGTATAATACTGCACAGTCTGCTTAAGGCTCAGAATAGCGCTCTCCGTAGACAAACCGGGCCGAAAACCGAATTGAGCATCGTTTATTTTTAAATACCTTGGCAAGTATCGTAGCCAGAGATATCGGTCTGTAATTTGATAGCACAGACGTATCACCCGTTTTATTCTTTACAATAGGTACAACAGTTGTGCGCATCAGTTTTTCAGGTAAATACGAATGACCTACACATAAGTTTAAAAACATACACAGGACACGCGGCAGATGGATCCCGGCCTGCTGCAGGTGCTCGATGCTGAGACCGTCATGCCCCGGCGATTTTCCTCTAACCATATTCTTAATTGTGGCAGCAATTTGTTTCGTACTAAACGTGACACTTCGCGCAGGGCAATCAGTCCCAACATCAGTCGCAGGCAGCTGCAGTCCGTTGTTCAGGGGTGATTGTACTCTGAAGTGCTGCCGAAACAGATCCGCAATACCACCCTGATCATGTACACCTTCGATGCTCACGGGAAGGCTCGGCTTATGGTTTAATTTAGATGTTGCTTTCCAAAATTTAGAAAAATCTTTGTTTAATTGGTGTTTAGCGATTATATCCATTTTTATTTGGTTTTGATTTGCTTGGCACCATTTTAATTTAATTTTGAAGGTTTTTCTGGATTCACTCATATCGTTAAAAACTGGACCAGAACTGGGCTTGCCATACGATAACCAGACCTTATAATAAAGTCGCGCCCTCGCGTGAGCGTCGCGAACATACTTATTCCAGCCTGTTACATATCTGCGCTTCGTAATATTTTTATGACAATAACTATATTCCGAGGCATTCACAAGTATGCGTTCAATGTTATTATACATTTTATACAATAACTGTAAGTGGGCAGAGTCCTTACACAACCTGTCTGCACACTGACTAAATTCGCTTGGAAAAGCAAATTGTTTAAATTCTGATTGACAATATTCGTGATATTCACTTATTTGTTTGGCATCGCGTTCCCCCCAGATAACCTTATTTACAGGCGCGTACGGCTGTGTCACTGTAGTGTGCATATTGGTATTATTAAACTTACATTCTAGCATAACAGGTAAATGGTCAGACCAGTATGTGTCATACAAAACGGACACATTGAGAATAGAGGGCAGCGCGGCACCTGTCACTATACAGTGATCGAGCCAGCGCAGGCACCCGTGTGCGTCGCTTACATATGTATAGGTGTCCGTCGGAAGAATATTCATATCAACGCACGACCATAACTGCTCCTCACAGAACGACAATAGCTCCTTAGCAAACAGCTCACCCGGGTGTGAGTTAAAGTCTCCCAGAATAAAAACTGACTCCACGCTATTATTTTCAATCACCGCGTTAATCTCACTTAAGCACTCTATGAATTCTAATAAGTTCTCACTACAATCAGTAGGCATGTACACTGAAAACACCATATAAGAGCGGTCATTAAGCGTTACCTTCACAGCTGCAAGACGCACACTACTGCAGCTGATCACTGTCACCACTGGAAACGCACTTTTTCGCCAGAGAAGGGCAACTCCTCCGTATGGTCGCCCCCGCAGCACGCCATCTGAAGTATCCACCGCCGAAGTGCCAGTGTAGGCAAAGTTGTCATCTATCGTACCCAGAAAAGGCAGGTCATGTGGCAGCAGCCATGTCTCCTGCAACGCTATTATATCGACATCTCGACAGAGTTGTCGTATACAATCCACTGACCTGACAACGTTTTTACAATTAAATGTTATTATTTTGGTCGTCATGTTGAGTTGTTGGTATTTATCTCGTTAACACGTAAGACGGCCTTGTTTCTAAACTCAACAAAACGTCGATACGCAATTCCAACAGGCCAAAAGTCAGCAGCCATAAATAGATCTAACTTTTCTTTAGGGACAAAAACTTTGAAGGAATTGTATTCTTTTTCCAATCTCATGTTCATCTTCTCAACGGTGACACTTAAGTTCGACTTACTTCTTACATATTTAGTGATGTCACCCACGGACACATCTTTTGCCACGTTATAAATATAAATTGGTACCTTTATTTCGGCCGCCTTGAAGTTCATATTTATATCTGCTACCGCTTTGCCTCTGAATCCAGCAAAACGGTTTCTATATTTTCGCCTTTGGACCGTAATCCAGTCATCACTCTGTTTGTCACGCTTCCATTCACCATCCTTCACTATGTCCGCCAATGTCTTATTTACACACTCCGTCGAAGGTTTACCAAGCTCCTTATCTATGTGTCTCGAGCTGCCGGTTGACCGGCGTGTTATCGGCTGAGTTGGATGATTCATCGGATCGCTCGACGTGCGCGTGAACTCGGAAACAACACTTATCGAATCAAGAGGATTATGACACCTCTCATCGTGTTTAGCGTAAGGTTTAAAATTGCTCGTAATTGAGGTGTCATCACCAGTTTGTGTAGGTAGCGGCCATTGTGTGTTTGTTGCACTTGATTCAGTAACACCCTTAGATGTAACTTTATTTTCCACAATTCCACAGTATATTTTTTCTGGCGAAGACCCTATCAGACTTTGGTTGTACACTTCTACCTCACCCTGGTGAGATCCCAGAGGATCATCGGCAACTTCAATACTCTCCTTTTGGCGTGCTTCACGTCGAGTGTTTATATTGCATTCATACGTGTTGGTTGGGAAAGTATGCTTCAACAACTCTATCTCACATTTTAATACATCTAACTGTTCAGTTGTAACCAACTGTTCTTTGATACGACTGATATCTTGCTGCATAACCAATAGATCCTTCAATATCTTCGTTACATCCACATGATCAAAAAGAATTGGGGGCAATTTTTGAAGCTCGTGGGCGACAAAAATTGGTATTTCCTCAGGATCTGTTTCCTTCAGAGTACAAATAATGTCATCTATATTTCTGAGCGTTTTCCCATCTCTTTTCCTGATTTTCTTCTGCTTTTTAATTGTTGGTATGGATTCAAAAAGCAGATTCTTAGCTACCAGTATATCATTTTCAGAGAAAGCAGAGACGCATATTCGACTAATACTTTCTTCGTCCATCACATCTAATTTATTGTTCACAAAAGCTAGTACTTCATTAATGACGATATTGCACTTTGAACATTTCACACGGTTGGAGGCCATAATCGCTTACGCGCCGTGCGCATGAACTTATGCCAGCTAGTGACGCAGCAAACAGAACATAATTGAACAATAATGACGTAAATTGTACGTGTATCCAAATCTTTACTATTTTATTATTCTGGTCACACTGTAATTTAAGTCACGCTCCTTTTGACGTTGACGTATTGTCAAATTTTAGCTGATAAATATTTGCCGGGTAGATTTATAGGTTATATTCAGTTTCTATTGGTTCTAATTGTTTTCCAAAATTTTGTTGTTTTCTGTGCTTTGTATGTGTGTGTTGATTTTAAATTCAAACGACTACATATTAAGTGTTGTTTCGGTGAATAACATGTGATTATTGATGGTTTATACAGTCACCCGATATTGTCTTCAACAGGTTTGTTGTTATACTGTACAACTTTGGTCCATTTCACGTTCTCTGCTCGATTATAATGCATTGCTTACGATTTTTTAGGTAATCCTTAAATATTTCTAACGGCATTCCACGCACACCGACACTTTCCAGCTTCATGATAAGTTTGGGAACAGAGACCGTGTGAAAAGCCTTCGAAAGGTCGAGGAATATACCTAGGCATTTCGATTTTTTATCTAGATTTGAGGCCACCTGTTGCGTGGAGTCCAGTACTGCATCATCTGTAGATAGACTTGTTCGAAAGCCGTATTGGTTGTTAGCAATGAGTTGGTGTTTGTCGAGAAATTTCCGTAGAGTGTTATTTAGGATTTTTTCGAGGACTTTAGAGAGCGCAGGTAGGACCGATATCGGTCTGTAGTTATTAACACAATCTCTGTTCCCTCTCTTGTATATTGGATGGACCACAGCTTTTTTAAAGGCCTCCGGAAAGACACCCTCTTGTAGGCAACGATTAAATAGGTAAGTAATTGGTGGAACCAGTACATGTCGACAGCTTTTCAATACATGTGATGATATACCGTCCCAGCCGACTGCACAGTCAGAACGTAGTTGTAAGATTAGGGAATCAACATCAGCTTCGTCTACTTCCAGGATGGTAAGAGAGGTCACAGGTGAGTATCGGGTGTCCGTAGGTGGGAGTGACAGATGGCCACCATCCGGTGATGATTCAGTGTCATTCGTTATTTTTGAAGCCAAATTTTTGCCAATGTTGGCAAAAAATTGGCCTGCCTCATTTATCGCCGATTTTGGGTTGTCTCGAATTGTGAGTAGCTGCAATGGGCTAAGGTTTGATTTATGGGTATTGGTTATTTGTTTGATTGTTTTCCATAGGGCTTTGGGATTATTTTGGTATACCATTAGACTGTTCAAAAAAATTTACAATTGATAATAAATTTTGCTTCTATGATTAGATCTTACATCTTTCAGTTACACACATAAATACTTTACATTTACTGTACTTTTGATGATTGTTCGAGTTAACGACCCTTCGATCAAATGTACCATCGAAGAAAAGACCCGCCGAGGAAACGATCCTTCGAGGTATTGATCTTTCGAGGTAACGAACCATCGGTTAAGTGTACCGTCGAGCTAGAGACATCGAGGTAATGACCATCGAGGTAACGTCATTCGAACTTTCTTTATTTTTTTTTATGTCAGTTTTACGGCTCTGGCTTCTTCGGCCTTATGAGCCTTCCGTAAAGTATATTATTATTTCATTTATTTTCGTCATGTCAAGTAAAGTCCGTAACAGTCAAGTCATACGTAGTCCTTGTCGTACCTCAGTAAAGCAGTGAAGATTTTACTAGAGGCTTATATGGAGTTTTAGATTCAACTCAGAAAAGCGCAATTCACGGCAATATGGCACTTTCCTCCACTTGTGTAGGTACGTTGTCCATGATGTTATGTCTAAAAATCCACCATATTTCCACATAAAATCTTGAACTTACACCAGTTTTTGAAAATGAAACAATGCCCTGATGCGTCTTTCTCCGCGTTGGCGCCATAACTCTCATTCGAACTAGAGTATCAAACTCGCCAGCGGCATGCATCACTAATTCAATCGGAGTATTTGAAGGTTGGGGCAACATTAACACCTCATTGATCAATTAATAATTAACTTTTCGGATCAAAGAGACGAGACTACTCCCTACAATTACCTCATGCTAGCCACACACTGAAATAAATCTCTTCAAGAGTTTTATGCTAATTTTGTTAATTTATTCAGCACTATCTATCATGTCACCTTGCACGAACGTGTTGAAACAACAGTCGATAATATGCGACAATTAACCAGGCAAGCAATCGTTTGTGCTCTAAAAGAGCAGTTTGGTTCTCGTATCCGCTTGCGTGCGAAGAGGGACTGTGGTCCCTTTTTGCAATTTTCCTTAGTATGCGAAAAGGTACTGCGGTCCCTCTTCATCCATCGCGATTCATACCTCAAGATTTTAGTTTTATTTCGCTCTAACAACCCCTTTATTCCTATTTGATCTCTTTCTATTCGAATCTATGAATATTTTTCTATGCTCAAAATGAAACAACACTTCAATAATGAAACGGAAACGTTCTAAAAAAATATATGAATATCAGTTGCGTTTACTCGTCGTCGTGCGCCAGCGCTCGGACTTTTGTAATAGATATTTTAAGGGTTATTAGTGGATTCTTGTTATTATTTTATTTTTATTTTGTAAATCTTTAAATAAATATTGTGTAAAAGTGTAGTTTGTGGCCTGGAGCAACGGAATTTTCAAATACTGGTAAGTTTTTCAAAGCATCTCTAGTCTTACTAGGCATATATCAAAATACTATCGTAATTTGTAGTAAAACTATGCAAATTCTGTACAAAACGTAATATTTATCTCGAAAACTATTGATTCAAAAACGTTTATCAATAAAAACATAAACAAAATATATTTAATTTAAGTCACGATTCGAACTTTTTTTCATATGACGTAAATTTGTAAACAAAAAAATGGCCGCCAACTTAAAGTGAAGGTAAGGCGGAGTACACATATCATGGAACTTAAATATTTTATTAAGTATAACATAAAAAAAGATGAAAGTTTTAGTTATTGTATTTATACATTCATGATTACCTTTGGCTTCGAGTATTTCAAGTACTGAATTTAAAACTGTTTATTGACTTTTTTATATTATTACGTTCTTGTTTTTGCCTTTGTTTTTACACTTTTGCTTTGCCGTTATTTTTATTAAACAACATAAAAAATATATATTTCGAAATGTAATTTTATATATTTATCTAAATAAATAAATAAGGTGATATTCTATTTATAATAATTGTTCAATAAAAACTTGTAAGTTTTTTCCAATTATTTGTCGTATATGTATGCACGGCCTTATAGTAACGGTTTTTTCTGAGAATTCTCCCATTTGTAGATTAAATGTACTTGTAACTTTTTTTGAGAGTTACGGAATTAGAAATGAGGTATACCATTGGAAAGATAATTTCTTAAAGGTAATAACTGTGAATAAATTGTTTTGTTTACTTAATATTTACCTCATACAAAAGATTCCGAAACGCTGCGCGCGTTGTGCGTAAAAGGTAGTTTCTGCAATCAATCCTCTATAATTTCGTCACTATTACAGCTGTTGAGGTGAATTTTGCAATAAAGCTACCCTATTAATATACCTTTTAGGCAATAACAATATTTTTAGTGTACATGCCACGATGTTGGCTCAAAAAAATATTTTGTTAGTTAAAAAAAATAATTTCGTCGTCATAATTTTATGGAATTTAAAATGTCTGTAAATAAATATTTTTATATAACAGGGCATTTGTTTTTATTATTTTTATATAAAAGAGGGCTCTCTTTACTGTTTAAAATAATAAAATATATAGGGTATTGCTTTAATTTTCAAAATATAACCTTTTTAACTTGAAATATATCTATTTTTACCTATTGGTGAAGTTTAGAGTTACGTCAATAAACATAGAAACAAACGATATGAATAATTCTGACACCACAAAATAGCCCTATTCACAAACTATAATAAAAACATCACTTCAGATCTCAAATTGCATCCCAAACTAATAAATCTCAGTTTTTATTTGACTCGGCACCAGCACTTAGCGGACGACGTCATCTGTGCGCATACAACGGTTTTTTTGTCGCTCAGCGGATCACGCAAGCGGGTATACGATGCATGCGTCCTGATAGTGTTGAAACAGCATTGGAAATCGTACAGGAATGATGACTATGATTTATTTGCAAAATCGTAACAGGTTATGTCTACACAGAGGCAGAATGCCCGAAGTAGGTACAACAGTTGAGAGAGCGACAGCGATAGCGATGAGAAAATGGTTCACTACCTTCAATAGCGTCCCGACTTCGATGCTCGAAGCTGCCGACTTCAAAAGGCGACCCGATTATTCAAAATCCATTTATTATAGTACATCATGTGATTATAATAACAAGATAATGATAATCTATCGAGATACTTGATATAAAACGATTTATTGTGTCCTTTATTAACAGAACAAGAGAGCACTCACTGTGTGACAGAGAAGATTACATTACTCTGAATGGAGTTATCTGGCAACTATACCTGTGTTGCAGATATGCTCGAAGGTGGCAGAATTCACTATTACCAATATCAATTATCACATAGAGGGATAACTCCTTAAGATTAGTCAGACAGATAGCTTATGTAAAATATTAAAATTTAAAGAATAAATTCTAGAACTACCCATAGAGGTTTGTCTTGTCCCACTGACAGAGGTAATTCGGTGGTCAAATCTCGGAAAATCAACATGAGTTCCAGCTATGTAGGGTTCTCGTTTATCCAGGTCGCGCAAGTTTTACTGTAACACTATTTGCGCCTAGCGCATCGAGAACAATTAATTTAGCCATAGTTTATGGTCGACAGATTTTACTAGTCTATGGCTTACGATATCTGTGGCGTATATAGTGCTGCCCTCGTCGATCCATTGCTGAATAGGGATGAGATATACCTGCAACTTTCTATACCCGGCCTCAAAGGTATGGGTATGGCTATATACCCGGTACTTAAACCCAGTATCAAAATACCTACGGGTATATATGATCAGACCTAGTTTTAGCGGTCGCCTGTTGGAGACAACTTGAAACAGACTGTATATAACACACATTTATTTAAAATAAGGTTAAAACGTTTCCTAATTAAAAAATGTTATTACTCTGTGACTGATTTTGTAAATGACAATTGAGAAATATTGACCATTGTAATGATTACGCGTAGATTTATTTATGTGTGTTGACTGTTTTTAATGTTTTATATTTTTATTCTATTATTATTGTTTATTATAATATTCTATTATTTTATTTGTACCTGACCTATGTTAATGTAATTCATATATTTAATTTTAATTAGTGCACTTATTTGTAATCACGATTCAGATACAATGTAAATTGTTTTATGAATAAATAAATGAATAAATGAAATGACTCGATCGAACGACCATTAGATGACTTTTTTTTAATGAAAAGCAGGAGGGTAAAGTTTTTTATTTTGAGTTATGTTTCGTATTTATTTATTTAGTCTGAAATGAAATCTTTCCTTCCTACTTTACCAGGCTTAGGACTGTAAACTAAGAGTTTTTTTAATATCTACTTGTCATAAAAAACTGACATAAAATCAAAAAAGTTGAAAAATAATTTATTATTGTCGACGGAAGTACAAATTTTACTATATTTAAAAATATTATCATACACTCTTAAATCACCTCAATCTTTATTAAAATAAAAACCCTTTATCTGGAAGAAAGTAATTCAAAATAAATAATCCTCTTTATCATTATTACGTAATAAACTTCCTAATTATGATAGAAATAAAGAACAAATTTGTATCAATGAAATATTAGGTATGCCTAAAATTACGTTTCAATACGGGCTCGGTCGGAAGTATTCGGGAGGCGCCATAACCCTTCGGATAACTTCATATTCCGGCGGGCGGTCGAATGAACTACTACGCCGCCGCGCCGTACTGGGTGTGACGTCATACCCGATGCGGCCAGTGTTCTGCGTGCGCGTAGCTCGACATTGTACCTATCGGGTACGAACCGGGTCTCTGCTGTACGTACCCGGTCTGCGTACTGGGTTTTTATACCTGTACCAGTATATACGCACCATCCCTATTGCTGAAATTAAAAAATCGACGTCAAACAAACATGTCAGTCACACATAATGGCGGTGGATGTAATGCTTTTTGTGGGTTGTTTAATCCGGTAAAGTGTTTTGGGAAAGTGATCGAATGGGCCTGCATGTCATGTTAAACTCAACAAAACGTCGATACGCAATTCCAACAGGCCAAAAGTCAGCAGCCATAAATAGATCTAACTTTTCTTTAGGGACAAAAACTTTGAAGGAATTGTATTCTTTTTCCAATCTCATGTTCATCTTCTCAACGGTGACACTTAAGTTCGACTTACTTCTTACATATTTAGTGATGTCACCCACGGACACATCTTTTGCCACGTTATAAATATAAATTGGTACCTTTATTTCGGCCGCCTTGAAGTTCATATTTATATCTGCTACCGCTTTGCCTCTGAATCCAGCAAAACGGTTTCTATATTTTCGCCTTTGGACCGTAATCCAGTCATCACTCTGTTTGTCACGCTTCCATTCACCATCCTTCACTATGTCCGCCAATGTCTTATTTACACACTCCGTCGAAGGTTTACCAAGCTCCTTATCTATGTGTCTCGAGCTGCCGGTTGACCGGCGTGTTATCGGCTGAGTTGGATGATTCATCGGATCGCTCGACGTGCGCGTGAACTCGGAAACAACACTTATCGAATCAAGAGGATTATGACACCTCTCATCGTGTTTAGCGTAAGGTTTAAAATTGCTCGTAATTGAGGTGTCATCACCAGTTTGTGTAGGTAGCGGCCATTGTGTGTTTGTTGCACTTGATTCAGTAACACCCTTAGATGTAACTTTATTTTCCACAATTCCACAGTATATTTTTTCTGGCGAAGACCCTATCAGACTTTGGTTGTACACTTCTACCTCACCCTGGTGAGATCCCAGAGGATCATCGGCAACTTCAATACTCTCCTTTTGGCGTGCTTCACGTCGAGTGTTTATATTGCATTCATACGTGTTGGTTGGGAAAGTATGCTTCAACAACTCTATCTCACATTTTAATACATCTAACTGTTCAGTTGTAACCAACTGTTCTTTGATACGACTGATATCTTGCTGCATAACCAATAGATCCTTCAATATCTTCGTTACATCCACATGATCAAAAAGAATTGGGGGCAATTTTTGAAGCTCGTGGGCGACAAAAATTGGTATTTCCTCAGGATCTGTTTCCTTCAGAGTACAAATAATGTCATCTATATTTCTGAGCGTTTTCCCATCTCTTTTCCTGATTTTCTTCTGCTTTTTAATTGTTGGTATGGATTCAAAAAGCAGATTCTTAGCTACCAGTATATCATTTTCAGAGAAAGCAGAGACGCATATTCGACTAATACTTTCTTCGTCCATCACATCTAATTTATTGTTCACAAAAGCTAGTACTTCATTAATGACGATATTGCACTTTGAACATTTCACACGGTTGGAGGCCATAATCGCTTACGCGCCGTGCGCATGAACTTATGCCAGCTAGTGACGCAGCAAACAGAACATAATTGAACAATAATGACGTAAATTGTACGTGTATCCAAATCTTTACTATTTTATTATTCTGGTCACACTGTAATTTAAGTCACGCTCCTTTTGACGTTGACGTATTGTCAAATTTTAGCTGATAAATATTTGCCGGGTAGATTTATAGGTTATATTCAGTTTCTATTGGTTCTAATTGTTTTCCAAAATTTTGTTGTTTTCTGTGCTTTGTATGTGTGTGTTGATTTTAAATTCAAACGACTACATATTAAGTGTTGTTTCGGTGAATAACATGTGATTATTGATGGTTTATACAGTCACCCGATATTGTCTTCAACAGGTTTGTTGTTATACTGTACAACTTTGGTCCATTTCACGTTCTCTGCTCGATTATAATGCATTGCTTACGATTTTTTAGGTAATCCTTAAATATTTCTAACGGCATTCCACGCACACCGACACTTTCCAGCTTCATGATAAGTTTGGGAACAGAGACCGTGTGAAAAGCCTTCGAAAGGTCGAGGAATATACCTAGGCATTTCGATTTTTTATCTAGATTTGAGGCCACCTGTTGCGTGGAGTCCAGTACTGCATCATCTGTAGATAGACTTGTTCGAAAGCCGTATTGGTTGTTAGCAATGAGTTGGTGTTTGTCGAGAAATTTCCGTAGAGTGTTATTTAGGATTTTTTCGAGGACTTTAGAGAGCGCAGGTAGGACCGATATCGGTCTGTAGTTATTAACACAATCTCTGTTCCCTCTCTTGTATATTGGATGGACCACAGCTTTTTTAAAGGCCTCCGGAAAGACACCCTCTTGTAGGCAACGATTAAATAGGTAAGTAATTGGTGGAACCAGTACATGTCGACAGCTTTTCAATACATGTGATGATATACCGTCCCAGCCGACTGCACAGTCAGAACGTAGTTGTAAGATTAGGGAATCAACATCAGCTTCGTCTACTTCCAGGATGGTAAGAGAGGTCACAGGTGAGTATCGGGTGTCCGTAGGTGGGAGTGACAGATGGCCACCATCCGGTGATGATTCAGTGTCATTCGTTATTTTTGAAGCCAAATTTTTGCCAATGTTGGCAAAAAATTGGCCTGCCTCATTTATCGCCGATTTTGGGTTGTCTCGAATTGTGAGTAGCTGCAATGGGCTAAGGTTTGATTTATGGGTATTGGTTATTTGTTTGATTGTTTTCCATAGGGCTTTGGGATTATTTTGGTATACCATTAGACTGTTCAAAAAAATTTACAATTGATAATAAATTTTGCTTCTATGATTAGATCTTACATCTTTCAGTTACACACATAAATACTTTACATTTACTGTACTTTTGATGATTGTTCGAGTTAACGACCCTTCGATCAAATGTACCATCGAAGAAAAGACCCGCCGAGGAAACGATCCTTCGAGGTATTGATCTTTCGAGGTAACGAACCATCGGTTAAGTGTACCGTCGAGCTAGAGACATCGAGGTAATGACCATCGAGGTAACGTCATTCGAACTTTCTTTATTTTTTTTTATGTCAGTTTTACGGCTCTGGCTTCTTCGGCCTTATGAGCCTTCCGTAAAGTATATTATTATTTCATTTATTTTCGTCATGTCAAGTAAAGTCCGTAACAGTCAAGTCATACGTAGTCCTTGTCGTACCTCAGTAAAGCAGTGAAGATTTTACTAGAGGCTTATATGGAGTTTTAGATTCAACTCAGAAAAGCGCAATTCACGGCAATATGGCACTTTCCTCCACTTGTGTAGGTACGTTGTCCATGATGTTATGTCTAAAAATCCACCATATTTCCACATAAAATCTTGAACTTACACCAGTTTTTGAAAATGAAACAATGCCCTGATGCGTCTTTCTCCGCGTTGGCGCCATAACTCTCATTCGAACTAGAGTATCAAACTCGCCAGCGGCATGCATCACTAATTCAATCGGAGTATTTGAAGGTTGGGGCAACATTAACACCTCATTGATCAATTAATAATTAACTTTTCGGATCAAAGAGACGAGACTACTCCCTACAATTACCTCATGCTAGCCACACACTGAAATAAATCTCTTCAAGAGTTTTATGCTAATTTTGTTAATTTATTCAGCACTATCTATCATGTCACCTTGCACGAACGTGTTGAAACAACAGTCGATAATATGCGACAATTAACCAGGCAAGCAATCGTTTGTGCTCTAAAAGAGCAGTTTGGTTCTCGTATCCGCTTGCGTGCGAAGAGGGACTGTGGTCCCTTTTTGCAATTTTCCTTAGTATGCGAAAAGGTACTGCGGTCCCTCTTCATCCATCGCGATTCATACCTCAAGATTTTAGTTTTATTTCGCTCTAACAACCCCTTTATTCCTATTTGATCTCTTTCTATTCGAATCTATGAATATTTTTCTATGCTCAAAATGAAACAACACTTCAATAATGAAACGGAAACGTTCTAAAAAAATATATGAATATCAGTTGCGTTTACTCGTCGTCGTGCGCCAGCGCTCGGACTTTTGTAATAGATATTTTAAGGGTTATTAGTGGATTCTTGTTATTATTTTATTTTTATTTTGTAAATCTTTAAATAAATATTGTGTAAAAGTGTAGTTTGTGGCCTGGAGCAACGGAATTTTCAAATACTGGTAAGTTTTTCAAAGCATCTCTAGTCTTACTAGGCATATATCAAAATACTATCGTAATTTGTAGTAAAACTATGCAAATTCTGTACAAAACGTAATATTTATCTCGAAAACTATTGATTCAAAAACGTTTATCAATAAAAACATAAACAAAATATATTTAATTTAAGTCACGATTCGAACTTTTTTTCATATGACGTAAATTTGTAAACAAAAAAATGGCCGCCAACTTAAAGTGAAGGTAAGGCGGAGTACACATATCATGGAACTTAAATATTTTATTAAGTATAACATAAAAAAAGATGAAAGTTTTAGTTATTGTATTTATACATTCATGATTACCTTTGGCTTCGAGTATTTCAAGTACTGAATTTAAAACTGTTTATTGACTTTTTTATATTATTACGTTCTTGTTTTTGCCTTTGTTTTTACACTTTTGCTTTGCCGTTATTTTTATTAAACAACATAAAAAATATATATTTCGAAATGTAATTTTATATATTTATCTAAATAAATAAATAAGGTGATATTCTATTTATAATAATTGTTCAATAAAAACTTGTAAGTTTTTTCCAATTATTTGTCGTATATGTATGCACGGCCTTATAGTAACGGTTTTTTCTGAGAATTCTCCCATTTGTAGATTAAATGTACTTGTAACTTTTTTTGAGAGTTACGGAATTAGAAATGAGGTATACCATTGGAAAGATAATTTCTTAAAGGTAATAACTGTGAATAAATTGTTTTGTTTACTTAATATTTACCTCATACAAAAGATTCCGAAACGCTGCGCGCGTTGTGCGTAAAAGGTAGTTTCTGCAATCAATCCTCTATAATTTCGTCACTATTACAGCTGTTGAGGTGAATTTTGCAATAAAGCTACCCTATTAATATACCTTTTAGGCAATAACAATATTTTTAGTGTACATGCCACGATGTTGGCTCAAAAAAATATTTTGTTAGTTAAAAAAAATAATTTCGTCGTCATAATTTTATGGAATTTAAAATGTCTGTAAATAAATATTTTTATATAACAGGGCATTTGTTTTTATTATTTTTATATAAAAGAGGGCTCTCTTTACTGTTTAAAATAATAAAATATATAGGGTATTGCTTTAATTTTCAAAATATAACCTTTTTAACTTGAAATATATCTATTTTTACCTATTGGTGAAGTTTAGAGTTACGTCAATAAACATAGAAACAAACGATATGAATAATTCTGACACCACAAAATAGCCCTATTCACAAACTATAATAAAAACATCACTTCAGATCTCAAATTGCATCCCAAACTAATAAATCTCAGTTTTTATTTGACTCGGCACCAGCACTTAGCGGACGACGTCATCTGTGCGCATACAACGGTTTTTTTGTCGCTCAGCGGATCACGCAAGCGGGTATACGATGCATGCGTCCTGATAGTGTTGAAACAGCATTGGAAATCGTACAGGAATGATGACTATGATTTATTTGCAAAATCGTAACAGGTTATGTCTACACAGAGGCAGAATGCCCGAAGTAGGTACAACAGTTGAGAGAGCGACAGCGATAGCGATGAGAAAATGGTTCACTACCTTCAATAGCGTCCCGACTTCGATGCTCGAAGCTGCCGACTTCAAAAGGCGACCCGATTATTCAAAATCCATTTATTATAGTACATCATGTGATTATAATAACAAGATAATGATAATCTATCGAGATACTTGATATAAAACGATTTATTGTGTCCTTTATTAACAGAACAAGAGAGCACTCACTGTGTGACAGAGAAGATTACATTACTCTGAATGGAGTTATCTGGCAACTATACCTGTGTTGCAGATATGCTCGAAGGTGGCAGAATTCACTATTACCAATATCAATTATCACATAGAGGGATAACTCCTTAAGATTAGTCAGACAGATAGCTTATGTAAAATATTAAAATTTAAAGAATAAATTCTAGAACTACCCATAGAGGTTTGTCTTGTCCCACTGACAGAGGTAATTCGGTGGTCAAATCTCGGAAAATCAACATGAGTTCCAGCTATGTAGGGTTCTCGTTTATCCAGGTCGCGCAAGTTTTACTGTAACACTATTTGCGCCTAGCGCATCGAGAACAATTAATTTAGCCATAGTTTATGGTCGACAGATTTTACTAGTCTATGGCTTACGATATCTGTGGCGTATATAGTGCTGCCCTCGTCGATCCATTGCTGAATAGGGATGAGATATACCTGCAACTTTCTATACCCGGCCTCAAAGGTATGGGTATGGCTATATACCCGGTACTTAAACCCAGTATCAAAATACCTACGGGTATATATGATCAGACCTAGTTTTAGCGGTCGCCTGTTGGAGACAACTTGAAACAGACTGTATATAACACACATTTATTTAAAATAAGGTTAAAACGTTTCCTAATTAAAAAATGTTATTACTCTGTGACTGATTTTGTAAATGACAATTGAGAAATATTGACCATTGTAATGATTACGCGTAGATTTATTTATGTGTGTTGACTGTTTTTAATGTTTTATATTTTTATTCTATTATTATTGTTTATTATAATATTCTATTATTTTATTTGTACCTGACCTATGTTAATGTAATTCATATATTTAATTTTAATTAGTGCACTTATTTGTAATCACGATTCAGATACAATGTAAATTGTTTTATGAATAAATAAATGAATAAATGAAATGACTCGATCGAACGACCATTAGATGACTTTTTTTTAATGAAAAGCAGGAGGGTAAAGTTTTTTATTTTGAGTTATGTTTCGTATTTATTTATTTAGTCTGAAATGAAATCTTTCCTTCCTACTTTACCAGGCTTAGGACTGTAAACTAAGAGTTTTTTTAATATCTACTTGTCATAAAAAACTGACATAAAATCAAAAAAGTTGAAAAATAATTTATTATTGTCGACGGAAGTACAAATTTTACTATATTTAAAAATATTATCATACACTCTTAAATCACCTCAATCTTTATTAAAATAAAAACCCTTTATCTGGAAGAAAGTAATTCAAAATAAATAATCCTCTTTATCATTATTACGTAATAAACTTCCTAATTATGATAGAAATAAAGAACAAATTTGTATCAATGAAATATTAGGTATGCCTAAAATTACGTTTCAATACGGGCTCGGTCGGAAGTATTCGGGAGGCGCCATAACCCTTCGGATAACTTCATATTCCGGCGGGCGGTCGAATGAACTACTACGCCGCCGCGCCGTACTGGGTGTGACGTCATACCCGATGCGGCCAGTGTTCTGCGTGCGCGTAGCTCGACATTGTACCTATCGGGTACGAACCGGGTCTCTGCTGTACGTACCCGGTCTGCGTACTGGGTTTTTATACCTGTACCAGTATATACGCACCATCCCTATTGCTGAAATTAAAAAATCGACGTCAAACAAACATGTCAGTCACACATAATGGCGGTGGATGTAATGCTTTTTGTGGGTTGTTTAATCCGGTAAAGTGTTTTGGGAAAGTGATCGAATGGGCCTGCATGTCCGTGACATATTGTGTCGAAGTCATTTTAATAGTGAAAAGACATATTACAGTGGGGTTGATCGGTCGTGGCGACAAGTATGGAGGTCGAGTACATCACTGTACATCGCTTCGGCGTTTTTATTGAATTAGTGGTCGGTGTGTGCAGCAGTTTGGTGCCGACAGCCGGAGCGCAGCATGGGGGCGCAGCAGGCGAAGGAGCGCGGCACGGCCAGCGGCGCATCCATGCGTTCAGCGCGCAGCAAGCCAAGGGTGCCTAAAGACCCCCGCACGCTTGGATCCAACATATTTACGGAACACAGCGGTGAGTACCTGCCCTGTGTTCAGTCTGCTGTTCGCATTTTATTTCTTCAGTATTATTATTTAGAAAGCTCCTCACATAATTTATGTTTTAGTAAGTAATGCAAAGCCAGCTCATATTAGTTATTAGGTTGTAAGTACAATTTACTTACTACTCTTTAATTTATTCGGGCAATGCTGATCACCAACCTGTTGGAACCACCAAGTGCTCTGTTCGCCAAGCCATGAGTGCTGAGTGTAAATGGGCATGTCACTGTTCTGCTGATACATGATTACATACCTAATTGAGAGGTGCATACGGTGTGCACTCGTTGAAAGTGATCTTGTTTGCCTGCAGGAAGTACTAACAAATTCATTCATACTATAGAAAAACCTTTTCTTGATATGAATATGTTAAATCAATGTAATGTATACAAGCTATCCAAAAAAAATATTTGCACGTCTCTGTAGACAAAATGTGTGAACTTGAACCTTATGTAAACATCTTACGTACCATGTTTTTAAGCGAAATAATTACTTACTTGGCATTTGATAGAGGTTTCAGTATTACATATAATCCTAGATTACCAAACTTATCGTTACTTGTACACTAACCACAATTATAATCAAAAACATCAATCACAACAACAATATGAACTTAATTTTATTTATGGCAATGTGCTGTTACTTTCAGCAATTTTGCCATTGTCATGTAGGCTACACATGGCATAATCCAGGAATATGTTTTATATTTATAACAAACACTAAATTATGGTATGATTTTGATACCTGGAACAAAAACAAACATAAATCATTGTTAGTTATTTATATATATTTACTTCAATTAAATACATTCCTATAAATGTCTTAGAATTTTATTTTGTTAGTTGATATAAATGTAATAAATGCCCTAATCATTTCAGAATCAGGGAAAAGTGAAAGGTGGTGATGAAAATTCACAGGTTGCTGAATTTTTAATTTTGTAATAATTTGTTCTAATGCTAAAGTGTTTTATAATTGGGCAACTTAGGAAGGGTGCCATCATCCAAGCCAGACTCGCATTGGGAATGGTCATATACCATGATCTTGTGCAAGAACACTGAAGTGCAACAAAATCCAAGCCCGATTCTAGATATTACTGAAGTGACAGTTTTGCAGACTTTTAAATTCATAAAACCATGGCTTAGTTGGATTGTTAGGTTAAATAGATTCATATTTGCACCCCTTAGTTTTACTAGTCACAACCCAGGAGCACTGCCTGGAATCAAAAACATCAGTCTTCATACTATCCAGCATATCATAGTTTTGCTCAGAATGATGCTTCATATCTGAAGAATGAAAGTGAACAGCGGCTTTTACAGCCTCGTCTGAATATATGTCACCACTTATACCCACATAAGCCGGAATCCATACATATTTTATTTGCAATTACATTAAAACTACATAAAAGTATATGGTATGATGGGACAAGATTATTTAAGTGAATATCTTGAAAGTGTAAGCCACATTAAATAAGTAAATACAGATTGGAATGGTTTATTGGCCACAGGTGGCCTTTGTTCCAAATGGGATATGAATTAATATTTACCTAATTTGCTAACCTAAAAGTTTAGTAAGTAAATAAGTATTGTATGTTGTCTTCTAATCCAAAACTAAATATTTATGAGCATAGCATAAACTTGAGAGGTCACAACTCGAAAGACTAATGAAATAAAATTATAATGTTAGTTAAAAAGCTGTGGCACAGTAATGCACAATTGGGGAACTAACGCTATGTGATCTTTTTTATCTGATATTGTTAGGACAAGAGATTTACTATGGTTCAATATAATTCCTATAGGGGTTAGAAACCTACAGTTGTTTAATTGTAATTGGTATTAGGTATGAACAGTAACTGATAATTCTGTGGTGCTTGTGACATTGTACTGATTAGGCCAATCTAGTCATGATAACATTTTATGCATTACTTTCCCATAAAAACCAAGCAATGTACCGATATATGTAGCTGTTCACTGTTAAATTACACATATCAGATGTACTTTATTTACTGAATGATACACTCTTGGATTCAAATGCTTTTATTGTCATCACACTAATATTATAAAGGCAAAAGTGTGTGAGTGTGTATGTTTGTTGCTTCTTCACGTCTAAACGGATGGATGATTTTAATAAAATTTGGTATGGAGTTAGCTGGCACCCTGGATTAACCCATTTGCCATAATGTATAAAGTTTAATGCGGATATAACTGCGGGGTACAGCCACTATAATATAAGAATGAATTAAGCTGTACAAATAAGTCTCACATGTGTGTCAAGAGCACATATATAACATGAGATGACATAGGTCTGCACTAAAACCTGCTCTACCAAGTAAATGGTTTTAATATGGGATTTAGCAGCTTAATTATAAATAACGCTGAAGAAGTAATTTAATTTTTGTAGAAATTCTATAGAAAATGTAAACTACATTGATACTCCTTTACCCCTTCTAAGAATCCATCTTGTGTTGTATAATATGGAAACCTTCACCATTCCCTGACATGCTTTGGACTGGTTTTTATCATAGGCATCTGTTTCATCATCCAAACCAAGTAATTTTCATACTGAATACAATAGGTACTTTGTATTTATGTCCTTATTTATATATTTGACTCTGTACTGGGTGTGGTTGCTTAACCCTTAAAGTATGTACATAGCCCCAAGTATATCTCATTAAATGTTCTTTATATTATTTTCACATGAAAATGATATAAGAGATTGAATTGACCCTTGTATCCCAGAGAGGCAGAGCAGTTAATATGATCCTAACTCAAACAACTGTTGCCTTTACTCTCAAAACAGTCACCATAGCCTAGTTGGTAGTGCTCCTGCCTACGAAGCTTGTGATCCTGGGTTTAAATCCCGGTAAGTGCAAATATTTGTGTGATGAGCATGAATATTTGTTTCTGAGTCATGGATGTTTTCTATGTATATAAAGTATTTATCTATCTATATACGTATGTATATTGTCGTCTGGTACCCATAGTAAAAAAGCTTTGCTTAGTTTGGGGCTAGGATGATCTGTATGACATTGTCCCTAGATATTATTATTGTATAAAACACTTAACATGATATTGAGAATATCCAAGAGTGGATGAAAAAATACATAAAAAATACATATTATATTGATTCAAACATAGGCTTCTAATATACATAATTAATTTGGTTAGGTAATTCTGATTACTTAGTTATTATTTGGGCAGTAGTTACCCTTGCCAGAGTTGACTAAGCCGCCCAGAAGGCATCTGATGTGGCTTATTGACTGTTGCCTAATGACTACAACTGGCAACACCGGCTTAAAATACCCTCCAAAGCTCACCGATGCTCAGACATTAAACCATTTTGGACTCATCTGAAAAACTTACCCGGTGCCTTGCACGTTAGCTCACCAATCTCTTACAGTTTGTCGAAAGCAATTGGTTGTGTATGCCTCACACAGTGTTAGCTAATACATTAGCATAATATTAATACATTTGATAGTGTACATAGAGGCCTTCTGGCTAGGTGCAATCTCTTCCAGGCAAGCATTGGATGGACCAGGATTAAAGAGAATATAGTCTAATCTTTATTCCAATAAAATAAATAAATAAAATAAAAAAGGTTTTTATTCACTTAGACTTTAAAAAAGCGCTTGTAAATAGTCAGAACATGTTTGTAGTAATATAGTTGTATACATTAGATATTATTTCTAGTAACATAGATATTTAGGTACATATTGTATGGAAACATTTATAAAATTTATTTTATTACAGCAATGATATTTAGCTAGCTCTTATCAAGTTATTGTCAAGAGATTATGTTTAATTATCTAGTTTAAGTCTAATATTTTTACTACATATTGTCAATGGTTCTGTCTATATTAAAGGTATTATTATTATGACGGACCTTGTGTTAATAACGACGGTCGCGCTTTAATGCTACCACCGGATCCAATGCGCCCAACTGAGAAGACCCAGCGAAACAAACTCAGTGGGTTCATCTACTACCGGTTTCAACACGACCCAGTTGAGACGGTCCGGCGAAACATACTCAAGCGGGCATGAACACGGGATTTGGTCCAATTAGAGTAATTATTTAGTAGGAAAACACAATATATGCTCGATCGGTTGTCTGAATGCTTATTATTTTAGATTATATTTATGTATACAATAGAAAAACTTCGAAACAATAACATTATTCATTTTGAGACAGAGTCAATAATTTTAAATTAAGTATATGATAGCAATCATTTACAGATAGTTCACATAACACAGCAGATCAGTCATGTCTATATGGCTACAAGATCTCCAGCAATGTGCAGGTAGGAAGTGAGAGCCAGACGTCTTTGTCATCGATGTACTCTTTAGTGGTGTAATAACCCCTAGCCATAAGAATATGTTTAATATGTGTTTTAAAACTTGTGTCAGGCAGATCAGTAATTTGAGTAGGAAGCTTGTTATAAAACCTAATACAATTTCCTAAAAATGATTTTGGTTTTGCTTACTCTAAAGCCTGGCATGGCTAGTTTATTTTTATTCCTAGTATTTATATTATGCAGTTCACTTTTCTTTTTATAATTATGAATATTTTTTCTAACAAACATTATATTCTGATATATATATTCCGATGGCACAGTAAGTATATTTATTTCTTTAAACAAATTTCGCAAAGAATCGCGACTGCCTAAACCATAAATGGCTCTGACTGCTCTTTTCTGCAATACAAAAATAGTACCTATGTCAGCCGCCGAACCCCACAGCAGAATGCCATACGACATAATGCTATGAAAGTACGCGAAATACACTAATCTAGCAGTTTGTTCATCTGACAATTGCCTTATTTTCCAGACAGCATAGGAAGCCGAACTTAATTTACCTGCTAACTTTTCAATCGGAGGACCCCATTGCAATTTTGAATCAAGTACAATTGAATTTGAAGCAATACATTGCATAGATCAGTGGGTGCACCCTTGTGGTGGCTAGCTTAATTGCTATTCATATGTTTTAAAGTGTTCATTTTAAAGCATTATATTCTTTTTGTCACACAATGCACTTAGATTAGATGAAAATGTATATAATTATAGTATGGGTATACTATACCCCTAGTTAGATATATTCCTTAAGGTAGGTTATTGCTACATTGAATAAACTTGATAAATGTAATGAACTAATATATGAACAATACTATATAACTCTTAAGTAATCCCTTCAAAATATTAAACTTTGAAATACCCTGGGAAAAGAAACTACAAAAGAAATGTAATAGATGAAAATGAAAAAATGAAAAATGAAAAAATGTTTATTCACAAGTAACATACTTCTTTACATTTATAATATACTTCTGCCAAACTGCATAGCAGTTTGTTGGCAGATGAAGCTCCCTTTATCCAATTTTAATACATCAATTGTTTACTTAGGCACTATTTACAGATATAATGTCATTTTCTACACAATTTAAAAGAAACTTTTGAACTTTGTTCTTGAACATGTTTTGAGTCAGGTTTACATTATTAATAAGAGCTAGGGGAAATTTATTATAAAGTTTAGGGACCACATAACTTCTGTGTCTTTTACCAAAATAGTTGGTATACGTGGGGATCTTAAATATATTATTTGTTCTACTGGGCCTTGTACGTGATATCCGGATCTTAAATTCATCGCTACAGAACTGTTCAACAGCTATTAGTAGCTGGACTTTCTCATGGACTGGAAGCATTTTACATTTTAGAAATAAATGTTCATAATCTGTATTTCTACAAAGGCGTTTTGTATTTTTGTCAACTAAAAATTTCATAAATCTTATCTGTAACGATTTCAATTTATCCAAATAGGTTTTGAATGTACGACCATAACTCGCCAGTCCATAAGAAAGCAGCGAGTCTACCAGTGCATAGTAGACTAAATACATGGTCGCCCTGTCCAATATGCTACTCAGGTGATGGAATTTTACAAGTACTGACCTTAGTTTATTACATAAAACTGTAATATGTGTTTTCCACGAGAAACTACTGTCTATGACCAGGCCGAGATACTTGTACTCCCCCACCACCTCAACCCTTTCGCAGGTACATGAAACAGAACCTCTGTGCAAACATTCATAGCCGTGACCAATTATGCATGGTTCACGAGTTCTAACTTTATGATATGGAGAGTGAATATGCATACATTTGGTTTTATTTAAATTAATAATAATACCATTATCGTGCGCCCATTTTATGATATTTGTTAGATCTTCCTGAATATTGTTTTCTATTACATTTAAATCTTTATCCATATATAATAAACAAGTGTCGTCCGCATACATGTAGATACGACAGTTTTTAACGACATTGCACATGCTATTAACGTGCATTATGTATCCGATGGGGCCGAATACTGAGCCGGTCGGCACGCCACAGCTGATATGTGAGTGGTCACCCCTCACACCATCGACGACAGTGTGCAGCGTTCTACCAGTAAGATAAGCGCGGAGCCACTTATTTAGTGGACCCGAGACCCCACATTCCTCCATGGCTTGAAGGAGTTGATGGTGTTCAAGGGTATCAAACGCTTTTTTAAAATCTATGAACACCACCACCACCCGCTTGCGCTGGTCCAGACCCTCGTTGACGTCATCAGTGAAACGCCCCAAGACCGTTCCCGTACTCCGCCCCGCCCGGAACCCATGTTGCACGTCGGACAAAATATTATAAGATTCTAAGAAACTATTTATTTGACTAACAATGTATTTTTCCACTATTTTGTTAATAATCGATAAAATTGCAATTGGTCTATAATTAGAGTAAACACTATGCGAACCCTGTTTAAATATAGGTCTTATTAACGCTGCTTTGAGTTTATCAGGGTATATTGCCTTTTCCACACATAGATTAATAAATAACGCAATCACGGGGCTAATCCTATTTTTAATTAATTTGATGTCTTTTATTCTAATTGTGTCTATTCCTGGGGATTTGTCACAACTTAAGTTGTTAATAATTTTTAGGACATCAATTGACTGAGCTTTTTGAAATCTTAAAGATACGTTACTGCATAGTACATAGCTAGATCTATCAAGAAACTTATCACTACATATATGTTTTATATCTAATATTTCTTTGGTAAAAGAGTCAGAAAACTTATTACATATATTTATTGTACTATCTGTTTTTCCTAAATATTTTAAAATTATCTGATCCACCCCTTTTTTGTCATGTCCCGTCCATGCGTTAATCTTGGCCCAAATCTTTTTTACATTTTTATTACATTTTAATATTTCTTGTTTTTGGTAATTGTTTTTTGCTCTATTTATATATTTGTTAACCTTATTTCTATACCTGTTATACTGTAGTCTTAAATTCATATCGTTCGGTTTATTTTTCCACGATCTAAATAATCTATCCCTAATATTAATCATATTCTTTAGTTTAGTTGAGATCCATGGTTTACATTTTCTGTTTTTGCTTACATACAAATTAGTTGTAGCATCATCGTAAGATTTAGAAAATATTGCACACAATTTATCATATAAATGTATAGGACACTTACAGTTCATAAGCTCTTCCCATGATTCTTCCTGCAATATAACAGACAACTTCTTATCACTTATTACCGTACGGCGAGACTTACCACTATCTGAGCAGTTCATGTGATTGGCTATACTTAAACCAATGAGATAGTGATCCGAAATCTTACACGTTAAAACATACGCGGAAACTGGACATTGGGTTCGAACCCATGCGTGGTCGATGCACGTCCGTGTCACTACGCCACCGCACACTTCCTCTCGCGTTACGTCACTGATCGCGCACTCCATACCTATTTCACACAGTTTGTTAGTATACCGGCTGCGCACGCTGCTAGAACCGGTTTCACACAGTAAGTCTACGTTCGTATCGCCCATTAAAATTAATTCGGAACTATCGGGTATTCTGGACAACAGCTGATGAATCTCTTCTACAAATCCGTGCTTATTTGTTTTCGGTGGCCTATATATAATAAATAAATGGACGGTTCTTCTACCGTCTCGAAACAGCTGGCCGTGTATTACTTCTGCGTGATTAGCATGTATTACGTTCGCAGTGAAATTGAGCTTGTTTTTGACATATAATAGCACTCCGCCTCCCCTATTTGTTTCTCTTGTAGTTATATAGGTGTCATAACCTGATAACTGGTATAAAGGTAATTCCTGTTTTTTTATATTTATTTCCGTTAACGCAACAAAATCTAAATTTTCCAAACTGTCATGAATAAGAACCTGAAGTTGGTTGAAATTCTTTCGTAACGATCTAATGTTTAAATGAATAAGGTTCAAATCAGAATTATGTTTCTTAAGTTTTCCTTGCCAGATATTTATATCGGTATATTTGTTGTAGTTAGAAGTATTTTTTATGTCTAAGGTTTTGTCTTCGAATTTTATAAAATTAGTTAATCAGAGTGAGTAAGCACACATATACACAAACAGCCGCCATTACTCATGGTTAGAGTACACGTTGATATCGTTTAGTGTGCGGAGTACTCTTATTTTAGCATCCTTTGGGTCATCTTTCTTTATCAGGACTCTGCCGTTATGAACCCAGATATATTTATATGTTGGTTTAAGCTCGTTCTTTGCAGTCCAGAGCAAATTGCGCATATACTTAGTTAGGTCCTCGTTGACGTAGACTCGTTGCTTGTTTCCATTATCATACACATCCTCATTAGTTAAATGATGTGTTTTTCTTGTTGCAAGCCACTGGTCCCGAGCGGAACGTGTCCTAAGTGTGATGACCACTGGTCGCGGCTTTTTCTCGCGCTGCTCGTTTGCGGCGAATGTACTGGGTTTACCCACATCACCTACCCGCTTCGCCTCACTAATCTTTGAACTGTCCACTCCTAATTTATTCGCTAACGTTTTAATTGTTTGCTCCAAGTCCTCGTTGTCATGTTCTTCAAATCCAATTAGTTCTACATTCTTCTCTTTTTCTTTATTTTCTAAGTAGGCTATCCTTTCTTCCAGGGCTTTGTTGCTAGTCTCCAGGTGAGTATTTCGGTGTTCCAGGGCTTTAAATTTCTTTTGATTTGTCTCCTTTTCCTCCATTAATTCTTGGTATTTTTCGGCGTAGAAGCTTATATCTTCTGACATACCCTCCAACGTCTTTTTCATTTTAAAAACAATGCTTAGTTTTTCATTTACCTCTGCCAGTATTTTTTCTGGGGTGGTTTTTGACATGTCGACTACGATAGATGTACTTGTCGACGGCATCATTTGGCACTCATCACATATCCCCCCATCACCAAATGCTTTTATTTTCGCTGAGCACTTTTTATGAAACGTACCTCCACATGGGCCATTGCACCGTGAAATACTATCTCCTTTGACTCTTGCCAGAGACAGTTTACACAATTTACATTGCACCATGTTTACTGTGCTGTTTAAACTATCGCTTGACAACACTCGTAATACGCGCGTACACTAATTAGCACCGATTACGCGTTCGCACGTTGGGAGCGCACGGACGAAACGGAAGAAAATGTAGGTATATTTTGATCTAAAAGATGTAATGTATTTTGTGTCTTCCTTTTGTGTTCTGTGAAACCATTGTGCTGACGTGCTGACAGTTTAATAAGAACTATTTGTGTATTTATTTTTATTAATTTATGGAACAGCTCGAATTGACACCATCCTCCATAATATTATGTTATGATGGTCTTTATCTGTGTACAGTGAAGCAAGGCATTTAAGGACTATGTCAAAGGAGATATGCTTGATAACTAATTTGCAATGATATTCTAATTTAATTAGCTTGCACATTATTAATTAATGTTATAGCAAACATACTTTTGTATTAAATGTTAACAACAGTAGGACAGGTGTCTAATTAGATTTGTGTTGATTTAAATTAAAATTAGGCTCTGTATATTCAACATCAGCTGGTCCTTAATTGTGTTGTCTGACTGTACCTACTCAGTAGTGCTATTAATATATTCACTGAATGATACAAACTATCCAAGTTTAGTTTTAATCAATTCCTGCAATGCAAAGTGTATCTTATCATATAATAGGGAAATCATTAATCTAATTGACTGTTGGGAATTGAACCTGCATAACCTAACCATCCATTGGTGTTACTTGTGCTTTTATGCTTTGAACTATACGAGACTTTGAACTAGCAGATTGCATTTCCTAGTTGTATGTTGACACTCATAAGAAGGCTGTACAGCGAATGCAGCAACATTTTTGTTATTTCTATCAGGCACAATTCTTGTAACAATATTATTAATTTTCGTAGTTTTGCTACCTGTATTTGATGACAATGATGACTAAGTAAACAATTTTTTCAATTGCATTTCAAAACTAATAAATAATTAGCAGTAACAGCACAGGTGTATATAGCAACCAACATAGTAGCGAGCTGGCTTGTGTTCTACTGATAGCACTGATAGCACTGTGGTGACAGCTGGGCCGTGCTGATTGCTACGCTCTTAGCCAGCAGGCCTAGTGGCTAACAATTATTCATTTGATCATTAAAATTGTGGCTTGTGTACCAGCTCTGGAATAGATTACTGCTGCTTTTGCGACTGTCTACATGCCTGCTTGTCTCTAACCAATATCCATGACATCATTTTTTAATTTAGTTAAATTTGAATCTTATTGACATCCGATATCTTTCAACTTCTAGCAATTTGTTGTGTCAAGGTGTTTGCATATTGACTAGCACAATTGTTTGTGAGCTAGAGCTGGTAATTTTTTGTGTTTCTTTCATGGATCAGATATTAAAAGTGACAATAAATTGAAAATACGATTAAACAAACCTTTTAAAAGACCCATAATAAAATAAGTAAAGTTTCAGAGAAATTTCATAAACCATAAAGAGATCTAAATATTTGTAGTGAGGAGCTCTCTGATACCTTAACAGATTTTGTTGGTCCGTATGTAAAACATGAATATATATTGTGTTTTGTCAAATTAACTAGTTAAGCAACTTTTCAAGTTTGAACTTAAGCTTAGCTTTATATTCATGACCAATTTTAACAATCTTACTAGTCCTTCCTACTTATATTATAAACGCGAAAGTTAAGTATAGTAGTATATTATTGGGCATTCTATACCACTATCGGCAAGTTGCTCGGCGAGTGCGCCTCGCTGCCGATAGTGGTATAGAATGCCCAATAATTGATAATCGACTCGCCTTTCCACTCGACCGATAAACTCGACCGAGACAGTACATTTTGCTGCGTACTTGATGAGCAACGATGATCATCCATCAACTCTCCGTTTACTTACTCTCTAGTGTATAACTGTATACAACCAATGATCATGCGAGTTTGCTATCGCTCTGAAGGGTGGTACAGAATGCTTAGTAATGAACAATCCACTCGATCAATGACCAGTAACGCAAAAGAGGTTGTGGTAAGTTTATAAATGTTAACGTACTATATACATTCACTCATTTTTAATCGGTTCATTTCCAACAGTAATCATGAAATTTGTAAAACAACCGCAATCGCTGCATGTTGATACAGTCTGCGATGATATTTGTAAGACTAGTTTTCGTCATGGGGAATTATTACCTAACTCAGTACGATGTATCATTTGTGGTCCATCTAATTGTGGAAAAACCAATTTATTAATTGGCCTTCTTATACACGAAAATGGATTAAGATTTGAAAATGTTTATGTTTATTCAAAAACTCTGCACCAACCTAAGTACATTTTCTTAGAAAGAGTTTTGCAACGGGTTCCCGGTATTTCCCTCCAGAAATATCAGGGAAATGAGGAAGTACTAAGCGTTCAGGACGCAAAACCCAACTCCGTGATTATTTTTGATGATGTTGCTTGTGAAAATCAAAATAACATGCGTGATTATTTTGCAATGGGAAGACACAAATGCATAGATTGTTTTTATCTGAACCAAACATATAGTAAAATCCCCAAGCAGTTAGTAAGAGATAATGCGAACTTAATCATACTTTTTAAACAAGATGAAATTAATTTACGGCATATTTATGAAGAACATGTCAACACTGATATGACATGGATTGAATTTCGTGAAATGTGTTCGAAAATATGGAGTGAACCTTTCAATTATGTAGTGATTAATAAGGATTGCTCCAAAAATAAAGGATGTTATAGAAATAAATTTGACACTTTTGTTGTCTTTGATTAAAAATATTTATATTTAAGAGTGTTACCCTCGCGATATTATTATTCTTCAGACATCGCTTAATCAATCACGAACTTTTTGTTACTATGGAAAAATCACTGAAAAGACAAATTGTTGAGGCTGCAGATGCTGTTAAGAAGAAGGTGCGAAAGATGAGAGATGCTGAGCTTAACAATCAGCAAGTACTGGAATCAGTTTTCAAGCCGGTAACAGAACCACTCAACCAAATTGCTAATGTCAGTAAGCAGGCTTGTGTTCCGCATAATATAGAAAATGAAGAAACCGAAGTTCCGTTTATCGATAAAACTTTGCAAAAAGAACCCACAATTAGTAAAGGAACCAATGATAATAACGACAATGAAGACGAATATGAATCTGATATCGAAAGTGACTCTTCGTACAAATCATTAGTTGAAAACAACCAAGGTATTGATTCATCATCCTGGTCACTGTCCTCAGAAGCTCTGACCGATATTCCGTTTGGTGTCAGAAAAGAGGGCGGAAAATTGATGTTAGGTTCTGCTCGTATAACGATCAGTGATGAGTATATCATCGTAGCTGGACGCAAATACCGAAATACGCCTGGTTTAAAACAGTTGCTGTTGAAAAAGAATGTCGATTTAAGCTTGGTTACAGAGAGTGATATGAAACATTATAAGTCGATGCTACTTGACACAAACGCACATCGACGGGACTATGAGCCCAGTAAACCAATCAAAAGTAATAAAGGACAAAAATATTTGCAAATTATTAAGCCTCTATTCCAACTACGAAGTACAATTCAGGACCACCAAACGAAAGGAAAAGGACTACCCTTTACAAAAATGTGGAAGAAAAATGTTGATTTTGTTTATTGGGACGATCCAAATGAATTGGTAGATAGGTTAAAATTACTAATTGCATCTCGAGATGCTGGTAACACAGGATTAGATAATGAAATTATATCTATCATTGAAGAATTGCGTGAAAGTAAAGTTATAAATAAATAAATATTTTAAAATGTGTTTATTTTATTATCAGCTTCTCGATACAATACACCTTAAATATGAACGTAGACAAATTCGGACACTACATTCACAAAAGAATGCGTTTATCAGAGTTATTTGAGTTTAATGAGAACGCATTGTTAAAATTAGAAAACGGAGATTTTGATTTAAAAACATCAAGATTAAGAGGAGTCCGATCTCCAGTAGAAGCAGGCGATGCTGTGAACAAGGATTATGTAGATCGATTGAATGCTAACATGTTAAAAGAATTAAATAACCTGACCGTGAACAAGGATTACGTAGATCGATTGAATGCTAATATGTTAAAAGAATTTAATAACATGATTGGTTCATTGCGCTCTCAAATCATAAAAGACACAAAGGACACAGTTCAGGCTACTTTAAAAGCAAAGATACCTGAGATTTCAACTCATTTGGAAGATAAGTTTTATACCAAAGCAGAGGTAGATAAATTACTACAAAAAACTCCGTAATGGCAAAACAGCAAATTGTTAATGAAATACATAAAGCAGCACGAAGAAATTTCGTTAGACGTCCTGTCATTCTAAAGGGGATCGATGACTTGTGGCAAGCTGATCTGATGGACATGCAAAATCTAAGAAAATATAATAAAGGTCATAATTACATTTTAGTGGTGATTGACTGCTTCTCAAAGTACGCTTGGGCAGAGCCATTAAAATCAAAAAATAAACTTGATGTTACTCATGCATTTAAACGAATACTGATTAACAGCAATCGCAAACCGGTTAATTTACAAACTGATATGGGAACAGAATTTTATAACAACTCATTTCAAACGCTTATGAAGACTTACAATGTTAACCATTACTCAACGTTTTCTACTAAAAAAGCTTCGATCGTAGAGCGACTGATTAAAACTCTTAAAAATAAAATATATAAATATTTTAGTCTGAACGGAAACTATATGTGGTTAGGTATACCGTTAGAGGTTACGTTAAAGATATATAACAACACAAAACATCGTACCATTAAATTTAAACCAATTGAAGTAAATAAATCTTGCGAGTCTGTTATAAAAGAAAATATTAAAAAAGCCTTAAATCATGTAACCGTCCGTAGAAAACCTAAGTTCAAAGTAGGTGACTTTGTTCGTATCAGTAAATACAAACACCATTTTGAAAAAGGTTATACACCTAATTGGTCAACTGAAATATTTACTATAAAAAAAATTAATCATACCATACCAGTAACATATCATATACAAGATCAGCGAAAGCAAGCCATAATGGGAACATTTTACGAGCAAGAACTTCAGAAATCTTACTATCCTGGTATTTATTTGATAGAAAGGGTTTTAAAAAGAAAAGGATCAAAAATGTTTGTGAAATGGTTGGGTCTAAACAACGAAGAAAATAGTTGGATCGAGAAAACTGCAATAGTGGATTAAAATAATTATATAACGATTACTTTTGCATCATTTCTCTCATTACACATTAGACAATGCAAGGAGGTGAACTTGTTAATACCTTAATTAATAATCTACCGTTCGAACTTCATTTACCCGGCTACAATTATTGCGGTCCCGGAACTAAATTGCAGAAACGTTTATTACGAGGTGACCGAGGTGTAAATAAGCTAGACGAAGCTTGTATGCATCACGACATTGCATATGCAAACCATACAGACTTACCCAATCGCCACAAAGCTGATTTGCAACTACTAAATATGGCTAAACAAAGACTTAAATCGAGCGATGCTGGGAAAGGTGAAAAACTTAGTTCATGGTTAGTGAGCAAAGTTATGAAAGCCAAACTGAAATCTGGTTCTGGCATTAAAACGTTTAAAAGTTTCGTGTCAAAAATAAAAGCAAAAATAAAGAAACTGAATCCAAAGGACAGTAAAGCTTTAATTAACGCTGCTTACTCAGCAGCAAAAAAAATAATCCCATGCATTCAGAAAATTCGAGTGCCGCGAGTGATACCCTTACCAAAGACTGGAGGTATTCTACCTTTAATCCCAATTTTTGCGGGTTTATCAGCTTTAGGAACTTTAGCTGGTGGTGCGGCTGGTATTGCAAAAACTGTTAACGATTACAAAGCAGGTCAGCAAAATTTGCGAGAAACACAACGACATAATAAGGCTATGGAGTCTTTAAAGTTAGGTCAGGGCTTGTACATTAAGTCACATAAAAATGGTAATGGTTTATTCATTAAGTCTTCAAAAAACTGAAAAATAAGCTACCTAATCGTCCTCTCACTAATATAGACATCCAAAGGTATGCACGCAACATCCCTCACTTTCGAGGAGTATACATGAAGGATCAGTTACCAAGGACGCCAAAACGGGTTGAATGTGGTGTTGTTAACTTGGCCGACTCTAAGAACGAAGGCACGCATTGGGTAGCTTATGTAAAAGTATGCAATTATTGTGAATATTTTGATAGCTTTGGAGATTTAAAACCTCCAATGGAATTAATGCGATATTTTAAGAATTGTAATGTTTTTTATAATTATACAAGATATCAGAAATTCAACACTGTAAATTGTGGACACTTATGTTTAGAATATCTATGGAATTTTTGGAAATAAAACGTATAAAACTTATGCTTTTCTTTTATTTGAATCATTTGCAAGATGTCACTCACATTATCGATAACTGGAAACTCGTCAACTTTATCTACTTACTATCCTAACACGTTGCAACTATATGAACAGTATGAGTGTGCCTTATTGCATTTCGCAACATTTAATTCTATTCCAAACATTGACAAAACGAATAATAAGTTCTATTATGGTTCTAACGAAGTTATTGAAATACCTGACGGCACCTATGAATTGCAAGATATTAATGATTATTTAAAATCTGAAATGAAAGATGCATCAATCAAACTACAGTGCAATAACAATACTTTAAAAGCTGCTGTATATTGTACAAAAGACATAAATTTTAATAAAGAAGGTACGTTTAGGAATTTGTTAGGGTTTAATAAGCAGATCTTAAAAGCAAATAAATGGCATGTATCGCACTTTCCAGTCAACATTTTACCTACAACAGTGATCAGGATCGAATGTGATATTGTAAGCGGCTCGTACACAAACGGAGAACCCAGTCACATTATCCACGAATTTGCTCTCAACGTGCCTCCCGGATATAGAATTATAGAAATCCCGAAAAACGCGATATACTTTCCAATTAACCAAAACAACATTAGCTGTATACATATCAGGCTGTTAGATATAAATAACCGCTTAATCAATTTGCGCGGTGAAGAAGTGCAGCTGTATTTGCATCTCAGAAGAAAAAAATGATTGACTACAATAAATATATGCATCAACAAATCAAAAATATCAGTCCCGCTCAAGCTTTCAACCAAATAAGAGCTCGCTCTAAGAAGAAAATTAAATTAACTAAAGAAAACAAGGCATTTCTCAAAGCGATCGGTTTGCTAAAATGAATATCTTAGACGTTTTATCTGCTCCGACTTATGACAACACTGTTGAAGGAATCGAATTTCATTCTTACAAGCCCTACGTAACTAGTTTCAATAGAAACGATGAAATCCGCATACCTATTAACCAACAGGACTTGTATATACTTCCCTCAGCTAGTACCTTGTATTTGGAAGGAACTGTTGTCGTAAGTAAAAAGGATATGAAAGAGAAAGCCACTAGTGTTAATTTTACGAATAATGCTCTACTCTACTTATTCCAAGATATAAGATATGAGCTGAATGGAGTGGAAATTGATAGAATAAAAAACGCTGGCATAACTACCACCATGAAATCGTTAATATCAATGAGTGAAGGTGAATCAAAGATAGCCAATGCATGGGGCTGGAATATCGATGGAATAAAAAATATTAATGGGGGTAGTTTTTCTGCTTCTATACCCCTCTGTAACATTATCGGTTTTGCAGAAGATTTCAAGAAAGTCGTGATAAATAGTAGGCACGAACTGATATTGCTACGAAGTAACACTAATCTGAATGCTGTGAAACTTAACACCGGGGAATTTGTAGACGACGTTCAGATAAATAAAATCATCTGGCGTGTACCGCATGTTAAAGTATCCGACAAAGAAAAAATAAGTTTGCTAAAACTGTTAGAAAAAGATCGACCACTCCAGATGATATTCAGAAATTGGGATCTGTACGAATATCCAGCTTTACCTAAAACTACAAAACATACCTGGTCTATCAAAACTTCCTCACAAATAGAGAAACCAAGATACATAATTATGGGTCTACAAACAAATAGAAAAAACAATTCAAGTTCTGATATGTCCCAGTTCGATCACTGTCATGTTCGTGACGTTAGAGTATACTTAAACTCAACTTACTTCCCGTATGAAAACCTAAATGTCAGCTTCGCGAATAACAGAATCGCTTTATTATACGAGCAATACATCAGATTTCAACAGTCTTATTACGGACGTCGCTCGGAACCCTTATTAAGTGAGAAACAATTCAAAGATTTGGCGCCGCTATTTGTCATAGATTGCTCTAGACAAGCTGATAATGTAAAGACAGGTCCTATTGTGGATGTAAGAGTGGAAATTGAGAGTGATTCCGATATACCAGATCAAACTTCTGCATACTGTCTTATATTGAACGACTGCATAATTGAGTACAAGCCATTGAGTAATACTGTGAGAAAAATATCATGAATCCGAATACTATTATTTTAGATGTTCAAGGGTTTAAAGACCTGAACAATAATTTTATAATAAAAGAATTAGCTTTTGCAAGTCGTGATTATACGCAAACATTTTTAATAAAACCGCCATACTTGTTTAAATACTTAACAAGTGACGAAAAGAGACAAGTTAAATGGTTGGAAAGAAATAGAGGTATTTATTGGAATGAAGGATATATTGACTATAGAGAATTTCGGCGTATAATCGTTCCATATCTAGAAAATAAGGAAATTATTGTAAATGGTTTGGAGAAGGTGAATTGGATAAAGGAACTGTGTGTGAATTGTAAAGTATCAGACCTTGGTATAGAACAATGTCTTAGTTTCTCTGTTTTGCATAAAAAATACTGTGAAGGAAGATCTAATTTTAATTGTAATAAACATCTAAAGCAATGTGCTCTTAAAAATGTGCTTTGTTTAAGGAAATATTTAGAATGGGTATAAATGTATGTACTCATATGTGTAATGTATTTAGATTATTGGTTTTAAGGTTTTTAAATAAAAATCAAAATAATGTAAATTTGCTTTTATTTTGTTAAACACCCCCACGCTACTCCACAAATAACACAACCTAATACAAAATTAAATAAAAACATCATAATGAAAATACAAATATTAACTACTTTACAAAAATGGTTAATAAAAGTCAGTACCTATTAAAGATTTTGATATTTTCTTAACTAAAGACTCAGTTTCGTCCATAACACTGTCGATGGGATCTTGAACAATATATTGAGCGTTTATAATAACGTTTTCACTGTCACTATCACTGTCTATGGTTTGAGGATTGTTGTTACACAGATCTACCACTGAAATTTTTATTAACTTAATCCCTTTTCGATGTAGTCGACTCATAACGAAGGATTTTGTAGGATTTTGCTTTATCGATTTTTCCCTGCACCGTTGTTTTGGTTTTTTATCTTTCGTGACTTGTTTGCTTTGCCCGGGTTCACTGCGAAACATCTCGGAGAATCCCTCGTAAGGATTCTGAGCATACTGGCTGAATACAATCTCGGTGTCAGAATTCTGGAACAAAATATAAACACAATTTATACCACTATTCCGCTAGTATAGCGTTTTAATTGGGTTTTCAATCGAGAAAGTCTAGATTTACTTTAGATTAGTGACAAAAGGCTCTGGAAAAATGCAACACAACACAGCTGCGAACACAATCTCTAATTATAAAACAATCATAAAAAAACGAATTAAAAATATTTTAGTCACCGACATGATAACTTTTGATGGAAGTTAAAAAAATATTAAACAGGTGTTCGCGCCGAATAATATTTCGTAAATGATGACAAAATAACTAAATAATTACAAGTCATACTAATATTGTCAACTAAGCGTTTGTGTCTCAAGACTAAGGCCAATGAACTGCAACGTAGGTAACACTTATACAATGACAAACAACGTCTTGTAAGCATGTTACTTAATCGTAAAACGTTAGTTATTCGAAAATCAACCTTATGATGCATGGTATTTTAGGTGCATAGTGAGATAACTGCAATCAGTGTTAACTTTGTTTACCGATTTTAAAAGTGTAATGATATTTTGAAATAAACAGGATTTCAGAAATAAAACAAGTCAATAATTATAATAATTCACACTTTATTTCATTTTTTGTATAATATTAACATTTATTATTTCCTAAAACTAAACTATGAGTAGGTAACACTTAACTTAAAATTATGATCAAAGTAATTCATTCTTAAAAATAAATGCATGCCCCCAGGCTCGGGTTGATATTTGATCCACAGATATCGATCGTTTGTCATCATTTCTAGATAAAGCAACTTTGTTGACAGTCCGAGTAAATATTTCGTGCTTTATTGATTTAAACATATTATTTTTTCTCCGGATTACTCCACCATTAAATAAAATGGTTTCATAGTCTGATAAGTTTAAATCCCTGACCACGCATGATTTTACTCCTTTTGCTTTTTTAATGATACTATTAGGGGTTCTTATAGAGTAAAGTTTCGATCTCAAACCAACAAAATCAGTAATATATTTTCCTCCCATTTCATCTTTAAAGAGACCGGGAACCTTTTTATTTTTTAGCGGTATCTGTAAATCATTTGTGATTTCATAGTTACTGCTGTCAAAATATTGTAAAAAATTATATTTCAAATCATTGTAAAAATCGTTGGTGTATATTTTATAGACAAAGGAATCGGTATCTGTGTAACATAGCTGCACTCGATCTTTATAAAAAGGCTTTACAATATTGTAATGAAAGTAATACATGTGTGCTTTTGAAAGTTCTAATACAGCGAAACCTATGTATATAGGTTTATCTAAAATAATTTGATCAGGTTTCATTTGTATTGCAACTAAATTTTCTGATAAAATAGATGCACTGTGGAAATAGGGGTTGGCTATAAGTTTCTCAGCGGATATAAATTTCTTAGTTCGATTGGACTGATCGCACCATTGATTAACTAAATGTACGGTTACTCTATTTTCAGTATTTTCTAATGTTTTTCCAAAAACACTGTTATTTAATAACTTAAAAAAGTCTTGTTCGAAGGAACTTTTTGCTTTCTGTCTTAATTGAGTATTTAACTCTATGTACTGTTTTAAATATGGACTCTGTCTAAAAGTAATTGCTCTATGAATTTTACGTAATATTAAACCATGTTCTAAACATTTTTTTAAATGAACGTAGTGAATCACATAGTTGTACTTATTATACAAATTTGCTATTAATTTCTTTGTTTTACCTCCCGGGGGTACACATTTTTCGGGACAAAATGGTAAGTCATTATGGTCATTATGTAAATGCTCGGGATACAATAGATCGACTTCTAATATGAAGCCCCAGTTTGCGTTATCCTCTATAGTGGTAACATTAAAATTTGCTAATTCGTTATCACTTAAAAATCTGAAACTAGAGTATGGTAAATACTGACACATGCTAAAACCGTAAAGATTATTACAATCTAAATATACTATGAAACTCTCAGGTTGTGATGGATTATATTCAGGCATGTATTTGTGATTGGCTCTAGCATGCCGATGGGAACACATGCACAAACCGCCGCGTATACCGCTTTGTATCATTCTGATGATAGCTAAGTCCGACACGAGTTCTAACTGAACGCCCGTTTTTAGCAACATTGCATCGAAAGATAAACTAGGTGCAGTAATGTAAAACGCCGGGTCAAGACTGTAATATTGTTTACAGGTTTTCCGAAAATTTTGAAATATGTCTGTTAACAAAAGCACATCCGTTTTTAAGTATAGATCCGTATACTCGCCGAGGTTATTAATATTGAATTCAGCCCAAACAGCCTGTGCGTGATTATAATCCTCATCTGTAATGTCTTCGTTAGTCAAATAATTATAAAAATTACCCTTAGACGGCAATGATTTTTGATCGTAACATTTCCAATTGGTCATGTAATCATAAGGATATATACCTTTTCTTGTCAATAAATTAAACTGTCTGTCTTTAGAAAAATGAAATCGAAGATTAACAAAATCTTCCACCTGCAATGTTTTAGCGAGCTTGTCTAAACTTGTCCCTAAAAAGTTGAATGAATCTAAAAATCTTATACAAATAAACTCATTATCAGCAATAGGAATAAATTTGGTGAATGCGACGTATTTTTCTTTAGTCTTAGGGATTATTTTAATTGGGCCTGGAATTTCGCCTAACTTTTTTATAAATAAATGACAATCGTACCCGGATAAATTGTGAAAAAATATTGGTATAAATTTTGGTACTTTATGTTGCAAATTACAGTGTCGATGTGCTGCACCTCGATACAGGCCTGTAATATGACAATGATCTCTTACTTTATCGGTCAAGAGTAAATTGTCGCAAATATGACACCTAACGGCACGTTTGAACTCTAGAGAATTGTCATCAGTGAATATCATAGGCTCGCTTTTGGATATAATCTGATGTATTTGTTTTACATCCTCAGTAAGAAAATTTATAAATTTTGAAACACAATCATTGCCGCGATAACTTCTATAGCCTTCAACGCTATCATTTTTATTTGATGACACGACATTGTAAGCGAATGCAGCCGGCACGTGGCGTTTAGAGTATGACGTATTAGCGGTGTTGAAATCATCGTCGGAAATGGGTTCAAGTAACGTTTCGAAATCAGCGTATATGACGAATGGAATGTTTTGTTTCCTATCATAATTTTTAAATTTTAAAAATGAACCTTGTTCTGGTAAAACTGTGACGATCCCCCCACACAAGTGGGATTCAATTTGACTAAGCGTTGGAAAAAACAATAAACAAGTTTCACAGAAATATAGTTTACCATGATGTTTGGTCATCTGATTTCTAACTAAACGAGATAAATCTTTGATAAGACAGTAATGAGAATTATTATTGTTTTCTATAAACAGTAGATGGATACTTTTATTAGACTTATTATTCAACGTTTTATAAAGCGGTCCAATAATTGTCTTCTCGTTTTTTAAACCATACACATATATATTAACAGAAGGATTATTTTTCTCAAAGATAGCTATGTCCGAAAATGTGATTGGAAATGTCAAATTATTAACATTCAAAACATCCTGAAAGCGGGGATAAGACGAAATCCTATCGGGATGTCTATTTGTGGGGTACAATGCCGCCACGACACACCACAAAAAGCAATACTCATCATTGTTCCGAATATTCAAACAAGCTCTTTTACTTTTTATGAATTTCGGCAAAGTTAAAAATTTAGATCCGCTGAGAGGTTGATATTTATTAATATTTAATTCTAAATGTGAATTGCATAAAAAAGTCCAACCACTATCCCTTTCCTCAAATTCTTCAATTTTTTTTAGTAGTAAATCAATAGTTAGTTTATAAATAGAATCAAAATCGTAATTAAAATGTGTAATAATGTTGTTTGTACGGAATGATTTTATTTCTTGTTGATCATTTTTATACATAAGAAACGAAGCAAACAGTTCAAAATTTATTTTGACAGAGGTGTGTTTCTCTATTGAATTGTCTATTAAATGTTTGACTTGTGTACTAATACTTTTGAGAAACACCTCAGGAAAACTATGTATTTGTTCACCTGTCGCTATGATTTTGTAACTTTTGATTCGTTCTTTAAAAGAAGAATTAATAATTACAACATTATCATACATAGGGTTAGAACTATTGTTTTTATGTACATTGCTACGTAAATGACCAGACCATCGACGATTGTCTACAAATACTTTACAATCAGAGCAGTGAGGCATTATATTATTGTTTGAAATCAAAGAACACTTGAAATTATTAGTTCAATAAATTTGGATTAGATAATACTTACAACTAATATTCACCGTCTTAGGTATACCAGACAAAATATTTTATATAATTAGTACAACTTGGTCAGGACAATTTTACGCTGATTTCAAGATCCTTGTGTAATTTTTCACAGGCAAGTCGGTAATTATGTTTAGGCAGGATGTATCTGAAATAATAAAAAAAAAAAAAAAAAAAAAAAAAAAAAAAAAAAATGGATGCATTAGGTACATAATCTGATTAGGTGAGATTAATGGTATATTCTGGGAAGAAAAATATATTTCATAATTACCTGCAAAATATGAAACTATGTATACATAAGAGTACGTGTATCTGCGTGGTCCAAATATGTAGATATACTTCAAGTAATTTAATAATTCTTCACAGGCAAGTCAGTAATTAATATTATGTTTAGGCAGAATGTATCTGAAACTAAAAAAATGGTTTATTGGTACCGATGAAGAATTAGGTAAAAAGCTGTAAATTCTAGAATGAAAAATAGTCATAATTATTGTAATGTTCTAAATAGTTATCGTATTATTGTTGTGTTATATTTGATAATTACCTGCACAATATGAAATGGTTCATACATAAGATTATGTATTTGCGTGATCCAAATATGTATGTATATTTCAGCACCCCGATATAACGAACACAGTTGCTCCAGTAGCTGAAATTGTTGTTGTTTCTGGTGTGAGATCAATTAAATATTTATTTATAATAATTAACTTGATTGTACTGTAACAGTTTAGAAAGGTGCTCGCTCCGAGAGACTTTGAGGTAATAAATAATATTTTAGGGATTTTTTTTGTTTTCTTTTTTGTCTACAAAGCAGAAAAATATTTCATCATAAAAGTTGTTATTGCCTAATTGTTACACGTGTGCTAAACATAATTATTTATTTCGCAATCACAATAATCAGCTATTTTGGTTAGGGTTGGTAACAACTTGGTAGGCATTCAAATATACAAATTTCACACAATGCACTTAATCGATTAAAATATATCATAGTATGTTGATAGACGACATGACGATGACGATATCATATAACGTTCATGGTTTCGTCATGCCCGTTACCGTAGTTACAGGAATTATATTATCTATTTATTTTAGGAAATCTAGAGAAGTACGCGGTAGACGGCAGTAAGTTCATTTTTTCTACACGAAACCTAAATGTAGATGATGAAATAATTACCTTGGAAACATTTATTTACTTCTTTAAAATAATAAAATCTATCTGGTTTGTGGCGATTCCGTTCACGCTATCGTTTGGTCAGCCCTAGCTTATTTCGCTGCATCGACATTCGATACAGTATAAAATTTTCCAACGCGTATAATACGACTATAGAAAAAAAGTTACTTTAACAAAGCAATACCGGATTGATTGTAGTGGATTTAACATTCCTAACTTATAATTCGATTTTAACTTATAAGCCACAAGTTTTTCTGTTCGGTACAAAGTTTTCGCAGTCTGCAAGTGCAACGAAGTGCTCTTGTATAATCGGTCTACAAACACTCCGTGTCGCCTACAATATCAGTGACGGCATTGTCGATAGCCATCCGCTGCTGTCACCACCAGCCAAGTCATCAAACCGAGTGGAACTTCTGATCGGAAAATAATGTAAGTCTGATAAAATAGTCGGTTCGTTTTCATGGATCACACTTGTGATTAGCCTGTCATTTATAACTACATATATTTGTTTGTGAGCGCGTTACTTCACAGATCACCCGATCTGTACATAGTTAGCTCAGTCTCAGTGCTATCCCATTTAAATATTAGAGAACCAGTGTTTGCCCGAACACTTGTGTCCTATAGTATGTCCAGCGCAATGGACATTACTCCATTGGATTAATTAATAATAATTGTGTGACTACATTTCCTCTATCTTTATTTCAGGTCAGACTCTGAGTGTGATTACTCGCAAGCATCGATCACTGGACACAAAGTGAAGGCCAGACGCAATCCGTCTGCAGACAGCAATGGGAAACGCAAGATGCAGTCACAAACAACAACCGTAACTCGTAGCAGGTGAATAATATTTTGAATTTATTATCTCCTAGTTCTGATTAAATTAAAATAGTAAAGTAGTACGTTTCCACTAATTGAATTATAATAGTGCAATTTGCATAAGTATTCCATTCGCTGATTAGTTACTTGTAATATTTTCTACAGAAATATCCGTGGTGCCGTTCATAAAATATTATGCGATTGTGTGCGCTGCTTACACACCGTTGTTATTTTTTGTTTGCCCCTGCATCTCTCGTTGTAAACATTAACTAATAACAGTTTTCGTTATTATTTCAGTAAAAAAACCAACACTGACATGGACATATTCGGCATCAGTAAAAACCGCGACATCCCACACAAAGAACATTCATCGGATCACCTAACTTCATTCTTTGTGAACCGCGTAGCCAGCGGCTGTGAGCGCCGAGCAACGAGCACCGACGGAGAGTACTACATCGACTGCAAGGTGTACAAGGCTGACGACGCTCGCCTCACCGACTCCGCCGAGCTGTGGAAGAAAGCGCTCGTCCGAATCAAGTTCCAGACCGACGCGGACTCTCCTCAGTGGCGAAAACTACAAGAGCTCGTGCGTGCGGCTGATATTTTGTTTCCAGACAAACCAACATTTTATGATAATTAAACCAAGTACCTAAGTTACAGTTGTTTATTATTTACAGTAACAACCCGTTAACGCTTTAGTCACAAGCTTTGGTTTGTTACAATCATCGGTCACCATCACTCTCGCTCGACATTCTGTTAACAGCGAATACAAACTCGAGTGATCGGTCGAGTGCAGTAAGTAAGTTACTAGTCAATGGTCGAGTAAAGCTCATCCAGTACGCGACAAAATGAACTGTCTCGTTCGAGTGTATCGGTCGAGTTGAGTGGCGAGTCGAGTATCGATTTGCTCGAATTATCGTTCCAAATCAAGTTCTCAGTACAATGTACTGTCTCGGTCGAGTGGAGAGGCGAGTAGATTATCAATTATTGGGCATTCTATACCACTATCGGCAGCGAGGCGCACTCGCCGAGCAACTTGCCGATAGTGGTATAGAATGCCCAATAATATACTACTAAGTATGGATGGATGGATGTTTGTTACTCTTTCACGTAAAAACTACTAAATGGATTTTAATGAAACTGTACAATAATGTAGCTTTTACATCAGATTAACACATAGGCAACAATTTATAAGGATTGAGCTGTGCCCCGCGGTTATACCCGCGTTAATTTTATAAATTATCACAGCTCCTTCCACGTAGGTGATAGCGTGATAATATGTAGTCTATATGTTGACCCGACCTCTTAGTAATATTCATGCAAAATTTGATGTAAATCCATGCAGTACTTTTTGAGTTTAGCCCGGACATACATACAGACAAACAGACACACAGACAAATATTCTAAAAACTATATTTTTGGCTTAGATATCGATTGTAGATCACTCCCCAATTATCTTTTAAAAAAATATTCAATGTACAGTGATTTTGACCATTTGCACCATTCATTGGCGACAACGTAGACCCGGTTTTAACTCAATTGAGCACATTTGGGTCAACCTCAAACGAGTTCTGACTTGCGGTTAAAAATCATGTCCTCATCTTAGAATTTCTGATACGGCGGCCAGTCTCAATGGAGTGTGCGCAATCACAGGGGCCAAAATCACATTTTGTCCCGATCCGGGATTTGAACCCAGGACCTCATTATCTGCGATTAAACACTTTACCGCTAGAACAACGAGGCAGCTACTAGACTTGCGGTTAGCTCTCAGAATAATAACTTACTTAAAGATACCCAAAGATACCTCATTAGGGTTCCGTAGCCAATTGGCAAAAAACGGAACCCTTATAGATTCGTCATGTCTGTCTGTCTTATATAACAAGTACACAAAGTGACATTAGTAGGTATACTGCGGTATATATATAATCACGCGGTGAAGCCGCCACTTGTGCACCGCGGTGAAGCCGCCACTTGTGCACCGCGGTGAAGCCGCCACTTGTGCACTGATTGCCATATTGATAGGAATTGCGGTGAAGCCGCCACTTGTGCACTGATTGCCATATTGATAGGAATTAGATTTTTCCTTATTTTCAGAAGTTAAACCGATGTTAGTTTAGATCACACTAAAAACTGTTCATATTCATATACGTATGTTACTAGCTTTTTCGAAATCAGACAAAAAAGAGGTTAACAACGATCCTATTCTTTGTTAAAACACTTCGTATGATTTTTTACATTTGATATGATTTCTTACAAACATTCAACCCCTAATTTTATCCCTTACGGGGTAATATAAGGATTCAATCATGTCATATAAATGTAAATGCCAAGTTTGAAGTTGATCTGAACAAAGAAAACACGTTGTTCCATACAAAATTAGCAACCACTTCCCTCGTCCCTTTAGGGATTCCAAAAACCCTTTCTTAGTGCACACCTATGTCATTGAAGAATGTGTGCAAAATGTCATGGTCCTAGAGCCAGCGGTTGCAGCTGTGCGTTGATCTTTGTCACTCAGTTTCTGTTTTTTATAGATATCATAACTGTATTACAGGAATAACAGTTTTTTAGGAATATTATTGATAGTTGTTGTAATGATTTAATCATTTTTTTTTTGTTTTATGGGATATATCTGTAGAAACTTATTTTCAGATTAATTTTCCATAAAGTGTACCTGTACATGTCTGACTTTTAACCGGCTTGATACTAGAGTACTTAATAGAAGACACATGCCCAGCTATATAAGAGGTCACATTGCAGCATTGTCCTTATTGTTCTGGTTCTGTAATGTGCCAGCTTCAGGGGGTAATCACTTAATACTCATGTCCTCCACATTGCTCCATATTAAACAGGAACACAATATGAGGAAGGGTCGTCTCCCATTATACGCACTTAACTTAATGCTCTTGTTACAAAGACAGTATGGCACATGTCAACTCATATTTTAACATTAATTACTCGAAACTACGCTACTACACAATGTAATATTAATATAAAAACAGTTTAAAAACATGTAATATAATCCACACCGGGTGACAGTTTGCACGGTCAGCTTTATGAGGCGTTGTCTCGCGTGAGCGATCCTTGAAACCTGTAAACTTTGATCCACGACGGCGCAATACGTTGTAATGTCGCGTATATCCAAATCCGCATCGACATCTACATCGCTTATCCACATTCACACCCACAACCAAGCGGACAAAGTCGCGGGCACAGTAGCATAACGTTAATGTCATTCATTGTATGAGTAGCTTTACCATATTCATAGGTCAGTGCCTGTGGAGCCAAGTTGTTATTTCATTATTACTACGAATAAATGCAATAATGCAATAACAACTCGGCTCCAGGCACTAACCTATGACGAAACTGAGAAGCTTTTGACCAATCTGGCATAAACGTTATAAATACAACTTACCTGGTATCATTGCGCAAAAAGTAAAAATAATAAAAAACTACTCATACGCGCATCCACAAAACACCTCACACACTCATATACCACACACACACACACACTCTCATACTTTTGCTCAAACTTTTATTATTATTATTTATTTTTTCTGTTAATATGGTCAATACGCCAAGGGGTAGGGGACCTGGTGACCTGCAATACGGGCCTACTAGAGCCTAGTTTAGGCATCAGTCTTCCACAATATTTTTGATAGATGTTGTAAAATTTTCAATGTCTGTAACCATAACTCTATGTACCATGTTAAAATATTGTGGAGAGAAATAAATAATATTGATTGATTGATTCCTACTTGTATTTTAGCCTACTGCAAATGCCTTTTTTCTAAATTGCTAAGCGAAGTATTATTGTAATTAAACCATTTTAGTGAATATTTAATAATTTGCAAAATATTCAACTGCTATAATAAAATGTTTCAATGTTTAATTATACCTTGAAATATTTTATTAACTTGCTGATAAATATAAATTCTAGTCAACGATTCAAAAACGTTCATTCTTGGTAAAGCTCCTAAAATATGAGCTCATTTGTTTCGGAATGAGGTTTAGAAATATGCATCAGAGAGATTATTATCAGAATGATGGTGAGGTGTTACTAGCACACAAAGCACTGCAATTTTTATTAACAAATTAAAATGAAAAGATGTCATTTAGTTTTTGTTGCTAACTCCAAAAACCTGTCAGAAATTTTAATTAAAGTTCCTAACGACTCGTAACACAATATGGTCTGCATAATTTATGGCTATATGTGGTTGCGAAGCTCGCGTGCGTGCTTAACTACTCAATTTCAAGAAGCTATCGATACTGGCTCCCTCCCTCCTTTTATGACAAACGGTATCACTTTTCTCTCTACAGAATGGATGTAGGGTTTGGTCCCGTGGTACTTAAGAGCTCCTCCTCATAGACATTTCCGTTAGCTAACAGGTTTGCAAAGGTTGAAGGAGTCTCTCCGCTGCCTGGATTGACTATAAGAAAGCTTACGGTCCGGTACCCCATACATAGTTAAGACGTGTGTTGGAGTTGTATAAAGTTGATCCAGCTCTATGAGCCTTTCTTGTTTCGTGTATGGGACAGTAGACCACGATTCTCGGTCTTTCAGGAACCGGAGTGAGTCCTTCGATATCCGAATCCGAGTGCCTTGTGGTTTTGCTTATCATTGAAACTTCTGATCGCTGTGCTGAGGGATTCCAGGTGAGGTTATCAGTTGCGGAGAGGCGGTGAGATCATGTCTCATCTTATGTATCTGGATGACCTAAAGTTATATGCTCTGAATAAACCAAACCTGATATCCCTACTAAACCTCACAGAAAGATTTAGTAGTGATATTGGAATAGAATTCGGTATAGATAAATGTGCGGTCATACATGTACGAGGGGCAGAGTTGTAAATTCTGATAATTTACAACTCACAGAGACTATGACTCTCAAATCCCTTTCTGAAACCGAAACCTACAAATACCTTGGCATATCAGAATGTCCAAATATCCCAGATGGGGACATTAAGCAGTCGGTGAAGGAACGCTTCTTTAACCGCTTGACAAACCTACTGAAAAATCCATTGTCAGGTGGTAACAAAGTGCGTGCTTTGAATGGTTGTGTAATACCTCTACTGGTTTACACCTTCGGCATACTAAGATGGACTCAAATTGAGTTAGATGCACTGGATCGAAAAGTCCGGAACGCTTAACGACGTACCATATGCATCGTCCAAACTCTTCACTTATGAGATTGTATGTATATCCCCCGGAAGTGTGGGGGTCGTGGCTTCCTCGATGCCAAGAACCTACACAACCGTGAGGTATGCAATCTCAGGGAATATTTCCTTCGTGCTGAGTGTGGTATACATCGAGACGTTGACAACGGACTCACCCCGCTGTCCTTGGCTAAAGAACACTGTATAAAGCCGGTCGTCCTTAGCACTCGGGATCGAATTGACGTAATTGCTTCATGGTAGGTTCCACCAGACCCTACATGGTGCTGATGTGGACCTACAAGCGTCTGTGGCCTGCCTAAGTTTTGGTAAACTATTTGGAGAAACTGAAGGTTTTGCTTGTGCAATTGCTCATGAAGGTATCAAAACCAGGAACTATCGGAAGCACACCTTCAAGGACGGTACCATCGACATTTGTCGGGCGTGACTCCGTCCCCGAGAGTTCATTGTTTCCGGTTGTTCCTATCTTGCCTACGGCGAGTACTTGCACAGGCATAACCAAGTTGCCAAGATTTTCCACCAGCGGTCTTCGGTATGGTCTTGTAGACTCCGAAGTGTCGTATTACAAATACGTACCGGAACCAGTTCTCTAAAGCGGTTGTGCCAAGCTATACTGGGACCGGTCTATCATTACAGAATGTGTCAAAAATAAGAAATAAATAAATAATTTGAAAAAATATACCTATATTCTGTGAATAAAGATTATTATTATTATAATAATATCCTGGGATAATATTTACACACGTCCATCTGATCATAAATACATACTTATGTAGATAATTACACCCAGACTCAGGACAAACAGACATGTTCATGCACACAAATATCTGTCCAAGGTGGGAATCGAACCCACAACCTCCGGCGTGCAAAGCAAGCCAACAAGCCCGTAAATTCTGGGCCCATCTCTAGTCGATGGGGGTAGATTATTGGTACTAGCACCTCGTTACGGTATTATTCAGCCGTCGTGGCTTATCTGATCCAAACGAGTACTGTTCTCCCGCTGTGCTATGAATGGACTTCCTGAGGATGTTGGAGACGGCTCTCACGACTAGGAACTCTACGTGTATCGCGGTAGGATACATAGCACTGCCACTGGTTATCTTCCCAGAGCAAATACTCACGAGCCCACTCTAGTTATCGTCCACGATTTCCTCGGCCTAGTGCTGGAGTACAAAGTGGTCTGCGAGCATGAAGGTTAGCTTCATGCAACTGGTGCTCGGTCTGAACCAACTGCATGGCCGTAACATTTGGTTGTCTTCTCGCGGCAACTTGCAAAAATGGGTCTTGTCGTTGTGTGATAACCACACAACGACAAGACCCATTTTTGCAAGCTTCTCTCTTGAGGGTCTTCCAGCCACTTCACCAGTAGCACGATAACGTGACCATAACCTTGATATCACGTTTCGTCTTGTTCCAATCTTCTCGGCAATCTGTCGTTAAATGGCACCGCTGCATGATGCACACAATAACATTAATACGAAATTAACCGATAACTTAAATTTGACACTAACAAATAGCCAAAAACTACTGCAGGTAAATGAAACTGAGAGATTTAACAAATTGAGATATTTAGAATCGTTCAAAAAGGTTTACAAAATAAGCTTTCTTCAAAAGAATTACTGGCCAGTATTTTTGAGTTTAAGACCTTTATACAAAAGATCCGTTGTCGGTGTTGATGTGTGTGTGTGAATGTTGTAATTCTTAATTCGATCTTTACTATACAAGTGGTACAATACTAATGGTGTGCGAGTGTCACAAGGAGTGTATGTTGTCTTTGATTGCCGGTTTTCACTCAAATCGTATGAACTATGTTATCCTCAGGCTTTATTTGAAATTAAATAAAGCAACATTACTTGATTTTTATACCAACCAATAATATTTGGAAGTTGTATGTATGCATTTATTTTTTTAATTTGTTTGTAGTGAACCATAGCAAGAAGTATAAAATAAACTGGCCAAATGCATATATAATAATATAATCAGATCCGTGCACTAAGGGCTTCATACCTCCATAAGATATTTTTTTAAATTAATAAATCACTAAAATGCATATCGCATTTTTGATTATGTTATTCATTTTTATTGTAGAGTATTAAAAATATCTAATGGTTTAGTATAATTATGGGTTGTAACTGCCCATTACCTAACCCCCCTTTTACTTATCATCCTAACTACTGGCATCCAATTAAATAAGCAAATGAATTCATATTACTGCTGGATTTGACTAAAACAAAGTAATTTAAATGGGCCAATGATTCGTCTAGTATGGTACGAACCTATGTTGCATATTATAGTCATCCAGAAATATTGAAAAGGAGAACAAACTAATCAATCCTAAGTAAATTAACTTAATCCTAATAATAAGTAAACATTGTAATCCCATGTCATTGTATATATACTCGGAGTACCAATGAAGCCGAGCTTACCCTAAATTGCTTATCACAATGTTATCTCAAATCCTATTAGACTTAATTGTTAACATTTCATGGATTCACCGTGTGGAAACCGGGTCCATCGCGTGGTAGAGTAGGGAACACTCGACAGAGTCTGAGGCTTGCGACTCAGATGTCGGTTTAAGGAGGCCCCTGTTTATTATACTATGCACAACCATACATATGTTGTTTTAATTCTATAATTTCTCTGATAAACATGAGACTTCCACATTACTTATTGATATATAAATTGTCCTCATAAGGAGATAGATAATGTAATAATGTCCTCCTAGCCGAATTTCGGCCACGGCGGCCAGTCTCAACAGAGATTAGCCATCTGCGCGGGACATATTATAGTGCTCAAGTGTGTGCGCAAACACAGGAGCACTTTCTATTCCATCACTCTCATGATCCGATGGGACGCCTATGCGACACGACCGGAAAGAGGTCAGGTACAGGACCGACGGCTTTACGTGCTCTCCGAGGCACGGGGGTATAATACCGCCAACTTCCAGACTTCGGGCTGATGCTGAGAATTTTTTCTTTTTACAGAAAAGTCCCAAAATCACTTTTTTGTCCGACCCGGGATTTGAACCCAGGACCTCGTTCTCTGCGGGTGAACACGCTACCGCTAGACCAACGAGGCAGCCAGTGTAATAGGAGATAGATAGATAATGAAAATAATTGTTTTGATAGACTTCACACTTTTTATAGAATAATGTGTATATATGAATGGTGTCCTCATTTCAGAGTCTTTTCTTAAACCAGCACTTCCTTCTTCTCAGTACTCTTTGCCTGGTTACAAACTACTGAGAAATGACCGAACTGGCAAGGGTGGCGGTGGAGTGGCTATCTACCTCCGCGAGGATATCAAATATAAAGTAGTTGATCAGTCACCAAGTGTTTATTCGCAATCTGTAGAACACCTTTTCACAGAAGTAACTCTCCACCACACCAAAATACTTTTAGGGGTGTTATACTCGCCATCATGTCATATAGACTATTTTTCATCGTTTGAAGTTAAACTTGAAAACTTTGCAGCCATATATGAAGATATAATAATCCTTGGTGACTTCAATACTTGTCTGCTTAAGAATGATGCACGGAGCGCTCGCCTCTTCTCTCTGGTCTCTTCAGTAAATATGACAATCCTACCACTAGATGCCACTCACCATGCCCCGCATTGTACTCCTTCACTTTTAGACCTAATACTTGTTTCGAAATCTGCTAAAGTCACAACTTATGGCCAGCTTCCAGCTTCATTTTCTTATCATGACCTCATCTATGTTTCTTATAAGATACGCTGCCCTCGACGTAAGTCCCAATTTCTGTTTCTCCGCAGTTTCAAAAGTATCGTTCTGGAGCGCTTGAGGGCTGATGCGATTAGTATTGATTGGTCGCCTATTTACAACTGCAACGACTTAGATACCAAGGTTGCAAAGTTCTGTGACTCGATTATTGGACTTTACGACACCCATGCTCCTGTCAGAACCACCTGCGCCTTGGCTCTCCGATTGCATTAAAAAACAAATGTCCCTTCGTGATAAAGCCAAAAGGAAGTACAGGAAGAATGCAACCGAAGAGAATTGGGCAAAGTAAAAATCTTAGGAATCGCTGCAGTCGTATGTGTAGAGATGCCAAGAGACGCCACATTCATAACTCAATTCACAGACTCAATTCACAGACTCAATTCACAGACTCAATTCACAGACTCAATAAAGCACAAGTATGGCAATTTCTCAAATCCCTTGGTGTCAAGGGTTCCGGAGATAAAAAAAATACTATGGACCTTAATGCTCTCGATACCCACTTCGCTAAGCCTCCGGTGGCCTTGAGCGCTGATATTAAGTCGTCTACGCTCGAATACCTCTCCAGCCTTCCGAAGCCGCTAAATACTTCATTCTCATTCACCACGATTACAGAACGCGACATTATTAAATCAATTAACTCCATTTCCACAAAATCCGTTGGTGATGATGGCCTTGAACTAAAAATGCTTTCGCTAGTGGTCGAAGAAATCGCTCCTATATTAAAACACCTAATTAACTTCTCTTTGGAGTCGAGTTACTTCCCCACAGCGTGGAAAAAAGTGCACATCATCCCACTTCCCAAATCAACCAATCCAACATCCGTATCCCAATACCGCCCAATATCAATTCTTCCGATCCTGTCCAAGGTACTAGAGAGTGTGGTGCATAATCAATTCTCTCAGTATCTTTCCTCTCATTGTCTTCTCAGTCCCTACCAATCCGGTTTCCGCCCTGGCCACAGCACTGTCACAGCTTTAGTGAAAATCACCGACGACATCCGATTAGCCATGGAGCAGAAACTCCTCACTATACTAGTACTGCTTGACTTCAGCAATGCCTTTAATTCTGTAGACTATGACATACTTCTTGGCATCCTATCCTCACTTAATGTCTCGGCACCTGTTATCATGTGGTTCAACTCATACCTTCAAGGTCGCTCGCCGTCGGTCCGCTCTGATGAGGCTTTCTCTGAATGGTGTGACCTGACTGCCGGTGTTCCTCAAGGTGGCGTACTCTCTCCTCTGCTCTTCTCCGTTTTTATAAACGCCATCACTAAAATTATTTCTTCTCATTACCATCTCTATGCGGACGACTTGCAGCTATATCGTCACTTCAAAGCAGAGGACTTGAGTCTGGCAGTAGATGCCATCAATAGTGATCTTGGAAACATTTGTGAGTGGGCTAAATCGTTTGGCCTTCTGGTCAACCCATCCAAATCACAAGCTCTCATTATTGGTGGCAGATATATGTTCAGTCTCCTTAAAAATAATACTATTCCTCCTATCGTCTTCGATGATGACAGTATCTCATATTCTATGACCGCTAAAAATCTGGGAGTTCTATTCGATAACTATCTTTCGTGGAACAATCACGTTGCAGAGGTAAGCAGGAAAGTGTACTACTCGTTTCAGTCTCTCAAGCGTCTTCAGAAATTTTTACCTTTTCAGACCAAAGTCCTTCTTGCTCAATCCCTTCTACTTCCTCTTCTTGACTATGCTGATGTCTGTTTTCTTGATGCTACTAATGAACTTCTAGATAAGCTTGAACGCCTGCAGAACTTGTGCATCCGCTTCATCTACGGTCTCCGGAAGTATGACCATGTGTCCGAATTTCGGACACGCTTGAAGTGGCTGCCTATTCGTAGGCGTCGAGATTCCCACATTCTCTCTTTACTTTACTCTATCCTTCATAATCCTAATTCTCCTACGTACCTTCATGAACGCTTTGAGTACTTAGTCCCCAGGGGAAAACCCTGTCGATCTTCTATTTCGCTTCTCCTCCGTAATCCTTTACACAGCTCTAGTCGCTATGATGGTTCCTTCACCGTCCGTGCAGTGCAGCTTTGAAACTCCCTTCCTCACTATTTGCGCTAGTCCGTCTCTAGACTCTTTTAAAAGAAGAATAAAGACACATTTCCTATCGTAATATTTTGTATAGTATGTAAGTGTATGTATATATATATATATATGTATATTATTTATTATGTAGTATCGATATAATTTAGTATGTAGGTATTTATACATATAGGTAGGTAAAATTATTTTAGATAGATAATGTTCTACACTGTAAAACAAATTGTCCTCTGTGTTTGGTTTGCTGTAAGAAAACTCATTATTGAGTTAAGCTCGCCTATGTACATGTCTTTATTTCATAAATTGTATTTCTTTTTATTGTTTTCTGTGTGCAATAAAGAATAAGAATAAATATTCTAGCTAGTTTGTAGATTATACTATTAAAATAAACGGAAAAACAAAGTAATTTTTAAAAAAGTATTTATTGGCCGACAGGCCGAACTAAAATATTCACAAAAATTAAGAAAAATCTTAAAGAAATTATCGGACAGAATTCGGGCAGCGCTTCCGCTCGCAACGGTGGTTGACGAGAAAAGTGGCTGCTCGACGCGCGCCACGCCGTATATATAGCCGTCGTTGTGTTGCCACGAAGGTATTCAAAATCACTTCTAACACGGCCCCTCCTGACGGGGCTACGTCCACGAAGCCCTCATCAGGAACTCGTAGATGGACCGGCGACTCCTTCCATGTGCAACACTGGCTCTGTATCTTGGACCTCGTCGCCTTCTGTAAAATACACAAGTTGATCACACAACATACTGAACAAAGTTACTAACAGACGGCTGACACAAATTCAGCAATCACCTAGAACTGCTACATTATGTACCAGTCACTCAATCAATAAGTCCATACAAGACGTCATAACAACTATACACAGTAGTCAAGTCACATAGGCTTTACACAGGTCTGTTCCTACGCAACCGAATACCCTTCACGTGCTCATGTGTGCACCGAGGATTTACGTCAGTCTCTTGTAGGTCACCCCAGATACCTATAGTCAAGGGTCGGCTTTACACAGGTCTGTTCCTACGCAACCGAATACCCTTTACGTGCTCATGTGTGCACCGAGGATTTACTTCAGTCTCTTGTAGGTCACCCCAGATACCTATAGTCAAGGGTCGGATTTACACAGGTCTGTTGTCAGCGGCGCTACTGACTCACCCCAGATACCTTCCCGCCAGCGTTAAGGTCAACCCAATACCATGCGCACTCAGGATTTACACGGGTCTCTTCCAAATAACGCACAACAAATTACATAGTCAACAGTCAATAAACATATGTTTGTTTGGTACATAATCTAGCTAAAGTATTGGGAAAGACTAGCAAGCAAGCTATCAGAGCAATTGCACAATAAGTACTTTCAAAAAATGCAGCGCAAGTGTCTCCAACTCATAGCTGAATTTTGGATTCTGCGACAGCTGTCAACTTACTATAATAAGTGACTACACGTCTTCCACCGTCCCCATGTACTTGCATGATAGTGCCCACATAACATGAACCAACATTAGTGTGCAACTCGGTCAACACGTTAGTTAGAAAATAAATTATTTCTTGAAGAATGACTTCATGATTTTAGTGTTCATCGCTCCAATTAAAGTTTACACCTTTTTTTTTGTTAGAGCGGCGATGTGTGCAGTCTTAATCGCGTAGTTGGGAATGTATCTACGAAAATATCCCGCCAAGCCAAGAAATTGTCGAACTTGTTTGACTTTACTCGGTCGGGGTGATTTAACTAATGCGTCGTTTTTGTAAGCGCTCGGTCTAACCTGACCATTACTGATAATTCTGCCTAAGTATTCAATTTCGTTAGTGAGAAACGTGCATTTCTTTAAATTAATTGAGAATCCTGCTTCGGTTAGAGTTTTTAACACAGATTCTAATAAAACGAGGTTTTCATCGATTTCGTTGCTTAGTAACAAGACGTCGTAACGTCGAAACCATATCAAATCCACTGAACCAGCGTGCGTTACCTAACCGATCTATACAGTCGTTAATCAAGGGAAGAGGGTGTCTTGTTTTGACGGTGATTCGATTTAATGCACGATAATCTACGACCACGACCGACCACTGCTGTGTGGTGACGGCGACAAATATCAGAATCAGAATATCATCACCCCATCTCATCCCGTGGGGGGCGTAGAAGTCGACCCGAGGGAATATCTACCAGAGGATGGGCAGCAGCTTCCTTCTGATTACTATGACCATCTTACTGCGATCGCCAACCCGCCTGCCAAGCGTGGCGATTATGGCATATCCCCCCAAGACGATTCTTGAGGGAGGCTTGTCCAGCAGTGGACTTATTTAGCTGTAATGATGATGATGATGATGAATCTACGACTATCCTATCAGAGCCATCTTTCTCTTTTACCAACAAAATTGGGCTGGCATATTCTGAATCGGAGTCGCGAATAATACCTTTATCGAGCAAATCTTTAACTATAGCGCGTACTTTTAATTTTTCGTCGTGCGACAAGTTATAGGGTCTATAATACACGGGTTCGTCGGTTGTTAACTTGATATGCATCTCACTATCTTTCACTGTCGTGGTTGCGGTACCACTCAAAAAATATTTAGAATACTTGGCGAGAATAGCTAATAACCGTTCCCTATCATACCCGGTAACTGGTGTACTCACCCTATCGGACAGCGGAGTAGCGTTGATCTGCATTACACTATGCACGATCTCCTTGCTGCGTACTATACGTTGAGAACGACTGGTCCTAACATAAGCGACTCCATCTCTATTCAACACGTCGGTACCGATAATTACGGGCACATTTAGATTATTACCACCGACAATATAAAAATCTATTTCTAAAGTTATTTCACTGAACTCGACAGGTAGTGTAACAAGATATTTTGATTCAATCTCCGTACCGCCCAAACCGCGTAATAACTGAGTCGTAGGTTTTAATTGACACGGGAAATATTTTACTAAGTCCGTAGACATTAGGGAAACACACGAGCCACTATCTATTAGGACGTCTAACGGTATACCAGATATGACAGCAGTCGTCACATCGCGATTTTTATTCCTACCCTCAATTTCACGGCAAAAATTAACACCACTCGTATTACGTGACTTTGTTCGTTCTTTTGCAAAGCAATTTTTTTCAGAGTGACCTACTTTTTTACAAAAGTTACACTTCGAAGTACCAACACGAGATGTCGTAGGTAACGAGGTTGCCGTCTCATTACTGTTATTAGGAATTGAATTCAACCGCTTATGACAATTAGCACTCTTATGACCGAATTGATTACACTGATAGCATTTAATGGATTTTAGATCGCTAGGGTCACGTTGACGTTTTAACGGATTATAATTAAAAGATCTGCTCAACCGGTTAGAAGCATTAGATTGCACTTTCCTACTATAGTTATTTACGTAAGACGGCTTAACAAAGCTCGATAAAAACTCTACTATAGAATCAGATGACAGTTTAGCATTACTAGCCATGGCGCGAATCTGTGGATCGGTAATTCCACGTATAATTATAGCAGTGAGTAGCTCGTCGCTAAGACCTTTAACTATGCGTAATTTTAAAAGCGATTTTCGAGCGTACTCGGCATATGTGGAGTATTTATCGGACTCTGTTCGCATTACATCGTACAGAATGTTCGCGACATCGACGGAACGTGGGCATAACGCTTTTAATTCGAGTTTAAAATTAGACCAAGTTCGAATATTGCTCGTCCATTGGCCAAACCAAGTGCGAGCTTCTCCCTTTAAACAATGTCCGATGCGAGCAAGGCATTCCCTATCATCCCAATTGTTTAAAATACGGGCTTTTTCAACTTCGTCGCACCACGTGTCGAAATCATGAACACTCGGATCGAAATCAGATATATAATAATGGTTGGATCTGACCTGAGCACGGCTTATAGCGATCAAAAGACGCTCTGCAGCGTTTGTCACTTGGTCATCGGAATGCGAGACTCCAACGTTACTCGGAGTTGTAGGCGCCGGCGTCCCCATTGCCGCGGGCCGTAATTCACTGGGCGAATTAGACGCCTGCGACGCTGCGGTGAGTTCCGATGCAGGTGGCGTCGCACTGGGCAGCGCGACGGCACAGGTAGGGTTGGTGCTGTCCGTAGAGGTAGCTCGCGTCTCCACAGACTCGCGAGATTGGTCTTCCAGCGTGCGAAGTCTTCTCAGGATTTCCTCCATTGGATTAGGAGGTGTACGCTTACGGCGGGTAGAACCACGCTTACGACGGTCGCCGTCAGCAGGCATTGCGTTGGTGAACTCCGTCCGAATTCCACAAAAATAACCACGCGAAGGAAAATTTAATTCCTTTATCAAACCAGATATGGTCTCCAAGCGGCTTTACAGCCTCCGAATCCCACTTCTGATAAAATAAACGGAAAAACAAAGTAATTTTTAAAAAAGTATTTATTGGCCGACGGGCCGAACTAAAATATTCACAAAAATTAACAAAAATCTTAAAGAAATTATCGGACAGAATTCGGGCAGCGCTTCCGCTCGCAACGGTGGTTGACGAGAAAAGTGGCTGCTCGACGCGCGCCACGCCGTATATATAGCCGTCGTTGTGTTGCCACGAAGGTATTCAAAATCACTTCTAACACTATAATATTATATTATGTCATAGTATTTTACTTGCGGCTATAGTACTCGCCCAAAGCTGCCCGCGAGATAATGTACCCCTATCCCCTGCCCCCGTCTCCAATTGGTCAAGGCTTCCATCGCTTGACGGCAAATGTCCCTCATAGGGATACTTTTTTATTTCAATTACAGAAAGGTCTCTGTGGGTTGTTAGTCATAGTAAATAAATAAATAAAAAAGTATTTTATTCACGTAGACTTGAAAAAAGCGCTTGTAAATAGTCAGAACATGTTTGTAGTAATATAATTAAGTATATACAATAATTATTCCTAGTTACATAGATATTTAGGTACACGGATAGTACTTTTAAAACGCAAGATACATGATAGGGTTTAATCCTTTGACCACCCTAACCTTTATTTTTTATTATAAAGATATAGGTATCTACAGACAGACAGAGCATAATACACATGTCACATATATTACATCAAGGAAAACATTAACATATGGATAATATTTATAATTAACCTTACCTAGGAACAAAAATCCTTAATATTTAATAACTTACTTCTTGAATTCTCCAAAGCTGAAATATCTTAAGCTCTCATTATCCAATAAGCCGGATAATGAGCTTATTCATTATAAGCAAGTTTATTTATAACCAGTGGTTTGACTATTAACAAAGTCAAACTATATAATAATACTTCAATATTGTATTGTTATTATTAGAGTCATCTGCTCATTAAAGTAAGTAAGTAATCATTTATTTGCAAAGAATGTAGGTGTTTACAATTGGTGTTACAGATATATAACGAATCCTTGTACATTCTGCCTATTTAGGCATACAAACATTTGAGCCACATTTGCTCACAATAACCTTAAAACTAATACAACGTCAGTAGTATAATAAATTAATTTATAGAAGCATCATTTAGGATTCTCGAACAGAGTAATAACAATTATTTTGCAATAAGGCGGTGAGTCTCTTTTTAAATACTTCTAAAGGTTGAACCTTAATACAATTAGGTATTTTATTAAAAATAACAGGAGCCATTCCCATAACACTTTTTTTAAACTTCGCATTCTTGTCAAGGATCAATTAAATCTTGAGCTTTGTTAATTGTATCGTAATATTTTGACTCACTTGTGAAGATTGAGTGCTTATGTAACTAGTAACTTTTTGATATGAAATTCAACATCAGTAAGAAAATGGGAAGAAAGTTCTAATTTTCCAATTAGAACTTTCTTCACTGGGACTCGAACCCAGGACCACCAGCTTCGTAGGCAGGAGCACTACCAACTAGGCTACGGTGACCGTCGAATTGATGACTCTTTCTCTTCGTGGTACAACACCGTGTGTGGTACACTAGAGAGTGGCGTTTTATCTTTCCAAGATGATGTCCAAATATGTATTCATCTCATTGTAAGTTACACACAACCATTTTAAGTCGATTCCTACTTGCAAGCCCGAGTAACCTCAAATTCGCTCGCTTTATTTTTGTTACATACTGAGTACGGTTCCTAATATTAGAGAGAAGGAACCAAATCAAGTGACGTTTTATTAAAAATATTAAATATTCATAGGTAGATACAATATTTCTATTAAATTAATTTCTTATAATGGCGAGATAAATTTGCTCCTCCTTTGTTTGTCCCGCCAAAGGAAAAATTACCTCCGGGACATAATTTACCATGGCCAACCTGGAGGACTCTTAATAGACTACGTACCCAGGTTGGTAGATCAAAAGAAAACATGTGCAAATGGGGTTACATTCCCACATCACAAAACACCTGCGAGTGCGGCGTGTCACCCCAAAGTATGACACATTTATCAGTTTGTCCCTTCTGTCCAGTCTCTTGTTCCCTTCAGGACTTGTATTACGCTTCAGCCAAAGGGGTCAGCGTTGCCCAATTTTGGGAAGATAGAATATAATTCTTACCATCGACACGATAAGAAGAAGAAGAAGAACTGGTCCTTTTCGCTTTGGTTTGGCTCCAAAATGGCTTGTTATCAAATATGCTTTGTCAGGGCTTTTGTCAATTCTTGATGCGAGAAATAATAAATAATTTTACTTCTAAGGCGAACAATAATTTTGTTGGAGAGCTTTGTGTTCACAATCTGCTCACATGGAAATGAATGATTTGTGCAGACGTTTTAAAAGTTAAATTTAATGCCGATGAAGACTCTTATTGTACCTATGTATAATATAATGATGTACTCGTAGAGCACAATGAGCGGAAACCTATCAGCGGCGGCGGGGGCGGCCTTACGCATTGTTATCGATCAGACAATAATATTATGTATGTGCGGTGCATTCAGTTCTAGCGTAGGCTCCGCCACATGTACCGCGGAATGTCATTCCTACGCGTGACTGTCCCGAATTTTGTCGTTACTGTCGTATCGATATTATAACGTAACTAGCGTTATACTATTGATATGACAGTCATATTGTAAAGTATATTTTTATAGTCAAGCAATATACTCGTATTATAGTGAAGGCTTTTTTTCTTGCCTTCAAGTTAAATTATGCGGGACTTAAAGTTTCATTTAATATTACTGAAACTTACTCTCGCTATGAAATAATCTAACAAGGAAAATTAATAAAAACCTTGAGGCGATTTTTTCAAACCTAGTTGAATAAAATTAAGTTCAGCTTATAGACCACCAGCTATGCTTTGATCGTTACGAAAACAACGTTAACTTCTACACTAGCTATAATTCACGTCACTATCGAGTAAATATGTCACGAAAATATTTTTGTTATTTACGTAAAAATGTGACAACAAATTGACAAACTAGCTAAACGACGGATATTAGGCGTTCAGAAATTTAATGAGGTACAGCTTAAACTCTGTCCAGTTTTTGTTGGTGGCTCTTAAGTTTAATTTGAAAATCAAGGTAACAAGAGCAAGCAGCTCACTGTAGCCATCAGAATACATTAGACGGAGTATAAATGATCTCTAGATCTATGATTTCTGCCTCCCGTGTACTTCCACATCCTTTCAATGTAGCAGTAGTTTGTCTACTGCTACATTGAAAGGATCTGGCAAAATCCATGCAGTAATAGCCAGATGACTACTAAATTTACGGAAAATGTGTAAGCCCCTTGTACGTTTTATGTAAATTATTAATAAACTGGCTACCACTTCAGGTCGTTTCGCAATGTTAATATTTGTCTAAGAAGCGTCCCAAAGGTTGCGTCAATCTCCACAGGCCAGAAGCCCCTGAAATGATTTATAAGAACTTCTATTTCGGAACTCCAAGTTTCAAACAAAACAAAGGGGATATTTGTAGGACGTCTTGCGCGTAGGCAGGTGTATTTGTAATATTTCATTTAACTAACTTATGACCCACTTTACGGAATGTACCGCCCAGTAATCCATAGTAGCACGTAATGTTGCCCATAATCGGTCTTGGTCTTGTTCTTGCATTTTCGCAAGACCAAGACCTACTTATTGTAGCAAGACCAAGACTGACCCTGCAAGATTTGAGCAAGAACAAGACTAAGCCTGCGAGACTCTTGCGTCTCGCATTTAAGTCAAACTGAAATTTGGTCCCTTCCAATACCAATGTTGATAGAGGTTCCCCAGTACCTATCAGTATGACAACCGTATCGGTAGGTGGGTTAGGGAACACTAAAAGCTATTGTATTGATTATTATAATATTAAGACTATTTAATAAGTACCTACCTAGCGCGTTACCTACTCACAAATCTGTTCCCATGTGATAAAAATATACCTAGCATAAAATATCTTTCTAGCAAAGTTCTACCCAGTAGTACCTACTACCTATAAGAATATTACGTAATAATATGCTTGTATAAGTCTTGTGTCCAGATCTAACATCTAGTATGTGCTTAAAATTGTAACCAATAAAATTATAGGTAGGTACAAACATTATGTGGGACTACCAGGGACTTGAGTTTTATAATACCTATTCTTCTATTCAGCAAGATTAAGTAGGTACTCTACTCGATGTTATAAGTTGATAGTTTACTATCAACTAATAACATCGAGTGGAGTACCTACTTACCTCTAGTAACAGTTTTGCGCCAGCCAATGCTATGGTAGCTATGCTCTAAATATCTAAATTACGTTACGCGAATAAACCGTTGGTTGTTCGGTGTTTATGTACCTAATTATTTGATAATTTACCGACAAAGACACCGCTTTATCAAAGACTGTGCGACAGTTTTGACACTGTTTGATCGCCGCCACGGAGTAGGTATAGAAATATATAGGGGAGGCCCATATTTAGACGACCTACGGCTGATATGATTATGATGAAATTGTATTAATTTCGTGGTTCACTATGCATATGTCAATTTAAGTTAAAAATGTATCTAATTGTTGTTCTACGATTTTAACGAACGTCTTTAATAAATTGCAACAGGCCAATAGATAATTGCAAGACTTGTGAGACTCTTGCTGCAAGACCGAGACCAAGACCAAGACTGAGAGCGCAATACCAAGGCCAAGACCAGGTGTATTGACGCAAAACCAAGACTCGCTAAGTCTCGTCTTGGTCTTCCATTTGGGCAACACGTTGTGCAACAACTACCATCAAGACCGCCAGATTACCACTGAAAGAGAACCCCTTTCTAGGTCGCCCATCTTAAGACTGACCGCTTATACGGTGCCTAACGTCGCCTGTCACTTTCGGAACAATGCGACGATAGCAGGTGGCGATAATTAATGAATTTTAATTTTCGAATTTTCATTCATAAATGAATGTAGAGATTATTTTTAGTACATATTCCGTGATATTTCTGCATTATATCACATTATTTGTACAAAAGACCGTTTTTTTAAAGTGATTGTTAACTAAACTGTTAAATGTCGTCCTATTTAATAGATTTTTTCCTTACAAATATTGGCCCTTGTTCTCGGAAGCCAAGACGTGGCGTTGCGGGATTCAGGGCGTAGTACGAGTGCATGGTACGATTGCATCTTAGCCCCTCTGCTGTCATTAGAGTGCGCTACGCTGCTATGTTCTCAGAAAACTGGTATGCTTACTTGCCGTCCAGGATCTGGTAGATATCGAATTATGGTAGTGCAATAGTCTACCTACAATTAGAGCTACACCGGTACCAGGTCCCGCAAGCTGGTTAAATAACATGCTTAAGTTATGATCAACATTATTTGGTAGAATGGTACGTTTTATCGCACAGTTTCGTTAAACTACCTTTGCAATGATAGTTCAATACCACGAAAACAATGACATTAAAACTGACAAACGAAAGGCGAGGGAAATGTGGGTGGTGGTGGGTGGTGTTAGGGTGGGGGGAAGGGTCAGCAACACTTGTTTGCTGTCTCCTTAAAGGCCGGCAACGCACCTGCGATTCCTCTGGTGTCGCGATTGTCCATGGGCGGCGGTGATCACTTACCATCAGGTCAACCACTTGCTCGTTTGTCGCCCTCTGATAAAAAAAAATTGGTATAAACAAATAGTAGGACATTATCATTATGATGACACCCTTTTCACACAAGTCTCGATCTCTCGAAGGTTTCCTGGAAGAAAATTCATAATGAGTTAAGCTCGCCTCTGTACGTTAGTTTTAGTTTTTATTATATTTATAAATGTGATTTCTTTGTACAAGAATGTGTAAAGAATACAGGTTCATCGAACGATACTTTATAATCAATTAGCGGCCCGACCCGGATTCGCACGCGTCGACATTTATTTATACATACATTACATACATACATTTAAAAAAAATATTTTATATTATAAAATAAATTTTATAAATGTTTTAACAATCCGTGTTCCTAAATATCTAACATGTTCTGAGTATTTGCAAGCGCTTTTTTAAATTCTACGTGAATAAAAACCTTTTTATTTTATTTCTTGCTCGGACACTTGTTTTATAATAATATTATCCATATAACGATAATTAGCTAGCTTAATGCTAGCGTATTGATAATTAGCTAGCTTGTCTTTAATTTCTGACAAAGAGACTATGTTTAGGTTTAATTATCGAAGTTTATAGTTTAAGCTATATTTTACTACATATTGTCTGAATGGTTCTGTTATATTATTATTATGGCGGACGTTGTGTTTCTAACGAGGGTCGCGCTTTAATGCTACCACCGGATCTAATGCGCCCCAACTGAGAAGAGTAGAATCTGGGACTAGGTACTTCAATTACCCAGTCACTGTGATGTGATGTGTAGTGGAAAGCTAATGTGTTTGAAATTCGTTTCACCGCGTCAAATGCGACTCATAATGTCTCGTACTGTACTAAATAGATAAGCAAATAAGTATTTTAGCGTGTGCGGCACCCTACGTAGCCATATTAGGAAAGAACTTCGCAGACTGGCAAAAATATCGATAAAAGCTATATTAACAAAGGTCTACTGTTTACTACCTGCGCACTCGCATTCCCCGAATGTGATAGGTTACAGCAAGACTTGAGTCGAATGATTGACTTGTTTAACGGCGGACGTGTTCTTCGTATTTTAGTTTGAAGTCAGTATTTTGTTTTGACTGTGAGTGTTTTGCAATTTCAACTATGAAATCTGTACAATCAGGTACCAAACATTTTTATCTAAGTAATTTGGAATTATACTTTACTGTGTATTGGTTAATAATTAGATCATTATGTTACGATTACTCCGAAAATGAAATTTCTTGCACACTAAGAGTATAATTTTAAGAGGTATCTAGTAATTGACGGGCCTGTGGCGTGGTTGGTTGCACCCAGGACAGATATTTGTGTGCATGAACATGTCTGCTTTTCCTGAGTCTGGGTATAATTATCTATATAAGTATGTATTTACAAAAGAAAAGTAGTATATGTAGTATATCAGTTATCTGGTTTCCATAGTACAAGCTCTGCTTAGTTTGAAATCAGATGGCCGTGTGTAAATAATTTCCCAGGATATTATTATTATTATTATCAACTCATGAGGTTGCGTTTTTGTCCTCAGAGTGGGGTTATTTTTCTAAACTGTATTTTCTAGTCTATTTAGTACCAGCTCTGCTTAGTTTGGGATCAGATGACCGTGTATGAATAATGCCCTAAGATATTATTATTATATTACTTTTATATACACTGTATACTTACACCTAATTATCTGGATCATAACAAAATACGACCAGACTGTACCCATAACCAAAAAATAAATGTATCTGGGTAAAGAGCAAACATTATTTTCTATTATGTTTATCGAATATATGTAATTTATTGGAAAGACCGTATGGAAATTTAATGTTTCCAAAGTTCCAATGTGTTTTCAATATTACTGAAAATATAAAGTTACTATTAATACTAGAATATTTTAATTTAATAGCATTATTAGCAAAAATGGCAAAACATAAATTTATTCGTCCGGCGGGCCTTGAACCAGCACCCTCTACCGATCCGGGGTTGGCGATCTGCGTATACATACGTACAAACGATAACAATGGCAGATCAAATTTAGTATTCCCTTGCTAACACTCTATCGTAATACATCTTTAGCTCTCCATGAAATAAGAATTTCATGAGGCTAGCCTACGAAGATGTATTAAATTAATTTAGCGAAGATAGAACCTAAAATAATATGCTTGCACTGCTCTGGTTGCACACGTTTGTACTGTGCACGTATGGTCAAGTCAACTCTCGCTTATCGTTCAACATCGTATCAGTATAATACAGATTTATGTAAATATCATCATCATATCAGCCGAAAGACGTCCACTGCTGGACAAAGGCCTTCCCCAAAGATCTCCACAGTTGCCGGTGCGCTATTCACATTTAGCAGTTTCCAGCGACCCGCTCAAAATCATCGGTCCATCTTGTAGGGGGCCTGCCCACGCTGCAATAAATATAAATATGGAAATATACAAGTCGTTAAATAATCGCAAACAAACAGCCTCATTTCTTTATTCCTTAATATCACCTAGTATGTTTCAGAGAAATTAGGTTTTCTCAATAAAATAATGATATTAATATAATTGGTGAGTACGTATAAATTGAACTCTTCGGTTTACGTTCACGTCCAGCTACCTGCCAAATGTGCAACTCGCGGTGCTCAAGTATCAAGTTTTGGAGTCCACAAAATGGAAAACCTTGGTCAGGTCCATTAACAGAGATGCCACAGGCCGTCTGTTATCTAGTAGAAGTAGTCAGTAGTAAGGATTTTATCAATGTTATTGTTTGATTTTTATATGTATTTAGTTAGTTCTGTTTGTAAATTTCTTGTATGTCTATTGTCGAATAAATGTATTTCTTCTTCTTCAAAAAAAGATGATAATTAAACATAATAAATTAAAATGTATATTTCCCTTTGATAATTAATTACACACCTAATTTACAAACCTTACTGACCAAATTAATACAAAATATAACTTTATGACAATTAATGCTAAGCGTAACTATTAGTCAAATATATTGACATGCTCAAAAAGAACTTCAAAAATAATCTGGAAGGCCGTAAATAAAGAAAGAGACTATAATCATTTATAATTATTAAAAACAAAATTCAAATACATAGTAAGTACAGTGGGACAAGGATCTTTATGAACGTGACTGACATTTGTGGGAGGGCGACCCTATGACGGCAAGGGTTGCTTTTAAGAAAATTTCCCTAATATTAAGGGATGATTTAAAAATGGCAATAGACTGTATCCATTGTATTTTGTGTTAATTGTATAAGTTTGCCGGGCCAGTTGGCGTAGTTGGTTGTTTTTTATTCTTACTCAGGACTGTATATTTGTGTGTATGAACATGTCTGTTTGTGCTGTGTCTGGGTGTTTATCTATATAAGTATGTATTTACAAAAGTAGTCTACATAATATGTAGTATATCAGCTATCTGATTTCCATAGTACACATGGATACATATCAAGGTATACATTTCCAATATAAGCTGACCTCTCATTGTATGGAAATCCTATAAAACACGAGATCTGCTTATACTGGAAATGTATAGCTTGATATGTAACCGTGTGTACAAGCTTTACTTAGTTTGGGATCAGATGACCGTGTGGTAAACTCTAAAAGTTTATTGAATAACCCTTATAATATCGATTTATTGTAATAAACAATTAATACATAAATAAATGGATTCGAAATTACATTATCTATTTTTAATCAAAGTAAAATAACGAATCAATCCACTGAATAAGAACGTTTGCGAATTGGGAAATTAAGAAAATCACAAAATAATTAAATCCTTATACAACACCATTTCTGATACAGGACAGTGTGGAGTGCAGTCATCCTTCTAATCACGGTCTGGTTGACTTGGCTATTTCTTAGCGTTTCAGCGCGAGCGGGACCCTGAATAAGTTTATAGTAGATTTACAATAAACCTGCTAAGTGGCACTGCGATCAGATTCCCCGTTATATTTCTATTTGTGTATAATTCTATTTGTCTATACTAATATTATAAAGAGGTAATGTTTGTGAGTTTGTGACGTTGTAAGGGGTCATCTCTGGATCTACTTACTAAACCGATTATCAAAATTATTTCACCCATAGAAAGCTACGTTATTGTTAAGTGTCATAGGCTATGAAAAAAAAAATCCCGAATTTTTAACCCGAAGTATTACGCGGGACAAACGGGCAGGGACATAAATATTTATAGCGCGGAACGAAATCCGCGGGCACTGCTAGTTAATAATAATATAAGTGATACTCTTTGTATTAGAACTACGTTTCAAATATGTTTTTAAAACAGTTCAAAATATGTAGATGGTGACATTTTAAAATCACTAAAAAATGTTTCCCATTTTTTCTTAAGAATGTAAACTTGTTTACAAATTCTCCACACAACAATCTTGCCGTGACATATGGGCTGATTGGCTGACGCCTTTGTTCACGTCGTCGTCTTTTGGCTAACTAATATGACAATAAATAATCCATAGTTATCGAGTCTACACCTACGCGATCGAAATGATACTGGCGTCGCTGCGACAGACGGACAGACGGAGAGGCACGGCGCGGACACCCGCGACGGGCACCCGCTCAACGCAGCGAAGGCCCTTACGTAGTGCATATGTATACACTGATTTGGCGTCGGCTGTACTTCAACAGAACATGGATAGTTAAGCTCATATTTCAAAGTGGCTCTTATGACTAAATACTTAAAGGTACAATTATGTTTGTCAACAGGTGGTAACCGTATGTATGTACTCATATAATAGAATCGTGATGACAGTCTACGCTGAACCTACTCTCATTTCTGTTATTTACGACATCAATTGTCGGTCTATTATATCCGTGTTCTAGACTTATCAAATATGTGCCTAAATCATAACATGAAATAAGAGTAGCATTACTGGAGATGGGTACGATAATAATTACAATCATTTATTTTAATATTTAGAAATTTAAATTTAAGTAAACTCCTCCAGCATACACTCTGGACTCTCAAAATATAGATTGTTATAATTTCAAAAAGGAGCGTAACCCATTTTATGAAATATAAAACTATATTTTGAAGCTTATTGTGTGTTCCTGTCTATGTAAGTAATTCAGTTCTGAATAACTCAATATACTCGGATACTCGCTCGGCGGCGCCAAATAGCTTCATTCAACTACCTAAGACATGTTTTCAGTTTCTTTATTCATTCTTTATTCATTCATTCAAATTTCTGCTATGAATGAATTTGAGCATTGAATTATTGTGTTGCATGTAATCTGTTCGTCGTTTTAGTCTTTTGCGAATATTTTCAGGTGGTAGATCTGCTGAAAAGTAATTCTATACGACAATCTTCGCTAACTTGAAAATCTTTAAAGCAAAGTTGGGACATTTTGCGCAAGTATCTATCATCCATCTAGAATGTTCGAATGCGATAGCGAATGCAAGATAGGTTAAACTTGCATTCGGTAGCGACGACGGTTGTAAAGCGCTCAAATAAGCTAAGTTCTTTTAAGTTGGTTGTTGCACATTGGAATAAAATTCAAAGCGCCACTTGTTTACGAGCGTATCGTCATAAACAAATTGGGACTCATAATATGGAACAATTTGTTTAGCTTAATGTGTGTAATATGTAATTCATTTAAAGTATGAAAATGTAAAAGTCAACACTATTTTCTATCTTCGTGTTTCCCGTGTACCATTACCAGGGCCCCTTCACTCGGCCGTACCTACGGTGATAAGTACCTACACTTTCGCGCGCCTCTGAAGTGGCGTGCGCCAGTCGGTTGTCACCGCTCGCGCGCACAGCCACGGATTAAAAGACTACTTAATACTATAAATATTTAACAGAAAAAATGTCTCATCACAAATCTGGTGCTAGATATTGTTCATTTGACGGATGTCTGTCGAAAAAAGGAGACAAGGGTTACATTACCTAAAGATGCGGAAAGGTTAGTTCAAATTATTCTTTTAAATACCTACCAAAGTAGCTTTGTAGGTGTTGATTATTTCTAATTAGAATACAAATAAAGTGTTTTTAGTCGTATATACTCTAGTTTTAACATTTTTGTTGACCAAGATAGTTTTTAAAAGAATTAGTACGGGAAAAATAATTACGAGAGCAACTTGAAAATGTGTTTTTTTGTTTGTCGAGATATCTTAACTATTTTGGTGTCAAATGAAAGATCTAGGCCTAAAACCATTTTATCCATTTGAGTCATGTCAATCGGTCCACGCGTTTAGGAGATATTTATAAATTAGTATAGTGAAAATGTAAACAACCAGAATTTTTACTTTTTCTCGTCTACGAACTTTTAAGTACTGCAAAATGAGAATATTTTATGATGTTTACCCCATTATAAAAGCCAAAATTTGTAAGGTGTAGATGATAAATAGAATTTAGTTGGGTTCACTTCATACAAAAGTTCGTTACAAAATGCAAACAATATCCAAAAATTAGATGCACTTTTTCTAACCTGAGTTCATATTTTTATACGAACTCACTCTTTGTTGGTCTGGCGGTAGCGTGTTCAACCGCAGAAAATGAAATCTTGGGTTCAAACCCGGGTCGGGCCAAAAAGTGATTTTGGGATTATATAGACGATTAATAGGTATCATAGTAACAGCGGCAAGCCGCCAGCCGGTAACCCTACGCCAGTACACTCCGAGTCATACAGAGACAGTGTAATGCGTTAGAATAGAGCGGCAGCGTTTAGGTGAATATCGCGGTAGGCACTGAGCGCGAATGTAAGCTGAATTGCACTTAGTTGCTTAGTAGCAAGAGTCGCTATTTCTATAAATTGTTGCGCGAAGAGCCGGTTCTGTACGTAAGTACTCTTTATTCTAGTACTCTTTATTCTGTGCCATTACTTCCGATTGGTTGCCGGAACGATTCAAGCTTTTTTATGTTCTCTCGAGTCGAACTAACGATTTCTACTACTAGGGGTGTTTATTGCTCAAATCTCAAAGTCAGGAATTCCCTCGAAGCTAACGTAACGTATAATATGTGTAGCTGGCGAATTCGTAGATCGGTTACTTGTAAGTTGTATGTGAGATAAAGCTCTTTAAACCGTTGCGTGTTGATATGACAGTGACGCCAAGAGTTGTTAACTGGGCTCAAGATTTGCTACTCGTGAAGCAACGTGCAAAAGGCCACGATAATGATGGATTGGAAGTGGAAACTTCATTCCCGATGAAAACCAACCCAAAATCTATGTTTTTTTTGTTAAGAATACGGTTGCTACGAACTTGAGAGATAACTAGTGTAATACACTTTGCTACAAAAGAGAGGTGGGCCGACATTCAAACGAGATTCCTTTTTTATTGTCTCGAGCGAGAACGTATGTACGTCACCGCGTCACAGCGTAAAGCGTATATCCCACCGCGCACGTGTTCGCACAGAACGCGGCCGTAAGCGTTATCTAATAATACGTTCAGTCGCGACCACCGCACAGTGAAACGAATGTATGGGAGCGGTTGGACGTAGACATGTCCGAAAAATAAGAGTAAAATTATGACAAACTAATGATGCCATCTTATTCGATTACTTAATGCCTTCATAAATTGTGGTGATGAATTTCTTCATAACTCCCATATTTCGGGAGTAATTTGAGAAAATGTGAAATTTTACTATGAAAATGAGTGTATCGAGCTCTCTCCCTCCTGATTCCGGGCTTGTTTCAAGTAGCGGTCTCTAATATCGTAATGCTATTACTAAGAGCTATATTTAATACTAAGACACATAGTGCGCCAAATGTGCACTTTCTGGGATAAAAGGAAATGAAAATTAAAAAAAAAAAACGTTTTTTCCCCATTTGTATTTACTTTAAACCGCAGACAGACTTATTAAGAGGTCTATAAATATATTATATATATACAGAAATATATATTAACAAAAATATTCACAAGAACTGATGAGAGTATGACTTTTAAGTAAGTTGATAATAAATTACCTAGTTTCATTAAAAGTACAATAAATAATTAAGATGTAAGCTCTAATTTACTAAGTTACACATTTTAAAACAATAACATCATTTAATTATCTTCGTCATCATCATCATCAATTAATTCAAATTCAGAATCGATGTCCGCTAAATCATTTATGTTAACAAATTCGATATCACTTTTCTCAGAATCCGTAAGCTCATAAAATTCCTTAAAAGAAGATTTTTTTACAAACTTATTTCCTTTTGGACGGATACTTGTAACAAGTGGATCAGAAGACAGTAAAAGATTGTGCATAATATCTTCATTGCATGAGATACTGCTATGCTTTCGAGAATGCCCCTCTCTATATTTTCTAAAATCTTTATTTCTAGCCTCAGATGCCTCTTCGGATAGAAAACCAATGGGCACAATTGACATGTTCTGAACTATGTCTGGCCCATGCATTAAAATTTTATGAAGTGAAGAAGGCATATAATACCATGGGTATAACTCCACGTAAAGCTTAGCAGTATCAAAGCAGAACTCTCGGAATTTAGTTACGTTGATCTTCTCTCCTGATGAAATACACTGCAAGATCACACAGATTTTTCTTAAAAGCATTGCATCTATTCCGGTCAGTTCAGCAGATTTAGTGTAGTTTTCAAAAAATCTCCTTGCCGAGTTGCCATTGTTGGTGGATCCACTGCCTTGTTTCACAACATCGAGAAGTAAGCCCGTTTCTCTTCTTACAGCCTCTTGAACTCTTTTCTTCCTGTCATCAACTTGCCTTTTTGCTATATCACCCCTTACTTGCCATGATTTTATGTCTAATTTGTAGGAAATGTGTAATAAGCATTCCATTGAGCGAATCCAAGCGTGAAGGGTGCTTAAGCTATATTTATACATGTCCTCGTTTGCGTGTTTATCTTTGATTAACTCTAAATTATTCATTTCTTTAGGAGAAGCCTTGCATATGTCACACACTGAAGCTGCTGTATTGGATATAATGGAATGAATTTTACCATCAATCATTGTCAACAGCAGTTGGTGTTTGACACTAATTCCATCAGTGATGGTGGATGGAGTTAAGGCTTCAATCTCTGCTTCGATTTCAGCCATCTCTCTCTGCACATTTTCTTTGGTTTCCTTTATAAACTTAAACAATATTGGCCGGCAAAATGAAGTGGAAGATGGTCGCTCGTTTTCCCAAATTGTTACACCTTTTGAGACGAGCCGCAGTGGTACAAGACTAATCATAAAATTACTAGCAAGATCGATTTGCTCATCTTCACTCGTCCTTTGATGATAAATGCTTTGGCTAGATGATCCGTCAAAACCCCATTTGCTGGTCAATACGAGCTGTTGATTGGGATCAACAGGGGTTTCTAACGACCTAATAAGTCTTCTTGAGGTTAAATCCATCAAGGCTTGTAATTTGATTTTTGCAGAGCTCTCTGTAACTGTGAGATCTTCTTTGGCCGGATAGCACTTAATTTTTTCTTTAACCAACATGTAGTAACTCGGGTATTGAAGAGCTCCTTCTTGAGTGTTGAAATCCCGAAGAGTGTTATAGCGCCATTTCGATAAGTTCATCGATACATAAAGAGCCAATGCCTTCAAAGGGGATATTTCCCGTACCTGAATTGATTTACCTTCAATGAAGGCTTTGATTTTTGAGGCCTCTTCTGGATTCTCCGTCAAGTATTTCATAACATAAGCTGTATCGCTTTGTCCTGCCTTTTGAAGCGCCCTTTCGGCCGAAAACATAATTTCAGCGCTGCTACTGCTGCATGAAAGACTATCTTCAGTGCGTCTTCTTTTTTGCCGGTTACTAAGGTCCTCAAAAGATTTACGAGGACTAGGATGTGTACAAGTTGAAGCATCAGATTTAGCAGGAGAAATTATGGGCTCGATGACGTCACTTATATTTTCTGTAGAAGGTTCCATATTTTCATTCTGTAATTCCGGCCATTGAATTGCAGCCTGTAGCCAGATCTCATGTTTCTTCCGAAACTTATCTGTGCTTCTTCCAGACTGTGTCCATTTTGCATAAATGCGGTAGCAAAATCGACGACACCAGTCTTTTAAACTTGTTTCAGCACTTTCACATAACTGAACACAACTGTTATCTTTTAAAACACTGAACAAATAGTTAAAGTCGCGTAAATCTTTATGTGCGCGTGCGCATAAAGCAACGTGAATATCAAGATTTGTATTAAAATTTGGAAAATACATTGCGAGATTAGCTTGGATACAACGAGGTGTAAATCAACACTGATTTTAAAGTTACTAATAGTGACCTATTTATATAAAATCCAGGTATCCCAGGTATCCTTTGTTAAATATTGCAAGGTAATTAGTTATTGTGATAATTAGTAAATGATGCATGCTAAATTAGTGTATTAAGAGCCATTTAGTAATTAAATAATAGCAATGTTCTTATCAGTAATCATTAGTGCATCAGTTTTATATGTAAACCTTAAGTCCCTAATTATATATCCTAATTAGCTTATATCTTCTCTAATTGGCTGCTCAGAAATGTTATTGTAATAAGGTAAACCTTTAGAAAAACGGTTTTAATCAACAAAATAAACAAAAAATAAAAAAATTGTGTTATAAAATAAACATCACTCTTTATCCCAGAAAGTGCACATTTGGCGCACTATGTGTCTTAGTATTAAATATAGCTCTTAGTATTAGCATTATGATATTAGAGACCGCTACTTGAAACAAGCCCGGAATCAGGAGGGAGAGAGCTCGATACACTCATTTTCATAGTAAAATTTCACATTTTCTCAAATTACTCCCGAAATATGGGAGTTATGAAGAAATTCATCACCACAAGTTATGAAGGCATTAAGTAATCGAATAAGATGGCATCATTAGTTTGGCATAATTTTACTCTTTTTTTTCGGACATGTCTACGTCCAACCGCTCCCATACATTCGTTCCACTGTGCACCGCCGCGAATTATACACAATCCTTACTAAACCACTACCGATGGCGGTTAATGGCGGATCAACCATTTTAGTTTGTAATTGAACGAGTATACACACGTCAAAATAATCATCCTTGTGTTTTTAAATCACACAAAACGGAACAGATTTCTCTGAATTTACTTGCTCATGATATTTACTATTGAAACCTGACCCAATACGGGTTTCCTAAAATTAAAAAGGAACATAATATAATCTCGCAAGCCCGTTATGAGCGCTTCTAACTAAGACTAAGACGATGTTCGGCGACTTAGCCGGTAGAGCCCCTGATAAGGTATCAGCAGGCGGGTACCCACGCTTACAAGACAGCATTGTTTTGAAAACTAGGTACTCGAGGTCAACCTCACTATAGACACCTCTACTGGCTCCGACTGTCTTGGATCCCGCAACAAATTCAATCAGAAATAAATAAGGAGAAGTTGGAAAAAGTAGTTCCTCTTCCTGCAGAGCAAAGCGGGAGGCAGAATTATGTAACGAGCCTAGAGCCTCGTCAAACGAGAGATGCAACTAGAGTGGCCAGCTGCAAAGTTCCCGATGGTATAGTTTAAGGATGTGGCACATTAACAACTCTATCAACTACTTTACAAATAATCTGTAATTGAGTAAATTACAGATTATTTGATTCGTTAAATAGTAAATTAGGTATCCCTAGGAAAACTCTAGTAATGAAACCCAAGGGGAAAAATCGTTACTAATATTATAAATACGTATGAGTTTTTCTAAATCAACGCACAAAAAGAAACCATCGAAATCAATTATTATTTTAAAATAAGATTCCTACTGATTTTTCTGGTAGTGTTTTGCAATAGCATGTGCATGCAAATGTTGTATTTTTCCGGAACAAATGACTTTTAAATTGAATTTGGTATCAAGTACAACATTTTCCACTGAACCGTTGTGTTAACTGCGCAGTAACATTTCAATGTAATGTTCAAACCCAATTACTTGCCGAAACAACTAAAAATGTACGCCTACTTGTTTGGGAATGGACTTCACACGATGTCATTTTTTAAGTTTCTGTTACTATGTACTTATCATGTTACTACATCACGCAGATCGGATTATTTGCATTCCATGTGGTTCTTCCATCATTAGAGCACACGGAATGACTCTGCAGTAAGAATCTCAAAGAAAATCTTTTTCAGCGCTTTTATCATGGGCAATTGTACGTTTAACTTTCTCGAGGAGGATCTTCAGAAAACGAATATATATTGTTGCCACCTACAAATAGTACAACCAACTTAATTTATAGTGAATCTTGAAGGTAAGAAATCAGGGTGGCCACGTTCTGGGCCACAAAAATGTAATTAATTTGCCATCGACACGTTAAGAAGGTAACAAATATGCAAAATAATAAAACAACAAAAAAAAACAAAAAGTAATAAAAATAGGAAAATTTTCTAATATTTCAATTAATTGAACTCGATTGGGAAATAAACCAAAATTTCTAGGATTTCAGTTAGACCAGAATTTATCTTATAAGAGTCATGTTATGACGGACCTGTTGGCGTCGTGGGTTTGATTCCCACCCAGGACAGATATTTGTATGCATGAACATGTCTGTTTGTCCTGAGTCTGGGTGTAATTATATATAAGTATGTATTAACAAGAGAAAAGTAGTATAATATGTAGATAGCCGTGTGTGAATAATGTCCCTGGATATAATAATTAAAATTATTATGTTGTCTGCGTTTGTAATAAACATATACCGTTTCATACGCACTTTACGTGGAGAAAAATAAAAAATATTAAATCAAGATACTCCACTGGCCGCATATAATTATTTTCTCTACGGATAGAAAGAGAGGGAGCTTTTAAAGCACACCTTCAATAAACCGACGCTTGTAAATACTACTTTATAAAGTTTCAGACGTATTTAGAAATAACTAGCGGTGCGTTATAATCAGGGACCGGACAACCCCGCTTCTGAGTTAAGCCGTTTGATAGGGTAACCCGTTCATTGGGTAACTCGTATCGCAGTGTTACCCTTTGATTGACTTACAGCCTCGAAACCCAGTGAAAGGGTTAACACGTTTTTTATGGTAACCACGGGAAGGGGTTAACCCCTTCAATGACTTAAGCCCTTGAATAGCTTACCCTCTTGAAAAGGTTTTATTCGTGTTAACTTGAATTACCCAATCAACTTAGCAGCGTGAAGATGGGAGTAGGTATACTCGCACCCGTGCGGTGCCTCAGTAGTATATTATTGGGCATTCTATACCACTATCGGCAAGTTGCTCGGCGAGTGCGCCTCGCTACCGATAGTGGTATAGAATGCCCAATAATTGATAATCTACTCGCCTCTCCACTCGACCGAGACAGTACATTGTACTGAGAACTTGATTTGGAACGATAATTCGAGCAAATCGATACTCGACTCGCCACTCAACTCGACCGATACACTCGAACGAGACAGTTCATTTTGTCGCGTACTGGATGAGCTTTACTCGACCATTGACTAGTAACTTACTCCTTACCACTATATTCCATACGTCTGACCAGTATGCGGCGTTTCGGAGAACGATGAACTGTCAACTATCAACTCGACTCTCCGTTTACTTACTGCACTCGACCGATCACTCGAGTTTGTATTCGCTGTTAACAGAATGTCGAGCGAGAGTGATGGTGACCGATGATTGTAACAAACCAAAGCTTGTGACTAAAGCGTTAACGGGTTGTTACTGTAAATAATAAACAACTGTAACTTAGGTACTTGGTTTAATTATCATAAAATGTTGGTTTGTCTGGAAACAAAATATCAGCCGCACGCACGAGCTCTTGTAGTTTTCGCCACTGAGGAGAGTCCGCGTCGGTCTGGAACTTGATTCGGACGAGCGCTTTCTTCCACAGCTCGGCGGAGTCGGTGAGGCGAGCGTCGTCAGCCTTGTACACCTTGCAGTCGATGTAGTACTCTCCGTCGGTGCTCGTTGCTCGGCGCTCACAGCCGCTGGCTACGCGGTTCACAAAGAATGAAGTTAGGTGATCCGATGAATGTTCTTTGTGTGGGATGTCGCGGTTTTTACTGATGCCGAATATGTCCATGTCAGTGTTGGTTTTTTTACTGAAATAATAACGAAAACTGTTATTAGTTAATGTTTACAACGAGAGATGCAGGGGCAAACAAAAAATAACAACGGTGTGTAAGCAGCGCACACAATCGCATAATATTTTATGAACGGCACCACGGATATTTCTGTAGAAAATATTACAAGTAACTAATCAGCGAATGGAATACTTATGCAAATTGCACTATTATAATTCAATTAGTGGAAACGTACTACTTTACTATTTTAATTTAATCAGAACTAGGAGATAATAAATTCAAAATATTATTCACCTGCTACGAGTTACGGTTGTTGTTTGTGACTGCATCTTGCGTTTCCCATTGCTGTCTGCAGACGGATTGCGTCTGGCCTTCACTTTGTGTCCAGTGATCGATGCTTGCGAGTAATCACACTCAGAGTCTGACCTGAAATAAAGATAGAGGAAATGTAGTCACACAATTATTATTAATTAATCCAATGGAGTAATGTCCATTGCGCTGGACATACTATAGGACACAAGTGTTCGGGCAAACACTGGTTCTCTAATATTTAAATGGGATAGCACTGAGACTGAGCTAACTATGTACAGATCGGGTGATCTGTGAAGTAACGCGCTCACAAACAAATATATGTAGTTATAAATGACAGGCTAATCACAAGTGTGATCCATGAAAACGAACCGACTATTTTATCAGACTTACATTATTTTCCGATCAGAAGTTCCACTCGGTTTGATGACTTGGCTGGTGGTGACAGCAGCGGATGGCTATCGACAATGCCGTCACTGATATTGTAGGCGACACGGAGTGTTTGTAGACCGATTATACAAGAGCACTTCGTTGCACTTGCAGACTGCGAAAACTTTGTACCGAACAGAAAAACTTGTGGCTTATAAGTTAAAATCGAATTATAAGTTAGGAATGTTAAATCCACTACAATCAATCCGGTATTGCTTTGTTAAAGTAACTTTTTTTCTATAGTCGTATTATACGCGTTGGAAAATTTTATACTGTATCGAATGTCGATGCAGCGAAATAAGCTAGGGCTGACCAAACGATAGCGTGAACGGAATCGCCACAAACCAGATAGATTTTATTATTTTAAAGAAGTAAATAAATGTTTCCAAGGTAATTATTTCATCATCTACATTTAGGTTTCGTGTAGAAAAAATGAACTTACTGCCGTCTACCGCGTACTTCTCTAGATTTCCTAAAATAAATAGATAATATAATTCCTGTAACTACGGTAACGGGCATGACGAAACCATGAACGTTATATGATATCGTCATCGTCATGTCGTCTATCGACATACTATGATATATTTTAATCGATTAAGTGCATTGTGTGAAATTTGTATATTTGAATGCCTACCAAGTTGTTACCAACCCTAACCAAAATAGCTGATTATTGTGATTGCGAAATAAATAATTATGTTTAGCACACGTGTAACAATTAGACAATAACAACTTTTATGATGAAATATTTTTCTGCTTTGTAGACAAAAAAGAAAACAAAAAAAATCCCTAAAATATTATTTATTACCTCAAAGTCTCTCGGAGCGAGCACCTTTCTAAACTGTTACAGTACAATCAAGTTAATTATTATAAATAAATATTTAATTGATCTCACACCAGAAACAACAACAATTTCAGCTACTGGAGCAACTGTGTTCGTTATATCGGGGTGCTGAAATATACATACATATTTGGATCACGCAAATACATAATCTTATGTATGAACCATTTCATATTGTGCAGGTAATTATCAAATATAACACAACAATAATACGATAACTATTTAGAACATTACAATAATTATGACTATTTTTCATTCTAGAATTTACAGCTTTTTACCTAATTCTTCATCGGTACCAATAAACCATTTTTTTAGTTTCAGATACATTCTGCCTAAACATAATATTAATTACTGACTTGCCTGTGAAGAATTATTAAATTACTTGAAGTATATCTACATATTTGGACCACGCAGATACACGTACTCTTATGTATACATAGTTTCATATTTTGCAGGTAATTATGAAATATATTTTTCTTCCCAGAATATACCATTAATCTCACCTAATCAGATTATGTACCTAATGCATCCATTTTTTTTTTTTTTTTATTATTTCAGATACATCCTGCCTAAACATAATTACCGACTTGCCTGTGAAAAATTACACAAGGATCTTGAAATCAGCGTAAAATTGTCCTGACCAAGTTGTACTAATTATATAAAATATTTTGTCTGGTATACCTAAGACGGTGAATATTAGTTGTAAGTATTATCTAATCCAAATTTATTGAACTAATAATTTCAAGTGTTCTTTGATTTCAAACAATAATATAATGCCTCACTGCTCTGATTGTAAAGTATTTGTAGACAATCGTCGATGGTCTGGTCATTTACGTAGCAATGTACATAAAAACAATAGTTCTAACCCTATGTATGATAATGTTGTAATTATTAATTCTTCTTTTAAAGAACGAATCAAAAGTTACAAAATCATAGCGACAGGTGAACAAATACATAGTTTTCCTGAGGTGTTTCTCAAAAGTATTAGTACACAAGTCAAACATTTAATAGACAATTCAATAGAGAAACACACCTCTGTCAAAATAAATTTTGAACTGTTTGCTTCGTTTCTTATGTATAAAAATGATCAACAAGAAATAAAATCATTCCGTACAAACAACATTATTACACATTTTAATTACGATTTTGATTCTATTTATAAACTAACTATTGATTTACTACTAAAAAAAATTGAAGAATTTGAGGAAAGGGATAGTGGTTGGACTTTTTTATGCAATTCACATTTAGAATTAAATATTAATAAATATCAACCTCTCAGCGGATCTAAATTTTTAACTTTGCCGAAATTCATAAAAAGTAAAAGAGCTTGTTTGAATATTCGGAACAATGATGAGTATTGCTTTTTGTGGTGTGTTGTGGCGGCATTGTACCCCACAAATAGACATCCCGATAGGATTTCGTCTTATCCCCGCTTTCAGGATGTTTTGAATGTTAATAATTTGACATTTCCAATCACATTTTCGGACATAGCTATCTTTGAGAAAAATAATCCTTCTGTTAATATATATGTGTATGGTTTAAAAAACGAGAAGACAATTATTGGACCGCTTTATAAAACGTTGAATAATAAGTCTAATAAAAGTATCCATCTACTGTTTATAGAAAACAATAATAATTCTCATTACTGTCTTATCAAAGATTTATCTCGTTTAGTTAGAAATCAGATGACCAAACATCATGGTAAACTATATTTCTGTGAAACTTGTTTATTGTTTTTTCCAACGCTTAGTCAAATTGAATCCCACTTGTGTGGGGGGATCGTCACAGTTTTACCAGAACAAGGTTCATTTTTAAAATTTAAAAATTATGATAGGAAACAAAACATTCCATTCGTCATATACGCTGATTTCGAAACGTTACTTGAACCCATTTCCGACGATGATTTCAACACCGCTAATACGTCATACTCTAAACGCCACGTGCCGGCTGCATTCGCTTACAATGTCGTGTCATCAAATAAAAATGATAGCGTTGAAGGCTATAGAAGTTATCGCGGCAATGATTGTGTTTCAAAATTTATAAATTTTCTTACTGAGGATGTAAAACAAATACATCAGATTATATCCAAAAGCGAGCCTATGATATTCACTGATGACAATTCTCTAGAGTTCAAACGTGCCGTTAGGTGTCATATTTGCGACAATTTACTCTTGACCGATAAAGTAAGAGATCATTGTCATATTACAGGCCTGTATCGAGGTGCAGCACATCGACACTGTAATTTGCAACATAAAGTACCAAAATTTATACCAATATTTTTTCACAATTTATCCGGGTACGATTGTCATTTATTTATAAAAAAGTTAGGCGAAATTCCAGGTCCAATTAAAATAATCCCTAAGACTAAAGAAAAATACGTCGCATTCACCAAATTTATTCCTATTGCTGATAATGAGTTTATTTGTATAAGATTTTTAGATTCATTCAACTTTTTAGGGACAAGTTTAGACAAGCTCGCTAAAACATTGCAGGTGGAAGATTTTGTTAATCTTCGATTTCATTTTTCTAAAGACAGACAGTTTAATTTATTGACAAGAAAAGGTATATATCCTTATGATTACATGACCAATTGGAAATGTTACGATCAAAAATCATTGCCGTCTAAGGGTAATTTTTATAATTATTTGACTAACGAAGACATTACAGATGAGGATTATAATCACGCACAGGCTGTTTGGGCTGAATTCAATATTAATAACCTCGGCGAGTATACGGATCTATACTTAAAAACGGATGTGCTTTTGTTAACAGACATATTTCAAAATTTTCGGAAAACCTGTAAACAATATTACAGTCTTGACCCGGCGTTTTACATTACTGCACCTAGTTTATCTTTCGATGCAATGTTGCTAAAAACGGGCGTTCAGTTAGAACTCGTGTCGGACTTAGCTATCATCAGAATGATACAAAGCGGTATACGCGGCGGTTTGTGCATGTGTTCCCATCGGCATGCTAGAGCCAATCACAAATACATGCCTGAATATAATCCATCACAACCTGAGAGTTTCATAGTATATTTAGATTGTAATAATCTTTACGGTTTTAGCATGTGTCAGTATTTACCATACTCTAGTTTCAGATTTTTAAGTGATAACGAATTAGCAAATTTTAATGTTACCACTATAGAGGATAACGCAAACTGGGGCTTCATATTAGAAGTCGATCTATTGTATCCCGAGCATTTACATAATGACCATAATGACTTACCATTTTGTCCCGAAAAATGTGTACCCCCGGGAGGTAAAACAAAGAAATTAATAGCAAATTTGTATAATAAGTACAACTATGTGATTCACTACGTTCATTTAAAAAAATGTTTAGAACATGGTTTAATATTACGTAAAATTCATAGAGCAATTACTTTTAGACAGAGTCCATATTTAAAACAGTACATAGAGTTAAATACTCAATTAAGACAGAAAGCAAAAAGTTCCTTCGAACAAGACTTTTTTAAGTTATTAAATAACAGTGTTTTTGGAAAAACATTAGAAAATACTGAAAATAGAGTAACCGTACATTTAGTTAATCAATGGTGCGATCAGTCCAATCGAACTAAGAAATTTATATCCGCTGAGAAACTTATAGCCAACCCCTATTTCCACAGTGCATCTATTTTATCAGAAAATTTAGTTGCAATACAAATGAAACCTGATCAAATTATTTTAGATAAACCTATATACATAGGTTTCGCTGTATTAGAACTTTCAAAAGCACACATGTATTACTTTCATTACAATATTGTAAAGCCTTTTTATAAAGATCGAGTGCAGCTATGTTACACAGATACCGATTCCTTTGTCTATAAAATATACACCAACGATTTTTACAATGATTTGAAATATAATTTTTTACAATATTTTGACAGCAGTAACTATGAAATCACAAATGATTTACAGATACCGCTAAAAAATAAAAAGGTTCCCGGTCTCTTTAAAGATGAAATGGGAGGAAAATATATTACTGATTTTGTTGGTTTGAGATCGAAACTTTACTCTATAAGAACCCCTAATAGTATCATTAAAAAAGCAAAAGGAGTAAAATCATGCGTGGTCAGGGATTTAAACTTATCAGACTATGAAACCATTTTATTTAATGGTGGAGTAATCCGGAGAAAAAATAATATGTTTAAATCAATAAAGCACGAAATATTTACTCGGACTGTCAACAAAGTTGCTTTATCTAGAAATGATGACAAACGATCGATATCTGTGGATCAAATATCAACCCGAGCCTGGGGGCATGCATTTATTTTTAAGAATGAATTACTTTGATCATAATTTTAAGTTAAGTGTTACCTACTCATAGTTTAGTTTTAGGAAATAATAAATGTTAATATTATACAAAAAATGAAATAAAGTGTGAATTATTATAATTATTGACTTGTTTTATTTCTGAAATCCTGTTTATTTCAAAATATCATTACACTTTTAAAATCGGTAAACAAAGTTAACACTGATTGCAGTTATCTCACTATGCACCTAAAATACCATGCATCATAAGGTTGATTTTCGAATAACTAACGTTTTACGATTAAGTAACATGCTTACAAGGCGTTGTTTGTCATTGTATAAGTGTTACCTACGTTGCAGTTCATTGGCCTTAGTCTTGAGACACAAACGCTTAGTTGACAATATTAGTATGACTTGTAATTATTTAGTTATTTTGTCATCATTTACGAAATATTATTCGGCGCGAACACCTGTTTAATATTTTTTTAACTTCCATCAAAAGTTATCATGTCGGTGAGTAAAATATTTTTAATTCGTTTTTTTATGATTGTTTTATAATTAGAGATTGTGTTCGCAGCTGTGTTGTGTTGCATTTTTCCAGAGCCTTTTGTCACTAATCTAAAGTAAATCTAGACTTTCTCGATTGAAAACCCAATTAAAACGCTATACTAGCGGAATAGTGGTATAAATTGTGTTTATATTTTGTTCCAGAATTCTGACACCGAGATTGTATTCAGCCAGTATGCTCAGAATCCTTACGAGGGATTCTCCGAGATGTTTCGCAGTGAACCCGGGCAAAGCAAACAAGTCACGAAAGATAAAAAACCAAAACAACGGTGCAGGGAAAAATCGATAAAGCAAAATCCTACAAAATCCTTCGTTATGAGTCGACTACATCGAAAAGGGATTAAGTTAATAAAAATTTCAGTGGTAGATCTGTGTAACAACAATCCTCAAACCATAGACAGTGATAGTGACAGTGAAAACGTTATTATAAACGCTCAATATATTGTTCAAGATCCCATCGACAGTGTTATGGACGAAACTGAGTCTTTAGTTAAGAAAATATCAAAATCTTTAATAGGTACTGACTTTTATTAACCATTTTTGTAAAGTAGTTAATATTTGTATTTTCATTATGATGTTTTTATTTAATTTTGTATTAGGTTGTGTTATTTGTGGAGTAGCGTGGGGGTGTTTAACAAAATAAAAGCAAATTTACATTATTTTGATTTTTATTTAAAAACCTTAAAACCAATAATCTAAATACATTACACATATGAGTACATACATTTATACCCATTCTAAATATTTCCTTAAACAAAGCACATTTTTAAGAGCACATTGCTTTAGATGTTTATTACAATTAAAATTAGATCTTCCTTCACAGTATTTTTTATGCAAAACAGAGAAACTAAGACATTGTTCTGTACCAAGGTCTGATACTTTACAATTCACACACAGTTCCTTTATCCAATTCACCTTCTCCAAACCATTTACAATAATTTCCTTATTTTCTAGATATGGAACGATTATACGCCGAAATTCTCTATAGTCAATATATCCTTCATTCCAATAAATACCTCTATTTCTTTCCAACCATTTAACTTGTCTCTTTTCGTCACTTGTTAAGTATTTAAACAAGTATGGCGGTTTTATTAAAAATGTTTGCGTATAATCACGACTTGCAAAAGCTAATTCTTTTATTATAAAATTATTGTTCAGGTCTTTAAACCCTTGAACATCTAAAATAATAGTATTCGGATTCATGATATTTTTCTCACAGTATTACTCAATGGCTTGTACTCAATTATGCAGTCGTTCAATATAAGACAGTATGCAGAAGTTTGATCTGGTATATCGGAATCACTCTCAATTTCCACTCTTACATCCACAATAGGACCTGTCTTTACATTATCAGCTTGTCTAGAGCAATCTATGACAAATAGCGGCGCCAAATCTTTGAATTGTTTCTCACTTAATAAGGGTTCCGAGCGACGTCCGTAATAAGACTGTTGAAATCTGATGTATTGCTCGTATAATAAAGCGATTCTGTTATTCGCGAAGCTGACATTTAGGTTTTCATACGGGAAGTAAGTTGAGTTTAAGTATACTCTAACGTCACGAACATGACAGTGATCGAACTGGGACATATCAGAACTTGAATTGTTTTTTCTATTTGTTTGTAGACCTATAATTATGTATCTTGGTTTCTCTATTTGTGAGGAAGTTTTGATAGACCAGGTATGTTTTGTAGTTTTAGGTAAAGCTGGATATTCGTACAGATCCCAATTTCTGAATATCATCTGGAGTGGTCGATCTTTTTCTAACAGTTTTAGCAAACTTATTTTTTCTTTGTCGGATACTTTAACATGCGGTACACGCCAGATGATTTTATTTATCTGAACGTCGTCTACAAATTCCCCGGTGTTAAGTTTCACAGCATTCAGATTAGTGTTACTTCGTAGCAATATCAGTTCGTGCCTACTATTTATCACGACTTTCTTGAAATCTTCTGCAAAACCGATAATGTTACAGAGGGGTATAGAAGCAGAAAAACTACCCCCATTAATATTTTTTATTCCATCGATATTCCAGCCCCATGCATTGGCTATCTTTGATTCACCTTCACTCATTGATATTAACGATTTCATGGTGGTAGTTATGCCAGCGTTTTTTATTCTATCAATTTCCACTCCATTCAGCTCATATCTTATATCTTGGAATAAGTAGAGTAGAGCATTATTCGTAAAATTAACACTAGTGGCTTTCTCTTTCATATCCTTTTTACTTACGACAACAGTTCCTTCCAAATACAAGGTACTAGCTGAGGGAAGTATATACAAGTCCTGTTGGTTAATAGGTATGCGGATTTCATCGTTTCTATTGAAACTAGTTACGTAGGGCTTGTAAGAATGAAATTCGATTCCTTCAACAGTGTTGTCATAAGTCGGAGCAGATAAAACGTCTAAGATATTCATTTTAGCAAACCGATCGCTTTGAGAAATGCCTTGTTTTCTTTAGTTAATTTAATTTTCTTCTTAGAGCGAGCTCTTATTTGGTTGAAAGCTTGAGCGGGACTGATATTTTTGATTTGTTGATGCATATATTTATTGTAGTCAATCATTTTTTTCTTCTGAGATGCAAATACAGCTGCACTTCTTCACCGCGCAAATTGATTAAGCGGTTATTTATATCTAACAGCCTGATATGTATACAGCTAATGTTGTTTTGGTTAATTGGAAAGTATATCGCGTTTTTCGGGATTTCTATAATTCTATATCCGGGAGGCACGTTGAGAGCAAATTCGTGGATAATGTGACTGGGTTCTCCGTTTGTGTACGAGCCGCTTACAATATCACATTCGATCCTGATCACTGTTGTAGGTAAAATGTTGACTGGAAAGTGCGATACATGCCATTTATTTGCTTTTAAGATCTGCTTATTAAACCCTAACAAATTCCTAAACGTACCTTCTTTATTAAAATTTATGTCTTTTGTACAATATACAGCAGCTTTTAAAGTATTGTTATTGCACTGTAGTTTGATTGATGCATCTTTCATTTCAGATTTTAAATAATCATTAATATCTTGCAATTCATAGGTGCCGTCAGGTATTTCAATAACTTCGTTAGAACCATAATAGAACTTATTATTCGTTTTGTCAATGTTTGGAATAGAATTAAATGTTGCGAAATGCAATAAGGCACACTCATACTGTTCATATAGTTGCAACGTGTTAGGATAGTAAGTAGATAAAGTTGACGAGTTTCCAGTTATCGATAATGTGAGTGACATCTTGCAAATGATTCAAATAAAAGAAAAGCATAAGTTTTATACGTTTTATTTCCAAAAATTCCTTAGATATTCTAAACATAAGTGTCCACAATTTACAGTGTTGAATTTCTGATATCTTGTATAATTATAAAAAACATTACAATTCTTAAAATATCGCATTAATTCCATTGGAGGTTTTAAATCTCCAAAGCTATCAAAATATTCACAATAATTGCATACTTTTACATAAGCTACCCAATGCGTGCCTTCGTTCTTAGAGTCGGCCAAGTTAACAACACCACATTCAACCCGTTTTGGCGTCCTTGGTAACTGATCCTTCATGTATACTCCTCGAAAGTGAGGGATGTTGCGTGCATACCTTTGGATGTCTATATTAGTGAGAGGACGATTAGGTAGCTTATTTTTCAGTTTTTTGAAGACTTAATGAATAAACCATTACCATTTTTATGTGACTTAATGTACAAGCCCTGACCTAACTTTAAAGACTCCATAGCCTTATTATGTCGTTGTGTTTCTCGCAAATTTTGCTGACCTGCTTTGTAATCGTTAACAGTTTTTGCAATACCAGCCGCACCACCAGCTAAAGTTCCTAAAGCTGATAAACCCGCAAAAATTGGGATTAAAGGTAGAATACCTCCAGTCTTTGGTAAGGGTATCACTCGCGGCACTCGAATTTTCTGAATGCATGGGATTATTTTTTTTGCTGCTGAGTAAGCAGCGTTAATTAAAGCTTTACTGTCCTTTGGATTCAGTTTCTTTATTTTTGCTTTTATTTTTGACACGAAACTTTTAAACGTTTTAATGCCAGAACCAGATTTCAGTTTGGCTTTCATAACTTTGCTCACTAACCATGAACTAAGTTTTTCACCTTTCCCAGCATCGCTCGATTTAAGTCTTTGTTTAGCCATATTTAGTAGTTGCAAATCAGCTTTGTGGCGATTGGGTAAGTCTGTATGGTCTGCATATGCAATGTCGTGATGCATACAAGCTTCGTCTAGCTTATTTACACCTCGGTCACCTCGTAATAAACGTTTCTGCAATTTAGTTCCGGGACCGCAATAATTGTAGCCGGGTAAATGAAGTTCGAACGGTAGATTATTAATTAAGGTATTAACAAGTTCACCTCCTTGCATTGTCTAATGTGTAATGAGAGAAATGATGCAAAAGTAATCGTTATATAATTATTTTAATCCACTATTGCAGTTTTCTCGATCCAACTATTTTCTTCGTTGTTTAGACCCAACCATTTCACAAACATTTTTGATCCTTTTCTTTTTAAAACCCTTTCTATCAAATAAATACCAGGATAGTAAGATTTCTGAAGTTCTTGCTCGTAAAATGTTCCCATTATGGCTTGCTTTCGCTGATCTTGTATATGATATGTTACTGGTATGGTATGATTAATTTTTTTTATAGTAAATATTTCAGTTGACCAATTAGGTGTATAACCTTTTTCAAAATGGTGTTTGTATTTACTGATACGAACAAAGTCACCTACTTTGAACTTAGGTTTTCTACGGACGGTTACATGATTTAAGGCTTTTTTAATATTTTCTTTTATAACAGACTCGCAAGATTTATTTACTTCAATTGGTTTAAATTTAATGGTACGATGTTTTGTGTTGTTATATATCTTTAACGTAACCTCTAACGGTATACCTAACCACATATAGTTTCCGTTCAGACTAAAATATTTATATATTTTATTTTTAAGAGTTTTAATCAGTCGCTCTACGATCGAAGCTTTTTTAGTAGAAAACGTTGAGTAATGGTTAACATTGTAAGTCTTCATAAGCGTTTGAAATGAGTTGTTATAAAATTCTGTTCCCATATCAGTTTGTAAATTAACCGGTTTGCGATTGCTGTTAATCAGTATTCGTTTAAATGCATGAGTAACATCAAGTTTATTTTTTGATTTTAATGGCTCTGCCCAAGCGTACTTTGAGAAGCAGTCAATCACCACTAAAATGTAATTATGACCTTTATTATATTTTCTTAGATTTTGCATGTCCATCAGATCAGCTTGCCACAAGTCATCGATCCCCTTTAGAATGACAGGACGTCTAACGAAATTTCTTCGTGCTGCTTTATGTATTTCATTAACAATTTGCTGTTTTGCCATTACGGAGTTTTTTGTAGTAATTTATCTACCTCTGCTTGGGTATAAAACTTATCTTCCAAATGAGTTGAAATCTCAGGTATCTTTGCTTTTAAAGTAGCCTGAACTGTGTCCTTTGTGTCTTTTATGATTTGAGAGCGCAATGAACCAATCATGTTATTAAATTCTTTTAACATATTAGCATTCAATCGATCTACGTAATCCTTGTTCACGGTCAGGTTATTTAATTCTTTTAACATGTTAGCATTCAATCGATCTACATAATCCTTGTTCACAGCATCGCCTGCTTCTACTGGAGATCGGACTCCTCTTAATCTTGATGTTTTTAAATCAAAATCTCCGTTTTCTAATTTTAACAATGCGTTCTCATTAAACTCAAATAACTCTGATAAACGCATTCTTTTGTGAATGTAGTGTCCGAATTTGTCTACGTTCATATTTAAGGTGTATTGTATCGAGAAGCTGATAATAAAATAAACACATTTTAAAATATTTATTTATTTATAACTTTACTTTCACGCAATTCTTCAATGATAGATATAATTTCATTATCTAATCCTGTGTTACCAGCATCTCGAGATGCAATTAGTAATTTTAACCTATCTACCAATTCATTTGGATCGTCCCAATAAACAAAATCAACATTTTTCTTCCACATTTTTGTAAAGGGTAGTCCTTTTCCTTTCGTTTGGTGGTCCTGAATTGTACTTCGTAGTTGGAATAGAGGCTTAATAATTTGCAAATATTTTTGTCCTTTATTACTTTTGATTGGTTTACTGGGCTCATAGTCCCGTCGATGTGCGTTTGTGTCAAGTAGCATCGACTTATAATGTTTCATATCACTCTCTGTAACCAAGCTTAAATCAACATTCTTTTTCAACAGCAACTGTTTTAAACCAGGCGTATTTCGGTATTTGCGTCCAGCTACGATGATATACTCATCACTGATCGTTATACGAGCAGAACCTAACATCAATTTTCCGCCCTCTTTTCTGACACCAAACGGAATATCGGTCAGAGCTTCTGAGGACAGTGACCAGGATGATGAATCAATACCTTGGTTGTTTTCAACTAATGATTTGTACGAAGAGTCACTTTCGATATCAGATTCATATTCGTCTTCATTGTCGTTATTATCATTGGTTCCTTTACTAATTGTGGGTTCTTTTTGCAAAGTTTTATCGATAAACGGAACTTCGGTTTCTTCATTTTCTATATTATGCGGAACACAAGCCTGCTTACTGACATTAGCAATTTGGTTGAGTGGTTCTGTTACCGGCTTGAAAACTGATTCCAGTACTTGCTGATTGTTAAGCTCAGCATCTCTCATCTTTCGCACCTTCTTCTTAACAGCATCTGCAGCCTCAACAATTTGTCTTTTCAGTGATTTTTCCATAGTAACAAAAAGTTCGTGATTGATTAAGCGATGTCTGAAGAATAATAATATCGCGAGGGTAACACTCTTAAATATAAATATTTTTAATCAAAGACAACAAAAGTGTCAAATTTATTTCTATAACATCCTTTATTTTTGGAGCAATCCTTATTAATCACTACATAATTGAAAGGTTCACTCCATATTTTCGAACACATTTCACGAAATTCAATCCATGTCATATCAGTGTTGACATGTTCTTCATAAATATGCCGTAAATTAATTTCATCTTGTTTAAAAAGTATGATTAAGTTCGCATTATCTCTTACTAACTGCTTGGGGATTTTACTATATGTTTGGTTCAGATAAAAACAATCTATGCATTTGTGTCTTCCCATTGCAAAATAATCACGCATGTTATTTTGATTTTCACAAGCAACATCATCAAAAATAATCACGGAGTTGGGTTTTGCGTCCTGAACGCTTAGTACTTCCTCATTTCCCTGATATTTCTGGAGGGAAATACCGGGAACCCGTTGCAAAACTCTTTCTAAGAAAATGTACTTAGGTTGGTGCAGAGTTTTTGAATAAACATAAACATTTTCAAATCTTAATCCATTTTCGTGTATAAGAAGGCCAATTAATAAATTGGTTTTTCCACAATTAGATGGACCACAAATGATACATCGTACTGAGTTAGGTAATAATTCCCCATGACGAAAACTAGTCTTACAAATATCATCGCAGACTGTATCAACATGCAGCGATTGCGGTTGTTTTACAAATTTCATGATTACTGTTGGAAATGAACCGATTAAAAATGAGTGAATGTATATAGTACGTTAACATTTATAAACTTACCACAACCTCTTTTGCGTTACTGGTCATTGATCGAGTGGATTGTTCATTACTAAGCATTCTGTACCACCCTTCAGAGCGATAGCAAACTCGCATGATCATTGGTTGTATACAGTTATACACTAGAGAGTAAGTAAACGGAGAGTTGATGGATGATCATCGTTGCTCATCAAGTACGCAGCAAAATGTACTGTCTCGGTTGAGTTTATCGGTCGAGTGGAAAGGCGAGTCGATTATCAATTATTGGGCATTCTATACCACTATCGGCAGCGAGGCGCACTCGCCGAGCAACTTGCCGATAGTGGTATAGAATGCCCAATAATATACTACTTGCCTCATTGCCTAACTACTTTTAGGTAGGTACAACAAATTTGACGAACGAACGACTTTTTATATTTTAAATTTGAAAGTTTAGTGACGACAAATAGTCGAGCTAATAATTAATGTGTTATTTAAAGAACTGACTTACTTTAATCTTAATATTGTGACAATCTGTATGATGTGATTATATTTTGTTAAATAATTATTATAATATTTTGCTGTGTGGTGATGGCATAGGATATCATCACCCCATTTTATCACGTAGGGGGCGCAGAAATCGACCGAGGGCATACCTACCAGACAACCGGCAGCAGCGTTTATCTATGAACTATGGCCATCAAACTTTCTTTCGCCAACCCGTCTGCCAAGCTATGGGGCTCTGGGGGTCTGCCAAGCTCCCATTCCTTGGGGAGGCTTTTGTCCAGCAGTGGACGTACTTTGGCTGACATGAGGACGATGAAATAATTGACGGGCGTGTTGGCATTGTTGGCAAATGCTTGCTTTTCACGCCGGAGCTCGTGGGTTCGATTCCATCTAGGACAGATATTGGTGTGCATGAACATGTCTGTTTGTCCTGAGTCTGGGTGTAATTATCTTTGTTAGTATGTATTCACAAAAGAAAAGTAGTATATGTAATATATCAGTTATCTGGTTTCCATAGTACAAGCTCTACTTAGTTTGGGATCAGATGGCCGTGTGTAAATAATGTCCCTGGATATTATTATTATTTAAATTATTGTATAAAATGAACTGATATATTATGGGTATTCTAAAACATCATTGACGTGACTTAAATGTTCATTATCATAAGAATATTATCACTTTAAGAATTTTCAGAGTCAAGCAACCTTAGGTTATGTAATTGTCTATATATTTCATATATAGACAGCAACCTTGGTCTGATAAAAATACATTTAGGCGACCACCTAGGTACAAGTTTTCCAAGACTAATTCTGTATTCAATAAAGTTCTTTACCGTAATTTCATATTAGTTACCTACTTATTTATTTGCAAATATAGTTGAAATAAAAATACGGCTTTTGTGGCCTCATTAATTGGCTTAAGGCAACTGCCTGTTTTTTTGTGCCATGATGTCGTCTGAAAAAATGACAAACTGGCTATCCCATATATCTTTTACAGAAACCAATGGCCTTAGAATTTGACAAATGGATGACAATCTAGTAGGACAATCAATTATACGGCTTCTGTAGCCAAATGGCAAAAAACGGAACCGTTATAGATTCGTCATGTCTGTCTGTCTGTCCGTCCGTATGTCACAGCCACTTTTTTCCAAAACTATAAGAGCTGTACTGTTGAAACTTGGTAGATGTATTCTGTGAACCGCATTAAGATTTTCTCACAAAAATAGAAAAAGAACAATAATTTTGGGGGTTCCCCATACATAGAACTGATGCTAATTTTTTTTTCATCGTACCCGTACATGTGGGGGATCTATGGATAGGTCTTCAAAAATGATATTGAGGTTTCTAATATCATATTTTTCTTAACTGAATAGTTTGAGCAAGAGACACTTCCAAAGCAGTAAAATGTGTGCCCCCCCCCCCTCCTTGTAACTTCTAAAATAGGAGAATGATAAAACTGAAAAAAATATATGATGTACATTACCATGCAAACTACCACTGAAAATTGGTTTGATCGAAATCTAGTAAGTAGATTTTTTAATACGTCATAAATCGTAAACCGCAATTTACCTTTCATTTAATCAACTGAAATACTTGCTGCTATGGAAACCTTCATGGGCGAGTCCGACTCGCACTTGGCCTGTTTTTTTAAATATTGAGATGTTATAACGATTTTCGAAAAAAAGGTTACCGCCGCTCTTGCAAGTAAATTGCAAGCTATTAGCTTTAACAGCGTGTTCATTTCTGATTACATTAATAAAGATATGGACGTTTGTATTAATAGTTATAGTATTTACATATCTCTGAGTCACCAACATTTTAGTCGTCGATCATACCAATTCAATCAATATCTTCTATTATTCTAGAGCAATGAGCTGCCAACAATCTTGTAATTTTTTTATAATAACTGGCATTGTCACTAGTGATTGAAAAATAATTCAACACCTCTCAAACTTAATCTTTTAGGAAAACGCCTGTTTGTTGTTTTAAAATTTTACAAACAGCAAAATTTCTAACTGACTAACTTGGCCTTGTCTGAAATATTGTAACTTAATGCCTAAAGACCTTTTAAGATTAGATTAGCATGGTTCTTAAACATTTTAAGAACAATAAGGCTCCTGGTGATAACAGAGTTACAATAGAGCTTTTTAATGCGGATGGTATACCAATCCTACGAGCTTTTCAAAAGCTATTTAACTTCGTCATACTAAAAGGTCAAACGTCACAAGGATGGCACATATTGGTGTGGTAGTGCTTTCTTCAATAAGGGCGATAAAAATCCTTTGAAAAAATAACATCCCATCACGTTACTGAGCGAGTCATTACGAATCGTCTCACGCACAGGTTTGACGTCAACCACCCTCCTGAACAAGCCGGTCGCCGAAAATGCTTTAGTACCATATACCACATACATACGTAGCGGCAAGTTATTCAGAAGACCGAGGATATATCCAGCCATTATCCTTAGCGCTTGATTGAATCGAAACCTGAATGTACTGTGATCTTTCCAAAATTCCAAATTAACTACCGGTATGTCGAGGTGTTAAAGTGTTTGTATGAGAACTCGCAACCTATACGATTGCAGCGTTCACTGAGTACCGATGGGATGACTACCGGCACGTATTAGTGCACTGGCACGCACGGCTAGAGTTACGCCTAAACGCGCGCCAGCGTGCCGTCGGTGCCATCCTACCTCACCTCAAGGCCTGGGTGGAAAGGAGTCTGCCCAACACACTCTCGCTGAGTGCCCGGCCCGGGTGGCCAAAAGGCGACTCAAGATCTCAATCGGACGGGATCTGTCCCTGCCGGCAATCGTTGGGGCAATGCTGGTGGCTGACTCTTCTAAATGGCACGCCGTGATCTCCTTTTATGAGGCAGTCATGTTCCAAAAGGAGGCCGCCGAGCGCGAACGGGAGAGATCGCAGACGGAGGAGGCGTCGGGGTGGCGGCTGCAACCGGTAGCCCAACTCCCCCTCGGAGCCGCGGCGGCAGTAAGAGAAGTCAATGTTACCAGCTAAAAGAAGACAGCGATCTGTTTATGGCGCAGTCGCTGTGCCGGACTGGCAGAAGTCGGCAAATAGCGAGGACAATCCAGAGCCCTCTCACGGTACGTGTGGGACCATCATACCATATGGAACTTTTCGCATAAGGGGTGCACCGGAGCAACATACCCGCGTTCCCGGGGCTCCCCCATCAGGCGCCAAGAGAAGCCCACGGCAGGTAGGTTTAGTCGGTGCAAGTCTGACGCATCCATCCGTAAACATTTTTGCGGGTGGCATACGTCGGCATTCGACCTGCCTTATCAAAAACAAAGGTAAGAGGTCCACTTCGAGTAGGAGATCAATTGTAGAATCTAACTTGCCTGGGCAGCGTTCGGAAAGCTAAGCTTCTGGTCCCAAATACCAATCAAAAGTCTTCGATTAGTATGTGTTGCCTCCGATTAATTAGGGAACCAAGACGTAGCCGCTCACTACGGGGCTAATAAAACGGCTCATGGTCACCCTAAGAGCAATGGAGTACGCCATGTTCGGAGTTTCCCTCCGAGATCAAATCACAAATCTCAAGATCCAACCAAGAGAGGCAAATCAAAAAAACCGACATAGCTTGAATAATTGCCAAGCAAAAGTGGCGGTGGGCAGCTTGCAGAATCTACGGCCGCTGGGGCAGAAAGTTTCTCAAGTGACGACCATGAACCGGAAAACGCAGCGTGGGGCCCCCAACAAGATGGACCGATGATCTTGCGAGGGTCGATGACAGCCGCTGGATGCGGGCAAGGCAGGATCTGCAGTTGTGGAGTATCTTGGGGAAGCAATGGACTTTGCCCAGCAGTACCTTCGGCTGATATGATGATAATGGTGATGGTTATGATGATGATGCATCTATTCAATAACGGTGTACGCCACCACGCCTCCGCGGTTTAACTTTAACAGAATGAAAATCAAATTCTTTGTTATAATATAATTATGTCCTCCTAGCTGAATTTCGGCCCCAGCGGCCAGTCTCAATGGAGACTGGCCATGTGAGCGGGACATACCACAAGTGTGTGTGCAAACACAGGGGCACTATCTATTCCATCACTCTCATTATCCGATGGGACGACTAGCGGAACGACCGGAAGGTCAGGTACAGGATAAACGGCTTTACGTGCTCTCCGAGGCATGAGGCTATAATACCGCCAACTCCCAGACTTCGGGCTGACACTAAGAAATTTTTCTTTTTACGCAAAAATACCATAGACACTTTTGGCCCAACCCGGGATTTGAACCCAGGACCTCGTTATCTACGTATGAAGACGCTACCACTAGACCAACGAAGCGTAACACATTCTTTAAAAAAAGAACTGCTAAATTGGTTTTACTTAATTCTGTAGTACCTACCGAGTTCCAAATAAGCTAGGGGTTATTACACCACTAAAGAGTACATCGATGACAAAGACGTCTGGCTCTCACTTCCTACCTGCACATTGCTCGCTGGAGATCTTGTAGCCATATAGACATGACTGATCTGCTGTGTTACGTGAACTATCTGTAAATGATTGCTATCATATACTTAATTTAAAATTATTGACTCTGTCTCAAAATGAATAATGTTATTGTTTCGAAGTTTTTCTTTTGTATACCTAAATATAATCTAAAATAATAAGCATTCAGACAACCGATCGAGCATATATTGTGTTTGCCTACTAAATAATTACTCTAATTGGACCAAATCCCGTGTTCATGCCCGCTTGAGTATGTTTCGCCGGACCGTCTCAACTGGGTCGTGTTGAAACCGGTAGTAGATGAACGCACTGAGTTTGTTTCGCTGGGTCTTCTCAGTTGGGGCGCATTGGATCCGGTGGTAGCATTAAAGCGCGACCGTCGTTATTAACACAAGGTCCGTCATAATAATAATACCTTTAATATAGACAGAACCATTGACAATATGTAGTAAAAATATTAGACTTAAACTAGATAATTAAACATAATCTCTTGACAATAACTTGATACGAGCTAGCTAAATATCATTTCTGTAATAAAATAAATTTTATAAATGTTTTCATACAAGATGTACCTAAATATCTATGTTACTAGAAATAATATCTAATGTATACAACTATATTACTACAAACATGTTCTGACTATTTACAAGCGCTTTTTTAAAGTCTACGTGAATAAAAACTTTTTTTATTTTTTTTTTATTTATTTTTATAAAAGAAATTATGACAATAAACAAGAACAGACACGAAAAAATAATATTACAGTGTTTAGCGACAAGCAAAATTGAACTTTAAAATAATAAATTCCAAATTATTATGACTAGATGTCACGTGCGGTGGTGTTTATGCAATTATCAAACCAATTTCGATGCGAAAGAGTGCATATTACAATGTCTTGGCTGGAATGGCTTACCCTGTTACAGTGTTACAGGGTATGAAAGGGTAACCCTTTCGGAAGCGGTTCATTACACCCGTTCGAAGGTGTAACTCGTATCATAGGGTTTATTTTTTAAGCGCTTAAAAATACCCGTTCAAAAACCCGTTCAACGAGTATCCGGACGGTCCCTGGTTATAATATTTTTCCCTGCCCGTTTGTCCCGCGTAATACTTCGGGTTAAACGTTCGGGATTCTTTTTTCATAGCCTATGACACAACAATAACGTAGCTTTCTTTTGGTGAAATAATATTGTTAGTCGGTTCAGTAAGTAGATCCAGAGATTACCCCTTACAACGTCACAAACTTACAATTGTTACCTCTTTATAATATTAGTATAGACAAATAGAATTATACACAAATAGAAATTACACACAAATAGAAATATAACGGGGAATCTGATCGCATTGCCACTTAGCAGGTTTATTGTAAATCTACTATAAAATTATTCAGGGTCCCGCTCGCGCTGAAACGCTAAAAAAATAGCCAAGTCAACCAGACCGTGATTAGAAGGATGACTGCACTCCACACTGTCCTGTATCAGAAATGGTGTTGTATAAGGATTTAATTATTTTGTGATTTTCTTAATTTCCCAATTCGCAAACGTTCTTATTCAGTGGATTGATTCGTTATTTTACTTTGATTAAAAATAGATAATGTAATTTCGAATCCATTTATTTATGTATTAATTGTCAATGTGCCTCCTCCACTTTGGGCTAGAGTCTGTTAAGACTTCATAATGCAGCCGTCCAAAGCGTTTTCATACTGTATAGTATACCTTTCTGTATATCACACCGTTCATTTTTGGGTTACTTTTATCGTTTTCATTGGTATTTACCGAGGTACTTTGTTCAATAGTGGTAGTAATAGGTATAGTGGATCGAATGAACAATCCACTAAGTGTTGTTGTGGAAAAATGTGTTACTGATTCCTGCTTATCCTTTTCCTTTGAAGGGCCCAACAAACATGTACGGTTCCCAGATTACAGATAACCGTACACGCAGAAACAATGGGCTGGCACCCTTCCAATATAGGAATCGGACTGCAGATCCAGCGCCGGGTGGGTTCGTAACTGGTACAGGGTAGCACCAGGGGAGGCCAACGTCGACTCGACAGGAACAACACGATTGTAGATAGTAGAATCTTCACTTTTATTGTCACGAGAGTTTCTTGTTTACAATTTGCTTCTAGTACTACTGCTGGATACGGAATGAAAATCCAGGAAAATCGCACAGTTTATATACAGAATTGATTTCTTTGTTCTTTAGGGTTCACCAATCAGCGCGAAGCGCCTAAACCAAGAATACCCTCCTTTCACATTTGGGTAAAACATTTTAAAACGTAATATCGTAATACCCACTGAACAAAGTTATCAATTTTACAAAAAAATTCCCAAAGTTGGATTTATAATGACACCCTTATTTTTCTGGGGTGTAAAATAAAATTACGAACCAAAATATACATATATATAAATAGGTATATAGCGAAATAACTGAGTTATAGCGCTTTTTATGAAACTGTCGTCGTTACGGTACAGTTTCGGGGTAGCTAAGCGTCTGCCAAAAGAAAACGCTTAATAACTCAGCTTTCCGCCATATGACCCTTACAAATTTGGTATGCTCTGATAGGCCTCGATTAGGGCTATCCAATAAAACAATCAGGTTACATATAGCTATAACCATTAAAAAGATATAGGCAAAAAACCTATCTAGGCTACCTAGGTCCGTATCTCATGACCTAGATTATTCTAGGTCTCAGTCTAGTCTAATCTTCGTAGAACTAGCTCATCTTTATATGATAACAATAATTTGATACGGCCTAGGTACCCCAGATGGCCTAGGTATGCCTGGAAAACCTAGAAATCTAGATTTAGTTATAACTTCTAGATTCCTAGGCTGCCGCGCTTATGAAAAACGCACTAAGTGCGATTTTATGCGAAATTGACTTAAATTCATATTTGGAATCAGAAAAACGAGCTCTATAACTTTGTCATAGAGACCATTTCAATATTTCTATTAGAACCCGCTTTTTTTGGTTATCATAAACGCATTAACTTAAATATCAATTAATGTTACATTTACCAAAAATGCATCATCTACAGTTAGTGCAGTCTCCACTTCTAGAATGAAATATCGCGCTAGACATAAATGCATCATGTTACAGTTAGTGCGTTTATTGTAAGCAACATGTATAGTGTTATAAAGTATTAGTGCTAAGAATGACAGCAACAAGAATACATGATGCACTGATGATAAGCAAATAATTATGTTTAACTTTTATACAAACATATAAAATGCATTAACTATTTGAGATAGTGCGTTTATACTAAGCGAGTGTTACTTTTCGGGAGTGACACGGGGGCAGGGAAGGGTTGTGGGGAGAAGAAGACCGCGCGTCGCGTCGCGGCTCCAGTTACGCCGGAGTCGCAAAGCAAGCTGGACGCACATGCGTAGGTGCAGGAGTTTCGCGGTAAGTTTTCACTTTACTATTTAACTTCAATTTGGTACTTTTTAATTCAATGTAAATATAATACAATTCATGTCAAAATAATATCCGTTGGTAATTAGGTATAGTTTTTTAGTAATAATATTTACATATTTGTGGTATTTAATGTCTGTCAACTTAATAACAACTAATCATTATTGTTCAAATAGCATTTAATAATAGATTATTATGATATTTACGTTGTAGATCTAACCGATATAATGAAAGATGAGTTTTATTGATATTTAGCTAGATGTTTGAATCCTAGTTTGTAACCGGCGCGAACTTGTCAGTGATAGTAGGTATGCGCGGGTATCTAGGTAATAAGCGCCATTTGGATACAATTAATTCCTTTCTTTCTTTGGTGATTCCTTGTAGTGACTTTTAAAAAGAAATTCCTTGTTCTTGACACGATAAATTTGAGTGCGACCGTGCGGTAATTGCATTTTTAGGCGGTTTTCACACTACCACATCACCCAGCGTGCCGAGCACGTTTTGACTGTGTTGAGCTATGCGTGTTTTCTATAAAAAGAGGTACTTACGAACAACGTAAGTATACGGTATGTGAGTACATAATACGCCATATTATGCGAGGTAGCTCGGCGCTATCTACTTGCCCCAACTACCCGCACCGAGCAACGCTGACAAGCGACGATCAGTGGCTTTACATCAGGTTATCCAGCTTTTTCTTTATACGGCCTATGGTTCTTTATGAGACACTCTTGGGATGCCCTGCATAGTCTATGTAGCCTTAAACTGTCACGTTTTCCCTCATTGTAAGAGTATTATCATCACAAACCGAGGTCAGATCTGACCGAATTCGAGGCAGCCACAGTATAGCAATATTTTATTGTTTATTTCAGGTCAACATGAGCAGGAAAGATCACATAATAGCTTTGGCTTTGGCACGAAATAATTATGTGAAAGAATCTAATTCGTCAGCAGTTAGAGTTACAGAAAACTTAGAAATTCTAAAGTCACAAGAAACCACATCAAAGGTCTCGCAAAGCGAATCAACTGTCATAGCTACAAAAGAAGTGTGGTCCAATTCCAGCGAGCTGGACATCAACACAACAATTATCATAGATCAGGTGCTAACATCATCATCACAGGTCACATCTCCACACGTCCGTGATACACGTTCATCTTTGCTGTGTTACGAAAATATGCCACTTGAAGACAATGAGCTTGATTTATATGATTCTTTTTACGAGTCTGATGACAGTGTTAAGGATAAGGACTATGTACCTGAAACAGTAAAAAGGCAAACAAGAAAAGATATACTTAATATTTTTGATTCAGAGAAAGCCACCAGCAATACGAGTACCTAAATCATACTTGCTGACATTCATAATGTTCCAAGTACGTCAAGGCCATCCTACCAAAACTTAACAGATTTACCTACAATAGTTTCAAAACCAGATAATTCAGAACCTACTGATGATATAACAGTAATTAGCTCTACAATAGCCACCTAAGAAATTGACCTGGTAGATACTTCAGAACAAGATTCTATGTTACCATCGTCTAATGACAAAGGTTTCACCAAATCTGGTTTACTCCGAAAGAGACGTAAAGTAGATGTTCCACTGTCGGAACGATTGCAGATGAAAAAAGATAGTGATAATGAGAAACTTTCGATTAAATCTCCATGCGATGAAAAATGCCGTAGGAAGTGTACTTCCAAGATAAATAACGAAGAAAGGCAGATTATTCATAACAGATACATAAATTTAAACTACGAATCAAGAGGGATATATATAAAAAGCATGATTGAGGCAATTACGCCACAGGTAAGAAAATGTACAACAGAAGAGAGAAAAGCTAAAAGAGACCATTCATTCAGATTTTATTTTACAGTAAATGAAGGAAAAATTCTTGGCTATCATGCTAATAATAACAGACGCATTTATACAGCACTTAACAAAGAAATCGATAACCAAAAGGACAGACGTGGGACTTACAAACGCACAAAAGTTATAGATAAAGATATTATCAGAACTCACATTCAAAACTATAATCCAACGATATCCCATTACCGTCGAGAACATGCCCCTAATAAACTTTACCTACCCAGCGATATTAATATTACAATGATGCACGAAAGTTTTATCGAAAAATACCCTGACATAACAGTATCTTTTGAAACATATCGTAAAACACTTTGAGACATGAATATATCATTTACACATTTAGGAAATGAAGAATGTGAGCAGTGCGCTCTGTTTAAGATACATAAAGACAGCTCCGAATGTAACCAAGAATCCTGCGCAAAGTGTGTTCAATATCAAAACCACAATCTTCGATACACGAAAACTAGAGAAGAATACAAAAAAGATGCAGAATTAGCTTAAACTGAAAAAGATCATATTTACTTCTCGGTAGACTTGCAAAAAATCATAATGTTACCACGTATGGAACAATTCAAAAGTGGTATTTTCTGTCCAAGGATAATTGCTTTTGACGAGAGTTTTGTTCCTCTTGGCAAATCGAAAGACGATAATGTACCCTATGCTGTTCTGTGGAATGAAACCATTTCCGGTCGTCGCCAGGAAGATATTATATCAACGTTCAGAGCTTTTTTGCTAAGCAAACGAGATGTCAAGGAAATATCTATCTGGGCCGACAACTGCTCTGCGCAAAATAACATACGCATTCATGTGTTTTCTTGTTAACATAGTTAACAGTGAGCTAATATCTACAGAATCGGTTACAGTTAAATATTTTGAGCCGGGTCATACGTTCATGTCAGCGGATCATTTCCACCATCAGGTAGAAATGTCAATGAAAAATAAAAAGATTTACGATTACAAAGATTTCGTAGAGGCTGTGGAAAACGCAAATAAAAAAAAGTGTTATAAAGACTATGTTAGTTTCCGATTTTTTTAATTATGAAGATGTGTCGTCTCAATATAAACTGAAGAATACAGAACCAAGAGTATATCTTAAAGATATAATGTCTGTCAAAGCGGAGAAAGGTGAATATTTAATTAAGTACAAAGAAAGTCATGTAGGTGATTGGAAAACTTTGGATTTCCTGCAGGCGAAAATAAAAAAAAATAAAAATTTCCAGAATTTCCTAGCAAGAAGTCACCACGAGGAATCACCAAAGAAAGAAAAGAAGAAATTATAAACAAACTAGTGCCTTTGATGCCCGAAAACAGGCGACGTTTCTGGCACGATTTGCCTACCTCTAATAGTAATAGTGTTTCTAGTTTGGATTAATTATTTTATTGTTATGTCGATTTTTTATTCCTTTTTTTTAAAGGTATAATAGCTACCTACCGTTTGTTAACTGACTTAAAGTCATAAATGCCTATTAGTACGTAATAATATTTTATAATTTGTTAAAAGTCTGAAATTGTGATGTTTATAGTTCTTATAAATTAGAGTAAATAAGTATATCTTTTATACGTCCATTTTGTGATTATATTCAAATATTTTATACCGATTATGCTTAGGGTGATTTTGATCTCAGTATGTGTCATAAATAATTATATTAATAAGTACAACGTGATAATGAATACTATTTTAAGTGCTCTTTTAAGAAATAAAGACTTTGCATAGAGAAAAATCTTTTATTTTATCAGACTAGTGCATGACTAGGTGTTAAATAATAATTCCTTTACTTTGTGTTTTTTTTATGAATTAAGAGATTTTGCTAAACATAAACGCATTAATCGAAGTAGTTAATGCACTTATTGTTAGTCTAAATAAACTAGTGGGGTAAAAACATTATATTAAAAAGTGCATTAAAATATTTGACTAAGTATAAATGCACTATGTAGTATATTTAATGCGTTTATGATAAGTTTGAATATAATAAACCCATATTGATTGCTAACAATAAGTTATTTTTTTTAATTATAAATAAAACTATAATATTTTAGTAATATTAATAAAAGCCAGAGTGTATCGTATACTCTGCTGCTACCCCTAGTTCAAATTTCACATCAATAGCTAGCTTCGTTCCGGAGATACAAGTAAAACAAGAAAAAAAAAATTAAACATGTTTTTCTCAGAAGTTGTAAAAAGGTAGTTAATGCGTTTTTCCTAAGCGCGGCAGTAGGGTTAGGTGAATGAAATTTTTATATGTTATAGATATAGGTGAAAATAATGCAAATACATAGGTTTTAACTTTGTAAAACCTAAAACCTAGCTGTGAAAAATAATCTAAATTTAATTTGCTTATATCTACCAAAATATTAAAGTTTTATGAAAATATCAATTAAACATAATTAGTTTATAAGTATATCTATCGTAATTATCCAAAACAAGCACTCGCAATGACCTAAATTCGTTATAAATGTTAATTAAAGTTGCGAAAAGTTTACTCAAACGGCCGCTTGATGTCGCTGCCTGTACCATCGTTATTTTTGCTAAAATGTTTTGGATATTTACATGAAACGTGATTGGCTGCGATAGTTCTGCACCTCCCGTAGTTAGGATGAGTTGCCGGCCGAAAGTTGCCTGGGTCCGTCGCCAACAATAGGTGTCCGCGAAATTGAAGGCTGTTTTGGCATTCGGTCGCCTATCTTGGCGCCTTTAATGGGGGTATATGCCACAATCGCCAAGCTTGGTATGTTCGTAGAAAATGCTGCTGCTCGTTCTCTGGAAGGTATTCCCTCGGGACGATTTCTACGCCCCCCACGGGATGAGATGGGGTAGTGATATTCTTCACCGTCACCACACAGTATATCTTTAACGGCGTAAATTCTTCCGATAATTTGAATGAGTGTAATTAAAAAAAAAAAGTCGATTCACCGTAAGCCTTCTGTAACATTTTCAGTGACTCCGAACACGAAATTCCATTAGCGATGCAAAATTGCCAACTGGAAAACAGTTGTGCCAATCTAGGCACAACTGGTTTCCATTTTGGAGCGGAGTTTGAGTTGCATCTGTTATTTATATTAAATACAGTGCTGGTTTTAGTAATATCATATATAGTGTGTATTGCGAATTTCATAATGGACAAAAATATCGAACAATGAGTTTGTCTTAAATTTTGCAACGCTAATGGAATTTCGTGTTCGGAGTCACTAAAAATGTTACAGAAGGCTTACGGTGAATCGACTTTATCTAAAACTCGTGCTTATGAGTGGTTCAAAGCGTTCAAAAGCGGTCGAGATGTGATGAAAGATTTGCCTCGCTCTGGTGGACCAAGCTTGGCGATTGTGGCATATACCAATGCCAAAACAGCCTTCAATTTCGCGGACACCTATTACTACCACTATTGAACAAAGAACCTCGGTGAACAACAACAAAAAAAAAAAAAAAGTTTGGAACCATAAACAAATCATCCATTCCCGATACTTTTTTGACTCAATGTATATCCAAAAACACAAAAATCCTTTAAATTGCTCCACCCGTTCTTGAGTTAGAAGTGGTGTAACTAAAACGACTTTCTATTATATATTATATAGATATTATGATATTATTATTAATAGAGAAATCCTAAATTTGATCTGCCAGTGTGTATGGTGCGTAGCTTAATGCAGAGCGCCTACCCCGGATTGGTGGGTGGTGGTTCGAGACCCGCAGGACGATTAGATTTATGATTTCCCATTTTTGTAATGAGATATAGTCAAACCGACATGATTTCAAATCATTACCTTATTTTGTCTATTTTCTGGAAATGGTTCTGCTTAAAATATTTACAAAAATGAACACATTATAAAACAGTAAAAAAATACTGTGGACTAACATTTTCTTATATTTGGAAGAAGACACAGAGCCTTTCGGATCTAAATCGTCATTGAGTTTTCAATGATTGTTTAATCGCTTACTAAAGCTACATAGTGAATCACATCCCTTTTGTATTTAGTGACTGCTAAGAGATCTTGTAGACTAATCTGTTTGGAATGTATTCTATATTCATTTTCTCACAGTCGTCTAATTCTATTACAAGAAATTCCATAATTAATTGTCAGAGCACCAGAACAGCGATTTATCATTAATTTTCTTTCACCTTCCATTTAAATTGAGTTCGCTGCTTCATAAGTCATTATAACAATATGTCGTTTTCAGCAAGACTTGGCGATGGGCGTTACCAGCACATTTGCGGTAAAAATAATATACTTATAGTTACTTTGCACTTGTTATTGTGAAATATGATTGTTGCAGAGGCGCTGCTGCAGAGTCGGCCGCTGCCGCACATACCTGACCTGCCGGACGGCGAGCCCGCTCCCGGCACTCCGCAGCCGCTGGACACCGCCAACAGGTAAACCATCCACACCTGTGTATTTGCACGCCCCACCAACTAAAGCACAGCTCTTGATTATTTACGAACATTACCGCCATCTATACTTTCGTTTTCCTGTGTGATCGGTTGCCTGGAAGAGATCGCTTTTAGAGATAAGGCCGCCAATTGCATTAAATAAGCTAATTTTCTTATTTGTACCTATCCATTGTTTTATAGTACTTATTTTTGTAATACTCTTAATTTCTTCATCTTCTTCTTCGTGGGGTATCTACACATCCCTAGGGTAAATTTTCACGAAAACCTTGCTACTAATACTTTAGAGGAATGGTTGCATAATTATCGCCGCTTTCTAGAATATACAACAAAACACATATAAATTGTAATTTACAGATTGGTGACGACATGACGACCCTAAATGAAAATACGACAAATCATGTTTTACACAAAATTCAAATATCAATTTTATATATCTTCGAAATATTGAAAATAATCTTCAATCTTTCAAAACTTTATAATATTTTCCTATTATAACCTAATCTGACCTGTAACGTACGAGCACCATTTTGCGCTCCCGTTAATTAAACAGGTGCTTATTTGGCTGCCCCTTTTGGGCATGAAGTCTAATTCATATAGGTAATCAAAATAAAGGTGCTCGGCATCTACCCCCGCCCCGCTCCCCGCCCCGCTCCCCGGCCCGCTCCCCATAGCCATTGCTTTTAATATATTGAAAGTAGAAACGTCATAATTCTATCTCGCAGTTCATGTACGGTGATTCCATAACCAGCATAAACCTCTCTTTTAATAAACACCCATAAAACAAATCCATTGTTGTGTGGTCCGGGACCTCACTGGCTACCGGCGAGGTCCATATCGGTCGCACCACTCCGGCCCAAGCGTATCAGCGTGGCGCCAGAGACTGTGCAGGTGCTCCGTCTCACTGCTACCATAGCTTTCGGTGGAGCTCAAACGATAATTCATCGGTGTAATCCGATATAGGGCCACTGCGTTTGAACCAAGTACCTCATTATTTGCGGTTGAACATATATGAGGCAGAGATACATATATGAAGGCATATCATTAAAAAAATCCCAATGAGCGTGAGAAGCTCCTCCTTTTGAAGTCGTTTAATTAATACATACTTTTCTTTTATTATAATGCTCTTAAATTCAGCTTCATCAGTCGTTTAACTCTGTAACCAATGGCCGATATATTCATATTCTTTTCGCAGACTTGAAGTTTGAGGGTGCGTAAAAAAAACTAAACTATGATTAAAGCCTTGTACTGTATCAAGTTATAATTATTATAAATATGCGCGCGGCAAAACACTCTTACGCATCGAAATTAAAAAAAAACATGCTCTCACAAGGTTCGCACGTCACGCACTAAACAGTGGGCCAAGAGCAAACACAGCAAAATCCCTAGACGTATTCGTTTTGTATTCTTGCACTAAATCTCCCTATCGCGGAACTTGTGATTCGAACTACTTTGGCCTACACTTACTTTGTTTAGACAAAACTGTGGAATTAGCAACTAATCCTATCTTCTCAGTTAACGAAACGAGTAGTGCGCCTCGGAAATCTTTGTATGATTATCATAATAAGATTTATGTACTGATTATAAGGTCTAAATTTAATCAGCAATACATAACAATGTTATATATATATATATATATATATATATATATATATATATATTATTTCTTGATAGCGGGCCGCACATTGCATTTAGTTTGGTTTACTTATGTAGGTAATGGAATAATGTATTCACGTCGCGTGTTAAAGTTGTTAATGTAAAAAATATCCTGCGGCTATACCGTTGATTATAATTTGATAATTTTAGTTATAAGTACTAGTAACAGGATACCTAGTACGAGTGTGTAGTTTCAATTACTGTCGATTATCCCCACCACCTGTATAATAATGCATAATTCGAAACTAATATTATTCTGACTCACTTTCTAATATCTGGTGTGGACGACTATGGTAGATTTCGCTAATATAGTTGAGGAACATTGCCATTTTTGAAAGATTTCTTGTCGGCTCAAGTAATATCATATCAGCAATATATTGCGTGCGGTGGGTCACGGATTGGAAAAGAAGCTAGCGTTTGGACAGGAACTTTTATTGGCTTCGACAGTGACAGTTGGTTCACCACGAAGATCACGGAACACACGTGTTTGAGTCCCGGCGACTACCTCTTTGTTAGAGTCCACACGGAGCGCACTTCGAAGTTCCCGTGACGAGCACTGCCAAAGCTAAAGCCCCGACGTGCACGGCACACTTCACACTGTGTAGGGAGCACTTGGCACTGTTTACTATCACTGATCACTTGCACTTGTTCAGCTCTCCACTTTGATTTCTTCCTCTTAATTAGTCTTCACCTATCTCTATCTTTTCATTTATAAAACTCGCTCTATCTCTTTCTAAATATTCTGGAAACATCTTATGTAAATTTTTAAATTAAGAATTTGATATGTCCTTTTCATCAGCTATCCTTTTTCTTTTGTTCTGGTATTATCTAGAACATTCTAGCGCTGTTCCAAAAGCCACCAAGCACCCTTGCTGGTACTAGGGTTCGAAGGCCGAGCGTGACAATATATAAAGAATAGCTAGCTAGAGTACCGCTTTGACATGCTCCCCTATTAAGATGTAAGTAAAACAAGGAAGTGTAGCGCATCCTGTGTGTGACAGATGGACGTCCAAGGAGAACCTGCTGGCGCACCACGAGGAGGACGACCCGCAGCTGTTCGTCGCGCTCTACGACTTCCAGGCCGGCGGCGAGAACCAACTCAGTCTCAAGAAAGGTAATTAATTACCCACAGCTATTCTATTATTGGCGCGTTTGTTTTAATACACAATGACTTGCTTGCACTAAAACCAACTGATGATAGAAGTCACATTTCACATGTAGTCTACACGTGGCCGCGTGGGACAAAGTGATTATAATATAGTATGTATGTTGAAAATATGTAATAAAAAAGTAGAGAACTCGAGAAAATTAGTCTTTGGCAGTAACATTTGAAATAGCTGAACAACATCTAAATTACGTTGACATACGCTTGTATGGTTTTCCTTAGCACTTTTATGTGGGCTTGAAACGTAGACTTTTTTAAAGATAACATTGATCAGAAGTTTATCAGTCATAAGTCTAATTTAACGGAAAAATCCTAATCTCAAAATAGGAGTCTTCGTTTGTTTAAATGGTAACAGATTAATTTTACTTTGGAAACAATGTGCTTCCATTGAACTAAACATCCTCTGTTCATTTCCGAAAACCGTCTTATAAGTTGATGACTCTAATGTGTGGCTATTGTCCAAATGTAAGGTTTGTAAGCCCATTGGTAGACTAGTCAAGAGATATGCTCTTGTATATGTGTATATATAGTATATGTGTGCATAACGCCGGGCAGGCGAGCAGGTGCGCATCAAGAGCTACAACAAGAGCGGCGAGTGGTGCGAGGCGCACACGCTGGGCGGCGGCGTGGGCTGGGTGCCCAGCAACTACGTCACGCCCGTCAACTCGCTGGAGAAGCACTCGTGGTACCACGGGCCCATCTCGCGCAACGCGGCCGAGTACCTGCTCTCCTCGGGCATCAACGGCAGCTTTCTGGTAACGCACGAGAATCACCATTCTCTTGATATAGTCCACGACATTTGTCTAGCGAAACCATTCGCTAGCAACCATTCGTGGTTAACGTTCCAAAAAAGTACTGATTGAAGATATTAAACGTAGTCAGAAAAGCAGAAACTGCCTGGCTGATCGAACAAGGCAAAGCTGAAACGGCTAGGTCTAGAAACATGAAATTTTAAGAAAGGGTTTTCGAAAATTCATCCTTTAAGTGAATGAATGGGGATAGCAAAGTTTGTATAGAACAACGTGGTTTCTTGGTCTGTTGAACTTCAAACTTTGCATTTATGTTTTGTAAATATATATAGGTATAATAATTTTTATCAGATTTAATTAGAAATTAGTATTAAATATCCTTAGTGCAGTCGGTTATTTAACATAGAATTTTGACATGTTCGATTACTAACTTTCACCCCGTAAGGGGTTAAAGTAGGGGATGGAAGTTTGGAGGTTAAAGTAGGGGATGGAAGTTTGTAAGAAACTTGATAAAATATAAAGAAAATATACGATATGTTTTCCTTCCGGACAAAAAAATAATAATTTCATTAGATCAGGCACTGAAACCCATAGTACAAGTACCTATTGAAATTAAAATAAAAACTGTAATGATAATATGGAATAAAATAATAATAAATGGTTTATTAGCAGCTAATAGTACAAGGGTTTGGTATTTTGACATAAAGTTTTGAATTAATTTTAACTTAAAATAACAGACAAGATAAAAAGCAAGTAAAATGTACCAAACATTGTCGTAACTAAATTTCGGCTATACAAGTAGTAGATAGAGTTGCCCCTGACTCCCAAACCAGGAGAGATCCTGTGTTTTGAGTCAATCAGTGGTTCTTCGCTATAATAATAATAAATAATAAAAGTTATTTATTAAAGTAACCAAAGACTCAAAATTGTTAGTAATACATAAAACTTATTCTATGTTAGTAAAAATATAGCTAAGATTTTGTTTACTGGAATACATGAATCACTGATGCCCCATTCCGTGAGAAAGAGCGCAGCAGTGATCCATGTATAGGCAGTCAAATCTGCCTGCGATCATGGCCAGAATGCTGTTAGAGTGGCCACGAATCCTGCTCACCAGGGATGCACACCGTTTGCGCATTGTGGCGTAGAAACAGTCCACTCTGGCTTCAGCAAACATGCCCGATGCGCTACAGAAACGTGGCAGACCCAACAGCACCCTGAACGCGTTGTTGTATTGGATACGAAGGTTACTAGCTTACGTAGGCCACAAGGCGAAGCACTCAGAAGGGCTTGATCATCAGCATATGATACGTTATTTATACAAACACCATCAATGTGACACCCGACTCTAGCCCCGCTGAGCTCGGTGGTCAACTCATTCACGTACAAGTTGAAAAGCGTAGGTGATGACAACCCCCCCTGTCTCACCCCGCATTCCAACCCATACGAACGTGATAGAGTCCCTTCCCAACGTACACTATTGACTTGGTTTCTATACCAATATTTTAATATATTTATAATCGAGTCAGGCAATTGACACTTTTGCAACTTATCCCATAAAATATCATACGAGACCAAGTCAAAAGCTTTGGAAAGGTCGAGAAAGCAGCAGTAAACGGAAGTGCTTCGTTTTGCGTAGTAATTGACAGCATGCTTAAGACACAGTATAGCACTCTCTGTTGATAGTCCGGGGCGAAAGCCAAATTGGTTATCGTGGATTTTAATGTGCTTGTTTAACTGCGTATTAAGCATGCTATCAAGCACCTTCGAAATTACGGTGGCTAAGGAAATGGGCCTATAATTAGTTTTGTCAGATAAGTCACCTGTTTTATTTTTAACAATAGGCACAATCACTGTACGTAACATCTCTTTAGGCAAGTAACTATGATTAACACAGAGAGTAAACAACAAATACAATACTCTGGGTAAATGCGGGCCCGCGTATTGAAGGTGTTCAATGCTAAGACCGTCATGACCCGGGGATTTACCTCCGGACATAGTTTTTATCAGAAGGTCAATTTCCTTGACTTTAAACTTAATACCCGGCTCCTCTCCGGCCTTAACATTAAGCATCGTTTTTGATGAACCTAAAGGTGACTTAACATAAAAATGTTCCATAAATAGATTCGCTATCTCTTTCGGCGCTGCTGCCCCACCGACACTCACGGGCACTCCCGGCTTATGATTTAATTTATTTGTGTGTTTCCAGAAGCTGCGGAAGTCGCTACTTGAATGGTGTGACGCCAAAATGTCCATTTTTATTTGTGTTTCATGATCTTGACACCATTTAAGCCGCGACTTAAACACCTTTCTGGATTCACACATCTCCTTATACGTATCTCCAGAACGAGGCTTACCGCACCAGTTCCATAAGAGGAACTTTTGCCTAGCAAGCCCGTGAGCCTCGGCTACATATTTATTCCAGCCTACTATAGCTTTCTTCCTGATACGCATACTTCCTCGACCCACCACAGCTGCCTCAGTCAAGGCCTGCACTATGTTTCCATATAGCCTATCTATAATAATGCCATGTGAGGAGTCATTACAAGTTTTATCGCAACAACCACTCAGCTCTGCTGGAAAGTCTATGTGCCGTAACCTTTTGTGACATTCACGTTTATATATTTCTACATCACGTTGTGATCTATCACCCCACACAGCCTTATTGTAATAAACGTGAGTATCATATGTTTTTGATGGCACCATAGTCAAATTACAATTAATAACAAGCGGAAAGTGGTCCGACCACATAACGTCATATAATACAGAAATACTTTTTATTGTATTTAAAGCAGAATTAGTCACACAGTGGTCTAGCCATCGCTTAGAACCGTGTGCCTCACTTAAAAATGTGTAGGTATCGGAAGAGACTCCTAATTTTGCCACATCAACACATGACCATTCTTGATCCGAACAAAAGTCTAAAAGTTTACAATAGAAACGGTCCTTCGGGTGCGCATTGTAGTCTCCCAACATGTATACACAATCAACGTTACAATTGTCTATGATAGCAATTACCGAACTCAAAACGTCAGTAAAATCCGCCAAGTTAGCGGTCACGTCCACAGGCATATAGACACTAAACACTAGAAAGGCTTTATCCGCACATACCACTTTGATGGCACACACGCGCGAGTTATTACACTGAATAACGGTAACATGTTGAAAAATACTCCGTCTCCATAACAGTGCAACTCCTCCGTGCGGGCGGCCGTGTAAAATGCCCGAGGATAGGTCCACTGCCGATACTCCTGTCGAGCTGAACTCATCGCTTATACTATCCAAAAAAGATATCTCATGCGCCAGTAACCATGTTTCTTGAAGTGCTATCAAATCACATGTTTTACAAAGTTCTTGAATGTTTTGCAGGGAACGTTTCACATTTTTACAATTAAAAGTAATAAACTTATAAAAATGCTTATCCATTATATGCGTTTTTAGGAAAATTCACAAACTTCCTAAAAACAATGCCTTGGGGCCATAGTTTTTCGTCTAAATATAACGGCAGCTTGCTAGCAGCAATGAAAAACTTGTAGGCATTGTGCTCACACTGACGTTTAATTGTTATTTTTTCCAAATAAACGTTTTCTTGTGTCTTCTTTTTAATATAATTAACAATGTCTATTTCCGAGGTACTTTTATGGACATTTGTTATAAATATAGGTAATTTTCGCTCGGCCGCCTTACATTTTTCCTCATTTTCAATCATTGCCGATCCCGTTTTGCCCTGTAAGCGATAGTTGGGAACTTTCTTATTTCGTACGACTTTCGTCCAACCCTCGTTCATATCATTTTGGGCCTTAGCACTATCTACGTAGGATTGTTTTTGCGGTGTAATCGCCGAACGATCGGTCGGAGCGTTATCAGCTGATGTCTGTCGCTGTGTCTGCGCACTGCATACTCGGCCGCCCTCGACCGTGTTCGGCTCGGTTCGTGTGACGTCATTTCTATCGGCGTCACACTGTATTTTGCTCGTACTAACTTGTACCGCCTTTTTCCTACCTTCATTGCAATTTGTGTTGGTATAATTACAATTTAAAGGATTTACTTTTTGGGGCGTAGACTCGTTACTAGAAATTCCCCCAAGAAACGAGTTATGCATATCTGATAGACCTACAGGGCCACTGTCTGCATAAGCACCTCTTTTCACATTTATTTTTGCAGCTGAAAAGGGCGGCGATAACGATTTCATATTACGAAACTCACTCTTAAAAAGCTCAAACTGATCTATTTTTACGTAAGACGAATTAAAGCTGTGGATCTCGGCCTGTATAATCGCCAGATCTTTTAGGAGCTTGCTAACATCTATGTGGTCAATCGTTAGAGGCGGTAGTTTATCCAGGTCTCGTGCCACAATAACCGGTAGTGCATCCGGGTCAGTTCCTTTGAACAAGCCAATGATATCAGACAGGATCCTATTTTCCTTGCCTTTTCCTTTCCTATTTGATTTTCGCAGATCAGACGGTAATGACTCGAGAAGCAATTTGTTTGACTTCTCGATTTGTTCACTCGAAAAAGTTGATGCACAGATTTTCACGAGAGTATCTTCATCGGACACCGAGATTTTATTCTGTATGACTACAAATAAAGCGAGATTTAATACACCGCACCCTTAAAACATAAGTGGCACTATACGAAAATATTAATTTTACAGTATGGCCGTTTTAAGGTTTTTTAAGTATTGTATGGGTGTTATGGCACTAAATAAAGGTAAATAAAACTTAGTGATCGGCTTAAAATAACAGTTTAACTAATGCTGTTTCAGAATCCAGTGGCATACAATAAAATTATTGATTATTTATCAATGGAGAAGCGTTTGAAAAAAAAGTTTTGTATTGTGTCGGTTATAGTATCATAGGTATTCAAAACTTTTTGCTTAATGACCTCTAAATTGTTATTTTACCTACATTGTAATGATAAAAAAGAGACAAAAAAGACAATATAATTACTGAAATAATAAAGAATACTATTTATTTGGTACACGCTCACAGTTTTAGGTCAAAACTACCACAAATACTCATAATAACAATTCTGTCTAAATCTAGATAAAGGTATTATCAAAATAACATCTGAACTCCCACTTTGATAACTTTTATATCAGTTAACTTTACAACTTCACTTTCATCACTTTTGTTCAGTCTAGGAACGGGCAGTTGTTTGATGTCAATGAAATCATTTTAAGCCATTTCGTTTACTATGAATGGTGTGCCATGTTTTTTGCACTTCTGATGTATCCGCACTGGGAAGGCAAATAAATGGGTCCAGATTTAAGTATTCTTTTTACTTGTTTCTCAATCGTTGAATGTGCTGCATCTCCTTCGTTCTGTGTGTGTCCATGGATTAAAAACTTGTGTGTTATAGATGTTACTTTCAAGTTAAGTACAGCGTAGATGTACATGCCGATGATGAACAGATTTATCTGCTGGCCGCAACAGTTATCTGAATAGAAAACTACATCAAAGTCTTCGTCAGCTAAAGAAGATTTCTTTTGCAAGTATTTCAAGACACAGCTGGCTATTTCATTTGCTCCACGACTACCTTGTGATTCGTCCCAGAAAAAACATTCAGTCTTATCTCTTGCAGAGATGGTAAAATTCTAGCAATTTATCTTTGACTTGTAGAAGAAAGTTGATAGCTCTCCATTTGGTATCGTCATTACCGCTTGTAGCATGCTACTATAAATTAGCTTGAAACTTTTATTTTATCGTTAGCTTTTTCTTCGCGACTTTTCTCCTTCTCTGCTAGATGTCGATCATAGTCTTCTTTCAGAACTTCTTTTTGAGGACCTTCGGCCAGTTTGTATATTGTGCATTGTTCACATTGGTCCTTCTTGGGCACAAAGAAGCCAATGTTAAAGTAGTTATTGAAAACTTTTCGGTATGTATATAGCTGCACATAGGGCAATCCTTGTTTTGTGCAATCTTTTTTGTAGTCTGAATAAATATCAGTCAATGTTTTTCCACCATCTATAAATTCTCTGGCTTAGTTTAGTTAGCTTCTGGCTAGTTTGCTTTCGCAAATAGTGGCTTTCAGTTCGACGAATGCTGTTAATGTGTTTTTTCACTTCTTCTATCATTTTAGCGGGCACTTTTCTGTGGTTTTCATGCATGCCTCTCTTTTCTCCTTCTAGAATAGCTGTTAACGCATTTTTTTTCTCTACTACAGTTCTTATACACCTGTCTGTAATATTCAGCGAATTTTTGAAGAAGGTTTTGCAAACCCTTTCTTTGGTGCCGTTTACATCGAAGTAGAAAGCCATCTTTGGCTTCCTACTGGAATCAATATTTTTGTATTGATATCTGGGCTTTATCTCTGTTAAGTTACGAGCTATATACTCTCTTTGTCGCATCAACAAACCCATACCCCAATAATCATCGAAAAGTAGTTTTCGTGACTCTAAATTGAAAACGTGAAATTCTATATGAGCATTTCAGCTGGATAAAAAGATATTTTTTGCCTGCATTTCTGAAAATCTTCACAGTATTTGTAGTAGCGTTCTTAAATTTCTTCTTTCGTTTTTTTGTAATGACATCAACAGGCTGAGCTTGAGCTTCTATTGCAGCATCGTTCGGGCAGAAACCGTCAATATCCCTTGTATCAGAAACATCATTGATTTCTCCTGTGTCATTTGTATCAGAATGCATGATTTTGACGTTGTCGGCAAGGCTGGAAGAGGCAACATGATCGCCATCATTTGGAGCAAGGCCGACTTGAAGATTTGAATCAGCAGGAAGAGAATCACTTCTTTGATGATTATTAGAAACTTCAACAACCTGAGTGAAGGAAATGTCATAAATGTTTGAAGTGTTTGGCATTTGGTCATTCATGTTATCATTTGCGTTCTCTGTTTCGTCATACGGATTAGTATGACGCATTTACAGAAAATGCCCGTTATTGAGTTTGTATTCAAACAAAATCCTAATTAAAGTTAAAAAATAACTGACACTCAACAAAATCTGCCACTTATGCAATTACGCATTGCGAATATTTGCAAGCGAATTTATCGATTAAATGGCCCTTTACAGAAAATGACCGTTATTGAATTCGTATAAAATCAAAATCCTAATTAAAGTTATTAAATAACTGGCATTACACTCAAACTGCCACTTATGCACTAACTCACTGTAAATATTCGAAAGCAAATTTATTTAATAAATGGCACTTAACACGATATGCCAGTTTTTAACTCACCTGGACAAGGGTTCCCTCCGGTGATTTGTCGCGAACTGGCGTAGTGCCGGTTTATGAATTACCGACCGCACAAGTTGTTACAAATTCATAAGTGACACTAGTGCCCATCTAGCGAAAATTAAGCGCATTAGAGCTACAGGAGTATTTGCATTAGGCGCGTTTCGTCTTACGCATTTTGACTGTATACTTAACTAAAAAATAGCGTTTTTTGTATAGTGCCACTTATGTTTTAAGGGTGCGACACATTAAATTTACGTGTGTATAGAGTTACATTATTAACATAATCTGTGGCGGAAGAAAGTTTTTCGTCGGTATGTTTGTATTGGCTTTCTATGCGTGTGTGTGTGTGTGTGTGTGTGTGTGTGTGTGTGTGTGTGTGTGTGTGTGTGTGTGTGTGTGTGTGTGTGTGTGTGTGTGTGTGTGTGTGTGTGTGTGTGTGTGTGTATGTGTGTGTGTGCGTGGGTGTGTGTGGGGGCTGAGTGTGTGTGTGTGTGTTGGGTGTGTTTGTGTGATTTGTGAATGAGTACTTACGTGAGGGAGAGTTTGATGGGTATATATATTAATTAAGATTCATCGTAATTGAGTGTTAAGAGTCATTTTAAGGGCGTTTTCTTAGCTTTCCGTTTAGTCATGGGATAGATATTTAGATGTTTGTTTGCTGTGTTGTATAGTGAGCGGCTGAGAAAATATGCGTGTTTTTTGGCTAGGGTAGTTCCACACAGCTTTATGTCGCAGACTTTATCGAATCGACGTTTACCGGAATAAATAGAAGGGTCGTATTGTATTTTGACATGGTTATGTAGTGTAATTTGTTGAATAAATAAGCGTCTCACACTGAGGACAGATATCGTTATATAGTTGCACTGTGGGATATCGAAAAGGCTTCTTGGTCATTACCTTGAGGACAGCGCGTTGGGCTCTTTCTAATTTTATTAATATTGACTTGATGCACTCCCCAGGCAGTATTGCTGTAGGTACGTTAGCAGGGACTCGCAGAGAGAGAAGTAAACCATCTGCATTGGCTTGCTGTCGGCCACATGTCTCAGATTTTTTTAACAGTATATTAGTTTTCTAAGTCTTGTCGATAGAGGTCTTATATGTGGATCCCACCTGAGATGTTGGTCTATAAGTATACCTAGGTATTTCACCTGGGGTGCTCTAGTTATTTGTGAACAAGGGCAGTTTGGGGCTGGAATGGAGCAGGTATGGGCCTTGATAAAAAAGGAGATAGGATAGGGCAGGCTGGTTACTTTTGCTTCAAAGGGAACACAGTTTTGGTTAGGTTTAGTGTCAGTAAGTTTGCCGATAACCAATGCATGGCCCTTGTAAAAGCTGTTTCAGCGTCCGAGCGGACGCTGTCCCAGTTCTTTCCGTGTACGAGGAGTGCGGTGTCGTCAGCGTAAGTAAAAACTCGACAGTTGGGTAGATCCAGCAGGCATAAATCGTTTATGTACACAATGAAGAGGGTCGGAGAGAGTATACTTCCCTGGGGCAAACCCACTCACAGCGCTGACGTGCTCACTGGTCTTAACAGCCTCGCTACGGCCTAAATAATCACAACGAAAACATAATAATATTAAAAGAAAATTTTGATGATATGGAATAAACAAAAGTTACAATAATAATAAAATAAATAAATAATAATTTGTGTTCGCGTAAACAAAAGGGGGAAGTCCTAAACCATACAGAGCAGGTTCGTTATAACCTCATCGATGTCTGATTGCGGCTACCACGCGGACGAAGTCGCGGGAAATATCTTTTAATTTATTCAGTAAAATATTCATTGTTTTTGTTACATTACAAATTATTTACCTAATTAATAATAATAAATAATAATATCTCGGGACAACGTCACACAGATCACCCTAGCCCCAAACTAAGCAAAGCTTGTCCTATGGGTACCAGGCGACGATATATATACTAAAATAAATAAAATAAAAAAGGTTTTTATTCATGTAGATTTTAAAAAAGCGCTTGTAAATAGTCAGAACATGTTTGTAGTAATATAGTTGTACACATTATTATTTCTAGTAACATAGATATTTAGGTACACATTGTATGAAAACATTTATAAAATTTATTTTATTATAGCAATGATATTTAGCTAGCTCGTATCAAGTTTTTGTCAAGAGTTTAATTATCTAGTTTAAGTCTAATATTTTTACTACATATTGTCAATGGTTCTGTATATATTAAGGTATTATTATTATGACGGACATTGTGTTAATAACGACGGTCGCGCTTTAATGCTACCACCGGATACAATGCGCCCCAACTGAGAAGACCCAGCGAAACAAACTCAGTGGGTTCATCTACTACCGGTTTCAACACGACCCAGTTGAGACGGTCCGGCAAAACATACTCAAGCGGGCATGAACACGGGATTTGGTCCAATTAGAGTAGTTATTTAGTAGGCAAACACAATATATGCTCGATCGGATCGATAGATAAATACTTATATACATAGAAAACATCCATGACTCGGAAACAAATATTCGTGCTCATCACACAAATATTAATTGAATTTAATCTACTAATTTCTTAGCAATTTTATCATTACATAGTCTGAAACTTTATAATAAGCCTTGCTGCACAAGTTGGCTTTAATATTGGTTTTAAATTAGTTGATTGACAGTTCCCTGACGTCATTGGGAAGTTAGTTGTGGAAGCGTGTACCCTGCCCCACGCACGAGTACTGATCTTGTGGAGACGAGTTGCGTGACCAACGAGCTTATGCTTATTTCTAGTATTTACATTGTTCATTTCACTTTTCTTTTTATATACTTAGATTAATATGTTTGTACATGCACAGTATATTGGGCCCGTTAGCGTGCTAGGTAGATACTGGCCTTAACGCCGGCGGTAAGATTCTGAGTGAGTCTGGGCGTAATTATCTACATACGTATGTACTTACATAAGAGAAGTAGTATATGCAGTATATCAGCCATCTGGTTTGCGTAATACAAGCTCCGCTTAGTTTGGGATCAGATGGCCGTGTGTAAATAATGTCCCAGGATATTATTGTCGTATATACAACGTGCAACTTAATAGTGGACGGCAGTTGAGGAGCTCAAGTTTTTTATGTATTGTGGGCACGGGTCTCAATCGCGATAACGATTTAAAGCAAATCGTTACGTTTAGGTTACCCGACGTCTCGGCATGGATTCCACCAGCCGTGGTCACGGGTCCACTCACCTTGCCTGTGAAACTGAACAACGTGTAGCACATCAACATGCATCATACAATAATAACGCGCCATAATAGAATAAAAATAAGATTTTTCATCATTCCGAGGCCGAAAGTTTGAATTTCTTCTTTTGTTTGCGGGAAGAAAGATGCATATTTCAGACTGCTCACAATTAGTGACAGTTTAAAATTTAGTCTATTTTTGTTTTAATTTTCTTCCCGTTATCTATTTGAAATAACTCATTACCATGGTAACCGTGCAGTTGTTATTTCAAGCCCATATTATTATACACGCGGCAATAACATCATTTAATAATAATAAAATAAAATAATATTTATCTAAGAGTCAAATTTTCTGATTCTGATAAAAATTACATCAAAAATATACATAGAAAAAAACTTGTGTATAAAAAATAAGTGAATACAGCTGTGTAAAAATAAACCTGACAATGAATTCATCGGATTATTCAAGTGACGACTCTGAAGATGAAGAAGTGCTGCGGAAGCTGCGGAAATAACTCAAAATTTAGCACCCTCCAAATCGGTACAGCGATATGTCATTAAACTTTCGGTCCTGGTATGATGAAAAATAGTATACGCGCCACGGGAAGATAGCAGGACTTTTCGACCCACGCTTTTGTCACAATATCGCGCGGGTTGAAGTGTCCTACTTTCCTCCCTTGGCACGTAATGTACTATTTCTTTTTCTTATATAATAAGTATACATTTTTTGTGTTTTTTTTTCTTTATTTAAAGAAGACAACGCCCGCGTTAGGGAATTTAATCCCTGTGTCGTGGGGTACTTTACAAACATATAACAGACGGACACAAATTACCTCCAGATTCAGAACAACTATTTATGGGCAAAAAACAATTATATGTCCGGCGCGGAACTCGAACCCGCGAGACGAAGTGGCGAGGCGACTGTCTAAGCCGCTGCGCCACACGTGTAGTCTAAATGTGTCTTAAAAACTTGTATCAGGCCGATTAGTAATATGAGTGAAAGATGGTTTAAAAGCCTATTAAAACTACCTAAAAATTATTTATCGTTTTGATGACTCTAAAGCATGGCACGGCTAGTTTGTCTTTGTTGTTAGTATTTGTGTTACGCCATTCACTTTTCTTCTATATTTATCAACATTTTTTCAAACATATTCTGATATATATATATTCAGATAGCACAGTAAGTATATTTCATTATGTTTTATAGAACATAATGCTATGAAGTTACGCGAAATATACTAATCTAGCAGTTTGTTTATCTCACAAGTATCTTATTTTCGAGACAGTATAGAAAGCCGAACTTAATTAACCAACTAACTGCAGAATGCCTGATTAGTTTTATTTTACAAAGTACCCTTACTGTCGGTCTTATCTATGTTACTGCATTTCTGCATCCAAACTGATGTATTTAAATTAGGACATAGGTATTGGTTCGGTTGGCTGGAATTCAAGTGAGCCTTCACAGACATCTGCTTATGTCTTGAGGTCGACAGTTTTCAGTTTGTAGTTGCCACTCCCCACGATTTTATAAATTGTTTATCGCTTAGTTTGTTTAAATTACATTGAAAAAAGGTGCATGTTTGTTAAATTTCTGTTTATTTTTTAAAACTTTCCATACATACAAACACCATATTAAAGAATTTGGTCTATTATTACGTAGAGTTTTTATCCCTAGTGCATCTACGCCGCTGAGATCAGTTCAATCGCGAGTTTACACCCGTGGTTCTAACGTACATAAATATTAATATATTAAAAAAAAGCACACACCATGAAATAAGCTAAGTATCTTTTGCTAAGTATTAGTGGCGCTTTTCTTTTTCAATTGAAAGGCGCGCTTAATCCCAGGCATAACACCTCACAGCCTACTATTACTTAACAAATAATAGTGTCCGAACGAAAGTTCGGTTTCAGTTTCGGTCGAGTTTCGGCAAAAAAATGAGTTTCGGTTTCGGCGGCAAACCTGCCGAAACTACGACCGAAACCGAAACTGCGTTCGGGAGTAATCGTATCGCTCTGCTCGGTAATTTTCGGCGCGTTAAATTACATAGGTACAAGCGAAGTCGATTAGTAGAAATTTCGCCGCGTCTAGGTGCATAATCATGTTGTGACTGGTCCGTGTTCGCAGTTCGTTTTGTTTGTTGTTAGTTTTTGTGTGATTTATTTTGATTTCGGTAAATTTAAAGTTTTATCACGTGCTATAGCATAATAGTAAGGTAGTAAACATCAACATATTGCATGCTGTGTTTACTTTAAGAACTTACATGTCGAGGCAGGACGGCTTGAAGGCTCTTCACCACAACTCATCCTCTTATAATTTTATGGGTAGGTGAGGGCGGAACAGAAATAAATTACTTCAAATTACAATCAACGTAATTCACAAGAATCACGATTTAATTAGATGTTTAGTGATAACTACAACGTAAAATCAATCATATTAAATCTTAAAATATCGTGATGGCGAAGATTCTCAGCGATTCGTCACAAGGGTGGTGCGCGGGCGCCGTCTCGTTCAAAAGTGACTTCAAGATGGCCGCCCACACTACCATCGACAATGACGCTTCGCTAGGTTGACATTGACAGTCCTGTCAACCTGACGTTTGTCGTAAACGCCGTCATACATTTATCTTTTTATTTAATATTGTGTACGGCCAGTTTAGTAAACCAAATAAAAAATAAAAATAATATAACAGACCGATACATCTATTATAGTAGAAACAAGGTCAAACTTAACATATAAATATTTTAATTGGTTATTTCAACTAAGTGAAAATGTCAAAGACTGCAGAGCTATGTGATTTAAATATAAAAAACAAAACGGACTGATTATAATAACGTTTTCTTTATTTTTTACTCATTATAAGGAAGTTTCGGTTTCGGCCGTAAAAACCAGTTGGTCGGACACTAACAAATAATTAGTATTAAGTAATGGAACTTCACTTTTCAAGCCATCGATGACATTGCGGATGTGCCGTTGTTAGTAAAGTGGTGCAAAACATATTTCCGAAATTGCGTGCACTCTAAATTGAGTCCAAGCAGCCACAGCCCATGTAACCTGGCATTTAGCTGTAATGTGTGGGACCTGGAGCTCTACCGGCTAAGTCGCTGAACATCGATTTCTTAAATGGCGTTCAAATAAATAAAGGTTAATAATTACTTATTCAATCGTTGAATCGGCTTCCGTGAGCACATGTGGCGTCATAAATAGTCCGGAATCGATTGCCAACGCTTAAGCCGATTTAACGGTTGATTAAGTCATTTTTAACCTTTATTTATTTGAACACCATTTACGAAATCGACGTTCGGCGACTTAGCCGGTAGAGCCCCTGGGTGACGGAGCTCCGCTTGTGTCGGTCCAGTGCAGTGCGCGTGTTGCAGGTGCGGGAGTCGGAGTCCAGTCCGGGCCAGCGCTCCATCTCGCTGCGGTACGAGGGCCGCGTGTACCACTACCGCATCAACGAGGACTCCGACGGCAAGGTTCGGACCCCAATACAGTCGGTGACGTCCGGACGACCCTAGCTGTCTTACAGACGGGGGACATCACAAACAGTCCGTTACATTAAAAAAAAAATCTTTAGAATTTCGTGGATTTTATGACAAATCATACTTACTAAATTCCATATCCCGTCACTCACTAACAACTCTAGTCAACCGTCGAATTATGTTTGACCCAGTGATTTTATTTAAATTTTTGAACAATCAAGTTGATTCATCTCACCATTTTAGAGAAAATTAGATTATGAATACCCAGACCTGGCTCACGATCTAAAAGTATTTTTCTGTCCTTATGTATAAAACAGTTTACACCAGCAATAACTTTTTAGACGTAGTGTTGACACATACAGATATGTAACCTCGGACGGTGCGGGCGCAGGTGTACGTGACGGCGGAGGCCAAGTTCGGCACGCTGGCCGAGCTGGTGCACCACCACTCGCTGGCGGGCGACGGGCTCATCACGCAGCTGCTGTACCCGGCGCCCAAGCGCGAGCGGCCCAGCGTGTTCCCGCTGGCGCCGCCCGACCACTGGGAGATCGACCGCACCGACATCGTCATGAAGCACAAGCTGGGCGGCGGCCAGTACGGCGACGTGTACGAGGCCAACTGGAAGCGCGGCAACGTCACCGTCAGTGTCTCGTGCTTAGTGTGCCTTGTGTGCCTTGTGTGCCTTGTGTGCCTTGTGCTCTCCGAGACACGGGGGTATAATACCGACAACTCCCAGACTTCGGAGCTGGTCGTGAGAAATTTTTATCTTTACACAAAAGTCCTAAAATCACTTTTGGCCCGACCCGGGATTGAGCCCAGGACCTCGTTCTCTGCACAGTTCTCCTCTTATTCCTAGGGTATCTAGAGGGCGCATGGAACCTAATAAGCTTTACTAGACTGGGGCAGTCGAACTTATTGCGCAACAGTTAATAAAGAAATAAAACATCGGTTATATCTCTACGCATGGATAACGTTTGTATGTTGAAATGGCACAGACGAGCCTTGTAAGAGGGAAGACGCTTCGATTTCCCCTCACTGAAGGCTAAGTGCCATACAAAACGTTTTGTACCCTTTCTAGACGCAACATGTGAGTGGCACAGTGAGGCCTGCACACAACACTGCAATACTCCATAACACTGCGTACAAGGCTGTTATACAAGATTATTTGGTGCTACTTTTCCGAAAGCCTTTAGTATTACGAAGTAGAAACCCTAACATTTTTGATGACTTCTTAATAATATGTTCAATATGGGGCATAAAGGTGACCTTTTTGTCAAAGATTTATTTATTTATTTGTTCGGGAATACAAACTGTTACACACTTTTCTTAATAACTAAGTTATAGTTTATAGGATTTGTTAATGAGTAACCCACATCGTTATCCACATCTTAAGTAAAATAGTCTTAACATGGAACTACTTAACTAAGCACGAGTGAAGCTAGTGCTAAACACATTCAATTTAAGTAATGGCATTTATATAAAACAACATATATATTTTTTTAATCTTACATGAGTCTATAAAATATCTAATGTTCAGATCTATTTCTTTAATCTTCTGGAGTAAACAATTTCTAGACTTATTAGCAGACAATGTGAACAGATCAAGGTCTGAGAAAAAAGTATTGTAATTACTGGCTATTCGACGCAGAACAGCACGGACCCCGGCGTTAGTGCGACAAGAAGATACCGCAAATAGCGGACATCCACGCGCCTCCCGTCTCGTAGCAGTTCTTGGAACAATTAGCTATATTGTTCCAAGAACTGTTATGAGACGGGAGGCGCGTGGATGGGTCTTATTTGTTATTTCTGAGCAGTCATATCTATTGACACATAAAGTCATAGAGAAACATGGTTTCTTGATAAAGGCGTCTTGTTCTCAAACTAAGAAATCCAACATCTTTAACATCTTTCTTGCGGGAATCATGGGAAACTAAATTGTGGCGACAACGATAATGCATTGATTTTAGGAACTTATGTTGCACATTCTCCATCGTGTCCACATATTTCTGATATAAAGGGTTCCAAATCAGTACGGCGTATTCTAGTTGGGATCTTATTAATGATTTGTATAAATGTATGTATGTGTCAATACATCTGAATTCTATTGAACTTCTCATTACGAAGCCATACATACCAAAAGCATTGTTAACAATTTTGTCAATATGCTGATCGAGATGAAGATTACTGTCCAGCAAAACTCCAAGATCCCTTACGGACGAAACATTATGTACTATTAGCCAGTTTATATGTGCTTGCATAAATATTTTTATTTTTCGTAAATGTAATATTTACGCACGTCGGTAAATTTAATAACATTTTATTTTTAACGCAATATTCAGAGAATCTGTCCAGGTCGTCTTGTAATAGAATACAATCATTATGGTTACGAATAGTCTTATAAATTTTCAAATCATCAGCATATAGTAACATTTTTGAGTGTACAAAAGACTTCCCTATATCATTGATAAAGACAATGAAGAGGAGGGGACCTAAAATGGAACCCTGAGGCACGTGAATTTTTTGAAGATTTTTAGTGTCGCCATGGTTTTACCTGCGGCAGTGTGGCCAGCCCAAGGAATAGACGTATAATTGTGAACCTTTCAAATGTTATGTAGACTAGCAGACCGGGGCGTGTTTTCTAATTGGTTCATGTTAATATCGGTAGAGACGGTATCATATTACAAGGTTACATTTTATAATATAATAATATAATATAATATCTTTATTTGTATAAAAAGTGATTGTAGTTATAACTAATAGTTTCACATAATAATAATATGTACACTAAATTGCGTCAAATAATTTACAATCCAGAATAATAATCAACAGTAATGTTAATGCAAAAGGCCGCCTTATCGCTAAAAGCGACCAATTAGTTGGATGAACCAAAATTTATAAGGAGAACGAAAGGGAAAAATGAGCTTATCTTCACTAATATTAAATAAATTCAATTTACGCGTGCAGGTCGCAGTGAAAACGCTGAAAGACGACACGATGGCGCTGAAGGACTTCCTGGAGGAGGCGGCCATCATGAAGGAGATGCGCCACCCCAACCTGGTGCGGCTGCTGGGCGTGTGCACGCGCGAGCCGCCCTTCTACATCCTCACGGAGTTCATGTCGCGCGGCAACCTGCTGGACTACCTGCGCCACGCGCGGCCGCCCGGCGCCGTGGCGCTGCTGCACATGGCCACGCAGGTGGCGGCGGCCATGAGCTACCTGGAGGCGCGCTGCTTCATCCACCGCGACCTGGCGGCGCGCAACTGCCTGGTGGGCGAGGCGCACCTGGTGAAGGTGGCGGACTTCGGCCTGGCGCGCCTCATGCGCGACGACACGTACACGGCGCACGCCGGCGCCAAGTTCCCCATCAAGTGGACGGCGCCCGAGGGCCTGGCCTACAACACCTTCAGCACCAAGTCCGACGTGTGGGCCTTCGGCGTGCTGCTGTGGGAGATCGCCACCTACGGCCTGTCGCCCTACCCCGGCGTGGACCTGGCCGAGGTCTACCACATGCTCGAGAAGGTACGTGCGCCGCCGGTACCATCACATCACACTACCGAGCTAGCCTCGTCTGTGCCCGTCTGTGTGTGTTGTATCTGTGTGTGGATGTCATTTATTTATACAAAGTATTATGTATTTAGACAAAGGGGAGTTGGTTGAGTTCATCCTGTCGAAGTGCCCAAATCATCACATGCCCGGTAAAGAGAAGTCGCTCATTACGATACTGCTATATATTTAAACGAGACTACTTTGCTGAAAATAAGGCTAAATTGTAGACTGTCTCAGTTCTATGACGTGTGCTTTCCCCGAATCAAAGTAAGAAACAAGAGACCGATGAATGAGACTGTAAAGTGTGTAAGAGAACTCTTGTGAAGCTGCAGAAGAATGCCATGCGACATAAATAAAGAAAACTGTACTGTTTCTTACACAGAAATCTAACAATAGCAATTTTGTTAAAATATCTAACAATAAATCTAAAGCCATGAGGCAAGTAATAAATAAAAGCAATAAACTATAAATTTAATAGAAAATATAAACTACATTAAATTTGAAGATAAACTCATTTCAGATCCACAGGACGTGGCCCAATTATTCAACAACTTCTTTACAAACGTAGCACAGTTTGATGATAGCATCAACACTCCCCCAAAAACCTATAAAAGCATATACAATTCTATTGTTAACCATCCTACAAAGGCATATGATATCTTTAAAATTATTAATTCTTAAAAAAATGTGTATAGTAATGGCTATGATGAAATTGCAGTCATCATTATCAAGAGTGTATCACATAATATTTCATCAAATATTAGTTACACTATCAATTTAAGGATTCAGTCTTTAGATTGATAGTGTGCATGGCATCTTTCTTGATAAACTGAAAACCACTACAATAAAACCTACATTTAAAAAGAAGATGCTTGATTAACTGATACAAACCCATAGCATTGATTCCCATATTTTTTTTAAATATGTAATATTACGTTTCGCTTACTTTTATTTTTTTTGAAAAAGAATATTTGCGTTTTTGCTCCAGGTCAATACGGATTTCGTAAAAGAAAATCAATAAACATGGCAATTTATAATTTCCTTAAAACAGTTCGAACGAATAATATGGATAATAGAAAATCAGCTTTAGCTGTTTATCGAGATTTAAATGTAATGGTAATATTTCTATCAGATATAGTTGATGAGGGTGAGAGTGAAGAAGTTAAAAGAAGATTTTCATCAAAATTACATTTAAAGTGATGAAAGTTCTATAAAAAATAATCCTAAATATTTGTAACCTATTTTCTGACTATTTTGCATCAACTTTTAAACAATCAACATCATAATCAACATCCAAAACAGCATAAACTTGGGCCACTCAAACTCCATGTCACACATATTTAGTGTTACAGTTGTCGAGCATAAAGTTGTCAAATTACTGAAGGCACTGGATATAAACAAGTCTGCTGGCCCTAATATAATCCCTGATTTTCTATTTGCAAATTGTGCCGAAAGTATTGCAATCCCGATCACCTTGTTATTTACTAAATCGTTAGTTGAGAGTAAAATACCATTAATATGGAAATCGGCTTTGATAACGCTAGTACATAAGAAAGGACCTAAGACAGATGTAATAAATTATATTTTAATTATGTTTGTTTGCTAAAGTTTTTTAAAAAGGATCGTTCACACTAAACTATGTGAATCACATCTCACACTCAATTCGGGTTTGTAGAAGCAAATCTAATCTACAGTCCCTAACCTTATTATTTTTAATGATTTTTATTACAGATATCATATAATACGAGCTTGTCGTAATGTAAATGTTTTGATAGGATAGATCATTCCACCCTAATACAGAAACTAACTAACATGGGTATAAGGGGAGACTTGTTGAAATGGTTTATCTCATACATTTCCAATACTTCTCAAGTAGTAGCCTTAAATAGTTGCATATTCAGCTGGATTTCAGTGCCTAGTGGCGTGCCGCAAGGGTACCTACCCAAGCAGCAAAATTATCCTATAGTGCAGACGTTATAGGACTCCAGCACTTTTAATGTTCTCTTAAGGGTTCTAGTTTTTGCTGCATCGCTTATAATAGCAAGCATGGAGTTAGTTGGGCCTTATAGTATATCTCCTCCTATACATTAGCTTATAATTACTTATAGGCCGAAATTAAAGGTCAAATATAAGCTTGGGTGACCTATAAAAGTATCGCGAGGGTGTAAACGCACTCAAGAGCAGATAAACTGGTAAGCTATGCTTATAACTACTAACAAGAAACATTATAGAACCACTATAAGTAAAGTACACCAATAAGAGTGATAAACAGAACTAAACATTCTGGATACTATTTGCATTTATTACTTGGTTTTATAAGGGTTTATAAATTTACTTTACAGAACAATTATCACTAAAATGGAGCGGTTATATAGTGGTATAAACCAATATCGTTATAATCTTAACACGCTTATAAAGGTTTAATATAATATACTTAGTATCCAAAACTATATCCGTGGTGACCTGAACAAGAAAACATTGGTTTGTAGTGGTCTTGCAAATTCTGTTATAGTCTCAGTACGGATATTTTGATTTTGTTGAATCGTAGAAATATGAGAAGGTTCCGTACAAAATTGTTATTGTGAAAATTTAAGACAAAATGTTTATTTTAATGATTCTGCACGAAAAACGTTTAATCGATAAAAGCAATTTTAAATGTAGACTTGGAAGATTGTGTTAGAGAGGAACCTGTACAAGAAGATGAATGCGATATTGAAAACTATTCCAATTTTCAACTACATAGCGATCTTAGAAAATGGGCTGTAGAATACAATACGACATGCGGCATTCAATTCTTTATTAGAAATTTTGAATAAATGTATTTGTTAAGTTTGTTTCAAATTCTTCAAGTTCTCTTAGATTTCTTATAACATGTCTACATCTACGTCTTCTTGCTTTCTTGAAACGGTCATTGGATGTACGAGTTTAATTCATTCTGAATCTGTCTTCGACACAGCACTCAGCACATGTTAGTTTGTATTTCATAAAGTGGATTTTGATTTGGTATGATGGTTTTAATGTCTTCTTTGATTGACTTTACTTCATGTTGAAGTTGTAGAATTTGACCATCCTCGACAGGCTGTATTTGGTTATCCGTGTTGTAAAGAACGAAATGTTGAGCATTTAAACTGACATCTTACAGTGTTTTTTCTGCTTCTGTTATGACAAGTTGAGGGTTTTGCGCGACAAAAGAAGATACAGGTAAAATTGCTGATCCGGATTGAATGGTAGCCGAGTTTTGTTGTAAATGAAGTGATCTTGTAGTATTTGAACGAGTATCTTCTCGAGAGACCGTTGGCATCTCACTAATTTGGTCTTGATCACGATTCTGTGAAACAATAAACCAAGTTAGCAAGGGAAAGCACAAAATAGAAGTAGAAAATATTTCAAACAATTTTTAAAGCTCGAAAATCCCTTTTAGTTAAAAAGCTATCGACGTCCAGAAACATTACCATTTTCACACCTGACACCTAAACAAAAATATGAAAATAAGACATCGGTACCTAATAACAACATAGAGTAACATTACAATATTTGCGGAACTCTAATTCCAAACAATATGGCCAAGCAATAGTTCTGATATTTACCATTTGTAACAAAGTACGCCTATAACGGTTTGTTAATGTATTTGGGAAGACCAAGTTTGTCAAGATGGCGACTTTTCGTTGTATGTCTTACTGAAACCAACATTATTTTAAAATTCAACTTAATGAAAACGTGAATTTCGAGGGGCGTTTAAAAATTTTGACAAAAAACTTATTACACTTCACCGAAAATATACCTGCGCCATGCACATTCAAACACGGCTTCACTTATTGTTAACTAACACCCTACTCTTATTCTAGATAATATTTATTATAAAAATATAATAACTTACCTTTATCAATATTAATTAATCTTTACAAATGTGCATAGCAACATTCACCAATTCACATCACTTTGTATGAGCTTGTAAGATATTCACCGTGTACGTTATTGTCGTGTTTGGTTCCATTTAGCGCTCATAGTTAGCTTCGTGAGAGCAAATAGTTCTACGTGGTCTAACTATAAGGTTACTATTGTCGTGATTGGTTCCATTAAGCGCTGATAGTTGGCTTCGCGGGAGAAAATAGTTTTACATAGTCCAACTATATGGCCGTTATTGGTCAAAATGGTATTCACCAAGTCTACTATAGATATTTAATTAGCTAAAATACGCCTATAAATTGGGCCCTTTTCCGTGGTTATAATTGCTTACTATTCCGTTATAGTCTAATGAAATGGTGGTTCCAGGACAATTACTAGACCACATTTTGCTGCTTGGGTATCAGGCCCTTTATTGTTTGTAATCTTTGTAAATGACATCGACGATTGCTTCCATTCCTTCAGATTACTCTGCTATAGATGCATAAATTTTAATATCGTCAATATTAAAATTTATTTATCTATCGCATCTCAAGCACTTCAAGCTAATTTGTATCGTCTTAAAATAATAAAAAATAAGCCCTTTATTTAGAACATTGGTAAAAATACAGATTTTTAAACAAGTACGAATAACAATTAAAAACTTAAAATTATAATAATGACGGTGTCTTCAGACAATTACACAATTATAATAATTATATACTCACTTTGACATTTCTGCACTCATTTTATATTGTATAATTATTAATATATTCAGTCTCCATGCATTATTTAATACATTAATTTTATTCTCCTTACGAATTGTCAAGACACCGGTTATCGTCGTCTGTTTGCCCTTGGGCATAAGCCTCCCCCAACTCCTTCCATTTTATCCTGTCCATTACAGTGCTTGTCCACAGTTTACCTGCCACATTTTGTCTATCATCTACCCATTTTTTCTTCTGTCGTCCTCTGTTTAGTTTCCCGCTTCTTGGGTTGCTTTGGGTTCTTGCTCCACTTATCTGTGTCTCATTGTGTGCCCAGTCCATCTCCATTTACATCGGTAACTTTTGTTTCACGTCTTATGTCAATGTTTCGTTAACTTTTGTTACACGTCTTATGTCAATGTTTCGTTTTCTATCTTTAATTTTGTAACCAAGCATGCTCCTCTCCATGGCGCTTTGGCAGATTTCTATTTTATTAGCAGGATTCTTAGTGAGGGCTCAAGTTTCGCATTCGTATGTTAGAAACAGGTAAAATGCACGATTCGAATAGCTTAGTCTTTAGGTTAATATCGAAATATTTATTTTTAAAAACCTCTTTATCGACCAGTAGCATTTCCATGCGTTTCCTATTCTTCTGTCAACCTCTTTCACATTAAAATTTTTGTGGAGATTATTTGTCCTAAGTATAAGTATTCATCTCTATATGCAATTGGTTCGTAGTTTACGGTAATACTTACTTTATCTTGGTTGGTCAGAATTTTAGTTTTATTGGAATTCATTGTCAGTCCTACTACGTGACTTTCAGTGGTTAATTCTACGAACATTTAGGTGCCTCCGCAAACAAAACCACATCGTCTGCAAATCTTAAATCTGTTAGTCTATAACCGTCTATGAGTATGCCTTGATCATTCCAATGTAGTTGGTGGAAGACTTTTTCTAGAGTTGCTGCGAATAACTTGGGTGATATTGGGTCACCTTGTCGGACTCCTTTTTCTATGCTGATGCTGTCTCCATGCTTCTCTAAACTGATTTTAGCTGTGCTTTTAGAATAAATGTTTCTTATTACTCTTATGTATTTGTTTTCAACACCCTGGTCTTTTAGTGCCTGCCATATTGCGTTGTGCTCAAGAGTGTCGAAAGCTTTGCTATAGTCCAAAAAAGCGCAGTATGTTAAGTTATATTCTGAATATTTTACTATAACTTGCTTTACGACGTGAATGTGGTCTACCACAGAGTAATCGCTTCTGAATGCCGCTTGTTCAATAGTTTGGTTCTCGTCAAGTAATTTACTTATTCTTTCTAGTAACACTTTAACGAAAATTTTGTAAATATTTGACATGAGACTAATTGGTCTGTAGTTGTTTACGTTATATGCTTCTCCTTTTTTGAATAATAATATTATGGTAGATTCTGTCCACAGGGTAGGTATGTATTCCGTTTAAAAAATTCATTGATTAGCAGTTTTGATAGCAGTTTAGCTAGTATTATCTTGTTGTGACGATTCGTTTATTAGATATATGGGTCCCGACCCCATCTATCAATAATATCGTCAATAATATCAAAGTATCGTTTTAAAATAAATTAGTTGTTATTAATAAGCACTTGTTTTTAGTGATAACAGAGTATTTTAAGGGATTTAGATTCCCTTAAAATACTCTGTTATCACTAAAAACAAGTAACCGACCTATTTCATCTACATATTTAGTCATATATGTTAAAGGGTCAACAATTACCCAAATGCCATAAGACGTGTGATCTTGGGGTCCGATATGACTGTAAATTACTCTCCGATGAACACATTAATAGCACCGCAAAGAAGGCATATCATGCTCTTGGGTTTGTTATTGGCTTCAAGGATACACAAACGCTTAAAATATTGTACTGTACATATGTTCGTAGAAAACTAGAGTAGGGATCGCAGATTTGGAATGCGAGATACAGTATATTGACAGGATTGAGAGTAAGAAATTCATGAGATAATTATCTCATGAACTTCCTACCCTCAATCCTATCGAACTAAAATAGTTTACAAATCTAAAGACTTTCTTGATTTGTGTGCAAAATTTCACCTCCTTCCATGATTAATACATGAGGCATCTGCGATACCGACGTGGTATCGCAGATGTCTACTACAGAACTAGACGACCATCATTGATACCTATCATTGCGGCACTTGCGAGCAGCAACTATCCGACGGTGGCCGTTGTACACTGTGCTACCAACTATTTCACTATCACTGTAGCGGAACTACGGAATCCAAATTTCGTAAATTAGAAGAAAATAGGTTGACTTTGCGATGCGGTCAATGAAAATTGGCAAATTCTATGGCATCCTTCTTACCAAAGCCTGAAACCGAACCACTCATTCTTAAATATATTAGAGAGCTTGATGGAAAACTTAAACCTCTAGAATGCCTAAAGGATAAAATTACTTCACTTAAACGAATTCATTGGAAAGAAGGCATCGCTTAGTGAGACAAACAAACACCTAAAATAGTTCAATATTAAAATTAAAGACAGAAATGCGCGTGAAACTGGTTGAGAAGCTGTAAGGGCAAGTGAATCTCATACAAACCCGCGCAGATTTTATGGAAGAAGAATCAAACGCTAAGGCACGAAGGAGTAGAATGGATACCATTGGGATAGAAGGTCTGTCCCTAACCGATAAAGATAACTAATTTGAGGTTGTTAATAAAATAGGTACTATCATTAGCTATCCTATTTTTAAAGCACAGACTAACTTTGTGACAAGAGTATCGACCTGGAAGAAAGACCGTGCAAAGCCCATTATGGTTTTTATATTAATATTTGTAAATACCTGACAGCTCAAAATAAACTAGGTACTTATTTATTTATTTCAAAACTTTATGCACAAAATTGTACAGAGGTGGACTTAATGCCGTAGGCATTTTCTCCCAGTCAACCTTGAGGAGGTGCAGAGATTAAACGGTGGGTAGGTGCACTAAGTAGAGATTGGATTCGATATATAATTAACTTAAATATATAGTTAAATGTAAATACATAAATGCATAATTTATACATATCATAAATATCTAATATATATATATATATATATATATTATAACTACTATGATATACTATACATACATAAATACATAATTAAATACTTCTATCCAAACTGAAAAAAACTTGTGTGTACTTATGTACACGCGTTAGAAGTTATACTTCTTAATATACAACTTGAACATAGTTATCAATTTTCATACCACCTAGAACTAACTTCATGCTGTTAAATTCACTCTCATACCACCTAGAACTAACTTCATGCTGTTAAATTCACTCTCATACCACCTAGAACTAACTTCATGCTGTTAAATTCACTCTCATACCACCTAGAACTAACTTCATGCTGTTAAATTCACTCTCATACCACCTAGAACTAACTTCATGCTGTTAAATTCACTCTCATACCACCTAGAACTAACTTCATGCTGTTAAATTCACTCTCATACCACCTAGAACTAACTTCATGCTGTTAAATTTTTTGGTGTCGGTGTGCGCGCGCATCGTAAAAATTCACTCTCATCATTTTTCTCCATCGCGCCAAAAGAAGTATAACTTCAAAAAGTGGCCTCGGAATTAGATTTTCGCTACGTATGGATGAAGCATTGCAACATACATTATACAAGGAAGACGGATACCTCTCAGACTGCAGCACTGTAATGATCAGGACCGAAAGGAACATTGCAAAAATATAATAACACTATTTAATATCAATGTTACTAGGTCAGTTAGTCTCAACAATAGTACGCAACACTTTTATGCAACATTTTATAAAATATCACAGTTTGAGAACCGCAAATAGCTATGTCTTACATATGTTTTCCGACAATTCTTGTGTGGACGCCGGCGAAGCTAAGTAAGTACATTAATAATTACTTAAACACGGCTACATCAATTAGTTGATATTTTAACCTTATACCTTATGCGTTAGAGTACAAGTTTCAACAAACTACCTGGTTGTTTATGAACTGGTTGTAGTTGTTTGCATCTTTTGTTTCTATTCAGAAGCTAATTTACTTTTAATAATCCGAACAGAGTTTGTGGCATGCTGTGTCTATCCGTTAACAGTAAAGTTTGCTCTTTACCCACATGATATTATTGTGTTATGGAACTAATTCTATTTCAATAATTTTGTGTTATTCATTGAATCTTTTATTCGTTAAATACCGAGTTTAATTCGTTAAATTGCGAGTATCTATGGGCGGCGGTGATCACTTACCATCAGGTGACCCACTTGCTCGTTTGCCATCTTATAATATACATAAAAAAAAACCTTTTAACTAAAGTTTATGAAGTTTGCATGGAAAATGGTTAGTCTTAAATTATACTATCAGAATGTACGTGGCCGTACGACAAATAATCGTACGACAAATAATCTACTGCGTAACATTGGTCTTTATTCCTACGATGTTATTATATTAACTGAGAGCTGGTCGGACAGCGGTGAACTTTTTGATAGTTAAAGATAAAGATAAAGCTGCATTTATTTGTAGTCACAAATGATGCATGCATTTGTTGATAGTCGTTATGTAGTGTTTAGGCGAGACAGGGATTATTATCGTACCGGATAGAAGCGGGGTGGCGGGGTTCTCATTGCGGTGAAGATGGATCTGACCGTTATTAGTAAATCTGATTGGTGTAGCTCTGCCAAAGATTTATGGTTGACCATAGACTTAAAAAACATAGGCATCATATAATATGCATATATGCGCATTATATCTCTGCAAAGACAATTTTGGACATTCTTACAATACCCAATTGAAAAACTGTTCAAGTAAACTCGTAACTTTGGTAATGAGGTGGAAAGGACTTGCACAAGTGCGAGTATTGAAGAATTGACTCCAATTAATATCTCCAATCAATACATCACCGATTTAAATTTATAATCCAAAAATATTTTGGTCCTTTGTTAAAAGCAAAAGAAATACGAGTAATTTCCCTAGTAGTATGATGCAATATCGAGGCGACTACGTTAGTACCGCTCAAGAGTTACGTATCTAACCTATTAGCTGCTTATCGGCTTTGGTGCAGCCGTGTGAGGACGGCGACATTGTATCATCGTAACGTCAGTATGTCTAATATCATAAGAACATTGTTGCAAGAATCGACATCTGTCACCATGGTCGCGGGGGGCATTTATCAGATATCAGTTTTCGTTCATAATTGCCAAACTTTTTTTAATACGATATAAATTAGAATCATTGTCATCAAAATTTGTTTGTATGTTAATATTTTATTTTCAAAACAAGTTCTTGTTGTAAATACATTTTTATTTATAAGATTAATGTTGATTGAAACTAAATGTATCGATATTTACTAGACAATATTTGTCCACGGACATTTCGTATAAATTACATGAGCACAGGTTCCTCGGGCTACACGACTATCAGTTTAAGACAAATGTCAGTTTAAGGCATTCCCGCTTAAGCAATAAGAGCCTCCTAGGCTGACTTTTAAACTTAGGTTAATAATATTGCATTTGCATCCCCAGTGTATTGCAAACTTAATACAACTATATACCTAAAATCCTTCTTAATTCCTGCGGTGGAATTATAAAAAAAGGGGAAAATATTAAGGGTGGTTGGCTTTACTCCAGGGAATAATTTAAATGAGTGAGAAAAAGCAACGTCGTTTCGCACACAACATTGTGTCAACACAAATCATTAGTCCTTTGCAAGTCCTGAGTTTGGGGAATTTCATACAAGCGAATCGGACTATGTTTACGAAAACGTTAACGAATTGTTAACGTTTTCGTAAACATATTCGTAAGCATTAGGATTCAAAATAGCGATTGTTCGGTGCTGGCTTTGATTTTTCTATGAGAACTTTAAAAAGCCGCCTAAATGCTGGTTGGTATACGTTTAGTGCTGAAATGTAAAATATATTTCTAGATTTCGACAATAAACCTCTACTATAATAATAAGTAATTGTTTGAATAGAATACAATACTCTTTATTGTACACACTCAAACAAGACAAATTCACAGGCCACTAACACAATCATGTACAATGGGCGATCTTATCGCATCAAGCGATTTCTTTCAATCAACCTTTGGATGGATAGGAGCTGTAATTATTTAAAAAGGTAGAAAAGTATAACAACAGAAATAAACATATACATAATATATATAATTAAATATATATATATATATATAGCGATATAATAATACTATGCATAAAATATGTAAATACGTATACATAGAATAAAATTAAACAAAATTAAAAATTTTGATAAAACCCACGACGGCAAAAACTTCATCGAAAAAGAATAAAATAACTCAAAACCTTCGACTTAACCCAATTATTATGTAACGAAATATTATAATGGGCGTAAAAATACTTTCTAAAAAAGAGTTGATATCTCGAGGAATCGGTAATAGATATAGTTAATTACCTAAACAATGATTATCGATGTTTACAGTTTTTTCCTAACGTGTCTGTTTCTCGAAGATATAGGTACTTAAATGTAACGATAATAATTTTACCATAATACATAAGCGAGGAATATCCGTCGGGGGCTGCCATTAACCCAGCTGAAGTTTTTCTAGTGACGTGAATACAATTATTGAAGAATTGTAGATGTTTAACGACGACATTAAATACACTTATGAGTATGATTAAATTTTTGTTGAAATTTCATATAGGAAAGGCAGCCCCCGACGGATATTCCTCGCTTATGTATTATGGTAAAATTATTATCGTTACATTTAAGTACCTATATCTTCGAGAAACAGACACGTTAGGAAAAAACTGTAAACATCGATAATCATTGTTTAGGTAATTAACTATATCTATTACCGATTCCTCGAGATATCAACTCTTTTTTAGAAAGTATTTTTACGCCCATTATAATATTTCGTTACATAATAATTGGGTTAAGTCGAAGGTTTTGAGTTATTTTATTCTTTTTCGATGAAGTTTTTGCCGTCGTGGGTTTTTTCAAAAATTTTAATTTTGTTTAATTTTTTTTCATACTTTTTAGAGATCATATACGAATTATAATCTATATAATGTGGAGTTAAGATCTCGCAAAACAATAAGTGTGATTCATCCTACCACATAATATTAAGTTCCTTATTAAATATTATACCGTTGCTTTCTGTTGGTTTTTGTTCAGAATTGGTGTCAATACTCTTGAGACTATAATATTTGTGTTTGAACTCTGAATTCAATGATGACATAAGCTTGGAGACGCGGTGAAGGCGCAAACAGTTCCTAATACTGGCTATAACTCCCTAAAACACTGAATGGCGATGCCTTCGGGTTTATGTTGTTATAATGTGTTTTCGAATGCGCTTTGAATGCGAATTAAATGCGATTTACAAACCTGGAGAGGCCTAGCTCCCAGTGACGCCGAGTGCTGTTGTTTCTTTATTGATACCAAATAAAGAGAAGATACATACATATTGATCTTATTTTTTTTAACTTACGAGTTCTAATTTCATTAGTAAGTTTGATACAATATTATTTTACTTTTCAATTATAATTTTGTAAATAGTGTAGGTTAGTTTTTTTAACTGGAATAATATTGTTCAATATTATTTTCCCATCATTTGAATTAAATTTTGGTTGTAGAGTAGTAGTAAGTACATACTGAATTTTATTTTTAGTTTGTTTCTTGAATTTTGCATTTTCGAATAATAATTTAGATTTCACAGATAATTAGATTTGGTAGTCTAGTCGGAATATAACTCCGTTTTATTATTACAAGAGATTTATTATTGATTTTATAGTTCCAGTTTATTATATTGCTATCATAAGAATTTAAATACTATTTTTTTTATTACGATTTCGTATCTATGTTTTGAAATAGGTACTTACTTGTTTTTGAATTTATAATTTCGATTTCAACATTAAATTTGCTTGTTGCTTGATTCGAATATCACTCGATCTTTAGACGGCGTAGTTATAACTGACTTAGACCAAAGATAACTTTTTAATAACCCACATAATAGAATAGCATTGGAAGAATTAGAACGATTGAGAAGCATGTTTACGCCGATCGCAAAGTGATGATGATAAAATAGAAGAAAGCTCGTAAGGGCTCTCAAATCCATTACTAATACGCCGTCTAGGTATCGCTATGCATTAATTTTGAATTTTTTCTCAGACATTGTTAAAAGTTACTTCTATAACACACATCTGAGAACATGCACCAATCACTCACGAACTCATTCCTGAAATCCTCATTCAAATCAGACAATACGTTTTAATTTTAATAATATTGCAATATGATCGTTTCACACTAATATAGCATCGCCCCTTAGTGAGTTAATATCATAACACTTATCTCAGATCATGCACCAATCAACTACGAACCCATTGCTGAAAACCGCATTGAAATCTGACAATTCGTTTTAATATTATTGCAATATTATTTTACACTAATACTGTAGCGCCCTCTAGTGAGTTACAGACGTAATTCTTATTATTTGGGAACATGCATTAAGCTACTACGTACACATTGCAGAAAACAGAATTGTAATCGGACATTTTGTTTTGATTATATTGCAACATTGTTTTGCACTAATATTGTGGCGCCCCCTAGTGAGTTACAGACGTAATTCTTATTATTTGGGAACATGCATTAAGCTACTACGTACAGATTGCTGAAAACCGCATTGAAATCTGACAATTCGTTTTAATATTATTGCAATATTATTTTACACTAATACTGTAGCGCCCTCTAGTGAGTTACAGACGTAATTCTTATTATTTGGGAACATGCATTAAGCTACTACGTACACATTGCAGAAAACAGAATTGTAATCGGACATTTTGTTTTGATTATATTGCAACATTGTTTTGCACTAATATTGTGGCGCCCCCTAGTGAGTTACAGACGTAATTCTTATTATTTGGGAACATGCATTAAGCTACTACGTACAGATTGCTGAAAACCGCATTGAAATCTGACAATTCGTTTTAATATTATTGGAATATTATTTTACACTAATACTGTAGCGCCCTCTAGTGAGTTACAGACGTAATTCTTATTATTTGGGAACATGCATTAAGCTACTACGTACACATTGCAGAAAACAGAATTGTAATCGGACATTTTGTTTTGATTATATTGCAACATTGTTTTGCACTAATATTGTGGCGCCCCCTAGTGAGTTACAGACGTAATTCTTATTATTTGGGAACATGCATTAAGCTACTACGTACAGATTGCTGAAAACCGCATTGAAATCTGACAATTCGTTTTAATATTATTGCAATATTATTTTACACTAATACTGTAGCGCCCTCTAGTGAGTTATAGACGTAATTCTTATTATTTGGGAACATGCATTAAGCTACTACGTACAGATTGCTGAAAACCGCATTGAAATCTGACAATTCGTTTTAATATTATTGCAATATTATTTTACACTAATACTGTAGCGCCCTCTAGTGAGTTACAGACGTAATTCTTATTATTTGGGAACATGCATTAAGCTACTACGTACACATTGCGGAAAACAGAATTGTAATCGGACATTTTGTTTTGATTATATTGCAACATTGTTTTGCACTAATATTGTGACGCCCCCTAGTGAGTTACAGACGTAATTCTTATTATTTGGGAACATGCATTAAGCTACTACGTACACATTGCTGAAAACAGAATTGTTTTGATTATATTGCAACATTGTTTTGCACTAATATTGTGGCGCCCCCTAGTGAGTTACAGCCATGATACATGTCTAAGAACATGAACACATCAAACACAAACCCGTTATTGAATACCGCATCAAAATCGGATCATTAGTTTAGAAGATAGGTGGGAACATTACTTTGCACAAACGCACACACAAACATCTCTCACCCTAAACGCATATACCTGCTCCGTTCCGTCGTGGGTAAAAATATATAAATACAAAACAGTGTTTAGGTACTATATAACTTAAAAAAGACCGGCCAAGTGCAAGTATTTCAGTTGATTAAATGATAGGTTAATTGCGATTTATGATTTTTGACGCATTAAAAAAAACTACTTATTAGATTTCGTTCAAACCAATTTTCGTTGGGTAATGTACATCATATTTGTTTTTTAGTTTTATCACTCTTATTTTCGAAGTTACTTTGGGGCACACTCTTTTTTCCACTTTGGAAGTGTCTCTCGCGCAAACTAAAATCATTTTTTTCTAAACTGAATAGTTTAGACAAAAATTATTTTAGGAACCTCAATATCCTTTTTGAATACCTATCTATAGATACCCCACATTTTTGGGTACGATAAAAAAAATAGAGTTTCAGTTCTTTGTATGGGGAACCCCCAAAATTATTATTATTTTTCCATTTTTGTGTAAAAATCTTTATGCGGTTCACAGAATACATCTACTTACCAAGTTTCAACAGTACAGCTCTTATAGTTTCGGAAAAAAATGGCTGTGACATACGACGGACAGACAGACATGACGAATCTATAAGGGTTCCGTTTTTTGCCATTTGGCTACGGAACCCTAAAAATACATAAATATTAAATTAGTCAATAGGTGTCTTTACAAACGTAGATAGTGCTCTTTAACTGCTTTATTGAACGTAGTAAGAGTTTGGGCACGTCTGATAGTAATTGGCAAGGAATTCCACAATTGTACTGCTTGAACTGAGAACGACTTGCTCATAAATATTGTAGAGTGCATAGGAGTATGCAGCTTTAGGTTGTGTGATGATCTTAGGAACCTGGTATGCGTGTCACAGAGAAACTATATACGATTTTTAAGGTATACAACATGTAACGTAATTAACGCACACCCTCAGACACCCCAATTAAAATATTATGTTGTAATCATAATACATACACTACATTTTTAATTTAACATGTATGGCATTGTTATTTCCTAAATTAGTTTCTTGGAATCAAGTTTATTTTTACTTATTTTGTGTTGAATGATGGAATTTGTATGCATACAAATAAATCTGCGATTTAAAAGTCTTACTACTTTGCTTACGGCCTATTTCAATTTGTTTTGACTGTACGGGGTTAAAATAACGATAATTTCTGTAATGTTAACTATTTTGGAAAAAAATACCTATATTAAAAATGATATAAATCGATACAGTAAACGATTCTGAACAAACTATTTTCGGGATTTAATTAAGTTACATGTTGTATACATTTGTAGGTGTAGCGTGTCAATATTTTTATATATAATTCTATAATAATAGTAATATTACTACTATAGAAACTACAAACTCTCCCAATATTGTGGGAAAACTAAACAATGTTTTTGCGGTAACATTGAATATTAGCATGGAATATAATAGTTTATGCAAACTGTAGTCAGATATGCCTGCGGGCATCTAATAACTGGCCACGCGTCGGCCGGCGGCCCCTCATACTGCGTATCTAGTGTAACTCTAATACGCCATTGGATTTTATGGTACATTAAAAAAAATATTGAATCAAAACATATCAACAATACACACCTCAAAAATTCACCCAATATTGTGGAAATACCTAAACAATGTTTTTGTGGTAACACTGAAACTAAATTACAATATTTTATGTTTTATTTCAGTTTTTGCGTTATTTACGTTAATATAATAACATAAACAATAAATTTGCGTTTGGAAAGTAATTCCGCTTGATTTATTATGTTATTCAGACTTTTATTCACATTATTTCACTACGATTTACCAATTTTTCTCTCGATTCAAGTATTTTGGCCTCACTAGGCAATAAACTGACGTTAGCTGGACATATGGCTGTGGCCATACCTATAGTGGCTCCGCATTGGCGCGGTTATACCTAATCTAGTAATTATATATACATATATCAATTATTTTTATTACCAATATTTAGAACTTATTCGGAAACAGAAGTGTTTGGCTTTAAAATACACCACCTTTATAGTTCGTATTTTGTTTCTTCCACCTGTCTGATGTTTTTAAACGTAAGTTCACTGGCGCTGATTGGAGTCTGCAAATGAACTGTAGTATGCTCAACTACAATTTTAAGTGTAATGTGTCGCCTCTGCAGAGTGTCTACCCGCTGAGTTTAATTAATAGTATTAAATGAAATAGCTTGTAAAATCAATAGTTTATTACAATAATCGAAATATAAAAACAAGCTAACAGGAAACATTCCAACAACTAAACAGTGTTAGTGTCAACAACAGAAACGATATTATTGCATTTTTAACTGGTCTTAGCCGTCTTAAATCATGTGATATTGTATGTATGCCGTCTACTATTTGTATGTCCAATCATGCATTTTTATATCAGTTGTACAATATTTAAGATGACCAGAAAGTGATGGTCCGGTATAGCAGAGGCTCGTTTGCGAGGGGGGAGGGGGCGCTGGGCCCTCATTACAGCACTTCACTCACGCTTTTAGTTCGTTACATTATTGGTTTACCTTTTATTTAGTGTACACGGGAGGCAACAGGGCTGTACAGAAGGATGGTAACATTATATGAGTGAGGGAGTAGCGTGGGGTCGGCGGGGGCCGCCGCTTATTAGCGGTACTCGTCATCAATATATCTTGGACAAACTCTAGGTATTAATAAAAGTTAAATCTCTCAATGGCTAGGCTGATTAAAGTCTTAAAATACGTGGATCCCAATTACTCATACTTATATTTTATTACGTTCATCGATCAGCCGAAACGGTACGTCGCAATCTATTACAAATTTGCTGTCTTCGATCCCAGTATAGGAAATATAAAAAATGAGGCCAGGATCTCAGAGCTCACATCGCGCTTGATATATATCCCCGTTTAGGACAGCTTACACATATATACACATACAGACGCGCTAGCTAGCAGTGCGCCGCGTCGGTGCAGAGGTGCTTCTTGCAGAGCGTGCACTGCGGGCGCGACACGGCGATGCGCGAGAAGATCTCGGAGGCCGACAGCTCCTTGCTGAGCTTGCTGCACATGCTGTACGACACCGTCTTCTTGCTGAAGTCCTTGGCGGGCACGCACGTGCGCGCGCGCACCGGCCCGATCTCCTGCCCCGTCTCCACTGCGCACACACACACACACTGGCTAGGGCTCGGGCCGTTCCAGATAAACATTTTCACTAAATAATTACACAATTCAGTGATTGCGGGACTGCAGCCGCTTTTTTAAGTGCTTCTGCGTTTTAGTGAAAATGTTTAGTGTTGACCCTCGATAGCGGTGCCTACGAGAGGCGAGTGTCGGGATGCATTGGAACTAAAAGACTGGCTGAACGCCCGAAATTAATAAATATAAGAAAAGTCTCACCGAGCTTAGCCGACTCTGAAGTGATGACGATGCACAAGAACGCCATGCCCGGGATGTAGCAGTCGATGTTCGGCACCTGCGCAACAAGCCCGTCAATATCCTGCGCCGCAGGGAATATGGCATCTTAACGTACCGCTAATGGTGCTACATTTGATTATTAAACTCACAATCATTTTAGATTAAAAGGTTTTATGAATTCGGGAGGATTTCACATTACAATAGCTAAACTCTAAATGCCTTTGCAGGGGAAAAAAAATAAGTTACCGAACTTGGATATGTTTTAATGATCCAATTGATGGTGTGATCATAGTAGGTCCGTACGTATGTTTGGTTGTACTCACAGTAATGTTGGCGTAGTCCGGGTGGTCGGGGTCCCAGCGGCCGGGGTGGTCGAACGACAGGCAGTTGTAGCATTGGATGCCCTTTACCGTTGGAGACACGAATTTTTTCGGCTTCATCTTTTTATGCTTACCTGTACGACATACAACATTGCACCTCCATAAAATATATAAGTTAAATGTGATTATCATAAAATTTGTAAAAAAAACTGACTTTAAAATACTATTATGATTTAAAAACATTGCTCTCCCATTTACGTTGAGCATGGCATAATCAAGGCTCAGTTCTATTTCTGATGGTAAACTATGATAAGTTAAATTGGAAATTATTCAAATACTATTGAGGTGCGTCTTAAGATTACTATTGAAATAAGATTTAATATATTGTTAGTTACCGAGAACGGCGACGGAGATGAGCAGGAAGTAGATGAGAGTGTTCTTGACTGCGATCATGTTGAGCAGTGAGGTGCGACTGTGGCGACAAGGCGCGCGCGCAGACTATATAGTCCCCGGTGACGTCACCGCTCGGCGTGCGCTGCACAGGGTGCGGTCTGGCGGCCCCCGTGCTGGCGCGGCGCTCCGGCTCTAGCTACTAGTGCCTATCGCCGCACCGCTGAGCTATGTTTAGTAAACACGCTCCCGCACCACGCCGCTAAGTGTAAACTCACGTACTAATGTAAACGGTCCAGTGGTTACTACCGGCCACTTAGCTGCAGCTCTAGCACAGTTGCCATACGAATGAGACGCTTTGTAGGGCAGGTAGAGGCTCTGGGGAGGCGCTACAAAGTGCTTAAAGATTACTATCTCTAAGCGTGATCTGATTTTTTAAGCTTCATTTATAATTTCACCCATGGCTCATCGATTGTTGTCTCGTATTTGAATCTCTAATAGTTTATATTTGATTGACATGGCTTTCTATGTTTCGCATCACTAACATTGATTCAGAGGGATTGGTGCAAACATTGGCTACATTAGCCTCTTGCGTGCACAAGACTCAAGTAGTCTATATCAGGTCACCAGTAGAGTAGTAACAGTGATATCAGTGGCCCAAATTTAATTAGACCAAATGGAATAAATGTGACAATTTAGACCCGTTCTTATAACGTTTTTTTCTAGCTAAGTTTCGTGTCCGGTGATATTTAGCGGGAAACCATATCTAAACTAATTTTATTGGAACGTATTAAACAGATGTTTAGAGACGGGTAATTACAACCTTATGTTGTACGTGTGAGGGTTATGTTTCCCCTTGCATGCGAACAGTTCAGTGATCGATCACTGAACTGTTCGCATGCAAAAAACGGTTCCATTGAATCTGTCCAAACTAAATCAATACAGTCCAATTTAGTACATGCTGTAAATGAATGCATACAGTAATGAGATGCTTATTTTGTTTGTATATATTTATTTAGTAATAGTTCGAGGCACGGTAATGACTAAAGTATGCAGTCTACTATTAGTGTACGCATTCCTTACGCGGCCGACTTTCATTCGGTTTTACGTCGTTTCTCTGATGACGGCCGTTACTGAAGCAGTCCTTCCGAGGCGACGCCAGGAAGTCCGACCCGGCAGAGATCCCGCCACACCTAACATCTGGCGCCTTGGCCGCACCAGCAAAGCCCGTACGAATACTTTTTGAAGGTATTCTAATATCAGCAAAGCAGATGCAAAATATTCAACTCGATAAGTTGATTTTATTTGGTATTTGCATGTACCTATTGTACTAACAGTGTCTTAAAACGTTGGCTTTATATAAGAAATACATCGGCCTCCCTGATATCGGACAATAAAAAGCAAATTGCTCTCCAAGTTATTCGATTTGATGGAAAGGATGTTCCACGTCGCATACGCCATAGCATGACATAGCATAACATAGCTTTCTGTATCCATCCCTTACAGCGATGTTCGTAGCGCACAGTCGTTTGACTCGCCGACTGTACCTACATGTGCTGGTCGCATGCGAATGGTCAAGTTATTTGACGCAGTGTGAGATTGAGATAACAATTATGATACTATTTACATGAATGAGAGTCGTTATTTGTATTCCTCGCGAGTATTGTTACACCGAATGCACACGAGACCTCGCCATTGTTTATGTGCGGGGAAACGATTCTTACTGATGCTATTTAATTTTTATAATTATATAAAACAAAGTCGGGTTATTATCTTATTTAAAACTCAAAAATGTGTGATGTTTGAATTGTCTGATTTGTCTGCGACCCGAAGCAGCATTACTATTAAAACATTGGACAATATCGTGACGATAAAACAGGTTTTATTCATAATAATTAATTCATAATAAATTAATTCATAATATTTAGTTGATAATTCATTTGCTTCACAGGTGAAGCAAATGAATTAGGTATCTTACACATTTTGTATGGAACGTCTGTTTTGGTGAGATTTTAAGAAGGGATCGACTGATTTATATCATTTCTATTTTCTTTGTCTCGGCCGCGACAAGTTTTGTCGCGTATTTAATAGTATATCAAAATGACCACCATCATGCTTAAGCCTGATACATAGATACACAAACATTGTAGTGGCTCCCTGGATAGTTCGCATTTACAATTGGACTCTCTAGTTGGCGCCGTGATCGGATTACTAACTCAAAAGATCGCTGTGAACTAATCTATATGACCGCATGCCATCTTTAGTTTAATTGTCTGCCTCTAAGCTCGTTTATACAAGTCATAAACGAGCTTGGAGGCGGGCTGAACGGTTGTCAACTGAGCTAACATCCAAAATATTGGTTATTATATTTAATCAATACAATTTCTCAAGTAGAAGTACTTTAAGTTACAAAAGACGCTTCGTAGGTGTGGAACGAGTCACTTACATATAGCCGGGGTCACGTTATATGAATACCAAAGAGCCTGATAAAATATAAAGAAAGAAAATAGAATGGTTGACAAAAGACATGAAGGAAGTTAGTGTTAGTTAATACATTATTGCGATGGGAGATTGTTTATTTTTAATTTAATGGGATCGGGTAGCAATTTTCAACGACTAATCGGAACAGAGCACAATCACATGGGGTGCACAGAAAATTTCCAGAACTGGCTAAAATAACATATGAAAATGAAACTGTTTTAATTTAAAACGCAGTTTGTTTCACTTATGAAACTTGTTTTTAGATTTTAGGCTATCATATATATCGGCGCAACAACATTACTTAACCAAAAACAAATGCGTCATAGGAGTAGTTTTAAGTCTTTGTTTAAATTACTCTTAAATAGTTAGTTAAACTTAATGAATTTAGTGTTAAAAATCAAGTTACGATTTATAAACCATCTTAACATTTGTACAATTGATGATTTCAATAGTTTAATTTACATTCGTTCATCGAACAAAGAAAATACGTAACATGTTTGTCGCCGCACATTTCGTATAAATACGGCCGACGTGTCGAGTACAAATCACTTTCGCTCGAGCCGTCGGACCGTACGGATCACCTTGTATCGAAGATTGTTATGGAATAAAACTTCACGAAACATATTTTGGGTTTTACTATCGCCATGAGTAAACAACCTTCAGTGGATAACCAACGAGCAGATAATAGTGACGTCAGTCTTGCTGACGTCATCATGACTAAAGACAACGATACCCCTGTTTCTCCGTTATCAGAAGTGGGATTCAACCCAGAAGATGACCAGCGTGAAAACACCCTCGATGACGAAGATAGTGAATGGCGCTTACTTGGGGAGCAGCTAAATCGTAATTTTATGGAGCTGATAGAGACAATGAGTCCTTTGTAGGACTGCTTTCATGATGTCTTTGAGTCAGGCGGGTTTCGGCGTGGCTGTCACACGTTTTTGACTTTTTGACTTTGTCGGGGTGTCTACGTACAGCATTTCGACCATTACTTTCTATTCTATCCCTAGTGCCCTGAATGCAGTTTGCACATACTTCAGTACGTTTGTTAGGAGTAGCTCATTGTAGTCTCCTGGTGCTGGATATGCCACTCGCAGGTTGGCTATTCTGTGTCATACCATAGTGGTGGTACTGCTACTATTAGTCGTAGTTTCATCATTTAGTCATTGGGTTTTGAACCAGCTCTTCTCTACTCCTTTTATGAGTTTGGAGTGTTCCTTGATTTTGGTTCACCTTTGGTTGTGATTAACTGAGGATTTATCTTTGGGGACTGCTCAAGGGCTATCACAAATTAGTTGATTGACTGATTTGTTTTTCGCATTTAGCCTCCTGATTGGGCCATTGTGCGTGGGCTTGTTTGGCTCCTCTAACCATTTTGGTTCTGTCCGCAGGTTTAAGACGCCTCGAAGATTAGGTTTGAGTACTTCCTGTAGTGTCTACGGGTCATTTAGGAACTTTGCCCGTTGGCAGGAAGAGCTACTGCATTGTGGCGGTATGTTTGCTGGTGATTCTTCAAATTCAGTGCACCCTCTGCAGGGGGCTGTCTGTCGCTACTCTGAAGGAGTGTTTGTTTAGTCTGCAGTGTCATTATGTCACACATCACGCCCATTGTGACACATTGGAGCTTCTTCTTTGTCATCCATGAGGTGCATGTGACTTTCCCGGTATAATGTTTCCGCAGCCTAGCTTTGCTGAGCCTTAAGGCTTTGGCCTTAGCTTCTCGTTAAACTCCAGATGCAACGGTCTGAGGTATGGTAAGGCCTCCAGAACAGCGTTGGAAGTCGTTCTCATGCTGCTTGCAGTTGCTAGGCATGCTAATCGTTTTTAATTTTAAAGAATTTGGAGTTTGGAGATTGCAGTGCTCGTTTGAGTTCTGGGCCACCATACTACTGCACCATAGGTTATCATAGGATGTTTTATCATTATGTAGCCATAGGGTCATACATAGTTTTAAGCACCACTTCTACCCTATGTACCTTCTACGTTGCCAGAAGGTTGTTTGGGCTTTGTTAATCTTCACCTCCGTGTATTTCTTCCAGTTAAGTCTTGAATCAAGCGTTATTTAGTACCGTAGAATGACGTGGACCAGCTTTAGAACGCTGTTTGCTGCCAGCTGCAGCACTGCGAGCCACGAAAAAACTGTCCTAGCCATAGCAGCAAGGAAGGCAGTACCAGCAACATGCCTGGTTCATTGCTGGATAGGCACGTTAACGTCTGTGTCGTTGACACACCAGAGGGCTGTACAATTTTTTAACTTTTAGCAAGTGAGTTAGTCAGCATAGGCCGAGTGCAGATACTACAATATTGCCGGAAGAATGATTATTTTCAGGAACATCACACAAGGCGTGTGAAGAATGTAGTAAGATTAAACAATCGAGCACCCAAGCTGCTACATCAACTCATCATCTGATAAACAAAAACCAACCAACACCCAACAGCAGGGATCTGTGCTGCGCCATGCTCTACAATCTGGTGATCAGTTAACCGTATCGGCGGGAAACGAAAAGTCTTCTCACCGGAATTCTGTTGCAGAACCAACCAAGCCAGTTGCATCAACCTCACGAAGACCTCAACAACCTTCACAGTAAAGGGCAAGTAACTTAATTCAATAACTCTAAATAACTCTACGAGAACTACTAATAAACCTACGATCACACTACCTTCCTAATAATATTGCCTTGTATTGTGGCTCTGTATTCCACTGTGTTATCACCCACTCAAAGCACAATATAACACAACTCCTTGTCCCTTAATCTACGAGAACTCTACGAGAAATCCACGAGAACTCTACGAGAAATCTACGAGAACTCTACGAGAAATCTACGAGAACTCTACGAGAACTCTACAACAACTATACCTACCCTCACCTTCCTAACCTTATTTCCTTGTATTGCGCTACTGTATGCCACTGTGTTAACAAGCTCCAGAGTACAATACAACACCACTTATTTTTCCTTAATCTACGAGAACTCTACAAAAACTATACCTACCCTCACCTTCCTAACCTTATTTCCTTGTATTGCGCTACTGTATGCCACTATGTTAACAAGCTCCAGAGCACAATATAACACCACTCCTTTTTCCTAAATCTACTAGAAATCTACGAGAACTCTACGAGAAATCTACGAGAACTCTACAAAAACTAAACCTACCCTCACCCTCCTAACCTTATTTCCTTTTATTAAACACTTGTATACCACTGTGTTAATAAGCTGCAGAGCACAATATAACACCACTCCTTTTTCATTAATCTACGAGAAATCTACGAGAACTTAATATTTTTTTACCTACAAAAATAACAAACCAAAAATAATGATAATAAGCCAACACATGTGTAATGTGACTTGGAATGAGCAACTTAGTTGCTTACAGGTACCAAACTCAAAAGCAAAACTTTATTGTTTCAGATTTAAAAGGACAATGAGAACTGAGGCTGGTGCAGAGCGCGCACCGCCTTTCAGAATGGCCGTATCGGCGCAACAACATTACTTAACCAAAAACAAATGCGTCATAGGAGTAGTTTTAAGTCTTTGTTTAAATTACTCTTAAATAGTAAGTTAAACTTAATGAATTTAGTGTTAAAAATCAAGTTACGATTTATAAACCATCTTAACATTTGTACAATTGATGATTTCAATAGTTTAATTTACATTCGTTCATCGAACAAAGAAAATACGTAACATGTTTGTCGCCGCACATTTCGTATAAATACGGCCGACGTGTCGAGTACAAATCACTTTCGCTCGAGCCGTCGGACCGTACGGATCACCTTGTATCGAAGATTGTTATGGAATAAAACTTCACGAAACATATTTTGGGTTTTACTATCGCCATGAGTAAACAACCTTCAGTGGATAACCAACGAGCAGATAATAGTGACGTCAGTCTTGCTGACGTCATCATGACTAAAGACAACGATACCCCCGTTTCTCCGTTATATATAACGTGGAATTTTCCCCAACCGAGCTCTCAGTAAGGGTGACGTCAATACCACTGACGTCACCATTATCATTATTTTGGCTCATGATGACTCCGATGAAAAAAAACACAAGTGGATAATAAAATAACACGTTTATTTAATACGAATTGTTTCACTTTAATTAACGCTATTTAACGATTAAGATTCATACCACAATAACTTAATAATAATCCTTAAAATTAACAATGAAAATAAAAACACAAGTACTCACAAGATAAACATTCGGTCCAAGCTCAATAATCCAAATCTATTTCGTGCACCGTAACGATCTGAGACAAGTAGACAACTGTCCGGTCCAATCGCCAAAAGCAAAGTGCCTCACTGAACGAAACAACATGGCGACCGCACGTCATAACCCTAACTCAACGTGACCGGAATTTCAAATAGCACGTGTTCACTTTTTAATTCTAACAATTCAAATTGATCTTTCGTAATTCATAAAATAATGTTAAACTAATTATCGAATAATTAAATCATTTTACAAAACAGTATTAACAAAACGGCAAAGCAATGATAAACAATGAATATGCGGCGCCCTCTGGTGGCTCAAACAAATCAAACGGTCATAACAACTACTAATAATTAAAATCCTGTTAAAACTATTGTTGCTTTTTGAATATTGTAATTGATCAAAATATTCTTATAAAACTACTTAATAAATCCATTAATCAATTAATTGATCAAAACAAACGTAATGAAATCAATTGGAAACAATCATATTCCGAATGTGATAAATAGCAATCTAAAATATAAAGAATCTCAACGCAAATGCGTCGACATATATATTGCTCTCCATGCATTTAATTCGTGAATATTAGTATTTAGGTAAAATATTTCCATGGTATCATTTAGCATGATTTTATGTGTAGTTGGTCGCGTCAGGGGAGTGCGACTTCCCTTCAAGCTGCTTTTGAAGATGAAGCACTGGCTGGATGGCTTTCAGAACTCTTACGCGGGCGTAGGGATCTCAGTGACGCATTTTGATAATTGTAAGACGGTCGACTTTTTACCGTAGTAAATATCGAAACCTCTGTCATGTACAGACGTGCCCGTCGGAAACGGAATAGCCAGCATGCCAGCCCGCCGGCTTGTGCCACTCGCCCTCTCCATTCTGTCCATATATTACCATAATATAGTCATTTCGTGACAGCTGAATATTTTAATTAGTAGACATCTTTAAAAATAACTGCCTGGTTAAATAAAATTTACAATAATGTAGAGCCTACGCAGTTATCTTATTCATACTGAAAAGTAGCGTAAGTAGAGTGGTGGTTGCAAGCGTAACGTGTGGCTCGCGCAGGGCTACCGCATGGAGTGCCCGCCGGGCTGCCCGGCGCCGGTGTACGAGCTCATGCGCGGCTGCTGGCAGTGGAACGCGGCCGACCGGCCCTCCTTCCGCGAGATCCACCACGCGCTCGAGCACATGTTCCAGGACAACTCCATCACTGAAGGTATCGTGTCGCTACTAGGCGCCACTATCTATTTGTATTTACTTCCGAAGTTTTTTGATGGAAATATAATTGTAGATCGGATAGTTCGTCATCACAAAGGACGAATAATTTCCTGCCTTACTGATTTCGAATGGGACGTATTGTAAGAGTGTGTGTGTCGCGCAGAGGTGGAGAAGCAGCTGCAGGAGGGCGTGCTGTCGCTGCGCAAGGGCGTGCAGCTGCGGCGCGCCACCAACCGGCGCGGCAAGCAGGCGCCCGCGCCGCCCAAGCGGACCAGGTACGTGCCCCCCCTCCCCCCTCCCCGGCGCGCCACCAACCGGCGCGGCAAGCAGGCGCCCGCGCCGCCCAAGCGGACCAGGTACTTGCCCCCCCCTCCCCCCTCCCCGGCGCGCCACCAACCGGCGCGGCAAGCAGGCGCCCGCGCCGCCCAAGCGGACCAGGTACGTGCCCCCCCCTCCCCCCACCCGGCGCGCCACCAACCGGCGCGGCAAGCAGGCGCCCGCGCCGCCCAAGCGGACCAGGTACGTGCCCCCCCCCTCCCCCCACCCGGCGCGGCAAGCAGGCGCCCGCGCCGCCCAAGCGGACCAGGTACGTGCCCCCCCCTCCCCCCACCCGGCGCGCCACCAACCGGCGCGGCAAGCAGGCGCCCGCGCCGCCCAAGCGGACCAGGTACGTGCCCCCCCCTCCCCCCACCCGGCGCGCCACCAACCGGCGCGGCAAGCAGGCGCCCGCGCCGCCCAAGCGGACCAGGTACGTGCCCCCCCTCCCCCCTCCCCGGCGCGCCACCAACCGGCGCGGCAAGCAGGCGCCCGCGCCGCCCAAGCGGACCAGGTACTTGCCCCCCCCTCCCCCCTCCCCGGCGCGCCACCAACCGGCGCGGCAAGCAGGCGCCCGCGCCGCCCAAGCGGACCAGGTACGTGCCCCCCCCTCCCCCCACCCGGCGCGCCACCAACCGGCGCGGCAAGCAGGCGCCCGCGCCGCCCAAGCGGACCAGGTACGTGCCCCCCCCCTCCCCCCACCCGGCGCGGCAAGCAGGCGCCCGCGCCGCCCAAGCGGACCAGGTACGTGCCCCCCCCTCCCCCCACCCGGCGCGCCACCAACCGGCGCGGCAAGCAGGCGCCCGCGCCGCCCAAGCGGACCAGGTACGTGCCCCCCCCTCCCCCCACCCGGCGCGCCACCAACCGGCGCGGCAAGCAGGCGCCCGCGCCGCCCAAGCGGACCAGGTACGTGCCCCCCCCCTCCCCCCTCCCCGGCGCGCCACCAACCGGCGCGGCAAGCAGGCGCCCGCGCCGCCCAAGCGGACCAGGTACTTGCCCCCCCCTCCCCCCTCCCCGGCGCGCCACCAACCGGCGCGGCAAGCAGGCGCCCGCGCCGCCCAAGCGGACCAGGTACGTGCCCCCCCCTCCCCCCACCCGGCGCGCCACCAACCGGCGCGGCAAGCAGGCGCCCGCGCCGCCCAAGCGGACCAGGTACGTGCCCCCCCCCTCCCCCCACCCGGCGCGGCAAGCAGGCGCCCGCGCCGCCCAAGCGGACCAGGTACGTGCCCCCCCCCTCCCCCCACCCGGCGCGCCACCAACCGGCGCGGCAAGCAGGCGCCCGCGCCGCCCAAGCGGACCAGGTACGTGCCCCCCCCTCCCCCCACCCGGCGCGGCAAGCAGGCGCCCGCGCCGCCCAAGCGGACCAGGTACGTGCCCCCCCCCTCCCCCCTCCCCGGCGCGCCACCAACCGGCGCGGCAAGCAGGCGCCCGCGCCGCCCAAGCGGACCAGGTACTTGCCCCCCCCTCCCCCCTCCCCGGCGCGCCACCAACCGGCGCGGCAAGCAGGCGCCCGCGCCGCCCAAGCGGACCAGGTACGTGCCCCCCCCTCCCCCCTCCCCGGCGCGCCACCAACCGGCGCGGCAAGCAGGCGCCCGCGCCGCCCAAGCGGACCAGGTACTTGCCCCCCCCTCCCCCCTCCCCGGCGCGCCACCAACCGGCGCGGCAAGCAGGCGCCCGCGCCGCCCAAGCGGACCAGGTACGTGCCCCCCCCTCCCCCCACCCGGCGCGCCACCAACCGGCGCGGCAAGCAGGCGCCCGCGCCGCCCAAGCGGACCAGGTACGTGCCCCCCCCTCCCCCCACCCGGCGCGGCAAGCAGGCGCCCGCGCCGCCCAAGCGGACCAGGTACGTGCCCCCCCCTCCCCCCACCCGGCGCGCCACCAACCGGCGCGGCAAGCAGGCGCCCGCGCCGCCCAAGCGGACCAGGTACGTGCCCCCCCCTCCCCCCACCCGGCGCGGCAAGCAGGCGCCCGCGCCGCCCAAGCGGACCAGGTACGTGCCCCCCCCTCCCCCCACCCGGCGCGCCACCAACCGGCGCGGCAAGCAGGCGCCCGCGCCGCCCAAGCGGACCAGGTACGTGCCCCCCCTCCCCCCACCCGGCGCGGCAAGCAGGCGCCCGCGCCGCCCAAGCGGACCAGGTACGTGCCCCCCCTCCCCCCACCCGGCGCGGCAAGCAGGCGCCCGCGCCGCCCAAGCGGACCAGGTACGTGCCCCCCCTCCCCCCACCCGGCGCGGCAAGCAGGCGCCCGCGCCGCCCAAGCGGACCAGGTACGTGCCCCCCCTCCCCCCACCCGGCGCGGCAAGCAGGCGCCCGCGCCGCCCAAGCGGACCAGGTACGTGCCCCCCCCTCCCCCCACCCGGCGCGGCAAGCAGGCGCCCGCGCCGCCCAAGCGGACCAGGTACGTGCCCCCCCCTCCCCCCACCCGGCGCGCCACCAACCGGCGCGGCAAGCAGGCGCCCGCGCCGCCCAAGCGGACCAGGTACGTGCCCCCCCCTCCCCCCACCCGGCGCGCCACCAACCGGCGCGGCAAGCAGGCGCCCGCGCCGCCCAAGCGGACCAGGTACGTGCCCCCCCCTCCCCCCACCCGGCGCGCCACCAACCGGCGCGGCAAGCAGGCGCCCGCGCCGCCCAAGCGGACCAGGTACGTGCCCCCCCCCTCCCCCCTCCCCGGCGCGCCACCAACCGGCGCGGCAAGCAGGCGCCCGCGCCGCCCAAGCGGACCAGGTACGTGCCCCCCCCTCCCCCCTCCCCGGCGCGCCACCAACCGGCGCGGCAAGCAGGCGCCCGCGCCGCCCAAGCGGACCAGGTACTTGCCCCCCCCTCCCCCCTCCCCGGCGCGCCACCAACCGGCGCGGCAAGCAGGTGCCCGCGCCGCCCAAGCGGACCAGGTACGTGCCCCCCCCTCCCCCCACCCGGCGCGCCACCAACCGGCGCGGCAAGCAGGCGCCCGCGCCGCCCAAGCGGACCAGGTACGTGCCCCCCCCTCCCCCCACCCGGCGCGGCAAGCAGGCGCCCGCGCCGCCCAAGCGGACCAGGTACGTGCCCCCCCCTCCCCCCACCCGGCGCGCCACCAACCGGCGCGGCAAGCAGGCGCCCGCGCCGCCCAAGCGGACCAGGTACGTGCCCCCCCCTCCCCCCACCCGGCGCGCCACCAACCGGCGCGGCAAGCAGGCGCCCGCGCCGCCCAAGCGGACCAGGTACGTGCCCCCCCCCTCCCCCCTCCCCGGCGCGCCACCAACCGGCGCGGCAAGCAGGCGCCCGCGCCGCCCAAGCGGACCAGGTACGTGCCCCCTCCTCCCCCCTCCCCGGCGCGCCACCAACCGGCGCGGCAAGCAGGCGCCCGCGCCGCCCAAGCGGACCAGGTACGTGCCCCCCCCTCCCCCCTCCCCGGCGCGCCACCAACCGGCGCGGCAAGCAGGCGCCCGCGCCGCCCAAGCGGACCAGGTACGTGCCCCCCCTCCCCCCTCCCCGGCGCGCCACCAACCGGCGCGGCAAGCAGGCGCCCGCGCCGCCCAAGCGGACCAGGTACGTGCCCCCCCCTCCCCCCACCCGGCGCGCCACCAACCGGCGCGGCAAGCAGGCGCCCGCGCCGCCCAAGCGGACCAGGTACGTGCCCCCCAAGCGGACCAGGTACGTGCCCCCCCCTCCCCCCACCCGGCGCGCCACCAACCGGCGCGGCAAGCAGGCGCCCGCGCCGCCCAAGCGGACCAGGTACGTGCCCCCCCCTCCCCCCACCCGGCGCGCCACCAACCGGCGCGGCAAGCAGGCGCCCGCGCCGCCCAAGCGGACCAGGTACGTGCCCCCCCCTCCCCCCACCCGGCGCGCCACCAACCGGCGCGGCAAGCAGGCGCCCGCGCCGCCCAAGCGGACCAGGTACGTGCCCCCCCCTCCCCCCACCCGGCGCGCCACCAACCGGCGCGGCAAGCAGGCGCCCGCGCCGCCCAAGCGGACCAGGTACGTGCCCCCCCCTCCCCCCACCCGGCGCGCCACCAACCGGCGCGGCAAGCAGGCGCCCGCGCCGCCCAAGCGGACCAGGTACGTGCCCCCCAAGCGGACCAGGTACGTGCCCCCCCCTCCCCCCACCCGGCGCGCCACCAACCGGCGCGGCAAGCAGGCGCCCGCGCCGCCCAAGCGGACCAGGTACGTGCCCCCCCCTCCCCCCACCCGGCGCGCCACCAACCGGCGCGGCAAGCAGGCGCCCGCGCCGCCCAAGCGGACCAGGTACGTGCCCCCCCCTCCCCCCTCCCGGCGCGCCACCAACCGGCGCGGCAAGCAGGCGCCCGCGCCGCCCAAGCGGACCAGGTACGTGCCCCCCCCTCCCCCCACCCGGCGCGCCACCAACCGGCGCGGCAAGCAGGCGCCCGCGCCGCCCAAGCGGACCAGGTACGTGCCCCCCCCTCCCCCCACCCGGCGCGCCACCAACCGGCGCGGCAAGCAGGCGCCCGCGCCGCCCAAGCGGACCAGGTACGTGCCCCCCCCTCCCCCCACCCGGCGCGCCACCAACCGGCGCGGCAAGCAGGCGCCCGCGCCGCCCAAGCGGACCAGGTACAGTAACAGCCAGAAGTCGACTAGCAATCTCACAAAACCGTGGCATAGCAATATTAGTTGTACTTATGACCTTCTTCTATAAGAACGTTTGACAACACTACACATTGGCAACTTGTTGCCCGCTTATGATTGTTATTACAAATTTCAATAAGTATCGTAAGCGTTACGGTGGCTAAAGTGGTTAGCACTGTGCCTCGCATGGCGAACGTTCGGGTTCGAGTCTCACACCAAACATGAAAAATATTTTTTAAGTATTAATGTGAAATAAGAATGCCGATTTGCTAACAAATATGTTAAATATTCCACAACTAAACGAAGATTCTTTCGTTTTACAATTATTTTCAATCTTAGCGTCGTTATTACAATATGAGGGTAGATTTGAAACAAAGTGATAAGTTCACTTTGTAAATATACCTTCATATTTTAACTACTTTACTAGTTCACATAAATTATTCCACTATTCGCTGTTGTTGGTTGGTGAACATAGTTACGAGCGTTTGTGTTATCTTGTTGCTGCTATTTTAGTATTCTTCTGAATTCAATATGCAGGCTAATATCAGTATTGAAGCCAAGGCAAATATTGTGGCCCTATATTCGAATGGCCTTAATATATCTCAAATATCGAATGAAACCGGCTTATGCGTAAGCTTATTTTTTTAATTTTATGTGATGATACGATACCTACAAAATATAATGGTAGATTAATCGCGTGTTGCAAGTGTGTAATATATTTTTTTTTTTTTAGAGAGAGACTGTTAGTCGTTGGGTGAAGAGATTTGAGGAAGAAGGTAGCCTGAACAGTCGTGAGAGGAGCGGAAGACCACCTCTTATTAGCCAGCCTCAGCGACGTTATATGGTAGCGGAATATGAGACGAATCTGTGCAAATATTGTGGCGTCTATGCGTCGACGTCTGATTAGCTGTATCGAGGCTAACGGAGGTCACACGAAATATTAAAGTATATATTAAATTTATATAAGTATAATTATAATTTTATAAGTATAATTTTAAATTTATATTAATTACTTAATTTTGTGTCAGGGGACATAGTGTCCGTAACTTTAACAAATTAATATTTATATTATTGTAATATTGAGGTTAAGTTTCAATCCTCTTTTCATTGAGAAAATGAATAATTAAGCTATAACCTCTTAAATTATATCAGAATTTTCATAATATCTATATGTAACCTAAAATGTGTTTTTTAACATTCAATACTATAGTAATAACATAAGTAAGTGTAAAGGATTTCTTTTATATAAAAAATATTACAATGTTACCATATCAAAATTAGTTTCATTTATTATCATATTATAATAATAAATTACCTTTATTGTAATATCTATTTTTTCAAGGTAATTTACTAAAATAAATTACTAAAACATAATAATAATAATTAAATAAAACATAAAAAACTGGCCCAACTCGGATTCGAACTCACAACTATCCCGATCACATTAGCGAGAGCAGCCTCGTTACCGATCTAGCTAATGTTAACTTATATTCACGTGTTGAAATTTTGCATTACTAGGAAAAAAATAATCGACGGCGATAAAAAAAACAAGTTACTGATATTGTCATCCTTGTCTAGCATTGACCACATCTATAACTACTCGTAGCGATGCTACACGACATGTTAATTTGTTAGCGTTGGAACATCGCTTACACGGATAAATATGCGTGTGTGTATAGGCGCCGCAGCCCGCAGGCGATAATGGCCATTGCGGTGTAAGTGGACTTCTGGCCGTTGACTGTACGTGCCCCCCCCTCCCCGGCGCGGCAAGCAGGCGCCCGCGCCGCCCAAGCGGACCAGGTACGTGCCCCCCCCTACCCCCACCCGGCGCGCCACCAACCGGCGCGGCAAGCAGGCGCCCGCGCCGCCCAAGCGGACCAGGCACGTGCCCCCCCCTCCCCCCACCCGGCGCGCCACCAACCGGCGCGGCAAGCAGGCGCCCGCGCCGCCCAAGCGGACCAGGTACGTGCCCCCCCCCTCCCCCCACCCGGCGCGCCACCAACCGGCGCGGCAAGCAGGCGCCCGCGCCGCCCAAGCGGACCAGGTACGTGCCCCCCCCCTCCCCCCACCCGGCGCGCCACCAACCGGCGCGGCAAGCAGGCGCCCGCGCCGCCCAAGCGGACCAGGTACGTGCCCCCCCCTCCCCCCTCCCCGGCGCGCCACCAACCGGCGCGGCAAGCAGGCGCCCGCGCCGCCCAAGCGGACCAGGTACGTGCCCCCCCCTACCCCCACCCGGCGCGCCACCAACCGGCGCGGCAAGCAGGCGCCCGCGCCGCCCAAGCGGACCAGGTACGTGCCCCCCCCTCCCCCCACCCGGCGCGCCACCAACCGGCGCGGCAAGCAGGCGCCCGCGCCGCCCAAGCGGACCAGGTACGTGCCCCCCCCTCCCCCCACCCGGCGCGCCACCAACCGGCGCGGCAAGCAGGCGCCCGCGCCGCCCAAGCGGACCAGGTACGTGCCCCCTCCTCCCCCCTCCCCGGCGCGCCACCAACCGGCGCGGCAAGCAGGCGCCCGCGCCGCCCAAGCGGACCAGGTACGTGCCCCCCCCTCCCCCCACCCGGCGCGCCACCAACCGGCGCGGCAAGCAGGCGCCCGCGCCGCCCAAGCGGACCAGGTACGTGCCCCCCCCTCCCCCCACCCGGCGCGCCACCAACCGGCGCGGCAAGCAGGCGCCCGCGCCGCCCAAGCGGACCAGGTACGTGCCCCCTCCTCCCCCCTCCCCGGCGCGCCACCAACCGGCGCGGCAAGCAGGCGCCCGCGCCGCCCAAGCGGACCAGGTACGTGCCCCCCCCTCCCCCCTCCCCGGCGCGCCACCAACCGGCGCGGCAAGCAGGCGCCCGCGCCGCCCAAGCGGACCAGGTACGTGCCCCCCCCCCCCCCCTCCCCGGCGCGCCACCAACCGGCGCGGCAAGCAGGCGCCCGCGCCGCCCAAGCGGACCAGGTACGTGCCCCCCCCCCCCCCCCCTCCCCGGCGCGCCACCAACCGGCGCGGCAAGCAGGCGCCCGCGCCGCCCAAGCGGACCAGGTACGTGCCCCCCCCCCCCCCCCTCCCCCCTCCGTAGGTAAATTTTACACTCTAACTTTTGGTCGCATGTGGCGCAACGGCTAAGACAGTCGCCTCGCCGCTTCGTGCCCCGAGTTCGATTCCCGCACCGGACAACTATTTGTGTGACCCATAAATAGTTGTTCTGAGTCTGGATGTAATTTGTGTACCCCGCGACACAGGGATCAGTTTCCCTAGTGCTGGCGTCGTCTTTTAAATAAATAAAAACAAGTTCATGCGTTCCATGTTTGAAAATCCATTAGTTAATGAGAAAACGACTGAAGTGATTACATTATCCATGCCTAACGCTAAGCTGAAGAATAACTCAATGGATCAGATTGGAACACGTAGAGACGACTATATTTTTATTCTAAACTAAAATGGCACCCACACATTGCTAAAGTACCTGGTAAATGAAGTTCGGCTGCATATGCACTCACTGCTGTGGAAATGGCTAGAATCGTTTATTTAATTATTTTCATATCATATGCTCTATGGGATTCTTCTGTAGCGAAATTCTGGTGATATAGCAACCATCTTTCTATTGCAAAAAAGAGCTGCAAGAGCTATATATAACCCTGGTAGCAGAGTTTCTCCAAGAAATAAACATAAACTTGCTTCACGTACTACTCGGCTCCGCAAAATCGATAACTCTTATATGAATTAAAAAACGAAAATGAAAGCCAAGTTGTGTGTACAAAGTTATGCAAGGCGTATTACAGAGTTTCAGATTATGTGGCTCAGGAAATTACTTGGGATGTAGTTGAGTGGATTTAAGTCAACGAATTTGGATAGTTTTGTAGTAATTAGATGTTAAGTCGATCCTGATTATTGAAAATAGGAGACTCGCTGAGGTTTATATCTGCCACATCAAGCACCGCACGGGAATATAAAAACTAGAGGATTGAAAAAACTTTAAATATTTACTAAATAAATATATGACTAATGAATGCTGAAACAATGGAATCTATTCAGCACTAGGGTCCGCCTTGTACTGGTACAGTTTTAGAGGTTATCTTTCAAAGTGATTGCTAATTAATTATAATTTTAAAGCTTAGTTTTATTAGCTAAACAGGGAATCAATATTAAAAAAAGGAATCTGTTAATATTGGCTAGTTGACAAATTATCGTTATTAATCTTGGTTCAACAGAACAATACATTTACGTTACAGGGGTCATATTGATCCATGTATCCTAAGTTGCTGGTAAAATCAGTGCAATCACACCTGTGACTGACTACACAGCCCTTGGGGTATCATGAGGACCCAGTAATGAACGTCTGCACGCCAAGCGCTGAAGAGTATAGCGTTTTAATAGATCTGTGGTCCGTATTTGACACTTAATACAACCGTAGTGCATAGCACTGGGCTCTGCGTATTTCAATTGTAGTATAGAAGTAAATAAGGTGGCGCCCTTTGAAAGTCTCATGCGAGTATAAGCTCATCTCATGGTGACGCGAAACATACGGTATGCTTTATAAATAACGTGGTCTATGTCGAAGTCAAAATGTAACTTCCCAAGATCATAAAGCCATAAAACCCAAAAATTGCGGTTGTGATCAACTCTTTGTATTTCAGTGTCGCATACATTGTACTCTAATCAATACATATAATAAAGTGTTGACTGGCCGCTGTCTGTACGTGGAGCGCACGCCCTTGCTACTAAACAAATTATGATAACATTTTGATGTCTCGTGCACATAGTAGCACATATGGTGTCTTACTTCCCGTAAAAGTAATGTAGGTACCTGAGGGATTATTAAAAAGTAATAATATACTGTAGTATTCTTAACCAAAAAGTTAGATTTGTTTAATTTCATTCGATTCTATAAATAATATCACTACTGTCCATTTAAAATAACACGTAAAAACAATATTTACAAACAGCTAGAGAAGATTATAATCAAACCCGTCAGAATGAGAAATTGTTTTTATTAGAAAAAGCAATCAATCAATAATATGAGCCAGTGTGGGCTGGTCGATGTCATTTTACACTCGTTATAATAAATGTTTCGATAGAATAGATCATTCCACTAACTAACATGAAACCAACCAAAAAAAATCAACTAGTCTCCCCTTATACCCATGTTGTATAAGGGGAGACTAGTTGATTTTTTTTTATTTCATCCATTTTCAATAGATTTCAAGAATAGTTGTATACAGCTGCATTTCAGTGCCTAGTGGCGTGCCGCAAGGGTCCCTATTAGGCCCTTTATTGTTTGTAATCTTTGTAAATGACATCGGCGAATGCTGCCATTCCTCCAGATTACTCTGTTATGCTGACGATGTAAATGGTATATATGATTTATGCATCTATCGCATCTCAAGCACCTCAAATTGATTTGTATCGTCTTGATAATTACAAAACTGAAAAGAAATTTGATCTAAAACCCTTAAAATGCTCTGTTGTCATTTATACCAGAAGTAATCGAGCTATCTCATCTATTTATTGGTTAAAGAGTCGACAATTACCCAAATGTCTTAAGATTGTTGAGCTCGGAGTCTTATATTATGAGTTAATCACTCTTCGATGAACACATTGATAGCATCGCAAAGACAGCATCTCTCTCAAGCTCTTGGGTTTGTTATGTGCACTTCATCTTGCTTCAAGGATGCAAGAACGCTTAAAATATTGTACTGTACGTATGTTCGAGGCAAACCAGAATATTGCCCGCACATTTGGAATGCGAAATACAGCAAGTATATCGACAGGATGGAGGGTATCATGCGGTACTTATGCTATCGTACTAAATTAGTTTACAAACCTGGGGGCCTACTCTCTTTCTCCGAATCGAAACTTCGTTAACGAACTATATTGAAACGAAGTTTTGCAAGTGACCCTACTCTATTTCATTTTCGGATTCACACTTGTAGTTCGCTTCCATAGACTATTTTACGTGAACGATTGTTTTGAACTATATAGTGTGGGGATTTTAGTTTCTCATTTTGGTAAACTACGGTTTGGACTTTTTTTTTAATAATTATATGAATTGGGTTTGTATTTTAATTTTAAATTAATCTTGTAGTTTTTTAAGCATTTATTGTTATATTAATGCAGAAATTATAAATACAGAAATTTAAATTATATTTCCAAAGATATCAACCGCGATTATATAAATACCCCTTGTACTTACCCAGGCTTACAGCTCGTTGCGGCCGTTATCCCAAATACGTACAGTATGGCTACGTTTGAACTAACAGAGCCTGTGGTTACCTAAGACCCTGCTGACTCCAACCTAGCCTTCTAACAATCACCTAGTACCCTAGCTTCCCTAACGCCCTAGCCTACCATACAAACCAGACCGAACGTAGGTTACGTCGGTTTTGACGTACGGGATGTCTGTCACAGGAGACCTACGGTAACAGACGGAAGTTGGGTAGGAATAGGGGTTCGTGTACGTCGTGCAATGTACACAGGAAAAGGTTTTCCCACTGCCGATCCCACAGACTCATAGGATCGATGACGGCTAAAGGTGTCTTGGCCACAGTGAGAGGAGTTACAGGAGATGAATCAAAATCGACTCCAGCTTGATGACTAGTTTATTACAAATTAACTTTATTATATACAAATTTTGTGGTAAATACACATTGATGCCTATTTACATGTGTGTTGTGTGTGTATCGAGCCGATGCAGCGAAAATCTCAGTAGGCCACTTCCCAGTGCTGACGGTGTGCCGGTGTTGCCGGCGCGTGTAACGAATGTATGTCGCTCTTAATGTTGACGCTGTGATTTTTTGCTGGCGCGTGTAGTAGATGTATGTTCAAGGTTGAACACCCCTTTTATTTACGTTATAAACCGGCTAATGTGAAGAGTACTATTTCATATAAACGATCGGTAGAATATGCGACATTAAAAAACATCCGTATTTTCACGGAATGTCATCAAACGCCATAGCAACATAGTTTGTTATTCTCTTTGGTCAAATTTTGATTGAAGGATTTTTTATTTGGATTCTTTAATAAATTAATAGTCTTGTGTTAATAATTACGTTTTCAGGTGCTTTTTACATTTTTCGCAACCGCAAAGTTACAAGCAGTACCTACTGTATGTTCTCCACAAATGACCAAAAGTTGTGGTTTCGATTAATACAATTCGTAAGTAAATATCTTAAATACACATAAATATTTATTTTATACTAAAAGTACGGCCTATTCGTAATAATAAGCATTCGTAACATCTTTTCAGTATGAAATGTCAGTAGTCAAGCAATTGGAAGGCAACTACCGAACTTTAAACAGCCGCAATTGCCCGAAAAAGTTTTGGAGTATGTAGAACACAGAGAGGACTATAGCCAGCACACACAACTCTTAGAAACTGCAAGTTAACCATCAGTGTCATAAGAAACCCTGACTTTCACAAGTTGTAAGTATTTCTTAGAAGTATTTTCAGTATTTAATATTGTAAAAAAATTGTACATGACAAAACATAAAGGTACTTTTTTTGTTAGTATATTTGTATGAAATAGCTTTCCAATTTATGGTTAGTAATGAAAATTTTACTTTAGCATCCAATAAACATAACTAGGTACTTGCATTATATAAAAAAGTTATTATGAATTGAATTATTTTATATATAGTGGCATATCTGTGTCCCCAAAGAGATGGTAGAGATATATTACAACTTTCACATTTTGCCTACTGATGGTCTTAGTCCCACATTATAGGGGGGAAGGCTGTAACGTTGCATTTCTATTCAACGCTCCTTAGTTCATCTTATTATTAATTCTCCGCCGGTCAAACTGGTTCAGCAGCCGTGAGCCGCTGGCCGGTCGCTAAGTTATCGGTGCGGGGTCAGTTCGAGAGTGCACTCGATGTGTTGGCACGTATGCACAGTAACAATAAGAAACATTTATTTTTCTTTTACTGTGTGTCGTCTATCGTGCTAAGACAATTGAGAGCTTCTCAAATATATTTATTTCGTAAATGGTACATTCAGTGACAACCCCATATTGGGTAAGTGTTGATTAATATTTAGTTCTCATCTCATGTAGGGTATTGTAACGTGTAACACCATTGTTCTATAACATTTTTATTACAAACTTTATTTGTAAACTCCGCTTCTGCCTGTGACAATTGCACACATTCGCCTTATGCGTAATTAGTCCTCCCGCTTCCTCATCAGCATTACGCGGTCACAGGCAGGGGAAGCTTTTGGTTTTAAAGAATATATTATTTAGTGGACTTCAATTCCCAGGGTCCAAAGTTCGGACTACAAGGGTCCAAAGTTCGGTCTACAAGGGTCCAAAGTTCGGCCTACATCGGACAAACATCGGACTGGTCACTGACACCGTCACCCTACAGACCAGCCTTATCCCAGTGGGTCATCCTCCGGCCTGGCAACCTCCTGGAACTCCGCGACATCACCGTCATCGTCGAAGCCAGGAGAGTACTTGGCGCGCCTACCTCCATAGGGCATAATAATTGACGGGCCTATTGGTGAGCGTGAATCGTTTAATTATTTGTTTCTTTTAAACCACACCTCATACGCTTCAAGGCAATATTTATTTAGAGAAAATGATGTACTGAATCCATTAAAGAGTCATATTTTTACAGAATGTACCTATTTTAAATTGTAATGTTGTTTTTGTTGCAGCTATAAAATTTAGGAGGAAACAATTAGCAGCTGGCATCAGCAGCAGATTGTTACAATTGGAAGAGATGCATGTAGGGAAAGAAATAGTCAGGAACACTGAGCCTGCAGGCATTAGAGGTGTCCTGTTGAGAGCTGGACTAATGAGAAAATACTTTGATCAATTAAATTTATATCTGCATACTCCACATAATTAACTGTCTGATTAACAGTTTCCAAACTCAATTTCGCAATAAGATAGTATATATAGTCTTTGCCCATTAATCGAACAGTCAATTATGAGTTAGTTTTGTAATAAATGTATCACATTGTTATAAACCATTGCACTACTACGCCCAACTAGCTTGATGGGCAAGGGAAGAATACATTACATTACAGTAACTGTTGGATGTTCTAAACTATTACTTCTAGGTTAAGTATGTAAATAAAACAAATATAAAAAGGCTGTTTTTTATTTCACTACAATTTCAAGTAAATTTATATAGTGGGTGAAGGATGTCCTAAAACAAAGTGAAAGTATATTTATAGCAAATGGTGGCCTCATTGATCTATGCACACAAATATCTGGCTGAGTGGAAATCAACCCACAACATCTGCTGTGAAAATAATAAATGAAATAAAAAAAAGGCACAAGGCACTTAGTGATAATATTTATTCAGTAAAAATTTGCAATGGTTTTTAAATCATTACAATTTTATTCCCTACCTAAAAACACAGTAACAATCCTTTTTCAAAATAGTAACTTAACATTTAATACAAATGTATCATCTAAAAGTGTTGAATTAAATCTACTCATTCCCAAGCAGTTTTATCATTAACATGCCTTGCTACACAATTTTAAACACTGCCCCATAGAAGAGTTACTGATTTTGGGGAGATCAGTAGCATGTGCAACAAGATTATGATGACTGCGTCGACGTACGCCACCCGTCTAGGACGACACATTGTCAGTTTGCTCCATATAAATCGTTATAAAAACTAGCTTAAAGCTTCCCGTGCTAAAAATAAACATCACAAACACGAAGTTTAAACTACAATAAAAACAGTGGTGAAAATAGTTTCTTAAATACCAGTCGAATCACGAAGATATCAACGAATATAAATTCAAGAAATATAACATTTTTGACCATTATCGCTGACTTACGATAACACGGCGTCGCATGAGTCATAGTGTCGGAACCGATCGTGCCCCGCTCGGCCAAACTCGACCCACCGGCGCGGTCTATGCGCATGCGCCCGCCCGCCTTTCACCTGTGCAACGGCAAGTTTGACTCATCGCGTTTGTAGCAACTTCAACGTGTGGCGCAGCCCGTGTACCGAGTCTCAAGATGGCGAACTGTGTGGCATGCGGTAAGACAGTCAAATACCCTAATTATATTGAATGCATTAAGTGTAAAGAAGAACATATGACTTGCAATGCGTTGGTATAAAAAAAGAGAACTTGACTTCTAATTATAAACAAGCGTGGCTTTGCCCACAATGTGTATGCGCAATGCCGAAAAAGGGAAATAACAACACTCCCATACGAAATTCAGCTTCAATCATTGACGAACCCCTCAGCGACAATGTCAACACCACTCGTGGCTCTCGGATTAAGTCTACTATATGTTCAGAGACCTCTCTTGGTGATTTACTCACTGAAATTCTAGAGCTGAAAAACGAAATTAAACAATTACGTAAGCAAAATAGTGATTTAAGTTCGTTAAGGGACAATGTAAAAGAAATAAAAACCCAACTCTCCGCCCTCAACCCAGCTTTCCAGCGTCTATCAGAGCTTCATAATATACTAACAAAAAAAAAAGATAAAGAAATACGCAGCTTAAAGTTATCTTTGTCACTTTATCAAACTACTGTCAACCGACTGGAATTTAACGCACTTAAAAATGAAATAGAGGTCTGTGGAATGCCTGAAGAAAGTAACGAAAATCTTACGCATATCGCGATGACACTGTCAAGTAAATTAAATCTGGAACTAAAAGAAACAGATATTGATGATATAACCCGGGCCGGTCCGAAACACAAGTCCCTCGAACCTCAGGCTAAGGCTAGACACCGCCCTATAGTAATTAAGCTTGTCAGAAAATCCAAACGAGATGAAATTCTAAAGGCAGCTAAATCCAGAAAATCTCTGACGTCTGAACAAATTGTGAGTTGCGAGGTTACAAAACTATACATTAACGAACGTTTAACGAGGGAAAAGCGATTGTTATTTCGTGATGCTAGAGCATGGTCTCAAAAGTATGGGTTTCGGTTTTGTTGGATACGAAATGGTACAATATATATAAAAAAACATGAAAACACTCCAGAACGCAAGTATCCTGCTATCCAAATTCAATCCATTGAAGACCTTGACAAACTCATGGGACCATCATCGTGCTCAGATAGCAATCAAGAAATCAGTACCTTCAACCCGTAAATTTCCATCATGTTCACTGCTTATATATAATTACGCATTGTTTGTATTTTTGTATTCCATTGTATTCTATTATTTTTTCTCTAATTACCATGATAATTATTCTAAGAGTTTGTTAACCTATATAGCCGAACACAAGCACTCGCATTATCTCACACACCCCTCTACTTATACTAACCTATTTTATCTACACCTAACTACGTTACATCACAAAACACACTACACTTACTCCGTCACTGCGCATCAATTATTATGCATCGCTAAGTTAATAGATACTACACGTGATATCTTGACGTATAGGTATAGAGTGGCACTAATAACAAACGTCTACTTACTTAAACCTTCCTCATTAATCACAGTTTTAAATGGCTACACTTGAAGTTATGCAAAGTATTGATAATGCGTATACTGCTAAGTGCCACTCTACAAATTTCGCTGAAAATTGTTATGAAATCATTAAGCAACATAGATGTTTATCTGAAAATAAATTGTTATTATTATTATTATTATAAATTTACAACTCTAACATTAAATATCCGAAGCCTCAAACATAATTTTGATGACTTCCAAATTATACTTAAGCGACTCAATATAAAGTTTGATGCAATAATATTGACTGAATGCTGGCTTAAGGACAATATGATATTCCCTCAAATGCCAAATTATAGGGTCTACCACACTACAAAATATATAAACAAAGCTGGTGGAGTCGTCGTGTTCATAAGAGACACCTGGTCACCACAAGTGTATGAACCTCCTGTTGATGACTCAAACTGTTTAGTCGTAACTATACCCAATATAATTACTATTTTAGGAATTTATAGGTCGCCCTCATTCAGGAACACAGACTGCTTCACTAACTCTCTTTATGACATAGTCAATAAACTGAATGTAAATAAATGTATCCTCCTTACCGGAGATCTTAATATTTATTAATATTAATTATTTGCTCCGACGCCGTTGAAACTGCGTCATATCTCTGCTGCATGGCAGAGATGGGACTAAAGCCAGCCGTTGACAAACCAACCCGAAACGATGCCTGCCTAGATCATGTTTTTTACAAAGGAGATGTGGACGTTGAGACCATCGTTTGTACATCATCTGTAACCGACCATGACTTAGTCATAACCGGTATAACGAGTCAAGTACAACGCCCAACTGTCCCATCCCGATATAAGTTACGCATGAACTACGACTCTATCGCGCAAGAGCTCTGTAACGTTGATTGGACACACCTAAATTCTATAAAAAATGTAGCCGAACAGTCACACATTTTTATTAACTTAATAACTAATATAATTGATGCTAATTCGAAGCCTATTTTGCTTAGCCGTTCTAAAGCTATCCTAAAGCCATGGATGACCCTAGGCTTACTAAGATGTTCGCGTGTACGCGATAAATTACACTTAGAGGCCAGAAAGAGACATAAAAGTGACATTAAAGCCATAGTATAGGTATGCAAGATATCGTAATTATTATATAACTCTATTACGTAAAATAAAAAATGAATATGACAGAAATATGTTAGTAACATTCAAAAAGCAACCACGTAAACTTTGGCAAACGGTAAATAGAATTTCCAACAGAAAAACCAAAACCAATTCCCCCGCCTCGGATCTATTGGCTTTGAACGAGTGTCCACAGAACGCTGTCAATTCATGTAATGAGTTTTTTGCATCTGTTGGTCAAAATTATGCTAGCAAAATACTACATAATCTAAACACAACGCAAAAGTCACTAGCACAACAAATTGATAACTCAAAATCACCTCTAAACTCCTTCTTTTTTGAGCCCACCGACTGCAAGGAGGTTGAAGATATTATATCCGGATTAAAAGACAACAGTGCACCGGGTATAGATAGCATTTCTAATCTACTTCTCAAAAAGATAAGTACTCAATACTCAATTCTTTATTGCATTCCACAATGTATATCTAGGTGGTAGGTACAGGTGAAAAGTTCATCGTGGACCCTGTCGGGCACAGCAAAGTAGGAGAGAGGAGGATTTATTTCAGCCATCTAATATTAATTTGTATTAAATTTAGTAACTTTAATATAATAATATAATATAGTAGGAATAATTATAATGCATTGATCAGTTATTTTATTAAGTATATAATTTATATATTTCATTTATTGTGTGTGTTTATCATATACTTAATTGAATTACGTGCAATTATTATTAACAATTTATCATATTTGTATTTATAGATAAGCAGTAACATTTGCATAGATTTCATGCTTCAGTTTAATTTAATTATATAGGTATAGTTATTTTTAGCATAAATATTATTATTATCAATTATATTTAAAAATATTAAGAAACAATAATTATCTTATCTTAATACATATATATTCATTATTTACCTATACATTATTATTATTTAGAACGTGTCACTTAAATATTCACTGATACTGTAATAGCATTTAGATAATAGTAGATTCTTTAGGTTGGCGGAGAATAGATAAAATTTCTTTTCATTTTTAATTATTTCGGGCAATTTGTTATAAATTTTTATGGACATCACATATGTACTTGTAGAGTGGATTTTTAACCTAGAAGTTGGTAAGTTTAATCTGGTATTATGTCGAAGTGCATATTTTGTTTGCTTGTCTTTTCTCGTTGTGTACAAGTTTTGGTATTTTTTAACAAATTTGCATATTTCTAGTATATAGATGCTAGGAAGGGTCAATATTTTAAGTTTTTGGAAGTGAGGTTTGCAACTTTCAGTGCTCTCTATGTTAACTAAAATTCGAATTAGTTTTTTTTGCATTACAAATAGTGTTGGTGCATCTGTGCTGTTTCCCCACAGTATTATGCCGTAACTTAACCATGAGTAAGCGTACGCATAATATGTAGAGAGGGCAGCTTCCAGATTAGTAGATTTTTTTACTTCTCGAAATGCATAAGTAAATTTAGATAGTCTAGATGTTATTTTGTTAATGTGTGATTTCCAGTTGATATTGCTGTCTATTGACAGACCAAGTAAGGTGAATTCCGGGACAACTTCGATTTTTATGCTGTTGTATATTAAATTTATTTCTAATGGAGGTTTTTGGTGTGGATGGAAGGACATTATTTTTGTTTTGCTAAAATTAATTTGCAGGTTATGCTTATTCATCCAATCGACTATGGTATCCAGTATATTAGTTAGGTTCGTATTTAAGTCTATATTTGTCTGGCACGCTGTCAAGAGTGAAATATCATCTGCGAAAAGGACACAGGGACCTTCTATATTTTTGGGAAGATCGTTGATGTAGATCAGGAAGAGAAGGCATCCAATTACACTGCCCTGAGGGATTGACGCGTTAATAATTTTGTTTTTTGATTTAATATTTTTTATTTCTTTCGTTGTGTAGTCAAAGAATTCGATTTCGACTTCTTTGATAGTAGATAGTGAAGTAAATACGTGGTACGACCTCTAGTAACAATAATAAATCAAAGCCTATCAACTGGCATTGTCCCACCAGAGTGGAAAACTGCGGTAATAACACCGATACATAAAGGAGGTGATTCTACCTTACCAAACAACTTTCGTCCTATATCTTTGCTGTCTGCTTTCTCGAAGATCCTCGAAAAAGTGGTCAACCGAAGGCTTGTCAAGTACCTGGAGGAAAATCATGTCCTATCTGACGTACAGTTCGGTTTCCGGAAAAATAAATCAACGGAAGACGCCGCAAATCTCTTAACAAACGAAATTGTTTCGCACCTCGACAATGGTCGTTCATGTATTGGTGTCTTTCTCGATTTGGAAAAGGCATTTGACACCGTCGCAATTCCTATTCTCTTGCAGAGACTAGAAAGCATAGGTATTAGGGGAGTTGTACTAGACTGGTTCCGGAGCTATCTTACGGAGAGAAAGCAATGTGTCAAAGTCGATTCCTGGCTCAGCACCTCTCAAGAAACATCTTTTGGCGTGCCGCAGGGCAGCGTCTTGGGTCCGACGTTATTCCTGCTCTACATTAATGAGCTTTCATTACTACCACTTCAGAATGCGAAACTCATCTGTTATGCTGACGACACTGCAGTGATATTTCATGATTCTTCTTGGAGCAGATGTAGTGCTAATGCTACTCGAAGCATGGGCATAATAGCTAAATGGCTCAGTGACAACCTGCTGACACTCAACGCAAGTAAAACTAAACTCATATGTTTTCATAAAACCAGTGCTTCATCACCATCTTGCAGTCCAGTTATACAAATTCACACCTGTGACAACGTGGACAACACTTGTGGTTGTAATATGGTTCATAGAACGAAGTCGATAAAATATCTCGGCATTATACTTGATGAGAAACTTACCTTCCGAGATCATATCGTTGCAGTGTCTGCGAGAGCCAGGAAGCTCATATACGTCATAAGAGGGCTGAGAGATGTAGCAGGTAAAGATTTACTGAAATCAATCTACATCTCACTCTGTCAGTCGATCCTCACTTACTGCATTAACGTATGGGGAGGTGCTTACACCTCTCATCTGATAACTCTGGAAAGAGCACAGAGATCTATTCTAAAGGTTATGCTTAAGAAACCAATTAGATTCCCCACATCTGAACTATATAAACAAGCCGATGTCCTGAGCATCCGTAAGATATATATTCTGAATGCAATTATGTGCACACACAGCACTACAATAACTTCAACAGATTACCAAAATATGCTCAAACTCAGAGTTTTTAAAGTTACTGCATTCAAAACTAAGACTTCGTTTGCGAAACGATTTCAAAAGCACATGTTCTATTACCTATACAATAAACTTGTTGCTAAATGTGACATAAAATTAAGTACACTGCGAGAAGCTCAAATAAAGGTAAAAAACTACATCGCAAACCTGAACTATAATGAGACTGAGCACCTCCTTAGAACATTAATTTAACACCCTTTCCGTCAGTCTATTCGACCATGGCATAATATTCACACATACTTCAACACACACATACACACACATATACACACATACAGTAACATATCCTCACACTTCGGTTATTTCTAAATGAATTTATTTAAGTTATTATTTAATCCATTGTACCTACCTATTTAGTTGAATTTAATTACTATTGTTATAAATAAAATTTGATGTCTTTTCCATTTAATTAAAGTCCTAGCTTGTAATCGTATCGAATAATATCGATAGCCTCGATACAGGCATTGCCTAGTGAGACTATCACTGTATAAACTACTTGTAAAAACTGGACTGCTAATAAATTATATTTTATTTTTTATTTTTATTTAGATTATGCTATTTAGAGTATTTACATTATGAATACAAATACTTTTCTTTATAAATGTATCAATATTTTGTGCAATATCAATATATATCAAACTACATTAAAACTCACTCCTACATTGGTCAAATTCATCAACAATGCTTTGGAGTCTGTCCCGTGTGTCTGGCATCTTGGTTCTGTAAATGTAATTGTTCCATTTCGTGTTTTAACTATTTTCGGGAATTTGATTCACATTTAATTGATTTCGCAGGCGGGACGGATTTCTTCTAGGCTCTACACGTTCTTCACTTAAATCAGCCTCATTTGAAAGCATTATTGCACCTATTTCAATTAAACTGAATGCAAAATCCATACAAAACAAAATCAAAAGGCATTTTTCTCTAGGTCGGCAATTCGATTCACATTTAAATGATTTCTTAGGCGGCACCATTTTTCTTCTACGCTCTAAACATTCTTCACATGAAGTAGGCTCAATTATAAGCATTCTTGCAGACATTTCAGTTAATTTGAAGCAAAATCCACATAAACGAAAATCAAAAGGTAGCACTTTTGTATTCGTCAATTTTGACGTTAAAATGTCGAAGTTTGATGTGTCAAAATCAAATGTTCGTTCGGAACGCCATGAATTAGAGTAGGTTTAGAGAATCTAAATGTCAAACAGTGTTCGTTCGGATGGAATTGCGGAACGAATGGAACCGTGGTAGCACAGACAAGAAATTCGTAACGAACGAACGAAATTTGGAGAAAGAGAGTAGGCCCCCTGACGACTATCTAGGACTTTGTACAAAACTTCACCTTTCTTCCATTAATGAATCGACGTGACATCGCCGATGTCATATGCTTTTTTTTTTAATTTTTGTAATCATCGCGACAGCCCTGAACTTCTTTGTCAAATTAACTCCAGTGTCCCCGTGCGAGCTACGCGACATTACGTCCCCCTAGTCTTACCGCATGGTTCCACGAGTTTCCGCCAGAATACCTTCCTGTGGCGAGCAGGCGAGACAGTAAATGCTGTTTGCATACATCATGATATTTACATATAATATTTAATACGAGTATAGCGTCACTAAGAAGGCTGCAGAGCGCTCAGATTTTCAAGAATTATATGTATAATGAAATAATTACATTTATTCAGCGCTTGGGTATTTACATACACTTGTACTTGTCAAGCTCACAATGTATTACTATTATATATTTGGAATACAAATAAAACGGCGAGCGGACATTATCGCACTGACGTTTATTCATGTCAATCATGTACAGGCAAAGGTTCCATGTCATTATGCCAAACAGCCGCACAGTTTAAAAACAGTATTTAAAGCCACAAAATATTTTGAATTAGTCCGTCCGTGCGGTCTGTTTCGTCACATATATTTTTAATAACCTTAAATAAATAAGAAATAGCAAGTTACTAAGCTATTATTCTTACAATTTTACTTTAGCAATTGTATATTAACTTTTCAACGTCGGCTTTATAATTCTCTTTTTAGATATTTTTATAAGTAACTTTGTTTTTACTTATTTTGGTTAAATTTATTTATATACTGACTGGTAATATTTTTCTTCATAATTTTCTTCAACTCGATGTTTAAAAGTCAAGACCTGCAATTGGCCGTGTGTTGTTCATAATATGTATATAGTATTTGTTGTTGTTGGTTTTTGAAAATAATTTAGCGGAGTGAGAAAGAATGAGGGAAATACGGAATGAAGAGACTGTCGACCAACGTCAGTAGTACTTAAATGCTGATGGACTTCAAAATAGATTTCATATAGAATAGTTCGATAGAAGGCTCGGATAATAAGGCAGAACAATATGTTCCTCCTTGGGTCCCCTTTTCACACTTCTGAGGTAGATATAGATAACCATCTTATCGCCAGATTATATGATACAATTGCTTAGTGTAAATCTCGATGATATAACCGTTTCGCAATTGACTTTTTATTCTGTACTAGACACGACACATCGCCTTGCAACGTTATTTCCGCCAAAATCTGTATAATACTCCATCATAGAACGTTTACTTACAACAATATGAAATTTAGGTTTTATTTCTAAATGGCTTGATAATACATAGTTTTAAATAGCACACCAAAGCACCCATAGTGTGCGGGCGGCGTGCGGTCCCGGGTGTGTCAGTGTGAGGGCGGCGCTTAGTGTCAGTGTAGTATACATGTGTGCAGGCGGCAGCGGGGGCAGGGGAGGGGCGCGGGAACTCGTCGGGCGGCGTGACGGCCGCGCCCGCCTCCCCGCGGGCTCCCCGCGCCGCGCCCGGTGCCAAGGGCCTCGACGGCGCCAAGCCGCGCCCGCGCCTCGCCGACCTCGAGTTCCCCCCTCCGCCGCCCGACCTGCCGCCGCCGCCCGACGACGCGCCCGCGCCGCCCCCGCCGCCGGCGCCGCCCGCCGACCCCCCGCCGCTCGACGACCGCCTCGCCAAGACCAAAAACATGAAGGAGATGCTCGAGCTGAAACTGGTCGCCGAGATCAAGGAGCGGGCGGACAAGAAGAAGCACGAGGCGCGCGAGTCCCCGCCGCCCGCGCCGCCCGCTCCCCCCGCCGACCCCGTGGCCCGCCTCGTGTCCGAGCTGTCGGAGAGCCTCAACATGGAGGCGCTGCGTCGCAACGACACGAAGCCGCAAGAGGACGACGCCGCGCTCTCGCCGCAAGATCTGAAAGCCAGCCTCAGGAAGACGACGTATAACAATAACGTCGACTCGAAAAAAGTCGAACCGGAAACTAAGAGCAACACCGATTTCAAGTCTCAGCTTAAAAAAGTAGATCCTAATAAAAAAAATACCGCCGCGAACAAAGAGTCCGAAGAATCGGGACGATCTATAATAATTTCAAGTCCCGCCTGAGGAAAGTAGAGAGCGGCGCGACGGCGACCAACGGCACCAGCAAGCGGGAGCAGCGACGGACCTCGCCCGACGAGGACGGGGCGAGCGCGGGCGCGGGGGCGGGCGCGGGGGCGGGCGCGGGGGCGGGCGCGGGGGCGGGCGCGGGCGGCGGCGCGGACGAGGAGGCCGGCGGGGACGAGGACGACAAGCGGCGCAGCACGGGCTCCATCAGCAGCCTCAAGAAGCTGTGGGAGAGCAAGGAGAGCGACGAGCGGCTCAGCCCCGCGCCGCGCCGCGCCGACGACGACGGCTCGCCCGAGGGCGCGGCGCGCCGCCCCGCCGTGCCCAGCAAGCCCGCCAAGGCCAAGCCGGCCAAGGGCGGCATCTACGCCACGCCGCTGGCGCCGGCCGCGCTGGACGACGCGGACGACCAGGAGCTGCTGGCCGCGCTGCGCAGCACGCTGGACTGGTGCACCAACGAGGTCAGTAGTCGCTGCGCACCCGCTCGCTTGTACTGCACTGTGCGTCTAGTATTCAATGTGGTTTCATATATAAATGTATTAATAAAAGAGGTCCCAGCACAGAGTACAGTACCTAATAGAGGCATCAGCTTGTGTTCCTGTTCAGCGCCATCTATTGCACGAAGTCGCAATTACAAGTACCCATATATGTATATATATATATATATATATATATATATATATATATATATGTATAGGTACCTAACATCGCATTGACGTATAGTACCATAATACTCTTTAAATTATATTATATTGTTTTGGTACAGACAGACTTCAATTAAACACACAAATGAAATACGAAAAATTTATAATTTCGTTGTTGTTTAATTACAGTAAATAAAAGCTTATTTATAGAATAGAATAGAAGAATAGAATACATTTAATCAGCATTACAGACATACAGGAAATCAAAGAAAACAATACAGTAGGTATAGATTACAACAACAACACAATGAATAGAGATAGAGTACAGTTAGCAATAAGTAGAGAAATAGATATAGATAATAATTTAGGTAAAGTATTTAAAATTAGTAGACCCATTACATATTAAATAAGTCTTTCCCGGCATGTCCTGCTGAAGGGTCGCCGTCTCAGCATTAGCTGGGTAGGAAATACCCAACACTGATTTTCAGTCGACAACCTTGCTAGTTAACCACGGGCGACGGCATCATGTTAATAGTTCACCTCAATGTATGCATATATATATAAACAATGTGTGTATTGGTGTTGGTTTGTTGAAAAAAAAAAAAACACAGATTTATGGAGAAAAAAAAAAAGACAATATGCATTAATTTATTAGGTAGATTCAATAGTATTTATATGATTGAAAGATTAATATTATTATGCTCATATTTAAATTGATGAATTAAAAGGAATTTTTTTAGGTTCTGTTTAAAACTATGAGCATTTCTTAAATTTCTGATAGGGGGAGGTATATTATTCCAACATTTGGAAGCCGCGTATCTGAAACTCCCGCGAAATAATGCTGTTCTATGAGATGGAGTTTGCAGTTGCTGCGCACAATGTCTAGTTTCGTATGTGCGATGGCTATTTATCCATGTGATTTTTTTGTGCAGGTATATTGGACAAGCTTTTTTGATCACACCAAAAAGAAGGCAAGCAAGGTGTAATTTACGGCGCAGTTTCATTTTTAAAATTAAATGCTTATTTAAGTAGGGTGTTACATGAGCTCTACGAGGAATATCGAAGCAAAACCGCGCACATGCGTTTTGAACTCTTTGAATTATTTTTTCTGTGCGTGCTAGCAACCGTGGTCCAATCACTGTATCCACATAGTTTATTTTAGACAGAACAATTGCCTCTACTAGTTGTACTCGCAATTGCTGACTTAGGTGGGGTCGCAGTTTGTATAGCACTTTCAACCGGTAGAAGCAGTTTTGCACACAACTAGCGACATAATTCTCATACCTAAGTGATACGTCCACTAGTAAACCTAGATTGCGCGCCTCATATACGCGATCAATGCTCTTCCCAAGGATAGTAACAGTAATAGGACTCTGAATAGTGGCTTTTTGTAATTTTTCGAGTTGGTTGTTGGTGCCGAAGATCATGTATTTCGTCTTATTAGGATTAAGAATCAGAGAGTTACAGGTAGACCAGTTCACTATTCTGTCTAAATCTTCGTTGATAGCATTTACCGCTGTACCGTAGTCTTGTGGTTTAAAGCTTATGTATATTTGCAAATCATCAGCGTATAAATGATATTGACAGTGTTTTATTACATTGATTATATCAGCGGTGTACAGAGTGAAAAGGGATGGTGCCAGTATTGATCCCTGGGGTACGCCCTTATTCAGACGAGCCATGTCAGATAGATACTTAAATCCATTAGCGTCGGTGATTTTGACACATTGGGTACGGTTACTTAGATAACTGTCAAACCACTTTATAGTACTATGATCGAAACCGTAATAAGTCATTTTGGAAAGTAACAGTGTTATATTTATTGAATCAAACGCCCTAGAGAAATCCAGCAATACCAATAACGTACACATGCCATCATCTTGGGCAGCAAGGATATTATCTGTCACATCTAATAACGCCGTTGCTGTACTATAACCATTTCTAAAGCCAGATTGTGCTTCAGGTAATATATTGCTGGTTCTTACGTGATCAGTTAATTGAATATTAACCACCTTTTCCAGTATTTTAGTAAGGAAAGGCAATATACTTTTAGGTCTTAGATCTGTTATATTGATTGGGTTGGGCTTTTTCGGTATAGGTCTTACGATGGCTTTTTTCCAGATATCTGGGAAGGTTGATGTTGAAATGGACGTGTTAATAATGGACGTGATGAGATCCAGTGTTTGAGGTAAACTTAAAAGAAACATTTCTCGTGTGATTTGATCGCAACCCTCGGCGTTCGATTTAAGGTTGTTGAGTACCCTAGAAATATAAAACTGATCAATCATTTTAAGAGAGAAACTGTTATTACAAAATTTATTAAATTCATAAAAGGTTAAAAGTGATATTGGTATTTCTGAATTCCCGGGGACGTTTAAAAAATGAGCATGAATTTGATTTGGGTCATTGAAATGTGAAGGTAGTTCACTGGTATGTTTAGGGGGTAATAGTGAAGATTTGAGATTTTTCCAAAGAATTCTAGGGGTATTAATGTTCTTGTTAATATGATGTTCAAAAAAGGCAGTTTTTTCCAAGTATAAAGATTTAATAACTAGTTGCTTAAGTTCTCCGTAGTATTTTTTTTTGACTTCCGCTTTTGTTTTCAAATATTGTGTGCGAGCCTGATCCCGAAGGTACATCATAAGTTTAATATTACTGGTTATCCAGGGATATGATCTTTCTTTCATGGTACGACACTTTAAAGGAGCATATTTCTCAAATAAAATTAAGAGATTTACATGGAGGTACGTTACCATATCGTTTACGCATTTATTACTGCCACTTTACGTTTAAAAAAAGACAAAGTCTCGAAACAAATATCTATTAACAGGAATCTCCGAAATATACCATTGGACCAATTCAACAATGACTTGGAGCGCATAAATTGGAACCTACTTATTACAACCCAAAATAATAAGTAGGTTCCAATTTATGCGCTCCAAGTCATTGTTGAATTGGTCCAATGGTATATTTCGGAGATTCCTGTTAATAGATATTTGTTTCGAGACTTTGTCTTTTTTTAAACGTAAAGTGGCAGTAATAAATGCGTGTCTTCCAAGCGTGCTAATAGGATTGACACTGACATCATATACCTTTGTATCTGAACATATAAAGTCAATCAGAGTTTGGTTATGTTCTGTAAAATGCGTTGGAGTAGTTACATTTTGTTTTAAATTTAAACATGTTAGAAATACCTTTAATTTAATGGTTTTGTGGTCTGACTCATTTAGGTAGTTAATATTGAAATCACCGACTAAGATTATATGTTCACAAAAAGATAGTGAGTTAATAGAACAGGTTAAGGCGTCAAAAAACGTATCGATATCTTGCCAAGGCGGTCTGTAGGCTGTACCGATAGCGAATTTAGTTCTACCAACATTTAAGACTAGCCACATCTGCTCGACAGTATCATGCTGAGGGTCCACTGGGTGTGAATAAGAACGGACTTTTGTACCTTGTTTAACATAGAAACCGACCCCACCGCCTCTTCTTTTCCCACAGCACAGCGGACGAGGTGTGTGTCTTAGGCGATAACCTGGAACGGAAGGAGCCCGCCCTTCCTCACCCATTCTCAGCCAAGTTTCATTTATAGCCATTATATCTACACTGTAACGTTCCATAACAACAATAAAATCATCGTGATTAGTACCCAGGGACCCAGCGTTAAGGAAACCAATTTGAAAATTTTTATTTGTCATGAAATTAATAATATTGCTAAAAAACATGTATAATATATATATAAATAACAGTAACAGGATAAACTATAATATATATATAATTACAAAATGTAATATTAGAATTCAAATTGAGTCGGTTACAGTATTCTGTATCTACTGTTTTACGTGATACTAAAATAATATGCCAGTGAGAGCGAGCTATTAACATGTGAAATGAGCAATACTTACAATAACTCAAGTATAACCGAGAACCCATAATACCAAACCAACGACCATCCCCAGAGAGGACAAACAGGTACGAAATTGAGACATAAAAATAATTGAAGAATGAAGTTTCGACATTAATTGAACTTGGTAAAAAATATGAAAAAACAACACACTTACAATATAACATTACAGTGATAAAGTGAACAGATATATTACAATAAATAACAAACTTGCCTGGCCATTTGCAGAAAATTTGTATTTTTGAATTAAACTTTAAAAAATAAACTAAATCGGTACGTCCCCAAAAAATCGTTTTAAGTCTGCCTCGGAGCGGATGCGTTGCACGGGGGCCCCGTCCTCCTTCCTTATGAATATATAGCCGTCTTTAGTCCAAACGTATTTATATTGCTTTTGTTTTCCAACCTCTCGGGTTTTAAAAAATAGCTTTGCGTTGCTGCGAGTAAGGTGTTCGTTGATAAAGACTTTTTGAGATTGACCGTTCAAATCAAGATCAGTCGTCGTTAGGCCCCTCCTTACTCGGGCCGCTTTTATTAGTTGATTACGGGTAGCACGCCGACTCAGACGTACGCTGATGTTGCGTGAGCGCTGTGGTTCCACATTGTTGTCATTCTCAAAGCGGTTGCGACGCACGGCGCCAACTCTCTCCACATGGACGATATCCCTGTCGTCCAGAGTCAGGCCGAGCTTTAACGAGACGACTTTTAATAAATGTAACGGGTTTTCATCTCTTGTTTCCGGTACTCCTGTTATCACTACGTCATTCAGCAACATTTCTTGGTCACGATCATTTAGTTGCACCTTCAATTCGGTTATAGTAGCATCTAAGTCGGAAGGCAAGGAAGTTTTCTCATTGGCCTGCTTTTCGAGGTTGGCAACTTTAAATTCCAGATGGTCAACACGTTCAAAAACTTTTTTCTCTGCAAGTTCAGTGCGCAGTTTTTGTATCTCCTCCCTCATAGCTCTTACCTCTTGTCTAAATTTTTTTATTTCGGCAGCTATATCAGTGTCCAATTGGGATGTCGAAGCTTCCCGAGATTTATCCGTCTGGGTTGGTAAGGCTTTTGTAGCAGACTTGCAACTTTGGCATATGCTATCCGCTGCGGTAGTAAGCTTCTCGCAGCTAAAGCAGTTAACCCTAGGCATAATAAATATAGTCTTTATTTATTTTTACAATGTAACTACCAGCGCCACCTAGGGTCGTTCGAAGGTAAAACGTTTTAGCTACTGCAAAACACTGTGGGAATGATCAACGATGATAAGCCGTCAATGTTCTATTAAACAAAAAAGTGGTCACGTTAGTACGACCCGGAAATCATAGATGGCGCTAATAACCAATACTTATTTAGGCAGAATTTGATATATTTATGTACCTAACCGTTTTATTGTCATAGTTTATCACAAAACACTCGTAGTATATTATCACTGTGCACTGTTGTTTTCTATAGGTTCCATGGAGCACCGCTGTGAAGTATTTTTTAAGAGTAATGGTTAATATATCACAGTAACGGGTAGGTTTCTACACTTCGTTCACAGTTATTTAAGATTTTCGTAAATAAATAGTCTTATCTCCTTAGGAACCACTGGATAACACTTTATGATTACGACTAAGCATATATCTTGGTTATAAAATGTCAATAATAGTTATAAGCACTGTATATTATTTATAAACAACAAAAACAAACTGTAAGCAATCAGCTGATACCGACGTCCGTGACGTCACTCCTCCTATTTCTGGATAGTCTAGTGTGTCCAAATTACGTAGCCGCGATCAAATTGGTACGAGTCCAAAACAAAGCACAGGTCAATATCATTTGATAAAATCACCAAAATCCATAAAATAAAGCCAATTCATGGCGTGAATTAATAAAATACCAGCATAACACTTAAAAAACTGCGATATTCACATGTTTTTCTTCTAATTAATAGCAGATTCACATAGGAAAACAAAACAACAAAACAAAACTGGTAAAATGACTTTACATTGAATTTGAAAATTCAAATTACAGTGTTGCCAATTGCCATGTCAAAAATTAGAACGATGGTGATTTCATTTACAGAAAACGGTAGACTCTATGATATTAAAGTGGTTCCACCTGAGAAAAAATACGGCGTTAAAAATACTAATTTCTATTTTAACCGCACATATTACGTTTTATTGGGAAAATTACAATTTTTATTTTGATATATTAAAGTGAATACTTCATGAGATTTTGAAGACAATACCGAAACAATGACTCCAAGAACACATGTTCATATTTTAATGCAATGTAACTAATCAATCAATCAATCTTTTATTTACTAAGAATGTAGGTAAGTACATAGACATTAAGGTCTTTACAATTATTCTAATACATTGTGTCAAAGAAGCATGCAAAAGGGTAATTTTAATTAATTATATATATATATTATGTATAACTAAAATTAACAATTGCAATAATTAATGTCGAGATACTTTAAATTAAATAGGTAGTACATAAAAATAGTCGATGAATGGAATAATTAATATGTCATATATACAATGACAGAAGACAAAGGAATAAACATTAATATTAACGTTGGTATGCATAGTTTACATTTTGGTTAATTTACCATTTCAAATATAATTAAATAATAATTATAGTAAATTATAAATTATCATTCAAAAAATCTGTAATTGAGTAGTAACATTTTACAATTAGAAATTGTATGACTTTGCTCTTGAATTTTGTCATCAGTTCGTCTTTAAAACTATCCGATAATCTATTATATATGGCGGGAGCTAAATGCAAATCAATTTTTTTTAACCATGCAGTGTGGAACCAGTGCATAATACATTTTTGTATTGCGAACGCAAATGATGGCGTAAAGTAATTCTTAGAAAATAACTTTTATTAAAAACGTTTAATATGCATACTCAAAATTTAAACACAAACTGTGTGTGAAAAAGTGTCCGTCAAAATGCGTTAAATTGGGGTGGCGTTACAACGGAGGACTCTAGAGGCTATCACTGTCCTATCAAGATATAATCCAATAACCATCCGATAATCTGTCAACAACTGCTACATTCATATCATACCCTGTATCCACACGAGCACCAGTCACGAGGGTTTTTGAACTACATATTATATACAGCAGGATTTTTTTTAACTTGTCCTCTTAAGTAACGGCAAATACCCGGGCATCAAAAAATAAAATTTATGATTGTTTCTTTCATAATAGTTAAATATTTTTAACATATAAAGGTAGCAATGTCACAATGTTGCCAATATATATATTTTTTATTAACTATTTGGATTGTGGTTTCTAATACGACAACTTGTTAAAAGTTACGTACATTATACATATTATCCTGTCGATAGAATAGTCATATCATATAAGTACACAATCGTTGTAAAAAACTGAAGTGACAACACTTCACTTGATAACAATCGTATATTTACACAGGCTCTAATTACTTACAAAAGTCACCATACAAATTCTCAACTCCATAAAATTTTCTTCTAGAGGTATATGTTTGGTGTGAACGAAACCATAGCGCCATTTAGCCGAGTTGAACAACGCCATCTAGTGATTTACGAAGTAACAAAAATTGCATACAATAAAATAAAATAGTATAATTTGGACATTATTGATTGTGACGAATAGCTATTTAGTACGTCGATTTGACTCCTTTCCTCACCTTATGATGAGAACCATCTATATAAATGACCTTTTATATCTATTTGTAGTAATTTACGTTTGAGTTCCAAATGGGTCTATTTGGACAAAACATTTTCCATAATCAGTACATAACATCAACCTGGAATCGCCTTGACATAATATGTTCCCATGTAAAATGACGACAAATAGCAAGGTTTGATGTCGTGATGTGACCTTTTATAAAGCCGTGCTGTTGTTCGCTAAAGTTGAGTTTAATAGCAAAATAGAGTTGTTGGCATTCTAACTTTTAATTCATTTTGGGGATGTTTATTATAATGTTTGCTTTACGTCAATAGGTACGGGATGCGGGTTTTTCGTTCTATTAAGGTTTGGAGGGGTCTCTCATCGATACCTATTAATGCAAACAAAGGGTCATGAAGCAGATTTTGTCCTCCGGCTGTCCGACTTGTTTTTATAGGTAATGTAGTGGGGTGATTGTCGTGGGACACTTGTTTACGCCGTTTGGTACACGTCTAAAGTGGTGTAAGTAGGTAGGTACGCTGTGTGTCACGAATGGCTAATTTCCTGGCCGACGCGGTGGAGCGCGCGCTCAAGGACCTGGCGGACATCGTGCACAGGTAACTCTCACGAACCAATATTTGCGGGCCGAGGCGCGCGCGCTGGCCTCGCCCGCGCCGCCCGCGCACCACCTAGCTGACGCGGTGGAGCGCGCGCTCAAGGACCTGGCGGACATCGTGCACAGGTAACTCTCACGAACCAATATTTGCGGGCCGAGGCGCGCGCGCTGGCCTCGCCCGCGCACCACCTGGCTGACGCGGTGGAGCGCGCGCTCAAGGACCTGGCGGACATCGTGCACAGGTAACTCTCACGAACCAATATTTGCGGGCCGAGGCGCGCGCGCTGGCCTCGCCCGCGCCGCCCGCGCACCACCTAGCTGACGCGGTGGAGCGCGCGCTCAAGGACCTGGCGGACATCGTGCACAGGTAACTCTCACGAACCAATATTTGCGGGCCGAGGCGCGCGCGCTGGCCTCGCCCGCGCACCACCTGGCTGACGCGGTGGAGCGCGCGCTCAAGGACCTGGCGGACATCGTGCACAGGTAACTCTCACGAACCAATATTTGCGGGCCGAGGCGCGCGCGCTGGCCTCGCCCGCGCCGCCCGCGCACCACCTAGCTGACGCGGTGGAGCGCGCGCTCAAGGACCTGGCGGACATCGTGCACAGGTAACTCTCACGAACCAATATTTGCGGGCCGAGGCGCGCGCGCTGGCCTCGCCCGCGCACCACCTGGCTGACGCGGTGGAGCGCGCGCTCAAGGACCTGGCGGACATCGTGCACAGGTAACTCTCACGAACCAATATTTGCGGGCCGAGGCGCGCGCGCTGGCCTCGCCCGCGCACCACCTGGCTGACGCGGTGGAGCGCGCGCTCAAGGACCTGGCGGACATCGTGCACAGGTAACTCTCACGAACCAATATTTGCGGGCCGAGGCGCGCGCGCTGGCCTCGCCCGCGCCGCCCGCGCACCACCTAGCTGACGCGGTGGAGCGCGCGCTCAAGGACCTGGCGGACATCGTGCACAGGTAACTCTCACGAACCAATATTTGCGGGCCGAGGCGCGCGCGCTGGCCTCGCCCGCGCACCACCTGGCTGACGCGGTGGAGCGCGCGCTCAAGGACCTGGCGGACATCGTGCACAGGTAACTCTCACGAACCAATATTTGCGGGCCGAGGCGCGCGCGCTGGCCTCGCCCGCGCCGCCCGCGCACCACCTAGCTGACGCGGTGGAGCGCGCGCTCAAGGACCTGGCGGACATCGTGCACAGGTAACTCTCACGAACCAATATTTGCGGGCCGAGGCGCGCGCGCTGGCCTCGCCCGCGCACCACCTGGCTGACGCGGTGGAGCGCGCGCTCAAGGACCTGGCGGACATCGTGCACAGGTAACTCTCACGAACCAATATTTGCGGCCCGAGGCGCGCGCGCTGGCCTCGCCCGCGCCGCCCGCGCACCACCTAGCTGACGCGGTGGAGCGCGCGCTCAAGGACCTGGCGGACATCGTGCACAGGTAACTCTCACGAACCAATATTTGCGGGCCGAGGCGCGCGCGCTGGCCTCGCCCGCGCCGCCCGCGCACCACCTAGCTGACGCGGTGGAGCGCGCGCTCAAGGACCTGGCGGACATCGTGCACAGGTAACTCTCACGAACCAATATTTGCGGGCCGAGGCGCGCGCGCTGGCCTCGCCCGCGCCGCCCGCGCACCACCTGGCTGACGCGGTGGAGCGCGCGCTCAAGGACCTGGCGGACATCGTGCACAGGTAACTCTCACGAACCAATATTTGCGGGCCGAGGCGCGCGCGCTGGCCTCGCCCGCGCCGCCCGCGCACCACCTAGCTGACGCGGTGGAGCGCGCGCTCAAGGACCTGGCGGACATCGTGCACAGGTAACTCTCACGAACCAATATTTGCGGGCCGAGGCGCGCGCGCTGGCCTCGCCCGCGCCGCCCGCGCACCACCTGGCTGACGCGGTGGAGCGCGCGCTCAAGGACCTGGCGGACATCGTGCACAGGTAACTCTCACGAACCAATATTTGCGGGCCGAGGCGCGCGCGCTGGCCTCGCCCGCGCCGCCCGCGCACCACCTGGCTGACGCGGTGGAGCGCGCGCTCAAGGACCTGGCGGACATCGTGCACAGGTAACTCTCACGAACCAATATTTGCGGGCCGAGGCGCGCGCGCTGGCCTCGCCCGCGCCGCCCGCGCACCACCTGGCTGACGCGGTGGAGCGCGCGCTCAAGGACCTGGCGGACATCGTGCACAGGTAACTCTCACGAACCAATATTTGCGGGCCGAGGCGCGCGCGCTGGCCTCGCCCGCGCCGCCCGCGCACCACCTAGCTGACGCGGTGGAGCGCGCGCTCAAGGACCTGGCGGACATCGTGCACAGGTAACTCTCACGAACCAATATTTGCGGGCCGAGGCGCGCGCGCTGGCCTCGCCCGCGCCGCCCGCGCACCACCTAGCTGACGCGGTGGAGCGCGCGCTCAAGGACCTGGCGGACATCGTGCACAGGTAACTCTCACGAACCAATATTTGCGGGCCGAGGCGCGCGCGCTGGCCTCGCCCGCGCCGCCCGCGCACCACCTGGCCGACGCGGTGGAGCGCGCGCTTAAGGACCTTAAAAGGCTTACTAGGTTTTAATCTTGTTTCTGGAAGCGAACCCATCAATGGTGTACATTTTTTTGTGGAATACCTCAAACATGTAGTACATTCTCTGTAACACTTTTTGATACGGTCTTTGGCTCGTATAATCCAATATTTTGTTCTCAAGAAATTAGCCATAATTTGTGGACCACCATGCATGGTTTGCTCATGAGCATCCCTAACTATGATCCTGGTAAAGTGGCTTTTAGCAGGAATAATCATGGGATGTTTCGTGTCATAACATAGTTCAGAGTGTTCAATACGCCCACTAACTCTTAATATCCCATTTTGATCTAAAAAGGGGCAAAGAGTTCGTAGATTACTCTTTTTCAGTACATGTCCTCGGGTTTGTAATTGTTTTATTTCAGACGAGAATTCGCGCCTTTGTAATTGTTTGATGCATGCGTGTAACGTCTCGTCCATTTCTTTTTGTGTAATAAATTTAGGTAATTTGGGCCGCTCAGTTTTCTCCAATTTATAGTTTAAAATTCTTCTACAGTATGATGTAACTTTTAATAATTTTCTTAAAGATGAAAATTTTTCCCAAATAAACTCGTCATCAATTTTTGATAAAACAGTTAAACATTTTATTCTTCCCTCATCGTGTGTGTCTTCAATGTCAGTGTTGTTTGTAGGTATAATTATGTTTGCCAACCATTGCGGTCCACGCCACCATAATGTATGCTCTAATAACTCTTTTGGTTGTAATCCACGCGAAGCACAGTCCGCAGGATTTGTTTCTGTAGAGACGTGGTTCCATTGTTGGTATTCCATAATATTCAAAATAGTGGACACTCTATTGCTAATAAAAGTTGCCCATCTACTTGAACCTCCTTTGAGCCAGGCTAAAACTACAGTCGAGTCTGTCCAGCCATATAAATCTTCCTTGGGTATTCCCATAACTTGTGAAACCTCAAAGATGAGCTTAGCTGCCAAAGTGGCTCCACAAAGTTCTAGTCTTGGAATAGAAATTTCCTTTTCAATGGGTGCTACTTTAGTCTTTGCAGTTACTAAATGTACATGAACTCTATTTGTTTTATCAATAACTCTTATGTATACTGCTGCTGCAAAAGCTGACTTCGAAGAGTCCAAAAAAACATGTAATTCTACCTTAGAATCTCGCGACATATTAAACCATCTCGGTATTTTTATATCTTTAAGGTCAGTTAAATTCTTTTTTAAAGTTAACCATTGTTTAAGAAGATCTTGAGGTAGATTTAATCCCAGTGAAGTCCAGATTTCCATAATTTCTGTATTAGTATTTTAGCATTCACAACTACTGGGGCAATCCAACCCAATGGGTCATACAATCTTGCAACTTCAGAGAGCACTTGTCTTTTAGTCGTGGTGGTTTCGTACTCAGGTAAATTTAGCACATATTCAAAATTATCACTTTTTCTATTCCAGCTCAAACCTAATACCTTAATGACTTCATTTAGTTTCAGAGAATGTTGGCTTTAACCACCGTCTTTTCTTTTTAACTCTTGTAAAAAGTCCTCATCGTTACTGTTCCATTTCTGAAGAGTAAAGCCACCAGCCTTCATTAACTCATTCATCTCGTGATAAACCTGTACAGCATCAGAAATCTCATGCACACATGTCATGACGTCATCTATATATAGGTCTTGTTTCGTTATTTTCGCCGCTATAGGGTAATTATCTTCTTCTAAATCAAGCAAGCTTTTGTAAAACCTTAACAGCTAGGTATGGCGCGCATGCCGTACCAAACGTTAACCTCAGTAATTTGTAATGTTGTATGGGTTCAGAAGGATCAAACCTCCACACTATTCTCTGAAATTCTGTATCTTCTTCCGCCACACGGACCATCCTGTACATCTTTACGATATCTGCGACAATACAGATTTTATGCGTTCGCCATCTCATCAAAATGTGTCTTAGATCTAGCTGTAACCGCGGTCCAATAAGAAGCTCATCATTAAGTGATACATTGTTGTCGTCCTTGCTTGATGCATCAAAAACAACTCGTACCTTTGTTGTGTCTTTATCATCTCTTACTACAGCATGATGAGGAAGGTAAACCGCCTTGAGATTATTCAACTCGGCCTCACTTAGCAATCTCATGTGATTCAAACTCAGATACTCTAATAAATAAATAAATAAAAAAGGTTTTTATTCACGTAGACTTTAAAAAAGCGCTTGTAAATAGTCAGAACATGTTTGTAGTAATATAGTTGTATACATTAGATATTATTTCTAGTGACATAGATATTTAGGTACATCTTGTATGAAAACATTTATAAAATTTATTTTATTACAGAAATGATATTTAGCTAGCTCGTATCAAGTTATTGTCAAGAGATTGTTTAATTATCTAGTTTAAGTCTAATATTTTTACTACATATTGTCAATGGTTCTGTCTATATTAAAGGTATTATTATTATGACGGACCTTGTGTTAATAACGACGGTCGCGCTTTAATGCTACCACCGGATCCAATGCGCCCCAACTGAGAAGACCCAGCGAAACAAACTCAGTGGGTTCATCTACTACCGGTTTCAACACGACCCAGTTGAGACGGTCCGGCGAAACATACTCAAGCGGGCATGAACACGGGATTTGGTCCAATTAGAGTAATTATTTAGTAGGCAAACACAATATATGCTCGATCGGTTGTCTGAATGCTTATTATTTTAGATTATATTTAGGTATACAAAAGAAAAACTTCGAAACAATAACATTATTCATTTTGAGACAGAGTCAATAATTTTAAATTAAGTATATGATAGCAATCATTTACAGATAGTTCACGTAACACAGCAGATCAGTCATGTCTATATGGCTACAAGATCTCCAGCGAGCAATGTGCAGGTAGGAAGTGAGAGCCAGACGTCTTTGTCATCGATGTACTCTTTAGTGGTGTAATAACCCCTAGCCATAAGTATACGTTTAATATGTGTTTTAAAACTTGTGTCAGGCAGATCAGTAATTTGAGTAGGAAGCTTGTTATAAAACCTAATACAATTTCCTAAAAATGATTTATTAGTTTTGCTTACTCTAAAGCCTGGCATGGCTAGTTTGTTTTTATTCCTAGTATTTATATTATGCAGTTCACTTTTCTTTTTATAATTATGAATATTTTTTCTAACAAACATTATATTCTGATATATATATTCCGATGGCACAGTAAGTATATTTATTTCTTTAAACAAATTTCGCAAAGAATCGCGACTGCCTAAACCATAAATGGCTCTGACTGCTCTTTTCTGCAATACAAAAATAGTACCTATGTCAGCCGCCGAACCCCACAGCAGAATGCCATACGACATAATGCTATGAAAGTACGCGAAATACACTAATCTAGCAGTTTGTTCATCTGACAATTGCCTTATTTTCCAGACAGCATAGGAAGCCGAACTTAATTTACCTGCTAACTTTTCAATCTGAGGACCCCATTGCAATTTTGAATCAAGTGTCAATCCTAAAAATACGGTCGATGGGACTAGATCTAATATTTTCGCATTAAGTGCAACTGTTGGTACAATTTGAGTCACATTCGGCAATGAGAACCTGATGCATTTAGTTTTCTCTGCATTTAACAAGAGATTATTTGCCGAAAACCATTCTGATATAAAGCTGAGTGTTTTATTATGCTCAATAAGATCTTTATCCTTTCTATTTACTTTAAATATGAGCGAAGTATCATCAGCGAACAAAACTATGTCTGATACTTTCTCTACCAGATAAGGGAGATCATTTATATAAACTAGAAATAAAAATGGGCCCAATATAGATCCTTGGGGCACCCCCATTTTCACAGGATGACGTGCCGAAGTGGCACCGCCTATTGAAACCATCTGTTGTCGCCCCGATAAATAGGACATCACAAGATCAAGAGATGTGCCAGATATTCCATAGTACTTCAGTTTAACAACGAGCGTACGATGATCAACGCAATCGAAAGCCTTAGAGAGATCACAGAAAACTCCCAGCGCATCCTGTGATCCCTCCCAAGCCTCCAATATTGACCTAATTAATGTGCAACCTGCATCCTGAGTAGAGCGGCCCCTTGTAAACCCGAACTGCTTGTTATGCAATATCTCATTCACGTTAAAGTGCGACAACATTTGGCTGAGCATCAGCTTTTCAAATATTTTACTTAAAGCTGGTAGTATTGAGATAGGCCTATAATTCGTGGCATTTTTTGAACAACCTGCCTTGAAAATGGGTATTATCTTACTTATTTTCATTAAATCGGGAAAGACACCATCACTTATACAGCCATTGAAGATGGCTGCAAGGATTGTAGCAATGTTTAGTATGATTGATTCAATTGCTTTAACAGACAGTCCCCACAAATCTTCTGTGCCTTTCCTTTTAATACTCTTAAAAGCTTTTATAATATCATCACTTGTTACGGATTTAAAACTAAAGTTAGGTACAGTTTGTTTTACGCTTTGATTTAAAAAGAGTTCAGCCACATCTGGTGATGATGCGAGACACTTAGTAATATCCACGGGTATATTTGCAAAAAAAGCAGCTAAAAAATTGGCAATGGTAAGCTTGTCTGAAACCAGTTCATCACCAATATTCAATACTAATGTTTGATCTCTTGATCTACTTTTACCAGTTTCAGTATTAATTATTTGCCAAGCTGATTTTATTTTATTATCAGATTTTTTAATTTTATCTCTTATATATAAAGATTTAGCTTGAATGCAAACCTTTTTAAAATTTTTTGAATAATTTCTAACATAATTAATGAAATTGACATCAGGGTTATAGGACCTTCTGTCATACAACTCATATAAAAAATCTCTACTCAGTCTAATGCCTTGAGTTGCCCAAGAACTAAATTTTATCTTATTACTGTCAACCGTTATGTTTTTTATTTTACAAGCTTTATTAAATTCTTTGCAAATACAGTGGAATAATGTAGTGTACATATCGTTAGGCTTACTTTTGTTTGGCAATAGATGGCACAAACTATTCTCCAGGTTGTTACTGAACTTTCCCAAATTAGATTTTGTTAAAGGTCTAAAACTAATTTTTTGTTTATTTATATTTATCTCATTTTTTATCTTTACTATTTGGCATTTATGGTCAGAGCGAACACCAGCCACCAAACACTTCTCAGAGACATCAAAGTTGGTAATTATGTTATCAATGCAAGTAGCAGATGTGGGTGTGACTCTCGTGGCCTCAGAGAACAAGCATTTAAGGTTAAAGGACCGAAATACAGATAGAAATATGTTTATTTCAGGTGAATCTGCTAAAATGTTCATATTAAAATCACCACATACAAGGATTTTTTTTTTACTTTTAATTTTCCTAAGAATGTCTTCTATTGTTGCTGTAAAAAGCTTTGAATCGAATGCTGGTGGTCTATACACACATATTATACAGTAAAACTGCGTCTCTACACATGCCACCTCACACACACGCTCAATAGATAGTTGGCATATATCTTTACGTTCTTTAAATTTAATTTGGTCTCGAAGTAGTATCAGTACTCCACCACCCTCTGCCGAAACCCTATTATAAAAGCTGGCGACCCTATAGCCACAGACACTAAAAGCCATCTTGTGTGCCTTCAGCCATGTTTCTGTAAAACAAAGGATATCTATTTCATATTTTTCATTAAAAAGTTCTATGTCTAGAATTTTGCCAGAGAAGCGGTTTATATTTTGATGTGATAGAATTAGAAAGTTATCACACTTCTCTATTGTCATGCTTACATGTTTAAACTACTAACTAAATTGATTTTAATAACATTACTAAAAGATGGTATAAAAAGTGACTTCATCATACTACTTATGACTGAGTTAATATGTGCCGCTACTAAACTTGCAAGTATGTTCAAAAATTTTCTTGAAACAGTAACTGTACTCATGGTTACCCTACAAGAATCTATAAAACTATTTGTGTCCAAAAATATAAATTTATCACTATAATGGCTAACCAAAAACTGTAGGTGCATATTTAGCTTGTGGATATAATTATTTGTACTATCAGGCACATTGGACACATAGGGGAAGGCACACAATATTATCTTATTACAGTCTAATTCTAACATCTCAGTGAAACTATCTGTAATGTCTTTTTTCTTTAAGTTTTTGCAATTTCCTACCATTAAAGTTATACATGATTTGGCACTGTGTTTATTCTGAATTAATTTATGTATTATATCTTTATAATGTAATCCTGGCATACAATAGTTGACAAAGGAACAACTCAGCTTATTACAAAGCAAGGTACCAAGGCCCTTACCCATTTCATCGGAATACAGTATGGAGCTATGTTTAGTAATGTCATTTTGTGCAGATACTGGTGACTCTGATCCCAGCTGTGTGTATGACTCCACTACTGCACTACTGGTGTTAATCGGTTCCAATGTCCTATTGCTTTCAGGATTACACTTTCCAGCTAGCAATTGCATTTCATTTTTGTATGACTGGAAACTGTGATATGAGATTGCTAGGGACTTCTCAAGAGTTTTTATCTCAGAAAGCAACGACTGAGTGTCTTTTTCATAAATTAGTTTGCTATCCTCTAATTTAATTTTATAATTTTCTAATTTGTTTAATAATGCCCTACGTTCTTTACTTAGTTCAAGTATGTATTGTTTTAGCTTGTCACTACATAAGGAATTAATGCTTGGCTGGCAGTCTACACAGTCATCGCTAGTCAAATCAATGGTCACCGTTGTATTAATAGGGAGACCCACCGGACTACAACTGGCCAACTCGTCATACAAGCTCTGATTAATGGAGGCTACTGGACAAGTTGTGTTTTTTACATAATTTGACAACTTCTCATTACAATTAATTAATTCTAATTCAAGAACTCTAATTTTGAACAGTGCTTCTTCATATAACACTCTACACTTATCAAAAGACTCTGTCTCCGCATGCAGTCTGTCTCGCTCTTCAATAGTAGACTCTAGTTGGTGGTTGAGTTTCACAAGTTCTCTTTTCAGTGATGTGTTACTATCAATGACCCTTTTTATCTCTATCTCATTCTCCTCACGCTCCTGTTCAAGTTTATGACACTGATCTTGGTATGTCTGTAAGTCCTTGAGAGCTAATTTCAACTTATGTTCAGCTACTTGAGTTGCAGCCATGCTTCGGGTCTGCATGATGTGAGGTGAATGAGGATGGGCTGAAAACAAAGAGAGGGTGAACAGAAAACTAGACAGAAACAAGAGGTTAAGATGTATCTGAAGTCAAAGGAGTGAGATATGAAAAATAAACTACAGAGATCTATAGGTAGAAATAATATAAGTAAGTATATACAAGACAGATGGGCAATTAACTTTATAATAGATTTATAATAAAGCAACACTTAAACATTTAGTTACAAACTGTAGTGGGGCACTTTTAACTTTATCTATATGACACCTAATCAGAGTTCATTACTAGGGTCTAGTCAAGTTAACTTAGTATGTGTAGATAGGAATAAATTTATCGAATGCCAATCTTATATCAGTATAGTTAAGGAGTAATTGAAGTGTGTGATGTCTGTAGCCAGCTAATTAAGTCGTCGAATTTGCTTCCACAATGTACGTCAAGCAAATGGAGACAGAATATGGCAGTGTGAAATTGGACGTGACTCACACCAATGAGTCGAATAAATGTTTGGTTAGTATGTATGTGTAAAATAAAGAATAAGTAATATACTCCCCGGGATTTCACACAAAAGTTTAAACTTAATCGTTGGACACGAGCAGCGCAGTGACAGACAGCTGATGCGTCGACAGATATCAGTTGTTTCGGGTTTATTTCTTCAGAAAACTAATCACATTCAATTATTTACCTTACAATTTAGATTGCTAATAGCAATATTTTATATTTTACAACGTAAAAACATTTATTTATAAATAATTATTAATTTTAATTCACTAGTATACAATTTTTGACAACCGATCGGCAGTGTTGTCAGTCAATAAAAAAACTCTTGCATCACTTTATTATATTCTTCCCTTAATATTACATCCTTTGACAGTCTTTTCTCTAGTACTAGTAACCTCTTTATAGCCTTCTCTCTAGAATTACCATATTGACACTGAGGATCGCTCGTGGCGAAAGGTAATTTCACAATAAATCTGCCCTCCTCATCTCTAACAGTTGTCAAATCAAAAATATCCTCGAAACCTTTTTACTATCACTCATCTTTTTTTGTATTATATTAGGCTCATTCTCCATTTCCCAAAATTGTTTAAGTAACTCATCTTCCTTAATATGTACATGCAGACTAATGAGATTATCCCTCGCTGACTCACCGTATTCTTTTGTCATTCTACCTGACAAAATCCACCCGAAGATTGTGTTTTGCGCCATCATATTACCTTCAGGTTCATGATTCCATCAAGCAATAGTTCGCTGTAAATCTCCGCACCTAGTAAAATATCAATTTTTCCTGGCATTGAGTATGTAGGATCAGCTAAAGGTAGGTTGTCAACTGCAACCCACTTAAGGGGGCTAAGATTGGTAGTCGGAAGTAGTGACGTCAAAGAATGTAAAACATAGGCGTTAACTAAAATATAATTACCTGAATTATGGCGAGATTCCAATCGCAATGAAACCGTATATTTAATTTTCATTCGACCATCTCCCAGTCCTGACACCCAGCCACTTACAGGTTTGCGTTTTAAGCCCAGTGACTGAACGGTTGACTCAGTAACAAAAGATGCTTGTGACCCTTGGTCAAGCAAAGCTCGGATTATTAGTTTACTACCATTGGAATGAGATACCTTAATAGTAGCCGTCGCCAGTAGCACGGTGTTTGGTCGTAGCTCCCCTCTAGAAAAGGCAGAAGTAATACTTGTTTCACCTGTGATGCTCGTTCTCTCATGTTGTGAAGTATGACTACTCGGTGATGCGGTGACTGCCGGTAGCCGGTTACTCACGGATGTATTCGACTCCTGGTATGTTTAAAGAAACTTTATTCTCAATAAAACATACACAAATGTCACTTACTTGAGAACAATAAATTAATGTTAACAATTATAAAAGGGTTCGACTTCACCTCTATGTACAGTTTCACAAACACGACCCACCCAACGCATTCATTTCTGCGAGGGTGTTTTACTTCCTGTTAAATACTGGCCGAGCTGAAATTTGAATGCATTGAGTGAGTGTACATTTCTAATACTTGGTGGTAATTTATTATATAGTTGCACTCCTTCAAATGTAACCATTTTTTTGCCATGATTGGTTCTAGTTTTAGGTAACACTATTAGGCTCGCTCGTCGTGAGCTTCGTTTGCTGACTTGTCGATATTGGGTTAATATAATGTTTGTGTGTATTTTTTTATTAAGCACTTTATTAATGAATATACATGTATTATAGATATAGAGTTGCTTGATGTTCATTAATTTAGTGTCATTATAGATTTTTGAAGTTGATGTTAAATAGGGATAGTTAAAAAGCATTTTTATTAATTTATTTTGCGATCGTTGAAGTTCTGACAGTTTTGTTTTCGTAGCACTGCCCCAGAGTTCAATCAAATATAGTAGGTGCGGCTTTACTAGTGAGTTATAAGAATAAGAATAAGAAATTTTATTTGCTTAAACATGTGTATGCATACAGAATTTAAAAAATAAATGCATGCAAGATCTTAAAATAAAAGTGACTCGTGACATGTCTGCCATTTTCCATGGCGTGCAAATATCTTGGGTATTACAATTACAATTATTACTAAATACATTTACAATTTTTACTAATTACAATTATCACTAAATACATATCATTAAATATCAGCAATTCAATTTCATATTTTACATTATCAAATTATTTATTTTTTATTATTATTATAATCCAAATTAATTATTACAATGAATATGATTTTAAATATATTTAATAACATTCAATTATAATAATATTAATTATATAGGCATTACAACAACCTTAATAACGACAGTGTTAATTCTTATACCTACTTATTTATTTTTTAATCACGGGGTCATTTAAAAATTCCGCAATATTGTAATAGGCTTTCTGTGCCAAAAACAATTTCATTGTTTGTTTAAGTTTAGGAATAGTTTGTTCTTTCCAACTTTTGGGCAATTTATTATAGATAAATGGTGCCATGCAAAAAACACTCTTGCGCATAAGTGCAGTTTTTGATGTATGTAAACATAGTTGACTATCATCACGTCTATTTCTTGGAAATCGGTCTGCCCTACGTGGAAACAAATGTGAATTTGATTTTACGAACATTATTATTTCTAATATATACAGTGAAGGTAATGTTAATATACGATATTTAGTGAAGTAATTTTTACAGCTATCGGTAGTTTTGAGATTAAACATAGATCGCAAGCAGTATTTTTGTCTTTTAAAAATTACATCCCTATCTGTTGAGTTACCCCAGAAGATAACGCCGTATCTAATGACAGATTCAACCAAACCATAGTAAGCCGTTAGTAGCGCTTCTGTATTTAGAGTTCGCGATAATTTGTATAACGCATATGCCGCACTGCTTATTCTTTTGGCTAGAGCTTCAATATGCTCTTTCCAATTTAAATGTCTGTCGATTGTTAGACCTAAAAATTTTGTACAATTAGCTGTCTGTATTTTATTATTATTATATTCGATGTTAGTATTAGAGTATAATGATGATCGTTGGCTAAAATGCATTATCAAAGTTTTTTCCATATTAATTTTCAAATTATTAGTATTGAGCCACGTTATTGCTTCAGTTAATGTATTTCTTATGTCCGATTCATAATTATTTTTATTGTGGCATGGTATAGTTATCGTACTGTCATCTGCAAACAGAGTCATAGGATGTTTAATCGCTTTAGGGAAGTCATTAATATAGACAGTAAAAAGGGTTGGTCCAAGTACACTACCTTGCGGAACTCCATGAGGCACGGTACGCTCACATGACGTGAAAAATTCTTCGCGTTTGGTGTCCACGTTTATTCTACTAATTTGAGTTACTTGTTTTCTGTCATGCAGGTACGATTGTATTAGATTTAATATATTTCCCCTTATACCATATGCATCAAGTTTATTTAGGAGTATATTATGTTGTACATGGTCGAATGCCTGTGTCATGTCGCAGAAAATGGCACAGACTGGTGTGTTTTTATCCATATTTGTCATAACATTATGCAAGAAGTCATATATAGCTAAGTGAATTGTTTTTTTCTCCCTAAATCCTTTCTGTTCATCACAGAGTACATGGTTTTTTTCAAAAAAGTTATTAATTTCCTTATATTATAAATATATACATATTTTTCGATAACTTTTGACATTATTGGTATTAATGATATGGGCCTGTAAAATTCCACTAGCTCCCTATCTTGTTTCTTGAACAGTGGTTTTACAATAGATTTTTTTAGCGCCATGGGATATATACCTACACTTATGCTTAAATTAATAATATGACTTATGGGGCTACTGATTTCATGTGCCACCAACTTAACAATTTTTGTACATATACCATCGTATCCTACACTGTTTGTACTTTTCAAGGCCATGATGATTTTTAATACATCAGTTGGTAAACTAGGGGCCATGAACATAGAATCCTTTCTACCAAAAACATGTTTAGTGGCTGTGGTACCCGAACTAGTTATAGGTTTGATTTTATCTATAAAATAATCATTAAATATATCTGCAATAATTTTGGGGTCAGTTACAGTTTAATTATTATACCGAATTTTGTCTATAGTGTTTTTTGGTAAGTTAAGTTTTGATTGATTAATTATTTCCCAAGTAGTCTTAGATCTATTATTTGATGTTTTAATTTTATGTGTATTTTGTGCTCGTTGAGTTAAATAAATAATTTTTTTAAGTAATTTTGAATAACTTTTAAATTTGTTTTTATTCATATCTGACGGTTTTTGTCTGTATTGCCACAATAATTGGCGTTTCCTTTTACTACACACTTTGATACCACGAGAGACCCAACTAGGCCTTCTTCTCACGTTCACAGAGACAAGAGTTTCAGGAAAGCACTGAGTATATAAGAAAGAAAATATTTCTGTGAATGCATTGTAAGCAATGTTTGGGTCTTTCGCTTCGTAGACATCAGCAAACTTTAGGTTATTGACGTAGGACTTAAATTTGTCCATATTCTCTTTACTATAGTCCCGTCTAGTAGTCCGCCAACGATATCTAGTGCTTGCAGTGCTAATTGGGCAATTGAGTAGTTGAGCCGTATGGTCAGACAAAGCCAATTCCAGAACAATAACTTTACGAGACACATTAAAATTATGCGCAAAATTGTCGATGCATGTCTTACTCTTTAAACGAGTAGGTTGACGTATAGATAGTTTTAAATTAAAATTTAATAATAAGTTTTCAAATTCTAGAGACTGTTTATTTTTTTTCAATATATCTATATTAAAATCACCCGACAGTACAACATTTTTAAATGGTTTTTTCATCAGAATACGTAATAACATCTCTAATCTACTCATAAATTCATCAAAATTAGTGAAATTTGGTACTCTATATATACATACAATTGCAATTCTATAATTTATAAGTTCTGTAGCGCAACATTCAAAAATACCTGGTATAGATAGTTTGGCTATTTTCTGTATTTCTCTCCACTGATGACCATTTTTTATGAGTATACAAGCACCACCTCTTTTATTTTTATTGCGACTAAAGCATGCAGCTAAACTATAGTTAGGTATATTCAGATGGACTTCATAACCTTCCATCATGAAGTGCTCCGTAATACACAATAGGTCTACTTGTATACTTTTTTCTAATAACTCATTTAGACACACTGTGAGCATGTCAGATTTTGCTAGGAGTCCTGCAATATTTTGGTGCATAATATATACATTTTTATTCACGAAAAAATGTATTTGTAGGTGTTATTTTTTCAGCTGTTTTATCCTTATCGTCTAATTCATTGACTAGTACATGTTTTTCAGTGTCTAAGTTAACCTGGACACATTTATTTTGAAATGATTTTTTACATTTATTTTGAATTATTTGTTCATATTGAGAGAGCTGGAAATGATAATTTAAACACAAAATTTCCTTTAACAGTGATCTTGCCAGATTTACTACATAGTTCCGTCCACTTGGTAATGATCTGCTGTAGTTCATATCTAAGTACAGTACATTTTTATATTTATTGCAAATAAACCTAAGTAAATAATTAAGTTTAGATTCTTGTAAAAATCTGTTTTTAGGTACTTCTGAGATGATGACATTTGTGTTCGCCGTTAATGCTAACCAACGGTGTAGGTTTATATCCATATCAGAGGGATTTTTATCACTGCATCCGCCTAATACAATGACGTAGTCATTGTTCGGAGTTATGAAACCGAACAGCTCAGCGTTTTCCATTTGTGCATTGCATGCACAATTGGTACGCAGCTAATTTATAATTTTATTAGACTTTTAAGTCAGTTCGCAATGCGCCAGCGACCGAGCTCTATTACCACTTTACCATTTAACCATAATTTACCATAAACCATTTAATTATTATCTAACATTTATAATAGTATTATTGACCATTTTAGTTTATATTACCAGTGTACTACCAGTGTTAACCATTAGATCTTAGTTTTTAATACAATAGTGTTTAACCATTAAATCAGTGTTTTTAATAAACCATTAAAACCAATAAGGAGCTCGCAACTCGCTACAGTCATTTTTGGTCATGTTGCTGATTTTGTTTTTGGGGCATTGTAGAACCTCACTCAATGCCACACCTGGCTTCAGATAAGAAACTACACTATACTCAGACCCTAGGAGATCCTGTAGTACGTCACGCAAGCCACGTCCCTGCCCATCTGCCAATATAACCACTCTGTGGCCGCCACTTCGGTGCTCATTCGGTTCACTTTTAGATACCTGGGGTTGAATCCCCGTACCTCTTAGTTTTTCGCTGCATTGACTGGGCCTGCCCGTATGGATTTGTGCATCGTTGTTTGACTGACATTGCTGTGTTATGTGATTGCTGGGTGGCTGCGACATACCTTTTGTCAGAACGCCTGTGGCTAGACGAAGAGGAGAATGTCGGGAAGTGTTTAATCTCATGTTAAAAATTCTGGTTGAGACGGGTGTCGAGGTACCTTTTCTGTGCTGAGGAGAAGAGTAAACTTCTTTCAGCAATTGTATTTGACGTTGCTGATCTTGTATTTCTTGTTTTAATATGGTATTCTCATAACTAAGATTATCTATTTCTTTGTCAGCGATTTTTAGTTTTTCCTTAATTTCCTGTCTGAAATCTTCCATAAATGATTGATTGATAACTTGTGTAGCACTCTGCATGCTCATTATCGAAGAATCTAGCATAGTGGAGTTTAAATTTTCCATCGCTTCTTTTGTTTTGTTTTTTTTTTTTTTTTTTTTTATATATATATCCAATTTATCTTCCAAAAATTATATTATTTTATATTGTAGCTTTAAAGATTGCAAAAATAAAACTCAAAAAGAATATATTCCGGGTGGGACTTGAACCTTAGACCTTGTGATTATTAAGGCAAGGTCCTTATGTTATACGCTATGTGCTTGTTGTCACACTTTGTGAATTAGCTCATTGCTAGTTCCGTGTTTTTATTTGAAATCCATAAAGTCGTTGCATTATGATTCATGCAGAAAGAATGTTTGCACTCAATCACAACAGAAACGCAAGTCACTTTAAAAAGTTTTACACTTTATTGTTAATATTTTGTTTGTCCACTGCACATTATTTAATATACCTTATTTTATTACGATTGTTTAATTGGTTTTTAACATAATATACACTTATTTTTACGTTTTGATGGAGGATGTTATATTTTCTTTTAAAATCGTTTATGCGGTTAAGTCCGTCACCCAATTCACTGAATAATAATGTCACAGAGGCTTTAGATGTTCTTTCACAGTTTGTAATAGCAGAAACAGTTTTATTATCACTTTAACTATTTTTTGTACAATAAATAACACGGACCCGATGTTAACGTGACAGCTAGCGCCATCTACTCTACTACTATAGATGGTGTATCTTAGACTTCGCGGAATACATCGAACTATGTTGCGCAATGTCCCTACTAGTGTCGAGAGCTTGTTTTTTATATATTCAATCTGGGCATTCCACGAAAGAGTACTGTCTATTCTCAGACCGAGGTATTTTTCGCTTGTTTTTAGCTGCAGTGGTACGTCATTAATTTTAAGTGAATCAAACGGTGGAATGATTTTATTTTTTGCCTTAAATATTACATAGCAAGTTTTAGATATGTTTATTGTTAAAAGATTAAACTGAAACCATGTGTATAGAGAATTTAAATCATCTTGGGCTAGTGTAATAATGTCGTGGATGGAAGAACCAAAGTAAAATAAACATGTATCATCAGCATACAGGGTAAGGTGGCCATGTAGCTTTATTTCGGTGATGTTGTTAATATATATAAGAAAGAGCAGAGGACCCAGAATGGATCCCTGTGGAACGCCGCATGTTATTGGCAACGCGTTACTTTGATCACAATTACCTAGTTTGACTATTTGTGAGCGGTTGGTTAGGTAGGATTTAAACATTTTTAGTGCACTTCCAGTGATGTTGATGGATTGTAGCTTTTTTAATAGTAATTTGTGACAGACGGTGTCAAATGCTTTTTTTAGGTCCACAAAGATACCCACGACTATATTTTTATTGTCTATGTTTTGCTTAATTTTAGTAACGAGGTCAATTGTAGCAGTGGTAGTATTGCTTTTTGGTCTAAATCCATATTGGCGATCGGTACTAAAATTAATGGAGTTTAAGTAATTTTGTAATCGGTTGTGAAGAACTTTTTCTAATATTTTTGACATTACTGGCAATACTGAGATTGGTCGATAGTTCCCGGGATCTGTAAGACTTCCTGATTTGTAAATAGGGGTAACCTTTGCTATCTTTAGTGTGTCGGGAAAGTTTCCGTCGGCTAATAGTTTGTTAAAACATGTACATAAGTTACTTACAATAAGATTTTTAATGCATTTTATTGCTTTAGTGTTTATTCCATCTATGCCTGTGCTACAATTTGGATCAAGGTTTGTTATTATTTGTAATATTTCTTTGGCAGAGCATGGCTTAAGACTGGACAGCTCACCTGATTCTTGGGGAAGATAACTTGGTAAAGCGTGATGATAGTTGTCATGAAATGTTGCAGGTATTTCTTTTGCTAAAAGTGGTCCTATCGTGGCAAAGTAATTATTAAAAATTTTACAAATTTCATTTGGTTGAGTAGTGCTTTTAGAGTCTACAACTAGCTTCAAGGGAGTACTACTTTGTTTGATTTTGTTATTGGCTAAATAGTTTATAACATTCCACATTTTTTTTGGGTTTTTAATGGATTTGGTTATTACATCATAGTAGTAGGTATTTTTTGTTCTTTGTATTAGTTTTTCTACACAGTCTCGTTTTTTGCTAAATTGCTTCTTTAGAGCTTCGTTATTAGGGTCATTTTCAAGTTCCGTCCACATTATATTTCTTTGATTTATTTCTGCAATGATGTCCTCATTGATCCAATCTTTTTGTGGAAGGTTAAGAATTTTAGTTTTAGTTATTGTACTTTTTTTAGCACATAATTTTATAATATTTTCCCATTTCAGGTAATCTTCGTTATTGTTAAATTCCGCTGATTCTATATGTTTGTATAACTGTGTATAGTCCATTGCTTCATACTGAGATCTCATTCGTGGTGGTGATTTGACTTTTTTTAGTTCTAGGTACATTTGATTGTGGTCTGACAGAGAAGATTCAAGTATTGGTTATTTTCCCTCTCGAAATGTAGCATGGTGTGATGTCTCCTTCCACATTTTCTACAACTTACAGACTGACGACACTTAACGACGGAGTGTGTCGGTGCCAAGCAATTAAAGCACAATTTATTTATCTGCACGAAATCTTGTCTCTCTTTAGGCGTCATAAGCGCAAAACGATTGCAATGGTAGATATAGTGATTGGTTTCATGGCACAATGCACACTCGGTATCTTTAGTTTTATTCTTCTCCATAGCCACATGAAAATTCTTCGATTTGACTGCAGATTTCATCGGTTGTATTGTACGTGTGACGTTCGAATCGATAATTTCTAATGACCTGAATCTATTCTCAATATAATCTCTCAATTGTGACCATGTAGGTAAATCCTTGCTAGGAAGTGTAGACAGATGCTGTTCCCATTGTTTGACTGATTCATTGTCCATTTTTGAAACCACCAAGTAAATAGTAATAACATCCCAACTCTCCGTTTTTATTTCCATGTTTTCTAACGATTTCAAACAAGTTGACGTAGTATCTACTAATTGTTTAAGTGCATTTGCCGACTCAATCTGTATTTTCTTTATTCCAAACAAGATTTTCATAATCGTGTTGCAGTTATACCGCTTGTTATTAAAACGACGAACTAATTGTGACCATGCTTCCTCATAGTTTGCTTCGGTTATCGAGAAATTACGTAAAAGATTGAACGCTTCTCCAGTTAAATTGCATTTCAAATAATGAAACTTTTGAACCGACGATATATTCTTATTGTTGTGTATTAGTGAGGAAAACATATCATAAAACGTCTGCCAGTCCTCATATTTACCTCCAAAAGTAGGTAATTGTACACGTGGTAATTTAACCTCACTGCCAATACTGTGTAAATAATTACCACCCGTCGAAACCGGCACCTTGGTACTCGGCGTTAAAAACTGCTGTAAAGTTTCTATTAACGTAGTTTTATATTGTACATATACAATTTCTCGCGGGCCGCACTACGGAGCGGACGTGTTTACGCTACGCGTCCGCGATAGCTATCGTGCAGTGTTGATAACTACATAAATAGTGCGTTATAAGGCCGCCGACCTTATAAAACATGGCGGACTCACCAACCCAACGAATGCAATGTGCTTCGGACCCTAATTTGTCCATAAGTAACAGTGATTGGATAAATACCAGGCAGCATAAGAAGAAACGAGACGATGGCAGTAGTGATTCGGAATCGGCAATATCCCAAGAATCTAGAAGATTCAAAACATCGTGTTGTCCAACAAGTGCACTAAAAGATATCATTAGTGAATTGAGTACTCAAATGGCTGCTATGCACAAGTTATTGAGTACCATGAAGCTTGAACAAGAGGAAAAATACAAGCAGATTAATGGTGATATAAATTCATTGAAGGAAGATGTCCAGGGAGTAAAAACGAGAATTACCGAGATGGAAAACAAAGTGCATATAACTGAAAAAAAGTGCAATGAGTTGGATCTCTCGAATAAGACATTGGCGGAATCAATCGGTAAAAATGAAAATAGGCTGAAGGATCTCATACATAAAAACATATTTTTGGAAAAGTGTAACAAATCATTAGAAGATCGTATAGGATGGATGGAACAGAAACAGTTGGAATGTAATGTTGAACTATTCAATGTACACAAAGCAGAAGGTGAAAATATTAAGGAGGTCGTTAAAAAAATTGCCAAGGTATTAAATCTGAATGTAGACAATATTGAGAAGGCATGGAGAATTAAAGGAGAAGGAAATGCACCTAAGCCCATTATTATAAAGCTACGAACAAAGGAAGCACAAAATCAATGGCTAAAAGCTAAAAAAACTCAGCTAACCAACAACTCCGTCTATGCTAACAAAGATGATACCCGCATTTATATAAACGAAAACATCACACGTTTTACACGCCAGTTATTATGGAACACAAAAGAGAAGTTACGAGACAAGTTTAAATTTATATGGGTAAGAAATGGCAAAATTCTGCTAAAGAAGAATGAAGATGAGAAAAAAGTGTATACCGTAAGATGTGAAAATGATTTAAATAAATATATGTTAAATAAAAATAAATATATGTTAAATAGTGAAGAGAAAGAGTAAACATATATACCCAACACGCATTCTTGTATTTCATTTCATTCAATACAATAATCTCGAATATATTGTAAGTACATATACACTTAAATGGATACCGATAACCTGCTACGAGATACACTATACACAAAGTATGCATTTATAAAGGACTGGCAAAAAAGGCTTTTAAAATACATACACAGACTAAATATTATACACTTAAATGTGTGTTCTTTGAGAAAACACTTTAATGAAGTAATTGCTTTGATTAAGGATTGCATAAATACATTAGACATCATATGTTTAACGGAAATAAATATCAAAGAAGACGAAATGTATAACTATCAAATAGAAGGTTATTGTCACCACTACATAACTAGAGAGCAAAAGAGGGGCGGCGGAATAGTTATGTATATAAAGGATAATGTCCATTTTAACACGAAGAAAGTATCAAGTTATTACTGTGAACTAATACACGGCCAAATTTCCTTGAATAATAGATATATAGATATACTATGCATTTACAGACCCCCCCATATGAATAAAACGCACTTCACAAAAGAGATCAAAGCATTATTACGATCTATACCTACTGGAAATGACATTATCTACTTGGGTGATTGCAACATAAACATTCTACCGGGCGAGACTGACTCACACGCTAATGAATACCTAAACATGTTATGCGAACTAGGATTGGAGTGCTGTATACAAGACGTTACTCGGGAAGTGATACTTTCGGAAAGGAGGGTGGCGACTTGCATCGACCACGTCTTCGCACGGAGTGCGCGAGTGACCGACGCCTATGTAGTGACTACTAAGGTGTCGGATCACTATCTAACGGGAATATCTATTCAAAAAGAAAAACAAGCGACAGAAGTGAGTCATTACACTGTTTTACGCAACGAAATTATAAAAACAAAATTAATAAATGTAGAATGGGATAGTTTTCTGTCGATTCAAGATCCAATTGAGCTTTATAAGCAATTATGTGATACTTTTGCCAATATTTACAGCACATCAAAAAAAAATATTATAAATAGTAAACAACGGGACCCCCACATATGGGTAGACAAAAAATTAAAAAATATGCTAGATTACAAAGATATACTGTTTAAAAATTGGAAAGCGTGCCCAAAAAATATGACTCTAAGGCTTGAATATACACGCTATAGAAATAAAGTCAATAAAGCTGTAAATTTTGCCAAAAATTCACATAGACGTCAAGATATACATAATTGCAATGGGGATATTAGAAAAATTTGGGGCTATACAAACAAGTGGCTCGGCAGAACAAAGCTATCCGTGGATACTATGATCGAAAAATATTTTATGCTTGAAAACCAAACAATTAGTAACGTATGCAATAATTTCTGTCGGACATTTACGGATGAAATAGATTTAATAAAACAAAAACATATATGTGATCATTTATTTTTAGATAGAAATACATATGTAAATGAAAGTCAAGTAAGTTTTAGATATGCAAAAGTTACGGCACATGATATTTGTAAAATTATTGATAGCATGAGCTGCAACAAGTCCCCAGGGTCAGATTCTATTCGAGTCAAAGATTTAAAATATTTACAGCAATATATAGGTCAATTAATAGCTCACTTTATAAACAGATGCATAGAAACGGGAACTTATCCCAATGATTTAAAAATATCAATTGTCAGGCCTATATTTAAACAGGGAAAGTGTAATGAATATCCTAATTATAGACCGATTGCTATACTAAGCACAATAAATAAAATAGTTGAGAAGGTAATTGTCGGACAGATATCAACTTTTTTAGAATCGAACAAAATTCTTACAGACGTTCAGCATGGTTTCAGGCCTAACAGGAGTACGACTACTGCACTGAGCAGTTTTACGGACGAAATAAACAGATCCCTTAATGAAAAAAAAATGGTATTATTGTTATTTATCGATTTTAAAAAAGCATTTGACACATTGGACCACGAGGGCTTGTTGCAGGCTATGGACGAATGTGGTATACGAGGGCCAATAAAAAACTGGTTTAGACAATATCTTAATGGTAGGTGTTTAAAAGTCCGAGTAAATGGGATAGATAGTATCTTAGGCAAAGTCAAGTACGGTGTTCCGACTGGGTCAGTCTACGGGCCGGTGGGGTATGTGATGCACGTTAACAGTATGGTAAATGTAGTACGACATTGTAATACCTATATGTATGCAGATGACACCTGCCTCACATACAGCGGTCGGGACTGTGAACAGTTGCAGACGGTTATGCAGGAAGATTTCGATAACATTACAAAATGGGCGCACGATAATGGAATTATTATTAATAGCAGTAAAACAAAATATATGTTGGTATCGTCCCCATATAACCAGTTAGCAAAGCGTGCGTGTGTCACATTAAGGGGTCATTCGTACGAATGTCTCCATAGTAATAAACTCAATTGTCTATGTGATTTGCTAGAAGGTGTGTCAGAATACAAATATCTCGGGTTAACTATAGATAGTCACTTTACCTGGCGTGCACATGTGGACTATGTGTGTCAAAAGTTACGCTCGATATTAGGTAAATTAAACAATTTAAAATATATGGTTAGTAAAAACATACTATACATATTATATTATGCCCTTGCAGACGCCACAATAAGCTACGGGCTGAGTAGTTATGGGCTGACGTTCCCAGTACATTTAAATAAAATTAAAATATTACAAATTAGACTATTAAAATTATTAACAAACAAACAAGTAAAAGAAAACATTAACAAGGACTATACTAAACTATTTAAAATACATAAAATATTACCAGTAGACAAAAAAGTTAAATTAATGACCATTTTACAGCAACGCAAACAAAATGAACACAAAATTGTTAAAGTCCATAACCAACCAGCCCGGAAAGTAAAATATAGAAAAAAATACATTGTTAAGAAAATATATAACTTTTACGGACAACGGACTAGACAGTGGCTCATTCCCACATTACTTAATGAACTGCCAAGTAATATAGTAACTGAAAATGTGTCTAAAAGATTATTAAAAAAGGTACTTGTGAAACACTATCTATCACTGTGTCCGTAAACAAACCAACGGCCGCGGTTTGTCGTGGATAGCAAGTAAAGTTACTTGCTTTCCGCGACAAGCTGTTGGTTGTTCGCGTTGGATGATGGAACTGTAATTTGTTTATATAAGTAGTAGTAATGTTAACTATTTAGTTATTAGAATTCAGATGTGAACCCGCGAGAATACTGCCGACAAACTGTACTGCAGTTTGGCAGAATACATAAAGTGTAAAAAAAATTGTATTATTTTCAAAGTTAAATAAAAAAAAAAAAAAAAAAAAAAAAAAATATAACTCCTCAAATAACTCGTATTTCTCCGCAGTAAAATATTCATTCGTTCTGTCTATCGCAGCGCTCGAAATTATCGCTCTGTTTCCGTCTCTAAACTCCTTATAAAGCTGTTCTAACATCTCTAATTTAGTTTCTATGTATACTCGTTTTATTCTGTCCTTAGGCGTCTTTTTGAAATTCTTCTCGGCTTTCTTTAACGTTATAAGTAACTCATTCTGTATCGAAAAAAGCGCCTCCATATTGATGTTGTAATTCAACAAGTCCGCTAAACACAGTAGATATCGCAATGTATCTTCACAAAAGCACTCACTCGATGTATTTTGTAGCAAATGTAAAGTTTCTCAGTATTAATAAGTTCACTCAAAATATGTAATAATTGCAATAATCTATTAACAACTCGTCGAACACTGCACCGGTAGCAGAACCCTCATTAGCGCAGGTAAAGTTTCTTTGTTCTCGCGGGTCGGGCTCGCTCGCCGGCCGCTTGCACTATCCAGCTCGATTATGGACCAAAATGTTAAGTGCGTAAGGTTGATTTTGGCTCGTTGGGATTTTTATATTAAAACAGCGTGCGTTCGCTACGATAGTTTATTTGTAACTGAACTTAGAATAAAAACAATTTATTGTGTGGACTGTATCAATAGGTTGTCTCTGTACGCTCATATGTTTTGAGATCTTAATAACTAACAACGAATGATCGCATGCATCTAATTAGACACAGCCAGTCGACAGCAGATGATGGCAGAATCGTCGTAAGCTCTCACTGGCAGCGGTTCAAATACACTGCAAAAATAACGCGTACATTTGCAGTGCTAACTCGTTAAAGATTCTCCAGGTTGGGTTTCCGTTGCGGTGACAGATCTTTATCATTTTTAGTTTTTACTATGATCTGCAGTTATTTCGTCACTAAGTTCAATAAGCAGCCTAAATAAATATGGACCCATACACTCGATAGTTGGACTTCCTATTTATCGTAAGGACATCATCGAAGTTATACAAGACGGACAGTAGCTCGTCCGACATGATTTAACGATTGTTGTCAAATGGCTACGAACGGGTCCAACAGCTTATCGTGCCTTTCGAAGCACGGAGGCGCTCAAAAATTGAACCACATTGGCGGTCACCTATCTATGGATTTTCAGCGTGCCTAGTTGCTTCATCTAGCCGATCTCTTATGTCCCAGAAAGCAACTGGCTGTAAGTAAATAATAAATAAATAAATAAAAAAGGTTTTTATTCACGTAGACTTTAAAAAAGCGCTTGTAAATAGTCAGAACATGTTTGTAGTAATATAGTTGTATACATTAGATATTATTTCTAGTAACATAGATATTTAGGTACATCTTGTATGAAAACATTTATAAAATTTATTTTATTACAGAAATGATATTTAGCTAGCTCGTATCAAGTTATTGTCAAGAGATTATGTTTAATTATCTAGTTTCAGTCTAATATTTTTACTACATATTGTCAATGGTTCTGTCTATATTAAAGGTATTATTATTATGACGGACCTTGTGTTAATAACGACGGTCGCGCTTTAGTGCTACCACCGGATCCAATGCGCCCCAACTGAGAAGACCCAGCGAAACAAACTCAGTGGGTTCATCTACTACCGGTTTCAACACGACCCAGTTGAGACGGTCCGGCGAAACATACTCAAGCGGGCATGAACACGGGATTTGGTCCAATTAGAGTAATTATTTAGTAGGCAAACACAATATATGCTCGATCGGTTGTCTGAATGCTTATTATTTTAGATTATATTTAGGTATACAAAAGAAAAACTTCGAAACAATAACATTATTCATTTTGAGACAGAGTCAATAATTTTAAATTAAGTATATGATAGCAATCATTTACAGATAGTTCACGTAACACAGCAGATCAGTCATGTCTATATGGCTACAAGATCTCCAGCGAGCAATGTGCAGGTAGGAAGTGAGAGCCAGACGTCTTTGTCATCGATGTACTCTTTAGTGGTGTAATAACCCCTAGCCATAAGTATACGTTTAATATGTGTTTTAAAACTTGTGTCAGGCAGATCAGTAATTTGAGTAGGAAGTGTAGAAATAAGTGGCAGTGCACTTACTCCTAACTTGCACGGGAATAGAACCCGTACCGTGCGCGTTATAGTGATATCCAAAGCGTGCGATAGCAGGTGATAGTGTGTATATAGGTATATAAAAGAAGGATGAAGGCGAAGAATGAAGAGTATTATTATAGATTTAGATTAAAGATTTACTATTAATTTACACCAGCAATAATGATTACAAGTATAGAAAACAAGTAGTTCACAGCGCGCGAGCTCGAAGCAGTGTGTACCGGTCGTCGGGCCGTTGCTATGCGCGTCGACCGGTTCCCTCGATCTCTGCGCCGGCGCGGCACGTGTAAGGGCGGACTTTGGACTTGTTTGTCCAATGCAGTTGCGGTGTGGTCGCACATCGTTGAGCGGAGCGATTCCGCTCGAACTTTCAGGTGGGGTCCGAGTATTTGGACCGCCACATATTCCCCCCGGCCAGACCGTGACTACGGTCGATAAAAATCGGGGAATCTTACTCGACGTCCGCTCCTTGTCTTCCTCTCCACATCGGTCGCGGCAGGAGTGCTCGAACTGGTAGCAGTGGTAGTGGTGGGCGTAATGGTTTCATTTTCTTCCCGCATCACATAGGCAGGTTTGAGGCGGTCGACAGAGACATTATTGTGTTTTCCCTGAATGTCGATGGTGAAGTATTTGGGGTGCCTCTGTATCACCTTGTAGGGACCAGCGTACGGTGGTTCTAACGACTTTCTAACATGGTCACGTCGCAGAAAGACGTGAGAGGATGTGTGAAGATCTCGGGGCACGTAGAAAGGTGTTGTATTAGAATGCCAAGTAGTGGGTCGGGGAACAAGTTTGGCCATGTGCTGTCGTAGCCGTTGAGCGTACTCAGTGACGTCAGCTGCAGAGTAGTCCTCTCTCGGTGACAGGAGCTGACCAGGAAGATGAAGTGCTTCCCCGTAAACGAGTTCGGCTGGCGTAGCTTGGACGTCCTCTTTCCAAGAGTTACGCATGCCGAGTAGTACCAGTGGCAGTGATTCGCTCCACTGGGAAGAGTCATGGCACATGATTGCTGACTTCAGCTGACGATGAAGTCGCTCCACGATGCCGTTCGCTGCCGGGTGATAGGCGGTGGTACGCAGGTGTTGAGCACCTACCAAGGCGGTAAGTGAGTTGAAGAGGTGGCTCTCAAACTGGCGACCACGGTCGGTAGTCACCCGTGCTGGACAGCCGAACCTGGCTATCCAACCAGACACCAGCGCGGCTGCGCAGGTCTCCGCCGTGATGTCCTTCAAGGGGTACACCTCAGGCCATCGAGTGTACCTATCGATGACGGTGAGGCAATACCTGTAATCGTTAGAAATCGTTAAGGGACCGACGATGTCCAGATGGATGTGGGAAAAGCGAGAGGAAGGAGTAATGAAAGGGGAAAGTGGAGATTTGGTGTGGCGCACTACTTTGCACGCCTGACAATTTAAACATTGCCTTGCCCACTCTCTACAATCTTTGCGAATCCCTGGCCACACAAAGTTTTGCGTAACCAGTCGCACTGTAGCTGCTTTTCCCGGATGGTGAAGGTTGTGAAGTGAGCTGAAAACTTGCTTGCGTAGTGTCGGCGTAACGTATGGACGGGGAATTTGCATCGAGGTGTCGCAATAAACGGGTAGGTAATTGCTGCAGGTAGTTGCTATTTTCTCCAATTTAAGTGACGAGCCATGAAGTAGTAGGTCCTGCAGTTCTGGATCCTCGTCCTGAAGCTTTGCAAGATCCTCGAAATCTATGCCACGAACAGATATTCCGTCCACACGCGACAATGCATCTGCAACAACGTTCTCACATCCGGGTAGATACCTTATATCCGTCGTAAACTGCCCGATGAAGTCGAAGTATCGGTACTGCCTCGGCGAACAACTCTCTCTATTGGTCTTAAATGCGAAGGCAAGTGGTTTGTGGTCCGTGAACACGGTGAACGCTCTAGCCTCAACCATGTGCCGGAAGTATTTGATTGCCTCGTATACAGCTAGCAGTTCTCGGTCATACGGGCTGTACTTCCTCTGGGCACCACTGAGCTTGCAAGAGTAGAAGGCTAGAGGTTGCCAGTTCTCACCTTTACGCTGCTGTAGAACGGCTCCAATTGCAGCCTCAGAAGCGTCGGTCATGATGGCGAGTTCAGCTGTTGCGTCTGGATGAGCCAAGAGAGTTGCCCTCGACAGAGACGACTTGCAATCTTCGAACACCTTCAGTAGTTCGGAAGTCATGTTCACTGGGTGTGAACCTTTCACCTTCGGGCCAGCAAGGAGAGCGTTGAGAGGCGCTTGTAGCTGAGCTGCGTTCGGGACAAATCGGCGATAAAAATTTACCATTCCCAAGAATCGTCGCAACTCTTTTATGGTCTTGGGGACGGGGAACTGCTGGATCGCATGCACCTTTGTTTCCAGTGGCTTCGTACCTTGGGCTGTGACACGGTATCCTAAAAAGACGACTTCTTCCTGACCGATGTTGCACTTTGCTGTGTTGATAACGATACCGTACTTCGTTAGACGGTCGAACAGTACTCGTAAGTGCGTCTTATGCTCTTCGGGAGACGTGGAAAATACAATTATGTCGTCAATATAGCCGTAGCAGAAGTCTAAGCCCAGGAGTACCTCGTCTATGAACCGCTGGAAGGTCTGTGCTGCATTCCTCAAACCATAACTCATAAAACTAAATTCGTACATACCGAAGGGAGTAGTGATAGCGGTCTTTGGTATGTCGTCCGGGTTTATCCCTATCTGATTATATGCCTTGACGAGGTCGATTGTGGAGAAAACGGTACAGCCTGCAAGCTGGTGGGAGAAGTCCTGAATGTGGCGAATGGGATACCTGTCTGGTATTGTACGGGCGTTCAACGCTCTATAGTCACCACATGGTCTCCATCCGTCGTCCTTCTTCTTCACCAGGTGCAGTGGGGCGGACCAAGCACTCTCCGATGGCCGTGCTACTCCACTCGCGAGCATATCCTCGAACTCTTTTTTAGCTGCCTGCAGTCGAGCAGGGTCGAGGCGTCGAGGCTTGCATGCCACAGGTGGTCCTGGTGTCGTCCTGATGTAGTGCACCGTACTGTGCTTGCCTGGTAGCTGTCTGCCTGGTGGTCGGGTGATCTCTGGGTACTCACGTAAGATGTGATGATAGTCAGTGTCACCTACCACAGCCTTTATAGACGCGATGTCCAAGGAATTGCAGTTTGTAGCCGGAACTGATAAGGACGTGACACTATCGAGCAGTCGTTGGTTCCTGCAGTCTACCAGCAGGTTGTAGTAACCGAGGAAGTCTACACCGATGATAGCTCTCGATACGTCCGCTATCGTGAAAGTCCAGCTGTAGTTCCTTCTGAGACCTAGATTGAGCGTGAGGCGTAAGGGACCATACGTGTGAATTACCGTATTGTTGGCAGCTACCAGATCGTACCTTGATCGTAAGCAGGGCGTCTTAACAGCAGACCGGGGAAAAACGCACAAGTCAGAGCCAGTATCCACAAGGAACTGCATTTTTGATATCCGGTCCGTGATGAATAGACGGCCTGAAGACACGGGACAGTCGTTGGCCGCTACTTGCGACTGCCCTGGAAGTTTTCCGCTGGAAAACTGGACGGTTTTCTGCATTTCTGAGCCTGGTCTCCATACGTGTAGTGGTAAAAACAGTGCGGGTGGTTCGGGGGTGGCTGCTTGGGTCTAGACCTAGATCGATTAAAGTGTTGTCGATTACCACGTGGTCGTGAGCGTGAGCAAGGCCTTTCTCTGTTGTTCATTTGGGCCGTAAGCAAGGCTACTTGCCTCGTCAGCTCACTCACTTGCGCCGCCAGGTCAGTGGAAGTAGAGATGCTCGCAACCTGCGGTGTCATTGGCGCGATCTCGTGGACTCGGTCTGCAATTTCGGCTAGCTTTTCCACCTCCAATTCTGCAATTTGAGAAGCGATTACAGTCTGAATATTTTGTGGCAACCGACTGGTCCAGATGCTTTTCACAAAAGCTGACGCGCTTGAAGGACCGGCTAAATTTTGTAAGTGCCTTAAAAATTGTGACGGCCTCCGATCACCAAGTTCTTCGTGAAGCAGCAGCTGCTGTATTCGTTTCTCCTGAGACGCGGACAACCTACTGGTGAGCTCGGTTTTAAGTTTCTCAAATTTGTTTTTGTCAGGAGGATTGGTTATAATATCCTTAACTTGCAAGGCATATTTAGTCTCCAAATGCGTTGAAGCATAATAAAATTTCGTCGTATCGCTTGTAACTCTAGATAAAATAAATTGGCCTTCAAGCTGCGCGAACCATAATGCCGGTTCCTCCGGACAAAATGGCGGACAGCGCAATGGCATTCCGACTCCCGACACCTCTCTTGAGATGGCGGAAGCGTCCTTCAAATCAACGTCTTCGGAATACGACATATTAAAATAAATTTAAAATCGCTCACCGCTTATGAGTTGCCAAACCCTTATGTCCGTGTCAGAATATCTATGACGTCTGTGTCGCACTTCTAAGCACGTTGTCTTCTGAATAAACTGACACTCCAGCACGCCGAACACCTGGATGCACCGAAACCTGGATACACCACACTCCGGGATACTCTGGATCGTCTGGGATTCTTGAGGAACGCGGGCGTCACGTCGCGTCGGATGATCACGTCGCGTCGGCAGATCACGTCGCGTCGAAAGATTACGTCGAAATATCACGTCGGTATATCACGTCGGTATATCACGTCGGTATATCACGTCGGAATATCACGTCGGTAGATCACGTCGGTAGATCACGTCGGTAGATCACGTCGGTAGATCACGTCGGTAGATCACGTCGGGGTCACCAATGTAGAAATAAGTGGCAGTGCACTTACTCCTAACTTGCACGGGAATAGAACCCGTACCGTGCGCGTTATAGTGATATCCAAAGCGTGCGATAGCAGGTGATAGTGTGTATATAGGTATATAAAAGAAGGATGAAGGCGAAGAATGAAGAGTATTATTATAGATTTAGATTAAAGATTTACTATTAATTTACACCAGCAATAATGATTACAAGTATAGAAAACAAGTAGTTCACAGCGCGCGAGCTCGAAGCAGTGTGTACCGGTCGTCGGGCCGTTGCTATGCGCGTCGACCGGTTCCCTCGATCTCTGCGCCGGCGCGGCACGTGTAAGGGCGGACTTTGGACTTGTTTGTCCAATGCAGTTGCGGTGTGGTCGCACATCGTTGAGCGGAGCGATTCCGCTCGAACTTTCAGGTGGGGTCCGAGTATTTGGACCGCCACAGAAGCTTGTTATAAAACCTAATACAATTTCCTAAAAATGATTTATTAGTTTTGCTTACTCTAAAGCCTGGCATGGCTAGTTTGTTTTTATTCCTAGTATTTATATTATGCAGTTCACTTTTCTTTTTATAATTATGAATATTTTTTCTAACAAACATTATATTCTGATATATATATTCCGATGGCACAGTAAGTATATTTATTTCTTTAAACAAATTTCGCAAAGAATCGCGACTGCCTAAACCATAAATGGCTCTGACTGCTCTTTTCTGCAATACAAAAATAGTACCTATGTCAGCCGCCGAACCCCACAGCAGAATGCCATACGACATAATGCTATGAAAGTACGCGAAATACACTAATCTAGCAGTTTGTTCATCTGACAATTGCCTTATTTTCCAGACAGCATAGGAAGCCGAACTTAATTTACCTGCTAACTTTTCAATCTGAGGACCCCATTGCAATTTTGAATCAAGTGTCAATCCTAAAAATACGGTCGATGGGACTAGATCTAATATTTTCGCATTAAGTGCAACTGTTGGTACAATTTGAGTGGTGAGTTGGTACAATAAGATAACTGACGACATGAATCACTTGGTGAGTGCTTAATGAAGGTTTATATCCTTATCATTATTGGTGGGTTGAACCCTTCTGTCTACTGACTTCCAAGTTGGAGTGTTCTTCAGTTTTGGGAAAATTTAAAGAGGTCGGAAGTTTTATGAACCTCTTCTTGTGAATGAGATGGTTTCGTCTGAGGAATAAATTTAGTTATCTATAAACTAAAAGAAGGCAAATGGAAATCCCAAAAAATACACCAATTATTGCGTAGTGATTTAAGGTTTCAAATGCTTTGGCATAATCGATACATGGTAGTGGTTCTACTTTCTATACATTTTATTATCAAATTTATACAAAATTCAAGCCCACTATTACGGTGTTTTTAACGAACTATTAAACTGGATTAAAGTTCAGATTCATCATCATCATCATCATATCAGCCGAAAGACGTCCACTGCTGGACAAAGTCCTCCCCCAAAGATCTACACAAACTAAACTTACTAGTAACTTAAAGTCTTCAGAATCTTGTCATCCACCACTCGGTCCTGGAAGAAGTGGGTGAACAAAGTTTTGAGCGTGTAATGTAAGTCCAACACTTGTTTCTCTTGCGCAGGCGGGTTGCTGCTGACCAGCACAGTTGCCGCAGTAGCGGAGCCGCGCCCATGACTTCACGCACTCTTGTGTTACTTGCACCTGGTTACGCGTCGGGCAGTTATTTCCCAGCAGATATGGAATAATGAAGAACGCATAGAGGTTCAAAAAAATAAAACTAAAACATGCTACAACCTCGTATATATACAACTGTATATATGCGAGGTTTGTAATTTTGTATATAACCACAAAACGTTATTTAAAAAAGCGTATCAAGTAAACTCTAGACTGAAAAGAAATGCCCACAGGCTAGTTCTTAACGATATACCCAAATCCGAAAGGTATGCAAACAGTTGCCTAATTATGTGTGTACGCATCTATAATAAAATCCCAAAAGGATTGAAATTAATATTATAGTATATAATATATATATATATATACCGGGTGTCCCAAAACTCAACGTCAAGCCGAAACGGGGTGACAGGATTGATCATAACCATCACGAGAAAAATCTGAAAAAAAATCTATCCCATGCAGTTTGAAAATTATGGGCATTTTAAGAAAAACCTAGAAATTTGATCAAACTGTACCATTTTTCGGTTATTGTGGTTATTTTTTTTTATTTTTGTTCATTTGAACTTTAGAAACGTAATCCTAAATAACATTTCTAGAATCCCAATAAAAAATAATGACACAATTGCCTTAAGTTCCCGAGAATTGAGACTATTTGTTAAACTACGAATTTAAAATTTTCAAGATTCGTCGACTTTGACAGGCCCTCCTATAAAAAAAATGTACTAGAGTGCCTTGGCAAGTGGCATTAAAAGTTGGCGCATTTAATCAGAATTCTAAAATGGTACAATACTTGTTAGTTCCATACAATAGAAAAGAGTAAAAAAATTAAAACCTCAAGTAACCCGATTTTTGCTATCAGATTTTACTCAGTTAAAATGTTTTTAATTCGCACAAGCTCTAGGTAGGTTCTTAATTTTAAGACAAAATGATGAGAGAGATGGATAATGGGTATGTTCGCCATGAGTGAGCGAGACAGATAGTGACGCCACTTTTACCAAAGTGAAAAAAAGTTAGTAAAATTAGTAAAATAATTAGGTTTGTTGGAATAAAAGTCAGATGATAGAGAAATAACGTTTTTTATTAAAATAAATGTTCAAATTGTTTACCATCCGCCTCAATACAAGCCCTACATCTTCTTAAAAAAGATCTACTTATTAGTCGGGCATGTGGAGAATCCACATTTAATGCGAGAAGATAGATCCCAGTATCGTTTTAAAGTAAACCTGTGGACCGGAATTTTAAACGGTAAAATTATTGGGCCTATTGAACTGCCTGAGAACTTGAATGGAACTAATTACCTACATTTTTTAAGAGAAGATTTACCAACCCTGTTAGAGGACGTACCACTAGCAGATCTTCGCGACATGTGGTTTCAACAAGATGGCTGCCCAGCGCATTTCGCAGTGCAAGTAAAAGATTTCCTTGACCAGGAATATCCGGGAAGGTGGATTGGACGTTCGGGCACTATCTCGTGGCCCGCCCGTTCACCAGATTTAAATCCCCTGGATTTTTTCTATTGGGGAGTTCTCAAAGAAAAAGTTTACTCAAAGCCCATTGAGAACGTAGCCGACCTGCGTGAACGCATTTCTCAAGCAGCTGAGGCGATCAACTCTCGAAGATATGCCCGACTAATAAGTAGATCTTTTTTAAGAAGATGTAGGGCTTGTATTGAGGCTGATGGTAAACAATTTGAACATTTATTTTAATAAAAAACGTTATTTCTCTATCATCTGACTTTTATTCCAACAAACCTAATTATTTTACTAATTTTACTAACTTTTTTTCACTTTGGTAAAAGTGGCGTCACTATCTGTCTCGCTCACTCATGGCGAACATACCCATTATCCATCTCTCTCATCATTTTGTCTTAAAATTAAGAACCTACCTAGAGCTTGTGTGAATTAAAAACATTTTAACTGAGTAAAATGAGATAGCAAAAATCGGGTTACTTGAGGTTTTAATTTTTTTACTCTTTTCTATTGTATGGAACTAACAAGTATTGTACCATTTTAGAATTCTGATTAAATGCGCCAACTTTTAATGCCACTTGCCAAGGCACTCTAGTACATTTTTTTTATAGGAGGGCCTGTCAAAGTCGACGAATCTTGAAAATTTTAAATTCGTAGTTTAACAAATAGTCTCAATTCTCGGAAACTTGAGGCAATTGTGTCATTATTTTTTATTGGGATTCTAGAAATGTTATTTCGAATTACGTTTCCAAAGTTCAAATGAACAAAAATAAAAAAAAAAAACCACAATAACCGAAAAATGGTACAGTTTGATCAAATTTCTAGGTTTTTCTTAAAATGCCCATAATTTTTAAACTGCATGGGATAGATTTTTTTTCAGATTTTTCTCGTGATGGTTATGATCAATCCTGTCACCCCGTTTCGGCTTGACGTTGAGTTTTGGGACACCCTGTATATATCTATCGGCGCAACAACATTACTTAACCAAAAACAAATGCGTCATAGGAGTAGTTTTAAGTCTTTGTTTAAATTACTCTTTAATAGTTAGTTAAACTTAATGAATTTAGTGTTAAAAATCAAGTTACGATTTATAAACCATCTTAACATTTGTACAATTGATGATTTCAATAGTTTAATTTACATTCGTTCATCGAACAAAGAAAGTACGTAACATGTTTGTCGCCGCACATTTCGTATAAATACGGCCGACGTGTCGAGTACAAATCCCGCAAAAAGTATCCGCCCAGAGCCGAGGTTCGAGCCCCACAGGGGGCGCCCTCCGGCGCGGGTACTTAGTTTGTAGTTTTTATTTGCTAGGCTGGTTAGAGCCCACGCTCACCCCTACTGTCCGGTGAAGCAGTAAAAGCCGAGAGGCTAACTGCACGCGTCACGTTGAGTACAAATCACTTTCGCTCGAGCCGTCGGACTGTACGGATCACCTTGTATCGAAGATTGTTATGGAATAAAACTTCACGAAACATATTTCGGGTTTTACTATCGCCATGAGTAAACAACCTTCAGTGGATAACCAACGTGCAGATAAAAGTGACGTCAGTCTTGATGACGTCATCATGACTAAAGACAACGATACCCCCGTTTCTCCGTTATCAGAAGTTGGATTCAACCCAGAAGATGACCAGCGTGAAAACACCCCTCGATGACGAAGATAGTGATAGTGTGAGGCAATGAGGTTGCCTTCTGCTAGCCCAAACATTCAGAGTTAAACCCGGATAAGGATAACGTGTACGGCTCGTGCATGAATTGCGGCCGCAGACATGTGTATTGTGGATCCGGACTTACAAAGGACTGCTTTCATGATGTCTTTGAGTCAGGCGGGTTTCGGCGTGGCTGTCACACGTTTTTGACTTTGTCGGGGTGTACTTACGTACAGCATTTCGACCCTTCAGGATCTTTCGTACTAAGAACTATTACTTTCTATTCTATCCCTAGTGCCCTGAATGCAGTCGACACATACTTCAGTACGTTTGTTAGGAGTAGCTCTTTGTAGTCTCCTGGTGCTGGATATGCCAGCCACAGGTTGGCTATTCTGTGTCATACCATAGTGATAGTACTACTACGTCGTACGTAGTCGTAGTTGGTTCCACCTGTACTTCCATTGGGTTTTGAACCAGCTCTTCTCTACTCCTTTTATGAGCTGTTTGGAGTGTTCCTTGATTTTGGTTCACATTTGGTTGTGATTAACTGTGGATTTATCTTTGGAGACTGCTCAAGGGCTATCACAAATTAGTTGGTTGATTGATTTGTTTTTCGCATTTAGCCTCCTGATTAGTCATTGTGAGTGGGCTTGTTTGGCTCCTCTAACCATCTTGGTTCTGTCCGCAGGTGTAAGACGCCTCGAAGGTTAGGTTTGAGTACTTCCTATAGTGTCTACGGATCTTTTAGGAACTTTGCCCGTTGGCAGGAAGCGCTACTGCATTGTGGCGGTATGTTTGCTGGTGATTCTTCAAATTCAGTGCATCCTCTGCAGGGGGCTGTCTGTCGCTACTCTGAAGGAGTGTTTGTTTAGTGTGCAGTGCCCGGTAATTGTGCCTATTACCATGCGTAGATCCCTTCTGTTCAGGTGTACTGGACTACGCGATAGGCGTTTGTTCAGAAATGACAGAATTCCTTTTGTTTGCTTACATGATTTTGAATCCATTCACATTTTTTTAATTTGCTGTGTGATTTTCTCTCGCGGCCATGTTTACAGTTGGTTAAATTGTATGGATAGTCTTGGTTCTGGTCCCATAATGGTTTCCGAGACTTTCCTTGCCAGCTGGTCCGCAGTGTCATTCACCAGGGATTAACTGTGACCACGAATCCACTGTAGTGTGACCTTGTTGCTGGATATTTTCGTGGCACTTGATGAGTACACTGTTGTAGTAATTGTTTTTTAAAGGCATGGATCACAGAAGCGCTGTCTGAGGTTATGCGTAAGGATTTTCCATACACCTGTCTACATTTGACTATGTTACAACTCTAATTATTCCCACGCATTCCGCTTCGAAGAATGAGTAGTCGATATGTTGATGTTCAGGTAATTGAAGAAGATGCCGGCTCCTGTGCCTTTATTTGTTTTTTATTCATCTGTACATATATGAATTTTGTCGAAATCAGAGCTGTACTTGTCTTCTTCTTGCAATTTAATTGTGTTTATCAAAGACCTAAGTTTTGGGATTATGTCACACATCACGCCCATTGTGGGGAGCTTCTTCTTTGTCATCCATGAGGTGCATCTGACTTTTCCGGTATAATGTTTCCGCAGCCTAGCTTTGCTGAGCCTTAAGGCTTTGGCTGCAGCCTCTCGTTAAACTACCAGATGCAACGGTGTTATGAAGTATGGTAAGGCCTCCAGAACAGCGTTGGAAGTCGTTCTCATGCTGCTGGCAGTTGCTAGGCATGCTATTCGTTTTTAATTTTAAAGAATTTGGAGTTTGGACATTGCAGTGCTCGTTTGAGTTCTGGGCCACCATACTACTGCACCATAGGTTATCATAGGATGTTTTATCATTATGTAGTCATAGGGTCATACATAGTTTTAAGCACCACTTCTACCCTATGAACCTTCTACGTTGCCAAAAGTTTGTTTGGGCTTTGTTAATCTTCACCTCCGTGTATTTCTTCCAGTTTAGTCTTGAATCAAGCGTTATTCAGTACCGTATAATGACGTGGACCAGCTTTAAAACGCTGTTTGCTGCCAGCTGCGGCACTGCGAGCCACGAAAAACTGTCCTAACCATAGCAGCAAGGAAGGCAGTACCAGCAACGTGACTGGTTCATTACTGGATAGGCACGTTAACGTCTGTGTCGTTGACACACCAAAGGGCTGTACAATTTTTTTACTTTTCGCAAGTGAGTTAGTCAGCATAGGCCGAGTGCAGATACTACGAATTGTTGGAAGAATGATTATTTTTAGGAACATCACACAAGGCGTGTGAAGAATGTAGTAAGATTAAACAAGCGAGCATCCAAGCTGCTACATCAACTCATCATCTAATAAACAGAAACCAACCAACACACAGCAGCAGGAATCTGTGCTGCGTCATGCTCTACAACCTGGTGCTCAGTTAACCGTATCGGCGGGAAACGAATAGTCTTCTCACCGGAATTCTGTTGCAGAACCAACCAAGCCAATTGCATCAACCTCACGAAACCTCATCAACCTTCACAGTGTAATATGCTGGGTGTTCAGGTGTTGTGAATAAAAACATATCTTACTCGTTCAGAGTCATTTTATTGAATACCAAAAATATTAAACATAAAGTACAATAATGTTCTAATTACGCAGCACCTAAGTTCAAGTTGCAACCTATGCAATATTCGCACACGTATACCTATTTTAACTAATTGACAAAGAAATCTATAATATTATATTTCATTACATTACAACTCCCCCGAAAAATGTCTGTTGCCACCTTCCCCTTTTTAAGGAGAAAAAAAAAAACTTACAAAATATCAAATTTAAAATATTATACCTACCCAATTATTTCATATAAGTATTTTTATATAAACCAAATATATTTAAAATTATTTATAACAATTAAGAATACAATAAAAGCTTAATGCTAACTAAAATACCTTTTAGTGTTATTCTTATGTATAATATATTCTTTATTATCCTTTAAGATCTTAACATTAGGTGAAACTTCCTCAATAACTTCATAGGGACCGTTATATATGTTTTGAAGTTTATTACCTGTTTGGTTTTTTATAAGAATTAGGTCACCCCTTTGGTAAGTTATGGAGTAAGTTTTTTTGTCATACATAAGTTTTCTTTTAAATTTATTTGTTAACAAATTCTGCTGGGCATCGTATTGTGCTCGCTGTAGACGATATTTCATTTCTTTTGGGTAATCATTGTAATTATACAAAGGTTCAACTGAAGTTCCAAAATCTGACGGCAATTTACAACATTTACCAAACACTAACTCAAATGGTGAGTATTTTGTTTCTGAATGCACTGTAGTATTGTAAGAGAATGACCAAAATGGTAACCAATCACTCCAATCAATATTATTCCTATCACACTGAATTCGAAGATATGAGCCTAAATGTCTGTGACTGTTTTCTAATGAGCCTATAGTCTCATGGTGATAAGGTGTGGAATTTAAATGTTCTATTTTTAATATTTTACACACATTTTCCATAATATTACACAAAAACTCTGTACCTTTATCTGTAATGATTTGTATAGGTACTCCGTATCTCAAAATAAAATTCGAAACGAAGACTCTGGCTACTGATTCGGAATCCTTACTCTGCATGGGATATGCCTCTACGAATTTAGATAAGTCACATTGCAATGTTAAGATGTACTTATTATTGTTGATATCAGTCGGTAATGGACCCATAATATCTAACGCGACACGTTCAAATGCTGAACTTGCAGTATTTGTTATAACCATCGGCTCTTTTACAAGACGATTAGGGAATTTATTATATTGACATTGTTGACACTTTTTTACGTAATTAATGACATCATTCGTCATACCTGGCCAGTAGTAATATCTTTTTAAATTGCCTATCATTCTATTTATCCCTGCATGTCCACTAGTGGGTAACAAATGAAAGTCATTCAATATTATTTTTTTTATCCTCGTGATTAAAAATTTTAATTATATCTCTTGTAATTAAAATTCTGGGTAACTTAATTTGCAACTTTTTCATATGACTTGCAAGTATTTTTATATTTGTTGCATTTTCTCTATTCTTAATAATTAATATTTCATTAATATTTTCTTTTTCGCACAACGATCCTAAGTCTCTCGCTAACTCCGACGGGGTAGATAACGATCGAGTATTTAGGTATATAGTACAACGCGAAGGTGCATAGATGCAGTATTCTATCCCAGAACAGTGAGAAATCAATTTACTAAAATCTTTGTCATTTATAAAAACTAATTCTATCACATCCTTGGGTTTTTTAAGAATTTCCACAGTCTCAGGTTGATCAGGCCTGCTACTGGTAGAACATTCTTCAGTCAAATTATTGTTATCAGTAGATATCTGAGACGTTAACTTTTTTGTTTGTGCTCTCGTCAGTACAGAAACTACTTGTTCTCCAATAGATTTTAAATCATCACATGTCATTGTCATAGGGATTCGACTTAATGCGTCTGCAGCTGCATTATTTCGCCCTGGGATGTACACAATTTCAAAGTCATATTCTTCAAGATAAAGTCTAAACTTCGTAAGTCTACTAGAGGGATCCTTTAAACTAAATAAATATACTAATGGCTTATGATCGGTAAAGATTTTAAACCTTCTGCCATACAGATATAATAATAATAATAATAATAATAATTTATTAGCACTTCATTTTTTACATGGTTGATGTACAATGATAGCCTCACTAGGCAATGCCTGTATCGAGGTTATCATACAAAATACGATTGCCTGGTAGGACTAGCTCACAGTTTATATCATTATTAACTATAAAATAAAAGTTACATTCCATTATTATTACATGTTGACTAAGGATTATGATGGTTAATAAAATTATTAATTTATTTACTTGCATACAATTTATGAATACCAAAAAAATAAGTTTTGTTAATCTTAGCTAAAAATAATACATAATTAATGTATGAAGTGTATGTGTGTGTATGTATAAAGTGTGTGTGTGTGTGTAGTCGTAATAAATCGCATGTGTGTTTAAATTAGAGATCTTAGTAGTTGCTCAGTTTCACTGTAGTTTAGTTCAAAAACGAATTTTTTTACTTTATTCTGAGCTTCGTGTGAAGTACTCACTTTAATGCCGCACTTGTTTACTAATTTGTTATACAAGAATGGAAACATGTACTCTTGAAAACGTTTCGCAAAAGATGTTTTTATACTTGGAACGGGCAGTTTAAAAACTCGTTGTTTAAGCATATTAGGGTAGTTATTCGAAGTCATTACAGTTCTGTGAGTGCACAGAACTGCATTAACCACATAGTATCTACGTATGCTCAAAAGGCCCGCCGCTTTGTAGAGTTCTGATGTCGGGAATAAGATGGGTTTCTTTAGCATCACTTTTAGTATTGATCGCTGTGCTCTTTCCAAAGTTATCATATGTGTTGTGGCTGCACCACCCCATACATTGATACAGTATGTGAGGACTGACTGGCAAAGTGAGGTGTAAATAGTTTTCAAAAGCTCACTACTAGCCACATCTCTAAGTTGTCTTGTGACGTAAATAAGTTTCCTAGCTTTGGCAGATAAAGCAGTTATGTGATCTCTGAAGTTAAGCTTTTCATCAAGTACTACGCCTAGATATTTAATAGACCGCGATCTTTGGATTCTACTACAGTTGCATGTTGTGTTTCTGTTTGTTTGATGTTGGTCACACGTATGGATCGGAATGTCTGGAGTAGAGGTTGGTGAGGAGGCGCTGGTTTTATGGAAACACAAGAATTTTGTTTTTAATGTGTTAAGTGTGAGCAGGTTGTAATTGAGCCATTTGGCTATTTTAGACATGCCTTGCACTGCATTATCAAAACACATACTCCAAGAAGTACCATGAAAAATTACGGCTGTATCATCGGCGTAGCACACAACTTTTGCATGTTTTAGAGGTAAAGTTGCAAGTTCGTTGATATATAGCAGAAATAAGGTCGGCCCTAATACACTGCCTTGAGGCACCCCAAACGATGTCTTCTTGATAGAGCTGAGCCAAGAATCTACCTTAACACACTGCTGCCTTTCAGTTAAGTAACTCTGGAACCAATCCAGAGCAACTCCTCTGATTCCGTTATTTTCCAACCTCTGTAAAAGGATTGGAATGGAGACGGTATCAAAGGCTTTAGCGAGGTCTAAAAAGACCCCAATACAGACGCGATTTTTATCTAAATGAGAGACAATTTCATTGGCAAGGACACTGACAGCATTTTCAGTTGACCTGTTTGTTCTGAAACCGAACTGAAAATCGGTTTCAGAACAAACAGGTCAACTGAAAATGCTGTCAGTGTCCTATGGTCTAAAATGGTCTAAAATGGTCTAAAATGCCTTACTGCCCATACTATAGCTAGTAATTCTAAGTCAATTATAGGGTATCTACTTTCTGCGGACGTTAAGTTACGACTCGCGTAAGCAATTACGTGACCATTACTATTAGACAAAACCGAGCCTAATCCAGTCTTACAAGCATCTGTTCGCAGCTGAAAAATATTCGTTTCCGAAAAGTCAGGATACTGCAATATGGGCGGTGATATTAAAGCAGATTTTAACTCGTGAAAAGATTTGTCACATTCGGACGTCCATTTAAACTCTACATTCTTTTTACATAATTTATTTAATGGGTACGCAATATTAGCAAAGTTAGGTATGAAACGTCTATAATAATTAGCAAATGCTAAGTAGCGCTTGACGTCATCTGAGTTCGATGGCACCGGATAGTTGCACAAGGCCTTAATTTTGCTGTCGTCAGGAAGAATGCCATGTGATGTTATTCTATGACCTAAATATACTATTTCAGTGCGCAAAAATTCACATTTTATTGGATTTAATTTTAAATTGACTTTTCGTAAGCGTTCTAAAACTGTAATTAAGTTTTTATTATGATTTTCCATCGTTTTTCCTATCACAACACAGTCATCAAGGTAAATAAAGGCTTTTTTATAATTAATACCTGACATAGCAATAGTCATCAATCTTGAGAACACACTGGGAGATGTTTTCAAACCCATAGGTGAACGCTTCATTTGATACATTTTATCAGTAGTGAAGGCTGTGTATTTTCGTGAGTTTGGATCTAACTCTAACTGGTACATTTTGTTTACACCGAATGCTGTATACTTTCGCGAATTTTCCTCTAATGATAACTGATAATAGCTTTGTGAAAGGTCCAGTTTTGAAAAATAAATACTACCTGACAGAGAATCTAAGATATCTGTTATATTTGGTAACGGAAATTTATCATCCTTAATTTGGTTATTTAACTGTCTGTAATCAATAACTAGTCTCCATTTCTTTTCATTAGATCTATCCGACTTTTTAGGGACTAGCAAGACTGGGCTGGACCACTCCGATGTGGTTTCTTCTATTATATCGTTTGCTAACATTTCATCTATTTGTTTTTGCACCTCCTTTTTCAGGGAATGAGGAATCCTATAAGGCTTTATATAAGTGGGTGTAACGTTGTCTTTTAAAGTTATTGTATGTGTCATTATGTTTGTGGTTGTTAATTTGTCACCTGGAAGATGAAAAACGTCAGCATATTTTGCACAAATATGTTCGATGCTACGTTTCTCCTCTGAGTTCATATTCGATAAATTCAATAACTCAAATAATGTTTTAACGCGATTTACGCTATTTGTATTTTCCGAAAAATTACAAATATCAAAGTTATTTATGTCATAAAAAGTAAGATCTTGAAAATCACACTCTACTTCGTTATCCGTAGTATTTAATATTCTTAACGGGATGCGACCATTATTTGGTTGCGAAATAATACCAGCGACGAAAACTCCTTGCTGGATTTCTTTTGATAAAACTACACAGTCACATGTCGACGTAGTTGGGATGAACCTTAATACTTCGCACCGAGGCGGTATCGAATGTCTATACCTGGCATTATAATGAATTTCAATAGGAATATGTTTATTATTCTTATAAAGTTGTAATATACTATCTCTATAGTTAATAATTGCTTCATAACGCTGTAAAAAATTATCTCCTAATATTCCATTTGCAGTGCAAGACATATTCTTAAAAACATAAAATTTTTCACAAAATACTTCGTTATTATAAAATAAGTTTAGAAAAATGTAGCCTTCTGACTCTAACCTACCACTTACGCCTCTAATGCTTATTCTATCACTACGCAATTGTTGCAACAACTTACGGTTTTTACTAAGCCATTCGTACTTTAGTACACAAAGACTGGCTCCGCTATCAACTAAAAGATTAATCACTTCATTATCCACTAAAAATCTTACAGTACTACTATTATTAAAATTAAAAATAAAATTTTGCGAATTAACGAAAAAAATCGTTCGTTGCGACATTGGGAGTTACAATTTCGCGCGAACTGGTATTGCTAGTCGACTCATCGTGGGTAGTGTGCTGAACTTGGACAGAGGGTCTGTTTGACTTAATGCCGTAATGCCTATTATTTTGACCTCTATGAAAAGTTCTACCGCGGCCACGATTAAATTGTCCGCGATGCGACGGTATGTTACCCGACGCTGCGCCCGGTGATCTCGCGTTACCGTGGTTGTAATTAAATGGATTATAGTTATTATTGTAATGTCCTCGAAAACGGTTATTAAAGTTTCTATGCCCGCGATTGGAGTAACTATGACGCTTAATGTTCATAATTTGGAATGACGAAGACAAGGATTGTTCGTCCATGGCAGTCCTGATAGCTTCCGGTAAAGATTGAAAATTTCTAGCCGCTATAATGGTACTCAATCTGGGGTCACTCAAACCGTCTGCGAAACGTTTTATGGCAATTCTTTCATTAGTGGTTTTGAATTTTGAAAGCATCGTAAGAATTGGGGCTATTTTCTGATTGGGCAATAGTTAAATTAACAAACAATTTTTCCAATTCATTGCCAAATGACTCAATGGAACGATTACCCAGCTTACACTGGTGTAATTTCCATTGTAATGCTACCTGGGATTTATTTTGTATTAAAAATTTATGCATGTCAGCTAAAAGGTTATCGACGGTGTCGTAAGTCGATTTCATACGCAATTTTGCACTTTCAGAAAGTCTAGTTTTAAGAACAAAATTAATTAATTCTTGCGATGACGAATCTAGGATCATTTTATTATACAACTCAATACAATCAATGAGTGACTTAGTAACAGATTCCTTAGAATTAGAATTGACATAAGATTTAGCATGTCTCAGTTCCTCTTTGGGAAACTGGCATGTATAAGATTTAGTATTAGAATTCGTATTAGATTTAGCATTATTGTATATTGTGCCATAAACATATTTTGGGGATTCCGATTGGCACGCCATCGGAATCCGATTTAGTTTAAAGTATTATTTTGATCCATGGGCACATCACTAGTTTGACAACAATGAATATTAGAATTCCCTCTGTTCGTGACACTACTCTGTGCACGATAGTTAGGTACTTGAGTATCCTGTTGCACATTACGACGTTGGTTATTGTATTGTCGTTTGCGGCATTCATTTATCATATGACCCATTTTCTTGCAATAAGAACACATTTTATTTTGTGGGAAATTATTTGAAATTTGAGTTTGCATGGGAAAACGATTTTGTGAGTTAGAAAAATTAGTGTTATAAGTTTTTACATTTTTATTTTTAAAACATTCTGACGAAGTATGACCTTGTTTATTACAATTTGTACACTTTTTCTGGAATTTTGGGAATAACCTTGAGGCGTTAAATATTTTTTTCCTCGTCAATGGCATGAGTCACTGCCTCATTTAATGATTTAGGGTTTCGGCAGCGGACAATATGAGAGAAACTAGGGTTTAAACCCATAAGAAAAGTATTGAGTGCCAGGTCTTCCATACCGGCAACTCGACCTACGAGTTCCTCGTCCTTATCACATGAAAAATGTATGTCGGATAGTAATCGTGTTAAGCACGACTCTAGCCTTAAAGAATATTGAGTTACTGATTCTGAGGGCAAGTTCTGTTTACAATTTTGTAAATCAGACAATAAATTGGAGGAATGTTTCTTTTCGCCAAAGGTTTGTTTTAGAAAATCTTTTAATTCCTTCCAGGTTTTGAATGATTTTAATGAGCATGCAACTTGTGCTTTACCTTCTAATTGAGAGATTATAAATTGACATAAAGTAGTCTGCTGATCTGTAGAAGCAAGGCTCATAGCATTTTCACAATTTGTAAGAAAAGCTGGGAGTGTTTCCCGTTTACCATCGTATGGTTTGATAAATTTTGTTAGAAAGTTTAATGTGACAGGGTTAGACATTTTCTTTTTTCTGCTGTCGGTTTCAGTTTTTACAGTAGTTTCAGATTCCGACATTGAGATTATAAAATTAGAAATGCTAGGTTAATATAGGAAATTATGCAGATTAATTAATTAATAATTAGTTGTTTATTATTTTACGAGTTAGTTATTAAAATGTAGTACCTAATTATTTAGTAAGCTAGTAAGTAGATACTATTAGGTAGCAGATATTTAGGTATGATTTTGTAATATAATTTTATGAATAGAATTATTATACTATAATTATTAAAATAATTACGAGAGACGTAATTTTAAGCTTTTAGTAGCAAGATGTCGTGATATAATTTAGTAGTAAGATTTCTTGGCAAGATTTAGTAATAAGATTTCGTAACAAGATTTAGTGATAAGATTTTACTTTATAAGATATAGTAATTATTTATGTATATTCCTATGATTTCAGTATAGGATATACGACAAAAATTATTACATAAGATTTTGTTATAAGAATTGGAACATAAGATTTGATAGTAGTATTACGATTTCGATATAAGATTTTAAAACAATTATCTTATATTTTATATATTAAGATTTAGAAATATTAAAAATAAAGTTCAATCTTCGGAAACGATGCACAACGTATTTTATAAATTGATTTTTCACTGAGATTTCACTGCACACACAAGTAACACAAAATAGAGTCGAACTGGTAAAGAATTAAGACTCACGTTGACATCAGGAACACGAAGATGAAGATGTTGAGGCGAGATTGCTGCATCCTTGTAGAAATTCGGCTGATAGTTATTGAAGAACTAACACGTCGAAAATGTGGAGCTACTTATACACCTATTAGGTTTATTGGCTCTAGATATTTGAAGACGAAGACGAAGACTGCTCGAGATTGGTCAAATGGTAGTCGCGGCGCCGGCTCACGCTTAGAGAGCGGAGGCTGATGGTCGGCTGCGCTCTAGTTACACAAACTAGAGATTTAGGGTGACACGGGGTTGTAGCGCTGGCTCACGCTGAAAGAGCGGAAGCTGACAGTCGGCTGCAAAGGGTACTTGCTTGTATGATGCGGGCTCACACTGCGAGGGGTGGAGACTTATCGTCGATCTTGCGCTGCACAGTACACTCGCTCTCGGAACTGTTCGAATGCTGTGGTCTGAATACGGATCCAGAGAACCTTACAGCATCCCACTTCTGACACCAATGTTTTGCGCGATCTCCGGGTCCTCCCTTTTTAAAAAAAACTATTTTTTAATCCCCGAATTAAATTTTATTATTGTCTCCCAAAATACATTACTATTTGACTAACTCTAACTTTAGACACAATTTTAATAACCGGCCAGAGCTTCATGCTCTACGAGGTCTGGATGCAAACTAACTCGACTCTCTAAACGCATGGCAATAAAGCTTTTTATACTATAATAAAAATGCATGCTTTGCATTTACTTACTAGGGAATTACGGATATAACAGTACGTAGCAAGCGGCGACGCTCGAGAACAATAAGCAGTGAGCGCGAGCCGTGATCCTACCCGTTTCTTTAAAAAACATAACATTTTACTTAATTAGCCAGGAATTATTTTTATGTTTAGAACTTTGCATTCTTGAGAATAATATTTATGCGTTAAATTGCGTTCCCTATGCGTTTAGGTACGTGTCCATTCAGAGTAAAGTTAATACACATACTTTAGTGAATAACTATTTGATTATAAAATAGTTTCATTCGTTTATTTGGGACTTGCGTTAACATAATTTTGACTGCACGTGTGGCGCGGCGGTTGAGAAGTCGCCTCGCCGCTTCGTGTCTCGGGTTCGATTCCCGCGCGGGGCAACCGTTTGTGTGAGCCTTAAGTAGTTGTTCTGAGTCTGGTATCATTGTGCGTTGTGTCCGTTAAGTAGGTACATGTTTATGTGTCTTTTAAAATTAAATTAAAAAAATATATAAAAAACATAATTGTCATAAAAAATATAGTTGCTATTAATATTAATATAACTAAAGTATCATGGCTAAATTACCCGAGTTAGTAAAGAAACGAGGGTCTTATAAAGGTCGTCTAACGAAGTTTGAGTCTTATATTGATTCATTTAAAGATTTTTCTAGTTTCAGTCAAGTCCAAATATTAGAATTAAAATTACGGATGCGAAAAATTTAAGCAATGTATACAGAATTTGACGAGGTGCAGACCAGCATCGAGTGCCTGGCGCCCTCGGAGGAGGAAGCTCAGAATCAAGCCGGTGAAAGGTCAGATTTTGAGACTCAGTATTTTAAACTTATGGCACGGGCTCAGGAATTGTGTTGCCAGTTAAAAAAAGGAAGTAGGTCTAAACGAGTAAAGGGTATTTCTGAGACATCTTACTTCTCGGCCAGTGAAAACGAGGATGGTGACACGGTAAAGCGGGCAAATATAGGCATTAAGGGTGTTAAGTTACCCACTATTCAAATACCTAAGTACGAGGGTGATTACAATAACTGGCTTGAGTTCCGCGACACCTTCTTGTCACTCATACATAATAATCCAACTATAAGTAGCATTCAGAAATTCCATTATTTACGCGCATCTCTCGAAGGAAGCGCTGCTCAGATAATTCGTGCATTAGAGTTTTCTGCTTCAAATTACACGCTAGCCTGGAATTCATTACGCGAAAGGTTTGACAATACCAGGCTATTGGTGCAAAACCACATTAAGGCTATTTTCAATCAAGAAGTCATAAAAACGGAATCTGCTTCTTCGATACGTAAGCTTTTAGACGCATATACAAAAAACCTGCGCGCTTTGGAAATCCTTGGCGAACCCACCGACAAATGGGACACTTTAATTATTTATATCATTTCATCAAAACTAGATCCCATTACGCATCGAGAATGGGAAGAACATAAGGTCACACATAATGAACTATCTTTAGTTATTTTTACAAGTTTTCTTAAGAATAGGGCAGACTTGTTGGAGACTATCGAATTAAGTAAAACCAAGGAACTTTCAATATCGAAGGGTACAAATAGACATGTTCGTGGTTTCACTACTACTACACAACCTACCTCTAGAGCTTATAAGTGTCCTCTTTGTAAAGATGAACATGCTTTATATAGATGTCACCGGTTTCTACAAATGAGTTTTATTGAGCGAGAGCACTTTTTAGACAAGATGAAGTTATGTAGCAACTGCTTAAGATCAGGTCATAATGTACGTGCTTGTAGACTAGGTCCTTGCAGAAAATGCAACCGTAAGCACAACACTCTATTGCACAAGGATGTGGGCTGCGATAATACTGCCCCGAGCATTCCAGGTCCATCAGTTACGCGTGCACTTGTTCCATCGTTGCACCAGACGATGTCTAGCTCCAATCCATCTACTTCTGTACCCATTAAGAATATGTCAGCAGTTAACCAACTTTGCAACCAGGTTCTGCTTGCGACAGCTTTAATAGAGATTTTAGATATTTATGACAAACCTCATAGAGCCATTCTAGACTCAGGAAGTCAGGCTTCTTTTATGACAGAGTCTCTTCTAAATACATTAGGCTTAAGATCGGAAAATACAAAGTCTACTGTCGCTGGCATTAATAATTCTGTTTCTACGGTTAATAAACTATGCAATGCAATAATACAGTCCAGAATCAATACATTTAGTTCAAAAATTACGTTCTTAGTGCTGCCAACCATAACTTCCACTACTAATGAAGTCTTTAATGTCAGCGCACTAAAAATACCCTCAAACATAATTCTTGCAGATCCGGAATACTACAATCCATCGACGTATGACATATTACTTGGTGCAGACATATTCTGGGATCTTTTATGTGCAAACAAAATAAGGTTAGGCGATAATAGTCCAGTATTACAAGAAACTAAGTTCGGGTACATTGAAGTGTTGGGGTTAAGCAGCAGAGCCAAGTAAAGACATGTGTACTAAGGTTACGACGTTTATTACTCTGTCTCATATCATACATAAAAATGGTGCACCACTACAAGTATCGCAACGTAGACAATTATATGAGAACGTTATAAAGGAGCTTACCTACTAAATAGTATAAGGGAACTTACATACTACACGTCACCTCTGGGGGCGAAAAGAAAAAAAAAACTAAATACAAATTGATTTTTTTTTTTTTTACTAGAATCATATATTAATTTATGATAATTATCTATATTAACTTAAAATTGATTAACCAAAAATATTAACTAAAGTACAGTTTAGTCCTGTCTTTATGAATTATATCTATTTTATTATTTCTAAAAATTTTTACGTTTGGATTCATGTCTTCCAAAACAATGTATGGACCTTCAAAAATATTGTCCAATTTCTTACCACACTCATTCTTAACTAAAATTAAGTCGTCTTTCTTATAACTAATAGGATTACATTTCTTATCGTATTCTAACTTTCTTTTGTCCTTACTTATTTCTAAATTATGTTTAGCATCTTTAAGCTCTACCTGTAAGCGATATCTTAAATCTAAAGAGTAATCTTCTGGATTATACAATGGATCCACATTATTACAATTAATGTTATTAGGAACATTACTAGGTCTACCAAAAATAAGTTCAAAGGGCGTGTACTTCGTCTCCGTATGGACTGTATTGTTATAACTGAAACACCAGAAAGGTATCCAGTGGGACTAAAGATAGCTATTTTTGCCCGAATAAGTTCTTAAAAACGCTCCTAAATGCTTATGAGCATTTTCAAGCGATCCGATTGATTGATGGTGGTAAGCCGTAGATGTTAATTTTTCTATTTCTAACAATTTGCAAACTTCTTCCATAGTTGTAGAAACAAACTCTGAACCTCTGTCCGTAGCTATTACTTTGGGTATTCCGAAACGTAAAATAAAATTTTGTACAAATGCACTTGCAACAGTTTTAGCCTCTTTATTTTTAATCGGATATGCTTCAATGAATTTTGTTAGTTCACATTGTATTGTAATAATGTAACAGTTGCCATCCTCGTCTCTATCTAAAGGACCAACTAAATCTAAGTATATTTTTTCAAAACCAGCTGAAGCTGTTGTTGTAATTGTCATTGGTTGTTTTGTGTATCTACTATACTTAGTCTTTTGACAAATAGTACAGTTTTTTACAAAATTAAGAACATCTTTATCAAGGCCTGGCCAGTAGAATCGCCTTTTGATGTTATTAGTCATTCTGTGCACACCAGCGTGGCCACTGGTGGGCAATAAATAAAAGTCATTTAAAATACAATTCTTGACATTAATGTCGTCTATTCTTTGAACTCCTCTTAGTATGCATACTCGTGGACAGGTCCAATTATTTAATGAGTTTATTTCATTACATAAACCTTTAATGAACTCTTTATTTTCTTCATTTTTAATTATACAAATTTCTTTTATCATTATCTTCTTGCTAAACTTCTCTAACTTAGTCACAAATTCGGCTCGCGAGAATTGTGCCCTAAAGTTGAGGTTTATACATAACATCATTTTACTGGGAATGTAAGCAAAACATTCATCTTCTGCACCAATCAAATTTCTTTTTCTTAATTCATCTACCTTATCTTTCTCTAACAAAATCATTTCTACAAAATCACTAGGTTTTCGTAATAGCTCCACAACTCTAGGCTGATCAGACCTGTCGTCTATGGGTCTATTAGGAACTGGTGAATATTTTGTAGCATTCTCATTAATTTTCCTCTTTTGTGCCCGAGTCAAAACATTAACTGACAAAACCTTCTCATTCATACTCTTTAAGTCATTCGAAGTTATAATCACTCAAGATAATGCATCCGCGACTTCATTATCCTTACCTTTCACATACACTATCTTAAAATCATATTCTTCTAGTGTCAGTCTGAACTTTAATAGCCTACTAGATGGGTCTTTCATACCGAACAAATAGACTAACGGTTTGTGGTCTGTCATTATAGTAAAATGTCTACCGTATAAATAAGGTCTATTATATTTTACTGCCCAATCTATAGCAGTAAGTTGTTTCTGTATTGTTGGGTAGTTTAATTCAGCTTTGTTTAATGGCCTGCTGGCATAGGCCATGGGTCTCAAATCTTGATTACAGAGAACTGCACCAATAGCTACTCCTGATGCGTCAGTTTGTATTATAAATTCATTAGATTCAGAAAAATCTGGATATTGAAGTATAGGTGGAGTCATTAAAGATCTTTTTAAGATATCAAATGAATTTTGGCATTCGAATGTCCAATCAAAACCTACATTCTTTCTACATAGTCGGTTAAGGGGTAGTGTTATATCAGCGAAAGACGGCACGAATTTACGATAGTAGTTACAAAAGGCTACAAAACGTTTTACTTCATCGATATCTTTTGGAACAGGATAATTTTGCAATACTTTTATCTTTTCTGGATCAGGTAATACTCCATCTACAGAAACTAGATGTCCAAGATATAAAATTTCCTTTTTCAAGAAACTGCATTTGCTAGGATTTAGTTTTAAATTCACTTTTCTCAATCTTTCGAAAACATCAATCAAATTTTTATTGTGGGAAATTAAATTTCGGCCGAATATAATCAAATCATCTAAATATAAAAAACATTTTTCAAAAGTCAGTCCAGACATAGCTATTGACATGACTCTACTAAAATTACTACAAGAAGTCTTAAGTCCCATAGGAAGTCTTTTTAGCTGATATTGACCTGTGCTAGTAGTAAAAGCAGTATATTTGCAACTGTTTGGGTTTAAACTAACCTTGATTTAAGTCTAAATGGGTGTAATACATGGAGCCTGAAAGAGAGTCTAAAATATCAGTGATGTTTGGAAGAGGAAACTTATCATCAACAATAACATCGTTAAGTTTTCTATAATCTACAACCAAACGCCACTTTTGACATCCCTCCGATTTTTTGGGAACCAGTAACACTGGACTATTCCACTCACTTGACGATTCCTCAATGATATCATCTTTTTTCATTTGTTCTATCTGTCTATCGAGTTCTGGTTTCATTGAATGCGGTAACCTATAGGGCTTAACGTAGATCGGATTAACATTTGGTTTAAGTGTAATAGATTGTTCGTAAACATTTGTTGTAGACATTTTGTCGCCTGGCAAAAAGAAAATATCAGAATATTTGGAACAAATAGTTTCAATTGAACTTTTTTTCTCAGAGTTAAGGTGATTCAAATTTAATAAAGATAATAAAGTTTCAGCTCTAGTAACGCTTGATTTATTGTGACCAAAAGAAAATATATCGTAGTCACACAAAAGGCTAACTTCTGGAACAAAATTTACTAATCTCATTTCTTCTTCATTTACATTAAGTATTCTAATCGGTATCCTCCCATTCTTCGGCTTTACTATAGCCTCTGCTAGAAAAACATCCTTTTCTATCTCTCTCACGCAAACAATACAATCATCATACACATCAATACCTAAATGAACATAATGAACCGATTCACTTCGCGCAGGGAGGATAAGATAATTACTATAATCAGGTTTGTCCGAAATAGGTAAGTAAATTAATTTACCTTTATTTTGAACAGTCAAAATATTTGAAGCTAAATCTATATTACAACTATAATAAGAAAGAAAGTCTAGTCCTAAAATACCACTCGCTTTTAAAGGTAACTTTTCAAAAACATGAAATTTATGAACAAATGTGTCAAAATTTTCCGTTTTTAATGTTAATGTTACGTATCCCGAAGAGCTAATCTGTCCTCCAATTCCATTTATTACAGTATTACCATTAAATATACGCAAAGAGTTGGGTAATTCATCTTTCTTCAATGACTGATATAGACGCGCCAGTATCAACCAAAAATAAAAATTTCCTTTTATTATAATAAAATGACACGTATTTGCAATCTCCCTATGTAATCTTTAAACTCGAAAAAACTGGTTCTTTAAGTTCTGAGAATTTATATTATCATTTTTATTTTGCTCTTGTTTCGGTGCGTGCGCCGAATAAATGTTTCGACTATTTCCAAGCCAATTACCACGACGAGGGTTACCATTATTGTAACGATTACCAGTACACCGACCACGGTTAAAAGTATGAAAAGGTCTGACGTGACCTTGAGACCGAAAATTGTTGTTGGGTGTATAATAGTGACCTCGCTGACCTTGACCCGAACCGGAGGCCCGAGAAAAACCCGAAGAAGACTTGTATCTACCGCGATTTCGTCTAGAAAATTGCATAACATCTGACCTTGTAGATGTCGAAGGTGAAGATACTTCCTCATCCTTAGCTGCCTGGATCGCGTCCTTGAGACTACTGTAGCTCCGTGCGGCCACGATGGTACTCAGCCTAGTATTTTTCAACCCTTCTGAAAACTTTTTAATAGCCATTTTTTCATTTAACGGCTTAAGTATAGAAAACTTAGACGAATCACCATCTGCCTGTGAGATGGTCAAATCTGTAAAAAGTTTCTCAATATCGGACCCATACTCATCTATGGTTTTCCAACCTTGATTGGAGTTAAGTAGTCGTGTTTGTATAGCCGTAAATGATTTAGAGCTTATTAAGTGTTTTTTTAAATCAAAAATCAATTCAGGAACCGAGCTATATGTGAACATCAGGTTGACGGGTGTACGTCATTAAACAGTGATTCTATACACATGAAAGCAATGTTCTAGCAATGTGACGAATGTGCGTAAAAATTGAAGCAATGTGCTTTTATAAAACCAGAGTTATTTCCGAAAGTTAGTGAGCCGCCAGCCTGATATCAGAATGACGGGTGAATGTTTAATACGAGCAAATTACTTACTACCTAGAAATAAAAACATTACCATAGCAATGTGCCGGCAATGTGCTCGAACGTACCAAAAACAGAATCAGATGCGGTGAATAGTTTTTACGTTATTTTAAAAATAAAAATTAATATGTTAACGCCTGCCGATTTCATACAGGCAATCTGACGATTAGAGTAAAGGGTCATTTATGCCGCAGGTGTTTTCTGCAGTGCAACACAAATGAGATAACAATTTCCTCATTTTCCTTATTAAATACTGTGTATAATTGTATGTATAATAAGATGAATCATAAAACATATTTGATATATCATAGAACTAAAATAAAAATTCATACCTACGTACTTCGGATGTGACTTTTAATTTTCTCTTTTATGAAATGTGGGTACTTGTATAATACTTTGCGATATTTGTTACACTGAGTATATTTTTATACTGTTTTCACTACTGTTTTGTACTGTACATCGTATTAAATAATTTAAAATGAAGAGAAGAGGTGGCAAACAATCCTTGGTTGAATTAAGTGATCAAAAAGAAGTGTTTATTAAGTATAAAGAATATTTTAACAACTTATACAACTTACCTTCAGCATCCGAACAAATTTTTAATACAATCTCCAAAGAATTGCAAGGCAAAATGTCCGGAAAAGCCCTTCACCTATCACTGAAAAGAAACTATAGCTATTTTCTTGATATTGATAACTCGGACAATTGTGATAGTGAACCAACGAGTCAAGATGAAGCCAACGATGTTGATAGTTCCCAAGAAGATGAAGATTCTACTCATCATAAGGTATTTCATTTTAATTTAGACATATACAAATGGAAACAAATACAACCTATATCGAAGCTTACAGTGCGAAATCAATTAACATCTACAACAAAATACCAGAAAAAATATGTTCTTCCAAAGCATGAATGGGCACATTTATTGCGAGAGGAAACTTGGAACAAAACGAAAATTCCTTGTAGTTTTGCCTTCCAAACTCATTTAATAAAATATGGAGAACAAATAACGTGCTTAGGGCAGTGTACTGAATGCGGTGCTGCAATAAAAATTGTGATTAAGTGGCTCACAGACAACATTGCTCATTGTAAAGGTATCATTACGGGTTACCATCCAAAATTTACTCACAATCCTCTAAAGAAAATTAAACTATCACCATTAAAAAGAAATGAACTTGCCTGCAAATTGAAGTTTAAATCTCCGATAGTGCTAAGTAATGAATTGATAGATTCTGGTATGAATGTTGGTGACGCAGAGCCTCCACATATACCAACAACTGCTTGTTTGAGACAAATAAAATATGAGCGGGAGTGCAGCGAATATTATCATGAAAACCCTGTTTTGGCATTATGGACTATGACCAAAATTTGTCCATACGATGATATTATAAGACATATATCTGTATTTCCATTTTATGTTTATTATTGGTCATCTGCTCAAGATCAACATTATAAAGAATATTCTCGTCAAAACAGGGTAATTCTTAGTTTAGATGCTACCGGAAGTCTACTAAAGGAAGTTGGTCCTACAAAATATAATACAAACACCAATCATATTTTTTTGTATTCCGGTGTCATGTATGATGAAAATAATGGTAGAAGTGTACCAATAATTCAAATGTTGTCAGAAACACATAATATGGACACTATATTTCGATGGATACAAACGTGGAAGGATAATAAGAAACGCCCCAATGAAGTTATTCTGGATCATTCACCGGCGCTAGTCGGAGCAGCTGTTAAGGCTTTCACTTCTTCCAAAACTACAGCGGAATATGTAGCTAACTCTTTTGATAAACTAGAAGTGCATAATTGCACACCAGATGACACGTTTATTCGTATTGATGTCAGTCACTTGATAAAAATACTGTACAATTTATCATGCTTTAAAAACGTCGACGAGAGGGTTAAAACATTTTATTTCCGGTGTCTCGTGTTTGTTAGGTCCATAGAAAATTATGACATTTTAAAAGACGTAATTTCGGATGTGATAACTGTTTGCCTGAATAAATTCGATGGCATTGGAACCAGGTGTGCTGAATCCAAGTCGCGTCTCAAAAGGTTATTAGCAAACACGGAAGTAAGCCACATAGATGATGATTATGAAAAACTGGTAGTCACCGATTCAGCTTATTTGGAGGTTGGCAAAATGGACACTAAATCCAATGTGCCATCATGGTACACTCGCCTAATTGATAAAGAACATTTAATGATTAGTTTAACTGATGACGATGAGATGAGTGCTCATGAAAATTTGCATTTTATGCCCTCTCTAATACCAAACCTGTCAAGGTTGATTTCCCAACTGCCTTTGTGGTCTAACATAATGATACCTATATATAAATCTGATATTAGAAACCCATCCTCTTCAAACGTGGAAAGCAGTTTTAAAACTTTGAAAAGATTCCTGTTCCCCATGTCGACTAAAAGTAATCGCCTGCGTGTCGATAAATTCATTATGAAGCATTCTGAGTTTATTGCTGGAGAAATCAAAACAGCAATCGTTAAAGAACCGTCTGTAGTTAAGAAAATAAAAAAATATAGACAGAAAGTACATAAAGATATTGGGAACAAAAAAGAAATCTCTGATGATTCGATATTCGCAGAGAATCAGTCTTACATTGAAAATTGGGGAGGTTTTGGACACGACAACAAAAGTAAAAAGGAAAAGAAGAAAAAAATTAAATACGTTCCCTTGTTACAAAATGGTATTATAACGAGAACCGGTATAGAAAATTTGATATTAACAAACACCTGTGCCTTTGATTCCGTAGCTCAAGTTTTGACAGCTGCTTGCGCGGATGGTTTCGCTGTGAGCACGACTGTTTTCAGTAAGACTACCAATAATTTTTGTAACTTCATAAAAGACATGCTTGAAGACCAGAAGCCAAAATTAGATCTTTATAAAAACCGAGCTCGGCTATTACAAACTTACAACTTTGAAAAAAAACAAAATAAAGGCACTACCGAATTATCTTGTCATTGCAGTGTTACGTACATTTTTGAAAATATAGTAAATGAGGTCATTTATAGTGCAGACGTCAAAGAGACATGCACAAATAATTTATGCCCTATTAATAATGTAGAAAGAAAGATTGCTTTTCTACCACTAGATACAAATAAGACCGACTTATCTGAAGCTGCGGCATCTATGCTACAAGAAAATAACATGGTCACGTGCCGTCGCAATAACTGCAGCGGAATAAGAAGTTTTACTTATAATCTACGTAATATCATAAGTTTTGAGTTAAGTCAAACTGAATCGAAATGTTTAGATGATATTCCACTAACAATTAAGTTAGAATCAAAGGAATATGATATAATAGGAATTATCGAATATTTGCCTTCGGGTCCAAAAGATGACCTTAACAGTATTGGTCACTACAGAGCACATTGTTATAGACAAAACAAATGGATATGTTTTGATGACTTATGCAATAAAACAAGGAGAAGTCAGAAAAGTATGATACCGCATTGCCTTGTGTATGGACAAAAATAATTTAAATTTCAGATTTCAGTAAATGTCACATTAAAATAATTGATACAATATTTTTATGTTATGTCAATTAATTTAATTTCTTGTGTATGTATTACGATTGTGGTGGTAATATTAAATTTAACTTATTTAGTGTATAATTTCTAATGTAGGTAAACTGTGATTGTGTTAATTATTATATTATAGGTATAACATAAATGAATGATTGAAACCCTGTAGTTTAAATGTTCCTTTACGCTAACCGTCGGATTGCCTGTATGAAATCGGCAGGCGTTAACATATTAATTTTTATTTTCAAAATAACATAAAAACCTTTCACCGCATCTGATTCTGTTTTTGGTACGTTCGAGCACATTGCCGGCACATTGCTATGGTAATGTTTTTATTTCTAGATAGTAAGTAATTTGCTCGTATTAAACATTCACCCGTCATTCTGATATCAGGCTGGCGGCTCACTAACTTTCGGAAATAACTCTGGTTTTATAAAAGCACATTGCTTCAATTTTTACGCACATTCGTCACATTGCTTTCATGTGTATAGAATCACTGTTTAATGACGTACACCCGTCAACCTGATATTCACAGCTATATGCGTTTGACAAACGTAACTTTGCATTTTCGGAAAGTCTGCCCTTTAAAATAAACTTAATTAATAACGTTTTGCCCGACTCGTCATCAATCGTTTCGTAGTATCCTCCGTACCATCTGTAATGTCCTAGAAGGTTCGGCAGAGCAAAGTGAAACAACCTCTCGTAGTAATGATTTATTCCGAACTAGCCCACAGATACGTACAACAAATAATAACCGCTACATCGCGAGTTACCCTCCTTAGCTTATCAGATAATAAGTAAGTACCCACATTACACTCTTCCCCACCAATTTATACATACCAACTTAGCTAAATAATCTGCAGAATCTAAACTTATACAATCCAATGTAAAATCATTATTAGGTTCACATAATGTTTACTTTCCTAGGTACACAATGATAATGAAGTAATATACTTATGAAGTAATATATGTAACCAATAAAGTTTGGTTACATCTTATAACTTAATTTATTCTTAATTCTACACTGCCTAACAGGACGGGGTTGGGGTATCGGTGACACGTTTGGCAAGGCATCCTGAAATTCCGGTGAAACTGGAGAACCCGTTTCTAAAGTCTCTTTCCCCTCCGAATTCCTATCCCTAGTGGGCTCCCTCAGTCTATCTGCCGAACTCCGCTCCGGCTGAACCCCACCCTGCGATGCCTCGCAATCTACAGCAGATATCTCCCCATGAGAATTTGTGCTAGATTGACCGACCTCCACAACAGGGCTACCAGCGCAAGCGATTGATAATCGCGAAGACCTCTTCTTTAACTGATCTATGTGTCTATGAACTACCTCCCCCTCTTTACCTTTCACTCTATAGTTACTTAAACCAGCGCACTCGACTACTTCTCCTGGGACCCACTTCTCCCCTTTCAGATACTGCCTATACCATACCTCTTGCTGAGGATCTAATTGTCTATTCTCCCCTTCTACGTATGCTTTCTGACGCTGTTGAGATCTATAAACTTTAGCGCCCCTGTCCGGTTTCAAAATATCTAGCTTTGTACGTAGACGCCTACCTACCATCAAGGTGGCAGGGCTTTCACCTGTGGTTGAGTGCTGAGTGTTCCTATAATGCAATAAGTACGTCCACAGAGCCCTATCCACATTATTCCGTTCAATGCTAGCTTTTTTAATAACTCTTTTCAACGTTTTCACCGCATTTTCCGCTAAACCGTTCGACGCCGGATGATATGGAGCTGTGAAAATATGGTCGATTCCTAGGCTATTAGTAAATTTATTGAATTCCCCGCTCGTGAATGGAGGCCCGTTATCCGTCACAATTTGTTTAGGAAGACCCCATCGGCTAAACAATTCCATAATTTTATCTATCACTCCCGTAGCCGCCGTACTTGACACATGAAACACTTCCAACCATTTTGACATGGCGTCCACTACGACCAGGTACGTCTTACCTAGAATAGGGCCCATAAAATCCAAATGTAACCTGGACCATGGACGGTTAGGCCAAGGCCACATCTGCGGCGTCTGCCGCGGTGGAGCGTCCGCCTGTGCCGCACATACCGCGCATCCCCGACACAAGCCTTCAATCGCTTCATCCATGCCTGGCCACCATACATAGCTACGCGCTAACGATTTGGACTTTACAATCCCCATGTGAGGCTCATGGATTAATCGAAGTACTCTCTCCCTGCATGCCTCAGGAACCACCAGCCTATGGCCCCACATAATACACCCTAACTCTTCATATAATTCCTTACTCCTATTAAAATAAGGACGCAAATTTATAACTTCGCATTCTATTGGCCATTCGTCCCTTACGTAACCCAATACTTTACCTAAAATCGGATCTCGGATAGTCTGTTTCTTTATCTCATTATAATCTAAAAGTAATTCTTGTTGAACGAAATGTAAATAAGTCTGTTCGGGCACCGTATGAGTCATTTGTTTACTCCCTACTACCGGTAGTCGTGACAACCCATCCGCTCCGTTCTCGTCGGTGCGAACGTACTCGATATCAAATGAATACGCAGATAGAATAATTGCCCAACGCTGCATCCTACTGGCTACCATCGTAGGTATTCCCGTATGGGGGCCTAAGATAGATACTAGTGGCTTGTGGTCCGTTCGTAAAAGAAAATGCCGACCGTACAAATACTGATGAAATTTGTTTACCGAAAATATAATAGCTAGCGCTTCGCGATGTATTTGAGAATAATTTTTCTCCGCGTCATTAAGTGTGCGTGACGCATACGCTATCGGTCGTTCAACCGTGCCATCGCCGCTCGGCTGCGAGAGGACGGCCCCCACCCCCCGCGCGCTCGCATCACACGTCACTATCAGTGGCCGGTTAGGATCATAGTGTGCTAGCACCTCCGCACTAGTTAATAACTGTTTAATCTCCCTGAAAGCACATTCACACTCTTTCGACCAACACCATTTCTTATCTCTTTTTAACAAATCATACAAGGGTACTAACTTCGAACTCATATTCCTTACAAATTTAGCGTAAAAGTTTATTAATCCTAAAAAGGACCGCAACTCCCCCACATTACCCGGTCTAGGAATTTTAGAGATGGCCTCGATCTTACTGGGATCAGTCCTAATACCGTCTTTACTCAAAATATAACCTAAGTATTTGACCTCGTTAACCAAAAATACACATTTATTACTCTTTAATTTTAGCCCATACTTATGTAACCTACTAAACACAGCTTCAACCGCCTGCAGGTGCTGATCCCTGGATTGCCCCCCTACAACTACGTCATCCAAAAACACCTCCACGTTAGGGATATTGCTTAATAAATTACACATAATACGTTGGAAAATTCCGGCACTTGATGCTAATCCATAAACTAACCTGTTATATTGGTACAAACCCCTGTGAGTGTTTATTACTGTGAATTTCTTTGTACTATCCAGCTCGATCTGGTTATAGGCCTGTGACAAGTCAATTTTTGAAAAATAAGACGAATTACCCAACCTTACAATTAAATCCTCAATCCTAGGTAAAGGGTAGCGATCTACAATTAGGGCTGGGTTTACGGTAGCTTTATAATCTGCACAAATCCTCAAGGACCCATCTGCTTTATTTACCGGTACCAAGGGTGAGGCCCAGTCGGAGCAGTCTACGGGCTCAATGACACCGTCGCGCAGCATCGCGTCAAGCTCGGCGTCGACGCGCTCGCGCAGTGCATACGGTAACGGTCTGGCGCGGTGGAACACCGGCGACGCTCCCTCGCGCACCCGCAGTGTTGCCTTGCCACCCGTGTACCGCCCCAACCCGCCACTGAACAGCTCCTTATATCTGAAACACAATTTCCTGAGTTCACTCTCTAACCCTAATTTTACATTTTCCTTAATATTATGAAAATTACAAAATTTCGGTATTTGTATTCCCAACTCGGCTAACCACTGTCTGCCTAACAAGGACGTGGTGCCCCCCTCAATCACAAATAATTCTAAGCGCTTGCTTACCCCCGCATAACCTACATTTGGTGTAATTATCCCTAGCGGTCTGAATGCCGATCCATCGTAAAATTTCAAACGCACTTTCGTAGGCTGTAACTGTATACATTTAAAATATTGATTATAAGTCTGCTGACTAATACACGATACAGCTGTCCCAGTATCTATCTCCATATTAATAATTGTACCCCCGATAGATACAGGTAAACTCACCGCCTTATAGTCGTTCAAACAGAGGTGATGAAAATCCTGCAGGTAACCGTCACGCTCCTCCGCATCCGTGCCTTCCGCCGCTTCCCCAAAGTACATGGAAGCCTTGATAGAAGAGCCAGGGCCCTTCGAACTGGCCGCGCCCTGTCTCGGGCATACCCGCCTCAAGTGGCCCGGTTTCCTACACCGGCTGCACACGTAACCACGAAACCTGCACACCTCGTAATTATGTCCGGTCGAACCACATCCGCTACAGTTCCCGTCCGCACTCTTAGTTTCGTTATTCCGCACTGGGGTTCCTCGCCTCACCGGGCGACTGCCGCGTGCTCCGCGGCCGCCCCGGCCTGCCACCGAACGCCACCGCTCGCTGTCCGCCGCTGTCAACGCATGTAGGCTGGCTCCGCCTTCCCCGCTCGTCGCACCCGGCGCGGGCGGCACCGCTGCCACCGACGTATCTACCGCCGCCGCATCGCGCTCCGCGGCTTCTAACGATGTCGCAAGTTTAACCGCGCTTGTAAAACTTATCGAGTCTTCCTCCGCGAACAATCTCTGCCGAATCACATCACTTTTTAGCCCGCACACAAACTGATCTCGTAGATTCTCGCTCAGATTCGCCCCCATTTTGCAATGACGCGTCAATTTCTTCAGCTCGGCTACATAACTGGCGATGTTTTCATCTGCTGCTTGACGCCTTTGCCTGAAGCGAAACCTCTCTGCCAAAGCTGACGGTACCGGCTGTAGATGGCTCTGCATCATGTCAACCGCGGCGGTGTAATCCAGCTCTGAAGGCTTCTTAGGACTGGATAAATTAACCAATAGCTCGTACGCGGCATCCCCCATCACGGCTATCAAAGTAGGTAGCTTAAGATCGTCCTTCACGGCGTTCGCCGTAAAATACATATTTAAACGGTCTATGTATGACGACCACACTCCTGTCGCCACGTCGAACTCCTTTACTTTTCCGATAGACATCTCGTAAATTTTAAACTACTCCACACGCGAATGCTCTTTTTATCCTCGTCGCCACTGTAATGTCCTAGAAGGTTCGGCAGAGCAAAGTGAAACAACCTCTCGTAGTAATGATTTATTCCGAACTAGCCCACAGATACGTACAACAAATAATAACCGCTACATCGCGAGTTACCCTCCTTAGCTTATCAGATAATAAGTAAGTACCCACATTACACCATCCATAAGTGGAATCAAATTGCACGCCGTTCGAATATCGAAATCCATTTTTGGCGATTTAATTATAGGAAACACACAAATTACAAATTTCCTTGTAAAGTTGTTTAAAATTTTCATAAGTAATCGCTTCAGATATAGTATCACTTTCTTTATTAGTTTTCGTAATTAAAAATAATTCACTACAACTATTAAAAATACATTTCGCTTCTTTTAACTTAATTTCAATAATCTTCCCTGTATACCTAGATTTACCTTTTTTTTATTAAATATTTTCTAATTTCCTTTAAGCTTTCATAACTTTCAATCAATGTTTCAATCATAATATAAAATAAAGAAATTTCATAATCCAATTACCATAACTTGATACCACTATACATAAGTGTCCAAGGACCTTGAAGCAGCGAAAGAATGCAACACGTTTTCATATTCGCGGCAGGGTATCAAATTGCATAAGACACTCATGCAATAGTGCATGGTTTTAGACTAATTAACGTAGAACATAATTAACTTATTGAATCTATTTTTATATATAACTAATAATTAAAGTTCTTGATCTCATATTTAGTTAGACACACATTTACACATTTGTTCGAATTTTTCACTAATTATTTTTATGATGACCACTAATTGTTAAACTTTAACTCACTGATTTATGTTGATGGTTCTGCATGCTGTCGTCCCCGCAGTGATGCGCGCACTCGCTGTATTGCCTGAAGGCCTATTTCCTCTTCAATCCATCCGCGATGGCATCTTCTATATATGCGTACTATCACGTAGCAGATAGCAATGGTAAAGATGAGCAGAATTACGCAGACGGCGATATTTATGTGTCCCACTTGACTGAGGTCTTTTAAATTTGCATCGTTGCTCCCGGCTGCGTTCTGGTTGAGAAATACCTCTTCTTTCTCTAACGACGCTCTGCACATGGTGACAGACTGGCTGTTTTCTGAAGTTCTATTTCCCAAAGGAGTAGGTACACCGACGCCTTGAACCGTCGGCTCTGGCTAGGGTCGCCATGAAGTGTTGGGATTAAGCAGCAGAGCCAAGTAAAGACATGTGTACTAGGTTACGACGTTTATTACTCTGTCTCATATCATACATAAAAATGGTGCACCACTACAAGTATCGCAACGTAGACAATTATATGAGAACTTTATAAAGGAGCTTACCTACTAAATAGTATAAGGGAACTTACATACTACACTTCACATAGTATCCGGGCCCACTGGCACTCATGTTACTAATAGTGTTTCGTGCAGTTTATCTCAATTCGAAGAAATTCAAAACCAGTTGGCTAAGTTCTGGGAAATCGAGGAAATCCCAGAACCTAACAAAACTGTATTTTCTACTGAAGAGGATTTGTGCGAAAAGCATTTTGTCCAGCATATGTCACGTAATAAAGACGGTAGATTTTCAGTAGGAATACCTATGAAGAAAGACGAGATCGAACTCGGTCAGTCTTTCGAACGTGCCAAACAAAGCTTCCTCTCATTAGAGAGGCGACTTCAAAAACAGCCGACTTTAAAGGCCATGTACATCGATTTTATGAAAGAGTATATATCGTTGGGACACATGTCCGTTAGTGACATAAATAATCTTTATAAAAACTCATACTTTATGCCGCACCACGGTGTATTGCGTGAACAAAGTACCACGACTAAGCAACGCGTCGTCTTTAATGCAAGCGCTCCTTCTTCATCCGGTCTTTCTTTAAATGATCTCCAAATGGTCGGACCGACGATACAAAGCGATTTATTTTCGATACTTTTACGTTTCCGGCAGCATCGTTACGTCGTAGCTGGCGACATCGAAAAGATGTACCGTCAGGTTCTTATTAATGAAGACCAGCGCCATCTGCAGCAAATTATTTGGCGTGACGATCCTTCTAAACCTCTTCAAACCTTCACTCTGAATACTACATACGGCACAGCTTCAGCCCCATTCTTGTCTGTTCGTTGTCTCAAGCAAATTGCGGACGAATGCGACAGTGAACTGGTGCGTACAATGCTAAGCGAGGACTGTTATGTTGACGATTGGATTTCAGGCTTAGATTCAGCGCAGGGTCTCATGAAGGCTCGCACTCTCATTACTAAAGAGCTCGCATCCGGTTGCTTTAATTTGAGAAAATTCCGATCTAACTTGCCTACTTGCAGCGATGGCTCAGTAGAAAAAGATCAAACCGTCGATTTAAGCGAGCATGAGCAGTCCAAGACGCTTGGCTTGAAATGGTCGCCTTCAGAGGATTTATTACTTTTCGATATTGTAGTGGTTCCAGTCAATGAAGTCACCAAAAGAGTAATTTTGTCAACCATTGCACAAGTCTTTGACCCATTAGGACTCCTTAGTGCCTTTATTATTGTTGGCAAAATTATTCTCCAAAGGCTATGGCTTCATAAATTAGATTGGGACAATACTTTACCCCAAGAGATCACTAAATCATGGCTCAAATTTATAAACGATCTGACTCATCTTAATAATTTAAAAATTCCCCGACAAGTTGTAGGCGTCAATCCCACTGACATACAGTTTCACGCGTTCAGTGACGCATCCAAGGATGCTTATGGTGGGTGTATATTCGTAAGATCTACCGACTCACGCGGTCTTGTTCTTGTGCGGCTCCTGTGTTCCAAAACACAAGTAGCACCTATTAAGCCCGTAACAATACCGCGCCTTGAGCTTTGCGGATGTTTAGTCGCATCAAAGCTTTTAGAAAAAGTCATGAGCACCACTCGTCTCACTGTTAATAAATGCGTCCTTTGGACAGACTCCTCTGTCGTGCTTAGTTGGCCCAAGACGCCACCAAATAAACTTAAGCCATTCGTAAGAAACCGAGTGGCTGAAATCCAGGATAAGACTAAAAGATTTTCATGGCGCCACGTTCCGACCACAAGTAATCCAGCCGATTTACTAAGCAGAGGCGTTAGTGCTGCACAAGCTAGTACATTAGACCTGTGGTGGAACGGTCCAAAATTCTTATTGGATGATGAGGATGCGTGGCCAAATAAAACATTCGATCAAGTTAGTCTAGAGTTGTCAGAAATAGCTTCAGGCGTTGTTGTGTCCCACAACTCAAATAATGAATTATTTCCATTTCCACGATTTTCTAATTTACTTAAACTTAAATATACGATGGGTTATATACTACGCTTTATCTTTAATTGCCAAAACAGCAATAATAAAGCTCGTGGTCCTCTCTCTCACTCTGAGAAACTCAACGCATACAATTCATTACTCAAATTAGCACAAAGGGAATCCATTGAAGAGTATAATACATTAAAAAAACAATAAACCATTATCATCCTAATGCAGAATTTTGCCATTAAGTCCATTCGTTGATGAAAATGGTCTCATTAGAGTAGGAGGTAGAATTAAAAACGGCAACTTCAATTTCGATAAAAAACATCCAGTCTTACTTACAGCTAAACATACTTTAACTAAACTTATATTTTACTATGAGCACCTTCGTTTGATGCACGCAGGACCACAACTGCTCTTATCTTCAATACGCGAGCAGTTGTGGCCGCTGGGTGGTCGAAATTTGTCTAAACAAATTGTATATAAATGTCAGCGGTGTTTTCGCCTAAATGCACAAACTTCAAGACCCATAATGGGCAACTTGCCTGAGCAGCGCCTCCAGTCGGGATACCCGTTTCAAAATACTGGCATGGATTATGCAGGTCCTTTATTGACTCTCAATCGAAGGGGCCGCGGTAGCAGGACAGAAAAGGTTTACGTAGCTATATTTGTCTGTTTTGCCACCAAATGTGTACACCTTGAACTCGTTAGCTCACTGTGTAAGGAATCTTTCTTATCAACGTTACGTCGCTTCATTGCTAGGCATTCAAAACCATTTACAATATTTTCCGACAATGGAACTCAGTTTGTTGGCGCACGTAACGAAATTTATAAGTTCCTTAAAGACAACAATGATTCAATAGTCAACGATATGTCTAACGACGGAGTAGACTTTAGGTTTATACCAGCTTATGCAACTCATATGGGTGGATTATGGGAGGCAGGTGAAAAATCATTAAAATCGCACTTACATCGCGTGCTAGGGAACGCACATTTAGTTTTTGAAGACCTTTACACTTTCTTGGTTCAAATAGAAGCCATTTTAAATTCGCGACCCTAACACCGTTATCGACTGACCCACATGACCTGACACCTTTAACTCCAGGACACTTTGGTGGGGCGACCGATGACCGCCTTGCCGACTCCATCATTTATTGACGCCAACCAGAATCGTCTTACACGTTATGAAAGACTGGAACAATTACGTCAGCATTTTTGGACTAGATGGCACAAAGAATACGTCGCTGAACTTCAACAATGCACAAAATGGCGATCAAGTAAAGGTCCACAACTAACCGAAGGAGCACTAGTTCTCATGAAAGAAGAAGCTCTTCCTCCCATGAAAGGGAGTCTTGGACGAGTCCTCAAGATTTATCCTGGGTCTGATGGTGTCAGCAGAGTTGCAGATCTCAAAACTAAAAAAGGAGTCATACGTCGTGCCTTCAACAGAATATGTCCCCTGCCTACTGATTACTAAAGGGTTGAAAGACCAAGCCTTTCAACGCCGGCGGGTATGTTAAGGACCACAGAGGGGCGCCCCCTTACCGCAGTATCGGAGATAAGCGGGCGTCGAGCCCGCTGATGAGATGGCGTTAGACACGGACCGCGAGCGCACACGTCATTCTTATTTTTTATTTCGATACTCAGTTTGTAATACAGTCATTAAAAAATCATCATTATATATCGGCATTATTTATTGGAGTCAACCTCACCAGGGCCAATATCCATAAATGGATTACATTTTGATCACTCCCGGATTACTATATGGCTGTGTCAATATATAACAAGCTTCCGGAACAATTTAGGAAATTAAGTTACTTAGAATTTAATAAAAAACTATACAATTGGCTATGTGACAGATGTTTTTATTCAATGGACGACTACCTTAAACTTAAATTTAATAATATCTGGGGACAATTTGACATTTTGTGTGAATTGATTAATAAAATTGTAATTGAAATTATTTTGGTGTGACATTAAGGATTTATTATTGATATTATTAATTTTTGTTGACTTTAATTATTAATCATTTTTATATATTTTAATTGTATAACATTTTAAGATAGTTCTTACATATTATTATTGTAAATATATATATGATATTATGCGCTAAATAAATTTGCATGCTTAATAATTTACATAATTTTGCACAACATATGTATGTTGAATATAGTGAAACTAAACTACAATGTCACCAACTACTTTGTACCTATATTCTGGCAAATAAATATTTCATTCATTCATTCATACTATTCACCCCGTTCGACGGTAACCTTGTAATATTACAAAAAGTTTATAAATGTAAAAAGGTAATCCTGCGAAACAAGTTTGGTAGATACCTACAATTGAATAAATTAGTTTATTTGTAAGAATATATGTTATAGTAACAGCTTACACCGAACAGCTGCTACACACCAATAAATAAATAAATATCCTGGGATAGCTAACACACTGCCATCTGAACCCAAACCAAACAGAGTCTGTGCTACGGCAACCAGACAACTGTGAAAAAGATGTACCTATATATTTCTACATACATATAATACACTAATAAATACACTTATATAATTTAATGACAATATATTACGGTTTTAGCATAACAGCTTAATGCTCGACATCCCAAGGTAATACCTACCAGAGAACGGGCGGGTGTCTCTCTTTACTATGTCAATCATACTGATTTGCGATTATGGCATTGCCCCAACTATGAGGAAAGGTTTTGTTCAGCAGTGGCTGTGATTCAGCTGGGAAGATGATGATAGCATCTTGGCATTTTTTATTTGCGATATTTTGCCTACCTCTTCGGTTTAGCAAATAAGCAGTACCTAGTCAGATGTTCAACCAAACATCCTGAGGTACTGTGTTTAGCTAACGTGTTATTGTTCTGCAAGATAGATTGTCAGTACTGGATTGCTTGCTTACTTTGCTTTACATTAAACTGTTAAGAGAACATATAAAGTTCTCTTAACCGTTGAATGTAAAGCAAAGTAAAAATGATCCGGTGGTAGCATTTAAGCGCGACCGTCGTTTTAAAAACAAGGTCCGTTATAATAATAATACTGAATTCATACCTTAATATAGACAGAACCATTCAGACAATATGTAGTAAAATATAAATTTCAATACATAATATTAAAGACTTGAACCAAACATAATCTCCTTGACAATAAGTTAATACAAGCTAGCTAAATGTCACTACCATTATAAAAGAAATTGTATAAATGTTTTAACATTCCGTGTACCTAAATATCTGTAATAAGTAACTAGAAATAATAACTGTATTACTACAAACATGTTCTGTAGCACTAGCACGAGTTACCTCCGTATGAAACGGAAACTTGATTTCGAGCTCACCAAACTCGATGTAGTACGCTCGATCATACCTACAGTTTCCTTCACAATCGGTACCATAAGTTCATATATCGAGTTATAGTTTATACTATCATAGTTTTCTGTCAGATACGAGTCAGATTCGACGATCGTATAGATTCAATGTTTCCAAGTTAAGATCAAATTGACAGAGAAGGGTAAATAAATTGAAGATAAGTTCAAATAAAAAATGTTCAGTGTTATATTTTCATCACATAGTCGTCTTTGTTCATGTTATTCAAAGAATTCAAACAAAAAAAATCCAGAAGAAAGCTTAATAGTTCCTAGATATCATTCAAAACAGGTAAGTTTTATTTATTTCAAAATATTTTAGGGTAAGAAATAATTAGAAACGAGAACACTTCCGCTGTTTTGGTATAATACTGTTTTTATTTTTAGGTTACAGAAAATAATATTTCAATGAAATGTTTATTATTGAGGAAATCAAAAAGTAAATTCCATTGTGGTGACTCAGTTTTTTATATAGTTTAATAATAATCTATGTGAATTACAAAATGTACCGTGAAAGTGCCAAGGGTTACCTTATAATCTCTCTTTATGATGAATATCGAATAAATAACAAAGTGACGATAGTTAATTGACTGCAATATAATCAATATTTCTAACGCTCTGTAAGTATGATTTGTTATATTCTAAAAATATGATTGATACCTATCAATTAAAATTTTATTAAGAAAAGTTCTATTAAATCTAAACTATTATTATGATAAATACCTTTAAACCGGAAATATTTGTTTTTTAATTTTCTCGAGGTCTTAAACGTATCCACAAGATTAGTGTGTTAGTGCATCGTAACTATTGCACGTTGCAGTAACTTGTACTATACTGACTGTCTTTATAATATCTCATTGTAATCTTTCAACAATCAAAACTACTTAAAATATGCAGCTATGAATATTTACTCTGCTACTATAAATATTTCTCTCCAGGAATACTCAAATAACATTTTGATCAGACAAGACTTCACATTCCACAACATTGGAATATGAAGGACTGAGAGTATGAAGTAGTTTGTTGATAGGTGGTTTTGCTGCCTGACTCCATGGTTTATCCATTAGTCACCTTTTACATAATGTTGTGATGTTATAAGGTAGTTCTCTTATTCATTATAGACCGGAAACAACATGGCTCAGAAGTCAACTACATCATCCATTTAAATATAATAATTGTAATTCAACGTTATTGACATATTTTACTGTTTCAGGATACTTCCACATACACTGAACTTACAAAATAAACAAAAGCTTGGTGATACTTTAAATGCATGCACCCTAATAAAATGATGTTATGAAATACTCAAGATTCACTAGTGTTAACAAATAATTAACTGTGAGAATTTGAAAATAAATGATGATGCCTATGATGTTTGTTTCATTTCTAATAAAATTATATCAACCTTAGTGTTTAATTTTATAAATCAGGTTTTATTTATTATATGAACCATAACTTTAGATAAACATGACAGGTGATTCCTTTGAGTATAGACAAATGCTCGAAGGGTTAATCAGAAGCATAATACTATACAGTGAAACGATAAAAGTAACAAGTAGTTGTGTATGGGTTCTCTGGTGGAATGGCATTGTTCAGTTCAGCAACTAGCCAGAAAAGGTGAGAGTGAGCCGACTAGGAATATCCTATTTCTATTGACTCCCAGTCTCCTAGACTCACAAAGGCTAGGTGTTGTATTAATTAAAGTATTAAATAAAACATACATTTATTTTCTGTATTTAATACAGACTTAACATCTGTTAGACATGCTATCTTTTAATTAGTAGTAGGTAGTAATTTGATTAAATAATATTCAAAAATTGATATTACATACTACTTATTAAGAGCTTATTTTATAAATCTTTTTGTGTCTATGCCAGAGTTACTATGCTGTTACTCTATTACAGTAAAATGGCTAATGAGCTGACATATGGAGTTAGCATATAGCCAGAAATTTTATGTACGATATGAAAAACTATTATAAATAGAAATGTTTGTCTGTGAGTGGGTTAGTAATGTTTGTTATGCCGTCTCACTAAAGTAGAATAAGAATTTGGATGAAGTTTGGTATTGAGCAAACTTGATACCAAAGTTAGGCTTCAAGGGCGAGATAGCTGTGAAACCCAATCATAAGGTACATTGGTCGGTAAATAAAATAAATACTGAAGATTCACTTGTATTAACAAATAATGAACTGTGAGAATATGAAAATAAATGATGCTGCCTATGAGTCTCGCTTGTGTAGCGTTTCGGTGCGGACGCGTTTTACGTAATCCGTGTTGATTAGCGCGGCGCGAGCTGTCGCTCGTAATTACTCGCCATGAGTACTGTACTTGTGGCAAATGAGCTGCTGGCTTTCTTGCAGCAGAAGCTGGATGTGATGGACGAGGTGTCCGCTATCCAGATCTGCGCAACGAACTTCAGCGAGGACGACATAGCTGCCGCCAAGCTGATGCTGCACGACGTGCTGAACAAGCGCGATCAGTTGGTGTCCCGCCGGCGTGACGGGACTAAGAAGAGCTTGGAAGACATCATCAAGCTGTTCAAGGAGACCGACCCGGACGACGTGCCGACGTTTGTGGCGAAGGAGCTTCACAAGCTTCCCCCAGTCACTTTCGACCACGTCGATGTCACGAGCCTTTTGAAGGACATTGTCTTTTTGAAGGCCAGACTCGTGGATGTGCAGGTGAAATTAGACACATCCCAGAACACCGTCGCCGATTTGCGCAAGGAAGTTGACGAGTTGCGCAAGACCGTGGCGGTAACTAGGTCACCAGTCGATGCGTCAAACGTAAACACGCGTCGCGGAGCTGCGCTCGACATGTCGTCATCGAGTTCCGCGTCAGCAGTTTCGTCGCCAGCGCACCCACCGATTGCTGAGCCTGCGAAGTGCCCCTCCCGCGCGCCCCGCAGCTCTGTGCCTGTTGCCGCGGCTCCTCCACGCACCGCCGCTCGAGCCCCTCGCCCCGCCCCGCTGCCAGTACTTGCAGCCACAGCAAAACCATTCCAAAAGGATTTTGCTACTGTCACTGCGAGCGTCCCTAGCGCTGCCAGTTTGAAGCCTGGGCCATATAAGGCAACGAAGAAGGCTGATGATGATGATGGGTTCGTGACGGTGCAAAGGAGGAAGCGCCGAATGCGAACCAACAAGAACCGCTGCGGTAACGCTCCTATGGAGCCCAACACGAGTCTGCGTGCCGCCAAGCCGAATACACCGGTGTATATCTCCCGCCTGCACTACACCACGAAGGCGGAGGACATCGTGGAGTACGTGCGCCAGAAGATCAAGTACACGCCGAGGGTGCAGTTACTGGAGTCGAGCCGGAACGTCAACTTTAAGGCGTTCGTGGTGCGAGTACCGAATTGTTTTCTGCCCCGCGTCATGGATGAGGACTTTTGGCCGCAGGACGTGGTGTTCCGTCGCTTCCGCGGACAAGTGCCACAGGACAGCACAAAGACAATAAGTGCAAAGTGAAGTGTTACTAACATAGTTTTTAAGCCCTATATACTAACACTTTTTGTATATATTTTATATATGTTAGTCTGTAAGGTATATATCTATGGGCCATTAGAAGCCTGAGAATAAATGATTATTATTATGATGTTTGTTTTATTTCTAATAATATTATATTATATCAACCTTAGTATTTTATTTTATAAATTAGGTATTATTATATGAACCATAACTTTAAATAAACATAACAGGTTAATTCTTTGAGCATAGACAAATGCTCTAAGGGTTAATCAGAAGCATAATACTTTACCTGATAACGGTATCCTGATAACGGTGGTTGGGGGGAGAAACCACTACTGCGATTTACAGCTAAGCAAGTAAAAGCTGTCATTAACAATATGAGCAGAGGTAAATCTCCGGGTTATGACGGGCTTAGTGTGGAGCATTTAAAGCATGCAGGTACCCACCTGCCGAGGGTTCTGGCCATGTTCTTTACGATGTGTCTAAGTCACTCATACTTACCATTAAATTTAATGCAGACTATCGTAGTTCCAATCTTGAAGAACAGGAAAGGAGATATTGCGGATAAGGGCAACTACCGACCAATTTCTCTTGCAACGATTATAGCTAAGGTGCTGGACGGTATGCTTGATTCATGTCTAAAAGAACACCTTGACATACATGATGCACAGTTCGGGTTTCGACCAGGACTTTCAACCGAGAGTGCAATTTTAAGTCTCAAGCATACAGTCCAGTACTACACTGGCCGTAAGACGCCGGTGTACGCCTGCTTCCTTGACCACTCTAAAGCCTTCGAACTTGTCTCTTACGATGTGCTTTGGAGGAAACTGGGAGGCATGGGTGTGCCGGTGGAGGTCCTTCGGATGCTCCAGTACTGGTATGGCAATCAGACGAACCGAGTGAAGTGGGCAAATGCACTCTCTGATGCATATGGGCTGGAGTGCGGGGTGAGACAAGGGGGCTTGACGTCTCCCAGGCTCTTCAGCCTATATGTCAATGACCTCATTGTCGGGTTCAGCAGTATGCGTGTCGGATGCAAGGTAAATGGTGTTAGTATTAACAACATTAACTACGCAGATGACATGGTACTGTTGGGGCCTACGGCGGGATCAATCAGAGAAATGTTGAAGGTCTGTGAGGCCTATGCTACTAAGCATGGGTTAATTTATAATGTGAAAAAATGTGAATACATGGTCTTTAAGGCTGACGGTAAATGTTTGGAAAACTCGCCTGAAATAACTTTATACGGGTTACCAATAAGCAGGGTCAACAAATTTAAATATCTGGGACATTTTCTTGTCGACAGCCTTAAGGACGATGTAGACATCGAGAGAGAGCGTAGGGCACTAGCGGTCAGGGGTAACATGCTGGCTCGTAGATTTTCACAGTGTACAAAACAAGTTAAAATTACTCTGTTTAAATCGTACTGTCAGAGTTTCTACACTGGCAATCTATGGGTCAATCATACCAAAAGATCGCTAGATGTCCTGCGTATACAGTACAACAATGTTTTCAGAATGCTTTTGAAACTGCCACGGTTTTGTAGTGCCTCAGAGATGTTTGCGACGGCTCGGACGGACGATTTCCACGCTGTCATCCGCAAAAAAACCGCATCCATCCTAAGGAGAATAAGAGACAGTGACAACAGCATTTTGAGAACGGTTGCTGAAAATTACAGCTCACCTATTGTTGGACAGTTTGTGCAGAGGGTAATAAAGTAAGGGTGCATTATTGCGTTCTGCACAGACAGAGTACCTACCTTAATTTGTAATACCTCCTCACCAATTTTCCTTACGAACATTAGTTCATAAGTCACTTTATTAACAAAATATGGATCTGTATTGTTGTCCGAAATAAAAGTCATTTATTATTATTTACAGTAAAACCATAAAAGTAACAACTAGTTGTCTGGGTTCTCTGGTCAAATGGCATTGTTCAGTTCAGCAACCAGCCAGAAAAGGTGAGAGTGAGCCGCTTCAAGGAATATCCATTTCTATTAACTCCCAGACTCACAAAGGTTAGGTGTTGTATTAATTAAAACATATACATATATTTTTTCTAAATTTAATAAAGACTTAACATCTCTTTGGCATGATATCTTTTTATTAGTAGTAGTAGGTACATAATTTGCTTAAATAATATTTAAAAATTGATATTACATACTACTTATTAGCATACCCAGAGCTTATTTTATAAAACTTTTCTTATGTTTGTGTATGTGCCAGAGTTAATTTGTTGTTAATCTATTACACTTAAATGGCTAATCAACTTTGATATGGAGTTAGCATATAGCCCGAAATTTAATGTAGGATATAAAAAACTATTATAAACAGAAATGTTTGCCTGTGAGTGGGATAGTAATGTTTGTTATGCAGTCACACTAAAGTTGAATAAGAATTTGGATGAAGTTTGGTATTGAGCAACTTGGTACCAAAGTTATACTTCAAGGGCTTATGAGATAGTTGTTGAAACTCAATCATAAGGTACTTTGGTCGGTATAATATGTCAATAAGTAAAAGAAGCAGCTAAACATGCATATAAATGATGTGGATTTGTTCCAAATAATTTTGACAAGTACAGGGAACATTGTTGTTTATTAGAACTTAGATCTAGCTCTTGATTCTTGTCTAAATTATGAGTTTGATATTATAACATTGGTGAAAAGTGTATGTCTATTTGTTTTTATTTATTTAGGTTGAAGATTAACATATTTCCAATGGCCGATTACTGCTTCTTCATTTATTGAAGGCTTCTCAATTTATTAAATTTATGTTGATATTACATCTGCATGTTCTGTTCTGGATCATTCTCTGATCTTTTAATTGATTAATGGTAACCTTAAACAGAAAGAAAACACGTTATGATCTGCCACTATAGATTTCGACTTTCTTTGGCCTATTTTAAAATGATATTAAGTACTTATTAATTTAACAAAGATAGCACCTAAATAACATGCTAACACTTATATTATTTAGAGTACAAGTAAACTCTGCTTGCGTTCTATCATCGTATCAATAGTTATATTATAATTACAGATTTATTTAGATAGATTTTAGATAAGAGTCGTAAAATCGTCGCAAACAAACTTTTCAATTTATTACTTATGTGCGTTTTAGTTATAATCTCTCCATTTCTTAGTACCACACAGTATCTTCAATACAATATTACGCAAAATTAAGTCTTTACAATTAAATAATTCAAGATTTTCACGACAACAAATTTGCTCTCACTGTAAAATTCTTGGTGAGTGAAAATACTTAGAAGATTATAGTTTCAAGTCCAACTAACTGTCAAATGTGCTACTCGTGGTGCCAAAATTGCATGTCAGACTCGAAAACCATCAAACCGCCAGTTTCTCTATTCGATCCGTTCCATTAAAGAAACTCGTGGTGCGAGGTTTAGTTCTTAGTAGTTTCCGCGAGAGGCGCTGGTGCTCAATGTATGGGACGAAACTGTACGTGTGATCGAGTAAGTAAACTGCAGGATCTCGTGCTAGAGGCACTGACTATTTACAAGCGCTTTTTTAAAGTCTACGTGAATAAAAACCTTTTTTATTTTATTTAAAGATCTCGACAATTACCGGTCTTGCCCTATCCGTATCCACATGAATGATGCATTAAAATAAATTTTGTTTAAATAAAAAAAAAACATTTAATAGCGCACTTCTTCTTAACGAGTCGATGGCAATCTAAATTGTGTCCGCCCAGAACTTGGACACGAGAATCGCATTATGAGTAGCTTCCATCAGTTCTTTAAGCGTGCAGTTGTAAGGGCACGCGCGACATGATAATCGGTGTCCCATCGTCTGTGGGACTTCACCACATGTACAGACGCCAGCACATCCAGCTACCCCAATCTGTCAAATCTTTTTTTATAGATTTTCAACTTTATAATATAAGCATAAGGTTCACTTTCAATTGGGGAAATTTGACAGGTTGGGGTAGCTTGATGTGCTGGCGTCTGTACATTGCAGGCTGCACTTCACTACGATGGAAATCCCAAATTCATGTTTAATAGCACTGAAAAAATAAAAATACAGTCATTGAACAAAAACCATTTAAATGAAAATGAAACTGCGAGGCTGTTAAGGCGTGTGTACAACGCTCAATTGAGTGGAAAAATTGACAAATTGTTTTTATATTAATTAATTGACAACTCTTATAATTGTTTAGAAAAAACAGAACTAACCTCATATTTCTATATGACAATATATTTAAAAAATAATTACATGGGACCACACTAAAATATCAGATGAAAAAAATAATTATCTAATTCAGTTCAAAAACAAAGGAGACGTAGACAATAAAAAAAAAATAGTTTGATAAATAAATGTTATTATTCATTGAAGGATTACTTAGACGACAATTCTATAATTACTGCCTCAAAAAATTGTATTGAATTGATTGTTCGTCTTTACTAACTACCACCCTGCGGCGTCCACTGAATGTAGTGAGATTTTTTATGTTTTCAATGCGTATGTAGGATATTTTAATCAGTATCATATCAGTAGTCGACGTCAAATTTCATTTAAACGTTAAATGGTGATATTCAAATTAAATATTTCTCGCTGAATTTGTGCGTCCGTTCACTCTTAAATCTTTCTTGCACACTGAATACCTGCGTATACCTACTAAACACTCCATGAACATTCCCGCCTCCATCCGAATGTATGTTTAAATCAATTCCGTATAATGCTCTGCATATATCATAATGATTATAATAACTAAATTACATCCATCTACTATTGAATTCAGATTGGTTCCGAATAACTGAATTAGTGCGACCGTTCACTCTTAAATCTTTCTTGCACACTGAATATCTCCGTATACATTCAAAACACTGCATGCACATTCCCGCCTCCATCCAACCATATGTTTAAATCAATTCCGTATAATGTTCTGCATATATCATAATGATTATAATAACTAAATTACATCCATCCTGTGCCTCTAAGCTTACCTGTTTATACATACTTACCTGTCCAACTCCGAACTTACCTGTTCACACCAGCCTGTGCCTTTTGAGCTTACCAGGACGAGTGAGGTAAGTTTGTATGTAGGTACAAACAGGTAAGCTCAGAGGCTCAGGCTGATGTGGACAGGTAAGTCCGGAGTTGGACAGTCCGGAGTTTGTATCAACATGTAAGCTCAGAGGTACAGGCTGGTGTGAACAGGTAAGTTCGGAGTTGGACAGGTAAGTATGTATGTATGTATTACAAAGTCGAAACGTCTCTTCAAGAAAAAAAAAATTGAGGGCTGGAAGAAATTTTGTTTCTCCCTCTCTCCATCTTCCCCGTCTTCCCTTATGTGGAAAAAATTTAAAAGATTTTGACGTGGCTGCGTTCCCTGCAATCCATCAATAATTCCTCAGGAGACAGCTAAATCCTTCCTTAACAAATTGGCCCCGTCTTATGTACCTCTGTATGGAGAATGTCCTTCTTTGGGTATAAGTCCTCCCTCCTATGATCCTCTAGATAATCCTTTTTCCCTACCTGAGCTGGAGGCTGTATTACATAATGTACAGGATTCAGCTCCAGGATTCGATGGTTTTCCCTACTATTTTGATAAAATGATGGGTCCTTTTGGTCAGCAATATCTTTTAGATATAATAAACTTATGTTTCTCTCAGGGATGCGTCCCTAACAACTGGAAGACACAATTAATCATTCCAATAATAAAACCTGGGAAATCACAAAATAACCCAAATCACTATCGTCCTATAGCTCTTTCTCCTGTTGTATGTAAAATATTTGAGCACCTAATTAAAAACAGGTTGAAATGGTTCGTGGAAAATAGAGGTATTTTTGCGGAATCCCAGTTTGGTTTTCGTAAAGGATTTAGCACAATGGACAGCCTCGCTAGCTTTGTGACCGATGCACTGCCTTTAGTAAGAATAAATCTGTTCTTGCAGTTTTCTTGGACATTTCAGCTGCTTATGACAGTGTTCTTCTTTCAATACTCAGGACTAAGTTAAGTCAGCTGAGTATCCCAGTAAGGATGATTCATTGTATCTGCAATCTGCTATCAGGTCGCCTGATCAGCCTACACATTCCTGGGGAAAGGTATGGTCCCAGGTCAGCGTGGCGTGGATTACCGCAAGGCTCTGTCTTGAGTCCTTTATTGTACAATATTTATACATGTGACTTACATAGGTCTCTCAACATCAATTGCCAAATTTTGCAATATGCTGATGATCTTTGTTTGTATGTTACTGATTCGTCCATTGAAGCTGCTAAAAAATCCATGCAGGTTTCTCTAGATTATTTAAACAACTGGCTTTTCTCCCATGGTCTCCATTTATCTCCCAAAAATGCTCATCAGTCATATTTACCCGTAAAAGAGTGATCCCACATGTTCACCTAGAAATTGAGGGATCTCCTATCAGAGTTGAGGATAGAGTAAAGTTTCTGGGTGTTACTTTAGACTCTAAATTATCTGGCGTTTCCCATCTTAATTATATTACTAACAAATGTGAAAAGAATGTAAATATGTTACGTGCACTTGCATTTGTTTGGTGGGGTGCTCACCCTTTCACTCTGAAACTTATCTACAATGCCACAATAAGAAGCTTACTGGATTATGGCACTTTCTTACTTGAGCCCTGCAGTAAAATCGCGTTGGCTAAATTAGAGTCCATTCAGTCTAAGTCACTCCGTATTGTTCTGGGTTGCATGAAATCCACGCCCATCAATGCTTTGCAGGTGGAGAGTGGAGACGCTCCCCTTGTTATTCGTAGACAATATCTTGCTGACAAATGTTTTTAAGGCATATTTTCTCAAAAATCACAATATATTGTCAAAACTGTCTGAATTAGTTAGTTTATATGATCAGAGTGAGTATTGGAAGCACAAAGCAAGCCCTCTAATTCTAAATTCATTTAAAAAGATTAGTATGGTAGAGATGAAATCCTCTATTTACCAGTGCACTAAATTCCCATTGTATGACTTCCCATATGAAATTCTAAATTTTAATCCAAATTTTATTCCTCACATTGGCATAGATAAACAAACTATTCATGCCAATGATGTTTTCTCTTCTATTGTTTATGATAAATGGAGAGACTATCATAATTTTTTTACAGATGCTTCAAAGTTATCTGATGATAGTGAAACAGGTGTTAGTGTATATTATTTAAATTCTCAATTTTTTTTACAGTTTCAGTGTCCCCCAGAGGCTTCTGTTTTTACTGGGGAGTGCATAGGTATCCTTGAGGCATGTGTGTTTATCCTATCTCATAATACTATATCCAAAGCTGTTATTTTCTCAGACTCCAATAGTGCCTTGGCTGCTATTGTCAAAAATCCTTTTAAAGATTCCCTTCGCTCTCCTATTATACTGGAAATTAAAAAGTGTCTTCATTCTTGCTCTATAAAGAATGTAGAGGTCATATTAGTATGGATCGCTGGGCATTCAGGTATAAGAGGTAATGAGTGCGCAGATGCATATGCTAAGGCTGCTATTACCAGCAATTTGGCTGATCCTAAATATTTTTCGGTGCAGGTGTATGATCTACTTCACCTTCCCAAAACTGATATGCATAAGTCCTGGCAATGCTCTTGGATCGAATCAAGTAAGACCAAGGGCCATTGGTATGCCTCTATTCAAGCAGAAATACCCTCTAAACCATGGTTCTACAAATACAAAAAAGTTCCTAAACTTGTAACTTCAGTTATTTGCAGAATCCGTCTTGGCCATTGTTGTACCCCTGTCTTCCTTCATAAAATTAGGATTCGTGACAATTCCTTGTGTGAATGTGGATTAGATGATGGATCCCTAGATCATATTTTTCTTAAATGTCACTTAAATAAACCTTTCTCATTTGCGAATATTTCTTCTTTAAACGTTCACCATCCTCTGAATGTACGTCACCTTCTTTCATTATTTCTTAATCCCTTAATGATAAATGCTTTTATTAAATTTATATCGATTAACATGATAAAATTATGATATTTATGATTATTGTCTTTGTTGATACGTAATTTATGTATTTCTATTCACTAACTCATATTTGTGTTTGTCTTTTGTTACAGGCTCTAAACTCGTGCCACAAAAATAAAGTATTAATTAATTAGCCTTTGTAGTTTCCCATAAGCAGTCAACAAACACGTGACACTGGCAGAAATTGCTGAAAACATCGGCAGATTGCCATAACACAAAAAAAAACTTGACTTAAACTTATGTTATTAGGTGGCTTGAAAGATACATTAGACAAGGAATTATTAACATCGAGTGGTATTCCTTGATTTGGTACGAATTCATCTGCTTTATAAGGTTGAAGAAGTTATGGTTTGCCAATTTAAGAATGCTCCTTGCACTTCTTTTCATTGTGATTCATACCTATATTATTATAATCACTAACTATAATAATAGACCAAATAAATAACCACTACAATACAATAATTCACTTTGGTGACAAGCTTGCATCACGGCCGGCACATGTCTTTTTGTTAAAAACTTCGGCACGCGAGCGCGCTGAAGCCCGCCGCCCCGCGCCCCGTTCCATGCGTCCCTCGTGAACCCCGAATAGGCCTCTCAGACACCGTACCTAGTGCCGGTTTAAGGATATTTATGAGACGCAAGATAGTTGTCACGAAAACATGATAAAAACTTGACAAATTAAGTACGATATTCAATGGACACGATAAGATCGGTGAACTGAACTTAAAGTATACGTGGTAAATTATACGCTGAACACTAGCGCCCTCCAAATTTCAGTCTGACGATGGCGGAACTATATTATACGCTAAAAGGCATTCTAGTGATGGAATTACGTCCATGCCAATTTTTCGCCCCTGGATTCTAATGATCATAAGGGACCCTTGGGCTAAAAATGAGGGCCGGTCAATCTTGCGTCCGTATACCGGACGCACAAAGTCAGTCGGACGCAGCATCATCGGTAAATAACGCCATGTAGGACGCAACATGTCCTTCAAGATGTATATATATATATCACTTTTAGTCGTTTTGAAATAAAGTTGTTTTGTACTGTTTTATAATATTGATCATGTAAAAAAATTGATGATGTTTAAGAATGTGAAACCAACAAAGTCATTATGATGTAATTGTTATAAATTAGCATACGCATCAATTGTTTGGGTTCAATAACATTGTATGTAACCCAAGTACGCGCTCTTTGCCTTTTTGCATCCATTGTTAGAATAATCATATCACGCATATTATAATTATATTAAGTAAGTGACTATTTTTTAGAATATATTAATACTAGCACTTCTTTGCCTGAAAAACAGGATTACCTAGTTCAGGCACACCTGTAACGTTTGTAGCAAATTAAGAAAATTGTATTTGTTGTTTTATTTTATGTTTTAGCTGTTAAGAATTTTATCTGAAATAAATTATTATTATTATTATTATTATTATTATTTATTCCAAATGGAATTACGTCCATGCCAATGTTTCGAATAGTCAGTCGGACGCAGCATCATCGGTAAATAACGCCATGTAGGACGCAACATGTCCTTCAAGATGTATATATATATATATATATATATATACATTTCTGACTGTATTTTTATTTTTTAAGTGCTATTAAACATGAATTTGGGATTTCCATCGTAGTGAAGTGCAGCCTGCAATGTACAGACGCCAGCACATCAAGCTACCCCAACCTGTCAAATTTCCCCAATTGAAAGTGAACCTTATGCTTATATTATAAAGTTGAAAATCTATAAAAAAAGATTTGACAGATTGGGGTAGCTGGATGTGCTGGCGTCTGTACATGTGGTGAAGTCCCACAGACGATGGGACACCGATTATCATGTCGCGCGTGCCCTTACAACTGCACGCTTAAAGAACTGATGGAAGCTACTCATAATGCGATTCTCGTGTCCAAGTTCTGGGCGGACACAATTTAGATTGCCATCGACTCGTTAAGAAGAAGTGCGCTATTAAATGTTTTTTTTTTTATTTAAACAAAATTTATTTTAATGCATCATTCATGTGGATACGGATAGGGCAAGACCGGTAATTGTCGAGATCTTTAAATAAAATAAAAAAGGTTTTTATTCACGTAGACTTTAAAAAAGCGCTTGTAAATAGTCAGTGCCTCTAGCACGAGATCCTGCAGTTTACTTACTCGATCACACGTACAGTTTCGTCCCATACATTGAGCACCAGCGCCTCTCGCGGAAACTACTAAGAACTAAACCTCGCACCACGAGTTTCTTTAATGGAACGGATCGAATAGAGAAACTGGCGGTTTGATGGTTTTCGAGTCTGACATGCAATTTTGGCACCACGAGTAGCACATTTGACAGTTAGTTGGACGTGAACGTAAACGGAAACTATAATCTTCTAAGTATTTTCACTCACCAAGAATTTTACAGTGAGAGCAAATTTGTTGTCGTGAAAATCTTGAATTATTTAATTGTAAAGACTTAATTTTGCGTAATATTGTATTGAAGATACTGTGTGGTACTAAGAAATGGAGAGATTATAACTAAAACGCACATAAGTAATAAATTGAAAAGTTTGTTTGCGACGATTTTACGACTCTTATCTAAAATCTATCTAAATAAATCTGTAATTATAATATAACTATTGATACGATGATGACTATTTTTTAGAATATATTAATACTAGCACTTCTTTGCCTGAAAAACAGGATTACCTAGTTCAGGCACACCTGTAAGGTTTGTAGCAAATTAAGAAAATTGTATTTGTTGTTTTATTTTATGTTTTAGCTGTTAAGAATTTTATCTGAAATAAATTATTATTATTATTATTATTTATTCCAAATGGAATTACGTCCATGCCAATGTTTCGAATAGTCAGTCGGACGCAGCATCATCGGTAAATAACGCCATGTAGGACGCAACATGTCCTTCAAGATGTATATATATATATATATATATATATATATATATATATATATATATATATATATATATATATATATATATATATATATATATTTATATATATTCAAAATTCAAAAGTCGTTTATTCCGTTAAAATATTACATTTGTGTGGAATCGTCAATTTTTTTACCCTACCGTGCAGTGCATGACGTGGCAGCTACTGAGAAACACTGCCAGAAAACTCAGTAGGAATCCTTTTTTAAAATATATATTTCTTAAATAAATTTACATTGTATTTAAATGTGTTAATTTAGAGCGACTCAATCCCAAGCTGTTTTGTCACTTAAATAATCAGAAGTTTTGTAATAAGCCCTGCTACACAATTTGGCTTTTATAATTCTTTTAAACTTATTCATAGACATTTCTCGGATATCACTGGGAAGTTTGTTATAGAATCTTATACATTGCCCCATAAAAGAGTTACTTACTTTGTGGAGACGGGTGGTATGTAACACAAAGTTATGCTTATATCGAGTATTTATATTATGAGTATCACTCCTTTTACAGAAGGAGTCTTTATATTTATGCATATAAATTAGATTCTCATATATATACTGACATGCTACAGTCAGAATGTTAATCTCTTTAAACTTCTCTCTCAAAGATTCTCGCGGACCAAGTTTATATATTGCTCTTACAGCTCTTTTTTGCAATACAAATATGGTGTTAATGTCCGCAGCGCTACCCCAGAGAAGAATTCCATAGGACATTATACTATGAAAATAACTGAAATAAACCATTCTAGCTGTATCCACATCAGTAAGCCGTCTTATAGTTTTAACAGCATATGCAGCAGAACTTAATTTGCCTGATAGTTTTTCTATTTGTGGGCCCCATTGTAGTTTTGAATCTATTGTGATACCCAAAAACACAGTTGACTCAACAGGGGTCAATCCAGCTCCATTAAGCTGTACATTGGTAGCCACCTGTTTCACATTAGGTGTAGAGAATTTTATGACTTTAGTTTTCTTGTCATTTAGCAAAAGATTATTAGCATTAAACCAATGAACAACTTTAGAGATTGCGTCATTTACTTCGTCAAAATTGCGTAATTGTCGATTTATTTTAAACGTCAATGAAGTATCATCCGCAAACAAAACAATCTCATGTTTATCCCTTACATAGTAGGGTAAGTCATTTATATAGATTAAAAATAAGAATGGGCCGAGAATCGATCCCTGTGGAACGCCCATTACCACTGGGGATCCCGCAGATTTTTTACCATTTATATCGACCTTCTGAATTCTATTGCCCAAGTAAGAAGTCAAAAGTTCGAGAGCCTTGTTCCTGATACCGTAGTGGTGTAGTTTCCTGACAAGAGTGTCATGATGAACACAATCAAATGCTTTGGACAAATCGCAAAAGATACCTAATGCATCCTGCGAGTCCTCCCAAGCCGCGAATATACTTTTTAACAGATTGACTCCTGCATCTATAGTTGAACAACCCTTCGTGAATCCAAACTGTTTCCGATGAAGTAAATTATGTATATTAAAGTGACTGAGATATATATATATATATATATATATATATATATATATATATATACATCTTGAAGGACATGTTGCGTCCTACATGGCGTTATTTACCGATGATGCTGCGTCCGACTGACTATTCGAAACATTGGCATGGACGTAATTCCATCACTAGCAAGCTTGTCACCAAAGTGAATTATTGTATTGTAGTGGTTATTTATTTGGTCTATTATTATAGTTAGTGATTATAATAATATAGGTATGAATCACAATGAAAAGAAGTGCAAGGAGCATTCTTAAATTGGCAAACCATAACTTCTTCAACCTTATAAAGCAGATGAATTCGTACCAAATCAAGGAATACCACTCGATGTTAATAATTCCTTGTCTAATGTATCTTTCAAGCCACCTAATAACATAAGTTTAAGTCAAGTTTTTTTTTGTGTTATGGCAATCTGCCGATGTTTTCAGCAATTTCTGCCAGTGTCACGTGTTTGTTGACTGCTTATGGGAAACTACAAAGGCTAATTAATTAATACTTTATTTTTGTGGCACGAGTTTAGAGCCTGTAACAAAAGACAAACACAAATATGAGTTAGTGAATAGAAATACATAAATTACGTATCAACAAAGACAATAATCATAAATATCATAATTTTATCATGTTAATCGATATAAATTTAATAAAAGCATTTATCATTAAGGGATTAAGAAATAATGAAAGAAGGTGACGTACATTCAGAGGATGGTGAACGTTTAAAGAAGAAATATTCGCAAATGAGAAAGGTTTATTTAAGTGACATTTAAGAAAAATATGATCTAGAGATCCATCATCTAATCCACATTCACACAGGGAACTGTCACGAATCCTAATTTTATGAAGGAAGACAGGGGTACAACAATGGCCAAGACGGATTCTGCAAATAACTGAAGTTACAAATTTAGGAACTTTTTTGTATTTGTAGGACCATGGTTTAGAGGGTATTTCTGCTTGAATAGAGGCATACCAATGGCCCTTGGTCTTACTTGATTCGATCCAAGAGCATTGCCAGGACTTATGGATATCAGTTTTGGGAAGGTGAAGTAGATCATACACCTGCACCGAAAAATATTTAGGATCAGCCAAATTGCTGGTAATAGCAGCCTTAGCATATGCATCTGCACACTCATTACCTCTTATACCTGAATGCCCAGGGATCGATACTAATATGACCTCTACATTCTTTATAGAGCAAGAATGAAGACATTTTTTTATTTCCAGTATAATAGGAGAGCGAAGGGAATCTTTAAAAGTATTTTTGACAATAGCAGCCAAGGCACTTTTGGAGTCTGAGAAAATAACAGCTTTTTAAATATAAAATATAAATATAAAAGGTTTTTATTCACGTAGACTTTAAAAAAGCGCTTGTAAATAGTCAGAACATGTTTGTAGTAAATAATAATAAATAAATAAAAAAGGTTTTTATTCACGTAGACTTCAAAAAAGCGCTTGTAAATAGTCAGAACATGTTTGTAGTATTATAGTTGTATACATTATTATTTCTAGTAACATAGATATTAGGTACACATGTATTGATAGTATTAAAACATTAATAAAATTTATTTTATAACAGCAATGATATTTAGCTAGCTCGAATCAAGTTATTGTCAAGAGATTATGTTTAAGTTTAATTATCTAGTTTAAGTCTAATTATCTAGTTTAAGTCTAATATTTGTGATACATATTGGCAATGGTTCTGTCTATATTAAGATGATATTATTATGACGGACCTTGTGTTAATAACGACGGTCGCGCTTTAATGCTACCACCGGATCCAATGCGCCCCAACTGAGAAGACCCAGCGAAACAAACTCAGCGGGTGTCTCTACTACCGGTTTCAACACGGCCCAGTTGAGACGCTCCGGCGAAACATACTCAATGGGGCATATACACGAGATTTGGTCCACTTACTGTAATTATTTAGCAGGCAAACACAATATATGCTCGATCGGTTGTCTGATTATTTATTTATTTTAGGTTTAATATATTAGAAAGAGAAAATAAAAACGTCAAAATAAAAGTAACATTAATCATTTTGAGACACAACCAACAGTTCTGAAATTCGTAGAATATTTAAATAATAGATAGTTTTATTACAGATAGTTCATGTAACATAAAAGATTACTCATGTCTATATGGCTATAAGATCTCCAGCGGACTATGTGCAGGTAGATGCCGACCGCCAAATGTCTTTATCGTCAATGTAATCCTTAGTAGTGTAGTAACCCTTAGCCATAAGTTCATGTTTAATGTGTGACTTAAACTTATTATCAGGTAGTTTAGTTATATGAATAGGGAGCTTGTTATAAAACCTAGTACAATTTCCCATGAATGACTTTTTTGTTTTGCCAACTCTAAAGGCTGGTATAGCTAGTTTGTCCTTATTTCTTGTATTGACATTGTGCAAGTCACTCCGTTTTTTATATTTATCTAAATTTTTCCGCACAAACATTATATTCTGATATATGTATTCAGATGGAACAGTAAGTATATTTACCTCTTTAAAAACGCTTCGTAGAGACTCGCGACTGCCTAGATTATAAATAGCTCGGACTGCTCTTTTTTGTAATACGAAAATAGCACTTATGTCAGCTGCTGAGCCCCACAGCAGAATACAATAGGACATAATGCTATGGAAATAAGCAAAATATACTAGTCTAGCAGTTGGTTCGTCTGACAATTGTCTGATTTTCCAAACTGCATATGAAGCTGAACTTAATTTGGCAGATAATTTTTCAATATGAGGACCCCATTGTAATTTTGAGTCCAGTGTTATTCCCAAAAATACGGTCGAAGGAACTAAATCTAAAACTTCCTCGTTAAGTGCAACCGTTGGTTTAATACGAGTCACATTCGGCAATGAGAATTTGATGCATTTGGTCTTTCCTGCATTCAAAAGAAGATTATTTGCCGAAAACCAATTTGATATGAGGCTGAGAGTTTTATTAGGTTCTATAAGATCCTTATCTTTCCTACTCACTTTAAATATGAGTGACGTATCATCAGCAAATAGAATGATGTCTGATACTTTCTCTACTAGATATGGGAGATCATTTATATAAACTAGAAATAAAAATGGACCCAAAATCGATCCTTGGGGCACCCCCATTTTGACAGAATGTCGTGTTGAATTTACCCCGTCTATTGAAACCAGTTGTTCTCGACCTGATAAATAGGACACTACAAGATCAAGAGATGTGCCAGAAATTCCATAGTATTTTAGTTTCACAATGAGCGTATGGTGGTCTACGCAATCGAAAGCCCTAGAGAGATCGCAGAAAACTCCCAGCGCATCCTGCGACCTCTCCCAAGCCTCCAATATAGACTTCATTAGTGTACACCCCGCATCCTGAGTAGAACGGCCCTTTGTAAACCCAAACTGCTTGTCATGCAATATCCCATTCATGTTAAAGTGCGACAACATCTGGCTGAGCATGAGCTTTTCAAATATTTTACTTAACGCTGGCAGTATAGAGATGGGTCGATAATTTGTGGCATTATTTGAACAACCTGATTTGAAAACAGGTACTACCTTACTGATTTTCATAAGGTCTGGAAAGACGCCATCACTTACACAGCTATTGAAGATGTTTGCAAGGATAGAAGCAATGTTTTGTATAACTGATTCAATTGCCATTACAGACAGTCCCCATAAATCCTCTGTGCCCTTTTTTTTAATGCTCTTAAAAGCTTTTAGAATATCAGCATTTGTAACAAATCGAAAACTGAATTTGGGCACAATTGGTTTAATAGATTGTTTTAAAAAGATTTCTGCCACATCCGGTGACGACGGGAGGCACTTAGTAGTAACTAGAGGCATATTTGTAAAAAACTCGGCAAAAATGTTGGCAACGGTAAGTTTGTCTGAAACAAGTTCGTCATTAATATTTAGTTCCACTGTTTGGTCTCTCAATCTTGTTTTACCCGTTTCAGTATTTATTATTTGCCAAGCTGATTTTATCTTATTATCGGAGTTTTTTATTTTTCCGCTTATATACAAACATTTAGCTTGGATGCAAACTTTTTTGAAAATTTTTGAATAGACAAACATAATTTTTAAAATTGACATCAGATGTATAGGATCTTCTGTCATACAACTCATATAGGACATCTCTACTCCGTCTAATGCCTTGAGTTGCCCAATTAGTAAATTTTATCTTTTTATTGTCAACTTTAATGGTTTTTATTTTACAAACTTTATTAAATTCGTTACAAATGCAATTAAATAATATACTGTACATGTCGTTAGGGTTATTTGAGTTAGATGCAAGATGGCACAAACTAGTCTCTAGGTTGGAATTAAACTTCCCTAAGTTAGATTTTGTGAGTGGCCTACAAGTGATTATTTGCTTTTCTACAGTTATCACATTACTTAGTCTGATCATCTGGCATTTATGATCAGAACGAACACCGCTTACTAAACACTTCTCAGCGACTTCAAAATTTGTAATAATGTTATCGATGCAGGTAGCTGATGTTGGTGTGACTCTTGTGGGCTCAGAGAATACACATTGAAGATTAAAAGACCGAAATAGAGACAAAAACATATTCAATTCAGGTGAAACTGTTAAAATATTTATATTGAAATCACCGCATACAACAATTTTTTTACTACTTTTGAATTTCTTAAGAATATCCTCAATTGTGGATGCAAAGAGCTTTAAGTCAGATGATGGTGGTCGATAAACACATAATATGTAATAGAATTGTGTTTCAACACAAGCTACCTCACACACACGCTCAATAGACATTTGAGAGATATCTTTCCGTTCTTTAAATTGAATTTGGTTCCGTAGAAGTATCAGTACACCCCCACCATCTGCAGAAGTCCGATTATAAAAACTGGCTGTGCCCTCAACTAAGTTTCGGTAAAACACAGAATATCTATATGAAATTTTTGACTTAAAAGTTCTACATCTAGTATTTTGCCAGAGAAGCGGTTAATATTTTGATGAGATAAAATTAAAAATTGATCACACTTCTCTGTTGTCTTACTTAATTGTTTAAATTACTAACTAAACTAATCTTAGTAACATTACTAAGCGATGATAAAAATAGTGACTTCGTCATACTACTTATGACTGAGTTAATAATTGAAGATACTAATGTAGAAAATAAATGTAAAAACTTTCTTGAGACATGTAATGTACTCATGGTCAACCTATTACTATCTATAAATTTATTTGTGTCAAAAAACATAAATTTGTCATTGTAATGACTGACTAGAAACTGTAGATGCATATTAAGTTTATGAATATAATTATTTATTCTGTCAGGCATGTTGGCCAAATATGGGAAGGCACACAATATTATTTTTTTACAATTTAACTCCAACATCTTATTAAAACTATCTGTAATATCTTTTTTTTTCAAGTTCTTACAATTTCCTACCAACAAAGTAATACATGAATTTTCACTGTGTTTATTCTTAGTTAATTTGTCTACAATATCTAAGAAATGTACTCCTGGCAAGCAGTAGTTAATAAAGGGACTACTTATCTTATTAATAAGCAAGGTACCAAGGCCCTTGCCTATATTGTCAGAATACAATATAGAGCTATGTTTATTGTCACCTTGTGTACATACTGGTGACCCTGACTTTAGTTGTGTGCATGACTCCAATATTGTACTGCTGCTGTTTATTAATTCTATTGCATTTTCAGCTACCAACTTATTATTACACTTTTTGGTTGGCATTTGCATTTCATTTTTAAATGTCTTATAATTTATATATGTTAATGCTAGGGACTCTTCAAGTGTTTTAATCTCAGATAGCAAATACTGAGTGTCCTTTTCGTATATAATTTTACTGTCCTCTAACTTAATTTGAAAGTTTTCTATTTTATCTAATAAAGTTTTACGCTCTTTTGTTAATTGGAGAATGTATTTTTGCAGCTTTTCACTACTTAAGAATCTAATGTTAGGCTGGCAGTCTACAGAGTCATACCCAGTCAAGTCAATTGTCAAAGTTGTCTTAATTGGGAGATGCTCCGGACCACAACTGGCTAACTCATCATGTAAGCTCTGATTTATTGGAGTCATTGCACATTTCTTATTTTGACTACAATTTAAGAATTTATTTTTATAGTTAATTAATTCCATTTCAAGCTCCCTAATTTTACATAGTGCTTGTTCATACAACATTCTACATTCATCAAAAGACTCTGTCTCCGCATGTAATCTGTCTCGCTCTTCATTGGTAGATTCGAGTTGTTGGTTGAGATTCACTAGTTCTCTTTTCAATGCCGTGTTACTGTCAATAACTCTTTTAATCTCGACCTCATTATCCTCACGTTCTTGTTCAAGTTTTTGACACAGGTCTTTGTATGTTTGTAAGTCCTTGAGAGCAGACCTTAACTTGTGTTCGGCTACCTGAGTTGCAGCCATGCTACGAGTCTGCATGTTGTGAGGTGTATGAGGTTGGGCTGAAAATAAAGATAGTGTGAACAGAAAACTTGGAGAGAAATAAATAGGAAAGTTAGAATATATGAGTTGAGACTTCAGTCAGAGTACTTTGAATATACGAAAAGAGAATATAAAAAGATATGAAATAACAGAAGGACACTAAATTAACTTTATTTTAAAGCAATACGTATATATTTATGTTTAGGAGGTATTTAAAGGTTATTTATTGGACACCTGAGAGTTGATAAATTGAGAGCTAGGGTCTATGCACGTTAACTTAATTGGGAGAGTATATCAGTGTTGTTATTGTGTTATTTGTAGTATTTGCTGTCTGTAACCAATAATATTGTCGTCGTATATGCTTCCACTCAGTGCGTCAAGCAAATCGAGACAGAATATGGCTAATAGGTATGATAGTGGACGTGGCTCAAACTAATGAGTCGAGTAAATGTTTGGTTAGATATTATGTGTAAATTATTTGATAATTAGACTAATATACTCGCCGGGATTGTACACAAAACTTCATAGTAAACTCGAATAAAGTTCGTTGAACGGGGCGTTGACAGCTGATCGGAGACAGGTCCGCTAATCGAGTTATCTCAGGGTTTATTTCCTCACAATACATCCACAATCACGTATTAATCGTGCTAAATTGATTTACTGCTATAATACTTATTATTTTATTATGTTAACCACGGATTTATAATTAATTACAATTTTATTTCCACTAGTACGATTTTAGACAACCGATCGGCAGTGTTGCCACTCCTTCCTTTTTGGATATAGTATTATGAGAAAGGATAAATACACATGCCTCAAGGATACCTATGCACTCCCCAGTAAAAACAGAAGCCTCTGGGGGACACTGAAACTGTAAAAAAAATTGAGAATTTAAATAATATACACTAACACCTGTTTTACTATCATCAGATAACTTTGAAGCATCTGTAAAAAAATTATGATAGTCTCCATTTATCATAAACAATAGAAGAGAAACCATATCGACTTTTAAGCGGACTGAACAACGCCATCTAGGGACACGGAAAGAAACTAAACAAATTAATTCTTGTAAGCCAATATGATTTCATTCATCGCGTTTACGATAACATAGACAACAATAGAAGAGAAAACATCATTGGCATGAATAGTTTGTTTATCTATGCCAATGTGAGGAATAAAATTTGGATTAAAATTTAGAATTTCATATGGGAAGTCATACAATAGGAATTTAGTGCACTGGTAAATAGAGGATTTCATCTCTACCATACTAATCTTTTTAAATGAATTTAGAATTAGAGGGCTTGCTTTGTGCTTCCAATACTCACTCTGATCATATAAACTAACTAATTCAGACACTTTGACAATATGTTGTGATTTTTGAGAAAATATGCCTTAAAAACATATTTGTCAACAAGATATTGTCTACGAATAACAAGGGGAGCGTCTGCACTCTCCACCTGCAAAGCATTGATGGGCGTGGATTTCATGCAACCCAAAACAATACGGAGTGACTTAGACTGAATGGACTCTAATTTAGCCAACGCGATTTTACTGCAGGGCTCAAGTAAGAAAGTGCCATAATCCAGTAAGCTTCTTATTGTGGCATTGTAGATAAGTTTCAGAGTGAAAGGGTGAGCACCCCACCAAACAAATGCAAGTGCACGTAACATATTTACATTCTTTTCACATTTGTTAGTAATATAATTAAGATGTGAAATGCCAGGTAATTTAGAGTTTAAAGTAACACCCAGAAACTTTACTCTATCCTCAACTCTGATAGGAGATCCCTCAATTTCTAGGTGAACATGTGGGATCACTCTTTTACGGGTAAATATGACTGATGAGCATTTTTGGGGAGATAAATGGAGACCATGGTAGAAAAGCCAGTTGTTTAAAGAATCTAGAGAAACCTGCATGGATTCTTTAGCAGCTTCAATGGACAAATCAGTAACATACAAACAAAGATCATCAGCATATTGCAAAATTTGGCAATTGATGTTGAGAGACCTATGTAAGTCACATGTATAAATATTGTACAATAAAGGACTCAAGACAGAGCCTTGCGGTAGCCACACTGACCTGGGACCATACCTTTCCCCAGGAATGTGTAGGCTGATCAGGCGACCTGATAGCAGATTGCAGATACAATGAATCATCCTTACTGGGATACTCAGCTGACTTAACTTAGTCCTGAGTATTGAAAGAAGAACACTGTCATAAGCAGCTGAAATGTCCAAGAACACAGATTTATTCTTACTAAAGGCAATGCGTGCATCGGACACAAAGCTAGCGAGGCTGTCCATTGTGCTAAATCCTTTACGAAAACCAAACTGGGATTCCGCTAAAATACCTCTATTTTCCACGAACCATTCCAACCTGTTTTTAATTAGGTGCTCAAATATTTTACATATAACAGGAGAAAGAGCTATAGGACGATAGTGATCTGGGTTATTTTGTGATTTCCCAGGTTTTAAAATTGGAATGATTAATTGTGTCTTCCAGTTGTTAGAGACGCATCCCTGAGAGAAACATAAGTTTATTATATCTAAAAGATATTGCTGACCAAGAGGACCCATGATTTTATAAAAAGAGTAGGGAAAACCATCGAATCCTGGAGCTGAATCCTGTTCATTATGTAATACAGCCTCCAGCTCCGGTAGAGAAAAAGGATTATCTAGAGGATCATAGGAGGAATTATTGATGGATTACAGGGAACGCAGCCACGTCAAAATCTTTTAAAAATTTTCCACATAAGGGAAGACGGGGAAGATGGAGAGAGGGAGAAACAAAATTTCTTCCAACCCTCATATTTTTTTTTCTTGAAGAGACGTTTCGACTTTGTAATACATACATACATACTCACCTGTCCAACTCCGAACTTACCTGTTCACACCAGCCTGTACCTCTGAGCTTACATGTTGATACATACTTACCTGTCCAACTCCGGACTTACCTGTCCACATCAGCCTGAGCCTCTGAGCTAACCTGTTTGTACCTACATACAAACTTACCTCACTCGTCGTGGTAAGCTCAAAAGGTACAGGCTGGTGTGAACAGGTAAGTATGTATAAACAGGTAAGCTTAGAGGCACAGGATGGATGTAATTTAGTTATTATAATCATTATGATATATGCAGAACATTATACGGAATTGATTTAAACATATGGTTGGATGGAGGCGGGAATGTGCATGCAGTGTTTTGAACGTATACGGAGATATTCAGTGTGCAAGAAAGATTTAAGAGTGAACGGTCGCACTAATTCAGGTATTCGGAACCAATCTGAATTCAATAGTAGATGGATGTAATTTAGTTATTATAATCATTATGATATATGCAGAGCATTATACGGAATTGATTTAAACATACATTCGGATGGAGGCGGGAATGTCCATGGAGTGTTTAGTAGGTATACGCAGGTATTCAGTGTGCAATAAAGATTTAAGAGTGAACGGTCGCACTAATTCAGTTATTCGAAACCAATCTGAATTCAATAGTAGATGGATGTAATTTAGTTATTATAATCATTATGATATATGCAGAGCATTATACGGAATTGATATAAACATACATTCGGATGGAGGCGGTAATATGCATGCAGTGTTTAGTAGGTATACGCAGGTATTCAGTGTGCAAGAAAGATTTAAGAGTGAACGGACGCACAAATTCAGCTAGAAATATTTTATTTGAATATCACCATTTAACGTTTAAATGAAATTTGACGTCGACTACTGATATGATACTGATTAAAATATCCTACATACGCATTGAAAACATAAAAAATCTCACTACATTCAGTGGACGCCGCAGGGTGGTAGTTAGTAAAGACGTTAACTTAATTGGGAGAGTATATCAGTGTTGTTATTGTGTTATTTGTAGTATTTGCTGTCTGTAACCAATAATATTGTCGTCGTATATGCTTCCACTCAGTGCGTCAAGCAAATCGAGACAGAATATGGCTAATAGGTATGATAGTGGACGTGGCTCAAACTAATGAGTCGAGTAAATGTTTGGTTAGATATTATGTGTAAATTATTTGATAATTAGACTAATATACTCGCCGGGATTGTACACAAAACTTCATAGTAAACTCGAATAAAGTTCGTTGAACGGGGCGTTGACAGCTGATCGGAGACAGGTCCGCTAATCGAGTTATCTCAGGGTTTATTTCCTCACAATACATCCACAATGACGTATTAATCGTGCTAAATTGATTTACTGCTATAATACTTATTATTTTATTATGTTAACCACGGATTTATAATTAATTACAATTTTATTTCCACTAGTACGATTTTAGACAACCGATCGGCAGTGTTGCCACTCCTTCCTTTTTGGATATAGTATTATGAGATAGGATAAATACACATGCCTCAAGGATACCTATGCACTCCCCAGTAAAAACAGAAGCCTCTGGGGGACACTGAAACTGTAAAAAAAATTGAGAATTTAAATAATATACACTAACACCTGTTTTACTATCATCAGATAACTTTGAAGCATCTGTAAAAAAATTATGATAGTCTCCATTTATCATAAACAATTGAACAAGGGTCAGGGTCCTCCGCGGTGAAATCAAACCACTGCTCTGCACTTATAATTTATTGCACTACAAGTAGCGCCCCGGTGCGGTAGCGGATGAAACACAAACTAAATTAATTATCGTCGATACTTATATGAAAAATGTGAACGAAACCATATCGACTTTTAAGCGGACTGAACAACGCCATCTAGGGACACGGAAAGAAACTAAACAAATTAATTCTTGTAAGCCAATATGATTTCATTCATCGCGTTTACGATAACATAGACATTCCGCCCACCAAGGACATTTTTCATACAATGTCCTTTATTAACCGCCCACCAAAGACACTCTAATTTTAAGTAATCTATACATATCAACAAGTTAACTTATACTAAATATCTCATACAGTTAAGAATAAACTTATTAACTTAGGCACTAACTAACTTACTTACATACATTAAGATAATACACATATCTTAGTTAGCTTAGCCGCTGACTTAATTAGTTAATTACATAAAGGCAATATACATATCTTAGATATTGGTCTTTTAAAGACTGAATTTTGTGTACGGATAGTCACTACTCGACTGATTCCATCAGGACCAGGATGCTTGAGTTCGATTCGACCCATTAACCACTTGCCTGGCGGAAGATCGTCCTCCTTAATTAACACTACGTCACCTATAGATGGTTCTGGGTTTTGCAGTGCCCATTTGTGTCTTTGTAAAAATTGATTAAGATAATCACGTGACCAACGTCGCCAGAAATCTTGCATCATTCTTTGATGAAACTGCCATCTTTGCAAGCTATGAATATTAGACCTTTCAAAATTCAAATCGGGTGCTACTACAAGTGATTCCCCGACCAGGAAATGACCAGGCGTTAAAATTGATAATTTGTCTTGATCCTCTATGTATGAAAGAGGTCGCGAATTGAGGCAAGCCTCTATTTGAGCCAATACCGTAGCTAAGTCTTCGAAGGTTAGTGTGGAATTACCGACTACCCGTTTAAGGTGGTATTTGGTTGACTTTATTCCTGCCTCCCACAATCCTCCAAAGTTTGGCGCATGAGGGGGAATAAAGTGCCACTGTGTACCATTGTTCATGAGACTATCAGCCAATTCAGCATTAAGGCAGGACTTCTCCTCATCAAACAAAAAAAGTAATTCCCTAGCTGCTCCCGTAAAATTTGTCGCATTATCGCTATATAGCTCCTCACATCGCCCACGCCTTGCAACAAATCTTTTGAACGCGACCATAAACCCTTTAGTAGTTAGTTCACTGACTGCTTCCAAATGTATTGCTCGTGTAGACATGCAAATAAATAATGCTATATACCCTTTATACGATTTATTACCGTGACCCTTTGACATCCGAATATTAATAGGTCCAGCATAATCTACTCCACTCCTGAGAAAAGGTTTATTTGACATGACTCGAGCTGTGGGTAACTGTCCCATGAGTTGAGTTCTCGTTTTAACCAAATATCGAATACATGTCACACAGCCTCTGACATATTTTTTTACCAATAATTTAACCCCTATAATCCAATATCTCGAACGCAAAAAAGTAACCATAAGTAAGTACCATGCATAGTTTTTTGGTGTGCTTTGGCAACCAAAAGACTTGTTAAAAAAGACTGTTTAGGTATGAGTATTGGATGTATTCGGTTGTATTCCAACTGTGACATTTCCAGTCTACCTCCAACCCTTAAAATCCCCTTTGAATCTAAAAAAAAAATTTAACGATTTTAAATTGTTTGTCTTTCCTAGTAATTTATTCATCTTTAGCTCTTTCAATTCCTCCGAGACTGACATTTTTTAATACACAGCTCCATTGCCTCATTTAATTCTTCTTTATCTAAGCTCTTAGTGTGATGTTTTCTTGTTGTTTGACTTCTTAGATGTAAAAACCTTCTACAATAAGCGATTACGCGAATCAACTTTGACAACGAAGAATATTTGTTCCAAAATGAATTACTAACCGTAGTTGTATGAGATGTTACTTCTTCGATATTAGTTGTTTTAGGTTGCGGTCTCTTAAGTTCAACTACTGGATGCCTTAAAAATTCTGGACCGTCCCACCATATTGAAGCACATGAAAGGTCAGCTGGAGGTATACCACGCGAAGCACAGTCTGCTGGATAATCCTTTGAAGACACGTGGAACCAATGTTTGTTGTCTAAAATTGACAAAATTTCAGACACTCTGTTCGCAACAAAGGTCTTCCACCGACTCGGATGGCATGCCAACCACGCTAATACCACTTGGCTGTCCGTCCAAGCGTAACAATCTACTATTGAAATATTTAAAACCTTGCTCACTTCCTTCATCAATTTTGCCAACAGTACTGCTCCACACAATTCCAACCGTGGTATGGACACTTGCTTCACTGGAGCTACCTTTGTTTTCGAGGCTATTATAGAAACATTAACATTACCGGAATCATCTACGACCCTGAGATAAACAACAGCCGCGTAAGCCATTTTTGAGGCATCAGAAAATCCGTGTAAATCAGATTTAAAGTTTCCAGAAGTAGTAGATATCCAACGTGGGATCTTTATATCTTCTAGAGACAATAAACTATTATGGTAAGTGGCCCATTCTTTATATAAAATTTGTGGAATTTCTTGATCCCAATCAATTCCTGCTAGCCAAAGCCTTTGAATGTATATTTTTGCTAAAATTATACTTGGTGCCAGCCAGCCCATTGGATCAAACAATCGTGAGATATCTGATATAATTTTCCTTTTAGTAGCTTGTTCCGGCAACGATGGGAGCGCAACAGAATATTGGAAAAAGTCACCAATTGAGTTCCAGGTAAGTCCCAGAATCTTCGTAACATTATCGACCTGTATTTTTAATCCATTATCTTTACCCTTTAGCTCATCGTTAATAGCATCTAGCAACTGTTTGCTATTACTCATCCACTTTTGTAGTGGAAATCCTCCCTTCGTTAGGACTGTATTTATTTCCGTATATATTTTTAACCCCTCTTCCACTGTCTCCGCCCCTGTTAACAAATCATCCAGATAAAAGTCGTTTAATATGATATCTGTTAATTTAGGGTTATCGTGACACTCATCATATGCTACTTGTTGTAATGCCCGTACAGCTAAATACGGGGCAGAGGCAGTGCCAAATGTTAACGTATTTAATTCGTATTCCTTTATTTCCTGTTTCGGACTATCCCTCCAAAGAATACGCTGATAAACAGTATCCCTCCTGTCTACCATTACTTGCCGATACATTTTCACTATATCTGCAACCAGACATATTTTATGTGTTCTCCAACGCATGATTATGTGACGGAGATCCGCTTGTAAAGTTGGACCTATCATTAAGTTTTGTTTTAGGGATGTACCATTGGTACCTTTACAGGAAGCATCAAACACCACTCGAACCTTCGTGGTGACTCTATCTTCCTTGACAATGGCATGATGAGGTAAGTAAATTGCTGATTCACTATTATTATTCTTATTTGTTACTAGTTTCATATGATTAAGATCTAAATATTCTTGTAGAACCTTTCCATATTCTTCCTTTAACTTAATGTTTTTTCCTAGCCTATTTTCTAAACTATTTAGTCTTTTTATTGCTATAGCCTTTGTTTCACCTACTTTTTGTTTCAGGTCCCCGTCCCGAATTGGTAATCTTACAATATACCGCCCGTTATCATTGCGTGTCGTTGTGGACTTAAACAATTCTTCACATTTCATTTCGTCTTCCGTTAATATTTTTATATTTTCAGATGGTTCAGCTTCCAACTCCCAAAATTTTTTCAGATATTCATCACATGCAATACTGGAGTGCATAACTGTAATGTGAGAATTAACCACGGAACTATCTAAACCGACTACACCAGACAAAATCCAACCGAATTTAGTACATTGTGCCAACACGGTTCCACTCAAGTTCTTTTTTATACCCACTTTGATGATCTGACTGTATATATCCGCACCTAATAGTACATCAATTTTATTGGGACGATAATATTCCGGATCAGCTAAATCATCCTCCGTCAAATCTATCCACTCAACTTTTGATACTTGAGCTGCGGGAAGAAGTGATGTTACTGACTTGAGAACATGAGCCTTGACCTTAACCTGGTAAGTCGGATCAAGCCTGGAGCTTAATGTTATGTGGACAACGTATTTTGATGTTACACTTTTCTCTCCTCCTACGCCTATAACTGTTCCTTTAACCGCCGACCTTTTGATCCCTAAGTATTGAACCATTGATTCAGTTATAAACGAGGCCTGAGACCCTTGATCCAGCAAAGCTCTAATTTCCCGATATGTCCCGTCCCTCGACTCAGCTTTTATCATAGCCGTGCTTAATAATACGGTTTTATGACTCATACCTGTCGAAAAATAAGAGACAAGTGGCTTACTGGACTTTTCCTCTTGGGTAACATCTTTGGACTTTCCATCACTCACCGAAGAGCCTATAATCTCTGACGTTGATGGAGTCTCTTCAGTAGTTTGAGAAGACCCAGAAACATCTATAGTGTGAATTAATGTATGGTGGCGGCGTTTGCATATCTTGCAACGCTGTGCACTTTTACAAAACCTGGCCGAGTGGTTGTTGTTCAGACAAATAAAACATAAACTACGTTCCTGAACCAAAATGCGCCGTTTTTCCACGGATTCCTTATTAAATTTGGGACACGAACTTATTTTGTGGTCGGCGGAGCAATATGCACATGCACTAGGTACTTTGATTTTATCCTTCATGACATGAAAAGATTGAGTCGTTTTTGGAGCCCGTTCCGACTTATTATCTAGGTTTTCCAATCCCCTAAACCGTCCCATTAAAAAACTTATAAATTGCTCAAGAGTGGGTAGATCGTCGTTGGGTTCTGATGACACTTTCAATTCCCAAGACTTTCGGGTTTCCTTGTCTAATTTTGCACTTATTATGTATATCATCAAAATATCCCAAGACGATATATCCACTCCCAATGTTTTGAGAGATTCCAAGCAATCGTTAGTATTGGTAACGAGTTTTTTAATTTCAAAGGCTGATTCACTAGCTAGTATCTTTTGACCCATCAATCTTTTTAAAATGGAGTTTGCTAAAAACCTCTTATTATTATACATTCCGTCCAACTTTGACCACGCTGTCTTATAGTTGTCAGCCGTAACTGGAAGGTTTCTTAACAATTGCTCCGCCTCTCCATGTAAATGACCCTTTAAATAATAAAATTTTTGTGCATCATCCAGAGACTTATTTTGGTGTACTAAGCCTACATATAAATCTCTGAATGATTGCCACTCCGTATACTTTCCCGAGAACATAGGAATTTTTATTTCTGGTAATTTAATTTTACTGCAACCTTTAATTTGCCCTTCAGTAGATGAAGTGGAAGACGAAGTGTTATTGGCATTCTTTAGTAATAACATTTCTTTCATTTCACATTTGTACTCAATGTAAATTTCTTCTACCTTATCAAACACTTCATTTTTATAATATTCGGTATTATGCAACTCAGTTTTTCCCATACCGGTTATAATTTTAGTATGACTACTAGAAAAAGTACTCCATAGTTGTTCTAAGTTTTCAAGTCTGATTTCTAAATATGTGACAGTTAATCGCTCCTTAGGCGATTTTTTAAAATTAGTTTTCTGTTTTGCAATTTTGTGGGCAATTTCATCTTGAAGGTTAATTAAAGGTTCCATTTTGATCTAACAAAATTCGTATGTTCCGAAATTAAAATATTCTAAACTTCCAAACCTGACCCTTCCCCGAAGGAGGGAAGTTGCGCGGGGGGTACCTCCGGTGGCCTGCTGCGCGGAGGGCTCCTCCAATGTCCTGCGCGGGGGGGCTCCTCCGATGTCTTGCGCGGGGCTCCTCCGATGTCCTGCGCGGGGGGGCTCCTCCGATGTTCTGCGCGGGGGGGCTCCTCCGATGTCTTGCGCGGGGGGATGGCTCCTCTCCGATGTCCGGCGCGGGGGGTCCTCCGATGTTTTGCGCGGGGGGATGGCTCCTCTCCGATGTCCGGCGCGGGGGGCTCCTCCGATGTCTTGCGCGGGGCTCCTCCGATGTCCTGCGCGGGGGGCTCCTCCGATGTCCTGCGCGGGGGGCTCCTCCGATGTCCCGCGCGAGGGGCTCCTCCGATGTCTGCGCGGGGGGCTCCGTCGATGTTCTGCGCGGGGGCTCCTCCGATGTCCTGCGCGAGGGGCTGCTCCGATGTCCTGTGCGGGGGGCTCTTCCGATGTCCTGCGCGGGGCGCTCTTCCGATGTCCAGCGCGGGGGCGAAGGCTCCTCTCCGCTGTCCTGCGGGAGGGGCAGCTCCGATGTCCTGCTGCGCGTGGGGGCACCTCCAGTGTCCAGGGCTACTGAGACTCTTACTCTACTCTACTCTTCCGGGGTAGCGGGGCTGCTCCTCTTCCGGGGTAGCGGGGCTGCTCCTCTTCCGGGGTAGTGGGGCTGCTCCTCTGTGGCGGGGGCTACTTCCTCTTCCGGGGGGGAGGGGCTGCTCCTCTTCCGGGGCGGCGGGGGCTGATCCTCGTCGGGGGTACCTCACCGTTGATCCGCGGCCCTTCGTCGTCTTGTGGGTTAGCCTCTTCCGTAGACTCCGCCGTCGTCTTCTGCTGCGACCACCAAATTCTTTTCGCTGCGTCGATCCGGCTCGAAGGACCATGAACAAGGGTCAGGGTCCTCCGCGGTGAAATCAAACCACTGCTCTGCACTTATAATTTATTGCACTACAAGTAGCGCCCCGGTGCGGTAGCGGATGAAACACAAACTAAATTAATTATCGTCGATACTTATATGAAAAATGTGAACGAAACCATATCGACTTTTAAGCGGACTGAACAACGCCATCTAGGGACACGGAAAGAAACTAAACAAATTAATTCTTGTAAGCCAATATGATTTCATTCATCGCGTTTACGATAACATAGACAACAATAGAAGAGAAAACATCATTGGCATGAATAGTTTGTTTATCTATGCCAATGTGAGGAATAAAATTTGGATTAAAATTTAGAATTTCATATGGGAAGTCATACAATAGGAATTTAGTGCACTGGTAAATAGAGGATTTCATCTCTACCATACTAATCTTTTTAAATGAATTTAGAATTAGAGGGCTTGCTTTGTGCTTCCAATACTCACTCTGATCATATAAACTAACTAATTCAGACACTTTGACAATATGTTGTGATTTTTGAGAAAATATGCCTTAAAAACATATTTGTCAACAAGATATTGTCTACGAATAACAAGGGGAGCGTCTGCACTCTCCACCTGCAAAGCATTGATGGGCGTGGATTTCATGCAACCCAAAACAATACGGAGTGACTTAGACTGAATGGACTCTAATTTAGCCAACGCGATTTTACTGCAGGGCTCAAGTAAGAAAGTGCCATAATCCAGTAAGCTTCTTATTGTGGCATTGTAGATAAGTTTCAGAGTGAAAGGGTGAGCACCCCACCAAACAAATGCAAGTGCACGTAACATATTTACATTCTTTTCACATTTGTTAGTAATATAATTAAGATGTGAAATGCCAGGTAATTTAGAGTTTAAAGTAACACCCAGAAACTTTACTCTATCCTCAACTCTGATAGGAGATCCCTCAATTTCTAGGTGAACATGTGGGATCACTCTTTTACGGGTAAATATGACTGATGAGCATTTTTGGGGAGATAAATGGAGACCATGGTAGAAAAGCCAGTTGTTTAAAGAATCTAGAGAAACCTGCATGGATTCTTTAGCAGCTTCAATGGACAAATCAGTAACATACAAACAAAGATCATCAGCATATTGCAAAATTTGGCAATTGATGTTGAGAGACCTATGTAAGTCACATGTATAAATATTGTACAATAAAGGACTCAAGACAGAGCCTTGCGGTAGCCACACTGACCTGGGACCATACCTTTCCCCAGGAATGTGTAGGCTGATCAGGCGACCTGATAGCAGATTGCAGATACAATGAATCATCCTTACTGGGATACTCAGCTGACTTAACTTAGTCCTGAGTATTGAAAGAAGAACACTGTCATAAGCAGCTGAAATGTCCAAGAACACAGATTTATTCTTACTAAAGGCAATGCGTGCATCGGACACAAAGCTAGCGAGGCTGTCCATTGTGCTAAATCCTTTACGAAAACCAAACTGGGATTCCGCTAAAATACCTCTATTTTCCACGAACCATTCCAACCTGTTTTTAATTAGGTGCTCAAATATTTTACATATAACAGGAGAAAGAGCTATAGGACGATAGTGATCTGGGTTATTTTGTGATTTCCCAGGTTTTAAAATTGGAATGATTAATTGTGTCTTCCAGTTGTTAGAGACGCATCCCTGAGAGAAACATAAGTTTATTATATCTAAAAGATATTGCTGACCAAGAGGACCCATGATTTTATAAAAAGAGTAGGGAAAACCATCGAATCCTGGAGCTGAATCCTGTTCATTATGTAATACAGCCTCCAGCTCCGGTAGAGAAAAAGGATTATCTAGAGGATCATAGGAGGAATTATTGATGGATTACAGGGAACGCAGCCACGTCAAAATCTTTTAAAAATTTTCCACATAAGGGAAGACGGGGAAGATGGAGAGAGGGAGAAACAAAATTTCTTCCAACCCTCATATTTTTTTTTCTTGAAGAGACGTTTCGACTTTGTAATACATACATACATACTCACCTGTCCAACTCCGAACTTACCTGTTCACACCAGCCTGTACCTCTGAGCTTACATGTTGATACATACTTACCTGTCCAACTCCGGACTTACCTGTCCACATCAGCCTGAGCCTCTGAGCTAACCTGTTTGTACCTACATACAAACTTACCTCACTCGTCGTGGTAAGCTCAAAAGGTACAGGCTGGTGTGAACAGGTAAGTATGTATAAACAGGTAAGCTTAGAGGCACAGGATGGATGTAATTTAGTTATTATAATCATTATGATATATGCAGAACATTATACGGAATTGATTTAAACATATGGTTGGATGGAGGCGGGAATGTGCATGCAGTGTTTTGAACGTATACGGAGATATTCAGTGTGCAAGAAAGATTTAAGAGTGAACGGTCGCACTAATTCAGGTATTCGGAACCAATCTGAATTCAATAGTAGATGGATGTAATTTAGTTATTATAATCATTATGATATATGCAGAGCATTATACGGAATTGATTTAAACATACATTCGGATGGAGGCGGGAATGTCCATGGAGTGTTTAGTAGGTATACGCAGGTATTCAGTGTGCAATAAAGATTTAAGAGTGAACGGTCGCACTAATTTAGTTATTCGAAACCAATCTGAATTCAATAGTAGATGGATGTAATTTAGTTATTATAATCATTATGATATATGCAGAGCATTATACGGAATTGATATAAACATACATTCGGATGGAGGCGGTAATATGCATGCAGTGTTTAGTAGGTATACGCAGGTATTCAGTGTGCAAGAAAGATTTAAGAGTGAACGGACGCACAAATTCAGCTAGAAATATTTTATTTGAATATCACCATTTAACGTTTAAATGAAATTTGACGTCGACTACTGATATGATACTTTAGATTAACTATAGAAACATAAAATTAAGTTGCTTTTTCATAAAGGACTGCTAGACTACGTTTTACAAACCTCTTTATATTGAAATTAGAAAGGAAGCCAAAATCATTTGCAAGATAGCAAACAGAGCGCAGAATCGGGACACTGGCCATATAGAATACTAAACAAATATAGAACGCGTGTGACAATTGTAAGAACTAAATAAAATTCATATTTGGAACTCTGTTCACGTATAGTAAGTACTTTAACGCCGTATGAACTTTTTAACGGTTTTACTTTCTAAATGGAAGACCACCCAAATGAACTTTAAAATTTTATTGACATATAAATAATTTGAACAAACAATTCAAAACATTTAATTGTGACATATGTACATATATGGTAATAAACCAGAGAAAGTGAGACGGGTACTCAGCCTTCATGTCTTTCACAAAAGTTTTATGTAAAACAATAACTATTTTTTTTTTTTAATTATTCAGTTTCTTACTCGTGTAGATCTGTTATTCGGTTTCTGCTGCTTCTGTCCTCCTTCCTATCCTAAACATTTTGTTGGTTAATTGCTGTTGGTTTCCTAGTAAAATAAAAATAAGTAATTCGGATTAAGCAGGTGTAACTGACAATGAGCTACTATTTTTATAGATTATTTTATAGATAGATTGACTGCCTCGTTGGTCTAGCGGTAGCGTGTTCACCCGCAGAGAACGAGGTCCAGGGTTCAAATCCCGGGTCAGGCGAAAAGTGATTGTTTCAAAGATCTAGTTAAACAAACTTAGGTAGGCACTGTCCACTAAATAGAATCATGGACCTATATAACAAGGACACCAAGAGACAGTCCGTAGACATTCTAGGCGACAATTATAACCTATTTAAGAAAAAAATAATGACGAACAAATTGCAGAGGGATATACGTTCATATAAATAATCTAGCCAGTGTCATATCTAATCTTTGCCGCGCGGTTTATACTACTTCATCATAACAGCTGTAAAAAGTCCACTGCTGGACAAAAGCCTCCCCAAAGAATCATCTTAGGGGGATATACAATAATCGCCACGCTTGGCAGACGGGTTAGCGATCGCAGTATGATGGTCATAGTGCCAGAGAGACGCTGCTGCCCGTCCACTGATAGATATTCACTCGGGTTGACTTCTACGACCGCCATGGGGTGAGATGGGGTGATGATATACTGATATCCCGACATTCGCCGCTGTAACCACACAGCTTGAACTATACTACTTCACTTGAACATATATTATGGTGTCTAACCCTGCCGTAGTACAGCAGATCTCTTCACATTGCCGGTTACGTCAATATTAATGACAGATGTCAGATTCCAAATTATAATAGAATTACAACGCAGCCGGTATTGTGTAGACACGTGTAGCCTAGTAAAATAAATAGTGGCTTAAGACGTTACTAAAAATACCGTTTGTTTATCTTCCAGATGCTCTCCAGCAAGGTGCATCACAGTTCGAACAACAAGCTGGCAAACTGAAAAGCAAATTCTGGCTGCAAAATCTAAAGGTACCCTACACATTTACTTCAACATTACTCATTTACTTTAATAAAAAAGCATTGTATAATCTATTCGATTATAATTAGACTTTTTCAATTGATGCAATTGAAACTACTATGCATATATAATTATTATATATATAATATTTAACAGGAAGTAAAACACCCTCGCAGAAATGAATGCGTTGGGTGGGTCGTGTTTGTGAAACTTACCATTTTTTATATTGTTAAAATTAATTTATTGTTCTCAAGTAAGTGACATATGTGTATGTTTTATCGAGAATAAAGTTTCTTTAAACATAATATATAAATTATATATATATATATATAAATCGCGAAGGTCTTCTTGCGTCTTTACTAACTACCACCCTGCGGCGTCCACTGAATGTAGTGAGATTTTTTATGTTTTCAATGCGTATGTAGGATATTTTAATCAGTATCATATCAGTAGTCGACGTCAAATTTCATTTAAACGTTAAATGGTGATATTCAAATAAAATATTTCTAGCTGAATTTGTGCGTCCGTTCACTCTTAAATCTTTCTTGCACACTGAATACCTGCGTATACCTACTAAACACTGCATGCATATTACCGCCTCCATCCGAATGTATGTTTATATCAATTCCGTATAATGCTCTGCATATATCATAATGATTATAATAACTAAATTACATCCATCTACTATTGAATTCAGATTGGTTTCGAATAACTAAATTAGTGCGACCGTTCACTCTTAAATCTTTATTGCACCCTGAATACCTGCGTATACCTACTAAACACTCCATGGACATTCCCGCCTCCATCCGAATGTATGTTTAAATCAATTCCGTATAATGCTCTGCATATATCATAATGATTATAATAACTAAATTACATCCATCTACTATTGAATTCAGATTGGTTCCGAATACCTGAATTAGTGCGACCGTTCACTCTTAAATCTTTCTTGCACACTGAATATCTCCGTATACGTTCAAAACACTGCATGCACATTCCCGCCTCCATCCAACCATATGTTTAAATCAATTCCGTATAATGTTCTGCATATATCATAATGATTATAATAACTAAATTACATCCATCCTGTGCCTCTAAGCTTACCTGTTTATACATACTTACCTGTTCACACCAGCCTGTACCTCTGAGCTTACATGTTGATACATACTTACCTGTCCAACTCCGGACTTACCTGTCCACATCAGCCTGAGCCTCTGAGCTAACCTGTTTGTACCTACATACAAACTTACCTCACTCGTCGTGGTAAGCTCAAAAGGTACAGGCTGGTGTGAACAGGTAAGTATGTATAAACAGGTAAGCTTAGAGGCACAGGATGGATGTAATTTAGTTATTATAATCATTATGATATATGCAGAACATTATACGGAATTGATTTAAACATATGGTTGGATGGAGGCGGGAATGTGCATGCAGTGTTTTGAACGTATACGGAGATATTCAGTGTGCAAGAAAGATTTAAGAGTGAACGGTCGCACTAATTCAGGTATTCGGAACCAATCTGAATTCAATAGTAGATGGATGTAATTTAGTTATTATAATCATTATGATATATGCAGAGCATTATACGGAATTGATTTAAACATACATTCGGATGGAGGCGGGAATGTCCATGGAGTGTTTAGTAGGTATACGCAGGTATTCAGTGTGCAATAAAGATTTAAGAGTGAACGGTCGCACTAATTTAGTTATTCGAAACCAATCTGAATTCAATAGTAGATGGATGTAATTTAGTTATTATAATCATTATGATATATGCAGAGCATTATACGGAATTGATATAAACATACATTCGGATGGAGGCGGTAATATGCATGCAGTGTTTAGTAGGTATACGCAGGTATTCAGTGTGCAAGAAAGATTTAAGAGTGAACGGACGCACAAATTCAGCTAGAAATATTTTATTTGAATATCACCATTTAACGTTTAAATGAAATTTGACGTCGACTACTGATATGATACTGATTAAAATATCCTACATACGCATTGAAAACATAAAAAATCTCACTACATTCAGTGGACGCCGCAGGGTGGTAGTTAGTAAAGACGCAAGAAGACCTTCGCGATTTATATATATATATATATAATTTATATATTATGTTTAAAGAAACTTTATTCTCGATAAAACATACACATATGTCACTTACTTGAGAACAATAAATTAATTTTAACAATATAAAAAATGGTAAGTTTCACAAACACGACCCACCCAACGCATTCATTTCTGCGAGGGTGTTTTACTTCCTGTTAAATATTATATATATAATAATTATATATGCATAGTAGTTTCAATTGCATCAATTGAAAAAGTCTAATTATAATCGAATAGATTATACAATGCTTTTTTATTAAAGTAAATGAGTAATGTTGAAGTAAATGTGTAGGGTACCTTTAGATTTTGCAGCCAGAATTTGCTTTTCAGTTTGCCAGCTTGTTGTTCGAACTGTGATGCACCTTGCTGGAGAGCATCTGGAAGATAAACAAACGGTATTTTTAGTAACGTCTTAAGCCACTATTTATTTTACTAGGCTACACGTGTCTACACAATACCGGCTGCGTTGTAATTCTATTATAATTTGGAATCTGACATCTGTCATTAATATTGACGTAACCGGCAATGTGAAGAGATCTGCTGTACTACGGCAGGGTTAGACACCATAATATATGTTCAAGTGAAGTAGTATAGTTCAAGCTGTGTGGTTACAGCGGCGAATGTCGGGATATCAGTATATCATCACCCCATCTCACCCCATGGCGGTCGTAGAAGTCAACCCGAGTGAATATCTATCAGTGGACGGGCAGCAGCGTCTCTCTGGCACTATGACCATCATACTGCGATCGCTAACCCGTCTGCCAAGCGTGGCGATTATTGTATATCCCCCTAAGATGATTCTTTGGGGAGGCTTTTGTCCAGCAGTGGACTTTTTACAGCTGTTATGATGAAGTAGTATAAACCGCGCGGCAAAGATTAGATATGACACTGGCTAGATTATTTATATGAACGTATATCCCTCTGCAATTTGTTCGTCATTATTTTTTTCTTAAATAGGTTATAATTGTCGCCTAGAATGTCTACGGACTGTCTCTTGGTGTCCTTGTTATATAGGTCCATGATTCTATTTAGTGGACAGTGCCTACCTAAGTTTGTTTAACTAGATCTTTGAAACAATCACTTTTCGCCTGACCCGGGATTTGAACCCTGGACCTCGTTCTCTGCGGGTGAACACGCTACCGCTAGACCAACGAGGCAGTCAATCTATCTATAAAATAATCTATAAAAATAGTAGCTCATTGTCAGTTACACCTGCTTAATCCGAATTACTTATTTTTATTTTACTAGGAAACCAACAGCAATTAACCAACAAAATGTTTAGGATAGGAAGGAGGACAGAAGCAGCAGAAACCGAATAACAGATCTACACGAGTAAGAAACTGAATAATTAAAAAAAAAAAATAGTTATTGTTTTACATAAAACTTTTGTGAAAGACATGAAGGCTGAGTACCCGTCTCACTTTCTCTGGTTTATTACCATATATGTACATATGTCACAATTAAATGTTTTGAATTGTTTGTTCAAATTATTTATATGTCAATAAAATTTTAAAGTTCATTTGGGTGGTCTTCCATTTAGAAAGTAAAACCGTTAAAAAGTTCATACGGCGTTAAAGTACTTACTATACGTGAACAGAGTTCCAAATATGAATTTTATTTAGTTCTTACAATTGTCACACGCGTTCTATATTTGTTTAGTATTCTATATGGCCAGTGTCCCGATTCTGCGCTCTGTTTGCTATCTTGCAAATGATTTTGGCTTCCTTTCTAATTTCAATATAAAGAGGTTTGTAAAACGTAGTCTAGCAGTCCTTTATGAAAAAGCAACTTAATTTTATGTTTCTATAGTTAATAATTTAGAAATTTTCGTTCTAATTGTTTGTCAAAAATAAAACCATAAAGAAATAGTCTTCTTCTAAACAGTAATTATTCAATACATATTATTGTTACTGACACAAGCTTACATTACCAATTAACGTCTTGAAATTTTGTTAGACTGTGTAACTGGGGTTTACTATAAACTGTATTTCTTGACGGCAATGTGTTGTTATCAGGCAAGAATCAAGCAAAAAAAAGAAGAAACGCTCAAAGTCACCAGACACGGACAGTTCCAGCAGCTCCGAGGGCGACAGCGAATCTGGCAGCTCCGAAGAGGAACCAAAGAAAAAGAGAAGAGAGGTGCGAGCGTTGTCTTAGAAAAAATAATTCGACAGTATCGTGATCGACTGTAGATAAAGGTTTAAATCCCGGGTCAGCCCTAGTTATATTGAAATTTTTCTTTCATCTCTTCCCGATCATGTCGGGGGCTACTTAACATTACCGGGCGTACCACCGGATTAGGTCGCCACCCGAGAACCTTTCTGCCCAAGCGGCCATCGATTCCACGAGTATTCAATATGCCTTAGCTGAATTAAAGTATATCATCATCATCATCATCATGGCGGAAACAGAAACAGGCGGAAACTATGCCTCGGCAATATCGTGACATTAAGTTATAAAAATTTATACGACTATGCTAAACGGCCCGCAAGTTATGGCCCAATAACCGACAGATGACACATGTGTCTAACTCCTTTTTAACTATCATACTAAAACTTCCGCTTAGTAAAATTTAGCACGATTCCACATCGTTTCTGACCCCAAATCATAACAATTCCACTATCTACCTACTTCATGAGGTAAATAAAATTCCAAATTTATTATACGTATCTGTACAGTAAATTTGGAATTTTATTTCGGGCAACAGCGGGATAAACCTGAATATTCGATAAACTCTTATAAACTTCCCCGTGTTAAAACTTACCACAATTTAATATATTTTTTGCGTGAAATCACAGCAATTCTATTTACCACCTTTATTAAATGGTCATTGGGCGTAATCCGACCCGGTCGCGGACATGAATGAAAATGATTTAAAATGAAAGAGTATAAATTCACTTAACATTACATAAGGTTATATTTTATTTAACCCATGGGAGAACAAAGTTTGAACTAAAAATACATTTACTTAAAATATCGAATACTACTACTAAATATTAGTTCTCGTTCTGTTAAATAGCTACTAAAAGGTTTTCACGAGTGCATGTGCATCCCGTCATCCCGTGTGATGAAAACGGCAGGTATACGTTCGCTCCCTCTCTCTCACACAGTAGGTTGCGTCTCGCTCGTGACGTTGGCGCATTGTTTCGTTCGTGTCATCGCAGTCCTTCGTTGTCTCTCGTTGTGATCTGTGCGTTTACCTGTTATCTTTTGTTTTTATCAACTACCTACCTAAGCACGTTTACTGGACCTGATTATTTGCTGTTTTATTTGGAATTTGTTTGAAATGGGTAGACGAAATAATTGTGTAGTGTGTACCAGATCTGTGTTACGGCGCAGAAAACACATACTGACTGAACTGTTTTTAGAAAGATATCGGAGTCACACAGTGTTATTGTTACAAGAAATAATACCACGCGAGGTAAGTTTTGTATTAACATGCTTTATCAGTTTTGTCTACTTGTACCTACCCACCCTACCCCCTTTATTCTAAATTCTTTTTATTTGATGTGTTCCCTAACGTTGTACCTGATCACCCTAACTAACGGCATACAATTTAGTATCTAACTAAACCTAACTTTTATGTGTCTAATAAGGAATACTCCTTGATACTAATATGATCCTAAATTTTCTTAACTTAAATCATGAATTTATATTCTTGCTGGATTTGATTGAAACAAGTTGATTTAAATTGGCCAGTGATTCGTCTAGTATGGTAGGAACCTATGTTGCACATAGTAATCCAAGAACTTTTTGAAAAGGAGAACAAACCAATCAATCCTAAATTAACTTTATCCTAATCATAAATAAACTTTCTAAACTTATGTAATTGTACAAGAGTGACAGAACTAATGAAGCCTAGTTTACCCTAAATTAATTACCATAATGTTATCTAAAATCTTATTAGAACTTTATTTTAATATATAAGACCATAAATATGTAGTTTTAATTCTATAATTTCTCTGATAAACATAAAGGTTTCATACTACTTCTTATTGGAGTATAACTTATTTTCATAAGAGGATATTATGTTATTTGATAAGTCCTGTTGAATGAATGTCTTGTTGATATTGTCTAATTAGATTATATGTATGTTTCCTAAATGAATTGTTTGTTTTAATTCACACATCTTGAAATATAATAGTTTAATTCAGCCATAGTATATATGTTTTCCTTAAAATATTGTTGAGATTGACTTTATATATTTTCTAGATCATTCTAGCTTGTTTGTAGATTATACTAGAATATCATAATATTCAATATTATTTTATTTGCGGCTATGGTACTCGCCCAAATCTCCCCGCGATTATACAGTAGTCTCCGGCTCCATAGGGTCAAGACTTCCTCCGCCTCTGGACAACAGCAAAGTCCTTAGTAGGGATACTCTTTTAGTCCAATTACAGAAAGGTCTGTGTGTGTTGTTAGTCATAGTCAATGTCCTTTAAAAACAAGAGACATGCGAGGGCTTTATCTTTTGACTACCCTAACATTTACTTATTTATTACAAAAATATATATGACTCTAGTTCATAATATATATATATTATATCAAGGAAAACATTTATATATGGATAATATTTATAATTAACCTTATGTAATAACGCAGAAGCCTTAATTTGTCATAAGTAACTTCTTGGATTCACCAATGTTGTAATATCTTCAGAAAGCTTATTCAATATAAGCAAGTTAATTTGAAAATGGTTCTAATCGCAACCACTGGTTTGACTGTTAACAAAGTCAACCTATAATAATACTTCATCATAGTATTATTATTATTTGAGTCATCTGCTCAAGGAACTTCGCATTCCTGTCAAGGTTCAACAATTCTTGAACTTCAACATCAATTGTATAAGTAATACTATCTTGTATCACTTGTGAAGATTTAGTTCTTTGTATTCATTACCCAAGTAATGACTGCTTGATATGAAAGCATTCAATATCAGTAAGAAAATCTGAATATGATTCTAATTGGAACCACTTATATGACTATTAACTGAGTCAATATTAGTATAATCAATACTTTGAAGGTGTGTTAGTAAACATTTGTGATTAATGTCAAAAATCAATGATCTCTTGATCTTCAACATGGTAGATAGAGATGTTGCATAATAACATCATTGGAACTTTTGTAAAGGTTCTACTAAATCTTCCATAGACCCTTTGAAGACTGCTTTGCCGGCCAGCCTTAAGTACCAAGACATCATTATGAAACTTAATATTTCCGGTTAATCCTAAACACAGCACGTCATGTTTGCTGTTGTAGAATAGCCTCTACTATCTTCCATAGAGAACTAAATAAGACTGTCAGTGACCGGTCTTAAACAAACAAGACATCAGTTTTCTCTTCCACTGATAGTACATGTATTCAAAACTAACCCTATAATGGCTTTAACATCAGGTAAATAGTTAACTGCTATTAACCCAGTTAATAATTCAGGAACTTTTAATTAAAGTTATTATATTAATTACTATCTAACATTGATAGCTTTCATTCAATAATAGATATAATTCTGGTTCTATCGTCTAGTTAGTTTAAACATAGAATTAGTTTTTAAAGTATTTGTCTTATAAATACATAAGCAATACAACTTTGGGACATCATCCTCATTCATCCCAACATATCCGTGTATGAAAATAGAATCGTTCTAGCATCTATACTCAACTAAAATTACTGAGCATTTGTAATAATGTAAGTAATACTTTAAATAAAAGTAACAAAGCCTCACCTGTATTGAAAGCTTACCAACACGAAATGACGCTTCCTTCATTATCTCTCCTTTAAAACAAATGATACAACCAATATTCAGCCGATCTTCCACTCTGATTACACCAGAAACGACGCTCACTTCTCAATCTTCTACAGGACTCCTGAAACCACACTTAAAACTTCTGAAACAACTTTTTCTTTCGTTAGCGTCTGGCGCGAAGCGCCGCCATTCTCTTGACAGTTCTCCATCTTCCCAAAAATGCCTCGTCAATAATGCCACATCCGGTCAGTCTCATTAATTAAATAAATGTAATCTGCATAATCACATAAAAATAAATAGTTAATCTTCTATCAAAACGACAGTTAGTATTTTATTACACATATAAATTTATTAATACATTATCCATTATTGTATATGAATAATAAGTAGTTGTTTTGTGAAACAATCATTTTTCCCGGTAATCCTATAACTGTTCCCATTGGTCGATTTCAAGATTAGAGAAGGGACTAATCTTTATAGTAACTAGTGATGTCCCTATATGTAAATTATTACGATAATTGAACTAATGTTAAGCTTGTTCCACACATATTTGCATCGATTAGTCTAAATTTGATAATCAGGCATAATACGAATTAAAATACTATAAATCAGTTGGTATATTTTGTTTCATTTAAAAGATATTTTGCAATGCACCAGCTTAAATTATGGTACATATAGCTGGACGAAGGATATTAGAATAATCTCATCGTGACGAGCCAGTATGGTTAGTTACATACTCTAAATGCAGTATTTTACTTAAATAAGTATAGACGTTATTTTATTCAACCACGTGAGACTATATTCACCATTTAACCCGTCAAGATACCTATTCCTTTGTCAGCTATACACCCAAGAAGGTTATAGATAAAAGTAGAGGCAACACGCAAAATACATACGTGTGGTCTAACGTTTTCTTTTTAAGTACACACATAAGAACGAGGCAGCTGTGTTTTCTGTATCTTATGTATGTATCCAGAGTATTGTCTCCTCTTTTATATAAAAATCAGCTGTTCCCTATATTTCGACGAGTCACGTGGCCAAAAATGTAGGGACCAGCTGATTTAATTTTCGCGATTTTGGAGTTTGTCCCATAGTAAAAGATGTTTATAATGATGAGTAAAATGACCCCTTAAGAGGATGGCAGATATTTAGAAAACACCTTATATAGGTACTGACATATTGGAGTATTTTTTTTGCATTACAATGTGCGCTTCTGTAAATATTTCTACTTTGTTATGCGTTTCAAATAATAAGATGAAAACCTTGCTTATCTAATATAAATAACGTTAATTAAGTTATCTATTGTTATCGTTAGTCAGCGGAAATTGCGAAAATCATTGTCTCGTAGACTACAAACATTAACTATTGTATTTTATTTCTTCCAGATTCCTTTTGATGGTACAAAATCAATTTGTCATCCTTGCTGGCAAAGATTTGATCGCGCTGTGCATAATCAGCATGCCCCAAATATTTAAGTTGATCAAGAAATAGCAGTCGAGGGTGAAGGTTGAAATAGCCGGAGGGAAGGTATACTTACCATTCCTGGATATTTACGAGCATCAAATACAGCACGACGCTGCATTTTTCAAAACTGCAGAAACATTGTTACGCGAGGTGTGCCATTATATGCCAGATTTTATTTATTACATAATCACAATTTTTATGTACCCAATCTAGCACGAGCTTGTCAGCCTCATATAACGACAAATGATTGGGACATACTTGCGAATGGTCAGATAATACTTGATAACTTTAATAGCGCACACGTGCTAGACCTAATAAATCTATACAGATTGGGATATGAGCGTCGAAATCAAATGAATTTTGAAAATATTGAAGAATTTGATGATGACGAGCTGCACTTTTGGACGTCTTTAAGTAAATCTCAATTTAACTCCATTTTACGACAAACTCCTTCTCTTCGTGTGAGATCTGATTGTCCTGCCACCGTTTTAGGAGTTTATTTGGTAAAAATAAGAACCGGCGAATCAGATGAGCGCTTGGCATCAAAATTCAACATGTCCAGAAGAACATTTGAGAGAAAATTACAAATAGCTAGACAGTGCTTAACTGAAGATTTTATGCCGCTATATTTGGGCTTGGATCATTTAACAAGAGATAATGTTGTATCCAGAAATCTTTCGATCCCGAGTCATATTTTTGGTGGTGACGAAAATGAAAATGGAATTTTTGTCATGGACGGAACGTACTTGTATGTCCAAAAAAGTACGAACTTTTTATTCCAAAGAAAATCTTATAGCCTTCACAAGTTCAGAAACTTGGTAATGCCTTTTCTGGTTGTTTGCACCGATGGTTATATAATAGACGTTGTGGGACCATATCCAGCCACAACGTCAGATGCCTCAATCCTGCGTTATCTTTTAGAAAATGTAGAATCTCCGTGGCATTGGTTTTTAAGTCCTAATGATATTTTTATATTAGATCGTGGATTTCGTGATTCAATTCCTATAATTAAAGAATGTGGCTATGTTCCACATATGCCACCATCCAGAGGAAGAGGAGAACAATTGACGACGCTAGATGCCAATAGGTCAAGGTTAATAACAATGTGTCGATGGGTAATCGAGGCCATAAATGGTCGTTTTAAGAAAGATTTTAAAATATTTCGACACACATATTTCAATGTTGCTATGCGAAATATGATGACGGACTTCAAAATAACAGCGGCTATCATCAATGCTACCAGGCGTCCTTATGAAGATAGTGTATATGTCGACCAGTTTATTAACATTATAAATGGTAGAATGAATAGAGAGAACGAACTGGCGCAACACGTAATTGAAAACAATATGAATAGACAAAGAGTTGCTTTCATGCCATTAGATGGAAACAATCCAGATTTTAGAGACTTCCCACAGTTAAAATTTGAAGAACTTATACTGTTTACATTGGGCAGCTATCATTTAAGACTTGCTAGGTCGTACTGCCATTAACACATAAGACCTAATGGTGTCTACATGATAGAACTCTATCGTCATCAAGAATTAATAAATAATAAAATATTGATAAGGGGACGAATTCAGTCGCGACATGTCAGAGCGCGACAATATTACACATATATTTTAATTAACCCAGCGGCACAAGGAAGACAAAGTGTTGAAGACTACTACTGCTCGTGTATACACGGCCGCCGCACCGTCGGGAGCTGCGCGCATATAGCCAGTATAGTTTATTTTTTATCCTGGGCTAGGCACCAACAACAAATTGAAGCCTCTGCGGTATTTTTAGATGATATTTATTTATTGACAAAATATAAGCTTACAAATTCAAATTCAAATTTCTTTATTAAGTATAATAAACCTAATACAGGAGAGAACACAGGAGTTTGCATGTGTTAGCTTGGAATCGATATAATAAGTATATAACTATATACAGGCTTACAGGTTAAGTCGACCTAGATCCTTTAAGAGGTTGTAGTTTCTATAATTTCTGACTGATTTGTCTATAAAACACCATACCCCAAACTTAACTGTTTTCAAAATACTGGACTTTGAAGGTTTTTTGAGATAAAATCGGTTTTATGACTATTGGCCTATATTTTTTTGAGGGTTTTGCCTCTAACTGCGTGTGTTTGCAATTTTTGTGTAGTAGATAAGTTGTTTTATTATTCTCAACACTAAAATAGCAGTTCACTGAACTGACTGGGTCGTAGTAGACGATTGATAGTTATAAATTGAAATAATTTCGTCAAAAAATATTTTTTCTTTCTGAAATAATAAAAGAAAAGTCTATGACAGTTATGCTGCAGATGTGCTTAAAAATATCTACATTTCATCAGCTATCCAACAAGGTATAACAAGCTAGGTTATTATCAGAATTCTTAGTAAAAAACTTCGATGAAAGGCTCTCGGGTAGTAGTAAAGATAACAGTACTAATTTATCACGGGTCAGAAAACAAAATAAAACAATCCAAATAGGTACAAAATGACATCTATTACTGCTATTTTTACAGAAAGTCATGATTCATGTTCCACATGGCCGCCTCTGTTTCGCACACATATTCTCATTCTGTGTCTTAATCCACTCTTTACTACACCAGTTGTTAAACCCCTTCTTATTTCATTTGCCGCATCGATTATTCTCTGTCTCAAAACATCAACAGATATGATTGGATTAGGTTCGTTGTACACCAAACTCTTCATGTGTCCCCACACATAAAAATCCATGGGGGTCAGGTCTGGACTTCTAGCTGGCCACGGTATGGGTCCACCTCTTCCGATCCACTTATTAGGATAATTAGTGTCTAGCCATTCTCTGACACTTCTCCTGTAGTGTGCAGGACAACCGTCATGTTGAAACCACATATCACGAATGAGATAGAGTGGTACGTCGTCTAGTAAGTCGGATAAATCTTCTCTTAAAAAGTTTTCATAATGTTCTCCATTTAAATTGTCGGGAAGAAAGTAAGGCAAATGGTTTGATATGATTCCCATCCATACATTCAAACTGAATCGTCTTTGTGATGCCTTTGGCCACTTCTTATTGGGATTTCTTTGAACTTTTGGGGCCCAATAATGAACATTGTGGTAATTGGTTATGCCGTCTTTATCAAATTTGGACTCGTCTGTCCACAAGATCTTTTTAAAAAATGATGGATCTTCTAAATCTGCATTGAGCATGAATCTGCAGAAATCCAACCTCCTCACAGGATCTCCTTCTTCGATGGTGTGTACCGGCGTGTAATGATAAGGATAGAGGCCGGCAGTATTCACCGTAAACCATACTTTCCACTGCGAGAGTCCAAGTTCTCGGGCAACAATATTGGTCGAAGTAGTTGGATCCAATCTAAACCGTCGAACTATTTCATTGTCTTGCTCTTCATCATCATCATTGACACGTGGTCTACCCAAGTCTGTTCGTCGCCTCGAAACAGAGCCAGTCTCTCGAAGTCGTCGGTAAACTCCGTCAAAGACACTAACATCCGGTACTCGGCGGCCTGGGTAACGTGATATGTATTCATCACGAGCTCGTGCGGATACACAATTGCAGTACCCATAACAAATCAAAATATCAGCATATTCCTCGTTCGTGTAGGTCGTCATCTTCAACAGTTCCAAATCAGAAGCACAAATCAATAGTCCAGTTTGCAAGCACAGTCACGATTTGAAAGAAACAGTCCAGAAATCCAAGCCAAGTCGAATGAAAAACCAAGAGCACTAAGAATCGCATCTACTACAGACGAATCGCGTAAGCAGACTAACCAAACAATAACAACAAAATGGCTGTGGTTTTTTTTTCTCGCTCACACCTAATTACATTGTATGATATCTCGCTTGCACGCACCGCAGTCCCATGAAGAACAATAGGCGCAACAAGTAACGCAAGGAAACACGTTATCTTTACTACTACTACTACCCGAGAGCCTTTCATCGAAGTTTTTTTCTAAGAATTATAATAATACCCTAGCTTGTTATACCTTGTTGGATAGCTGATGAAATGTAGATATTTTTAAGCACATCTGCAGCATAACTGTCATAGACTTTTTTTTTATTATTACAGAAAGAAAAATTATTTTTTACGAATTTATTTCAATTTATAACTATCAATCGTCTACTACGACCCAGTCAGTTCAGTGAACTGCTATTTTAGTGTTGAGAATAATAAAGCAACTTATCTACTACACAAAATCGGAAACACAAATAAATTAGAGGCAAAACACCCAAAAAAATATAGGCCAATAGATGTAAAACCGTTTTTTTTTTCAAAAAAGCTTCAAAGTCCAATATCTTGAAAACGGTTAAGTTTGGGGTACGGTGTTTCATAGACAAATCAGTCGGGAATTATGGAAACTATCACCTCTTAAAGGATCTAGGTCGACTTAACCTGTAACCCTGTATATTACATGTTAGTAGATAAAATAATAGTAGATTTATAATTAAATACGGTATTAATAAAACAGCGGTAGCCTAACATTTAGCCTGGCGACGGGCGGATGTACGTCATACTTGTTTGTCGCAAAACATGTTTCACATCTGTTTGTCGTCTATTATAAAAGGTGTGTCCCGATCGGTTTGAGCATCATTCTTGTTCGAAACGTTGACCGGAGCGGAGCTCTCGATGGTTGGAGGGACGATTCCGTTTGAACAAATTTAAATTAACAGTTATACTATTTATGTCGATTCTATTGGAACTGCCGTACTGAACAGACAGAGTGAATCAAAGCTAAGTAAACTTTGTATTATATTTATGTCACAATGTGGTTTGTTTTATTAAATAATATGTTCACCTTGTATTTCTTATGTTTAAATTATTATTTCCCTATATGGTTAATAAATATACCTTATAATAGATTTCGTGGTTTTCATTATACACATATAACACCTCTATGATACATAAAGTATGATGTTTTGTTGTTGGTTAACGGTGTAAAGTAATCTTATTTATAACAATTTATATTTTAGAGCTTGGCATATCTGGCTATATCTATACTTATCTATACATCTATTTAGTATTACCTAACACATGCATGTGTCTACATTATATGCTTAAAACTACAGTGTATCCACTAAATTTGCATGGACCATGTTATTTTAGGCTATTTTTTGCATATTATCCGTACCCTCTGAACTAGTTAAGACTGTGACTCAGAAGGTAACTGTTCATTCGTGCTAATAATATCCTAAATTACAAGTATGTGCAGGTGGTTGTTAGGCATATTACAGTATCAGATTTAGAAAAACAAAGACATTTCAAAGGTTGATGGAAGGATGTACATTAAGATACATTTTTGTTTTTTTTTTTTTTATAAATGTTAGGAGCAGCTGGTGGATTGAGATTACATGTTAGTCGAGTTATAACCGGAAGTATTCATAAAGGATTCGGTGTCTTCATAATTTAAGTTTTTTAAGTACATGATAATGGCCTTTTTACAGTTAAATTTACTTAATTTAAGAAGATTTGATAATATTCTTGCGAGTCTGTTATAAAGAAACGGTCCAAGAAATATAATAAAGCGTTGTGCGAAAGTAGTTCTGCATAACGGGGCTGCATATACTTTATCTTTGCGCCGTTTACTGCTGAGGGATGTAGTGGAGTAGGCGTGTTTGTGTTGGTCTAGGGCTGTATGCAAGATAAAAAGTTGTCTTATGGCGAGAGTCGACGCTAATTTGTATAGCTGAGCTGTAGGGAATAGAAAGGGCTTAAAGTGTATAACTTTAAGCACTGCTCGTTGTGCTCTTTCTAGTGTAAGTAGGGTGGTTTTACAGCAGCCCCCCCCCAACAAGTTATGCAATATGTTAGGATTGACTCACATAATGCAAGATAAATTGATTGATTTTATTTGTTTTGTGTCGCAGATGTAACGGAAAGTTTTAAATACAAATATGAATTTTCTGGTTCGTGATGTCAGGATGTTAATATGATCTTTAAAATTTAAATTGCTTTCGAGTTTAATTCCTAAATATTTAGTCGATGTGACTGGATTTATTGTGGGGCAGTTACATGAATCATTATTGGCTTGTGCGTTTTCATTATTGCAGTAATAAGTTTTAATATTATATTTATTTTTTGGAGGTTGGCCATCTGATCGGATACTAAAGTTAATATAATTTGTCTTTGATAAATTAAGTGAGAGTAGGTTGTTGTCAAGCCATTTCGATACTGTGTTTAAACCTTTGTTTGCATTGTTGTAAACGTCGTCCCAAGATTTCCCACTGAAAAACAACACTGTGTCATCCGCATATGTCGTGATTTTACCATTTTCTAGATTTAAATTACACATATCGTTTATATACGCAATGAAAAGGGTCGGAGCGAGGACACTTCCCTGTGGTACACCAAAGTTAATGTTTTCGACGGAGGAGCTTAGATGTTCACCCACTTGTATTATTTGTGTCCTATCTGTAAGGTAGTCTGTGAGAAGATTTAACGGTTTCCCCCGAACTCCCATGTGACTTAGCTTATTAATCAATATGGGTATCGACACGGTATCAAAGGCTTTTGATAAATCTATAAAATTGCTAAGCATTTATCTTTTGAGTCTAAAGCTTTGACGATTGACGATGTTAAAGAAAGAACTGCATCCTGTGTTGATATTTTGCGAAGGAAACCAAATTGATTTTTTGAAATAAGTTCTTTATTCTCTAAATAATTTGTTAATCTATTATTTGTAGCTTTTTCAATAATTTTTGACAGGGTTGTTAACAATGAAATTGGTCTGTAATTTGTTATTTCTGATTTGTTGCCTGTTTTAAATATTGGGATAATTTTAGATATTTTTAGAGATTCAGGGAAGCATCCGCTATCAAAACAAGCGTTGCAAATAATTGACACAGGTAGAGCGAGAACATCAGCTCCAGTCTTGAAGATGTTAACTGGGATGCCGTCCCAGCCGATGCTGGAACTGTTTTTTAATGCTTTTATTATGTTTTTTATCTCATTTTCGTCAGTTGGTAATAAGGCAAATGAATTTAGAGTGCTAGGTAATTTATTGGATGCGTTGACAAGATCTTGTTCACTGCAGTTAAGTCGCTCCAGAATCACATTTGCTAAATTAGCTCCCACGTTAGCGAAGTAGTCATTTATACTCTTAAGCGAATCATCAGGAGTATCTTTACAGTTAACACCAAAGCGCTTATAATTTATACTTAACAACTAAAGAATATGATTACGCTACATTAGAATTCTATTACTATATGTCAAATGAAATATGAAATTAAATAACAATAATAAAGACAAACACAAACACACAAAAAGCTACATTGATTTTAAGATTTGGCGCTATTTAAATACATTTCTAAATGTTGTACTAACTGCGTCAAAAAATATGTCTGCATGTGGATTTGATTGCAGGAAACCGTTTATAAGCTTAATGGCTCTAGCCGTTGTACAGTTCTCTCTTTGTTGAGGGCGCCATGTTGGCGGACAGGAGGAGTCTATGTTGGCGCCTGCCACTGCCACGAATGTATTGACTAGGTGCAAAGAGATAAATACATTCACGTACCGCGGGGTTGTCAACTTTATTTGAGAGCAACATAAAATAATGTATTATGTGCGTTAGCTCACACCTGAGTCGTAGAGTATCAAGCCCGACCATTCCAGATACAAACATGGACGGATATAAAAATGGATAGTACCCATATTCACGCTTATAGAGATATCGAGCGAATTTCCAGGCACGAAGATGCTATTAATATTGCTATAAATAAAATATTAACATGGCTTGAAAATAATAACTTATCTGCTAACATTTCAAAAACTAAATATATTAATTTTAGAAATTGTAAAACTTTAAGAGAAAACTTGACAGTTAAAGGATATGACAGTGAAATAAAAGCAGTATATAACACGAAATTTTTAGGATTATTCTTAGACGAAAATTGTAATTGGAAATCTCATATCCAATATATTTGTGCCAAATTAAACAGTTTCACATTTGCATTGAGGAATCTGAGAAATACAGTTGGAACAAATGCTGCTCTTATGGCCTATCATGGTTACGTATCATCAATATTGAGATATGGGATTATCATTTGGGGGAATTCTGCTGATATTAACAAAGCATTCATTGCACAAAAAAAATGTGTTAGAGCTGTTTTTGGGGCAGCACCTTTAGACTCTTGTAGACCACTATTTAGGGAACATAAACTGTTAACTTTAATAGGCCTTTATATTTTAGAAATAGGAACATTTGTTAAAAATCATTCGTCATTATTTGATAAAGCCAAAAATTCATTATATAAAATAGACAAATATTCCCGTGATGAAACCAAATTAATGATACCAAAGTGCAATACAGCGCTCCATAAAAAGAATAGAAGCATGATGGCAATCAAAGTATTCAATTCAATACCTAAAGAACTAAGAGAGTTACCCATAAGAGTTTTTCAAAAGAAACTTAAACGATGGCTATTGGAAAAGTGCCCATATGAACTGAAAGAATTGTATGATTATAGTTATTAAGACAACAATTAATGATATTTCTGTATTAGTATATATGACATCCAGTTTATGAATTGTATAATCAAAATTAATTTTATACTTACCTACTACTTTAATTTCTGACATTCACTCAATAAATTATTAATTATATATGACTTATAAATTGGATAATGTTGTTTTATAAACTGAATGAATTTATAGTGTAAATAGCGTTTATTATTATTTGTGTATAATATTGTGTTTATGTAATATTTACATGCCGTGCTAACGGCGAAGCATGCTGTCCATTCTATTTATAAACATCCTGTAAACCATGTTTCGACGTAAATAAATAAATTATTATTATTATTATTATTATTATTATCCTTTGTATCTTCTCGACCATAAGGGTATATAGCGTTTCATGGGGATACCAAATTATCGCGTTGTACTCCAGTTTGATACGAACATAGGCTATATAGAGAAGCTTGATTACTCTAGTATTTTTAAATTGTGAAGATGTCCTCATTATAAATCCCAAGCACTTACTAGCGTCTTTACATGTTCGGATAATATGTTCATGGAATGTCAATTTACTATCCATGACGACGCCAAGATCACGAATAGAGAAAACATGTTCTAGAGCTGCGTCTGCTATTTTGTATGTAAATGTGATTGGAGCTTTGGACCGAGAAAAAGTAATGGATTTGCACTTAGAATAATTAAGCAACAATTTGTTACTTATACTCCATTCGACCACAGCGTCAATATCACGCTGTAGTGCAGTGCAATCTGCAAAATTGGACACTGCGAGGAACAATTTTAAGTCGTCCGCAAACATGAGGGACTCTGCATTTGATACTACTCTGGGTAAGTCGTTTATCATTATTAAGAATTGTGTAGGACCAAGGGTGCTGCCTTGACTTACTCCAGAGCGAGTATAATACTCTTGAGACCTATATCCTGCCACCTTCACAAACTGTGTACGATCTCTCAGATAATCAGACATGAACTTTAGAAGTGGTGTGGAAAACCCGAAAGCAGCAAGTTTGATTAAAAGAATGTCATTATCTACCAGGTCAAAAGCTTTCTTGAAATCGAAGTATGCGGCATCGACCTGGCAGTCTGACTTAACTTTTGCATTCAAATAATCCACGAAGCTAATGTGGTTAGTTAATGTGGAGCGTTCGGGACGAAATCCATGCTGAAAATTATCAAGTTGTCCCTTAATCTGGTTGCAGATAGATCTGTTTATAACAGTTTCAAAAGTCTTCCCAAGCACTGACAAGATGGCAATGAGCCTAAAGTTGGTTATATCAGTGGATGTTCCGACTTTAGGTACTGGAACTACCCTAGATACTTTCCACTTACTGGGATAGATGTTTTGCCGAAGTGAAATGTTATACACGTACAGCAGTGGTTCCTCTAAAGCAGACAAGCAGTCTTTTATTATGAATGGAGGTATATTGTAAGGCCCAATGGCTGATCCTAATTTAAGATGCCCCACTGCGCTCCGCAGTTCAGCCACATTAATTTGGTTGATAGTGACGTTGGATATGCTACAGCGCTCATTTGCATTGCGTTCTGCTGCGTCAACATCCAACAATGGAGTAGAAGTATGAAAAACTGAACTGAAGTGGTCAGCAAATGCATCAACAGCTTCCTGACCTTTTACAACTTTATTATTGTAAACAAATTCATTAATCTGTTGTCTTACTTTGCGTTTTTCTTTAACATATTTCCAAAAAGTTGCGGGCTCGAGAGTAATATTGTTTTCAATTCTCCTAATATAATTATTATAAGCTCTTTCACTTTAGTTCTGTAGTATTTGAACAATTCTTTATTAAATTCTAAACCTAAACTTTTGTATTTTTTTAGATTGAAGTATTTTAATTTTATGTAGTGTATTATTTCTTTGTTGTACCATTTTGGATATATGTATTTATTATTTGATATTATTTTTTTAGAGGAACCCTTGCACTAATAGCATTATTGAGCTTATTATAAAAAAACGTCTACTGCGATGTTTGTATCTTCTTGTTGAAATAGGTCCGTCGAATCAATGTTTGCAGTATAAGCCAAGAAAATCTGCTTTCCGAAAATTCCACTCAGAGCAGAGATGGTGGCCTGGAGACAATGATGTTGGGCTAGTTATTTGAGCACTTCTAGGCAGTGAGAGTATTATCTCTAAGGGGGGGGGGGGGGGGTGGTAAGCGACCATTGGAACAAGTGGCTCAACATTTGATGTTACATTAACACTTCCGGGGTCAGTAGTGGTTAATACCAAATACAAGATGCATCCGTATTCATTGGAAACATTATTACACTGTTGAAGCTTGCAGTGTTCCAAAAAAATATCAAACTGGCTCTGAACAGATTTACTGCACGATTTCAAATTGAAATCACCAGCAATCAAGAATTGATACTCGGAATAGGCAACAATAGCATTCTCAATACAAGCCAGGACATCGAGATATTGGTTTTGGTTGTAATTAGGCAGTAAATATACAGCACACACTAACAGCTTAATATATCTCCATGAAATAATGGCCAACAACAACTCTTTATCATCAGTCAAGCCATCTATGTTAGTGATTCTCTTGACTGAGTAACAATTCTTTACTGCTATTAAAACACCACCCCAACCAACATCGCCTGCACGATCTTTCCGTAGTACAATATACTCTGGAGGAAAGAGTTCTCCGTCATCTATAGAACTATTTAGAAAAGTTTCAGTTAAAATTATAAGATCGCTAGATATTGATGTGGCATTGGTATGAAATGTAACAGTTTTTGTGCGCAAACCTCGCACATTCTGATAGTATACTAGTATTTTCTTATATAATTTGTTGTATTGCTGGTCGCGGATTGTTGATTTTGTAGCGCCTGTTGCAAGCTGTCTATTTTCTCATTTAGGCTAGTTATCTCTTTATCAGCTGTCTTTAGTTGCTGTTCAAGATCCAGAATTTTCAATTGAAAGGTTTGGACCAGTTCGCCGGAAACATCCTCAATTTTATTTCTTCTGGGTAGAGTAGCAATATCTGGATATTGTAGGTACTGTTTAGCTTTATTTTTGGCACCATTATTTGTAAGATTTTTTTTCTTTGGTGTTTTCGATAAAAGGGTCTTTAAGGTATCGGTATCTTTGGTAAGTTTGATAACTTGTTTCCGTAGATCATTGTTCTCAAGTATAACATTTTCAAGTTCGTTTTGTGATATACTAAGCTCCAAACGTAATTGAATAATGGTTTCTTCCATTTCCTGGATGGGTATTAACTTAGTTATAGTGCAGTCCATACTCTTTGACAAGGTTTCGTCAATGGTAATAGATAAATCATCAGACTGTGGATCCGAATAAATGTCAAAATTTTCATTATTTGATGCGGAACTCTTGGGCGTTGTGAAAGGCGTGTTATCCACTAACGGTGTGAATAAAGGCGTGGTAACAAGTAATGGCGTAGTTGAAGGTGTGGAGTCCATTACCGGGGTGGTTGACAACGTAGTATTGGTAGGATCATAGACGAAGGCGTAGTGTCTAATAACAATATGAAAACATTTATAAAATTTATTTTATAAATGTTTTCATATATTTCATACAAGATGTACCTAAATATCCATGTTACTAGAAATAATATCTAATGTATACAACTATATTACTACAAATATGTTCTGACTATTTACAAGCGCTTTCTTAAAGTCTACGTGAATAAAAACCTTTTTTATTTATTTTATTTTATTTATTTATAACGGAGATGAAGGTGAGACTTCAAGTAACGCCGCAGGAGACGAATTTAATTTTTTGTAGGAATGTTCAGTGCTCTGCTTTTTCCTTACCGTAACGTTAGACGTCTCAGTGATTGATGGAGTTTTCACTCTTGTCACATGCCTTACACAGCCATTTACCTTTCTTATTCTTATCTTTTTGCGAATAACCTACACATGTATATTCAAACCAAGTTTTACACACACAACATTCAACCATATCTTTGCGATCGGTTTGATTTTTGCATTTGCCACATATAACTAGTTGCGACATCTTTAGGCTCCATCCTTTGTTTTTGACGATATGTCGCTTATATTATGTAGACCGCTCGATCACTTTAATCCCGGGCAGTAGAAAATTGGGTGCCGGCACAGCCAGTTCCACTATGTCCGAAGGTAGAATGAATTATTTTATTAATCGTTTCCAAACGAATCGTTTTTCTTATATAGTTGAACGCACCCGTATGTGACAGTTGTGGCAATGCGTTTTGTCGTCAGTTGTCAAACTCATTCGGTTCCGTTATTTGTTGAGGATGTGTGTATGAATGCACGTATATGAATCAGCTGTGAAACAGCTGATTTGTCGTGGTGTGAGTGTTTTTGAATTTGGGTAACGATCAAGTTTACTTTGGAATATGTTTCAACTTACGGCATCTTTCGTAGTACTGATGGATGATATGTTTCCCACAAGGTAAGGTTATGTTGACATTAACTTTCACTGCGTTTTACACTTCAATAAAGCTTTCAGACAATAATATCCAATTTAAAAACTCGAGAGACACAGACTACTTGTTTACTTGGCCAGTGTTGCCATTGTATATGTACCATTGTATATAACTTGATCACGCCGAATAAATAATTTGAAATATGTTAAAGTTTTTTTTTCTCTTTACTCCCACATCCCACAAGAAAGCGACCCGTACCATGATAACTGGATACATTTTATCTATATATCTTCACAATTGCATTTCTGTCCGCCGTGGGTTTTTCTCCCATACTATTTGCCCATTGACCTTTGGAATATAATTTCGGCCTTTCGGTCGGTATTTCGTAATGTATATAACATACTATAAGGTCGTATAAAAGAAAACGTTGTAAATTGAGTGCTTTTAGTTATTGTCACAAGTTTTAAGCTAAATATTTAGTTGTCATTTGACTAATAATAGAATAGTTAATAAATATGTAGTTGTCATTTGACTAATAATAGAATAGTTAATTGTGTCATTATAGTAGAGAATGAGCATCAAAATTTAATATAAGTAAACGTGCATATAACAGTCAACATGACTTTGAATTTTGATCGACTTTGGCGTGGTTTTTTCGGTTTCGGTTCAGTTGGAAGGCGCCACTCCGAAGCTTGTTGACTAGTTTGCATGTCAAACTCGTAAACCCACGTCTCGTCACCAGTAACAATGCGTTTCATGAATGTTGGGTCGGAATTGACTCGTTCTACCATGTCCTCGGCGACTTTCATGCGATTGAGTTTTTGGAGAAAATTCAGATCTTTTGGGACTAGCCGAGCGGCAACATGTTTCATACCCAAATGATTAGTTAAAATGGTTCGAATCGACTCGTGAGATATAGAAAGTTCGGCGGCTATCTCTCTCAGAGTTGAATGAGGATTTTCAGTCACTATTTCCTTCACTTTTGCGATGTTAACTTCAGTTGCAGACGTTGATGGCCTACCAGAGCGAGGCAAATCTTTCATCACATCTCGACCGCTTTTGAACGCTTTGAACCACTCATAAGCACGAGTTTTTGATATAGTTGATCCCCCTTAAGCCTTCTGTAACATTTTCAGTAACTTATAAACTTCATTTATCCATTTTTATATATTGTAGACACGGGTCTCAATCGCGATAATGATTCAAGGCAAATCATTACCTTTAGGTTACCCGACGTTTCGGCATGGATTGCACCAGCCGTGGTCACGGGTCGACTCATTCATCCAAACTAACTAGACGCAGTTTGGATTATAAAATAAAATACGACTTTAGTTAATTCATCTTTTTATACAATGTGGACAAAAATCATTTGGTAAAGTCCTACTAATGTTATAAATGCGAAAGTTTGTGAATAAACCTAGATATTTGTTACTCTTTCACGCAAAACTTTGGATTTTGATAAATCTTTGTAGTAATATTGCTTATATATATATATTATAACAAATATTAGGCAATAGTAATATAATAATAGCCTATTATTTAACGTAAACTAAAAGTATTTTCATATACCTACATATATATATATATCCTAACTATTAAAACTAATGTTACTGCACTGAGCAGTGAACGCCCTCTGACTAAATAAATGTAAACAGTATTTTGTATACTTTATTTTTGTTCAACAGTAAAAAGTATAATTTAGTGAACTACAGTATAATACTGTTCAAAACAGTATAGTTGGCAACCCTATACATTTCTACAGTGCCGGTATTCCGATGGTAGGGTTGCCATACGTCCCGTATATACGGGACTATCACCGTATTTAAGCATCACGTCCCGTATGTTACTTGTCCCGTTTATCAATATTTCAATATAAAGTAAATTCAACGTCAATCCCTCTGAATAAATAAATAAATTAATTAATTAGTTATACGCGTACATACATAAGTAATTGTAATGTAGGCAACATTGTAAAGATCTTTGGGGATGCGGGGTCTTCGTCCAACAGTGGACGTATTTCAGCTGATATGATGATGACGATAAGTACATACATTCAGTCAAAAAAGTATCGGGAATGGATGATTTGTTTATGGTTCCAAATTCAAATTTTTGTTTTTTTTGTTGTTGTTAGATTGGCACAACTGTTTTCCATTTTGGCGCGGAGTTTGAGTTGCATCTGTTCTCATGTACTTTAGCCATCTGCGCGGGACATATTATAGTGCTCAAGTGTGTGCTCAAACACAGGAGCACTTTCCAATCCATCACTCTCATGATCCGATGGGACGTCGAGCGACACGACCGACGGCTTTACGTGCTCTCCGAGACACGGGGTATAATACCGCCAACTCCCAGACTTCGGGCTGATGCTGAGAAATTATTTCTTTTTCCAGAAAAGTTCTAAAATCTCTTTTGTCCCGACCCGGGATTTGAACCCAGGAACTCGTTCTCTGCGGGTGAACACCGCTAGACCAACGAGGCAGTAACTGAATATACCACACTGATATAACAATCTAGTAAAAGAAATAATTAGTAATTTGTTTATCTATATACGATCGGTAATAGCTTCTTAAAGTTGCTATTGCCGACCCTTATGGGTCGGTAATAAAGTATGTACGTATAAACATAAATTGTATTACCGACTCATAATAAAATGGTTATTTAAATTCAATTGAGCTTTGGACTATAAAATTGATTATAATTGATTAATTTCACATAAAATATGAACAAATGCACACTGTTTTATACGCAAAAACAATGATTTATTACTGTAACTATTCAATATCGATCCTTGAAAAATATCATAACTTTGGTTACATTGACAACGCTAAAAGGTAAAAATTTGACAAAAAAGTTTAGTCGCTTATAGATTTTTATAAAGACTGATAGCTTAGATTTAAACTGCTCCATATAGATACTTGTGTTAGTGTGATATAATAACATAAAAGAAAAATAAAACGAAAAGTTTATTTTATTTTATTTATTTATTTAATCTACTAAACATTATCATGACAGGTTTTGTACCCAATGCGATAATGCGAACAATATTATTAATTATTACTAATTAAATCCAGAGTCACCCTCACGAATTCCGCCAATGAACAATTAAAAATGTCCACTCTTTGTGAGGCGCTGTTTAATACTCGTAGGCCTCTTGCCACCGGTGCGAATTTGGAACGAGCAGCTTCATTGAGTCTAGTATACTAGGATTATTTAGCCTGCCTCGAAATACTTCAAATAAATACCTCGCTAACGCTAAGTCACGCCGTACCTCCAGATTATAATATCCAACCATCCCTATAACAAAGAGGGTTGGATACATAAGTGGAAAATAAGGGTAAACTCCGTATTGCTTAAAGTAAAGGTATCTAGCAAATTTATTCTGCATTTTTTCCACCATGAGACTATATTTAGTCTCATGGGGGTTCCAGATAATAGCATTGCTTTCCAACCTACTCCTAACCAATGCGTTATATAAGGATTTGACGGCTTCCGTATTTTTATAGTCCCGTGTTTCCCGCATTATAAACCCTAGAGTCCTAAATGCCTTCTTACTAACTCGTTCAATATGTCTACGGAACGTCAGGTCTTTTGAAAACTGTACCCCTAAGTCACGCACGGCTTCAACCCTCGGAATTGTTACTCCTTCAATATTGTACTTATAGAGTAGCGGCACGACAGCTCGGGTAAAAGACATGACGTTGCTCTTTGAAACATTGAATTGGAGTTTATTATTCCGGCTCCATTCCACCACATGATCAATGTCCGATTGCAACTTTAGGCAGTCTGTCTCGTCATTAACCTGGAGGAATAATTTAAGATCATCGGCAAAGAGCAAACAACTTGAATTACACTTCCGGCAGGTCATTTATCATTATGACAAATTCCAGCGGCCCCAAGTTGCTCCCCTGACTGATTCCCGAAAGCGTCGGATAAGTGCTTGAAAAATATCCGCCGTACTCCACATATTGCCTACGATTACTTAAGTAACTTGCAAAGAATTGCAAGAGGCCAGGAGTAAAACCAGCCATTGCGAATTTAGACAAAAGAACGTCATTATCCACACTATCGAATGCCTTTTTAAAATCAAAATATGCGACGTCCAGCTGAGCACCAGCCCCAGAGTCAAGCGCAGGTGCCGCATGGTTCATAAAGCACATTAAATTCTTATTAGTGCTGCGGCCCGCTCGGAACCCATGCTGCGCGTCACTAAGGTATGCGGTCATCTGCGGCGTAATACACGCGCATAACGCCGATTCAAAGACCTTCGCAACTGTGGACAATACCGCTACTGGTCTATACTCATTGATTTCCAAACTTGCCGTACCTTTCGGCACAGGAGTCACTCTAATCAACTTCCAGCCTTCCGGATACCTACATTCCTTTAAACAAAGATTGAACAAGTGGCAAAGAGGCTTCGCTAGAACCATCCTACAATCTTTAACAATATACGGAGGTACGCCGTCTGGGCCAACTGACCGCTTGGGCTTAAGTCGCGTTAGAGCAGCTAGCACATCATTAATCGACAGTTGACCCACATGGATACGCGTGCCTCGCTCCGGCGTCGATTTGGCCGCAGCAGCCGCATCCAACAACGGCGTCTCCTTCCCGTACACTGAGAGGAAGTAGTTAGCAAACTCCTGCGCATACTCACTATCTATTAATGGCGTTCCATTCTTCATTAGTCGGGTTTTGCTCCTTTTCGAACGTTTACTTCCAATAAAGCTCCAGAACGACATTGGTTCCTTAATTAATTGTGATTCGATACAACTTTGGTAGTCACTATAGGACGTATCGATTTTATTTTTAACAAGTGAGCGATAGTAGGTAAACATTTCATAATCGCTGCTTGAACCGCTTATTTTAAAAGCTTTATGCCAATAAGCTTTACTTTTAATGTCGCCTATGAGTTCCGCCGTGTACCACTCCGGGTAATTATATCGAGAGTGGCCGACTTTAGGCTGTTTTCTGGTAGTGCTATCATCTATTACACCATAAAATATACTATAAAAAATATCATACGCATCAGCGGCGCTGCTCGTTTCAAACAGTGCGCTCCAATCTGCCTTCGCTAACGATGAATACATCTTGTAAAAATTAGCCTTAGAAAAGTTCCATCGGGGGCGGGAGCTCGTAAGCTGTGGCGGGGGCGGCACAGGCGCGGGCTCCGGGCAGGCATGTGCACCACGCGCTCGCAGCATACTGACACACAGAGGCGGGTGTTGACGGTCAATACGAGATAAACAATCCGTTTCCTCACTTACTGTGATTTCGTTTTCTGGCAAGGTGGATAAAACTACATCAAGTTTGCGAATATTACAATTAAGTACTTCGTTATACTGGCGGAATCCGCAATAGGTGACAAAATACTGATAGTAACATTTTATGTCCTGATTTGTTGAGTACATATTAAAATCGGCGACAAGTATTACCTTATCATACTTGGTACATAATTGTTCTAACAAGTAAAACATATACATATATTCTTTTTCTGCGGTTCTAGGTGGTATATATGCAACACAACACAAAAATAAAAACTTATTCTCACGATACACTGTTGCACACACAAGTTCAAACAGATTATTGTCTAACTGGACTCCTCCGGGCAGCGGCACCCTCCGCATTTCGAGTCCGCGACGCAGGGTTGCTGCTAAAAACACCCCGACTTGCTTGCGACCATCTGTGCGGTCACACCGCAGTATTCCGTAACCGTTCGGTACCAATTCTCCATCATGTATTGATGAGTTCAACCCACTCTCTGTAATAGCAATTAGGTCAGCCGAGGATCTGTCCAGTATCGGTTCGCGTTGGAGGTCTCGCAGATTGGCATAATCCCATGGCTATACCGCCCAATATCCCTGGTGCTTGTAAAGCATCCCCTTTGAGGGCTCGGTGGAGGGTGGGGAATTGGGTTGGTGAACGCTAAGAACGACTTCTAATGGATTGCAATCGCAAAAAAAATTATGCCCAACCTGTTGTCAAGGTCAAGGCCTTGACAAATGAGGAGCTAGCGGGTGTGCCGGGTTTGGTGCACCCCATAGCAGATGACGGAAAGGCAGCGAAGGCTGCAGATAAGAAGAAGGCCGCTAGGAAGGTCAGGGAGACTTTTTCCCGCCCGGCCACTCCAGTACCTGGCCCATCGAGGGAACAAGCCGCGGGCACGGAGAGCGATAGCTCTCTTAGGTCCGCGGTTTCCATGGAGTCGGTATCCAGCCGAGATGACCGCGCGGAGACTCCTGGCTTGAAACGGACGAGACGCGCCGTGCAGGATGGACGCCAGGTCAAGGCCGCAAAACTTTGTAAGAGGACTGACGGGAGTGTGCTGGAGCTAGAGAACGAGCGGTTACGTTCCCAGTTGGCCTCCTTAGAGGCGCAGGTGGCCGCCATGTCGGCGGAAATGGCGGAGCTTCGTAAGAGAGATATCGGGGCTTATCCGCCATTGCCGTCGCCATCCCGGCAGTCACCACCTGCTCCACGGTCGCCGCCGTCTTTGGGACCGTCTCCGCCGCCGGCGCCGGTTGTCCGCTCTCCATCGTCGCCGCAACCGGCCCCGATAACTCGGAGGAGCAATTTAGATGCTCCCCGTGCTGTACCTGCTCGGGAAGACCACGTCTCGCCTGAGGATAGATTTGAGGCCATTCTGGACCGCAAAATGCGAGAAATGGCGCGCATCTGGGACCAACGTCTGGTCCAGATGCGTCACGAGGTCATGGCAGAGGTCTTCCCGGGCAGGGCCATCCGCCCTCCGCTCGCTAGGAGCGCAGCGCCACCCCAAGTGCCACCCACCGCGAAGCGGCAGCGGAAACAACGGGCTGCCGCTGTGGAGGCTGCCGCGGCTCGGGCTGCGGCAATGCCGGTGCAGTCAGCGCCACCGCCACCCGCTGAGGGCACATGGGCCCAGGTGGTTGGCCGGAAGGCCAGGGCCAAGGCTGCTCGCCTTAATCGGCCGCCACCGCCTCCGCCTCAAAAGAAGCCGATCGCACTGCCACGACCTCCTCCGTCTGCGGCAGTGACGATCAACCTGCCATCGACCTCGGCCACTACCATGGCTGAGGTCATGAAGGTGGCGAGGACCAAGGTCCAATTAAAGGACCTTGGCTTGGAGGCGGGCCTTCGCCCTAAGAGGGCCTTGACCGGGGGCCTCATTTTGAGGATCCCTGGTCCACAGGGGTCCGCGAAGGCGGAGGCCCTAACCTCCCGTCTAAAGGAGGCTTTAGCCGAGACGGGTGCGGTGGTGGCGCACCCAGTGGCTATGGGAGAGCTCCGGGTGATGGACCTGGATGACTCCGCCGACCCCACCGAAGTGGCAGAAACTTTAGCCACGGCGGGGGGATGTGCCGTCGCCGACGTAAAAGTCGGCGAAATTCGGTTCTCCCCGTCGGGCTTAGAATCGGTGTGGGTTCGGTGCCCACTAGTAGCCGCCCGCAAATTAGCGGCAATCGGCCGGGTACTAGTGGGCTGGATGTCCGTCCGGGTGTTAGCACTTCCACCCAGAGCTCTCCAATGTTACCGCTGCCTGGAGAGGGGCCACGTCAGGGCTCGGTGCACAGGGTGCGACCGGAGCGCGTCGTGCTTCGTCTGTGGCCAACAGGGCCACAAGGCGAAGGAATGCACGACGCGCGCCCCTCATTGCGTTGTGTGTGCCGACCTTGGCAGGCCGGCAAACCATCGCCTGGGCAGCGGTAGGTGTACGCCACCGAAAAGAAAGGGAGCGGGACGTCCTGCCACGTCCGCTCCAACATCGTCGCGGTCCAACGATCCGGGTTCTGGCCCCGGTGGGGTGTCCATGGAGGTCAAAATTTCTTTCCCCCCCAACTTGTTTTGCAGGGCAACTTGAACCACTGCATCGCTGCACAAGCTCTTCTTGCGCAGACGATTGCTGAGCGTTCAGTTGCCCTAGCGATAGTGGCGGAGCCACACTCTGTTCCCGACCACCCTCGTTGGTTCGGGGCGGATGGGGGCCTCGTCGCCATTTACTGGGCAGGGGGGGAACGAGACCCCCATTGCGCACTCCTGGCCAAGGGGCCCGGATTCGTCGTCGTGGAGTGGGGACCAGCAGTCGTGGTGGGCTGCTACATCTCCCCGAATTGCGGCCTCGCAAATTTTGTGGCGTACCTGGACGGGCTAACGAGCCATATTAGCTCTTACCAGTCCCGTCCGGTACTCGTCCTGGGCGATTTTAACGCCCACTCTAGTGTGTGGGGCGATGCCCGGGACGACGTTCGAGGGGAGTCACTGCTGGAATGGGCCGCCGGACTGGACCTCCGTCTTTTAAATCGGGGTTCAGTCAGCACCTGTGTGCGGTGGCAGGGGGAGTCGATCGTCGACTTGACGTGGGCGACTCCCTCGGCCATGCACCTGGTCTCGGGGTGGAGAGTTGCGGAGGAAATTGCCACGCTGTCGGATCACCGTCACATCCTTTTCAGCGTGGCCTGACCGCAGGAGTGTTGTCCCGCCGCGGCGCTGGTGCCTACGCCGCTTGGACCGCGACATGCTGACGGCTGCCGCCGTCGCCATCGCCTGGGGGGCGAGTGAGGGTGGAGAGAGGATCCCGTCCGATCCCAATTCGCAAGCGGGCTGGTTCCGGGGCATCATGTCTCGCATCTGCGACACGTCGATGCCCCGGATCCGTCCGGGTGACAGACGAGGCTCGCAGTATTGGTGGTCGGCCGAAATCGCGCGACTCCGTTCGGAGTATGTCGCAGCGCGTCGCCGACACCAGCGGGCCCGTCGGAGGAGGCGAGCCAATGCCGAAGAGGCTGCCGGAGCGCACAGGGCGTATCAAGTCACCGTCAAGGCGCTATCCATCGCGATAGCGGAAGCCAAAGCTCGGTCCTGGAACGAGCTCATCGAGGGACTGGATAGGGACCCATGGGGGCGCCCGTACAAAATGGTACTGGGCAAGCTCAGACCGTGGGTCCCTCCGTTGACGAGTACCCTGGACCCGGATTTCCTGAGGAGGGTGGTGGACACCCTCTTCCCTAGGGTCCAGGACAGTCCCTCGGACCCTCCGTCACCATCGTACCTTGATTGGGACGACCAGTTGGAGGTGACGGAGGGGGAGTTGGACCGAGCAGTACGGCGACTTGCAGCCCGAAATACCGCCCCTGGCCCGGATGGGATACCGGGCAGGGCGTGGGTTTGCGCCCTGGCAGTCCTGGGGGACTGGATGAGGCAACTGTTCACCAGCTGCCTCCGTAGTGCCGTGTTCCCCACCTGCTGGAAAGAGGCAAGGCTGGTGCTATTGCACAAGCCGGACAGGACCGCCGATTCTCCCTCGGCGTTCCGACCAATTTGCTTGCTGGACGAGGCGGGTAAGCTCTTCGAGCGTGTGATAGCCGCCCGTCTCAGCGAGCATCTGTCGCGTATTGGCCCCGACTTATCGGACAACCAGTTCGGTTTCCGGCATGGACGTTCGACGGTGGACGCGATTAATCGCGTCCGCGCCCTGTCGGAGCCCGCCGTTCGGGCGGGGGGGGTGACGTTGGCGGTGAGTTTAGACATCGTCAACGCCTTCAACTCCGTCCCCTGGCGGGCGATACGGGAGGCACTGGTCCATCATAACGTGCCTCCCTATCTCCGTGGTATAGTCGGGGCATATTTGCGCGACAGGACGATCAAATTCGTCGGTCGGAACGGGATTGAGATCCAGAGGGAGCTCTCCTGCGGGGTTCCTCAGGGGTCCGTGTTGGGACCTCGGCTATGGAACCTCGCGTACGATGCGGTCCTGCGGATAAGCCTCCCTCCCGGAGTGAGCGTCGTCTGCTATGCAGACGACACGCTCGTCATAGCCCGGGAGGTAAGCTTCCAGCGGGCGGTACGGCTCGCCGAACTCGGAGTTGCGTGAGTCGTCGCGGCCATTTTGAGACTGGGCCTTCGGGTAGCGCCTCACAAGACCGAGGCGCTATGGTTCCACGGCTTACGCCGTAGGGTGGAACCACCCAGTATGTCGATGCGTGTAGGTGACGCAGAGGTCAGGGTGGGGCGGTACATGAAGTACCTGGGCCTCACCCTAGACAGCCGATGGGGCTTCGAGGAGCATTTCGAGCGTCTGGCCCCCCGAGTGCGCCGGGTAACCGGTGCGTTACACCGGCTTTTGCCGAACCTCGGGGGTCCCAGGGAAGAAGTTCGCCGCCTCTACGGAGGTGTCGTGCGATCCATGGTCCTTTATGGGGCGCCCGTCTGGTCTGAACGCCTGACGGGCGCCTCCCGCTGCAGGGCTATTTTGAACAGCCTACAGCGTGTGGCGGCCATACGGATCGCACGAGGATACCGGACGGTATCCTTTGAGGCGGCGACACTCCTGGCACGCTTCCCGCCGTTTGATCTCCTGGCGGCAGTCGACGCGACGGTTTACACTGAGATCCGCGTCCGCCGGGAGAGCGGTGAGGCGCCAGAGCAGACGCTCATTGCCTATAGGCGGGATGCACACCGGCGCGTACTGACACAGTGGCGCGCACGGCTGGAGTTGCGCCTGAACGCGCGCCAACGCGCCGTCGGTGCTATCCTGCCTCACCTCGAGGCCTGGGTGGGAAGGAAGGGCGGCTACGTCACCTACAGACTGACACAGATACTCACCGGACACGGGTGTTTCGGTGAGTATCTGTGCCGGATCGGCCGAGAAGTGACGACACATTGTCACCATTGCGGGAGCGACCTGGACTCTGCCCAGCATACGCTGGAGGAGTGCCCGGCCTGGGAGGCCGAGAGACGAGTCCTGGTCGCTGAAATCGGACGGGATCTTTCGCCGCCAGCAGTCGTGTATGCGATGCTGGCTGGCGACTCCACCAAATGGGACGCCGTGGTCTCCTTCTGTGAGGCAGTTTTGCTGCAGAAGGAGGCCGCCGAACGGGATCGGGAACGAGCCGATCCCGCTCGTAGGCGGAGGAGGCGTCGGGGTGGCGGCGGCAGCCGTTAGCCCAACTCCCCTCGGGGCCGCGGTGGCAGTATGAGAAGTGTCCTCAACTGCCGCCACGTACAAGCGGCTCCGGGATGACAGCGATCTGTTCGTGGCGCAGTCGCTGTGCCGTACTGGCAGGAGTCGGCAATAGGGGAGGGCAATCCAAAGGAGCTCTCCCAGGGTACGTGTCCCGACCATCTGGGACATGGCGCAAAAGGGGGGTACCGGAGCAGCATACCCGCGTTCCCGGGACTCCCCCATCAGGTGCCAAGAGAAGTCCACGGCAGGTAGGTTTAGTCGGTGCAAGTCCGACATACCCACCCGCAGACACTTTTTGCGGGTGGCATGCGAAGGCATTCCCCCTGCCATACCAAAAAAAAAAAAAAAAAAAAAGGTCAGCCGAGGATCCTAATAAGTTTTTGTAAAAGGTTTTCAATTTCGTACGCAGCCCTTGAACATTTTGGTAATACAGTTTTATACTATATTTTGATTGCCTGTTTCTCCGTTGTTTTGCGAGGGTTCCGAAACCAAATCCATCAAATCAAATCAAATCATTTATTTACTGAATATGAGTATACATAAAAGTTGTTACAAGAATATTGATGGATCAATCACATTCTGCCGAGTTCTCGGCGTGTAAATATAACATTTCAGCTACAATACAAAATATATTAATACAATTAATTAAATTATTATCACATTATTTAAGAAACAAAGTAATATATCACATTAACAATCAAATATTTACAAATTACTGCGTCCTGTGTAGTTCAGATACTCCTCGACGGTGTAGAAACATTTATCCAAAAGCCAGCGAGTAATATGCATTTTGAAATTAGTGAGTGGTAGATGTTTTATTGGTTCCGGTAACTTATTAAACAATCTAATGGCCATACAATAACTGTTGCGTCTGTAGTATTCTAGCCTGATCATAGGTAGGCATAACTTGATGAAACCTCGAGATGTAGTTTTCCATTCAAATTGTTTCGGGTTTTGTTTGACAAATATACATGTTTGTTTTATGTACTGACAAGGCAGAGGAAGAATCTTAAGAGATTTAAAGAGCGGTTTACAAGATTCCATGAAATGTTTATTACAAATAGCTCTTATGCATTTCTTTTGGACTTTAAATGCTCTTTCGAATTCTACGGAATTCCCCCACAGCATCAAGCCATAGCTCAGAATGGAAGACACATACCCATGATATGCATTTAAGGCTGTTTGCCTGGTTGAGATGTGACGTAACCTACGTAGAGCAAAAATAAATTTGTCCAGTCTATTGCATACATAATCTATATGTTGTTTCCAACTACAATGCTTGTCCAAAATGAATCCCAGAAACCTTACACTTTCAACTGATTCTATTTCATTATCACCATAACTTATATTTAAAGGGCAATCCGAGCCATGGTATGTATTAAATTGTACCACTTGTGTTTTGCCTAAATTAATCTTTAGATTATTTGCTTCTAGCCAATTAATTGTTTGTAGTAAGGCAGTATTTAAGTCATTATTAAATGTACTAGGCGTTTTTTGTTGAACTATTAAAGTTGTATCATCCGCAAATAAAATACATTTATAGAGTAGGGCATTGGGCAAATCATTTATATATAAAAGGAACAGTAATGGTCCCAGTATACTTCCTTGAGGTACTCCACGGCTGTTGATTTTATAGGCAGATTTATGTTTTTCCATCGTTTTTGAACCCGAGATGTGTGTTACCTCAGTGCATTGTATTCTATTGTTTAAGTAACTTTTTAGCCAATCGTGTGCTTTACCTCTAATACCATATATTTGTATTTTTTTTAGCAAAAAAAAACCATTTACTGAGCCTTGTATTCACCGGCCACACTTCCACATTCGCTACTTTTCCATATTTACTTTCCGGTATTCCTATTTTAAACGATGAGTAATCGCGCTCTGTTTTCGGAATTATCTTCTCCACGCTAATAGTGCCCTTATTTACGTTACAAACGCTGGTTACATGGTCCATTACCACGTCAATTGACGTATCAGAATGTAACGACCATACATGCAGATATTTTTTCTTTTCTATAGCTTGTAACGTATTTATTTGACTATTTTGGCCTCTCATTACCGATGTCCTGTTAATGCTTCTTTCCTTATTTTTATTTGTCACTTTACTCCATCCTTCTCCTGCTTCTTCTTCCTGCTCTTCTGTCGGTGTTCTGTTGATTCTATTTTTGTGTTGTATTTCCTTCCCTATTTCCAGTTGCTTATGCGTATTTATCTGAGAACTAGCCTGACGCAGCTCCACCTGTCCAGTGCAATCCTCACTCATTGATGTTTCCGGTAATTTTAAGGTAGTTCCACGGGTTCCACCCTTACTAAGCTGCTGAGGTTTATTCAGTTACGTTGCTGTTGTTCCGAACACTCGCTGACGCAGGCGGGCGGCCTGCCTCTGACGGTGCGTTTGCTCGGACAGCCGTCACTGGGGGTGAGCTGGCACCCAAAGAGCTGGTGTTCAAGCTGGTACGAGCTGCATTGTCAGACGCGGAGAGGACGGGGCATGGACTCGTGCTTGATGGATTCCCTAGGGATCTCGATCAGATGGAGCAGTTCCAAACAGAGGTAGAGTGAGCAATTCTTCGTCTTTATATTGATTTAATTTTCTTTTTATTTGTAGCTTTTTCGTTGTAGCGTTATATTTAAATAATATAACGCTACAACGAAACCCCCACCACTAAAAATGGATTTTGTTAGCTCGTCGCTTGCGACACTTATGTGACAATTACATATACGAATATCCTTTTACAAATACAAATACAAAATCTTTATTTGTCACAAACACAGGTAAGTATAAAAGCAGTTACAAAACATATGTGCGCCATGTTTTACTCTTTCGAGCATACAAATACAGCATAAACTGATTGGATATCATTTCCATACTCATGCTTAAAAACTACATTACTTATTATCTTAATTACTATTATTGTAAGAAACATAAATACACTTTCTTTTTTTTTTAATACTCTATTATAATTTATATTCAAAAAATTCATGGATGCTATAAAAACATTTTTCTGCAAGTCACTTTGTAAACTGTATTTTAAATTTAATAATAATAATAGCCGTTTATTCGCAAACATAGGGCAAACAAGAAGTCCCTAAGTTCGGTGTGCCTTTTGACACTCCTCCAATTCCTTCCAATGGGTCCTGTCCCTTGCCACTCTCATCCAGAATGGTCCCGCTGTCTGTTTGAAGTCATCTTCCCATCTCCTGACTTGACGACCCCTACTTCTTTTGCCGACTCTTGGTTGCCAGATAGTGCCTTGCTTGCTCCATTTGTTTATCGGGTGGCGAAGCATATGTCCAGTCCATCTCCATTTTTGGACGTCTATCTGGGTAAGAATGTCTGTGAGTTTTGTTCTTGTTCTTATGTCTACATTCCTGACTCTGTCTTTAATTTTGAATCCTAACATGCTTCTTTCCATGGCACGTTGGCATTTTGCCAGCCTTTCCCTGTGGTGAAGTGTTATTGACCAAGTTTCACAGCCGTAAGTGAGATCTGGTAGAATACAGGTCTCGAATGTTCTCTTTTTTATATGGTTGCCTAGATCCTTACTTTTCACTATTTCCTTGAGTGACCAGTATTTTCGCCATCCTTGGGCTATTCGCCTGTTTATTTCTTTAGTCATTTCATCAGAAGGGGATATTATCTGTCCTAAGTAAATATATTCTTTGACATATTCAATATTGTTGCCGTCTACCATAACTTCTATTTCCTTAGAGTTTGTCATCAATTTTGTTTTGCTGGCATTGATTTCTAGACCAACTTCTCTATTTTTATTTGCTAGGCTCTGCATCATTCGTTCTAATGTTGTTGGATCCTCTTCCAGAAGCACCAGATCATCGGCAAATCTTAGGTGGTTTAGGCTAACTCCATTAATGTTCAAACCTGAGTCATCCCAGTTCAGCTGTCTAAAGATGTACTCGAGTACAGCGTTGAAAAGAGTAGGGGAGAGAGGATCGCCTTGGCGTACGCCTTTTTTGATAGGAAATGATTCTCCTATTGATTCTAATTTAATACTGGCCTTGCTAGATTTATATATACTCTTAAGTATTTCTATATAGTTGCCCTGGATCCCTTGTTGTTCAAGGCTCCGCCATATGTATTGGTGTCTGAGGCTGTCGAATGCCTTTGAATAATCTATAAACGCCAAGTAGATTGGTTTATTGTATTCGTTATACTTCTGTATCAACTGTTTTATGGTGTGAATATGATCTATTGTGCTGAAGTCTTTTCTGAATCCTGCCTGCTCTATGGGTTGGCTTTCGTTTAGTGTTAGTGATATTCTTTCTAGAATCACTTTAGCAAAAACTTAATATATGTTTGATATTAGAGAAATCGGCCTATAGTTCCCAATCTCTTCTCTAGGGCCTTTTTTATGGAGTAGAATTATGTGGCACTCGATCTATTCTTCTGGAATTTGCCTTGTTTGTAAGATTTCATTGAATAATTTTGCCAGCACAGTGTACCTCCCCACCCTACCCCCGGTATTCTAAATTCTTTTATTTGATGTGTTCCCTAACGTTGAACCTGATCATCCTAACAAACGGCATACAATTTAGTATCTAACTGAACCTAACTCTTATGTGTCTAATAAGGAATACTCCTTGATACTAATATGATCCTAAATTTTCTTAACTTAAATCATGAATTTATATTCTTGCTGGATTTGATTGAAACAAGTTGATTTAAATTGGCCAGTGATTCGTCTAGTATGGTAGGAACCTATGTTGCATATAGTAATCCAAGAACTTTTTGAAAAGGAGAACAAACCAATCAATCCTATATAGACTTTATCCTAATCATAAATAAACTTTCTAAACTTATGTAATTGTACAAGAGTGACTGAACTAATGAAGCCTAGTTTACCCTAAATTAATTACCATAATGTTATCTAAAATCTTATTAGAACTTTATTTCAATATATAAGGCCATAAATATGTAGTTTTAATTCTATAATTTCTCTGATAAACATAAAGGTTTCATACTACTTCTTATTGGAGTATGTACGGTAAGGTTCCGGACATACGTTGGAAATGAAAGATTGTTCTGATAACTAGACTGTATTGTAACTGATAATAACTGCTAAGTAAAATTATTGATGTAACTGATAGGGAGCACGCGCGGCGCTATTGGATGCCGGTTGCGAACTAAATGCAATAATGCCTGTATGGCGTAATTGCGATGTACGAGTAATTTGACCGTACATGCTCCCGCACGAGAAAAGATGCTGTGATTGTTAGTCTTAATGAATGAAGTGAATTATATACTAATAGTACAAGAGGTGATAAACAATAGTATTGATGAGTTTTGTTAAAATGTAATGAATTACAAAATGATTGAACAATTACTTAAGTTTAAAGTTACACACTAGAGTCATCTAGGGGAGTAAATCGAACCGAACGAAGTATAGGAGACGCACTTTGATTTTGTTTGTTATGAACACGCGCACTAACACTGGGCATCTCCCTTAATTCAACACTGAGAGGCCTTTTGTCACCACTAACACTTTCACTACGTTGAGCACACATAGTAGGAACTGGCTGTAGCGGTACGGTGACCACCGTCGCCTCCGCAGGCGCCTGTCGCGATTTCCTCGAACGCCTCCACACGTACAGTCCAGCTATGACAAATATAACGCCAAATATGACGTATATGGCAGTGTAGTGATGCATATCGTGAAAAGAAGCACTCTCTATAAAACTCTGATTCTCTTCCATATCCTTTATACTTTGTTCTATGTTTTTTATGAGGACATCTTGATTCAAATTAATGGGTTCGTCTGTAGAGTTGGAACTGCTCGAAAATGTTATATTTATAATACGATTAATCGGAGCTATATGTACCTGCATCATCTCCGAATCTGGCTGAATATTTAATTCACTTGCTCCTAGACTATGTGAATGAATAGTAAACTGATCCGTCTTGATAATGCAGCCTGGTTGGATGTTTATAATTCCGGCACGAGTGAGCTCGTGCGCTGTAACTTGATCGTCGCACATCAACTTGAGCCGACACTTATCACAACAAAAGTAAAGATAATTATTAACAGCATTTAATTCGGACCATTTGCTCTCACATATGCTGACATTGACCTTGCATGCTTTTGTATCCCTTTGCTTTACACAAAATATTTCATCTTCCTTCATACTGTAGACTGGTTTTTTGATATTACATAACAGGGTCTTTTTGGTTTTTTTTTTTTTTTTTTTTTTTTTTTTTTTTTTTTTTTTTATTAGGTTCACTAAACTGGCCAACGCACTTTGTACAATTTAAAGAACATTAAACAAATAAAGCTAAAGTGTTTGGCCTTCTAGAAGTGAACACAGCATGCATTAAATAAAAAGAAAGCTTACAGTTGGGTTACATCATAGTCACTTAAAATTGAAATTAATATTAGAAATATAATAATACAAAACTTAAAATTAACAAAGCAATAAAACCTAGTTGCAGTAATTTACATCACTTATGATTAAATTTCTTAAGTAAGAACAGTCTCAACGAATGAGCAGACGAACTAAAAATATCAATTTGGTTGCAAAAGTTGTTGTAAGCTGAACACATACGGTACAACGGCGAGTGCTGACTGTAGTTGGTACGGCAAAGAGGCAAATTGAAAGTCTTCATATTATGGATACGGCTACACAAGCGTGGTACATTGAAGTTTAATTTTCCTAGTAAAGATGGACTATCTAGTTTTCCAGTAATCAATTTATGCAAAAACAGGATGTCGGCGATATTCCTTCTATGCTCCAGTGACAAAAGTTTAAAGTATGACAGTCTAGAGTTATAAGACGTTAGATTACGGCAGAGATTGTGTGTATAAGTTAAACTGTACAAAAAGTGTTTCTGAAGTTTTTCTAGACGGCTAATATGAATCGTATAGGAGGGGCTCCATATCTGACTACAGTATTCAAGAAGTGATCGCACATAGCAGTTGTAAAGGAGAATTGGAATTTCGTAGTCTTTAAAGTATTTGGTTTGACGAATAACGAAACCAGCCAAACGGGCACCACTACTTGCGATTCCGTTTATGTGTTCTCGGAAATCTAACTTACTGTCAACCACGACACCCAGATCACGTATACTCGACACTTCGGTGATTTGTCTATTAGACATATAGTAAGTGGCAGGCATTGGATCGCGTTTACGTGTGAATTTAATGTGAAAGCATTTAGAAATATTTATGGTCATTCCGTTTAAGGAGCACCAATGATTTATTGCGTTAACGTCTTCTTGAAGGGAGTTGATGTCACTGCGATTTAAAATTGCTCGGTATAACTTTAGATCGTCAGCAAACATTTGGTATTCGGATGTTATGGCTGAGCATAAGTCGTTAACATAAACCAAGAAAAACAGGGGTCCTAAATGTGACCCCTGGGGCACACCAGATGGCACCAATCTAGCTACAGATTTATAGCCCCTGATTTTTACCAGTTGAGACCTATTGACGAGGTAGGATTCACACCATCTTAATAGCGAGCCACAAATCCCAGCATGGGCCAACTTTTGTATGAGTAGGCTATGATCAACCACGTCAAAGGCCTTAGAGAAATCTGTATATATAGCATGTACTTCCGTTTTGGCTTCAACTGCTTCGTAAATAGTAGTAACGTAATGTAGGAGATTTGTAGCCGTTGATCTGCCTGGTAAAAATCCGTGCTGATTACTATTGAGAATGGGTTTTAGGTGAAAGAGAAGTCTTGTTTGAATCAATTTTTCGAACACTTTCCCTATGGCAGATAAAATTGAGATGGGCCTGTAGTTTGTGACATCACTTTGATCCCCTTTTTTGTGTATAGGGGTGATGTGCGCGAGCTTCCACTTAGTAGGAAAGGTTCCGCAGGAGAGGGACCAATTAAAAATGTGGTACAGTGGTTCAACTAGTTGCTCCGAACAATTTCGTAACAATATTGGTGAGATACAATCAGGGCCTGGCCCTTTGTTTACATTTAATGATTTGAGGGCTCTTAGAATATTTCTTCTGGAAATGTGACATGAACCTAGCAATTCCGAATGATAGGTGGATTCACCAGCAGTCAAGGCACTTGGGGTATGTTTATTAGGGTATACCGAGTAAAAATACTCCGCGAAAAGTTCACTGACGCTTTGCCCCCCTACACCAGATTTTTCATTAAAAACCATCTCATCTGGGATTACGCTACTGTTTGATCTTAAGGATTTAACAAACTTCCAGAAATATTTAGGATCCTGTTTGATTAATTTCTTTGAATCGGTTTTAAATTTATTTAGACATTCTTGTATCATTAATTTGCATCGATCACGTAACATTTGGTACGTAATTAAGTCTCTAGGGTTGGAATATTTTTTGTATCTATTATGTATTTTCTGTTTCTCTTTCAGTGTGCGTAGTAGGGGGCGACTGAACCAAAAGGGATATTTGTTATTACCGATGCAACGTGTAGGTGTGTATTCGGAAATTATTGGCATAACTAGAGTATAAAAAATATCAACAGTATTGTCTATAGTATCGTTCGGTCTTATGTGGGTACTCCAGTCAATCGCATCCAGCTTTTCTCTAATTTTTTCATAGTTAGCTTTGGAGTAATTAAGGGATACAGACTTGTTAATTTTAGGTGACCTCTGCGATAAAAGTTTAAAAGAAATGTTCAATGGTGGATGGTGAGCATCTTGTTCGACTAAGGGTGTTGTGCATTTGCTAACGTTGAACAATTTATTTGAATTGGTTACAATTAAGTCAAGTGTGCGGCCCTTGAAATTGCTAATTGAATTTATATTATAGAGACCATTAAAGGAGAGAGTGTCTGTGAGAATGCTATCTGTATTGTTTGGACATGAGGCTGGGATCAATAAATTTGTGTTTGTGTCAAACTCCCATGTTAAGTTAGGTAAGTTAAAGTTGGGGCACGTGGTCGGAAAACCTCCTCGTGGTCCGAGGCTACTGGTCCCATTCGAATATTTATATTCGGTGGGAACGGTAGTTTTTCGGATTGGTGTGCCCTGGGCATGGGCGCTGGCTTTTTCCTGTGCTTGCATGGGGATAAGCCACCGCCCGTGGCGAATATTCCGACATCTACGCTTCTGTTCCCCCTTCTATTCACTAGAAGGGGAGTATTCAGAGTCAGCAAACCCTCACGCCCCAAGCTTAGCTGCCCAGCGAGGGGTTGTATGACCAGGGGGCAATCTGGTCCAAAGGGTAGCATTCATATGTGTATGAAAAATGTCGGCTCTGGAAAACATTTTACCCCAGGAGGGTACCAGCTCCGCTGGAGAATCCCTCCCAGATCCTCATGGATCTGGCAGCCCCACCGTATCTGGGGGGGGCAACCATAGCCATAAAACCGCGGAAGCCGCGGAGAAGGTGCGCACGCCCAGTTTTGCGCACCCAATGGAGGAGGACGAAGTCCAGGAAGGGGTTGCACGCGGTGCAAGGAGGAGCAGGCGGACCACGAGGTCGAGGTCCCGTCCAGCCACCCCTGTTCCCGCGGGCAATAGCCGAGAAGGCGCCAGTCCCAACAGGGATCAAATGTCTGACGAGGACACAAGCGGCTGCGCGTCCAGGTCTCGGTCCGGATCTAGGCCCGGACAAAGAGATAGGAAGCGCTGCGGCTCCTCAAACGTGGAGAACCAGGTGGCCGCGAAGGTCTCCACGGCCCGGAGAGGAAAGGCTCGCGCGGTTCCGAGCGTAATCATCGCTCGGATGCCGGAGCGTGACATGCGGGATCGCATCGTTGCGGCAGCTCCAGTGGAGCCCACGGAGAGCGCGGAGAGCGATGCCGGCCTCGGAGTGGCTGACTCGAGCGGAGGCTCCACTGTGTCCCTGCTGGGCAGTAATCGTGCGGAGGCCGCTGCTGCTAGGCGGGCACAGCGAAGGGAAGCCGCGGCTGATGAGGTCAGCGAGTTGGCCCGGCAGGCCCGAGAGCGGCGCTCCGCTCGGATCGCTGGAGGGAGCCCATCGGCGGTGGCGCTTAGCCGCCAGGTTTTGGACGGCGTGGACGTGGTCCTGAGGGTTGCCACCAAATCGGGCAACCTGAAGGGTACGTTCACGCGTGCTCTAAAGGAGGCAGCTGATGGAATCCGCGAGGCGGTTGAGGTCCTCGTCCATCGTACTAGCACGGAGGAGACGGCGAAGTTGTGGGAGGAGAACGGCCGTCTCCGATCTGAGCTGGAGGACCTCAAGCGGCAGGTTGCCGCCCAAGGGACAGCTCCTGCGGTCACTGGGTCCTCTCCTGTGGCGGCCCCACCGTCGGTTCCATCGCCGACCTCATCATCGGCGCGTGCACTAGTGGATGCGGAGGTCGAGAAGATCGTCCGCATCTGCATGATGCAGTGTGGTGACATGGTGGGTGCCCGCCTCGCGGCCATAGAGGGGAGACTCCTCCCGGCAGAGTCCGTCCGCCCTCCGCTCGCCGGGGACGGGCGAAGGGGGGAGGGGTCCAACAAACGGGGCCCGGCGGCCGCGGTGGCTGCGACGGCTGGGGCGGCTAAACTAGGCCGATCGGGGAGGACAGCGGCCCCAAAACCCGCGCCTCAAATGCCCACCTCCCGAACAGCGGAACCTCCAGCGGCGCCTCCGGCGGCTGCGCCTGGGCCTAGCACGGAGGCCTGGTCGACAGTCGTCAAGAGGGGCCGCAAAAAGAAGAAGGCGGCGCCGCCGGCCCCAACACCGGCACCCCAGAAGGCGAAGGGACCGCCTAAGGTCAGAGCCCCACGCTCCGCGGCTGTAGTGATAACACTGCAGCCCGGAGCCGTTGAAAGGGGCATTACATACAAGGCGGTCCTGACGGAGGCAAAAGCCAAAGTCGCGTTCCCCGACCTTGGCACACCGTCCGGCCTCAGGATTAAGTCGGCGGTGACGGGGGCGCGGCTGCTTGAGGTGTCGGGTGACTCCAGCGGGGCGAAGGCGGACATCCTGGCCGCCAAGTTGAGGGAGGCCCTCAACCCGGAGGACGTGCGGGTGTCCAGGCCCGTGAAGACTGCGGAGCTGCGCGTCGACGGCCTGGATGACTCGGCGACTCCGGCTGAGGTCTTGGCGGCCGTCGCCCGGGTCGGTGGATGTCGACCCGAGGATGTGCGGACGGGCGACATTCGCGCCGACGCCTCCGGACTTGGATTCATCTGGGTGCGGTGTCCGGTGGCGGCGGCGAATAAGGTCACCAGTGCTGGGCGACTGTTGGTGGGGTGGGTTGCGGCCAGGGTCAAGCTGGTGCAGCCCAGGGCTATGCGGTGCTACCGATGCCTGGACATTGGGCATGTCCGGGCGCGGTGCACCGCTGAAACGGACCGCAGCGAGGAGTGTTATCGCTGCGGCCAGCCCGGCCACAAGGCGGCCCAGTGCTCTGCGGCGCCAAACTGCAGCCTCTGTACAGCTGCAGGGAGGCCTGCGGGGCACAGAGCGGGCGGAAAGGCCTGTGGCGCTACCGCCACGAGGAAGAAAAAGGGAGCCAAGGCTGCCGGGGGCTCTTTACCCCCCCGACAGCCTGGCTGCTCTTCGGCCGACTCCCGGCCTGATAGGGGTACGGAGGGAATGGACACGGCCTAATGGCGCTGTTCCATTTCCTCCAGGGCAATATCAACCACTGCGCCAGAGCTCAGGATCTCTTGCTCCAGAGCATGGCGGAGTGGTCGATTCGCGTGGCGGTGGTCGCCGAGCCGTACTTTGTCCCCCCCAGGGATAACTGGTTGGGAGACTTGGACGGCTTGGTGGCCATCATTGGCGGGGCTCTGATCCACCCGTCCCGAGGGCACGGCTGGGTAGCAGCCCTCGTGGACGGCATTGGTACGATTGGAGCGTATTTTTCGCCCAACAAGAGTCTCGCCGACTTCGAGAACTTCCTTGTCGAGTTGGGTGCCGTCGTAGGCCGGCTCCACCCTCGCCCCGTGCTGTTGCTCGGGGATCTCAACGCCAAGTCTTCTGCGTGGGGATCTCCGGTGACGGATGCCCGGGGTGAGGTGCTGGAGGAGTGGGCGGTCACGACTGGCCTGACCGTCCTAAATCGGGGGTCGGTTCACACTTGCGTGCGGCAGCGGGGCGGTTCAATAGTGGACGTCTCGTTCGCTAGCCCTGCTGTCGCAAGCCGTGTCCGCGACTGGCGTGTCGCCGTGGAGGTGGAGACGTTGTCGGATCATCGGTACATCCGTTTCGACGTCTCCGCCCAGACCACTGGCGGCCGCGGTCCACCGGCCCCGCGGGTGGACGGTCCACGCTGGGCGCGTAAGCGCATCGACAGGGAACTTCTCGAGGAGGCCGCCATTGTCCAGGCCTGGTATCGGGAGTCGGCGACGAACGGACCCGTCGACGTCGAAGAGGAGGCGCTGTGGTTCCGCGGGGCGATGACGCAAATCTGCGACGCATCTATGCCCCGGGTCCACACACATACAGGAAGGCGCCAGGTGTACTGGTGGACCGCCGAGATCGCGCAGTTGCGCGTCGCGTGCGTGGTGGTCAGACGCCAGTACACCCGATACCGGAGGAGACGTCGTCGGGTCCCTGACGAAGAGGCCGCGCGGTATGAGGTGTACCGCGCGGCGAAGGAGGCTCTGCGGCTGGCCATCGGTGAAGCCAAGACGCGAGCCAGGGAGGAGATGTTGGAGACTTTGGACGGGGATCCGTGGGGGCGCCCTTATCGTGCGGTTCGAGGGAAACTTCGAGCCGCGGCGCCCTCACTCACGGAGAGTCTCCAACCAGAGCTGCTGGAGGAAGTAGTGGCAGCCCTCTTCCCGGCAAGAGCGGAGCACATGCCACCGCCGATGGCTTTGCCCACAGCCGCAGAGCCTACAGAGGAGAACGCCATCAGCGTCCCAGAGGTGACACAGGAAGAGTTGAGGGCGGCCGTGATACGGCTCCGGGCCAAAAACGTGGCTCCGGGGCCCGACGGGATTCACGGTTGTGCGCTGGCCCTCGCTCTGAAAGAGCTAGGTCCCCAACTGACGGGACTCTACACAGCGTGCCTTGAGCGGGGCCAGTTTCCCACTTTGTGGAAATCTGGTCGTCTGGTCCTGCTCAGAAAGGCGGGGCGCCCTGCAGACTCGCCGTCCGGGTACCGGCCCATAGTGCTGCTAGACGAGGTGGGCAAGCTGCTCGAGCGGATAATCGCAGCTCGCCTCGTCGGCCACTTGTGCGGAGAGGGGCCGGACCTGGACGAGAGCCAGTTCGGCTTTCGGCATGGGCGCTCTACCATCCACGCTGTGTCGAGGGTGAGAGTCCTGGCGGAGGAAGCGGTGTCCCGGGGTGGGGTGATGTTGGCGGTGTCCTTGGACATCTCCAACGCCTTCAACACCCTGCCCTGGAGTTGCATTCGGGAGGCACTGCGATATCATCGGGTGCCTTCCTACCTCCGCAACATCGTTGGGGCTTACCTGGCGGAGAGGTGTGTCACTTACGTGGGACGTGATGGCGGACACCGGCACTCAATGTCGTGCGGTGTTCCACAGGGTTCAGTTTTGGGCCCGCTCCTGTGGAACATCGGGTACGACTGGGTGCTGAGGGGCGAACTCCAGCCGGGCGTGGAGACATCCATGCAGGATTTTCCACCCCGCAAAAAAAAAAAAAAAAAAAAAAAAAAAAAAAAAAAAAAAAAAAAGGTAAGTTAAAGTCACCGGTCAATAATAATATTGAGTTTTTCGGTATCTTGTGCTGTATTATATGGGTTAAATGGGTAGTTAGGTTATCAAGACGGGTGTAATTAACCGGCGGGGGGAAATATAAGTTGCAGATACACAGTGAAATGGTTGAGTGGCCCTGTTTAAGTTTTATAACTACCCAAATATCCTCGCCTGTTGACTCCCATTTTTGTTTTCGAACCGGTTCGAGACTTTTCGACACGGCTATCAAAACTCCGCCGCCTTCGCTTTTCGAAAAGGAGGAAGAACTGCGGTCGCGTCGAAAAATCGCGTATCTGCCATCTAAAATCTCGTGGTCGTAAACCGATTCATTCAGCCAAGTCTCTGTAAGAAGTATGATATCAAAGTCTTGCACAAGTGCGTTGTTCCGTATGGTTTCAGTTTTAGTTCTGAGACCTCTGACATTTTGGTACAGACACTTTAAAGTGGTGTATCTGTTACGTACATATAACAATGAGCTCATAAACAATATAAATAGATTATGTGCTACTATTATTATGATATGTATATAGAAATAACAACCAGAAAAATATATCAGATAAACAAATCTTTCACAATGAATTTAGAAAAGCCAAATCTTTAATCAACAAATGTTTACTGTTAATGTCTTTTCTTAAAAAAATACGGCCGTTCCGAACCCAAACAAATTGATAACCCTTGTCTTTTGCTAATTGACGAGCCCTTGCGTGCAACTGCTTGTTTGCTGGGGATAGATTTTCACATACATATACCGGTTCTTTCCCGGCAATGCCTAGGTGTGATGAATTTAGTTTCTCACTAGAGTGCTCCTTGTTAAACTTTTTGACAGCAGCTAAGATGTTGTCTCGCACTAGAGGACTTGATACTTTTACAACTATTGATCGCGGGCGTTTTGATTCCTGGTTGATCTTGGCAACACGGTGATAGTTTAGTATCTGTTGATCCGGAAGAGATACGCCAACTGTAGTTGTTAATTGCTGGATCACTGTCTTCAGGTTCTCTGTTTTGTGTTCAGGGACACACTGAATCTCAAAATTTGACTCTCGGGATTGCTGTTCAATATTGTTCAATCTATTATTAAAATCAGTTACGTTAAGTGTTAACGCCTTGTTTTCAGCCTCTAGGTCTTCAATTCTCTTGGATTTTGAGTCTAGCTCCTCCTTCAGCTTGTTGTATTGAGCTGACATAAAATTAACACACTCGGTTAGTTCCTCAATCTTGCCTCGAGTATCAACGCCTTCTGCCGTGAAATCCCGCCGTATATCCCTGAGAAGTTGAGATAGTGAATTTTCAAGCTTCTTGTTGAAGTATTCTTTCAGCTCTTCAATATTTTGCAAAGCTGGAGATTCTCTAGTCAATCCCGTATCCGTTGTTTTAGTGGATGTGCGGGAGTTGTCGCACCGTTTTTCCGTAGCTTTGCACTCTGAACACTTCCACGTCCCTTTGTATGACTTCGATTCTTTAGAAAAATTATCTTGGGCAATGCCCAGACACTGATAGTGGTATTGCCCGTTGCACTTGGAGCAAGCCTTTAAGTCTGTCGATTTTATTTGCTTTGTACATATATTACATACGCTCATGTTGACTGTTTCCACTAATCTGGGTAATTTTTGTTACTTGGCAACACTAAATAAGTGTCACTGTTGAATTGATAGATGTCAATTGATTTTGACGGCAAAATTTATATGAATTTGAAGGTATCCCTATATATTTCTTGACGTCTGTGTCACTATCCAGATTTCACAATTTATTTGAGGGTATAAAATTACCACTTATCTTTGTTTATTTTGATGCCTTTACGTATTTATGATGGTAGCAAACGATAATGTAGATCACTTCTTCATAGCACTTCACTTTACGAATACACAGAAGCAAGTATTGTGCAGATTAATATTTTAAAAACAAAAAAGAAACGGGACTGTGATGTACTCCGTGGCAGGGTTGCCAGAATAAAATGATGGTTTCATGTAAACAAGACGCAATATCACTCTGACTCAGTAATAAAAGCGCATCCTTTCGTAAGTTGATCGCCGTATAATCTGATACTGGTTCTATGCTTGACATTTTATCCATAACTTGACTGGGTACGGATATAATTTTTAAAAGTTCATAGCTATCTCTGTCTATAAGTGGGATAGTTATTTCCACAACTAAGTAGTTTTTCGATATGCGGGCTCTGATTTTTAGCACGTGGTAGATTGTAGTCAAGTCTGCACTGTCAAGGGGTAGCGACAAATACTTGGAAATTAGACCTGATATAATATTTATCTCGTTACGTAATTGCTTGGGTGATATAAGATGTAAATTGAATTTTCCGTTATAAACGTTTGTAATGAGATCCAATAACATATCCTGCTGATACTTCAAATACGTGAATACATTGTTAGTAATCATGGCGGATAATGTAAAGTCACTGATAACAGAGATATTTTGCAATCCAGTTTTCATAGAATTTACTGAATTTTCAAGTGCAATAAATTTTTGGTTAACTAGTTTATGATGTTTTGTCATAACGGTTTCTGTTCGTTTTAGTAAATTAAATTCTGCTTCTATTATGGACGTCTGATTTTTCCACATAAGAGCGACGTGGTTCTGATTTTCCTTGATAAGACTGATATCCTTCTCGTACTTTTCGGCAAAGCGTTCGTCCAAAACTCCGAAAAGACTGTTTGCTATATATCCAACTCCGTCTATAAGTCCGCGCTGAAATCTTGTTCGTGAGGAAGTATGATGACTTAGTAACAATTCATTGCAATATTGTAGTTCTGTATAACTATGTTGTAACTGTAATATAATTCCGTCGCATTGTTGTGAATGATCTCTTATCTGTCCACATATGTTTTCTAGGTACTTAATATATTTATGTAACGCCTTCATACCTTCCCAATACGGATCTAAATCATAATAGACAACGAGGCGCCATTCATCACGCACAAGGTGCATATTTGCAACTTTATCGAAGTACAGACTATTATTAGTAGGTATATGTGTTAGATTATAAGTAGCAGAACTTGAACATATGCATGTCATAATAAATAATAATAATGATAACGCCATAGATGCGAAGTTAAACGTTTTCTTGCGCGGTCGTTTTAATTTCTCATTAAATTTAGGTGGGTTTTCGGGTGTATTTGCTTTTTGCTCGCTGTCGCTGCTCTGTATAGGTAGTACTGATATTTTTACTATTGGTCGTTTCAGTAGGCCGTTTTTCGTTTTTAACGTGACGACTCGAACATATCCATCTGATCCGGGATGTAGTTGAACAACCTTACCTAACCCCCATTTTCCGGGTGGAAGATTGGCATCATGGATCACTACTATGTCACCTACGCTGATGTTATTCTGCTCCTGTTTCCATTTACTTCTCGCTGATAATTGCGTTAAATATTCGGTACGCCATTTTTTCCAAATATCCCCGAATATTTTTTGTGTCATATGCCATCTTGTTCTGAGGTCTCTTTCTGTGTCAAACAATGTTAGGATTGGGCCGCTTGATAAAAAGTGTGATGGAGTCAAATAATCGAGATTGTCGGCATCTTCATTCAAAGGACAAAGAGGCCTTGAATTTAAGCATGCTTCCAATTGAGAGAGTAGGGTGCTGTACTCTTCGTATGTTAATTTCTGTTCGCCTACGACTCTTTTTATATGATGTTTCAGGCTCCGCACTGCCGCCTCCCACAGACCACCTGCCGACGGCCAAGAAGGGGCATTGAAGTGCCATTCTACATTCATCTCTGTTATTTCTCGTATAAACTCTTGATTCGAAATATTGAGTAAATTTTGAATTTCTTGTTGAATAATTCTGTCTGCTCCTATGAATGTAGTGCCCTGGTCACTATACATATGACTTGGTAGTCCTCTTTTTGATATCATTCTACGAAAGGCTGCCAGGAAAGCTGATGTTGTTAGATCTGAGACTAGTTCTAAGTGTATGGCTTTGGTTGCCATACATACAAACACCGCCACGTATCCTTTTGTGGTTTTTACGCCACGGCCCTTGTTCAGCTTGATAAAAACGTGACCGGTGTAGTCAACTCCCGTGTGGTAGAAGGGTCTTGAGGGGTTGCACCTTGCTGCTGGCAAATCTCCCATTATCTGATAGTTTTTTATTGGATTTTGGCGTCTGCACGTAACACATTTACGTAATTGGCTTTTGGTGGTAGTATTTCCATTGATAAGCCAGTATTTTTGGCGAATAAATGACAATGTCAGTCGTGCTCCACCGTGAAACGTAAGCTGATGTGCTTCATCGATGATTAATTCTGTTAGACGACATTTGCTGGGTAATATGATTGGGTACTTCATGTTTTCAGGTATAAATGCATTTTTTAACCGGCCTCCAACACGAAGTATTCCCTCCTTATCTAAGAAAGGATGTAAACTGATAACTTTGCTTTTGAGTGAAATTTTACTGCTTTTTTGTAAATCAGTTATTTCTAAACTAAAATATTGAAACTGTATATGCTTGATAATTGTCATACGTGCTGATTTTAACTCTGATAGTGTTATATAATTATGTTTCATGCTATCTGTATTTCTAATAAATCTGAATACCCAGGCCAAAACTCTTACAACTTTTGTAATCGAACTGATATTTCTCAGTAACTGATCGATGATACTACTGCTGCTGTCTATCTGTGTAACTACATTCACATGCTGTTCTTTCCTCATCTCTTGTTCTGTCGTATATTGAGTTGGAGGTTTAAGGTATGTAGATGGTGTAGAATTATGTAACCAATTTGGTCCGTTCCACCAAAGATCATGTGATATTAACTGCGTAGCGGTTACACCCCGACTAGCGCAATCCGCAGGGTTCTCGTCGGATTTCACGTAGTTCCAACAAGTCAATGGCATGATTTCTGTTATCTTGCGCACACGATTAGCTACGAAGGGCTTCCACTTGTTAGGATCTCCGTTAAGCCAGCCTAAAACAACCATTGAATCAACCCAACCATATGATTTAATTTCGTAGTTACTTAAACACTGCTGTATTTTAAACATAACTTGTGAAAGTAAGTAGGCACCGCATAATTCCAATTTAGGTAACGTAATTGGCTTGCTAGTAGGCACTAACTTTGACTTTCCGACTACTAACACTACTGATGACTTATCTGCTCTGTTTATCTTACAATACACAACACATGCATAGGCCTTCATCGAAGCATCACAAAACCCATGCAGTTCAATAGTATCCTCTTTTTGTGTACCGAGCCATCTTTGCAGTTTTAACTGATTTATATTATGAATGTCGCTTTTAATTTTTAGCCACTCTGTTATTATATTTGCCGGCAATGTGTCATCCCAACTGATCTTAGATAACCACACTTTTTGAAAAAGTAATTTCAATTTGGTACTGATAGGTGACAACCATCCCAGTGGGTCAAATAACTTAGAAATGTCTGCTAGTAATAATCTTTTGGTCTGTTTTTCTGCTGGGTTGGAGCTTATTTGACTTTGGAATGTAAATACGTCTTGTACGGGGTTCCATTTAAGACCTAAAGTCTTTGACTCCACCTGTTTGAAGTCAAAACTATTTTGCTGATTACTATCCACGTTTTGCAATAATTCTTTACAGTTTGACCTCCATTTTCTCAAATTAAACCCACCTGATTTTAATAGCGCAATTAAATCTGACTGCAATTTTTGGGCGGCGTTAATATCGTGGTGCCCATGTACAAGGTCATCAACGAAAAATGATTGCTCCAAAACTTGCGTTGCTAAACTATCTTGAAAGTTTGCTCTTTCGTCTATCGATAACTGTTTAAGAGTCATCATTGCAAGAAACGGTGCGGCGGCTGTGCCATATGTTACTGTGGTTAGCTGAAACTCTTGCAATGGTTGTTTTGGTGAGTCGCGCCAAATTATTTTATGATAGTTTTGATCATCTGGGTGAATATTGATTTGCCGGAACATTTTTTCAATGTCCGCAGTAAATACAAACTGATATTGCCTCCACTTAATAAGTAAACTTTGTAAGTCTTGCTGCATATTCGGCCCCCGGTACATGAGGTCATTCAAAGTATATCCACTTGATGATTTCGCTGACGCATTGAAAACGACGCGCAGCTTCGTTGTAGTGCTGTCGTCACGTAGCACACAATGATGCGGCATGTAATAGTCGGGTTTATTGTTACAAATAGACGGTATCATATGTCCTAAACGTCTGTATTCCGTAATAAATAATTTATATTCACTGGAAATATTTTCTTGCTGATTAAACTTCCTTTCTAAATGTTTGAATTGTGCAATGGCCTTGTTTTTTGTAGAACCTAACTTTTCTGATAATTCAGGTTTGAAGGGTATTCTGACTACGTATCTCCCATCCTTGTTGCGCGTAGTTGTAGACTGATAATATGACATAACTTCCTGATCTTCTACTGATAACTGCTTTTCTTCTGATAACCCTTCAATTTCCCAAAACTTTTTTATCTCCTCGATGTTATTAAGTACGACATTGCAATGGAAGTGCCTGACATTTCCTGTTAATATCCAGCCTAACTGGGTTTGCTGAGCGATGGGCAAAGACTGTTCTGTTTTACAAACACCTTCTAATAAAATATTCGAGTAGACATCTGCTCCCAACAAAATATCTACCGGTCGTGACTTATGAAATTCCGGGTCGGCTAAATTTATGTTACTTAAGTATGGCCAGGATGGTTTTGGAAAACTGGTATTGGGTAAATTTTTAATTAAGTTTTTCATGATAAAAACATCCGTTTCGAACATGAAATCGTTGTAAATGGAGTGACACTTGATATTGAGCATTCCTTTACAATTGTTATCCTTGAGACCTACCCCGGAAATAATCCCCTTACATCTTTGAGTAGGCAGACCTAATGTTTGTGCTGCTTTTTCTGTAATAAGTGAGGTCTGTGAACCTTGGTCTAACAGAGCTCTCATGCTATAAAAAGACCCATCTGCAGCCTCGACCTTGACCATTGCCGTCGCTAAAAGTACTTCTGGAAAATCATTCTGCATGGAAACGTGACTGTTTCTGCTGACATTTTGTAATTCGTCCGATTGTGACATATTACCAGGTAAATTTTTCGTTGTGGCTGTATGTGCTCTGTTTGTGTGAGTAAATGCTTCGTGCAATATTGAATTGTGCCGCTCATTGCAATAACGACATCTTTTTTCGGAAATACAAGCCTTATTATTATGACTATAAAGACAATTACTGCATAAATTTAACTTCGATACGGTATTCCTTTTGATGTGAGGTGTCATTTTCAAAAATTCCGGACAGTAATATAAACCATGATCTACGCTATGGCACAGTAGACAATAGTATTTGCTGTTCGTCGAATAAGTTTTGATTTGGTTCCTGTTTGTGGAACATGAATTATTTACATATTTAGGTTTCTGATAAAAATGTTGTTTAGGTGCTGGTAGCTGTTGGCTTGACTTTGGCGTGGAATGTTCTTGTTTCCTATGGGACTCCATACTGGTAAATTTATTCTCTAGGAAATTCAAAAAGTCTTGTAATTTCGGTAATTCTTTCTGCTGCTCTAATGAATCTAAATAATCATTGTATGTAGCGGTATCTAACTTTTGGGATAGAAGATAAACTAACAATGGGTCCCACGACGTTATGTCTATGTCTAAATTTTTTATTGAGTTAAGACACTCAAGGGTTGTGTCGTGAAGACGCTTGATATGATTGACTGTGGGCTGCGACATAAAAGGTATACTCATTAATAAATCGATATGTGAATTAAATATACGTTTCTTGTTATTATATCTGTGGTTTAAGATTTTCCAACAATTTAAATAATTATCACTGCTGACAAGGAGATGCTGAACCAATCTCTCAGCCTCTCCCCTGAGCTTGGTCTTCAGGAACTGCATACGCTGAGCATTAGATAGGGAAGGATTGCTGTGAATTGATTCTATAAAAAGATCACGAAACGATGTCCACTGATGATAATTACCACTGAAAATTGGTAATTCCATCTGTGGTGTAGTCTTTTCACGATGTATGTTTGAAAACATTTTTTTGTTAATTGCCTTTTTCATTTGGGTATAAGAATGTTCATAGCTGGTGAACGTTCGTTCATACTCTTGATTGCTGCCTTGTAACTCGCTGTCCAACTGCCAATGTAAACGGTCTATTACGGACCAACGAGACTGCAATGTTTGTAGCAAGTCTTCGAACTCCCACCTTTCTGTCATCGACTCGACATCTATACCTGATAGAGTACGTTGCAACGCCTTGAAGTTACTCGCTTGCATCCTGAGCATTTCTTCAGTCTTGCTGGTGGTACCTTGCGATGTCGATGGTTTTGATGCTGATAGCGGCCACCCTTGGGTCGCTAAAGGGGTAGCCGGTCTGATAATAGCAGTCGAGGGCCTACCGGTCTCGACCTGATAATTACCGATAGTGGATCGAATGTATGCATATCTATCTTTCAACTGCTCATACCGATTCTCCGTAAAATAGGAGTGAGATTTGATTTCGACTGCACTCAATTTAATATGTATGGACTCAAACTCACTCCAGTAGCTATCGAGGGTCTCCAATCTTCGCCTGATATATTCAGCAGTCTTCCTGTCGCTGCCATCTTTTTTAAAAAATGGGTATATAGCTGCTCAATAGCAGAGATAAGCTGCTGCTGTTTTGCTAGTAAGTCTTCCATGGTAGGTCCAATAAAGAAATGAAAGTTATTTATTAAATGGAAAGATCTTACTTGTAAACTGCTACTTGTTTCTTGATATACGCCCTGATACTACGACGACTGCAAAGTAGTTCCTGATAACTGCTCCTCGACAGGATGTATAGTTCCTTAAAAGGCACTGATTCACCTCACTGACGCTAGCTGGAAAATTCACTCGCGACTCGTGAGGTCCTGATATTCGAAGGACCAAAAACGATGTACGGTAAGGTTCCGGACATACGTTGGAAATGAAAGATTGTTCTGATAACTAGACTGTATTGTAACTGATAATAACTGCTAAGTAAAATTATTGATGTAACTGATAGGGAGCACGCGCGGCGCTATTGGATGCCGGTTGCGAACTAAATGCAATAATGCCTGTATGGCGTAATTGCGATGTACGAGTAATTTGACCGTACAGAGTATAACTTATTTTCATAAAGGATATTATGTTATTTGATAAGTCCTATTGAATGAATGTCTTGTTGATATTGTCTAATTAGATTATATGTATGTTTCCTAAATGAATTGGTTGTTTTAATTCACACATCTTGAAATATAATAGTTTAATTCAGCCATAGTATATATGTTTTCCTTAAAATATTGTTGAGATTGACTTTATATCTTTTCCAGATTATTCTAGCTTGTTTATAGATTATACTAGAATATCATAATATTCAATATTATTTTATTTGCGGCTATGGCACTCGCCCAAAGCAACCCCGCGAGTACTGTAGTCTTGCGTCACCATAGGGTCCAGACTTCCACCGCCTTTGGACGACAATTGTCCTTAATATGGGTACTCTTTTATTCTAATTACAGAAAGGTCTGTGTGGGTTGTTAGTCATAGTCAATGTCCTTTGAAAACAAGAGACATGAGAGGGCTTATTCTTTTGACTACTCTAACCTTTACTCATTTATTACAAATATATATATGACTCTAGTTCTAAATATATATATTATATGAAGGAAAACATTTATATATGGATAATATTTATAATTAACCTTATGTAATAACACAGAAGCCTTAATTTGTCATAAGTAACTTCTTGGATTCACCAATGTTGTAATATTTTCAGAAAGCTTATTCAATATAAGCAAGTTAATTTCAGAATGGTTCTAATCGCAACCACTGGTTTGACTGTTAACAAAGTCAACCCATAATAATACTTCATCATTGTATTATTATTATTGGAGTCATCTGCTCAAGGAACTTCGCATTCCTGTCAAGGTTCAACAATTCTTGAACTTCAACATCAATTGTATAAGTAATACTATCTTGTATCACTTGTGAAGATTTAGTTCTTTGTATTCATTACCCAAGTAATGACCGCTAGATATGAAAGCATTCAATATCAGTAAGAAAATCTGCATATGATTCTAATTGGAACCACTTATATGACTATTAACTGAGTCAATATTAGTATAATCAATACTTTGAAGGTGTGTTATTAAATCATTTGTGATTCTTGTCAAAAATCAATGATCTCTTGATCTTCAACATGGTAGATAAAGATGTTGCATAATAACATCATTGGAACTTTTGTAAAGGTTCTACTAATCTTCCATAGACCCTTTGAAGACTGCTTTGCCGGCCAGCCTTAAGTACCAAGACATCATTATGGAACTTAATATTTCCGGTTAATCCTAAACACAGCACGTCATGTTTGCTGTTGTAGAATAGCCTCTACTATCTTCCATAGAGAACTAAATAAGACTGTCAGTGACCGGTCTTAAACAAACAAGACATCAGTTTTCTCTTCCACTGATAGTACATGTATTCAAAACTAACCCTATAAGGGATTTAACATCAGGTAAATAGTTAACTGCTATTAACCCAGTTAATAATTCAGGAACTTTTAATTAAAGTTATTATATTAATTACTATCTAACATTGATAGCTTTCATTCAATAATAGATATAATTCTGGTTCTATCGTCTAGTTAGTTTAAACATAGAATTAGTTTTAAAGTATTTGTCTTATAAATACATAAGTAATACAACCTTTGGGACATCATCCTCATTCATCCCAGCATATCCGTGAATGAGAATAGAATTGTTTTACCATTTTAGACTCAACTATTATGTTATCGAGCATTCATAATAATGTAACGCTTTTAAATAAAAGTAACAAAGCCTCACCTGTTTTCAAAGCTCACCAACACGAGGTGACGCTTCCTTCATTATCTCTCCTTTAAAACAAATGATACAACTAATATTCAGCCGATCTTCCACTCTGATTACACCAGAAACGACGCTCACTTCTCAATCTTCTATAGGACTCCTGAAACCACACTTAAAACTTCTGAAACAACTTTTTTCTTTCGTTAGCGTCTGGCGCGAAGCGCCGCCATTCCCTTGACAGTTCTCCATATTGCCAAAATGCGTCGTCAATGATGCCACATCCGGTCAGTCTCATTAATTAAATAAATGTAATCTGCATAATCACATAAAAATAAATAGTTAATCTTCTATCAAAACGACAGTTAGTATTATATTACACATATAAATTTATTAATACATTATCCATTATTGTATATGAATAATAAGTAGCTATTTTGTGAAACCATCATTTTTCCCGGTAATCCTATAACTGTTCCCATTGGTCGATTTCAAGATTAGAGAAGAGACTAATCTTTATAGTAACTAGTGATGTCCCTATATGTAAATTATTACGATAATTGAACTAATGTTAAGCGTGCTCCACACATATTTGCATCGATTAGTCTAAATTTGATAATCAGGCATAATACGAATTAAAATACTATAAATCATTTGTTATATTTTGTTTCATTTAAAAGATATTTTGCAACACGCCAGCTAAATTATAGTACGATTAGCTGGACGAAGGATATGTGAATAATCTCAACGTGACGAGCCAGTATGGTTAGTTACAGCTCCCCCGCTCAATTTTTCAAATGTTAAACTTAAACCCAGTCTAACATGAGGAAAATTGGTCCCTATAATTTATAAAGTATCTTGAACAAAATAAATTTAAATATTCTAGTTTATTAGAGTTGAAACTGGAAGTGCAGCTTTGATGTGTGAGTAAAATGAGTCCACCTGTAGACAATCCCCGCAAATCAAAAATGTTGATTTATATACACTGCCTCGCATACCCATGAATTAAACACACAAGCCATTTAAATCCTCAAGAAGTACTTGGTTGTGAGTCAAGCAAACGCTAGCCGTTCAAAATACATCAGTTCTCCGTTAAGAGTCATTTAATACCACTCCGGAGACCCGCATGCACTTTTCCTCGGAGGACCCAAAATTGTCGTGAGCATAATCCAATAGATACACAAACTAACAATGCAAACCCTCAACACCTTATTCACGAAGACAAAACCACAAATAAGACTAGATGTGCAGTGTAAAGTCGATTTGATAGCATTTAGCTTCTTGTGGAGTATGGACCTTTCATGAGACCAAAATACAACTTGGTAATAATTGTATACTATCCTAACACCAAAATACATCATAAAAGGTCGTTTGTATATTGTATATCGTTTCCAAGTCCCAACTCAAATTAACCAACCTCTTGCTCTGGAATTTGCCTCAATTTAAAGCCCTTACATATCCTCACTAAGTTTATTTGTCAGTCATTTTGTGGTTCAAAGTCAATGTCAAAGTACCTAATATTTGTTTCTTCAGCATTCACAGACTTAACTTTCATGTCTTTGCATTCAACTTTAAATATAACCAAACCCGTATGAGCCAGAGGTAACGAATAATTTCCAATAGTAGGTATTGCCTCCTCACATGAATATAATTTCTAAACATACATATAAGTATATAACCTTTATTTTCTTTTTTATTACACATATGCATGTATATATATCTCAAAGAAATTTTCGTATTATACTTGACTAACACATTTTCAAAACCACTCTAATTGTGGTATCAAACCATTTTTCATGAGTATGTTATAATTTGAAGCATATATTTAAATATTTATCTTTAATTTATTTATTAATTTCATGCTCGCCTGTTCCTATTTCACATAAATAACAATTACATAAACTGTTATAATATACCTATATATAATATGTTATATTGTATATACAGTACTCCTGCTATTTGTGTTAGTTATTATAAAGTAGCTGATAAAATACTATCGTATGAATTGCCAATATACATTGTAATAAAATTGTGTGAACCCAGACTACATTAATGAGAAATTATTCTCTTCCCCCGCTAGACTTTTCGATGTCTATTTACCTAAATAAAATAATCAATCCGTATAATGGTTGTATACTTCATCATCATCATATCAGCCGAAAGACGACATTGTTTACTTACCTAATACTTAATATTATTTAATGGTTTGCAATATGCTAACCTTAGACTTGGCTCACACTGTTTTCTAATTTAAAGCTATACTATACATATTCTGGATGCAATTCATGATAGAATACCCATTCCAAAATCTCAAAATATCCTACTCAAGTTGAAAAAGGTTTTATTATCAACTACATACTGACTTAATGATTTCCTAATATTGATATCAATCCCGAATTAAAAATGTGTAATTATAATAAATATATATGGATTGTCAATAAATGACCCTGTCCATACACATAACAATTCATCTGCCATGCTTTACCAATCGATATAAATCAAAGAAAAGGTAAAGCAATATCCTAAATAATAACCAGTTATGAGGTTCGCATAAATTACAAACTAGAATTAATTCGAAGGAACATCTTCATTCTTATTTTCGGAAATTGTTAGTAATGATCTTTGTAAAGTTAGTTCCTAAACTCGCAATAGGTACTGCTTACTTTGCTAATAATATTATCACAAATATAATTATTGGATCTACGTATTGAGTTTAAATTGAAACGAGAATTTCTTTTTTTTTTTTTCTTATCTTCCACACTAAATCTTTCACACAACAGAGATTTATAGAAGTTTCATTTACCACATTATTCTACCTATTAACTTATCGACACCTTAATACTACCAATTTCTGTCAGTAATTCTATTTAAAACCCTAAGAAATCTCCTGTGTGTCAATATCTCATCTTTTCATAAAATTTGTCACCTTACGTAATAACATCTAAAATCATACCGAATTTTTGTTCCAAAACTGGCAACATTATTCTGACATGTCAAAATCGATAACCTTATTTTTTTCTCAAAACAATCGATCGTAATATTTGATCTTACAAAGATATACTTTATTTCTATCTAGTACAAATGTTCTTATAAACAAATTTTGTACAATTGCACTTTGATTAGATTTACGTATTTACCTATTGAATTATACGAAACATCAACTTACTACTCCGCTAATGTATTTCGAATCTAGCAACATGTACATGGAAAGTATTCGAGATCTGTGTTGTCAAAGGTATTTACGGATAACGGCGCCAAATTCTAATTGTGAAGGCAGTATAACGTCTCCGTGGCGAAATATATCAACATCAAAATAATAATAAAACACCATAGTTTCTAGATGTTGTACAAGAAGTACTAGAATTGATCATATAGTGGAAGAATTATCGAAATGATCATATTACTCAGATATTTATATAATCAAAAATGAATTTGGCACAGTGTGATATTCTACAACTACTCCTATTTATATATTCTACATCAAAAGAATGAATAAGAATGCCTACAAATTTATATTCAGTTTTGTATGTACATCTATGAACATAAGAAGAAACCTCAATTTGCTAAGGTTAGTAAAAATACTTTAAAACTTAATTGTAACCTATATCCAGGAATACTAAACAGAATAAGCTATTGTATATTCTAGATCCTAGATAATTGTTTATTTATTTCCTGTCTAATGTCTAAATAACCTTAATTAACCTGTGATATTGAAATTTACCATGAATATTACTACCTACTTACATTGTTATTTTATGATTCGGTTCGTTAAGGTTATGTTATGAATGCTTAAAATCAGCCTAAGATGCTTTCACTGCTGCACCAGACAACTGAATTTCAATAAATTACCAAAACTGATTTAAATTACCTACTGTATAAAATTGCCATAACATTTTTCTTTAATTTATTTTGAAAACCCTAACTAACAATATGCTGCTTTCCTAACCTCTCTATTATCTTATTTTCAGAATACTATATTCTAAATGTAAAGAGGTTTATATGACAAAATTATTTATTGTCAAGATCAGTGCTACTAAACAACAAATGTATAACCATCATCAGGTAAGCATTTCTTTTGATACTATTATGAAGTATTTATTAACATCTTTGTTATTTGATTATACACTTACAATATCCTTATGCATAGAGAATGTCATAGCATTGACACAAAGAACATCTAAACTCTTAAATAAATACTTATCACTCACAGAAGTTTCATTCTTTTCTATGTAGGAATCGAACCCACTATTTGATCAAATGTTATTCATCAATATGTTAATCCTAAAAACACTGAGATAAATTGCAAACAGCATACTGTATAAACTACAGATAATAATATAATACTCCTTAATTAAATTCTACCAATAGAGGTTGAGGAACTACATTAGATACCGGCTTGTCACTTAAAATAAAATATAAGTAATTATGATGATAAATTGATAATATCATTATGATTATTATAACCTAAGTAAAGATTTTATACACAAAACTAGGCTCTTTAATCTGACTTAGTGTTACAGCTCATATCTTGATTAATAAAACTTTGTAACATATTAAAACTTATTTACTTAATCACACTCACAAAAGTTTCATTATCTGCATAGGAATCGAACCCAGTATTAGATCAAAATTGATGTTAATCCTAGAAGCATTGAGTAAAGTTGTAAACTGCATATTCTATTAATTTAACATATAATAAAATACAACTCCTTGATTAAATTCTACCATTGTAGTTTGAGTATGATACTGATTTGTAGTCACTTTAGATAATATAATAAAAGTACTATTTCATTATGATTATTATAACCCAACTAAAGATCTATACACAAAACTAGACTATTTAATCCGACTCAATGCCAAACATTTAAATTTATGTACATATCTTGGTTAATAAAACCTTGTAACAAATAAAGGACCAACATTCATGTATAATGTTCACACATGAACACCATATAAATCCTGACTCAAAACAACTATTTATGGATCACACAAATAGTAGCCATGTGTGGGAATCGAATCCAAAACACAAAGTAAATCCTGACTCAAAACAACTAATTATGGATCATTCAAATAGGAGCCTTGTGTGGGCATCGAACCCAAAACACAAAGTAAATCCTGACTCAAAACAGCTAATTATGGATCACTCAAATAGTAGCCATGTGTGGGAATCGAACCCAAAACACAAAGTAAATCCTGACTCAAAACAACTAATTATGGATCACTCAAATAGTAGACATGTGTGGGAATCGAACCCAGAACACAAAGTAAATCCTTACTCAAAACAACTAATTATGGATCACTCAAATAGTAGCCATGTGTGGGAATCGAACCCAGAACACAAAGTAAATCCTTACTCAAAACAACTAATTATGGATCACTCAAATAGTAGCCTTGTGTGGGCATCGAACCCAAAACACAAAGTGACAGACTGTCTTAACCGCTGTGCCACTAGTAGGTTTTTACATTCAGTACACATTAATTTTAAATACCCTAATTTAACAATATAATAAACATAAACATCAAAATATATTAGTTGTTTTTATATATTTATTAACTGTAACTATCTTATTTTAAATTGTTATCCTAATTTATTTATTTATATTTTATTATAACTCATGTTAGATTTATCACTAACTACCATGTACCCTTTTGATCTCATTTTAATTGGACTGTGTTCTTATGAGAAATAAAAACTTTAAAATCTTAACTTACTTGTAAATAACAAATTGTAATAGTTATTCTGAATCTCAAACTCAATTCACCTATTTAAATTAATACATTTAATTTATCACTTGACTTTATACATGCAGGAATTGAACCCACAACTATAATGAATTCTAATAGTTATCCTGAATCTCAAACTCAATTCACCTATTTAAATTGATACATTTAATTTATCACTTGACTTTTCTTTTAATATCTGCATTTGTTATTTTCATATCCTATCAGTACATTTCCTAAGCCATATTCAAAATAACCTATTTTAATTAAATTATTTGATCATAGAAGTTGACAGTTTCATGTTCAAACTCAGTTTTTTAACAGACTTCAAAAGAAGTTTATTATTAATTAATTACAATGATACAACCAAAGAATTAGCTGTCTCAGTAAATCAGCAGTATTATTATTAATGGTATCACCTGATGGTCAATAGTTACCATAGCCTATTATGTTAATCTATCTAGTATCTACCTAAAAATAAACAGGAGTTTTATATCACTACATTAAAGAATGAGTATGGAACTTTCATGATAGTATTTGGATACCATATCCTAACATACTATTTACTTTTCTTAATTAAGTAAATACTAATTGTATTTTACTTATTTAAATAACCAAATGAATGAACCACCTGATGGCATTATCTATAAAGAAAGTGATTTTGTTTCATAAATACTTGAATGAAACAATTTATTGAAATTTCATTATGTTTCAATATTTATGCATAGGTACTGAGAAATCAAATGTTACAATGCCTATAGTAACATCATGTGATTTTATCTCATTATATCCTTTCACAACAGCTTAAACAGAAACTTGTTGTGGAATATATCTACCATACCTTCTACTATATCACTAATTATATAATAATTCTAATTGATTTTCCTATAGCTTAATTTATTATTTTACTACTAGTTGAATTATCTCTAATAATTTGATTATTTTCTTTCAGTTATTATAACAACAAATAAGTACTGAGATTGTTAACCTCATTCTACAACTACCAGAGATACACCTGCATGGACTGCTACTACTATTGAATACTCAAGATTAGAAATAAATTTAGTTTTTAAGTAATTGATTTGTCTGCTTCTCCTTTCAATACCCTTTCTCACGTCATCAATTATGTGCAGCTAAAACTGCATCTTGTAACCTATAATTCAATCAAACCAGCTTACACACTTTTCTATCTAACTTTATATATAAATTACTGAAAATACTTATTAAAATAAAGCCTATTTATCCTGGTAAACGGCGCCACCAATTATGTACCTCCCCACCCTACCCCCGGTATTCTAAATTCTTTTATTTGATGTGTTCCCTAACGTTGAACCTGATCATCCTAACAAACGGCATACAATTTAGTATCTAACTGAACCTAACTATGTGTCTAATAAGGAATACTCCTTGATACTAATATGATCCTAAATTTTCTTAACTTAAATCATGAATTTATATTCTTGCTGGATTTGATTGAAACAAGTTGATTTAAATTGGCCAGTGATTCGTCTAGTATGGTAGGAACCTATGTTGCATATAGTAATCCAAGAACTTTTTGAAAAGGAGAACAAACCAATCAATCCTATATAGACTTTATCCTAATCATAAATAAACTTTCTAAACTTATGTAATTGTACAAGAGTGACTGAACTAATGAAGCCTAGTTTACCCTAAATTAATTACCATAATGTTATCTAAAATCTTATTAGAACTTTATTTCAATATATAAGACCATAAATATGTAGTTTTAATTCTATAATTTCTCTGATAAACATAAAGGTTTCATACTACTTCTTATTGGAGTATAACTTATTTTCATAAAGGATATTATGTTATTTGATAAGTCCTATTGAATGAATGTCTTGTTGATATTGTCTAATTAGATTATATGTATGTTTCCTAAATGAATTGGTTGTTTTAATTCACACATCTTGAAATATAATAGTTTAATTCAGCCATAGTATATATGTTTTCCTTAAAATATTGTTGAGATTGACTTTATATCTTTTCCAGATTATTCTAGCTTGTTTATAGATTATACTAGAATATCATAATATTCCAAAGCAACCCCGTGAGTACTGTAGTCTTGCGTCACCATAGGGTCCAGACTTCCACCGCCTTTGGACGACAATTGTCCTTAATATGGGTACTCTTTTATTCTAATTACAGAAAGGTCTGTGTGGGTTGTTAGTCATAGTCAATGTCCTTTGAAAACAAGAGACATGAGAGGGCTTATTCTTTTGACTACTCTAACCTTTACTCATTTATTACAAAAATATATATGACTCTAGTTCTAAATATATATATTATATGAAGGAAAACATTTATATATGGATAATATTTATAATTAACCTTATGTAATAACACAGAAGCCTTAATTTGTCATAAGTAACTTCTTGGATTCACCAATGTTGTAATATTTTCAGAAAGCTTATTCAATATAAGCAAGTTAATTTCAGAATGGTTCTAATCGCAACCACTGGTTTGACTGTTAACAAAGTCAACCCATAATAATACTTCATCATTGTATTATTATTATTGGAGTCATCTGCTCAAGGAACTTCGCATTCCTGTCAAGGTTCAACAATTCTTGAACTTCAACATCAATTGTATAAGTAATACTATCTTGTATCACTTGTGAAGATTTAGTTCTTTGTATTCATTACCCAAGTAATGACCGCTAGATATGAAAGCATTCAATATCAGTAAGAAAATCTGCATATGATTCTAATTGGAACCACTTATATGACTATTAACTGAGTCAATATTAGTATAATCAATACTTTGAAGGTGTGTTATTAAATCATTTGTGATTCTTGTCAAAAATCAATGATCTCTTGATCTTCAACATGGTAGATAAAGATGTTGCATAATTACATCATTGGAACTTTTGTAAAGGTTCTACTAATCTTCCATAGACCCTTTGAAGACTGCTTTGCCGGCCAGCCTTAAGTACCAAGACATCATTATGGAACTTAATATTTCCGGTTAATCCTAAACACAGCACGTCATGTTTGCTGTTGTAGAATAGCCTCTACTATCTTCCATAGAGAACTAAATAAGACTGTCAGTGACCGGTCTTAAACAAACAAGACATCAGTTTTCTCTTCCACTGATAGTACATGTATTCAAAACTAACCCTATAAGGGATTTAACATCAGGTAAATAGTTAACTGCTATTAACCCAGTTAATAATTCAGGAACTTTTAATTAAAGTTATTATATTAATTACTATCTAACATTGATAGCTTTCATTCAATAATAGATATAATTCTGGTTCTATCGTCTAGTTAGTTTAAACATAGAATTAGTTTTAAAGTATTTGTCTTATAAATACATAAGTAATACAACCTTTGGGACATCATCCTCATTCATCCCAGCATATCCGTGAATGAGAATAGAATTGTTTTACCATTTTAGACTCAACTATTATGTTATCGAGCATTCATAATAATGTAACGCTTTTAAATAAAAGTAACAAAGCCTCACCTGTTTTCAAAGCTCACCAACACGAGGTGACGCTTCCTTCATTATCTCTCCTTTAAAACAAATGATACAACTAATATTCAGCCGATCTTCCACTCTGATTTCACCAGAAACGACGCTCACTTCTCAATCTTCTATAGGACTCCTGAAACCACACTTAAAACTTCTGAAACAACTTTTTTCTTTCGTTAGCGTCTGGCGCGAAGCGCCGCCATTCCCTTGACAGTTCTCCATATTGCCAAAATGCGTCGTCAATGATGCCACATCCGGTCAGTCTCATTAATTAAATAAATGTAATCTGCATAATCACATAAAAATAAATAGTTAATCTTCTATCAAAACGACAGTTAGTATTATATTACACATATAAATTTATTAATACATTATCCATTATTGTATATGTATATGAATAATAAGTAGCTATTTTGTGAAACCATCATTTTTCCCGGTAATCCTATAACTGTTCCCATTGGTCGATTTCAAGATTAGAGAAGAGACTAATCTTTATAGTAACTAGTGATGTCCCTATATGTAAATTATTACGATAATTGAACTAATGTTAAGCGTGCTCCACACATATTTGCATCGATTAGTCTAAATTTGATAATCAGGCATAATACGAATTAAAATACTATAAATCATTTGTTATATTTTGTTTCATTTAAAAGATATTTTGCAACACGCCAGCTAAATTATAGTACGATTAGCTGGACGAAGGATATGTGAATAATCTCAACGTGACGAGCCAGTATGGTTAGTTACAACAGGACTGATTTCCTCTACGGTTCCCTTGAGCATTTCATTAGGTATCTTGTCCGGCCCTGGGGCTTTTTCAAGCTTTTGGGATTTTATTGCCTTGATTACCTCTGATGCAAGGACTTCTGGTACTTCTTCTACTTTGTTTTCTTTTGCTTCAGAGACTTCCGGAATTGTGGCTAACCCTGAGTCGAATTTATCAGAGTACAATAGGCGGTAATAGTCCGTGGCTAGTGTACGTTTGGAGAGTCGATTAGTTAAGTAAGATTCACGATGCTTTAGTTTCGATATCCAATCCTTACCATGTTCCCTTAGTTGTTTCATAGCCTTTTTTGTTCCTCCTGTTCTTTTTATATTTTCTTCCAAAACTCTGTTTCTTTTGTCCTTACGGTCTTTCCTCATGTTTTCTTTAATTTCCTTGCTAAGGTTTGCAATTTTTTGGCGTCTTTCTTTGTCCCCTTTATTTGATATTAGTGTCTTTCTTTCGTTAAGTAGTTTTAGAGTCTCTTTGCTTAAATAGCTTTCTTTGCTTTTGGATACCCTGACTAGCATCTCTTTCAATTTGTTTTGTAATGTACTGTATTTCATCCTAGTTTCTGCGTCGGAGGTAATAATTTCATTGAGTGATTCTGTTATGCGGGAGTTAGTTGAGTGACTGTGTTCTGATATTTGATATAAATTGTTATTATTTGTTAGGTTTTTCCTGGATCTTTTGGGTTGATTTAGGCTTAGGCGGCTTCTAACCATGCGGTGGTCTGTGCTAAAGTTGAGGTTTTTAACTATGTTGGTGTCTGTGAACACGTTTGCTTTGTTGCTTATGATAAAGTCAATTTCAGTTCTGAATTTTTCCCCTGGGGAGGACCACGTCCATTTACTTTTAGTTTTTTTGTAAAAACGTAAGTTCATTAAAATAAGATTATTTTCCATCATGAATTCTACCAGTTTTTGTCCATTTTGGCTTCTTTTGCCATGCCCAAACTTCCCAATTGTATATTCTTCTCCAATTTGCCTTTCTCCAACCTGTGCATTAAAGTCGACCATGATTATTACGTTTTTGCCATAGTGCGGTTTTATTGCTTCTGAAATACTTTCATAGAAATGCTCTATGTCTGATTTTGCCGCTTGTTCTGTTGGGGCGTAAATTTGAAAGATAGCTCAGTTTTTTTTGTACCCCGGAAATTTTAAATTAACTACAGCAATTCTGTCAGAAATTCCTTCAAATCCCATAATGTTCTTCTTCAGTTTAGACTTAACAAGGAAGCCTACTCCTTTTTGTCCGGTGTGTTCTCCTTTGTGAAACATGATATAGTCGTTCCTCTCTTCTATCCCTTCTCCTGGCCTTCTCATTTCACTGATGCCCATTATGTCCCATTTTATGTTGGAAATGGCCATTTCTAATTCTTTTAGGCTCTCTTCTGTTCTTAGTGTCCGAGTATTCAACGTGCAGACATGTATATGTTCAGTGTTCTTTTTATTTTGTTTTATCTCTAATGTTTTCTTTTTGTGTATATGTTTTCTAGACAGGTTTGCTTTAGGGTGCTTCCAATCATAATGTTTAGATTTAGATGGAGGGTGTTTGTCTTCTTCCCCCACGGTGACAAGCCGGCTTGGGGTGCAATTTGTGTTTGGTAGTGTGGTTGTTGAGGTTGTTCGTATCCGGGTGTCGCATATTAGTTTTTTGAGAGATTTGATAATGAAGCTGATCTCCCTCGCTCTACATAATTCAATATATTTGGTCTGATTATTTCCTTTGTCGCAGTTTTAGAGAGGGCGTTGTTCAAGGAGGTCGATGTACTTTGGGTATTCCATACATTGACTTTCTTTTGTGATGGCATTTTTGGTGATCCTGAAGTACCTCTTTTCCTCTTTTCTCTGTTGTTTTCATGTGTTTTCTTTATTATTAGTTTGTCGTATTTTATGAAAGCTATATTCCCTTTTTTCTTTTCCTCTTCGACTGGCAACTGCAGTTGTTTTCGTTTTTCTATTATTTCTTTAGGGTTGTCCTCTTTGATATTTACACCTTCTTGAAGGTTAGATCTGTTTCGCAGAATCACATGTTTTTTCCACGTAGTTGTAAGTGAGACTACAACAGGGCGATTTTTATCGAGCTGTTTTTTACCAATTCTGTAAATGTTATTAATTTCAAAAGCTTCAATATGTACTCCCATCTCTATTATAATGTCTTTTATGTAGTCTACAAGCTCAGTTTCTGTTGTTGCTTTTTCTTCTTCTATGCCAAAAAAGACAAGGTTATTTTTGCGTTTATCCTTGTCAACGGATTTGAGTTTTAACTCCAGCTCGCTTATTTTATTTTTGAGTTGGGCGTTTTCTTCGGTGATCGTTTTAAGCTTTTCGTCTAGTGCTGCCATTACATTTTGTGTTACTGAAGTTGTTATAAGTTTAGTTTGTTGATCTAACTTTTCGTCTAATTTTGCCAATAGGATTTCCATGTTTTTTTTTGTATTTATTGCTATGGGAACTCTTTTTTTGCTGTGGTAGCACTTGATTTGCTGTGGCAACACTTGTTTTGCTGTGGCGGCACTTGTTTTGTTGTGGCAGCACTTGATTTTCTGTGGCAGCACTTGTTTTGATGTGGAATCGCTTGTTTTGCTTTGGCAACACTTGTTTTGCCGTGACAACACTCGTTTTGCTGTGGCAACACTTGTTATGTTATTTATTATGTTGGTACCTACTGTACTTTCCACTCTATATACTATGGTCAGATGCAACCTGATGACACTTGACAGTATTTTTGTAGGTTAGAATATTTACGATATGTGGTTGATTTGTTCTCACAATTTAACACTTTTCTGTAGTTTTTATCACTGATCACGTATTTTGTAAATTTATTGAATGTCAAAGATTTAAATTTATAAGGAATTTTATTAAATATTTTAATGCACATTATATAGCAATTATTTGATGTCAACACAAGTCTTTTAAACGGTCTAATTAGTTTATTAGAATGTATCGAACGCTTGCTGTAGGAACTAGTTGCTTGCTGAAATAGGCTTTTATGTTTATAAACAAAGATGCATGAATCCAAAATATACAAAGACGTTAGAGTCTATATTTTATATTTTTTGAAAAAAGGACGGCATGATTCTATTTGTTTAAGCCCAAAAATAGCTCGAAGGCATTTCTTTTGCAAGATAAAGGCATCATCAACATTAACACTTCGGCCCCACATTAAAATACCATATCGTAACACTGAACAAATATAGCCATAATATGCAGTAATTGCGGCTTGTTTGGAAACCACTTGACTTATTCGTCTTAGGGGATAAATAAAACTGTTCAATTTTGAGCAAATTTTTGTTATGTGGTTTTTCCAACTACAAAAGCTGTCCAATGTGATGCCTAAAAATTTACAATATTTTGATTCAGCCACATTTACGCCCTTGTGGGTAATTTGTAGCGACATGGGTTTTGACTGATAAGTATGGAACTGCATGAATTGAGTTTTTTGCACGTTAACTTTTAACTTGTTGGCTGTTAGCCACTCAATAGTTGTGTCAAGAGCTAAGTTAATCTCAGTTTCATAAGTGGTTTTATCAGTCCCTTTTACAATAATTGTGGTGTCGTCGGCAAACAAAATACATTTATGACTGATAAAATTTGGCAAGTCGTTAATATATAACAAGAACAAAAGTGGCCCTAAGATACTACCTTGGGGTACGCTATGTTTATTTTCTAAATATGCTGAATGTGACGATTCTAATACTTTCGACTGATTATTAAAGCTTGCAACTTTCACACACTGCGTTCTATTGGATAAATATGATTTCACCCAATCATGTGCTGTTCCACGGATGCCGTATCTATAAAGCTTTTCGAGCAATCGCGCATGACACACAAAATCAAAAGCCTTGCTCATATCCATAAACAGGACTGAAACTGGCAGCTTTTCTTCAATACAGTCAGTGATTAGTCTAATCAACTGAAAAGCAGCTAAGGACGTACTACGGTTTTTACGAAACCCATTTTGTTCATCTTTAATTATATTTTTTTTTTTTCTATAAACTTTGATAATCTTTAATAATTTGATAAACTTTGATAACCCTTAAGACATTCAAGGATGTCATTTTTACTGACACGCATTCAAGATGCGGACACAGCTAATTGAATTGTGTTAGATAGGCTACTTATAAGCCTTCTCATGAATTGGTCTCAATAAACAAAAATGTCCAACCAGAACCTAATTACAATATTAAAATACACGAGTGTAGGAGAGCTGGTGAATACGACTGCAACTGTCCAACCATCAGTAAAGTGGACCACGTCAAGTACTTAGGCATAATGCTGGACCAAAGCCTGTCCTGGTACCCTCAAATTGAACAAATTGCTGCGAGGATACGTAAATTTATTTGGATTTTTAAAACATTACGGCATGTTATCCCAACGAGTGGCTTAGAAAATAATATCCTAAATAAGGTGTATATCTCGCTAGTCCAATCTGTAATAATTTATTGTATTTCCACTTGGGGTGGTGCACGTAAAACACGTTTTCTTGATGTTGAAAGAGCGCAACGGACATTACTAAAGGTAATGTACTTCAAAAAAAGGACTTTTCCCACCCATGAGCTATACCAAATAAGCAATTTGTTGTCAGTCCGAAAATTATACATTATACAAATAGTATTAAGAAAATATAAAACCATTCCTTATGATCCTAATGTATTAACTAGGCGAAGGAAATACAATATTGCTTCCACTACTATCGTAAAAACAGAATTTGCAAATATTCAGTACGAAAAACGCTCCTCTTTTTTATACAACAAAATAAATAAACATCTAGATATTTATAATAAACCGTTTAAAGAATGCAAGTCATTGTTGATTGAGTGGATAAACAAGTTATGCTACGATGAAGTATAGAATCTCCTATTAAATATAATGTAAAAACGAGTCCGGATACATTAATAACACATACACACACACACACACACACACACACACACACACACACACACACCCACACACACACCCCCACACACACACACACACACACACAACACACACAGACTAATTATAATAAATATGTATTATTAGTTTTCTTGTTTAGTTACATGTTACACGAAATTATAGAATTGTAAAGAGCGGCGCTTCCTGGCACAGGCATCTTTATGCTTAAAAGGAAACGCCACCAACTGTAAAATGAAACACGTGTAATAACGAAATAAAACATTTTGATTTTTTTGATTTAGATTTTTGTGTATATGACCCTCTAAGAGGATCTCGACTTGAGTTAAACAATGAGCTGCGTAACGTAAATGTTATAACCTTTTTTTTTTTTTTTGATAAGGCAGGGGGAATGCTAATGCATGCCACCCGCAAAAAGTGTCTGCGGGTGGGTATGTCGGACTCGCACCGACTAAACCTAACCTGCCGTGGACTTCTTCTGGCGCCTGATATGGGGAGCCCCGGGAACGCGGGTATGCTGCTCCGGTGCCCCCCTTTTGCGCCGTGTCCCAGATGGTCAGGACACGCACCCGGGGAGAGCTGTGCTCTCCCTATTTGCCGACTCCTGCCAGTACGGCACAGCGACTGCGCCACAAACAGTTCGCTGTCTTCCCGTGGCTGCTTGCACGTGGCGGCAGTAGCGGACACTTCTCATACTGCCCCCGCGACCCCGAGGGGAGTAGGGCTAACGGCTGCCGCCGCCGCCCCGACGCCTCCTCCGTCTACGAGCGGGGTCGGCTCGTTCCCGATCCCGCTCGGCGGCCTCCTTCTGGAGCATGACTGCTTCGCAGAAGGAGACCACGGCGTCCCATTTGGTGGAGTCGCCAGCCAGCATCGCATACACGACTGCTGGCGGCGAAAGATCCCGTCCAATCTCAGCGACCAGGACTCGTCTCTCAGCCTCCCAGGCCGGGCACTCCTCCAGCGTATGCTGGGCAGAGTCCAGGTCGCTCCCGCAATGGTGACAATGTGTCGTCACTTCTCGGCCGATCCGCCACAGATACTCACCGAAACACCCGTGTCCGGTGAGTATCTGAGTCAGTCTGTAGGTGACGTAACCGCCCTTCCTTCCCACCCAGGCCTCGAGGTGAGGCAGGATAGCACCAACGGCACGTTGGCGCGCGTTCAGGCGCAACTCAAGCCGTGCGCGCCACTGTGTTAGTACGCGCCGGTGTGCATCCCGCCTATATGCAACGAGCGTCTGCTCTGGCGCCTCACTGCTCTCCCGGCGGACGCGGATCTCGGTGTAAACCGTCGCGTCGACTGCCGCCAGGAGATCAAACGGCGGGAGGCGCGCCAGGAGTGTCGCCGCCTCAAAGGATACCGTCCGGTATCCTCGTGCGATCCGTATGGCCACCACACGCTGCAGGCTATTCAAAATAGCTCTGCAGCGGGAGGCGCCCGTCAGGCGTTCAGACCAGACGGGCGCCCCATAAAGGACCATGGATCGCACGACACCTCCGTAGAGGCGGCGAACTTCTTCCCTGGGACCCCCGAGGTTCGGCAAAAGCCGGTGTAACGCACCGGTTACCCGGCGCACTCGGGGGGCCAGACGCCCGAAATGCTCCTCGAAGCCCCATCGGCTGTCTAGGGTGAGGCCCAGGTACTTCATGTACCGCCCCACCCTGACCTCTGCGTCACCTACACGCATCGACATACTGGGTGGTTCCTCCCTACGGCGTAAGCCGTGGAACCATAGCGCCTCGGTCTTGTGAGGCGCTACCCGAAGGCCCAGTCTCAAAATGGCCGCGACGACACACGCAACTCCGAGTTCGGAGAGCCGTACCGCCCGCTGGAAGCTTACCTCCCGGGCTATGACGAGCGTGTCGTCCGCATAGCAGACGACGCTCACTCCGGGAGGGAGGCTTATCCGCAGGACCGCATCGTACGCGAGGCTCCATAGCAGAGGTCCCAACACGGACCCCTGAGGAACCCCGCAGAAGAGCTCCCTCTGGATCTCAATCCCGTTCCGACCGACGAATTAAATCGTCCAATCGCGCAAATATGCCCCGACTATACCACGGAGATAGGGAGGCACGTTATGATGGACCAGTGCCTCCCGTATCGCCCGCCAGGGGACGGAGTTGAAGGCGTTGACGATGTCTAAACTCACCGCCAACGCCACCCCCCCCGCCCGAACGGCGGGCTCCGACAGAGCGCGGGCGCGGTTGATCGCGTCTAGCGTCGAACGTCCCTGCCGGAATCCGAACTGGCTGTCCGATAAATCGGGGCCAACGCGCGACAGATGCTTGCTGAGACGGGCGGCTATGACACGCTCAAAGAGCTTGCCCGCCTCGTCCAGCAAGCATATTGGTCGGAACGCCGAGGGAGAATCGGCGGTCCTGCCCGGCTTCTGCAGAAGCACAAGCCTTGCCTCTTTCCAGCAGGTGGGGAACACGGCACTACGGAGGCAGCTGGTGAACAGTTGCCTCAACCAGTCCCCCAGTACTGCCAGGGTGCAAACCCACGCCCTGCCCGGTATCCCATCTGGGCCAGGGGCGGTATTTCGGGCCGCAATTCGCCGTACTGCTCGGTCCAGCTCCTCCTCCGTCACCTAGTGGAGCTCCAACTGGCCGTCCCAATCATGGTACGACGGCGACGGAGGGTCCGAGGGACTGTCCTGGACCCTAGGGAAGAGGGTGTCCACCACCCTCCTCAGGAAATCCGGGTCCAGGGTACTCGTCAACGGAGGGACCCATGGTCTGAGCTTGCCCAGTACCATTTTGTACGGGCGCCCCCATGGGTCCCTATCCAGTCCCTCGATGAGCTCGTTCCAGGACCGAGCTTTGGCTTCCGCTATCGCGGTGGCTAGCGCCTTGACGGCGACTTGATACGCCCTGTGCGCTCCGGCAGCCTCTTCGGCATTGGCTCGCCTCCTCCGGCCCAGAGAAAGATTGTTTATATGTATTATAGTTGTATATGCCAAATAGTGTCTGTAATTATGTACTATGTGTGTTGAATTGAAATAAATTATTCTTATTCTCCGACGGGCCCGCTGGTGTCGGTGACGCGCTGCGACATACTCCGCTAGGAGTCACGCGATTTCGGCCGACCACCAATATTGCGAGCCTCGTCTGTCACCCGGACGGATCCGGGGCATCGACGTGTCGCAGATGCGAGACATCATGCCCCGGAACCAGCCCACTTGCGAATTGGGATCGGACGGGATCCTCTCTCCACCCTCACTCGCCCCCCAGGCGATGGTGACGGCGGCAGCCGTCAACATGTCGCGGTCCAAGCGGCGTAGGCACCAACGCCGTGGCGGGACAACACTGCTGCGGTCAGGGCCGCCTCGGGGCGGACGGAAGGCCACGCTGAAAACGATGTGTCGGTGATCCGACAGCGTGGCAATTTCCTCCGCAACTCTCCACCCCGAGACCAGGTGCATGGCCGAGGGAGTCGCCCACGTCAAGTCCACGATCGACTCCCCTTGCCATCGCACACAGGTGCTGACTGAACCCCGATTTAAAAGACGGAGGTCCAGTCCGGCGGCCCATTCCAGCAGTGACTCCCCTCGAACGTCGTCCCGGGCATCGCCCCACACACTAGAGTGGGCGTTAAAATCGCCCAGGACGAGTACCGGACGGGACTGGTAGGAGCTAATATGGCTCGTTAGCCCGTCCAGGTACGCCTCAAAATTTGAGAGGCCGCAATTCGGGGAGATGTAGCAGCCCACCACAACTGCTGGTCCCCACTCCACGACGACAAATCCGGGCCCCTTGGCCAGGAGTGTGCAATGGGGGTCACGTTCCCCCCCTGCCCAATAAATGGCGACGAGGCCCCCATCCGCCCCGAACCAACGAGGGTGGTCGGGAACGGAGTGAGGCTCCGCCACTATCGCTAGGGCAACCGAACGCTCAGCAATCGTCTGCGCAAGAAGAGCTTGCGCAGCGATGCAGTGGTTCAAGTTGCCCTGCAAAATAAGTTGGGGGGGAAAGAATGTTTACACATCCATGGACACCCCACCGGGGCCAGAGCCCGGATCGGTGGACCGCGACGATGTAGGAGCGGACGTGGCAGGACGTCCCGCTCCCTTCCTCTTGGGTGGCGTGCACCTACCGCTGCCCAGGCGATGGTTTGCCGGCCTGCCAAGGTCGGCACACACTACGCAGTGAGGGGCGCGCGCCGTGCATTCCTTCGCCTTGTGGCCCTGTTGGCCACAGACAAAGCACGACGCGCTCCGGTCGCACCCTGTGCACCGAGCCCTGACGTGCCCCTTCTCCAGGCAGCGGTAGCACTGGAGAGCTCTGGGTGGAAGCGCCACCACCCGGACCGACATCCAGAAATGTTATAACCTAAAATTATTAATTACTAATAAAACTCTTATTTACCGTGTAAGTAAGTAATAACTTTAGTATTTATAAGTACTACAAAGTAAATACTTATTTTTGTACATTAATACACAAATAAATGTAAAATAAAATATAATTTATTAGCAGTCCAGTTTTTACAAGTAGTTTACTTACAGTGATAGTCTCACTAGGCAATGCCTGTATCGAGGCTATCGATGTGATACGATACGATTACAAGCTAGGACTTTGAGTACAGTTACATATTGAATTTAATTAAATGGAAAAGAAATCAAATTTGATTTATAACAATAATAATTCAATTCAACTAAATAGGTAGCTACAATGGATTAAATAATAATGATGCCAAAGGACTTTCTTTTAAGAAATAAAGTGATACACATAATACCCGGTTTTCTCTTGGCGTGACATATAGCCAACGCATGGATTTTTAAGACCACAAAGAAAATAAATACTTAATCAGACAACCGATCGAGCATAATTGTGTTTGCCTGCTAAATAATTTCAGTAAGTGGACCAAATCTCGTGTATATGCCCCATTGAGTATGTTTCGCCGGAGCCTCTCAACTGGGCCATGTTAAAACCGGTAGTAGAGACACCCGCTGAGTTTGTTTCGCTGGGTCTTCTCAGTTGGGGCGCATTGGATCCGGTGGTAGCATTAAAATGCGATCTTCCTTTTGAATATATAATGTGACTGGCCTGTAAGTTTACTAGTTTATGATCCTGACTGCTAAGCCAGGGGTCGTGGTTTCAATCCCCACCCAGGACAAATATTTGTGTGATGTAATTGGTTAGTTGGTAAAGGTTCCGGACATACGTTGGAAATGAAAGATTGTTCTGATAATTAGACTGTATTGTAACTGATAATAACTGCTAAGTTAAATGGTTGATGTAACTGATAGGGAGCACGCGCGGCGCTATTGGTTGCCGATTGCGAACTAAATGCAATAATGCCTGTATGGCGTAATTGCGATGTACGAGTAATTTGACCGTACATGCTCCCGCACGAGAAAAGATGCTGTGATTGTTAGTCTTAATGAATGAAGTGAATTATATACTAATAGTACAAGAGGTGATAAACAATAGTATTGATGAGTTTTGTTAAAATGTAATGAATTACAAAATGATTGAACAATTACTTAAGTTTAAAGTTACACACTAGAGTCATCTAGGGGAGTAAATCGAACCGAACGAAGTATAGGAGACGCACTTTGATTTTGTTTGTTTTGAACACGCGCACTAACACTGGGCATCTCCCTTAATTCAACACTGAGAGGCCTTTTATCACCACTAACACTCACCACGTTGAGCACACATAGTAGGAACTGACTGGAGCGGTACGGTGACCACCGTCGCCTCCCCAGGCGCCTGTCGCGACTTCCTTGAACGCCTCCACACGTACAGTCCAGCTATGACAAATATAACGCCAATTATGACGTATATGGCAGTGTAGTGATGCACATCGTGAAAAGAAACACTCTCTATAAAACTCTGATTCTCTTTCATATCCTTTATACTTTGTTCTATATTTTTGAAGAGGGCATCTTGATTCAAATTAATGGGTTCATCTGTAGAGTTGGAACTGCTCGAAAATGTTATATTTATAATACGATTAATCGGAGCTATATGTACCTGCATCATCTCCGAATCTGGCTGAATATTTAATTCACTTGCTCCTAGACTATGTGAATGAATAGTAAACTGATCCGTCTTGATAATGCAGCCTGGTTGGATGTTTATAATTCCGGCACGAGTGAGCTCGTGCGCTGTAACTTGATCGTCGCACATCAACTTGAGCCGACATTTATCACAACAAAAGTAAAGATAATTATTAACAGCATTTAATTCGGACCATTTGCTCTCACATATGCTGACATTGACCTTGCATATTTTTGTATCCTTTTGCTTTACACAAAATACTTCATCTTCCTTCATACTGTAGACTGGTTTTTTGATATTACATAACAGGGTCTGTTTGTTTTCATGTAAACAAGACGCAATATCACTCTGACTCAGTAATAAAAGCGCATCCTTTCGTAAGTTGATCGCCGTATAATCTGATACTGGTTCTATGCTTGACATTTTATCCATAACTTGACTGGGTACGGATATAATTTTTAAAAGTTCGTAGCTATCTCTGTCTATAAGTGGGATAGTTATTTCCACAACTAAGTAGTTTTTCGATATGCGGGCTCTGATTTTTAGCACGTGGTAGATTGTAGTCAAGTCTGCAGTGTCAAGGGGAAGCGACAAATACTTGGGAATTAGACCTGATATAATATTTATCTCATTACGTAATTGTTTGGGTGATATAAGATGTAAATTGAATTTTCCGTTATAAACGTTTGTAATGAGATCCAATAACATATCCTGCTGATACTTCAAATACGTGAATACATTGTTAGTAATCATGGCGGATAATGTAAAATCACTTATTATAGAGATATTTTGCAATCCAGATTTAAATAAATAAAATAAATAAAAAATAAAAAAGGTTTTTATTCACGTAGACTTCAAAAAAGCGCTTGTAAATAGTCAGAACATGTTTGTAGTATTATAGTTGTATACATTATTATTTCTAGTAACATAGATATTAGGTACACATGTATTGATAGTATTAAAACATTAATAAAATTTATTTTATAACAGCAATGATATTTAGCTAGCTCGAATCAAGTTATTGTCAAGAGATTATGTTTAAGTTTAATTATCTAGTTTAAGTCTAATTATCTAGTTTAAGTCTAATATTTGTAATACATATTGGCAATGGTTCTGTCTATATTAAGGTGATATTATTATGACGGACCTTGTGTTAATAACGACGGTCGCGCTTTAATGCTACCACCGGATCCAATGCGCCCCAACTGAGAAGACCCAGCGAAACAAACTAAGCGGGTGTCTCTACTACCGGTTTCAACACGGCCCAGTTGAGACGCTCCGGCGAAACATACTCAATGGGGCATATACACGAGATTTGGTCCACTTACTGTAATTATTTAGCAGGCAAACACAATATATGCTCGATCGGTTGTCTGTTTATTAATTTATTGTAGGTTTAATATATTAGAAAGAGAAAATAAAAACGTCAAAATAAAAGTAACACTAATCATTTTGAGACACAACCAACAGTTCTGAAATTCGTAGAATATTTAAATAATAGATAGTTTTATTACAGATAGTTCATGTAACATAAAAGATTACTCATGTCTATATGGCTATAAGATCTCCAGCGGACTATGTGCAGGTAGATGCCGACCGCCAAATGTCTTTATCGTCAATGTAATCCTTAGTAGTGTAGTAACCCTTAGCCATAAGTTCATGTTTAATTGACTTGACTTGACTCGACTAAAGGTTCAGGTCCTGATGGCATTCCACCTATCTTTATAAAGAAAATCGCAAATAACATAGTCCTTCCACTCCATATTTTATTTAATAAATGCTTGCGCGAGGGGACTTTTCCCGATATTTGGAAACGGGCTAATATCACACCGGTGTTTAAGAGTGGTGACAAATCAAGTATAAATAATTATCGTCCTATTTCGATACTCTCCACCTTGTCGAAACTTTTCGAGAGTCTTGTACATGGCGCATTATACTCACAGATTCACAACCTTATAGTTCGTGAACAGCATGGATTTGTGAAACTTCGTTCAACTAATACCAATCTAATGGTTTTTACAGATTATTTATTTAAAAATATGGATGGACAGATTCAGGTTGACGCTGTGTACACCGATTTTCGGAAGGCTTTCGACAAGGTGGACCATAAATTGCTACTAGATAAAATTGCTTATAATGGTATCCGTGGCAACCTATTGCGTTGGTTCATGGCTTACATATTTAATAGATCACAAAAGGTGGTTATTAATGGCTTCCAATCTAACCCAATTATCGTCACATCTGGTGTGCCCCAAGGCTCAATAATTGGGCCACTATTGTATACTTTATTCGTTAATGACATTAAAACATGTTTCATTCATTCCCAATTTCTAATGTACGCCGACGATATCAAAATTTACAAGACATGCAAAACCATACAAGATTGCCTACTTTTATTATAATCTATGTGATATCAGTCTACAAAGAGTCGACCGTATTAGAGATCTTGGGGTCTTAATCGACTCAAAATTACACTTCGACTGTCACATAGATAATGTCATTAATAAAGCGTATCGTATGTTTGGATTTATAATGAGATCGTCATCTGACTTTAAAAGACCGTCGACATTTTTACTTTTATATAAAACCTTAGTACGTTCTCAATTGGAATACGCAGTCCCGATTTGGAGCCCTATTTTTGACGTTTACATAAAAAAACTAGAAATTGTTCAAAAAAAATTTCTACGATCTATGCACTATAGATGCACTAAGTCTAGAATACCATACACAGATTTATTGGAACGCTATAAACTTCAGAGCTTACAGTCCAGACGTAGTTTACTGATGGTCATGATGCTTCATGGTCTTTGTAATAACAAGTTTGATTGCACTGACATCACTAACAACTTATGTTATATTGTACCTAGAACTGTAATGCGTCGAGAGGCACGCGTGCCCCGGCTGTTCCACACCGCGCGGTGCAGAACTCACGCTGGCGCACGGGTGCCTCTCCGACGCATTGTGGAAACGTATAACACACACTTCCACGATTTGGACATTTTTGCACTATCGCACTTTAAGTTCAAAAAAATGGCTACTGAACTACTAAAATAGTTATAGTTAATACCTACTCACTAGTACCTACATAGGTACTTCTCTGCTTAATTAATGCACGCATTTATTACTACCTATTTTTAACATTAATTCGCGGACATTGGTGTGGGTTACACGTTTACCTATTCTTAAAATTTATATTTAAATAATTTAACTATACCTAATGTGTAACTGTTTTATGTCCCAATAAAGTAAAAATAAAAATAATGTGTGACTTAAACTTATTATCAGGTAGTTTAGTTATATGAATAGGGAGCTTGTTATAAAACCTAGTACAATTTCCCATGAATGACTTTTTTGTTTTGCTAACTCTAAAGGCTGGTATAGCTAGTTTGTCCTTATTTCTTGTATTGACATTGTGCAAGTCACTCCGTTTTTTATATTTATCTAAATTTTTCCGCACAAACATTATATTCTGATATATGTATTCAGATGGAACAGTAAGTATATTTACCTCTTTAAAAACGCTTCGTAGAGACTCGCGACTGCCTAGATTATAAATAGCTCGGACTGCTCTTTTTTGTAATACGAAAATAGCACTTATGTCAGCTGCTGAGCCCCACAGCAGAATACCATAGGACATAATGCTATGGAAATAAGCAAAATATACTAGTCTAGCAGTTGGTTCGTCTGACAATTGTCTGATTTTCCAAACTGCATATGAAGCTGAACTTAATTTGGCAGATAATTTTTCAATATGAGGACCCCATTGTAATTTTGAGTCCAGTGTTATTCCCAAAAATACGGTCGAAGGAACTAAATCTAAAACTTCCTCGTTAAGTGCAACCGTTGGTTTAATATGAGTCACATTCGGCAATGAGAATTTGATGCATTTGGTCTTTCCTGCATTTAAAAGAAGATTATTTGCCGAAAACCAATTTGATATGAGGCTGAGAGTTTTATTAGGTTCTATAAGATCCTTATCTTTCCTACTCACTTTAAATATGAGTGACGTATCATCAGCAAATAGAATTATGTCTGATACTTTCTCTACTAGATATGGGAGATCATTTATATAAACTAGAAATAAAAATGGATCCAAAATCGATCCTTGGGGCACCCCCATTTTGACAGAATGTCGTGTTGAATTTACCCCGTCTATTGAAACCAGTTGTTCTCGACCTGATAAATAGGACATTACAAGATCAAGAGATGTGCCAGAAATTCCATAGTATTTTAGTTTCACAATGAGCGTATGGTGGTCTACGCAATCGAAAGCCTTAGAGAGATCGCAGAAAACTCCCAGCGCATCCTGCGACCCCTCCCAAGCCTCCAATATAGACTTCATTAGTGTACACCCCGCATCCTGAGTAGAACGGCCCTTTGTAAACCCAAACTGCTTGTCATGCAATATCCAATTCATGTTAAAGTGCGACAACATCTGGCTGAGCATGAGCTTTTCAAATATTTTACTTAACGCTGGCAGTATAGAGATGGGTCGATAATTTGTGGCATTATTTGAACAACCTGATTTGAAAACAGGTACTACCTTACTGATTTTCATAAGGTCTGGAAAGACGCCATCACTTACACAGCTATTGAAGATGTTTGCAAGGATGGAAGCAATGTTTTGTATAACTGATTCAATTGCCATTACAGACAGTCCCCATAAATCCTCTGTGCCCTTTTTTTAATGCTCTTAAAAGCTTTTAAAATATCAGCATTTGTAACAAATCGAAAACTGAATTTAGGCACAATTGGTTTAATAGATTGTTTTAAAAAGATTTCAGCCACATCCGGTGACGACGGGAGGCACTTAGTAGTAACTAGAGGCATATTTGTAAAAAACTCGGCAAAAATGTTGGCAACGGTAAGTTTGTCTGAAACAAGTTCGTCATTAATATTTAGTTCCACTGTTTGGTCTCTCAATCTTGTTTTACCCGTTTCAGTATTTATTATTTGCCAAGCTGATTTTATCTTATTATCGGAGTTTTTTATTTTTCCGCTTATATACAAACATTTAGCTTGGATGCGAACTTTTTTGAAAATTTTTGAATAGTTACAAACATAATTTTTAAAATTGACATCAGATGTATAGGATCTTCTGTCATACAACTCATATAGGACATCTCTACTCCGTCTAATGCCTTGAGTTGCCCAATTAGTAAATTTTATATTTTTATTGTCAACTTTAATGTTTTTTATTTTACAAACTTTATTAAATTCGTTACAAATGCAATTAAATAATATACTGTACATGTCGTTAGGGTTATTTGAGTTAGATGAAAGATGGCACAAACTAGTCTCTAGGTTGGAATTAAACTTCCCTAAGTTAGATTTTGTGAGTGGCCTACAAGTGATTATTTGCTTTTCTACAGTTATCACATTACTTAGTCTGATCATCTGGCATTTATGATCAGAACAAACACCGCTTACTAAACACTTCTCAGCGACTTCAAAATTTGTAATAATGTTATCGATGCAGGTAGCTGATGTTGGTGTGACTCTTGTGGGCTCAGAGAATACACATTGAAGATTAAAAGACCGAAATAGAGACAAAAACATATTCAATTCAGGTGAAACTGTTAAAATATTTATATTGAAATCACCGCATACAACAATTTTTTTACTACTTTTGAATTTCTTAAGAATATCCTCAATTGTGGATGCAAAGAGCTTTAAGTCAGATGATGGTGGTCGATAAACACATAATATGTAATAGAATTGTGTTTCAACACAAGCTACCTCACACACACGCTCAATAGACATTTGAGAGATATCTTTCCGTTCTTTAAATTGAATTTGGTTCCGTAGAAGTATCAGTACACCCCCACCATCTGCAGAAGTCCGATTATAAAAACTGGCAACCCCATAGCCACTAACATTTAAAGCCATTTTGTGTGCCCTCAACCAAGTTTCGGTAAAACACAGAATATCTATATGAAATTTTTGACTAAAAAGTTCTACATCTAGTATTTTGCCAGAGAAGCGGTTAATATTTTGATGAGATAAAATTAAAAATTGATCACACTTCTCTGTTGTCTTACTTAATTGTTTAAATTACTAACTAAACTAATCTTAGTAACATTACTAAGCGATGATAAAAATAGTGACTTCGTCATACTACTTATGACTGAGTTAATAATTGAAGATACCAATGTAGAAAATAAATGTAAAAACTTTCTTGAGACATGTAATGTACTCATGGTCAACCTATTACTATCTATAAATTTATTTGTGTCAAAAAACATAAATTTGTCATTGTAATGACTGACTAGAAACTGTAGATGCATATTAAGTTTATGAATATAATTATTTATTCTGTCAGGCATGTTGGCCAAATATGGGAAGGCACACAATATTATTTTTTTACAATTTAACTCCAACATCTTATTAAAACTATCTGTAATATCTTTTTTTTTCAAGTTCTTACAATTTCCTACCAACAAAGTAATACATGAATTTTCACTGTGTTTATTCTTAGTTAATTTGTCTACAATATCTGAGAAATGTACTCCTGGCAAGCAGTAGTTAATAAAGGGACTACTTATCTTATTAATAAGCAAGGTACCAAGGCCCTTGCCTATATTGTCAGAATACAATATAGAGCTATGTTTATTGTCACCTTGTGTACATACTGGTGACCCTGACTTTAGTTGTGTGCATGACTCCAATATTGTACTGCTGCTGTTTATTAATTCTATTGCATTTTCAGCTACCAACTTATTATTACACTTTTTGGTTGGCATTTGCATTTCATTTTTAAATGTCTTATAATTTATATATGTTAATGCTAGGGACTCTTCAAGTGTTTTAATCTCAGATAGCAAAGACTGAGTGTCCTTTTCGTATATAATTTTACTGTCCTCTAACTTAATTTGAAAGTTTTCTATTTTATCTAATAAAGTTTTACGCTCTTTTGTTAATTGGAGAATGTATTTTTGCAGCTTTTCACTACTTAAGAATCTAATGTTAGGCTGGCAGTCTACAGAGTCATCCCCAGTCAAGTCAATTGTCAAAGTTGTTTTAATTGGGAGATGCTCCGGACCACAACTGGCTAACTCATCATGTAAGCTCTGATTTATTGGAGTCATTGCACATTTCTTATTTTGACTACAATTTAAGAATTTATTTTTATAGTTAATTAATTCCATTTCAAGCTCCCTAATTTTACATAGTGCTTGTTCATACAACATTCTACATTCATCAAAAGACTCTGTCTCCGCATGTAATCTGTCTCGCTCTTCATTGGTAGATTCGAGTTGTTGGTTGAGATTCACTAGTTCTCTTTTCAATGCCGTGTTACTGTCAATAACTCTTTTAGTCTCGACCTCATTATCCTCACGTTCTTGTTCAAGTTTTTGACACAGGTCTTTGTATGTTTGTAAGTCCTTGAGAGCAGACCTTAACTTGTGTTCGGCTACCTGAGTTGCAGCCATGCTACGAGTCTGCATGTTGTGAGGTGTATGAGGTTGGGCTGAAAATAAAGATAGTGTGAACAGAAAACTTGGAGAGAAATAAATAGGAAAGTTAGAATATATGAGTTGAGACTTCAGTCAGAGTACTTTGAATATACGAAAAGAGAATATAAAAAGATATGAAATAACAGAAGGACACTAAATTAACTTTATTTTAAAGCAATACGTATATATTTATGTTTAGGAGGTATTTAAAGGTTATTTATTTGACACCTGAGAGTTGATAAATTGAGAGCTAGGGTCTATGCACGTTAACTTAATTGGGAGAGTATATCAGTGTTGTTATTGTGTTATTTGTAGTATTTGCTGTCTGTAACCAATAATTTTGTCGTCGTATATGCTTCCACTCAGTGCGTCAAGCAAATCGAGACAGAATATGGCTAATAGGTATGATAGTGGACGTGACTCAAACTAATGAGCCGAGTAAATGTTTGGTTAGATATTATGTGTAAATTATTTGATAATTAGACTAATATACTCGCCGGGATTGTACACAAAACTTCATAGTAAACTCGAATAAAGTTCGTTGAACGGGGCGTTGACAGCTGATCGGAGACAGGTCCGCTAATCGAGTTATCTCAGGGTTTATTTCCTCACAATACATCCACAATCACGTATTAATCGTGCTAAATTGATTTACTGCTATAATACTTATTATTTTATTATGTTAACCACGGATTTATAATTAATTACAATTTTATTTCCACTAGTACGATTTTAGACAACCGATCGGCAGTGTTGCCACTCCTAATTTATATTTCATAGAATTTACTTTTGTGCAAGTGCAATTAATTTTTGGTTAACTAGTTTATGATGTTTTGTCATAACGGTTTCGGTTCGTTTAAGTAAATTAAATTCTGCTTCTATTATGGACGTCTGATTTTTCCACATAAGAGCGACGTGGTTCTGATTTTCCTTGATAAGACTGATATCCTTCTTGTACTTCTCGGCAAAGCGTTCGTCCAAAACTCCGAAAAGACTGTTTGCTATATATCCAACTCCGTCTATAAGTCCGCGCTGAAATCTTGTTCGTGAGGAAGTGTGATGACTTAGTAACAATTCATTGCAATATTGTAGTTCTGTATAACTATGTTGTAACTGTAATATAATTCCGTCGCATTGTTGTGAATGATCTCTTATCTGTCCACATATGTTTTCTAGGTACTTAATATATTTATGTAACGCCTTCATACATTCCCAATACGGATCTAAATCGTAATAGACAACGAGGCGCCATTCATTTTTTTTTTTTTTATTATGGTTCACAAATCGGACAATACAATATAACACTCAAAAGAATCTTACATCAAATAATATTATACAATTTGTATGTCCTAAAGTAGTGAACACAGCATGCAGTTTTATGTTAAAACTAGGTAAATACACTTAACATTAATTTAAAATATAAAATAATTTATGACATAAATTGTTTGACTTAAACTACTGTACTGTGCTATTATAACTTTAACAAGACATTAAAAATTTACAAAAACGAATTTTAGCTGTCTCAATACAAAACCGGATAAACGGGAAGCTTTTTGTACGATTTTTTTTAAATGATAGCGGAAACTTAAGCGATGATCCATCTCCACACCCAAGTCGCGAATAGTCAACACCTCATCTAGTGGAACATTGTCAATGTGATACACAGCAGCCAATGGGGTTATTTTCCTAGTGAATTTTATGTGCTTACATTTACTAGCATTTAGTATCATTTGGTTTTCTTTACACCAAATATGAACCTTATCCATTTCTGCTTGCAACTTGTGTATATCCTGAGCACAATTAATTGTTGCATAAAGTTTTAAGTCGTCTGCGTACATAGTAAATTTGCATTGTATTAAATCCGCCAAGTCATTTATAAATATGAGGAATAATAGAGGCCCCATGTGCGAGCCCTGTGGCACACCTGATGGTATGAAATTACTCTGTGATTTAAACCCTTGAACAACTACCAACTGTGAACGATTTCGTAGATAAGAGTCACACCACCGCAATAGGGATCCATGAATACCCATTCTGCTCATTTTAACTGTTAGTATGTTATGATTTATTAAATCGAATGCTTTACTGAAATCGGTATATATTGCGTGTACTTCTTGGCCACTATCCATGGCTTCAGCAATATCATTAACATAGCATAGGAGATTGGATGTTGTTGATTTTTTTGGTAGAAAACCGTGTTGAGCAGGGTTAAGGTATTGCTTAACGTGCCAGTATATTTTTTTAACGACTATGGCCTCAAAAACTTTCCCAAAGGTTGAAAGGAGGGAGATAGGACGATAATTGGCTACACAAGAAACATCCCCTGTCTTATGAATAGGAGTTAATTGAGCAGTTTTCCAAATATCTGGATATACACCCAAACGCAAAGAATCATTGTATATTTTTTGTAATGGTTTTACCAGAAATGTAGCACAGTTTTTTAGAAATATTGGTGGAATACCATCCGGCCCGCTACTCTTATTAGTATCAAGGTCACTGAGTGCTTTCAATATTTCTGACTCGGTAAGAGCTAAGTTTGAGAAGGTTGGAATAATGTTTATGCTGGAGTTATCATCTTTTGTCTTATCTGTGAAGCTAATTGATTTGTATATCGAGTTGAAATGTTCCGAAAATAGATCACTTATTTGCTGACCCCCTAGTGCATGTTTTTGCTCGAGATGCATACGATTTGGAAGGGAGCTACTGTTCTTCTTTAGGCTATTAACATAAGTCCAAATATATTTAGGATTCGTACGCAATGTTTTAGCCGCACCATCTTTGAAATTCTTAAGGCGTTTTTTATCAAAGTTTCACATCTTTTTCTAAGTAGTTCGTAAGTATGTTTATCCATTAAGTTATGATACTTTTTGTAACGAGTATGGTATTTTTCTTTTTCCTTTAAACTTTTAATTAAAGATCTTCTATACCATACAGGGTACCTCGAGTTATGTTTTATAGAGACAGGCGTAAATTGGCTAATTATGGCTTTTAGAGTTGAGTAAAATATGTCAATCTTGGCGCCAATATCATTTTCGCTTGTATGCTCCCATAATTTACTCCATTGTACTCGAGCTAGCTCCTGGTTAATAGCTTCAAAGTCACACTTATTGTAATTAAATGAAGAGCTTCTGTTCGATCTCAGAATATTGCTACATTTCGACATTTGGATTTGAACCTCAACCGCAGGGTGGTGTGAATCTAGTTTAGTTAACGGATCTGGGACTTTGATTACCTCAATATGTTCGGCAAAATTTGAAAAGATAAGGTCCAAAATACGGTTATTTATGTTACAAATACTATTGCTCTGATACATGCCCTGAAAGCTCATTTCCTCTAAAAACTTACTTTCATTAGCATCACCACTCATTTGTGGGCTACTAAATCCACAAGAAGAACCGTATTGCCAGACTATATGAGGGAAGTTAAAATCACCTAGGAGCAGATTGAAAGATTTTTTTTTTGTTTTACTTTGCACGATATTTCTGAAGTTATGCAAAAAGTGGTTGACGTATTCGCTATTGACTGGTGGCGCTATATATGTGACGCATATATTAAACTGATGTACATTTTTATGTTCACCGATTTTTAAAGTTATCCACAGCTCTTCACAGTTAGACTCCCAAGCCATCATTCGCATAACATTAAAACTTTTAAGTACTGCTATTAAAATACCTCCACCATCTTTTTTGTTGGAGTATTTTGTGGTATAGATATTAGAGGTACGATATATTTAGAAGAGACCGTTGTCTCTTCTAAATATATCGTACCTCTCATCCAATATCTCATGATCGAACACAGTTTCGTTTAGCCATGACTCTAAAAACACAATAATATCGTAGTTGTTATTTAAAGCATTGGCATAAATATGTTCAGTTTTTGTCCTAATACCTCTTACATTTTGAAAATATATAGAAAAATTGAATTTTATTTTATTAAGACACAAAAATAAATGATCTAAGTGTAAATAATCTATAAGGTACTAAGAATAGACTTATTTATCATAATTGGTTTGGAATTAATATTTTTACGAACTAAAATACGACCTCCACGTACCCAAACGAACTCGTATTGCTTTTCTTTAGCTACGGCTCTTGTTTCAGCATGCAGTTGCTTGTTAGCAGGTGACAAGTGTTCAGTAACGTAGATTGGTTGCTTGTTGCCTGCTATTCCAAGGTGTCCAGTATTCAACTTCTCTTGTTGGTTATCTTTGTTAAACTTTCTAATGGATGCCAGCATATTATCACGCGTCCTGGGGCTAGTAAATTTTACCACAATTGATCGAGGTCGCTTAGAGTCTTGGTTAAGTTTTGGGACTCTGTGAAAATTTGCAACTTCCATTTCCTTTAAATCGTAAGATACTGTTCTTGCCAGTTGGTTAACCAAAGTCAGCAGGTTTTCACTCTTATATTCCGGGACGCACTGAATTTCGATGTTGCAACTTCGTGTTTGCTGATCCAAATATTCCAGTTTAGAGATAACGACATTCACATCGGCGCGCAGGCACTCGTTCTCCCTATTTAGCTCGTTCAATAATTTGGATTTATCATCCAGGGATTTCTTTATATCGTCATAGATAGATAGATTAACTCTTTATTGTACACCAATATTAAGATCTTACATTACAGGAGCATGTAAATAAAAAGTATACAATTGGCGGTCTTATCACTAAAATGTGATCTCTTCCAGACAACCAAAGAATGGAAAATAATAGGGATTATTTAAGAGGGCAGTTGTCGGTGTACGTATACTTTGTTAACAGTACCCGTTGGTACTCAGTACAAGAGCCTACTATATATACCTACTATTTACACTATATACATACATACTATATACATACATACTATACATATACATACTATACACATACATACACACTATATAAATACATACATACCTATAATAGATAGAAACTTACATATCACAATATTACCTACTTGTTCTGTCAATGTATCCTATAGTGATAGGTAGTAATCCTTTACACTTTTCTGGAACTTGTGTAAACTTTGTGCTTGGCGTACTGTTATTGGCAGTGCATTCCACAAACGAACACTCTGAACAGCGAAGGATTTATCAAGAAAGGTTGTGGAATGCGCTGGCATTTTTAACTTAAGATTTTCCGATGATCGCAAAACTCTCGAATGTGACTCGTATAGAAAAGAAAACCGTTTTTTAAGGTATGAAGGAAAGGATGGAGTAAACAAAATGTTGTAGAGCAATGAAAGTATATGAGTATCCCGACGAAGGCGTATGGATAGCCACTTGAGCTTGGTACGGAATTCAGAGACATGATCATATTTGCGAAGGCCAAATATGAATCTTATGCAGACATTTTGGAGGCGCTCAAGTTTATCAAGCTGGTTTTGGGTAAGATCCAGATAGCTGACATCTGCATAATCTAGTATTGGGAGAAGAAGGGATTCTGCGAGCGCAATTTTAGTGGTCATAGGCAGGAAATTGCGTAGTCGACGTAAAGAACCAAACGATGCGTATAGTTTACGGCTAACACACTTCATTTGAGTATCCCAGGACAAATTGCGATCGAAAAAGATGCCGAGATTCGTAACACTTCTACTGAACTCAATTACAGTACCATCGAACGTTATTTGTGGAAGCTGTGACCATGGCACTTTTGATATCATCCTCGGGCTACCGATTATGATGGTTTGTGTCTTGATGGGATTGACTTGAAGCCCGTATGCACGACTCCACCCACAAATTTTGTCTAAATCTGTATTTATGTGACTGACCGCAAAAGATAACCTATCTAGGGGAGTTTGGAAATATATCTGAAGGTCGTCAGCATAAAGGTGGTAGGAGGAGACAAGTTGATTAGAGATAGAATTTATAAAAATTTCAAAAAGTAAAGGAGATAAAACGCCACCCTGAGGAACGCCTGCAGTTGTGTTGCACCAAGAGGAACGAGTGTCATCGATACAAATAGACTGCCGGCGGCCAGACAGGTAACTACGAAACCAGTCAATGACCGTTGGAGATACGTTAAGAGAGCGCAAGATTCCAAGTAGTATGTCAAAATCTACGGTATTAAACGCATTGCTGAAATCCAGAAGAGTAAGCACTGTCAGTTCTCCGCGCTCCATGCTAGATCTTATGTCCTCCGTAATATGGACCAGGGCCGTGGTCGTACTGTGTCCAGGACGGAAACCGGATTGGTAAGGATTGAGGAGATTATTTTTGGTAAGAAAGGTACTAAACTGATTATAAATGAGGCGTTCCAGGACTTTGGAGAGGAAAGGTAATATGGAAATTGGGCGATAATCGGAAAAGGATGTGGGGTTGGATTTTTTGGGGAGAGGAATAATTTTAGCATCTTTCCATAAAGCTGGAAAAATGCCAAGGGTAATAGAAGAATTTAGGATATGGCAAATAATAGGAAGGATTTCATTGAGGATAGGAAGGACCATATTACGGGTAATACTATCGTTTCCGACTGCATTTGATGAAATGGATTCGACACTCTTCTTAACGTCACAAGCAGAAAATTGACTAAAAGTAAAGGAAGTGTAATTGGGAGTAGGAATCGATGAAAGAGAATTTAAGGTACTAGTTTTGGTTGCCCTGTTGAAATTGGGCGAAGCAGAGAAGTGTTTATTCAAAGAATTAACATCAAAGTTTTTTGGAATAGCGTTATTTTGAGCTTTTCCTACTCCCAAAGAACGTAGAAATTTCCATATTTTTGCAGGATCTCCATTTTCAATGGAGCTGTGGATGTGTTGGCGTTGTGCACTCCTACACACCTTATTACAATGATTTCGTAAGTTGATATATTTCTCCCGATTGAAGTCGTTAGGTCTACTCCTAAAACGAGATTTGGCAGAGGCTTTTTTGTCCAAAAGTATTTTTATTTCCCCAGATAGCCATGGCGCAGGTAAATGTTTCACTCTGATGGCACGACTCGGAGCATGTACATCGTAGAGGTTAATAATTGTTTTGTTAAATATTTGCACCTTTTCGTCAATCGACTCTGCAGCTATTAAAGATGACCAGTCAATGCTGTTAGCATCTGCTTGGAGATGTTCCAAGTTTATACCACCAAAATTGCGCTGCATTAGTATTTTAGATTTTGCCTTAGGTGGGCGAATTTTGTAAGAAAGGAAGAGAAGGTCATGGTAAGAAAAGGCATCTGCTAAACACTGCCCGTGCTTAGCGACATGGTTTTGAGAAGAGACAAGAATAATATCAAGGAGCGAAGGAGCGGAATTGGGGAAATGATGAGTTGCATTTAGAGGAAGAATACAAAGGTTACTAGATTCTGCAGCAGAAGTTAACAAGGATGAACGAGAGTCGTTCTTTAACAGACAAGTGTTAAAATCACCCATTATAATTGAGTGGTCGTAATCGGGAGTGAATGTTTCAAGTAAGAGCTCAAAAGAAGAAAAGAAATTTATACGAAGAGAAGGACAGTAATATACACCAAGTAAAATTTTGGAATGGTGTAGCTCAACTTCAAGTAGAAGATGTTCACCAGCGTTTGGTGAAGGTGGCTGAGAGGATAAACTAAGAATAGAGTAGTTGAAATGATGACGAAGATATATCGCAACTCCACCACCACCGGTTCCAGTTCGATCATTTCTGATAAGCTGAAAACCAGGTAGTGAGTAAGAGGCTGAAGGGAGACAAGGTTTGAGCCAAGACTCAGAAACAAGGATAGCATGAATATTTTTACATTGGAAACTGGCCAGCATATCGGAAAAATGAGCCGGAATACTTTGGGCATTTATATGAATCACATTGAAATTACGCGATACATCGGCAAAGTGGGATTCCAACGTATCCCCAAGCGATGGAATACTAATAAAACTGTCGCCATCACTATTGGCCGAAAAATAAGATTCAGAATCACTACTTTCATCTTCGGTGTTAGACATAAAAAACAAAATAATTCAATAAACTAAATAATATAAATATATGTAAAATACTTAAGAACAACAATACAAAACAAATGAATATACAATACGCAATATCACCTTTAACTAACCTACCAGTTCAGTGCGTAAAGAGAATTAATGAGAGTTTTAAGTTTGTTTCTACTCACCCCGTTTGAAATCTAGTAGCGTGTAGTAGAATTACAGGATGTCTATGGTATGGTGTCATATTAAAAGTTAAACGCGTCATTTGATGTTTCTATTATGCAAGTGTGGGAGTTTTGGCGCCAACGCGGAAAAGGACGCATCGTGGCTATGTTTTATTTTCAAAAACTGGTGTAAATTCGAGTTTTTATGTGTAAATATGGTGGATTTTTAGACATAACATCTTCGACAACGTACACAAGTGGAGGAAAGTGCAATATTGCCGTGAATTGTGATTTTCCGTGTTGTAACCAAAACTCCATAGAAGCCTCTAGTAAAGTCTCCACTGCTTTACTGGGGTAGGACTATGACTTGACTGTGACGGACGTGATGGACATGACTGTGACGGACGCGACGGACATGATCACATGACTGACTGACTTTGAAACAGAAAAATTACAACTGAAGACGAGGCGGTATGGTCACAGACCTTAGCCTGCCCAAAGAGGGCAAAAAATATAAAAAAAAAAAAATTATGCAAGTGTGGAAAAGATCACAAATGAAATGACGTAAAGTTATAACAAAGAAATCATAGAATTCTAAACAATTCAGAATATGAGAACATAACAACACTTAAAGTTAGAAATCAATAAAAAATTATGAATAAAATAGGTAGAAATAGAAAATACGTAAATGCAATTATGTAAAAACATCGCTAATGTGCGTAAACACACGTAAACAATATTAAGAAGATACAAATTAAGTCAACATGAATTACTTCTTAGTTCTTCGAGTTTTCCCGTCTGCAGCCGTAGTAGACGTGTCCGTGGCCGCGATTTTCGAAGCGTCTTCCTTGGTGTGCTGCGGCGCAGAGCCGATCTTGTTGAGATCCTCCATCGAGACGACCTTGTGGCGGCTGCCACCTCGATCCAGGATATATATGACTCCGTCCCGAGTCCAAGTATTTGAAATTCCGTGGCGCTGGCGTGCAGCCATGAAGGTTTCGTGACGGGGCCGGGTCAGGAACTCTGATATTGTGACACCAGAGCCTTTACACTTCGTTTTGGCAAACCAGATGTTGTTTCTCACCTGGTAGCTTTCAAATTCTACCAGAATTGGCCTTGGCTTGTCAGATGATGGAATATGACCAAGACGCTGACACCGCTGAATGTCTTTATTAGAGAAATCTAACAACATGAGATGGTTTTTGACGTTTGCGACTGACTGTGACCTCCAAGGAATTCTCCTTCTTCTGTTCTGGTATCCCATGGAATAGCAGCATCTTTCTCCTCCCTCGCATCTCTGCTTGGTCAATGCATCCTGCAAGTATATCTAGTTGTTGCTGGAAACAATTTAAAGAGCTCAACACAAATTTTTTGAATTCTGCAAAGTCTTTGGCCAATGTATCTGGAGCTGCAGGTGTGCTGGATGGCTTATGGAGCTCCTCAAAGTCAGTCATCCGCTTCAGAAGATGTTCTTTTAAACTGGAGAGATTTTGTTGCATGGACTGAATAGTGAACTTGTGATGTGTATTAAGAAACAAGTGGTTTGTGACAATAACACTGGGCTGGTAGGTTATGTGAGTTACCTTAACTTTAAGCACATTTAATCTTAAAATCAAGTATGTATTATAATTTTAATTAAATTTCAATTAAGCACTTAAAAACTGTAGTACTATTTTCCACAACTACCCACTTCCAAAAACATATTGAGAGCTCACGAATTTTACACTATTCCTTAACTCTTCTATGGAGGCGTTGATACTTTGAGTGTCTCTTTTCATACTCTCTTTCAGATTGGTTAAGATCTTGTTGGTTGCTTCATTCATTTTTTTGTTAATATTTAGTCTTTTAACTCATCTATAACCTCAGTATCGACAGATGTATGTGGGGACGACAAGTTGGAGAAGGTTCGCCTCTGAGGTGGGGGAGATGAACTTTCACATATTTTGTGTTCCTTTTCTACACTCTTGCACTCAGTACATTTCCATGTAGACCTCGTTTGTTTCAATTCTTTGACATAATTTTCACTTGTAATACCCACACACTTATAGTGGTAGGTTCCGGAGCATATATTTCAGGTCTTTAACTCAGTTGTCTTTAAGACTTTCATACATAATTTGCACTTCATAACGTATTGATTGCAAACATCTCAAAAATCAATTAATTGGATGGAGTGCCTTAAGGAAAATTAAGGCAATAGTATTAATTAAGTTTTAGTCCGAAGTAATTGATTAATAAATTGTTATGTAGGTATGTTTGAAATTATAAAAAAGCAATTTCATCACGCACAAGGTGCATATTTGCAACTTTATCGAAGTACAGACTATTATTAGTAGGTATATGTGTTAGATTATAAGTAGCGGAACTTGAACATATGCATGTCATAGTAAATAATAATAATGATAACGCCATAGATGCGAAGTTAAACGTTTTCTTGCGCGGTCGTTTAACTTTCTCATTAAAATTAGGTGGATTTTCGGGTGTATCCGCTTTTTGCTCACTGTCGCTGCTCTGTATAGGTAGTACTGATATTTTGACTATAGGTCGTTTCATTAGGCCGTTTTTCGTTTTTAACGTGACGACTCGAACATATCCATCTGATCCGGGATGTAGTTGGACAACCTTACCTAACCCCCAAGTAGTGTAAAATTGGGCTATCTTGGGATCAGAGGAGATCCAGATAGCCCAATTTTGACTTCTCGAGAAGTGATTTTCAGTTTTTGAAAACTGATTTTTGATTTATCAATAACTTAATCTATTCAAGACATTTTTATTTTCAACTTCTCGAGAACTGATTTTGTGTTTTCAAAAACTTGACTAATCCAAGATTTTTGTCTCGATCATTCAAAAACTGGTTTTTACTTTTTGATAACAGATTTTACTTATTAAAAACTGATTTTTGCTTTCTCAATAACTCAATCTATTCAGGACATTTTGATTTTCGACCTCCCGAGAACAGATTTCGATCCTTTAGACATTTACATTTTAAAAACTTATTTTTCATTCAATCAATAACTTGACTTATTTAAACCATTTTGATTTTTGAGAACTAATTAATAATAATAATATTCTATCACATACACACAACCCCATCGATCGCAAACGAAGCAGAGCTTATACTATGGGTTCTAGACAATGGATAAACATACATATATACTTTTTGTAAATACATACATATTATACATAGAAACACCCAGACCAAGACAAACATCCATGTTCATGCACACAAATGTTTGACTTGTGCGGGAATCGAACCCGCAATCTCAGACGTGGCAGTTGGTTACAATAACCACTACGCCATCGACATAATAACTTTATATTCGCCTTTCGACAGTTATCACATTCAGTTACCGTGATAATATTTGTATAAGGGCCTTTGAAAATGAAACACAATGCATGTTAAAAAATAATAAACATTTATTTTTCTAATTCAATTTGGATTGTTTTAATTAAATTGTTCGCACTTTTATAAATATCATCAAATAAAACATGTCTCACGACATGTTGTGCACATATTTCTGCTTTACATTTACATAGGGTATCTTGCTGGTTAACAAAACTTTTTGCATCGTATATTTCGATGCGGACGATCTTAAATCCTAGTGAAGGTTTCTTGATGAACATATAATTATTTATGTTGGTATCTTCAGAATGCGGTCTTTTTCGAATGATACCTTCATTCTGGTTCGTTTTCGTTGATCGTGCTGCATCCATGGGAATGAAGTTGAATAAGGTTTCTTCAGAGTCCTGGAAATATAAATTTTAACGATAATTTACTAATTTTTACAGCAATATAATTTTCTTTAATACTAAGATTTTAACTGCTGAATAGTACTTGAATGCTATAGGTATAATAGGGGTATAAAATAATAATGCAAATTCTAATATAATGAATCCTAATAAATTTACAAAATTAAACGTTTATTCAATTTATATTGATTTAATTACATAAATATGAACATACATAGCCTCACGTCTGGAGCCGACGAGACAGTTAATTAATTATTATTAATATTATTATTATTATATGCGTTTTTTAATCACTACATTATTGTACACTATGTACATACATAATTATATTAATATTTTCATCCTCCTAGCGTTATCCCAGTTGTATCCAAGTTATTTGCCTTGGAGCCTGGGGTCCGCTTTCTAGTCTAACCAGATTTGAAAGAATATTAGCTTTTATATTTGTATTTTGTAGTAATGAATAAATAAATCTTTATCTTAGAAGGATGCTAATAAGTTATTTCTATAGAATGAACACTAAACAAGGAAAATATACTTAATAAAATGTACAAATAACTTACCGACATAATGTGTTTATTAATTTCCCCTTGTGAGATGAGACACGACTTGCTCGAAATAAAATTGTACAGTAAAATGACTTCAGTATTACTAAGTTTAATTATTTCACGATCTTAAGGTTCAAATTTGAACATTTTTTATGTATTAGTGACAACCGATGCGGCTCGCTCCTTTTTTGGAACGTTTGTTTATATTTTCGCGACAGAGAGGCGTCGGATGCAATGTGAGCCCGTCTATGTTTTGTAGAATTATCTACTAACAAATCAATTCATGTTGTCTACGAGTTTGTCCATAGTAATCACGACTAAGACGCGAATGTTCTTCATAGCTTAAATGATAAGTAAAACCTGGTGCAAGCTGTAGTATGTACAATAGATATTATTGCGATGATAGCAATATTTTAGGGTACCATTCGATGAGAAGGTTTTATATCGAAAGATGATTAGAATATGTATTAATAAAAGACATAATGTAGGCAGAACCCGCATTTACCACTAAGGTAAATTTTCTTGACATATTATTTTTCTGATCATCATTTTTTTGCACACAAGCGTACAATATTATATATTCATTTCTTCACACTTACGCATTATTGATTGATATTAATAGGGTTAAAAAATTGATGTAAATACTTTCTGCTCAGACCTGTCTCCCAAGTGAGACCTACTCAGTGTCTGTGTACCTGCGAGTGGTGTGCTAATATAGTAAAACTATCATCAATAAAATTGACTAGTAATTGAGAAGTGCCAGTTGTAAAGTGAAAAAGTTTTCAAAACAACTATTCATCATGTAAGTATTATTTATGTTTCACTTTATTGTTTACTTATGGTCCTAATAATTGTACCAACCGTATTTTTAAACGGTTTTATTTAGCTTGCCCTGTTTGCTTATTTATTTTTAGTTATTGAAATTTGACCCACTTTCTGTTGACAGGTTAATCTGATATTTGTTAACACACCTTTAGTTCTTATGATAATACAGTTTATTTTAATTCTAAATTATCATTAATTAAACTTACCATGTTGTATTAATAATCAAAAAATAAAGGCATATAGGGCGAGCCGTTTACCTATTATTTGTGATATTTCATATAATTTTACATATTATTTACTTCTGCATTATTTATAAATATCAGGATCGCGGGTATATTTCTCAGATTGGCCTAATTGCAGTTATTTGGTACCTTCTGTGTACTTTTACGTACCTCTCCTGAAAATCTGTGTACCTACGCCCGTACAGTGGTATTTGAAATATTAGGTACACCCGCTATCATGATGTCAGAACCGCGGGTGTACTGTTAAACAGTGTACCAAGTTACATATATTGGTTAAGTACATTTGGTACCTCTTGTGTACCTCATGAAACAAGTATTAAACAAATAAAATACGGTATTCCACTTCCCTTCCCGCTACGCTACGGCTCAGTGCGTCGGAGGTTCGCTGTGAAATAATATTATTTTTCTGCTATTTCGTGATTGTTTTGTGACCTGTGTTTTGTTTCTAGCTTTAGTGTTAGTGCTAAATACTACAATCTGTAAGTTTTTTAAGTGTTTTAATAAGTAATATCTGGATTTTAGTTCAAATTATCGTTCGGTGAGTAAGTTTAACTTTTTTCTTGTGAGGGTACCGCGTCATAGTCACAGTTACTTGTTATCGTGCTAAATTAGTTATCGTGCTGTTTACATTAAAGCGCTTGCTTATTTCGTGTGAATAACATGTCAAAAATGAATGATGTCCCCCCCGATAGAGGGCGAAACGCATTTGGGAGAAGTAAACAGACTACCAGAACGCCCCCTTCAGGCTTCAACAAACGAGTGTTAGACGATGCGTCACCGACGTTTTGTACTCCCGATGGTCAACAGGAATCGGACATAAAACGTTTTCGGGGATCTCAATCCGATTATTCGTCTTCATTAAATATTAGCGATACAAACAGTGCGGAATATAATTATTGCGATCTTGTGACACAAGCTTCCGTTTATCTGTCAAAGGTTAACGAATTAGTCAGTGATTCCAACTCGGGTATGAATATCGCGAATAAGCTATCGGTGATGGATTGTACGCAGCGCCTTACCAGTATTATTTCATTACTTGCGCTTAAATCTTCATGCAATGAAACTAAATTGGCGAACGCAGAACGTCAGTTAGATCTTTGCGTAAATAAAACCAATTCTGAGATTCCTACGTACGCGGAACAATTAAAACTGCGTTTACCGAAAAAAACCGCCGCCCCCATAGTACAGACGCGAAAACCGGTTCCTTCAATTATTGCGTATCCCACCGCTGAGCGATCAGCGGAGTACGCGACTTCGTCGGCGACCAAGAAAGCGCTTATGAAGGCTATAAAACCCGCGGACGACGGTTTTCAAATAGTAGGCGTTAAAAAAACTTCCAATTCTGGCGTTGTACTCCGAGTGGCAAATGAAACCCAACTCAATAAAATTCGCTCTGTCGAGGCCATTCGTTCGGCGGGTTTAAAACTTCAAACTCCATCCGGGCGACGACCGCGCATACTTATAAAAGATATACCGTCGTCAATGGACGACCAGGTCTTTTTAACGGCGTTATACAGGCAAAATATCAAAGATAGTGATCTTAAAGTCAGCGAAGACGATTTTACGTCTAAAACTAAAATTGTGCGCAAGCGTAACGTAGCTAATGGGCGCAAGTGGGTGGGAATTGAGCTCGAACCGGAGATTAGAAAACATTTAGTCAGCACTAAAGAAAAACTTTTCATCGACTGGGCTACATGCCGCTTTATTGATGATTTAGAGGTAGTTCGGTGTTTAAACTGCCAGCAATATGGGCATGTTTTCAAGTACTGTAGTAATAAATTACCTACCTGTGCCTTATGCGCAGAAGCACATCCCACAAAATCATGTAAGCACCACAATGACCCAGAATTTAAACCAGTTTGTGCATCGTGTAAAACATATAAAAAACCTCACGACCACAAATGCGGCTCGGACAACTGCCCCACATTTAAGCATAAACTTGAGCAGTTAGTGCTAAATACCAAATATTAATATGGCTAACTTAAAAATAGGGCAGCTAAATCTTCACAACGATAGGGTTGCGACGTCAGAGTCGGAAACTTTAGTCAATGAATACAACTTAGATATAGTGCTTGTACAAGAACAATATCAATATGCGTGTTTAAAAAATAAATTGGTGCAGCTAGACAACAAATCACGGGCTGCTATTTACGTAACGCGTACTAATTTTACGGTAAGCGCTATGTGAAACCTCATGACGTCACACTGTGCTGTCGCTGAAATATCATCCCCATCCTGGAAAGTTTACGTAGTGAGCTGTTATTTTCAGTATTCAGATCCTGTCGGTCCCCATTTACATCACTTGCGCCATGTTTTGATGTCCCTCAAAGGACACAAAATTATTATTGGCGCAGATGTTAACGCATCCTCTACGTTATGGTATGGCAAATACCGTTCAAGCGATACAGAACGGTGGAACGCCGTCGAAGATTTCGTCGCTGAGATGAATCTATCAATACATAACACTCCTGATGCACCGCCTACTTATTGTAGCCCTACTGGCGAATCTTTTATTGACGTCACTTTTTCAAGCTCAGACGTCCGAATAGATGGATGGCGTGTTTTGCCTGACGCTTCATCCAGTGATCACCGCTTAATCGTGTACGAGTTTGTTCCTCGGTTGGCACAAAGACCTACGGCTATTTACGGTAACTATAGATATCGGCTCAAAGGGGCCGATTGGGATTTTTTCAGAGCTCTTTTTGCCGCGCATGCCAGGGATTTCACCCGGGATGAACTAACAACAGAGGAATGTGCTGTAATGATGTCGGACACTTTTACCTACTGTGCCGATATTGCCATAGGCCGCGTCCCTATCACTAATATTCGAAGATGCGATTGGTGGAATAACTACTTAATTAAAGTTCGATGTGAATTTCGGAGAGCACGTAAAAAATATAATAAACTAAAAAAACGTAAAATTGTAGGCGATGTTTTAAATAATGCATATATAAATCTCAAAATAGCTCGTTCACGTTACCGCTCGTCAATAGAGAAATCCAAAGGCAATCTTATTAGAAAAATAGTCGATAAATTAGATAAAGGAGGCCCGTGGTCGCCCCTATACCATGAGTTTAAAGCAAATAGGTCTATAGATTTAGCTTATATTCAAAACATAAAAATCAATAATACCTACACCAGTGGCATAGAGGAGACCACGGAATCCTTACTTAATTCGCTCATACCTGATGATAGTTCCTTGAACGATAATGACTACCATAAGCAGATTAGACAGTGGGCAAACAATCCACCCGCTACCTATATGTCTAGTCTTCCTACAATTAATGAGTTTATGAATACTGTGAAATCGCTACCTGTTAACAAAGCTTCAGGTGAAGATAAAATATCCAACAAAATGATAATAGAAGCCACAAAACAATCCGGTGATTCAATACTAAAAGTTTTTAATCGTTGCATATCTGAAGGGACTTTTCCGCGTTCTTGGCGCAGCGGTTTTATTCGTATTATACCAAAAAATGGCGATAAACTGCCTGAAGACCCTAAGTCATACCGACCAATAACGTTACTGCCTTCCTTAGGCAAGCTTCTAGAACGACTTATTGTACCGCGATTGCTGCCGGGAGGACCAAAATTTCACGGAAATCAATTTGGTTTTACTGCGGGTAAATCGACAGTGGACGCAGCTATCCCAGTGAGGAAAGCTGTAAACTCGTCCGAATGTAAATACGTTTTGGCCATATTCCTAGATATTTCAGGGGCGTTTGATAATACTTGGTGGCCAATTTTGTTACAAAAACTTAAGTTACGCGGTTGTTACAGTAATATATATTCGATAATCACATCTTATTTTGTACATGGCTCTGCAACTCTTAAGCTTGGTCACTTCAGAGTCACTAAATCGTTAACCATGGGTTGCCCCCAGGGCTCAGTGCTCGCGCCGTATCTCTGGAACTTGGGTTTTGATGACTTCTTGACATTACCCTTGCCATCACGCTGCTCTCTAACGGCATATGCTGACGATGGCCTCTTACTTATACAGGGTAACTCCAGGAGAGAGTTGGAAAATCTGGCTCAAACTTGCTTAAGTATGATAAGTGAATGGGGTAAAAGAAATCGCCTTACATTTGCTCCTCATAAAACCTACCAACTCCTTCTTAAAGGTGAACTAAAATCCCCCCCGGGCGTAAAACTTAATAATGTTACTGTAAAACGCAAAATATCAACCTGTTATTTGGGTTTAGTTTTAGAAAAGAATTTCTCGTTTATAGAACATATTAAATCAGTTGGGGAAAAAGCTAAGCGAAACTTTTTTGCACTTACAAGGATATCGACGGCAACCTGGGGCCTCTCTTTTAATACTCTTAAAATCATTTACGGGGCAACCTATCTTGGGTGTATATGCTACGGCTCGCCTGTGTGGGCTGATAGGGCTACCATCGGAGCTGCTCGCCGTAAATTACTACAAAGCCAGAGGTTGGCGTTGATATTTCTGTGTAAAGCCTATAGAACAGTGAGCACAGAGGCCCTACCTGTCCTAGCGGGTGTACTACCGGTTGATCTTGAAGTACAAAGACGAGCAGCAATGTATTATTCTACGCGCGATAATTTAGAAAATGATTTCTTATCATTACGCGACCGTGCGAAAATAACCAGGCTATTTATGCCAATAGCTGACTTAAATAACGAACTACTAAATGAATGGCAATGTAGATGGAATACGTCAACCAAGGGTCGCCATCTGCACCAGTTCTTTCCGGACGTACGCGAACGGTTAAATAAAACTTGGCTAATCATAGACCATTGTGTTACACAATTTCTTACCGGACACGGCAATTTTAAAAGTAAATTGTATAGTTTCAAATTAGTATCTTCACCAATCTGTCTGTGCTCAACATCCAGTAACGAATATGAACAAACTGCTCACCACATCCTGTGGGAGTGTGATCTCTGGCAAAATCAGCGTGATATTATGTTAAACAGCTTGCAACCAATATCTGGAGTAGTTTATTATACGGATCTTGTAGCAACAAGGAACAACTTCCGTGCGTTTAAGCGTTTTTGCCATACCTACTATTGGAATCAAATATAACAGCTCACTTAGGACCCTTAAATTGATCCTCGGTGCTTTTGCAGCTGGCTTCTCTAGTTGCAAATCTCTCATTTTATGAGGCTTAAGCCTCTTTACATCATTCTGCCTCCCGCTTTGCTCTGGAGGGAAGTGGAACTATTCATTTTCTAACTCCTCCTTTTTTCTGTTTCTGATTAAATTCGTTGCGGGATCCAAGACAGTTAAAGCGATTCCCCGGGACATGCCTGAGCTTCACCGCTCAGTGTCATTTCATTGTGTGCCACTGTTGATCCTGGCTTACAGGAGTTGCAGTGGTGGGTAAGAGGGAGGGACTAGTCCCGAAAAAAAAATAAAAAAATAAAATACGGTATGCTTCTTGATAAATTTAATAAATCATTTTTCACTTTTCTATTTAATAAAACGTCGTTACTATTTTATAAAACGTATTAGAAAAGCAACATCTTGTTTATGTTAGGGTTTTTAGAAAAAAATAAAGAATATTTGAGAAAAAATCCATTCCTGGTAAGGGAATAATAGTATATGCTGAATGTGAAGGTTCTGGGTTCGATTCCCGATAAGGGAATAATAGTATATGCTTAATGTGAAGGTTCTGGGTTCGATTACAACGGTTTTTATAAATAAAATAACGACGTAAAAGTGAAAAATGATTTATTAAATTTCTCAAGAAGCATTCCGTATTTTATTTGTTTAATACTTTTTTCATGAGGTACACAAGAGGTACCAAATGTACTTAACCAATATATGTAACTTGGTACACTGTTTAACAGTACACCCGCGGTTCTGACATCAGGATAGCGGGTGTACCTAATATTTAAAATATCACTGTACGGGCGTAGGTACACAGATTTTCAGGAGAGGTACGTAAAAGTACACAGAAGGTACCAAATAACTGCAATATAATTAGGCCAATCTGAGAAATACACCCGCGATCCTGATATTCATCATTATTTGGAAATACGAATAAAATAAACACAGCTTTCAATTATTTGTCTATTTTATTAGATTAGCACTATTATACACATATATAAAAATAATCTAGTTAATTTAATATTAATAATTTCGGTATTTAACATTTGAATTTATTGATATAGCAATTCAATTTGTGCATTTATTTTTGTCCGAAAGTTACAATATAACTTGGTAGTGCTTAATTGTAGTAAATAAGTACATAGGTATACTTAAGCATACAAACATTGTACTTCCTTAATTTTTTTCTCTGTCCACAAAACAATGGCATCATTTTCACTTTTATTAATAATTAAATTGATGTTTTTACAGGTCGAAACATGTCGATGCTATTTTCCCGTCGGAAGAGGAGTCATCGGCTGACGAATTAGAAAAGAAACCTGTCGAGAAGAAAAGCAAGAAGAAGAGAGCACACCGTTCAGAGGCTTCGTGTAGCGGGGTCCGCGCGCGCTCATCCGACAACGCTGGCAGCGCGGGTTGCCGCTCCGACAGCAAGCGTGCTAAGGCTGAAAACAAGACTACAGCGAGAGATCTCTTTGGCTCCGACAGCGACGAGGATAATCGTACTGGTGAAAACGAAATTGGTAAAAAAACATCACCTTTAGTTTCATATGTCACTCGACGAGTCGCGAATGGGTATTCACGACAAATGAATGCATTAAAAATGGGGTCACATTTTGTTGAAGTAAAAATATACAAATGTGACGAAATAGAACATGTGGCCCCCATGAATAGATGGCGTCAAGCTGTTGTAGCGATAAAAACCAGGACTGATATCGATACCGATAGTTGGCGTCACTTATCAGCTTATTTGGGTGCCATTCGCAAAGAATTTAAAGATACCTCACCTATGTTTATTAATTCGTACAATTAATAAATATTGTTCATTATCCGCTTTTTATTCTTAATATATTATAAGTTATATATAACTCAAAGTAATCCATTTATAGTTTTAACATAATGAATATAATAAACATGTAATCAGTAACTACTCTCTAATATTATTTACCCATTTGCTTATTTAATAAAACATTATAATTATTATTGTTTTTCTGTTTAATTGTTCACAGTTACCGCACCTCACAAATATGAATCAGTTAAAGAGATTATAAGGCCAGATATTATATTATGTACGAAATGCAATCTAAAAATTCTGAAACATAAATACAAAAATCATACAAGATCTAATTTACATAAGTCTAACTGTCGATTGAGTACTAAGTTTGAAAACATCAATATCATTGCTACTGCATTTAAAAATAGAATAATAACATATAGCCTGAATCCTGCACACAATGCCGAATATCTCACACCAGAGAAGTTCTTAAATGATAATAAGAATGATGTAAAAAGCATTATTGAACTATCGTTAATGAAACACAAATGTATTAAAGTCAACTTTGAACTATTTTCTTATTTTATTTTACCTAAATCAGAAAAGCAACAACTGAAATCGTTTAATACTAAATTTGAAGTTATATGCAATAACACTGATATTGATTGTTATTTGGACACAGTTATTAATGTTTTAGTAGAAAAGATGACATTATTTGAGCATTGCGAGTCAGGGTGGTCTTTTAATGCTGTAAGCCACTTAGAAATCAATATAAATAGATATTCACCCATGAAAGGAGGCAATTATATAGATTTACCGTTGGTTATTAAAAATACTAAAAGTTGTATAAATATTCAGAATAAAGACGAGCACTGTTTGCTATGGAGCGTTGTAGCAGCGCTGTACCCCGCAAAAAATAACGTGTGCAGAACTGCGTCTTATCCGCATTTTTCAAAAGTTCTCAACATTGATGGCATGTCATTCCCGCCCACTGTTGAGGATTTAAAACTTTTAGAGAAACAAAATCCTGATTTAAGTATTAATGTTTATGGTCTAAGATTTACTGTGACTGGTCCTTTATATTTGACAAGTTCTAAAAAAGTGAATCATATAAATTTATTGTATTTAGAAAACGAACAAAAAGGTCATTACTGTTTAATTACAGACCTACCACGTCTAGTAAAACGACAAATTACTAAACATAATGGAAAATTACAGTTTTGTGATACTTGTTTACAGTTTTTTATGAGTAAGTCTCGATACAGTTCTCACAAATGTTCTCAAATATTGGCGATATTACCGGAAAAAAATAGCAAATATTACAAAACTCAAGATTCCTTTTGTAATATACGCAGACTTCGAAAGCATATTATTAAGTTGTGATTCAAAGTCAGGTGTTAACACAGTTAATTTAAAACTGCACCAACCGTCATGTTTTGGATATTACATTTGTTGTTCTTATGACCGGAACTTGAATAAATATGTTTCATATAGAGGTCCTAATTGCATTGAAATGTTTATTAAACGACTTATCAGAGATGTAAAACGAATAGATAGTATATTATCGAATAAAAAGTCAATGTCACCATTAACGGATACCCAAAAAGACAATTACTGTAGCGCTAATACGTGTCATATTTGTGAACAGCCTTTATTTGGAGATAAAGTTGTTGATCACGATCATTTGACATCTGAGTATCGCGGTGCGGCTCATAGTCACTGTAATATAATATATAGAATATGTCCTTATATTCCTGTTATTTTCCATAATTTATCGGGATATGACAGCCATCTCTTTATTCAAGAGTTATCCAGCTATGAAGGAAATATCCAAGTTATACCTAAAACTAAAGAAAAATATATTTCGATTATCAAAAACATTTATAATAAAAAAACGTCTCGCAATGTTCAAATAAAATTTATAGATTCATTTCAATTTTTAAGTTCTAGCTTAGACACATTATCAAAAAATTTAACAAAGGAAGAGAATGTTTATCTTTCCAATGAATTCAGAAATTACCATCAGTTTATGTTGTTGAGGGAAAAAGGCATTTTCCCTTACGACTACGTTGATTCATGGGCTAAATATGATAAAAAAGAGATGCCACCTAAAGAAAGTTTTTTTAATAGTTTAACTTCGGAACATATATCAGATATTGAATATAAACGTGTACAGGAAATTTGGAATACTTTTGAGATTAATTGTATTGGTAAATATAATGACCTATATTTAAAATGTGATGTATTATTACTTTGTGATGTATTTGAAAAGTTCAGACAAACGTGCTTAGAATATTATAAATTAGATCCAGCACATTATGTATCTTCACCCAGTTTAAGTTGGGATGCTATGCTTTTATATACAGGAATTCAATTGGATTTAATATCTGATTTAGAAATATATGAATTATTAGAGAAAGGAATACGTGGAGGTCTAGCTCAATGTTCACTTCGATATGCCAAAGCTAACAATAAATATCTTTCAGACTATGATGTCAGAGAAACTTCATCTTTTTTAATATATCTGGATGCTAATAACTTGTATGGCTATGCTATGACAAAAAAATTACCTATTTCAGATTTTCATTTATTAAAGGAAAATGAAATATCCGAATTTGATCTATTCGGCGTTGCAGATGACTCCGACTATGGATATATTCTAGAAGTAGATTTGAATTATCCCAGTTATTTACATGATATTCACAGTGACTTACCATTTGCACCTGAAAAAATTATTCCCCCGGGTGGAAAAACACATAAATTAATAGCGAATTTATATGATAAAAAGAAATATGTTATTCACTACACAAATTTGAAACAAGGCCTAAAACATGGATTAATTTTAAAAAAAGATCCATCGTATTTTAGCTTTTCGGCAAGAATGCTTTTTAAAGAAATACATTGATTTAAATACACAATTACGTCAAGCAAGTACGTCAAATTTTGAAAAAGATCTTTTTAAACTATTGAATAATGCTATATTTGGAAAAACAATTGAAAATAGACGCAAACAAGTAGATGTCAGATTAATTTCGCGATGGAAAGATAATAACAACGTAACGAATAAACATGTGGGTGCTGAGAAACTAATTTCAAAACCGAATTTAAAAAGTGTGTGTATATTTAATGAAAATTTCGTAGCTATTCAATTGAAGCAGGAAAAGATAACCCTGGACAGGCCAATATATATCGGGTTTACTGTTTTAGAGTATTCTAAACAACATTTATACCAGTTTCACTATGATTTTATTAAAAAACAGTATGGGGACCAGGTTATGCTTTGTTATACAGATACTGATAGTCTACTTTATTTTATTTATACTAATGACTTTTATAATGATATAGTTAAAAATATATCACTATTTGATACAAGCAATTTTATTGATGATAATCCTTACGGAGTACCTAGATTAAATGCAAAGATTCCTGGTTTATTCAAAGACGAATTAGGTGGTGATGTAATTTCTGAATTTGTTGGTCTTAGAGCTAAATTATACTGTATAGACAGTGTTAAAACTCAAATAAAGAAAGCTAAAGGGATAACGAAACCTGTAACCAGAAAACTATCATTAAATAATTATAAGAAAACTCTGTTAGACGATAAGACGTATAAACATAAAATGAAAATCATAAAATCTATTAAACATGTCTTGTATACACAAGAAATAAATAAAGTAGCTTTAAACAGAAATGACGACAAAAGGCAAATTTTGTCCAATCAAAAATTTATACTAAACCATGGGGGTATCATAAAAGCATCAAATGTTAATGATTTTATTAATTATTGCACTATTGTTTTAAAAATAATAGTGAAACCTTAGTTAGTAAAAATAACTACTATTATTATTATTATTTTTAAAATACTAGTGAAAATAACATAATACGTAAAAGAAGCAATATACTTAGTACCTACATTATTCCTAGAAAACTTGTACCTATTGTAAAATTACTTTTATTTTGCATTTAATTGTAAATGTAAATTTATGAATACAATGTAGTTTCTAAATGTTCAGTTTTAATTTTATGTAAGATATTGTGCACTGAAGCACAATATTGTGAAGTGATTATTCATATAGAAATATGTCAATGTAATAATGCAAACTTGAATTAATAAACTTATTTTACATACTTAATTATAATTACTATCTTTCTAAGCAAACGGATATTCGACACATACTACTAGTTACACTGACTGCTACATAATGTCAAATATGTAAGTAAATATATTTATCATGATGTCATTATTTTACTTATAAATACTCATGAACTTGTGTTACTATTTCAAATAAATTATTGATTTTGAATAGATAGCACAATGAAGTTCGTTAAGCAATCGCACACACTAGAAGTGCAAAATATAAACTTAACGAAGAAACCTACCGAATTTAAACATGGTTCTCTTTTACCTAACTCAATTCGATGCGTGATGTGTGGTCCTTCAAACTGCGGTAAAACGAATGTTATGCTAACTTTATTGTTGCATGAAAATGGTCTTAAATTTAAACATATCTATTTGTATTCAAAGACAGCTTTTCAACCAAAATATTGTTTCTTAAAAGAAGTAATAAAACATATTCCAGCGGCCAAATTCTTCATTTATAGTGATAATAAAGAAGTTATTCATCCTAATGATGCTCTAAGAAATTCGATTATGATATTCGATGATGTAGCGTGTGAAAATCAAATTAACATTAGAAATTACTTTGCCATGGGACGACATAAACAAATCGATTGTTTTTATTTATCTCAAACCTATTCAAAAATCCCTAAACAACTCGTGCGTGATAATGTTAACCTTTTGATAATATTTAAACAAGATGACATCAACTTAAAGCACATATACAATGAACATGTGAATACAGACATGGAATGGCTTCCATTCAAGAAACTTTGTTCTACTGTATGGCAAGACCATTTTAATTTCTTGTTGGTAAACAAAGACTGTTCTCTGAACGAAGGAAGGTATAGAAAAGGCTTTGATGTATTTATTAAATTTTAAAAACCTCATATAGTATCCACATTAGTTAAACAAATTTCATTTGTCGTTAAGCATCAGTAAATACAAGTTGCATGTAAGCTTGAGTAAAATGGAGACAAATGTTAAAGAGCAACTAATAAAATCAGTAAACAGTATAAAAAATAAAATAAAACTGATACAAGATGAAGAAGACACAGCTAATATAAAATATCAAAAAGTATTTAAGCCTATTATAGATCCTCTGAAATCCCTAATTAAAGTAAATGAAAATGATAATTCAACTTCAAATAATGTAAATGTTAATGAAAATTATAAAATCGGTAATTTAAACTCTTCTCTAGATTGTAATACTTCTAAAGATATAACAGATTCGGACGAGGATTCAGAATACTACAGTGAAGGAGATAAAAGTCCATCAAATAGAAATGATGATACTTTAATGTCGTTAAACAAGGAAGATTTTGTTGATATTTATGATAAAATAAATATTCCATTTGGTATTCGCAATGAAAATAAGAAACTAATGATAGGAAACTCTAATGTAAAGTTTTCTGTTACGAGAAATACCTCAAACACTGAAAAATCTTACGCTGTCACGATTAATAACAAACATTATGAATTTACTCCGGGCTTAAAAGAACTTTTGGTTCGTAGTAAACCCAACTTGGCATTAGTCACTGAAGAGGATAAGATTAACTACAAAGAAATACTTCATAACACAAACGCACACAAACGGGATTTTCAACCTAGTGGGCAAATAAAAGGTGATAAAGGAGCAAAATATCGTCAAATAATAAAACCACTATTTTCTGAAATTCCTGTTCCAAAAAAATGTTCTGAATCATTAGTAAAAACGAAAACTGGTGGATATATATCGAAATTTAAGAAATATAAACCAAATACAGATTATATTTATTGGGATGATCCGAATGAATTGATTGAAAGATTAAAATTGTTGATTGCATCTCAAAGCGCTGGCAACACTAACCATGATAACGAAATTATATCAATAATCGAAGAATTGAAAGAAGCAGGTATTATAAAATAAAAAGATTTATGCTCTAAGATATAGTTATTAAAAGGACAACAATCATGAATGACCACGCATCAACATCTCGAGCGTGCAGTGAAAGTGATGTTACAAAAAATATCATAAAAGACAACTACCTTATTATAACGTTATTAAAAATCAGGTTGATAAAATTTATACTATTTTATTAGATAAAATAAAATATATTATTCAAACAATCACAAGATTAATCGATCGCATAAAAAGAGTTGAAAAGAATATTGATTTGAAACAAGTAGCAAAACAGTTCCAAAAGCATTATGAGCAAACTGGACGTCGTAAATGAAATTCATAAAAATGTAAGAATAAACTATCCTCGTAGAAATGTAATTCTAAAAGATATCGATGATCTATGGCAAGCAGATCTGATAGATATGCAAGCTATGTCAAAAGTAAACTGCGGCTTTAAATACATATTAGTGGTTATAGATTGCTTTTCAAAATATCCTTGGGCAATCCCACTCGAAAAGAAAAGTAAAGAACTCGTGTCTAAAGCATTTGAGACTCTTCTGAAAAAACGTATACCGAATAATTTGCAAACCGATTTCGGGAAAGAATTCTATAATGATAAATTTCATAACATTTTGAAAACTAATGATATCAATCACTACTCTACATATTCTACTAAAAAGGCTTCAATTGTTGAAAGATTCATAAGAACATTAAAAAACAAACTTTATAAAGAGTTCAGTCTAAAAGGAAACTATAAATGGATAGACGGTACGCTTGATAATAAAGTTTATGAATATAATCACAGTTTTCATAGAACTATAAAGCAGTCACCAGCGTCAATAAATCAGACAAATAAAAAAAATGTGTTACGAAATTACGCTAATATTTCAAAAAAAGCTAACAAGCTTTTGAAATGCAATCGATTTCAAGTGGGAGATTTTGTGAGAATCAGTAAATAGAAAGGATGTTTTGAAAAAGGTTTCACTCCTAATTGGTCCACAGAAATATTTAAGATTTTTAAAGTGCAAGATACTCTTCCCACCACTTATTTATTAGAAGATGTTCGAAAACAGCCAATTTTAGGAGCATTTTATGCTCAAGAACTTCAAAAAACTAAGCACCCAGAAATATATCTTATTGAAAAAATTTTAAAACGAAAGGGAAATAAATTCTACGTGAAATGGTTAGGCCTTCCGACCACTGAGAATTGCTGGATAGATAAAGAAAAAGTTTTGTAATTTATTAAAATGTTATTATGTGTTATTCAATATTCATTTAGAAAGTTTGACAGGCAATTCTTTAAAAATAAGTACTTAAAGTATTTTAATTCATTTGTATTCGGTTCTCAAAACAGAGAGCACTTTATACAAAGTCTTAAGTTTAAGTGGTTATTATAGTAACTAAAACTAGTAATATGAATGATAAGGAAAAAAGCATTATGAGTTCGAAGAAAAAAATTAAATCAGGGAAGTGTTTAAAACGAACCTTCAAAAAGATCGTATCGCATACAAAAAAACACATTAAAGACCTGAAACCTAAATGTAAAAAGGCATTGATAGAATTAGCGTATAAAACTGCAAAAGATTTATCTTCCAATTTGCCAATAAAATTACCGAGAATCATTCCTGTACCTAAACTGGTGGATTTCTTCCTCTAATACCTATATTTGCGGGATTATCTGCTGCTGGCAGCTTAGTTGGTGGTGCTGCTGGAATCACAAAGGCGATAAATGATTACAAATCATCAAAAAAAAGATTGGAAGAATTAGAAAGACATAATAGACAAATAGAAGCGTTATGTATTGGTAGAGGATTACATCTTAAACCTTATAAAAATGGTTTAGGCATTTATGTATCCAAGAAAAAAAACTAAGTGTTCGGCTACCCAAAAAACCTTTATCTAATGTTGATATAATAAAGTACTCAAAAAATATTCCTTTTTTTCGAGGTGTATATATGAGAGATGAATTACCAAATAAACCATTAGCCATAGAATGTGGCATTATTAATCTAGATTCTTCAAAAAATCCTGGTACGCATTGGGTAGCCTATGGGAAAATTAATGATTATATTGAATACTTTGACAGTTACGGCAACTTGAAACCTCCAAAAGAATGTATTAAATATTTGGGACGAAACATGTACTATAACTATAAAAACTACCAAGGTAATAATTTATACAATTGTGGACACTTGTGCTTAAAATTTTTAAAATTATTTTGGTTGAAACGTAATATGAATGTATAAAAAGATTCTCTTTTTATTAGAAGGTTCATTTTAGTTTGTTCTGCGTATTCAGCTCATAGTTACTAGTGCAACATAATTATAAAAAAAATAATTTCTGATTTGGACATATATCAATATGATAGTTTACAATAAAAACCCTTCATCCACAAGAAAACCTAATATTTCACTTCGAGTATCGAAAGGAGATAGACAGTTAAGTGCGATAAAAAAAAATACCAAAAGTAATAAGGAATTCTTACGTGCTCTTGGATTTAAAATTAAATAAAATGCTTCATATAACTGACTTACCGCATCATGATAATTCCATCGAAAGCTACGAGATTCATCGTTATAATCCTTACAACAACAGCTTTAAAGAAAATGACGAAATTAGAATCCCTATTCATCAGCAAGACTTATATGTATATCCATCGGCGAGTTCCATTTACATTGAAGGATATGTGTGTGTATATTCCAAAGATACAACAGGAAAGATTATTAAAAAAAGATGTGAAATTTATAAATAACCCATTCTCTTTTTTATTTGAAGATATTAGATACGAGCTTAATGGTATTGAAATAGATCGTATTAAAAATGCTGGAATCACAACAACTTTAAAATCATATATTTCAATGAACGAAGGGGAAAGCAAACTTGCTGCAGTTTGGGGTTGGAACCTGAATGGTACCAAGCAAAAAGACGGACATTTTAGTATTATTTTGCCGTTAAGTAAAATCTTAGGATTTGCAGAAGATTACAATAAAATAATTGTTAATTGTAGACATGAACTAATATTACAAAGAAGCCGATCTATTTCAAACTGTGTTATTATGGACAAAAGTGATAATATACAATTAGACATACAAAAGATACAATGGCGTGTCCCCCATATGAGAGTTTCTGATCCTGTTAGACTCTCTCTACTGAAGCATTTGGAAAAAGATAGAGCGATACAGTTAGCATTCAGAAATTGGGATTTATATGAATATCCATTATTACCTAAAACAACGAAACATTTGTGGTCTATCAAAACAACTTCTCAGTTAGAAAAACCAAGATTTGTTATACTCGGTCTACAAACTAATCGAAAAAATAACTTAAATAATAGTTCATCTGTATTCGATCATTGTCAAGTAACAAATATTAAATTGTTTTTGAATTCACAATATTTTCCATATGACTCACTTAATCTGAAATTTGATGAAAGTAAATACAGTATATTATATGAAATGTATGCAAATTTTCGTCAGTCATATTACAACACTAGCATAGATCCCCTGCTTGATTTGTGTACGTTTAGAGAAAAGGCTCCCCTGTTTGTAATTGACTGCTCCAGACAAAATGATTCATTAAAAACTGGACCAGTTGATGTGCGGTTAGAAATTGAATGTGCAGAAGAGATACCGGATAATACAACAGCTTACTGTCTGATCATAAACGATCGCCTGTTCGAATACAGACCTTTAAGTAACATTGTTCGAAAATTATCATGAATGTGTTTGTAGACGTACAAGGATTTAAAAGCGAAAAGAATGAATTTATTCCAAAAGAAATAGCAATCCAATGTGAAAAGTGTATATTTGTACTTTTGATAAAATCTCCATACCCTTTTTACGATTTGACTAAAAAAGAACGTCTACAAGTAAATTGGATAGAAAAAAATAGAGGCATATTGTGGAATGAAGGAATTGTACCATACTATAATTATACGAATTTTATTAACGATTTCTTAAAAAATAAGTATATATTTACAAAAGGCGCAGAAAAAGTGATTTGGTTGAAAAAAATACTTGGTAATGCTAATGTATATAATTTAGAACATTTTAATTGTCCTAGTTTAACAAAGCTTCAAGAAGATTATTGGAAGTCTTCGGATATCAAAAGTTGTATCTATCATAGCAAAATATGTGCTTTAAAAAATGTATCATGTCTGAATAAATGGTGTGTAGAAAATAAGATATTATTGTAAACAAATTTTAATATAATAAATGTTTTTATTGAAAACAGTTGTATTTTATTTTATTACCACGTGAAACTGAAAGTAAAAACTATTATAATTATTTGAAAATAAAATTTTCAGATAAATAAATATTGTTTGTATTTTACTAAGTGTTACACTTTCCTAAATGTTTTTATAATATAAACAAATGGATATATAATACAGTAATACGGATTTCGTTGTAACAACAACCATGTCTTTGAATATTGGAGATCGAGTCCAAATAATTATAGCAGAAAAGCGTTTGTGTGGACTTCATGTTGTAAAGATGATTAACTATGAAAAGTATAGTGCTATCTTAATACCTACTCGTAAAGACAATGGTAAATGGCCTAAAATTTGTTTTTTAGGGCGTACATTACGGGCTAAAGTGATAAGAATTAACAAGAATCAAGTAGACTTATTAGAAGAAAACTAATATTTATTAACTTACCATATTAATTAAACCATAGTAGGGTAGAATTGGACCTTTCTGGATTAAGCATGCAAATGATCCACCCAATTATAAATACAGAGCAAAATATCCTATCAGATCTTAAAGAAGTAAATATAGAGAATGTGTTGAATAGATTAAGTTATTGATAAAACGAAAAACATAAATCTAAATTATCGCAATCAGTTCTCAAAAAGTGAAAAATCAAAATGGTTTAAATAGGTCAAGTTAATGATGAAATCAAAATAAGTATTAAAATGTGAATGACCGATATCAGTTCTCGAGAAGGCGAAAATCAAAATGTTCTGAATAGATTAAGTTACTGGTAAAGCAAAAATCCACTTAAAATCTATAATTTAAAATAATATGTTAAATCTGTTACCAAAAAGTAAAAACCAGTTTTTGAATGATCGAGACAAAAATCTTGGATTAGTCAAGTTTTTGAAAACACAAAATCAGTTCTCGAGAAGTTGAAAATAAAAATGTCTTGAATAGATTAAGTTATTGATAAATCAAAAATCAGTTTTCAAAAACTGAAAATCACTTCTCGAGAAGTGAAAATTGGGCTATCTGGATCTCCTCTGATCCAGATAGCCCAATTTTACACTACTCCCCCATTTTCCGGGCGGAAGATTAGCATCATGGATCACTACTATGTCACCTACGCTGATGTTATTCTGCTCCTGTTTCCATTTACTTCTCGCTGGTAATTGCGTTAAATATTCGGTACGCCATTTTTTCCAAATATCCCCGAATATTTTTTGTGTCATATGCCATCTTGTTCTGAGGTCTCTTTCTGTGTCAAACAATGTTAAGATTGGGCCGCTTGATAAAAAGTGTGATGGAGTCAAATAATCGAGATTGTCGGCATCTTCATTCAAAGGACAAAGAGGCCTTGAATTCAAGCATGCTTCCAATTGAGAGAGTAGGGTGCTGTACTCTTCGTATGTTAATTTCTGTTCGCCTACGACTCTTTTTATATGATGTTTCAGGCTCCGCACTGCCGCCTCCCACAGACCACCTGCCGACGGCCAAGAAAGGGCATTGAAGTGCCATTCTACATTCATCTCTGTTATTTCTCGTATAAACTCTTGATTTGAAATATTGAGTAAATTTTGAATCTCTTGTTGAATAATTCTGTCTGCTCCTATGAATGTAGTACCCTGGTCACTATACATATGACTTGGTAGTCCTCTTTTTGAAATCATTCTACGAAAGGCTGCCAGGAAAGCTGATGTTGTTAGATCTGAGACTAGTTCTAAGTGTATGGCTTTGGTTGCCATACATACAAACACCGCCACGTATCCTTTTGTGGTTTTTACGCCACGGCCCTTGTTCAGCTTGATAAAAACGTGACCAGTGTAGTCAACTCCCGTGTGGTAGAAGGGTCTTGAGGGGTTGCACCTTGCTGCTGGCAAATCTCCCATTATCTGATAGTTTTTTATTGGATTTTGACGCCTACACGTAACACATTTACGTAATCGGCTTTTGGTGGTAGTATTTCCATTGATAAGCCATTTTTGGCGAATAAATGACAATGTCAGTCGTGCTCCACCGTGACACGTAAGCTGATGTGCTTCATCGATGATTAATTCTGTTAGACGACATTTGCTGGGTAATATGATTGGGTACTTCATGTCTTCAGGTATAAATGCATTTTTTAACCGGCCTCCAACACGAAGTATTCCCTCTTTATCTAAGAAAGGATGTAAACTGATAATTTTGCTTTTGAGTGAAATTTTACTGCTTTTTTGTAAATCAGTTATTTCAGAACTAAAATATTGAAACTGTATATGCTTGATAATTGTCATACGTGCCGATTTTAACTCTGATAGTGTTATATAATTATGTTTCATGCTATCTGTATTTCTAATAAATCTGAATACCCAGGCCAAAACTCTTACAACTTTTGTAATCGAACTGATATTTCTCAGTAACTGATCGATAATACTACTGCTGCTATCTATCTGTGTAACTACATTTACATGCTGTTCTTCCCTCATCTCTTGTTCTGTCGTATATTGAGTTGGAGGTTTGAGGTATGTAGATGGTGTAAAATTATGTAACCAATTTGGTCCTTTCCACCAAAGATCATGTGATATTAACTGCGTAGCGGTTACACCCCGACTAGCGCAATCCGCAGGGTTGTCGTCGGATTTCACGTAGTTCCAACAAGTCAATGGCATGATTTCTGTTATCTTGCGCACACGATTAGATACGAAGGGCTTCCACTTGTTAGGATCTCCGTTAAGCCAGCCTAAAACAACCATTGAATCAACCCAACCATATGATTTAATTTCGTAGTTACTTAAACACTGCTGTATTTTAAACATAACTTGTGAAAGTAAGTAGGCACCGCATAATTCCAATTTAGGTAACGTAATTGGCTTGCTAGTAGGCACTAACTTTGACTTTCCGACTACTAACACTACTGATGACTTATCTGCTCTGTTTATCTTACAATACACAACACATGCATAGGCCTTCATCGAAGCATCACAAAACCCATGCAGTTCAATAGTATCCTCTTTTTGTGTACCGAGCCATCTTTGCAGTTTTAACTGATTTATATTATTAATGTCGCTTTTAATTTTTAGCCTCTCTGTTATTATATTCGCAGGCAATGTGTCATCCCAACTGATCTTAGATAACCACACACTTTGAAAAAGTAATTTCAATTTGGTACTGATAGGTGACAACCATCCCAGTGGGTCAAATAACTTAGAAATGTCTGCTAGTAATAATCTTTTGGTCTGTTTTTCTGCTGGGTTGGAGCTTATTTCACTTTGGAATGTAAATACGTCTTGAACGGGGTTCCATTTAAGACCTAAAGTCTTTGACTCCACCTGTTTGAAGTCAAAACTATTTTGCTGATTACTATCCACGTTTTGCAATAATTCTTTACAGTTTGACCTCCATTTTCTCAAATTAAACCCACCTGATTTTAATAGCGCAATTAAATCTGACTGCAATTTTTGGGCGGCGTTAATATCGTGGTGCCCATGTACAAGGTCATCAATGAAAAATGATTGCTCCAAAACTTGCGTTGCTAAGCTATCTTGAAAGTTTGCTCTTTCGTCTATCGATAACTGTTTAAGAGTCATCATTGCAAGAAACGGTGCGGCGGCTGTGCCATATGTTACTGTGGTTAGCTGAAACTCTTGCAATGGTTGTTTTGGTGAGTCGCGCCAAATTATTTTATGATATTTTTGATCATCTGGGTGAATATTGATTTGCCGGAACATTTTTTCAATGTCCGCAGTAAATACAAACTGATATTGCCTCCACTTAATAAGTAAACTTTGTAAGTCTTGCTGCATATTCGGCCCCCGGTACATGAGGACATTCAAAGTATATCCACTTGATGATTTCGCTGACGCATTGAAAACGACGCGCAGCTTCGTTGTAGTGCTGTCGTCACGTAGCACACAATGATGCGGCATGTAATAGTCGGGTTTATTGTTACAAATAGACGGTATCATATGTCCTAAACGTCTGTATTCCGTAATAAACAATTTATATTCACTGGAAATATTTTCTTGCTGATTAAACTTCCTTTCTAAATGTTTGAATTGTGCAATGGCCTTGTTTTTAGTAGAACCTAACTTTTCTGATAATTCAGGTTTGAAGGGTATTCTGACTACGTATCTCCCATCCTTGTTGCGCGTAGTTGTAGACTGATAATATGACATAACTTCCTGATCTACTACTGATAACTGCTTTTCTTCTGATAACCCTTCAATTTCCCAAAACTTTTTTATCTCCTCGATGTTATTAAGTACGACATTGCAATTGAAGTGCCGGACATTTCCTGTTAATATCCAGCCTAACTGGGTTTGCTGGGCGATGGGCAAAGACTGTTCTGTTTTACAAACACCTTCTAATAAAATATTCGAGTAGACATCTGCTCCCAACAAAATATCTACCGGTCGTGACTTATGAAATTCTGAATCGGCTAAATTTATGTTACTTAAGTATGGCCAGGATGATTTTGGAAAACTGGTATTGGGTAAATTTTTAATTAAGTTTTTCATAATAAAAACATCCGTTTCGAACATGAAATCGTTGTAAATGGAGTGACACTTGATATTGAGCATTCCTTTACAACTGTTATCCTTGAGACCTACCCCGGAAATAATCCCCTTACATCTTTGAGTAGGCAGACCTAATGTTTGTGCTGCTTTTTCTGTTATAAGTGAGGTCTGTGAACCTTGGTCTAACAGAGCTCTCATGCTATAAAAAGACCCATCTGCAGCCTCGACCTTGACCATTGCCGTCGCTAAAAGTACTTCTGGAAAATCATTCTGCATGGAAACGTGACTGTTTCTGCTGACATTTTGTAATTCGCCCGATTGTGACATATTACCAGGTAAATTTTTCGTTGTGGCTGTATGTGCTCTGTTTGTGTGAGTAAATGCTTCGTGCATTATTGAATTGTGCCGCTCATTGCAATAACGACATCTTTTTTCGGAAATACAAGCCTTATTATTATGACTATAAAGACAATTACTGCATAAATTTAACTTCGATACGGTATTCCTTCTGATGTGAGGTGTCATTTTCAAAAATTCCGGACAGTAATATAAACCATGTTCCATGCTATGGCACAGTAGACAATAGTACTTGCTGTTTGTCGTTTTGATTTGATTCCTGTTTGTGGAACATGAATTATTTACATATTTAGGTTTCTGATGAAAATGTTGTTTAGGTGCTGGTAGCTGTTGGTTTGTCTTTGGCGTGGAATGTTCTTGTTTCCTATGGGACTCCATACTGGTGAATTTATTCTCAAGAAAATCCAAAAAGTCTTGTAATTTGGGTAATTCTTTCTGCTGCTCTAATGAATCTAAATAATCATTGTATGTAGCGGTATCTAACTTTTGGGATAGAAGATACACTAACAATGGGTCCCACGACGTTACGTCTACATCTAAATTTTTTATTGAGTTAAGACACTCAAGGGTGGTGTCGTGAAGACGCTTGATATGATTGACTGTGGGCTGCGACATAAAAGGTATACTCGTTAATAAATCGATATGCGAATTAAATATACGTTTCTTGTTATTATATCTGTGGTTTAATATTTTCCAACAATTTAAATAATTATCACTGCTGACAAGGAGGTGCTGCACCAGTCTCTCAGCCTCTCCCCTGAGCTTGGTCTTCAGGAACTGCATACGCTGAGCATTAGATAGGGAAGGATTGCTGTGAATTGATTCTATAAAAAGATCACGAAACGATGTCCACTGATGATAATTACCACTAAAAATTGGTAATTCCATCTGTGGTGTAGTCTTTTCACGATGTATATTTGAAAACATTTTTCTGTTAATTGTCTTTTTAATTTGGGTATAAGAATGTTCATAGCTGGTGTACGTGCGTTCATACTCTTGATTGCTGCCCTGTAACTCGCTGTCCAACTGCCAATGTAAACTGTCTATTGCGGACCAACGAGACTGCAATGTTTGTAGTAAGTCCTCGAACTCCCACCTTTCTGTCACCGATTCGACATCTATTCCTGATAGAGTACGTTGCAACGCCCTGAAGTTACTCGCTTGAATCCTGAGCATTTCTTCAGTCTTGCTGGTGGTACCTTGCGATGTCGATGGTTTGGATGCTGATAGCGGCCACCCTTGGGTCGCTAAAGGGGTAGCCGGTCTGATAATAGGAGTCGAGGGCCTACCGGTCTCGACCTGATAATTACCGATAGTGGATCGTATGTATGCATATCTATCTTTCAACTGCTCATACCGATTCTCCGTGAAATAGGAGTGAGATTTAGTTTCGACTGTACTCAGTTTAATATGTATGGACTCAAATTCACTCCAGTAACTATCGAGAGTCTCCAATCTCCGCCTGATATATTCAGCAGTTTTCCTATCGCTGCCATCTTTTTTAAAATTGGTATATAGCTGCTCAATAGCAGAGATAAGCTGCTGCTGTTTTGCTAGTAAGTCTTCCATGGTAGGTCCAATGAAGAAATGAACGTTATTTATTAAATGGAAAGATCTTACTTGTAAATTGCTACTTGCTTCTTGATATACGCCCTGATGCTACGACGGCTGCAAAGTAGTTCCTGATAACTGCTCCTCGACAGGATGTATAGTTCCTTAAAAGGCACTGATTCACCTCACTGACGCTAGCTGGAAAATTCACTCGCGACTCGTGAGGTCCTGATATTCGAAGGACCAAAAACGATGTTCGGTAAGGTTCCGGACATACGTTGGAAATGAAAGATTGTTCTGATAATTAGACTGTATTGTAACTGATAATAACTGCTAAGTTAAATGGTTGATGTAACTGATAGGGAGCACGCGCGGCGCTATTGGTTGCCGATTGCGAACTAAATGCAATAATGCCTGTATGGCGTAATTGCGATGTACGAGTAATTAAACCGTACAGTAATCTATCTGTAATATGTATGTATTAAGTAATATGTGTTAGTTGTGTGGTTGCCACAATACAGGCTCTGCTTAGTTTGTCATCAAATGGCAGTGCGTTACTTGAAAATTAATTATAATGGACAATCGTAGTGAGCTTTGCATAGTCTTTCGATATCATCCAAAGGTTCTTTGGTACATAACGCCTAAGGTATCAAGTCCACTTTTGTGGAATTTTTGTGTTTAATTTTTATATAAATAAGACGTACCACTAACTAAAGTTTCCAAATGAAAAAAAATAATTTAACCCAAAAATGGAAAGCGTGTTTACCCGCATAACATTAAGTTTTATGCGGGTAAACACGCTACTGCTAGGCCAATATAGCTGTTCTGGCAGACGCTATCCTGCCCTGAAACTAGCATCGCCACATATTAGGGCTATTGTAAATTTTTCAGAGACTCACTCAATAAAGGGGTAAAATTACGGGTTAGAAAGGCCCATTTCCTACGCTTCCCGGACGCTTTCGGCAGCGGAGAAGAATTACGCACAGATACAAAAAGAAGCAACTGCGATAATTTTCGGTGTAAGACGTTTCCACCAATACCTTTACGGTCGGTCCGAGCCCTTCGTGCTTCGAACAGACCATAAACCCTTATTAGCCATATTCGGACCACACAAAGGCATACCCGAAGTGTCCGCCAACCGTTTATAGAGATACGCAATATTTTTAGCTGCGTATAATTATATAATTGAGTATATTAGTAGTAAACAAAACAGCGCGGACTATCTCTCTCGGGCGTACATGGGCGACAACGAGACGAAAGTGGCGGACGAGCTCGCCGAATGCGAGGATCGCGCGGCCTACGTTAATTTTGTAGTGAACGGTGACCTACCGGTGACATTAGAGGTCCTGCGTCGGGAGACGGCTCGCGACTCGCAGCTAGTCACTATAAAAGGCTATGTATTAAATGGCTGGCCTAGAAAGTTATATGACGCAAACTTAAAACCATTTTTTAACTGTCGGAGACAGTTGTCTTACGAAAATGGTATCTTAATGCGCGGACATAAGGTTGTCATTCCCTTGAATTTGCAAGGTAGTGTATGTAAGGAACTGCATAGTTCACATTTCGGGGTGGTGAAGATGAAGGCGGAGGCTCGTAAGTGGCTATGGTTTCCTGGCGTGGACGCAGCCCTAGAGCGAGTGGCGGGTGCTTGCAACATGTGTTGTGCGCTGCGCTCCGCACCACCGCGCGCTCCTCTAGCGCCTTGGCCATTGCCGCCGCATCCTTTTTACCGAATCCACATGGATTTCTTAGGCCCGTTTCATGATTACATGATTTTAATTATTGTCGACGTTTATAGTAAATGGGTCGAATCTTACGATGTGTCTTCTACTTATAATTCAAAGACGGTAATAAGTAAATTGTATGTCATGTCGCGCTTTGGGGTTCCCCACACGTTCGTGAGTGACAATGGTACATCTTTTATATCTTTAGAATTTAAAGCTTTCTGCAGGATGAACGGTATCGAGCACGTTATATCTACCGTTTATCATCCTATTAGTAACGGCCAAGCCGAGAGTTTTGTCAAAATTATAAAAAAGGGGCTGAAGACTATATTTTTAGAGGGGTGTAATAAAATACATGAAAAAAAATTTATTCGACTACAGGAACTCTAAAAATAGTACCACTGATATGTCACCCGCGGAGATAGTGTTTGGACGTTCGTTGCGCTCACGGCTGGATCTGTTGAATCCTACCGCGCCGTCACCGCTATCTACAGACCTGACTCAAACCGTCTCGCGGAATCAGTCCTCACAGGCTAAATACTTTGGAGGCGTACAAAGAACGGACTTTAAAGCAAATGAACTCGTTTGGATAACTAAAAATACAAGTAATAAAAAATTTAGTTGGATCGAAGGCATTATTAAAGACAAAATAGGCAAAATGATGTACGTTGTATGTGTGCCACATCTAGGTGTCGAAGTGACCAAGTATACACAGTTTGGAGATAGGCCTATAGTTGCCTATCTCATTTCTTGAGCCCTTCTTGTGAACGGGAGTTACAAATTATTATGCCGACTTCCATACGTGAGGTACAGTGAATGTAGCGAGAGACTTCTCGAATAAGAAGCTTACCGGTAGCGCGATTGTTTCTGCACATCCTATGAGAAACTTTGGTGATAAGTGATCCGGACCAGCGGATTTACATGGATCAAGATTAGTAAGCAGTTTCTCACACATTTAATATCAATTTCAATTGAGTTTATATTGGACGAAACAATTGGTATTGATTGGGAAAAGCAAGGGCTTGAGTTTGGACATGTATTTATGTTTTTGTTATTAGGGTTTAGAAAAGAAGAATAAAACTGTGAAGAGAATGCACCACAGATAGCCTCGGCAGAGGAAACCGTCGCATCACCATACTTAAGGTGACTGGGAATTGAGTTAGATTGCGACCGTTGCTTAACAAAACTCCAAAAGTACTGGTGGAAATAATACTTCGAATGGACTGTATCTTGATTTTATTGTTTGGTTTACATAGATTTTAAATTCGACATCGACAACGTATGTTTGGGAGGATATAAAAAAGGTGAGTGAAAGGTCGCCGCGCCGCGATGATCAGAGATTATCTGTATATTGCCGTCCTGCTCGCACAGCCACCTCTACAGCGCCCGGCGTTCGTCATCACTATCTTCACACTTGCTTATTGTAATGAGGTAGGCAGATCAGCGATGCTTGATGAGTTATGAACATGCCCCCCGGCGTTGAAACGGCGTTGCCTTTCAACAAACTACTTCATTACTTCATTAGTAGGCATATTTTGTTGAATGCTCTTCTTATGACGCTCTTGCTGGTGCGTATGTCTGCTACTCGTCCCAATCCGTCTGGTCCATGGTGTACCTTTTCAATGCGACCGAGGTTCCACTTCATCGGGGGTAAGCCGTCGTCCTTGATTACAACCATGGTTCCCTCCTCTAGCTGTCCCTTTGCAGATCTCCACTTGGTCTTCTGCTGTAGTTCGGAAACGTACTCTTTTTGCCATCTGTTCCAAAAATGTTGACGTAGCTGTTCAACTCGTTGCCATCGTTGCAGCCTGTTCAGTTCTTATAGGTTTAGACTGGGCAATGCTGTGAGAGGTCGTCCAACCAAAAAGTGACCCGGTGTTAAGGGATTGAGATCGTTTGGATCGGAAGAAATAGGGGATAACGGTCGAGAATTTAATATTGCCTCTATTTGTACTAGGGTTGTGTATACATACCTCTTCGAAATTTAAATGTGAATTACCCAATACGCGCTCTAAATGAAATTTTACAGATTTCACTCCCGCCTCCCGTTCCGTTGTCCGAATACATGACACATGGTTGGCTGCGTCTTGCTATAAACCTGCGGAGAGCAGCAATATACACTTCCTTGGTCAAATCACTCACCAGTTCCAAAGCATACGAAGACGGCAATATAAACTTTGACAAGCCTACATCCACGGCCCTTTCTGTCAGCGACTAGCAGTGGACCGGCGTAGTCGACACCAGTTGTTTGGAATGGGTACCCAGGGTCGATGCGCGAACTTGGTAGTTGACCCATGATCGGACTGATTGTCTGAGCTCTCATCCGAACACATCTGATACATTTGTGTGTGACAAGTCTAGCAAGGTTGCGACCTCCTAAAGGCCAGAATTGTTGTCTTACTGACGATAAAAGTAATTGTGGAGCTGCGTGAAATAAGCGAATATGCTCCACCATAAATATGAGTTTAGTAAGAGGGTGCTTACATGAGATTAATATTGGATGCTTTGTATCGTAAGATAGCTGTGACAATGACAGCCTACCTCCTACTCTGATTAGTCCTTTACTATCCATAAATGGTGATAATCGTAACAATGTGTTTTTGCTTGGTAAGTTGACTTTGTCTTTTAAACTTTCATATTAGTAGGGTAATATTGGGGCTTCTGCATCACTCACCTCGCTTCGCTCGGTTTGCGATGCAGATTGCCCCAATATTGCCCTACTACTATGATATGCGATGCATTCTCGGATCTTTCAATCGATATATGATATTTTGTTATTCGAATTTCGTTTCATACATTTAATAGAATGATTAATACTATGTGTACAGTAATCTGATTGCATCGATTCAGGTACAGCTTACCCCCATTTTAAAATTATTCTTTTACGTCTACGAGGTTGTTGTTGATTCTAATTATTCGAGCCCATAACGTAAGCCCCTCATAGCGAATATTAAATAATGTTCCATCTCCTCTTTCTCTGGGTAATAATATAGCACTATAGAAATCAGAAATCAGAAATCAGAAATCATTTATTTTGCAAAGAATGTGGGTACAAAATAAGGTGTTCACATTTTAACAAATAGCTCTTCCGCATTCTACCTTACGGCATGCAAAGGTAATAAGTAGGTATATAATTTTCTAGATCCACTCAGTTGAACAAAAAAACAAAAGTATATAAACAAAGTACAGTGGATGGATGGAACAAATATCATTCATGCATGAATACAATAAATAAAACAATAATCTTATTCTAAAAATAGTAATAAACAAAATAAATAATTAAATTTGCACCAAAATTAATAGATTACCAAATACAACATTATAAACTCTTATCAGTCAAAAAATCATGTACTGAATAATAGCATTTATTTATTAATAATGATGTTAGCCTCTCCTTAAATATACTTGATGACTGATCTTTAATAGTATGGGGAATTTTATTATATATGACGGGCCCCATTGACAAAATACTTTTTCTCAATAATGCTGTTTTGTGCCTACCTGTGTACATTAGATTTTTATATTGTGATCTAACAGATCCTGGCCGTGTTCGTATATCTTCCCTTAGGATAAATAGGTGTCTATTAGTTATAACAAATATTGCAACTTCAAGTATATACAAAGATGGAAAGGTGAGTAATTTTAGAGACTTGAACACAGGTTCACAGCTGTCGGTATTATTAAGACCAGTCATTGATCTTATGCAACGTTTTTGAACTTTGAAAATCCTCTCCCTCTCAGTACAGTTACCCCAGAAAATAACTCCAAATCTCAAAACTGACACAACTATACCATGGTATGCTGCCAGCACAGTGCTTATTTTTTTTGATAAGTTATATAGTACGTATGCTGACTTACTTAACTTCTTACATACTTCCTCAGAATGCGGTTTCCAAGTTAGTTTATTATCAATTAAAATACCGAGGAATTTTGTAACATTTGTTGAGTTTACTTTTTGTCTATTGAATTCCACATCATAATGTTCAGCACGTAGGCGCTGATGAAAATGCATAATTTGTGTTTTTTGGAGATTAATGATTAAATTATTTTGATTTAGCCAATTAATTATTCTTTTCAATGTATTATTAATGTCTGTTTCGTAGTAATCTTTATTGCCGCATTTTACTATAGCCGTACTATCGTCTGCAAATAACACCATAGGTTGTTGAATGTGACGAGGCAAGTCATTAATGTATAAAATAAATAACAAAGGTCCAAGTACACTTCCTTGGGGAACACCAAATTTGACTTCTCTATAGTGAGACAGATATTTATATTCTTTTTTTGTTTTTACACAAATCCTCGATATTTCTGTACATTGCTTTCGATTAGTAAGGTATGACTTTATCAGACTCAAGACATTTCCTCTGATGCCGTACGTGTAAAGTTTGTTAACGAGAGCGTCATGGTTTACGTAATCGAATGCTTTCGTCATATCAGTATAGATAGCGCACACGGGAGTTTTAAGGTCAACACTTGGCATTACATTATTCAGCAGATCGTATATTGCCATATTAATATTTTTATGTTTTCTGAACCCCTTTTGTTCATCACATAAGATTTTATATTTAGTTAGGAATTTGTCAACTGTCTCGTATATAATTTTTTCAAAAACTTTGGAAAACACAGGAATTAATGCCACTGGCCTATAATTAGCCATGTCTTCTTTGTTATTCTTTTTATACAGTGGTTTTATAAATACTTTTTTGAGATTACTGGGGAAGATACCTGAGCTAATACTTATATTCATAATGTAACTTAGTGGTACCGCTATTATATCGGCCACAAATTTAACTACAGAAGTGGTAATGCCATCATAACCGTGGCTTTTTTTGTTTTTTAATAATTTTATAGCACTAGATATATCTTGTGGTACCACTGGTGGCATGAATATTGAGTTCGGGTTATTGGCTATACTAGTTATGTTTTCCACTTTTGTTTTTCCGCTTGCTACATCTTGTACTTGATCTACAAAGAAATTATTAAAAGATTCAGCTATATTTTGCGGGTCTTTAATTATGGAATTCTGACTGTTGATTTGTAATATAGGATCTTTAGTAAATTTAGTTTTATTAATAATTTGCCATGCTGCTTTAGTCTTATTCTCGGAACTGTTTATAATATAGTTATTTTGGGCCTTTTGGGTTAGCCGAATAATTTTTTTGAGTCTTTGTGAATATGTTTTGAAAATAGATTTATTTGTTTGCGAAGGTGATCGCCTATACTTCCACAGTAGATTTCTTTGTTTCCGACAGCAAATTCTAATACCCCGAGAAATCCACTTAGTCTTTTTGTCAGGTTTAACAATTACCCACTGTAACGGAAAGCAGAGATTGTATAATAAACAAAAAATGTCGATGAAATTGTCATAGGCTTTATTAGCGTTTTCTGTACCAAATACGTCTGCGAAAGTAAGACACTGTAAATGATTTTTAAATTTTAACAAATTTTCCTTTGTAAACTTACGTTTCTGTACTCTCCAAGAATTAATAATGCATGTTTTTTTAACTGGGATTTTTAGTATTTGAGCTGTGTGGTCCGATAAAGCAAGGTCTATTGTCTCACTATTGCATTTCTGCTTAGAGTTATGCGCCATATTATCTAGGCAAGTTTTGCTCATTAGTCTTGTTGGTTGATTTATCTCCAATTTAAGATTGTAACTGAGAAGTAGAGATTCAAAGTCCAAAGTAAATCTATTTCTTTTCATTATGTCTATGTTAAAGTCCCCACACAGAACCACCTTTTTATTTGAATTAGTGTTGTTTATAGTATTTAAACAGTTTTTAATAGAGAGTCTAGGTTGTCATAAAAAAGACTTATGTTCGACCAATTAGGCGGACGATATATGCATATTATTACAGTATTTTGCTTAACTAGTTCTAAAGCACAACATTCTATCACTCCCGCCACTGAGAAACCCGCTATGTTCTTTAATTCTTTGTATTCATAGGTATTCTTAATTAGAATGCAGGAACCTCCACGTTTTTGTGTTTTTCTTGCATAACACGCGCCTATCTTAAAGTTAGGTACGTCGATCAAGTTTTCATGACCAGCTATTATGAAATGTTCCGTTATACAGATCACATCTAAATCTATTTTCTTTTGTAACAATTCATGAACATGTACTGACAATAGGTCCGATTTATTGAGAAGACCAGCTATGTTTTGGTGCAAAATGTGTAAGTGATTATAAAAGAAAAAACTCATTAGGTTGAGTCAAATTGCCATTAGGTGGTGCCTCTATTGATTCCACGTCAATTGATAGACCATTTTCATCATTGCTATATACAAATTCATTTAACATTAGACTAAGATTTGAAAGTATAATTGACATACCGTAATTGTTAACATATCCACTTTTTTGCCAGAACATTTTGAAATCATAAGATAGATAATAGTTTGAATCGAATAAATACGCAAAATTATGAGTGCAATTATCTAGGTATAATAGGCTATTAAATGTCTCTATTCTTCCGTTATACATTGTTGAGAAGTTGTTCAATTTGAATGTAGGTGCACATATAATAACATTTGTGTGCTGTATCTTCACAAGAGTTTCTCGTATATAAATTGTTAAGTCGATATAGTTGTTCGTTCGTCGAAAATCCTCTTCGCCAATTAATATTAGGCAGAAGTCCTTCATTGTGTAGTATTTTAATTTTTGATCAATGTTATTAATAATTTTCTTTATCCCACAGTTTGGGGATAAGTAGTGGCAAATTTCGTAGTTTGGGAATGAATCTTCTGCAATCGCTAGTATCTTGTTGTTTTTATTACTACTTAAGATACACACCTTGTGTCTTCCAGTGATGTTTCTTTGTTGATTATAACTCTGTTGAGGAAACTGCTCTAAGTTATAATTAGAATCCTTAGAAGCCTCAGCTACATTGGGCGCTAGTTGATTTTTGAGTAAGGGTTGGCATGTATTTATGGTGTTGTTTGTTTGTGTACCTGTATTTTTAAACTCGGTTTCGGAGGTAAATATGATTTCTATCTCTTTGCTTGAGCTGATATTTCGTGCTATTTTTGGTGGTGGCTTCCTGAGTACTGTTGCCTCTGAGCTGCCGATTGATAAAGCTGAGTTGAAAGAGTCATCCACAGAATCAGCCGGTGTTTGAATGAGAGCATCCTGTAGGTGAGTCGTCGTAGGAGAGAGATGCAATCGAGCCGGTGTAGAGGAACTGTCCGTTTGAAGTTTATTTCGTTTTCTCGCAGATCTCGGAGAAAAGCACTTTGTGTCTAATATATTTACTTTTTTAAAAGTTTCTATAATTTTCTGACATTGTCCAATGTCCATTTTTAGTCTAAAATTTTCGCTATTCAAATTTTCAATTTCTATATGTGCACTTTTGAGCTCCATATTTAGTTTTTTTATTGTGTCTTTAAGACTCAGAACAGCGTCGCTGTCATTCAGTATTTGGCAGACTCATCATTGTTGTATCTGATAATGAGGTGTTGTGCTCATGTTAGCATTAAATATACTGTCCATTGAAATTGCCCTCGGAGGTTTGCGAAAAGTAATATTTTCTATTTCAGAATTTTCCATAATGGAAAAAAAAAAATTGAAATAGAAAAACAATTTAAACAAGCTAAAAATCAGAAGAAATACTCCAATTTCGAAGCTAAAGTTCCTGTAAGGCACAAACAGGACTTGAAAAGCTACAAAAAGTATTATTGCTTGTGGGGTTTGAACTCGGACTCGAGAGATTACGCCGAGTTGTACTAGTAACCACTAGACCAAGTGTACGATACAATGGTTGACGAAATTGTTGATAGCTTCCTTACAGAGTCTGTAACGAGTCGCCGATGTAGTTGTGGGTTGGGTTGGTACCGTTATCACACAGTCCAAAGTTCACTTTTACGTTCACTTTTAAACAAAATATGAGTTCGTTATTTTTTATAAATGATGTTTTCATATAGTTCCACTGGGTGTATCACTACAACTTTTTCACAGATTGTTACTTGGATGTTGCACTTTCTAATTGTGAATACTTTATATCAAATGAAGTACTTTTGACAACTATATTAAATTAAAATTGCTGGAAGAACTGACAGTAGGTCTGCGCTTGGTTACGGCTCGAGCCGAACTCCTATATTGTTCATGATTCACAATATTAACGATGTGAAGTCCACACAATCGCTTTTCTACTATAATTATTTGTACCAGGTCACCAGTATTCAATGCATACTATGCAAACTAAAACACTACATCTCTTTTAATGATTCTACTAGTATACATAGACCATACATTTTAGATCAGTGTTTTATTGTTTACCTCTGTCTTTTTTTTTTTTGATAATGAGCAAATGAGTATTTCAAATTTGAAAATTGTTTAAATGAGTTCCACGGCTGTCACAATCATTGCACCTTTAGAAGTAATTATTTAGTAGTATAATGATGTAGGAAATATTCAAAATACAAAGAAAAACAAAAATATATTAATATTCATTTTAAAAATTTATTATCAAAGCACCATTTTTTTAAACATAAAACATTTTTTAAAGCACATACAGAATCATGATACATACAATTATACAAATCTTCAGAATATTTATATCGATCATATAGACTTAGTAAATTAGGACAATTTTTATCTTCTAAATTAATCACATTGTTAGTCTTCAAAATTCTTTTCAACCACAACACTTTTTCGAAACCTTTAGTATAAATGCATTTGTCTCTCAATATATCTGATATTAAATATTGATAATTTGAGTAAGATATATATCCCTCGCTCCAGTATATTTTTCTGTAACGTTCAATCCAACTGACTTGTCGTCTTTCTGAATTTGTCAAATCATAAAAAGGATACGGTTGTTTAATTAAAAACACTTGAAGATTTTTATTAAACCATATAGCAATTTCTTTTACTATAAATTCATTTGCTTCTGTTTTAAAGCCTTGAACATCTACAATGGCAGTCATGATAACCTACGCACTATGTTGCTCAGAGGTTTGTATTCCACTAGTCGATCATTTATAATCAAACAATATGCAGCAGTGTTATCTGGTATTGGTGTTGAACATTCAATCTCCAACCGAACGTCTACTGGGCCTGTTTTTAGACTATCGTTTTGTCTTGAACAATCTATGATGAACAGAGGAGCCTTATTTTTAAAGTTCTGCAGACTAAGCAAGGGATCTGCTGGACAGTTGTAATAAGACTGTCGAAATTTCGCATACATTTCGTATAATATACTGTATTTGTTCTCAGAAAATTTTAAACCTAATGGCTCATAGGGATAATATTGTGAATTCAAAAAGAGCGTAACGTTTGTTACTTCACAATAATCGAAGAGTGAACTATCTTTTAGTTTATTACTTTTTCTATCAGTTTGTAAACAAAAAATTACATATCTAGGCTTTTCCAATTGGGATGCAGTTTTAACTGACCATGAATGTTTTGTTGTTTTTGGTAGTAAAGGGTACTCATACAAATCCCAATTTCTAAATGCCATTTGAATGGCTCTATCTTTTTCTAAATGTTTTAAAAGTGTTAGTCGTTCTCGATCTGATACTTTTATGTGTGGTACTCTCCACTGTACTCTATCGAGATTTATTTGGAAGTGAGGAATATCATCTGTAAGAACAACGCTGTTTAAATTAGTATTACTTCTGTTCAATATAAGTTCATGTTTACAATTTATCACTATTTTATTATAATCTTCTGCAAAACCCAATATCTTATTTAATGGTATAACAGCGGTAAAGTGACCATCAGTTTGAAATCCGTTTAAGTTCCATCCCCATAAGGCAGCAACTTTATTTTCACCTTCATTTAATGAAACATATGACTTTACTGTTGACGTTATACCCGAATTTTTTATGCGATCTATTTCAATACCGTTTATTTCATATCTGATGTCTTGAAACAGGAACAAAATAGGGTTATTAGTAAATTTTACAGGTTTCTCAATCGATTTTCCATCTTTTCCAAATATCTTTGTACGACCCTCGATGTAAACTGTACTGGCTGATGGTAACACGTATATGTCTTGTTGGTGGATAGGTATTCTGATTTCATCGTTTTCTCTAAAGCAGTTGTTGTAGGGATTGTAAGAATGAATCGCATAACTTTCGATAGAAGTATCGAAATGCGGTATGTCATTAATCTGTAGTATATTCATACTTTAAAACCCAATGCTTTGAGGAAGTCTTTATTTATTTTAGTCAATTTTTTTACTTTTCTCTTACGTCGATGCGCCTTACTGGTTGTAGAAGAAGTAAGGTGTTTTATTTTGAGATGAGGCTTTATATTGTATAATATCATTTTACTTTTCTTAAATGAAGACGTAGTTGGACGTGTTCTATAAAAGGGATGACGTAGCCAAACTGATCAACAACCTTAATAGATATGGATGTAATTATATTTTTGTTCACTGGGAAGTAAATAATGTTCCGAGGCGTTTCTAGGTAATGTTTTCCTGCAGTAGTATTAGCTACAAATTCATGAATAATATGAGTTGGCATACCATTAGTGTAAGAACCATATATTAAATCACATTCAATTCGGATTAGAGACTGAGTATTATTAGAATGCACATTTGATACAGAATTTAATATTGAATAGTGCAGCAAACCACATTCATATTTATCAAATAAAGTAAGAGGTGGTAGAAAATACGACTCTAATTCTGATTTATTCCCAGAGATAGACACAGTTATAGACATACTTGCATACTGAACGCTTTTCAATAATTCTGTTTAATATATGCTATGCCTACTCCAAAAGTTTGTTAAAAAATTTAAACATAAATGTCCACATTTGTAAGGGTGATCACCTTGTATATTTTCATAGTTATAGTGGATTTTTGAACCTAAGTATTTTATAAATTCCTTGAAGGGCTTTAAATTTCCATAACTGTCAAAATATTCAATATAATCGTTGTATTTTGCATAGGCTACCCAATGAGAACCAGGATTTTTAGAAATATCTAAATTAACAACTCCACATTCATTTGTATAGGGGTGTTTGGGGAGTTCATCTCTCATAAACACCCCTCTAAAGTAGGGAATATTATTCCCATATTTTAAAATGTCAATGTTAGTTAAGGCTCGTTTGGGTAGCCCATGTATTAGTTTTTTTCTTTTGATACAAAAATTCCAAGTCCACCTTTATGCGGCTTAAGATGCAGGCCTTTTCCAATACAAAGAGCTTCCATTTTTTTATTATGTCTCTTTGATTCATCGTTTAACTTTTTAGCCATCTTGAATTCATTAATAGTTTTAGCAATACCAGCTGCTCCACCTGCTAAAGCTCCTGCGGCTGATAAACCAGCAAAAATAGGAATTAAAGGTAACACTCCACCAGTTTTTGGTATTGAAATAATCCGAGGAAGTTTAATGGTTGACTCATTTGCTAATTCTCTGGCAGCAGCCATAGCTAATTCTATTGCAGCTTTTTTGCATTTTGGTTTTAATTTTTTCATACGTTTGTTTCGTTACAGATATAACATTTTTCAATTTCTTTTTAAGACCTTTTCCACTGCTAATTTTTGAGGAAAAATTTTGATGACGAGTTTTTAAGCCATTACCAGTTTTAATTTTCGCTAACATAGCATTCCTTACTAGACGTGCTGCAAATTTTTCTCCTGTACTGGCATCAGGAGCAAACAATCTTTTTTTTTGCCATTTTTAATAGAACTAGATCAGCGTTGCGACGATCCTTCAAGTTTGACGACTTGTAGTATGTAATATCGTGGTCTTTACAACATTCATCCAATTTATTAACGCCTTTGTCTCCACGTGTAAGTCTCTTAATTAATTTTGTGCAGGACCACAATAATTATATCCGGGCAAATGCAATTCAAATGGTAAATGGTTTATTAGCCAAGTAAGAAGACCACTCTCTCCAATACACATAACGAGACTGATCAATCAAGACTCAACACTTATAATATATTAAAGGAGTTTGAGAAGTCAACTAGATTTATTCGTATTTCACAACACGTTTGTTTTATCTATCCAGCTATTTTCATTAGAATTGAATCCTAACCATTTTACGAAAACTCTATTCCCTTTCCTCTTAAGAACTTTCTCAACTAAATATACGGTAGGATGTTTTGTCTTCTGGAGTTCTTGTTCATAAAATGCTCCTAGGATAGGCTGTCCTCTAATCGTATCCTCAATCAAGTAAGTGATGGGAGTAGTATTCTGTTTATATCTAATTTTAAATATCTCTGTTGACCAATTCGGAGTATAGCCCTTTTCGAATGTTCCTTTATACTTACTGATACGAACATAATCACCCACTTTAAATTTGCATTTTCTACTATCTTGCTTTCTCACTATTCTATTAAACCTTTCTAATACTTCTTTTTTATTTATATTATTGACATTTGCTGGTATTTCATTAATAGTCCTGATTGTATTTATGAACCACATTGTCTAAGGTATTTTTTATCCAGTTATAATTACCTTTTAAATTAAACTCTTTATACAGTTTAGATTTTAATGTTCTAATAAATCGCTCCACAATTGAAGCTTTCTTTGAGGAAAATGTTGAATAATGATTAATATTATAAGACTGCATAAGATATTTAAACTTATTATTGTAAAATTCTGTACCATTATCAGTTTGCAAGTTTTTAGGAACACGAATATCATTCAATAGAGTCAAAAAAGCCTTATACACCTCATCTTTGTTCTTACTTTTCAAAGGAAGTGCCCAAGCATACTTTGAAAATGTGTCAATTACAGTGAGAATATATTTATAATTATCATTTTCCCTTGAAGTTGATTGCATATCTATTAAATCGGCTTGCCATAGATCATCTATATCCTTCATAATAACATGTCTTCGCGGAAAGTTCACTCTCGCACTTTTATGAATTTCATTTACCACATCCGCTTTGCTCATTTTTAAATAAATAAATACAATAAAATATTTAAATATTTATATGTAGATACTTATACATATGTTGAGGTACACTGTATAATTATTTTATAATAAAGAACACAGGAACTTTTCAATATTCATAATGAATGACATTGTGATACTGAATGAAGAACCTCCTGATGATTAGTATTTATTCTTTAATTATATTAGCTTCTTTTAATTCTTCAATTATTGACAATATTTCATTGTCATGGTTTGTATTACCGGCATCTCTTGAAGCTACTAATAATTTTAATCTTTCGACTAATTCATTTGGATTATCCCAATATACTAAGTCAGTATCCTTTTTATATGTTTTAAGCGCGGGCAAACTGCCTCCAATTTTTTTCTGTTTGTTTTCCAACGAATTCTCACCAAATAAGGGTCTTATTATTTCTCGATACTTAAGTCCTTTGTCACCTCTTATTTGACCTCTAGGGTTAAAATCCCTCTTATGGGCGTTAGTATGATGTAATATATCTTTGTAGACAAGTCTATCGACGTTAGTTACTTTTTTTAGATCAGGTTTGTTGCGAAGTAAAAGTTCTTTTAGGCCAGGGGTTAAATCATAACTTTTATATCCAATTTTAACCAAAAGTGAGCTATCACTACCAATATTATCAATTTTTGTAAACGTTACTACAGAGTTACCCATCATTAAAGTTTTATTATCGGTTCTTATTCCAAATGGCACATTTACACCATCATAAATACCATAGATATCTTCACTTTCCAACGAAGTTTCTAATTTATTTTCTACTTCTTTTTTAGGAGAACTTGAAAAATGTATGTCAGCATCATGAAAATTTTCGTCTTTACTAGAAGTACTTTCACAATTTGTATCTGATTCAATAGGTACAGAAAATGTATCCAAAACTTCCGATACATTTTCATCATGCTTAATATTATCAATTAGTCTTTTAGAATTTATAAGTGTTTTTAGAGGGTCTGAAACTGGTTTGAACATCTTATCTAAAGACAGGTTAACTTCGTGTTCTTGGTGTTTCATTTGTTTTATTTTATTTTTTATGGAGTCGACAGACCTCAGTAATTCCATTTTAATATTATTTGCCATATTTTTATTTTCTTAGATACACAACTGTGTTCAGCTAAGAGAAGAATTACACTGTCAATGTTTTAGTATTCAATACATTTATATTTACATGCATGTATCTGCTTTCATTCAAATTTAAAAATAATATTGAAATTCTGTCTGTAACTTCCATTATTTAAAGATGCTTATTCTTTTTTTTTTTTGTAACAATTGCATATATAACTTCATTCAAAGTGAAAGAAATGATCCAAATTTTTTCTATACCGCCCATTGTTCAATGATGAGTCTTTGTTAATGCTCACAAAATTATGCGGTTTACTCCAAACTGTTTTACAAATAGTTTTGAACTCATACCATGTCATATCGGAACTAACGTGTTCTTCATAAATATGCTTTAAGTTCACATCATCTTGTTTAAATATTAGAATAAAATTGGCATTATCACGTAATAACTGTTTTGGAACTTTAGAATACGTTTGAGATAAATAGAAACAATCGATTTCCTTTATCTACCCATGGAAAAATACTTGCGGATGTTAATTTGATTTTCACATGAAACATCATCAAAAACAAATACAGATTTTGTCAAAGCTTCACTCGGAGCTATGACATCTTTATCATCATTAAACTCATAAAAGTTAATCTGAGGTACTCTTTTTAGTACTTCGCTTAAGAAACGGTATTTTGGCTGAAAGGTAGTTTTAGAGTAAAGATAAAGATTTTTAAATTTGAGTCCATTTTCATGCAGCAGTAAACTGATCATCACATTTGTTTTACCACAGTTCGATGGACCGCATATTATACAGCGAATTGTATTGGGCAATAATGCACTATGTCTGGTTTGTCGAGCAGAGTCACTAAAGTTTATATTATTAATGTTCAGAGATATGGGTTGCTTGATCAACTTCATCTTGAATATAACGTCCATTTCTTACTATCCTTCAAATATATATTGCAACATAAAGGCAAGTACATAAGATAAATAATTGAACTGTTTTACTTATTTGATAACATAATTAAACAAGTTTAGACTTGTACCGTTTATATGAGATGCTTTTCTCATTTAACAATTAATCGAATATCACATGACTAACAATATCAATAAAAATTATAAAATAAAAGATTGTTTCAGTTCTTTGCCATCGCTTGTTTAGGCAAGTCCTTTGGTATAAAATTTTACTATATTTTCAGGGTAAGTATTTTTTATGCATGTAATGTAATATTAACAAAGTATTTTTCTATTTTCACCTAATTGATAAAAAGCATCTAATATTGTGTAATGTCTATTTCAGAGTCATGTCATACTCTCCATCTTACAGTCCCGTTCTGGATATCACTGATCAAAGAAAAAAAAAATTTTCTAATAGAGAACAAGATGGAACTTCATCTGAGGTCAGTAGTAGTAGTATGTAATTTATACATGTTTATGCCTGATATTGTTTATATGTAAGATAAATATATTTGTTTACAGACTTTGATAGAGGATGATAATCCAGTAACCAATCCTTTTTATTATGCTCAAGATAGAGAAACTTGGTACGCTGAAGTAGCAGCTAAGGCGATTGAGGAGAGCCGAACTCAAAAAGCGGAGGAGCATAAATTGAAGCAGAGAAGAAAGAAGTCATTATCTTTAAAAAATAAATCCTTCATCATACGTAAGGAGTCTGAACGTGCTCGCCATTTAATAAAAATTAGCATACATAATTTGGATGGGCCTCATGTGGACGATGATTCTGATAATGCAAATGTGAATTTACAGTATTTAGTGACCAGTGACTATGACGATATTATGAGCGCCACTGAACATTTAGTTGATAAAATTAGTAAAAAAGTAAGCAAATCGAATACTATTTAAATTGTATTTTTATTGTATTGTCGAAGGTATCTAAATAAATATTTTTAAACCTACTTTTCTTTTTCATTATTATTGGAATTTATTACTGCAAAAGCAAAAGAAATGTTTAAATTAAACGTTTTTAATTATTATCTATAAGGCAATATGAATAAATCAAACAGCTGCTGTAAGATTTCACAATTATTTATTTTCACATTTTATTATATCAAAATACATACTTATTAGTAAACTACAATGTATCTTAAAGGTAAACTTTATTACAGGAAGCTCGGATATACATTTTATTGATAATTTGTTTCACTCAAAATGTAGTTTTATAATGACCCCATGCTAAAGTTGTTATGTTATCATCCATTATTTGTCTTTTATCATCGTTTCTTGACAAAATTACTTTATTAATCTTTTGGGTAAAAATTGTATGACTTTTAGATCTAATGATATACATATCGTCTCTAAGTATTTCATTTCCAAGTAAAACTTTTTTAAATTTTTCAATATTTAATTTTTTTGTAACACATTTCTTAACACCTTTAGCTTTCTTTATCGAGGTATCTTTTGTATCTAAGCAATATAATTTTGCTCCTAAACCTACAAATTCAGAAATAATTTTTCCGCCCATTTCATCTTTAAAGTAGCCGGGTATCTTAGCATTAATGCTTGGTATATTAAAAATATTATCATTTTCAAAATTACTAGAATCAAAATATTTTAAATGCATCTTCATATCTTTATAAAAATCTTTTGTACGTATTAAATACAGAAGACTGTCTGTGTCTGTATAGCAAAGTTTCAATTTATCTTCATAAATCCGTTTCATTATTGAATAATGAAATCTATATAAGTGACTTTTCGCGATTTCTAAAATACTGAAACCGATGTAAATAGGGCGATCCAAAACAATTTTAGTTTGTTCCATTTGAATTGATACTAGGGACTCTGAAATAACTAAAAGTTTTTGGAATTGGGAGCGCTAACATATTTTTCTGCTCCGCAAAACTTATTAGTTCGATTAGAATGATCTTTCCAAATATTCAACAAGTTTAACATCAACTTGTTTTCTTTTATTCTCTATGGTTTTCCCAAATATAGAATTATTTTGTTTTTTAAAGAAGTCTCTTTCAAAATCAGATGTTGCTTTTTGCCTCAGTGTAGTATTTAAAGAAATATATGGTTCCAAGAAATTACTTTGACGAAATTCTAGTATTCTATATGTTTTCAATAGTCGCAAACCATTCTTCAAGCATTCCTTCAAATGAATGTAATGAATAACATATTTATGTTTGTCAAAAAGATTAGCAATAAGTTTAGGATTTTGACTACCAAATGGTACAAATTTTTCAGGCGCAAATGGTAAATCAGAATGACTCTCATGTAAGTAGTCGGGGTAGTGAAGATCTACTTCTAATATAAATCCTATTTCAGAATCAGACGATAAACTCATGACATCGAAATTTAATATTTCGTCTTCAAGGAGAAATCTAAAATTACGTACAGGCAACTTTTGCATCATTGCATATCCATATAAATTTACGCAATCAAGGTAAACAAGAAAATCATCGGGCTCTTTACTATTATAATCTGACAAGTATTCATTATTTGCCTTAGCATATCTGAGCGAACATTGAGCAAGTCCTCCTCTTATGCCTTTCTCTATCATTTGATATATTTCTTCATCAAAGATTAGATCTAACTCAATTTTTGTAAACAATAACATAGCATCCCAACTTAAGGATGGAGATGAAACGTAATAACAAGGATCCAGACCATAGTGATTTAAACTCATTTTCCTGAATTTTTCAAATACATCACAAAGAAGTAAAACGTCACATTTAAGGTACAAATCTGTATATTCACCTAAATTTTTTATGCCAAAAGTGTTCCAAACGTTTATAGCATGCTCATAGTCTTCATCGTTTATAGATTCAGATGTAAGTTTGTTAAAGAATTTGGATGGTTCTGGTAATTCGGTCTCATCATATCGTTCCCAAGAGTCTATGTAATCATAACAGTATATTCCTTTTCTACATGCAATATCAAATAATTTTGTATCAGTATAGAATAACTTTAAATTTTTGGAATCTTCAGGGTTCATTGTTTTAATCAATTTATCCATACTAGAGGATAGAAAATTAAAAGAGTCTATAAATTTTAATTTTGCAACGTTTGTAGCATCGATTGGTATGAATTTTGAGAATGAAATATATTTCTCTTTGGTTCTTGGTATAAGATGGATTCGACCATTTATTTTTGAAAGTTCATTAATAAACAAATGACAATCATACCCGGATAAGTTGTGAAACACAATTGGTATAAAAGTACATTGTTTTGCGCTTAAGTTACATGTGTTATGGGCAGGTCCACGGTATTTTCCAGTAAAGTGGTCATGGTCCTTAACAATAATATCATTACATAAAAACTTGTTTTTACAAATATGGCACTCAGTACTGCTGATAAAATTAATTTGTTCTTCTTCAGTAAGCGGAATCATATTTTTGCTTTCTAATAATACTTCGTATAAACGTTTAACATCATTAGTTAAAGATTTTACAAAGTTCTTAGAACAATTAGGTCCTCGATAGCATACATAATCATTCAAATCAGAATTCGCATTACAACAGATATAATAAGCAAAACATGTAGCCTCGTGAACTTGTATATTTTCAACATATGTAGATTTATTTTTATCTGAATACTCACGCAATAAGCTTTCAAAATCTCCATATATTACGATCGGTACAGTTTGAGTTCTCTCATAATTCAAAAATCGTATTGTGCTGCCCTCCTCAGGTAAAATAGTTTGTATTCCAGCACATTCATGACAATGCAATTTGTCTTGACTATCAAAGTAAATAAAACATTCATCACATAAATATATTTTTGTTTTATGTTTAGTCAATTGCTTGTGTACAAGTTTTTCAAAGCTTTTAATTAAACAAAAGTGAGTCTTTTCATTTTTGATAATGTAAAGCAGATTAACGTGGTATAAACGGCGTGATAGTATTTTATACAATGGGCCTGTAACTGTATCTTTGTTATCTAAACCGTAAATGTTAACGCTGATATTAGGATTATTTATTTCAAAGCGTTTAATATCGTTAAAACTGAGCGGAAATCTCATATCAGAAATATTTAATAAATCCGAATAATGTGGATATGAACTTGTTCTATTTGGGTTGCTCTGTGTTGAAAACATATCGGCTACAATGCACCATAGAAAACAATGCTGATCTTCATTTTTTATATTGAGACATAATTTTGTATTTATAATACGTTTAGGTAATGGTAAATAAGAACCCGCTCGCAAAGGGTTGTATTTGACGATATTAATTTCTAAATGACCAATTGAATCAATTGTCCAGCCTGACTCGGATAGATCAAATTCAGAACATTTACAAACAAGTTTACTACAAAATGTTTTATACAAGGATAAAATATTCGTGTTTTGTAATACCGTATTATATTTTGTATTAAATGATTTTAAAGACTTCTCATAATTTTTGGGGAGTATATACCAAACAAATAGTTCAAAATTGACTTTTATTGATGTGTGTTTCTTCAGTATTTCTTTGATTAAATAACAAACTGTTTCTGAAATTTGCTTCAAAAACATATCTGGCGAAATGTTATTTGTTCTAGGATTCACTCTATAACTTATTATTCGGTTTCGAAAAGCTGTTGCAATTATACGAACATTATCAAAATGTGTTTGTAGTAGACTATTTGATTTGTGCACATTTGTTTTTTTATGTGCAGAATATTTCGGTACTGAGACATTGCAAACTTTGCAGAAAAACATGATTTGATGTTACGATTCAAAGTCAAAGTCAAAGTCAAAGTAAGTTTATTCCGTAAAAATTTTACATTTATGTGGAATCGTCATATTTTTTTTACCCTACCGTGCAGTGCATGACGTGGCAGCTACTGAGAAACACTGCCAGAAAACTCAGTAGGAATCCTTTTTTAAAATAAAATATACTTAAGATTAATTACAATCATGTGTGTTGACTCAGAACAACTCCATCCCAAGCACTTTTATCACTTAAATAATCAGAAATTTTGTAATATGCCCTGCTACACAATTTGGCTTTAATAATTCTTTTAAACTTATTCGTAGACAATTCTCTAATATCATTGGGAAGTTTGTTATAGAATCTTATACATTGCCCCATAAAAGAGTTACTTATTTTGTGGAGACGGGTAGTATGCAGTATGAGATTATTCTTATATCTAGTATTTACATTATGTGTATCGCTCCTTTTACAGAAGGAATCGATATTTTTATGCACATATAGTAAGTTTTCATATATATACTGAGATGGTACAGTTAGAATGTTGACCTCTTTGAATTTTTCTCTTAGAGACACTCTCGGGCCAAGATTATAGATAGCTCTTACAGCTCTTTTTTGCAATATAAATATGGTGTCAATGTCAGCAGAGCTACCCCAGAGAAGAATTCCATAGGACATTACACTATGAAAATAACTGAAATAAACCATTCTAGCTGTGTCAAAATCAGTCAGCCGTCTAATAGTTTTCACTGCATATGCTGCAGAACTTAATTTGCCGGACAGTTTTTCTATTTGTGGGCTCCATTGTAGCTTTGAGTCAATAGTGATACCCAAGAACACAGTTGATTCAACAGGGTCCAACCTAGCTCCATTAAGTTGTACATTGGTTGTCGCCTGTTTCACATTCGGTGTAGTGAATTTAATGACTTTAGTTTTCTTATCATTAAGCACAAGATTATTGGCATTAAACCAATGAACAACTTTAGAGATTGCATCATTAATATCGTCAAAATTGCTTAATTGTCGGTTTATTTTGAACGTCAGGGAAGTATCATCTGCAAACAACACAATCTCATGCTTATCCCTTACGTAGTAAGGTAAGTCATTTATATAAATTAAAAACAAAAATGGGCCCAGAATTTACCCCTGTGGGACGCCCATTACCACTGGAGATCCCGGAGATATTTTACCGTTTATTTCGACCTTCTGAATTCTATTGCCCAAGTAAGAAGTCAGAAGTTCGAGAGCCTTGTTCCTAATACCGTAGTGGTGTAATTTTCTGACCAGAGTATCATGATGAACGCAATCGAACGCTTTGGACAAATCGCAAAAGATACCTAATGCATCTTGCGAGTCTTCCCACGCCGCGAATATACTTTTTAATAAGTTGACCCCTGCATCTATGGTTGAACAACCCTTTGTGAATCCAAACTGTTTCCGGTGTAGTAAATTATGTATATTAAAGTGTCTGAGCAGCTGGCTAAGCATAAGCTTTTCAAATATTTTACTAAGAGTGGGCAGCACGGAAACAGGTCGAAAATTTGAAGGGTCTGAAGTATCACCAGCTTTAAACAAAGGAATGATTTTACTATACTTCATCAAGTCAGGAAATACACCTGATGCAACACAGCAATTGAACACAGTAGCTAAGTGTGGGGTGATTATAGTAATAATTGATGAAACAGTCTTAACAGATAGACCCCACAGATCCTTTGTGTTTTTCATATTAATACTCTTGAAAGCATTTAAAATATCTTTAGGGCTAACCACCGAAAATTCAAAAACTGTGTCACACGACCCTACGCTTTGCTTGAGTATCTGCTCAGCAGATGTAGAAGCACATGAAAGAGAGTTAGTAAGTATGACTGGAATATTCGAAAAATATTTTTCAAACTCAGTCGCAATCTCCAAATCGTATCTATGTTGTTTATTACTAAGTTACAATCACGACTACGTATTTTTGTTTTACCTGTCTCAGCATTAATTATCTTCCAAGTAGTTTTGATTATATTTGTAGAAGATTTAAGTATATTTTTTATGTGCAAAGATTTAGCAGCGGTACAGGCTCGTCTAAATGTTTTGGCATATTGTTTCACATATTCTTGAAACTCTGTATTATGATTATGGGATCTTTCTTCATACAATTCATACAACCGATTCCGACTTTTATAGATGCCTGGAGTTGCCCAATCACTGAATACCAGACGGTCACTTACAGACAGTTGTTTGGGTGTGAACATTGTGCAGAACTCATCATTAATCAAATTGAATAAAGAGTTGTACAAGTGATCCGGATTATCATGATAGGGCAGCCATGCTATTTGTTTTACTATATTACATTTAAATTTGTCTAAGCGGTTTTCACTAAATGGAATATAGCTTATAAGTTTTCTTTTAATTTTTGGAGCATTTGAATAAGTTACCAACTGACCTGAATGATCTGACTGAATTTTATTGATTATTGATTTAAATAAAGGTTTTACAGTGCTAAATATATTATCAATGCATGTAGCACTTGTAGCAGTTACTCTAGTTGGTTCTGTAAAATTGTGATATAAATTATAGGATTTAAACAAATTTAATAAATTGCAACTTATTGTGCTTTTCTCCAAAATATTTATATTAAAATCTCCACAAATAATAACTGTTTTATGGCTGTTAGATAATTTATTTAATGCATCCTCCATAATATCTGAAAAAGTATCAAATGGTGCACAAGGAGGTTTGTAAAGACTCAAAACAATAAATTGCTCCAACTCAACACATGAAATCTCTACAACTCGCTCAACAGAGAGGCTCACAACATCACTTCTTTCTTTAAACTTTAACAACTTATTTATTAGAATTAGAGAGCCACCATGAATATATTTTTCCCTGATGAACGAGCTTACAACCTGGTAATTATTGAAGCTGAAAATGAATTGATGGAGTTTTAGCCAGTGCTCAGTTAAACATAAAATATCTATATTGTTACAATTCAAAAACAGCTCCAATTCTAGCTCTTTTCCCATCAAACCTTGAATATTTTGATGCACCAGGTTAATACAATTTTTTTTAGTATATTTATTGACTTTATCATGTATGTTTGATGGTTTCAAATTTTTTTTTATTACATTACGTGGATCTGCCTTCCCACTTAAACTCACATTAGAACCATGACCAGAATTTGGTATTATGCAAGAGAAATCCTCTATTGTCATACTATTTAATTTAAATTATTTTGAATATAAATGTCATTTGAATTGGATATATTCAAATTGTCATCATCAGTAGGCATACAACTGGAATTATTTATGTCAACGGTACATTGCTCAGTACTCAGTACTTGGCCAAACATCTCACTTCTAGCTAAAGGTTTAGCCAAGTTCCTGGCTGAAATGTCAAAGAAATAACATAGCGATGAAGCTATTTGTCTTGTACAATAGTTAGGAAGATAGCAATAGTTATCTTTTGTCAGGTAAAAAGGTTTCTTAACAAAGGTGTTAATGTCAATTACATGTAATTTCTCCTGCATATAGGTTGATAATGTGTGTAAAGTTAGATTCAAGTTATATCTAATCATATTTTCCTCCTGTGACAAACTAGCACTATAGGGAAATGAGAATATAACAACTTTACTTATATTTAAACAATTTAAATGATTAATATACTGTACAAGTGATTTTTTATTCAAATTACCCCTATTTCCCATTAAAAGAATCAGATTACCAGGATTATTAAATTTATGTTCAAAAACTTTTTTGAAGATATGGTGGCTAGAGGCTCCAGGCATACAGAAATTGATATTTGAATGTCCTGCTGTTGATAATGACCGCCCTAAGTTTTTACCAATTTCATCACTGAATATTGTCACTTCAGACTTAAAATTTATTTTTACATTATTTGTGTGTATTCTATGAGCTAATGACCTGTTATGTGAAGTTTCAGATTGGTTAGGGGAACTATTACTATTATTATTATTTGTTTTCAGTAAATTAGGAGACTGTTTTTCTAGCAAGGAACAGGTAAGCGACTGTTTTTCGGACAGTTCATACTTTATTGTTATTCTTTTGAGCTCATCTTGAAGAAAGTCAATTTTTTTTTTGTTGACTTTCTATATCACAGTTGTATTTTAAAGTACTGTTTTTTAATTTTATAGTATACAAATTCAACTTTTCTATTAATTCCAATCTTTCCCTGTTTTGACTATCATATTTAAAGAAGAATTTATGTCTTTTTACTAATTTTTGGGACTTTTTGATGAATTTGTTAATTTTTTGGTATTTTTTTAATTTAGTTTTGCTACAGCCATTAAATGCCATTGATTTTATATTAATGAAATCCTCATCTCTCGTGGGGAGTGATGTGAAATGGGGCTGGTTATTGGCTGCAACAGAAACCATGGAAGCATCCTTGACCACCAACTCATCATAAAGTGTTTGGTTCTGCAAGGTGATTAAGTTGTTATTTAATTTTCCCAACTGAGATCTTAATGCTGTTATTTCATTATTGGCCTCTTGCAGTTGTTGTTCCAAATGATAGGATTTATTCAATGCAAAGTCATATTCAATACGACATTGATCAAATCCATTTATGATGTTTTGGAGCTGATCCCGGGCTTCAATAGCATCCGTATATTCAAACCAAAGTTTAAATAATTAAAATATCATAGACTTAAATTTTTATATGAACCGTGCATAAATTAATGATATTCTAGCGAGCTAATTCAAGCATTATTTCTAGTATTTATTATTGATTAGGTAATGTCAATATTGAAAATTTTATTACTGAGTAGGCAACAGATTGTAGCTTAGACACAATATCGAGAATTTTGAGATTATGTGTTTCGAGGGCTCTAAATTTTAAATTTCGAGTGTTGAGTTTTCGAGTTTTTAGGTTCAAAATTTCGAGATTTCGAGGTTATAAGTTTCGAGGTTTCGAGTTTTAAGGTTCAAAATTTCGAGGTTTCGAGGTTATAAGTTTCGAGGTTTCGAGTTTTAAGGTTCAAAATTTCGAGGTTTCGAGGTTATAAGTTTCGAGGTTTCGAGTTTTAGATGAATTGAGCTTCCTGTAAAAAAACCATTTTGTTTCGAGGACACAAATTTAAAATTTTGAATGTTGAGCTTTCGAGTTTCGTGGTTCAAAATTTCGAGGTTTCGAGGTTATACGTTTCGAGGTTATAAGTTTCGAGGTTTCGAGTTTTAGATGAATTGAGCTTCCTGCAAAAAATACATTTTGTTTCGAGGGCACAAATTTTAAATTTACGCCAAGCGCTAAAAAATGCACCTCGTCTCTGGTTTTGGTAGAATCATTATTTATTTTCTATTATTATTTAAAAGGGCAAATACAAATTACATAAATAAAGAATTAGATTCTAATTCCTACGCGCATTCATATATTTGTTATCCAGAGGATTGCAAAAGGTATGTTAATAGTAAAGCCCTTAAAATAATTCACGTAAATATATGCAGCATACATAAAAATTTCGACCAATTTTGCGTAATGTTGTCTGTGGCAGATGTTTCTTTTGATATAATTGTCTTGACTGAATGTTGGTTGAGTAAAGCTAAAACATTGCCTACCCTAGAGGGTTATGTAACACATGCCTCAAAATCATTATTAAACCAAAATGATGGTATAATATTCTACATAAGTAAAGAACTTACATGTAAAATAAGTGAACCCCTCTTTAAAGGAGGAAGTTGCATGGTTTGTCAGATTGACCAACTTTTTGGGATAGTGGCAATCTACCGTTCCCCATCTTTTACTCCTAATGGTCACCAAGATTTTATAGACAGTTTAAACAATATATACAATAAACTGACGACGCAACACTCGATCCTTATAGGGGACATGAATATAAATATCTGTTCTAATAACTCCGATCCTTTAAGCGATGAATATTTAACAGTTAATGCAACTCACGGCTTCTTTCCCACACATTCGTACCCTACTAGAATCAGCCAAAAATGTGTAGACCACATATTTGTTAAATCAAATCTCCCCACTACAACATTAGTGCTTGAATCCCACATAACAGACCATACCCCCTTAGTTTTATTCTTGGATCAGTCGAGGTCCAGACATAGTAGTCACTATTACACTAAAGCTTGTATCGATTTTCCTACTATAAAAACTGTAATAGAAAACACAGATTTCTCTTACTTACTACACTTAAATGACGCAAATTCTGCAATGAATAGCTTTATTAATACAGTCTCTACCATCATATCCTCTCACACAAAAATCACTCAGGAAAAATAGAATACTTAAGCCATAGATCCCTAGGAAAAATAGAATACTTAAGCCATGGATGACACCAGGACTTGTACGCTGCTTAAGGAATCGAGTTAAGTTGCATATTAAGTCCAGAAAATCTCCTGAAAATATGACGCTTAAAATAACGTACACCCGTTATCGCAACTTCTGCAATGGTCTCATTCGTAAGATAAAGTTGACTTACAACAAGAATCTCATAGACAGTGCAGGCTCTGACCCTAAAGCTCTCTGGAAAGCCATAAAAAACGTCACAAACACTCATAAAAATAATGACGGTCCTGAAGCACTCTTGAACATCCAGTCAGACCCTAAGCAGGCTACAAACTATGTTTGCAACTTTTTCTGTAGCATAGGCAAGAACTTAGCTAATAAAATTATCCATTCCAGTAATAGTACCACAGCTCTATTTCATGACTCAAACCTTTCAACTTTCAATGGAAGTAATTCAATGGTTTTATCAGAAGTATGCGAAGCTGAAATAGATAGTATAATATCTCAGTTACGTCTGAACTGTGCCGTGGGGTGGGATGGAATATCATCTTACGCCCTTAAACTTTGCCAGGAAACTTTGGTGCCTCCTTTAACCTATATTTACAACCTTGCAATAAATACTGGTGTGTTCCCTGATGCTTTAAGAAAAGCACTTGTACATCCGGTCTACAAGAGTGGGGACAGAGACTGTGTCAACAATTATCGGCCCATTTCGGTTTTATCCGCTTTATCCAAAATAATGGAAAGGTTTCTAAATAATTCATTAAAAAAGTATCTTAACAAATTCAATATTATTGCTAATAATCAGTATGGGTTCAGACCTGGTGTTTCCACTGAGGATGCTGTGATCGACTTAACTAATATTATTGTCAAGAACTTAGATCGTAATAACAGATGCCTGTGCATTTTTTTGGATCTCTCCAAAGCATTCGACACTGTCTCTGTCCCAATACTACTTGATAAACTGGAAAACATTGGTGTTAGAGGCATTACCCACAAACTATTTAAGGATTACTTGTCGAATAGAACTCAAAGAGTAAAAATTGGTGATCACTTAAGTGATGAGTTTCACGCCTCATACGGCACCCCACAAGGGAGTATCATAAGTCCCACACTCTTTCAGCTATACGTGAATGATCTCTGTACAATGTCACTTCCTCATACTGACATCTTTTGTTACGCTGATGACACTGCAATTGTCATAACGGGTCCTAACTGGCCACTAGTGAAAGAGAGAGCTGAATATTCTCTTAAACAAATTATGACCTGGTTGATGAACAATTTGTTAACGCTAAATCTCAATAAGACAGTCTATATCCCATTTTCTTTATCCAAAACTAATACTCCACCTTGTGATTTTAGTATAGTCGCCCACAGTTGCCTCTTGGTTAATAACTGTGACTGTCAAAAATTAACTAAAGTCCATACCACAAAATACCTTGGAGTTCAACTCGACAGTAAACTGACGTGGGCCACTCAGGTAGATACGGTCAAAACTAGAGCTAGAAGGCTAATCTATGTCTTCAAAACTCTGCGTGACACAACACCCACGACAAAGTCAAAATGGTCTATCTGGCCCTCTGTCAGTCCATTCTCCAATATTGCATCCCGGTTTGGGGAGGGTGTGCTAAAACACATTTAATGGGATTGGAAAGAGCACAAAGAGCTGTGCTCAAAGTCATGAATAAAAAACCAATAAGGTATCCCACCTCTCAACTTTATGCCGAAAATAAGGTTCTAGCAGTTAGGCAGCTCTTTGTGCTCAGAACGATATTACAAACTCATCGGAATGTTCCACTCCCTGACGCTAATAAACGTAGTAAACATCAGGTCTGCTCTAATAGCCGTATAAAAACCTCTTTTGCCAGAAAACAATTCAAGAGTCTTGGATGCAAACTATATAACACCTTAAATAAAAAAGAAAAAATTGTAGGACTAAATAGCCAGGAGGTTAAAAGGAGAACTACTAGTTGGCTACTACAACTGGACTACGAAAGTACCGAAGCGCTTTTAATTTTTTGGGATTAAATAGATTAATTTGAACTTACCACCCACCGCACAAACACACACACACACACACACACACACACACGAGATATAATTGTTTACTAAAAAAAATAGTTCTTTTGTTTATTTGTAATTGTATATTTATTGTTTGTATATTTATCTACTATTAATTGTGTTTGATATCACGTCTGTATCACATCCTTGACTGAGCACTGTCTCCCAAGATACAGGCTTGAGCCTAGTTTGGGAACCAGGACCAGTACTTATTGTAATTCGTATGTATCATGGTAAAGAATCCGAATTTTGTAATTTATTTATATTTTTGGTGGCAAATAAACATTTTATTATTATATTATTATTATTATTTTGAGTGTTGAGTTTTCGAGTTTCGAGGTTCAAAATTTCGAGGTTTCGAGGTTATACGTTTCGAGGTTATAAGTTTCGAGGTTTCGAGTTTTATGGTTCAAAATTTCGAGGTTTCGAGGTTATAAGTTTCGAGTTTTAGATGAATTGAGCTTCCTGTAAAAAATACATATTAGTACCTACTGCCGACTATAAACAATATAATATATTTATAATGATATCGCTAGTAGTACAATACCATTAGTTATTTGTTTAATAGCAAGGGTGTATAAACAGTAAACACCGTTAATATTATTTGTTATGCCATCAAACAGCGTTATACGGATATAATATAGGCTGTATGCCTTTAAATTCAGCCTTTGCCGCGACAACTAATTGGCCCACGGCTGTCCAAGTCATTGAATTTTTATGTAAAGAAGCCTTGTAATTTAATAGTGCCTGTTTCCACCTATCGTTCCCCAACTTTTCAGCGTCCCTGCGGTTATAGACCTTTAACTCGATATAGTAGTCTCCACCCCGCGTCAAATCTTGTTGGAAGGTATATCCTGACGCTGTTCTTCGGCTCAGCGACGACTTTAGCGCAGTTGCCCGCACAGGTTCAAGCTCTTCCTCCCCATCCTATAAAGGAAGAAAAACTTCTATTAGTCTGATTGTAAAGAAATTGACTAGTTGTCGATAAACGGCAATAGGTTAACCTCCAACAATAAAGCCATCAATATACCTATGGGAAAGGAAAATATAAGTAAAAAAAAAAATAACATTGTCGAAATATAGACATGGTCGATATATCTCAGACCATCCTTTCGGGAATACAAGTGTGATGTTATTTAATGAAATAATTACAACAAGTTGATAAATCAATTAGAATTCATCATCATCATCATACTAGCCGAATGGCGTCCACTGCGAGACAAATTAGAATTAAATAAAAAAAATAGACAACACGATTGACGCAGTGGCCGAGCGAGTGACTGCTGCGCAACGGGTCGAGGGTTCGATTTCAGCATGGTATGGAATTATTTACATGATTTGCAGATATTCGTGCCGGCCTGGGTGTATGTTCATTTGACATTATATGTTTGCAAATGCAGCCACAGCCCAGCGCAAAATCCGCTAGGATTTTGCGCTAGGCCATTACTACTATGCTTAAAAAAAAAAGAATTGCAATAAAAATAAAATAAAAGTTTTAAACTCACCGAGGACTCCAGCACACTGCAGCGTTTAAATTTTTTGAATCTTTTTGTAGATTCCCTCTCAGATTCCGAATCACTTCCAAATAAATCCTTCGCAGGCGCTGTAGGTTTCTTAGGTTTGTGTTTCAATATGGATTTCGGCTTCGTAGACTTAGCCCTTTTCTTCGACAATGATGTAGAAGGTTCAGTCCCCTCTACTTCGGAATCAAAGGGATTCACAATTGACGCCCTAAAATAAAATAAAAATAGTTATGAATTAACTGGGATTGCAAGAACTGTCATATAAAGGTATGGTAAGTAAAATATCAAAACAATACAATTAGAATTGGAAATCGAATTTAACAATTAGAAACCTTCACAATCAGAACAATCAGAAAAATAAATTTTAACTAGAAAAAAATCTAAAAGTTACATTTAGACTATGGAGGTTATAAATTAAATAAAGTAATAACATAGCTTTCAAATCTGGGAATCGAATCCCAAACATTGCATTCAACTGTTATATTTATAACTATTAAACCACTGCGATAATAAATAAAAATATATAATGTGATACATACATACTTGTTTTTGTAGATATGAATCTGTAGATGGAACTTATCACGATCACCAGCACTATCTGCCACAATATTCACCAATATATGATTGATGGATGAGCAAAAAGAACATGTATTTATATGAGTTCATTGTAAGGTAGCGGTTTTATTAATTTTTGCCATCATTAATTATGCACTTTAGCAATATTGTTTTTGTAAATTATATTTAAAGTACTCTTAAAATAAAGTCTTTAATTGTTTGTTGTTGATTCGACACTATGAACGCAGCCTGCAAAATGCATAACTGCAAGAATTTGAGCAGTTGCGACACTCTGTCGCGGATATATGACGCGAAATTCTAATTAGGAAATCGTATGTACCTTGTCTGTATCAAGGCGGTGCAATAAGAGTTTCTTTCCTAATTGGTTGCGAGGATTTTCTTATAGATTAACTAACATAATCTGAGCTCTGACTTAATCAAATACCTAAAAATTTATAAAAAAATATGTAATAACTGGGCATTACAATTTCTTGTAGTAAATTCATTTTTGCCTCATTTATAATAATATAACAATTTTATATTTATGTTTGCTAATCTAGTAATTATAATCTATGCATATCCAATACTTATATGTTTATAATGTTTAGATAATCAATTTATAAATTATAAACATATACTTAAATCTGAATATAATCTGTAATTATAATGATTAGTTTAGAGAGGTAGGTACTCATAGTTTACCTATATAAACAATAATATGTTATTCATAATTGTCGATAGTTATTAGATATGTACATCGTATTTTAACGAATTGAAAAAAGTATCATCATGTCTGTAAGTATTCTACGAAGGATTAGTATACAATCATAATGTAGTTCACCAGTAATGTTTTTTCCTGGTTACCTATTATTTATCATTTATCAGATTCAAATCTAAATCCTTAGTAGCAGCTCGCCTAGTGAGATTTTTTAACAGATATACCCCAATAACAATTTGCTCAACTCGGGAACCTAACTAACATTTTTTTAATTTTAAAATTTAGTGTAGATTAATATTTGTAAATATTTATTTGCACAAATAAATTATGGGTCAATTTCAAAGTAAAATTAGAAACACACAGACGATCATTTATCAAAAAAAAAATGATACTAACTTATTCATATTCATCATTCTGTTGATAAATATGAATAAGTTAAGTTCAGTCTCATTATAGCATAATGTAGTTTGTATGCGCCCTCAACCTTGCTCGTGTGGAATTTGGAAACCAGCGTACCTATAATAAAAACATTTCATTGTTATTCGGATAACTATTCTATGTATGAAACGAAATTTGAATAACAAAATATCATATACCTGAGAATGCATTGCAGATCATAATAGTAGCATAATATTTGGGCATTCTGCATCGCGAAACGAGCGAAGCGAGGTGAGTGATGCAGAAGCCCCAATATTACCCTACTCATATTCAGTGAATGATTGGATTTGTGATAATTTTAGTAATATTGTAAAAGACATTTCTAGCTCATTCTGAGTTAGAACACCTGTAAACTTAGTGTTTTTATTCTTTACTTTGCAATTATGAATAAATCTTAGTACGTATGCAAATGATCGTTTCAATTTAATTAACTTAGAAAACCTACTTATATCTTAATAGATTAATATTGCCGTATCAGAATCAGAAACAAATAGCATAATTGCTATTTGTTTCTGATTCTGATACGGCAATATTTGTTATGACTTCAGGTAAATCCTTAGCATTATTGTTACTGTGGCTGAATTGTTTATTGGGCCAATTTGACTCAGCTTCACGCAGGAACGATGGACCAAACCACCAGAAGTTAAGACTTTCTGTATCTGACATATTAACTCCGCGAGTGATAAGGTCTGCAGGGTTTTGGTCAGTAGGCACTTGACGGCATTCATGGTTCTGTGTAAGCTCCTGGATTTCAATAACGTGACTTCTGACAAATTGTTTTAGTTTATTAGGTGTTGTTTTTAACCAACCTAGAATGATTGATGAATCAGTCCAAAAGATACATCTATTAACATTCAACCGAAAAGAATGTAGAACTTTATTTGTCAGACGTGCAGCTACTAAAGCACCGCATAGCTCTAGACGCGGGATTGTTAAGTTCTTAAGAGGTGCTACTTTGCTCTTTGCACATAATAAACGTGTTAGTTGGCTACCTGTAGTTGATGTAGATCTGAAATACACACTAGCCCCGTATGCGTCCTGCGATGAATCACAGAAGGAATGTATCTCAATTATATTTGGGTTGTCACAAGTAACGCAGCGAGGTATACGTAAACTGTTGAAGTGAACTAGACTGGATAAAAATTTTAACCAAATTTGTAGAATGGATGGCGGCAAAGGCTCATCCCAAGTGAGTTTAATTAACCAAAGCTTTTGTAAAATGATTTTAGTCTGAACTATAAAAATACTTAGTAACCCAAGCGGATCAAATATTTGTCCAATGGTGGACAAAATTTACCGTTTAGTATGAATTTCAGGTACTGTCAATGATTGTTGTCGTTGGAAGCACAGTTCGTCGGTTGACGATGCCCAACCAAGACCTAAAGTAGTTGTAGTTTCTTGACCTAAGCTAAGTGGTGTGTATGTATCAGAATCAGTATGAATGACATCTTGAATATTAGTCTTAATCTTACGTAAATGAAATTGACCACTAGACAATACTTGGCAAACACCATCGCGAATTTTCAATAGTTGTGTTTTACATTGACTGCCTGTAACTACGTCATCAACGTAGACATCTTCCCTGATTATCTGGGAAATCAATTCATCTTTGCAATCAATGGCCCGTTGCACTAAACATCTGATTGCCAAGAACGGAGCTGAGGCTGTACCATACGTGACGGTGTTCAATTGATACGTCTGTATTTCTTGATTAGGATCATCGCGCCATAATATCTGTTGTAAATGTTTGTTATTATCGTGAACTAAAACTTGTCGATACATTTTCTCAATATCACCGGTCATTGCGTACCTAAAATGTCTAAATCTTATTAATATTGATATTAAATCACTTTGTATAGTAGGGCCTACCATCTGTATATCATTGGCCGATACACCAGTCGACGTCGTCGGTGCACTAGCGTTAAACACTACTCTAAGTTTAGTCGTAGTACTGTTCTCACGTAGGACCCCGTGGTGTGGTAGGTAGTATGCATGTTGACCGTGCCTGTGTGTATGAATAGATGTAGTATCTATCAATGACATATGTCCTAGTTCTCGATATTCTGAAATGAATTCCCTATACATTTGCTGTAACTTTGGTTGACGCTGTAGTCTACGTTCTAATGATAAGAAACATTGTTTTGCTTTTTGATATGAATCTCCTAAACACGATTCAGGCCTTTTTAATGGTATGCCAACCGAAAATCTACCTCCAGGCATACGTGTATAGTAACATTATTAAGTTTTACGCTCGGGGGAGATTTTAGTTCACCTTTAAGAAGGAGTTGGTAGGTTTTATTAGGAGCAAATGTAAGACGATTTCTTTTACCCCATTCACTTATCATACTTAAGCAAGTTTGAGCCAGATTTTCCAACTCTCTCCTGGAGTTACCCTGTATAAGTAAGAGGCCATCGTCGGCATATGCCGTTAGAGAGCAGCGTGATGGCAAGGGTAATGTCAAGAAGTCATCAAAACCCAAGTTCCAGAGATACGGCGCGAGCACTGAGCCCTGGGGGCAACCCATGGTTGAAGCGTATGAGGTGTGGTTTGGAATGTAATTAGACAAATCACTACACTCAATAACTTACAAATTTATTATTTTAGTAAAATACAATAAATGGTCATGGGTTATAAGCCCGTCAATTATTATGTCCTATGGAGGTAGGCGCGCCAAGTACTCTCCTGGCTTCGACGATGACGGTGGTCACGCGGAGATCCAGGAGGTTGCCAGGCCGGAGGATGACCACCCACTGGGATAAGGCTGGGCTGTAGTGTGGCGGTGTCGGAGACCGCCAACCAGCTACCGGTAGGTGCGATGGTGCAGTACGGTTAACGACCGTACTTTGGACCCTTGTAGGCCGAACTTTGGATCCTGGAATTTACGTCCACTAAATTAAATATTCTTTTAAACCAAAAGCTTCTCCTGCCTGTGACCGCGTAATGCTGATGAGGAAGCGGGAGTACTAATTACGCATAAGGCAAATGTGTGCAATTGTCACAGGCAGAAGCGGAGTTTACAAATAGGAAACAATTGTATTATGTGTAGTGTGAAGCACCGCACATAATATTAATTTACATTGTAGGCATAAGGCACAATATGAAATTGAATGGAATGATTATGATTTGTCTTCAAAGGTGAAATAAAGGTGACCGTTATATAACGTAACAATACCCTACATGAGTGAGAACTAAATAATAATCAACACTTACCCAATATGGGGTTGACACTGATGTAATTAAAACTTGTTAAACTAATAACTATTTGTGAATCTTCACGTTACACGACGCGACTAAGAAAAATATAATGTTTCTTTTGAAGTGAGTGCGTACGTGCTATCGCAATGAGTGCAATCTCAGTCTGCCCTACCAACGTTCGCTTAATCCCCGCTCGGCGGCTCACGCTTGCCAACCGGTTTAGAATGAGTGTTCACCGCCACCGGAACAGATAACGAGTTGCAACGATATTACAATGTCAGGACGTGTTAATTAATAAGAAATGAAAACTAAGGAGCGTTGAATATATATACAACGTTACAATACCCCCGCGCTCAGTCAAGGATTTTACCGCTTCTAAAATCGTTAAATCCGCATTAGAACTCTGTGGAACTACTTGTTTACTCTTACATAATCATCTATCATACATCACGCAATCATAAAACCAGCAGCAGTTATAGTTCATTAGGACTAAAATAACTGTCGCTTACGTACAGAAAATGGTAGGTAACTCGTTGAATTAACGTGATACCTTACAAATAGTTGTTCTAGTAAAGGGTGGAAGTAGAGCGTAAGGAATATTTAAGTTGTGAAAAGAAAGAAAAAAAAAATTTACTTCTTGGCTATTAATTTTAAGTCTTTTATGTGCCAAGAACCTAAATTTTTACCAGACATATCTTGGAGAACATAAACTAGCGGAGACTTTTTCTCGATAATTTTTGCTTTTATAAATTTGGGAGCTAATGTCTTAGAAAACCGACTCTCTTTATCACTTAAAAAATAAGCGCGTTTCATGACTACGTCACCTACGTCAAACTCGGCAAACTTGCGACGCAAATTATAATGTGACGTATTCTTTACATGAGCCTGCCATAGCTTTGCTTGGACACTGTCAAAGATTGTCGATAAACTACCTAAGTTTTCTGCGTAAATATCTCGGGGCAAAAACAGTATTTCACTACCAAGGTCATGATCAATGTAATGAGAACCGCATGTGACTAGTTCGCGAACAAAAACCAAAAATGATGGTGTAAAACCTGTAGCCTCGTTTACGGAGTTATTTATCGCAAACTGTACTTATGGGATGAACAAGTCCCATGATCTGTGGTCATTATCGACATACGTAGATATGCAGGTTATGCTTACTTGCTTATCGTATGGGCAGTGGTAACCCTAGTGTCAGAGTTGCTCAAGCCGCCCAGTAGGCCTCTGACATGGCTTAACGACTGTTGTCTAATGACTACAACCGGGACCGACAGCTTAACGTGCCCTCCGAAGCACGGAGACGCTCAGAAATTAAACCACTTTGGCGGTCACCCATCTATGGACTGACCGCGAGCGTAGTTGCTTAACCTCGCCGATCGCTTACAGACCGGTGAGAGCATCTAGCTATGAGCTATGAGCTATGAGCGCGCAGGTTATAATAGTTCTATTATACCTCTCGACTAAATTTACCTGTGGAGTATATTTAGGAGTATAATAGACATTTGGAATGTTATACTTCTGAAATAGTGCCTCTGCTACCTTGCCAGTAAACTGGGTTCCATTATCCATTAATACAGTTTGAGGGTATGCCATGAAATAAAAATATGGATTCCTCTAAAATTTTTGTTATTATATCTGAAGTAGCTGTTTTAATCGGAAAGATTAAACAAAATTTTGAAAAACAACAAGTAATCACAAGAATAAAATTATTTTGTTTTTTAGAAGTAGGAAGAGGTCCCATAAGATCTATAGAAATCATTTGGAATGGTCGTGAACACTGTTTAGGACGACCCATTTCTCCTAAAACTTGATGATTTTGTGACTTGTATGCTAAACATTTATCGCAACCACTAATAAACGTGACGACATCTTGGTACATGCCTGGCCAATAATACTTTAAAGCTAAACGTCGGTACGTTTTAAATATCCCCATATGTCCAGCCGTAGGCTCGGAATGGTTCTCGTTAATGATGTCCGTACGGAATTCAGACGGCACGACCTGCTTCCAGGAAAATTCTGAAGTTACTTCATGTTTATTTTTGGATAATCGAAAAAGGTAATTGTTTTTAATTATATAATTTGGGAATTTAGAAGCGTCATTTAGACAGCCATTGAAAATGTTATTGTACCAGCAATCTTTAGTGTCAAAATAAGAGTTGGAAGTACTGATGGTACTAACTGGAACGATTCTAGAGAGCGCGTCTGGGATTACGTTATCTACGCCTCGGCGATGTTTAATAACAAAATTAAAGGCTGATAATCGGACACCCCATCTTGCTAACCGACCAGTAGGATTGTTCAATGAAAGAAACCACTTTAACGCACTATGATCTGTATACACCGTGAATTGCTGACCGTTTTCAATATAGCAACGCCAATGTTCAAGTGCAATGATGACAGCAAGTATTTCACGCTTGGTTATGCTATAGTTTTTCTCTACTGCGGTCAGTGACTTACTCATGTAGGCAACCGGATGTTCTTTGCCATCAATCGACTGAGTAAGCATTCCACCCACGCCATAACTACTAGCATCCCTATGCACTTCGAAAGGTTTGCTATAGTCGGGACAGGATAAAACAGGTGCGGAAACCAGACATTCCTTAAGCTTCTGAAAAGCAGAATCAGCTTCAGGAGTCCATTTAAAAGAAGGTGCACCTTTCTTGGAAGATGTCAACTTATTCAAGGGGCCAGCTATGGTACTAAAGTTTGGGACGAAACGCCTATACCACGTCGCAGTTCCAAGGAAGCGTTTAAGGTCCTTACGACAAGTAGGTGTCGGATAATTCAGTATAGCTTCCACCTTGTCTGGATCTGTACGTAAGCCAGAATGATCCACAACGTAACCGAGATACTTAAGTTGCGGACTGAAAAAATTGCATTTCTCTAGGTTAATAGTTAGGTTTGCCTGTTTCAACTTATCCAGTACACGCAAGAGTAAAGTCACGTGACTATTAAAATCCTTGGAGATTATGATAATGTCATACAGATAAGCGAAGACATTGAGGTCAAAACCCGAAAATAGCATATCTACAAGTCGTTGCTGCGTTGCAGGTGCATTTGTCAAACCAAATGCTGTTCGCTTAAAACGATAAGTTCCCTTACCAGGAACGTAAAATGCTGTTTTATCGCGATCATCTGGTGCTATCGGAATCTGCCAGAACGCTTTTGATAAATCAATGCTAGACAAGTAGCGTGCGTCTCGCAGATTATCCAGAATCTCGGAGATGTAAGGGAGATTATAAGCATCGCGTTTTGTAACGAATTCAATTTGCGACTATCAAGGCAAAACCTAGGTTGGCCGTTTTTCTTCGTAACAATGAGAACAGGAGATGACCAAGGGCTCTTGACTCACGTCGATTGAAAGCATCTCCTCAACTTGTTCTAATAAAATACGTTGCTTCTCAGGAGACAAACGGTAATATCTCTGACGTATCGGCTCTGAATCATCCGTGTCAATTCGATGTGTGATCAGATTTGTTGTACCTAAACCCTTTTGTTGAAATGAAATGTCCTCAAATTGTTTGATAACATTATCTGCCAGTTGTTTTTGGGACAAATCAAGATTATTATAGCTTTGTATAAAGGTTTGTTGAGGAGTTTCTAACGAACAATTGTCAGTTTGAACAAAAGCAATGCTATTAATATATTTCGGACACAATTTAAATTGGCGCCAAAAATCAATTCCTAAAATAAGATTATGTCTTATGTCGGGAATAACAAAAGCTTTCAAAATGTGAAACTGGTTTTCAAGCTGAATTGGAATGTTAACATAACCTAGACTTTTTAATTTTTGACCTCCCGCTACTGTTACAGTAACATAATCTGCCTTTATAAGAGGCAACCCGCGCTTTTCCAGAAGTAAATGAGCACCATTGCCTAAGATTGTGACAGCAGAGCCGGAATCTAGAAGTCCTGAAACGGTAAGATCATTGATCTGAACAGAAATATGAGGTCTGTCGTCAAAATCACTCTTGTCATCGAGAATTGTGTAGGTGTTATACGAGTTAAAAAATAATTTGATTGTTTGCAACCAATTATTCCAATCTTCCTTATCAAAATTATAATGCACACAATTCTCGGAAACTAGGTTTTTGGTTTGGTTTGTTTACTTATGCCACAGTTCGGGCAGTCAGGTGTTTTAACGCCTTTGCGACCGCAACTAAAACATAATACATAATTTTTGTCCGCTGTACACTGCCTAAGATTATGCGTGTTATTGCGACAACGGGGGGCAGTAGTGCTGTTTAGTATTAGCATTAGGTCCATCAACAACATGTACATAACTAGGAATATATTTATTATTATTTATTTTATAATTACTACCACTATTATTTTGAAATTTAGAAGTATTTTTATGATACGTATGACCGGAATAAGCAAACTCAGGTGCCAAAGTATCAGATGACGGTTTTGGAGGTTCCTTAAATTTCATAAATCTTGATTGAATAGCTTCATAATTTCGGCACAATGTTCGCAACTCATCAATACTTTTCACCTCGGAGGAAGAAGAGAGGGTATTCGCGTAAATAGGACGAATATTATGGAGAATGATTTCCAATTTATCTTCCTCTGATAATTTTTTCGTAAGTCTCGAAAAGAGTCCTGACATAATGGAAAGGTATATAATAATTTTTTCAGATTCTCCCTGTGTACGAGATCTAATTTCTGTAAGCAGTCTGTAAGCAGTCAGTTTACTGAATAAATGGATTTTCTTTCTTTCTTTCTTTCTAATCAAAGTCAGACTGGTCGAAATCACGTCTTAATGACACTGCAAGATCGTCCCAACCCGAAACCGTATCCTTAATGCTTCTGTACCAATGCAATGCGTCTCCAGTAAAAATATCTGTAGCGTTAGCCAAGATCTTATTAGATGGCACATTTTTAGCCTGACAAAATTCCTCACAACGTTGAATGAACGCCCTTACGCAGGATTTACCGTCGTATTTTAATTTAGAAAATTTATTAACGTTGCCTTCGCAAGTAACAGTGACATTAACAGGTGTTGGAAGATTAGCAGGTGCGAAATCAGTACTAGTAGTGGCTAGAGGATCTACAGCAGATTCTTTAAGCGAGTGAAGTTTTTTGGTAGTGTTTTTGAAAAGGTTAACACATTGTTCGTAATTTTCTTTCAATTTATCATCATATACAATGCGGTTAAGCCGATGATATAAATGATTCATCATATTTTGTGTACGCAACAATGCATTTTTATCTAAAAACGTAGACTCTAAACTGGCGTAGACCTTTTCAAGAACGCCTAGAACACTATTTAAATCGTCAGTTGGATCGAAAGGACTAGTGAGAATGTCTTCCGAGGGAAACAATGGTCCACTCTTAGCTATTTGCTTGCGCAAGTCCTGCACTGTAGCAGCTGGTGTATCTCCCCTAACAGCGACTTCATACTCAAGCTCAGTCTTTTGAAGCGACATAAATTTCACCGGATAAGCCATTATAATTATAAAAAAATATTTTAAAAAAAGATTGTTACAAGAAAAAAATTAAAAATTGGGTAAGTATTGATCAATTACAAGAGAACTGACAATTACGTTACTGAAAATACTCCGTCTGTTACAATCTTTAAATTAAACTACTAACGTTCTGGTTGTTTTTTCACTTAAACATAAAAATGTATGAATAAAAAGCTGAAAAAAAAATTGCAACCAAAAATAAAAATGCAATAAAACTAAGAAAAACAAAACTGCAACTAACGTGTAGGCAAATACCAAAACAATTTTATATAAAAAAAATACAAGTCAATATACACTAAATAAGTTGTGGTGCTGACTGTACGTTAGCTATAAATGTCGATAATACATCAGTAAGTGATATATAAAAAAAAAACAATATTAAAATAACGAGTATAGAAAATTATGTTTCTGACTGTACTTTAGATATAAATGTTGATAATACATCAATAAGTGAAGTATAAAAAAGGAACAATATAAAAATATCGAGTACAGAAAATTATGTTTCTGACTGTACTTTAGTTATATTGTTGATAATATTTGGCAACACTGCCGATCGGTTGTGAAAAATTGTACTAGTGAATTAAAATTAATAATTACTTATAAATAAATGTTTTTACGTTGTAAAATAAATAAAATAATAAAATAAAAAAGGTTTTTATTCACGTAGACTTCAAAAAAGCGCTTGTAAATAGTCAGAACATGTTTGTAGTATTATAGTTGTATACATTATTATTTCTAGTAACATAGATATTAGGTACACATGTATTGATAGTATTAAAACATTAATAAAATTTATTTTATAACAGCAATGATATTTAGCTAGCTCGAATCAAGTTATTGTCAAGAGATTATGTTTAAGTTTAATTATCTAGTTTAAGTCTAATTATCTAGTTTAAGTCTAATATTTGTGATACATATTGGCAATGGTTCTGTCTATATTAAGGTGATATTATTATGACGGACCTTGTGTTAATAACGACGGTCGCGCTTTAATGCTACCACCGGATCCAATGCGCCCCAACTGAGAAGACCCAGCGAAACAAACTCAGCGGGTGTCTCTACTACCGGTTTCAACACGGCCCAGTTGAGACGCTCCGGCGAAACATACTCAATGGGGCATATACACGAGATTTGGTCCACTTACTGTAATTATTTAGCAGGCAAACACAATATATGCTCGATCGGTTGTCTGATTATTTATTTATTTTAGGTTTAATATATTAGAAAGAGAAAATAAAAACGTCAAAATAAAAGTAACATTAATCATTTTGAGACACAACCAACAGTTCTGAAATTCGTAGAATATTTAAATAATAGATAGTTTTATTACAGATAGTTCATGTAACATAAAAGATTACTCATGTATAATGGCTATAAGATCTCCAGCGGACTATGTGCAGGTAGATGCCGACCGCCAAATGTCTTTATCGTCAATGTAATCCTTAGTAGTGTAGTAACCCTTAGCCATAAGTTCATGTTTAATGTGTGACTTAAACTTATTATCAGGTAGTTTAGTTATATGAATAGGGAGCTTGTTATAAAACCTAGTACAATTTCCCATGAATGACTTTTTTGTTTTGCTAACTCTAAAGGCTGGTATAGCTAGTTTGTCCTTATTTCTTGTATTGACATTGTGCAAGTCACTCCGTTTTTTATATTTATCTAAATTTTTCCGCACAAACATTATATTCTGATATATGTATTCAGATGGAACAGTAAGTATATTTACCTCTTTAAAAACGCTTCGTAGAGACTCGCGACTGCCTAGATTATAAATAGCTCGGACTGCTCTTTTTTGTAATACGAAAATAGCACTTATGTCAGCTGCTGAGCCCCACAGCAGAATACCATAGGACATAATGCTATGGAAATAAGCAAAATATACTAGTCTAGCAGTTGGTTCGTCTGACAATTGTCTGATTTTCCAAACTGCATATGAAGCTGAACTTAATTTGGCAGATAATTTTTCAATATGAGGACCCCATTGTAATTTTGAGTCCAGTGTTATTCCCAAAAATACGGTCGAAGGAACTAAATCTAAAACTTCCTCGTTAAGTGCAACCGTTGGTTTAATATGAGTCACATTCGGCAATGAGAATTTGATGCATTTGGTCTTGCCTGCATTCAAAAGAAGATTATTTGCCGAAAACCAATTTGATATGAGGCTGAGAGTTTTATTAGGTTCTATAAGATCCTTATCTTTCCTACTCACTTTAAATATGAGTGACGTATCATCAGCAAATAGAATGATGTCTGATACTTTCTCTACTAGATATGGGAGATCATTTATATAAACTAGAAATAAAAATGGACCCAAAATCGATCCTTGGGGCACCCCCATTTTGACAGAATGTCGTGTTGAATTTACCCCGTCTATTGAAACCAGTTGTTCTCGACCTGATAAATAGGACATTACAAGATCAAGAGATGTGCCAGAAATTCCATAGTATTTTAGTTTCACAATGAGCGTATGGTGGTCTACGCAATCGAAAGCCTTAGAGAGATCACAGAAAACTCCCAGCGCATCCCGCGACCTCTCCCAAGCCTCCAATATAGACTTCATTAGTGTACACCCCGCATCCTGAGTAGAACGGCCCTTTGTGAACCCAAACTGCTTGTCATGCAATATCCCATTCATGTTAAAGTGCGACAACATCTGGCTGAGCATGAGCTTTTCAAATATTTTACTTAACGCTGGCAGTATAGAGATGGGTCGATAATTTGTGGCATTATTTGAACAACCTGATTTGAAAACAGGTACTACCTTACTGATTTTCATAAGGTCTGGAAAGACGCCATCACTTACACAGCTATTGAAGATGTTTGCAAGGATGGAAGCAATGTTTTGTATAACTGATTCAATTGCCATTACAGACAGTCCCCATAAATCCTCTGTGCCCTTTTTTTTAATGCTCTTAAAAGCTTTTAGAATATCAGCATTTGTAACAAATCGAAAACTGAATTTGGGCACAATTGGTTTAATAGATTGTTTTAAAAAGATTTCTGCCACATCCGGTGACGACGGGAGGCACTTAGTAGTAACTAGAGGCATATTTGTAAAAAACTCGGCAAAAATGTTGGCAACGGTAAGTTTGTCTGAAACAAGTTCGTCATTAATATTTAGTTCCACTGTTTGGTCTCTCAATCTTCTTTTACCCGTTTCAGTATTTATTATTTGCCAAGCTGATTTTATCTTATTATCGGAGTTTTTTATTTTTCCGCTTATATACAAACATTTAGCTTGGATGCAAACTTTTTTGAAAATTTTTGAATAGTTACAAACATAATTTTTAAAATTGACATCAGATGTATAGGATCTTCTGTCATACAACTCATATAGGACATCTCTACTCCGTCTAATGCCTTGATTTGCCCAATTAGTAAATTTTATCTTTTTATTGTCAACTTTAATGTTTTTTATTTTACAAACTTTATTAAATTCGTTACAAATGCAATTAAATAATATACTGTACATGTCGTTAGGGTTATTTGAGTTAGATGAAAGATGGCACAAACTAGTCTCTAGGTTGGAATTAAACTTCCCTAAGTTAGATTTTGTGAGTGGCCTACAAGTGATTATTTGCTTTTCTACAGTTATCACATTACTTAGTCTGATCATCTGGCATTTATGATCAGAACGAACACCGCTTACTAAACACTTCTCAGCGACTTCAAAATTTGTAATAATGTTATCGATGCAGGTAGCTGATGTTGGTGTGACTCTTGTGGGCTCAGAGAATACACATTGAAGATTAAAAGACCGAAATAGAGACAAAAACATATTCGATTCAGGTGAAACTGTTAAAATATTTATATTGAAATCACCGCATACAACAATTTTTTTACTACTTTTGAATTTCTTAAGAATATCCTCAATTGTGGATGCAAAGAGCTTTAAGTCAGATGATGGTGGTCGATAAACACATAATATGTAATAGAATTGTGTTTCAACACAAGCTACCTCACACACACGCTCAATAGACATTTGAGAGATATCTTTCCGTTCTTTAAATTGAATTTGGTTCCGTAGAAGTATCAGTACACCCCCACCATCTGCAGAAGTCCGATTATAAAAACTGGCAACCCTATAGCCACTAACATTAAAAGCCATGGAGGCGCTCATAGCTAGATGCTCTTACCGGTCCGTAAGCGATCGGCGAGGTTAAGCAATTAGGCTCCCGGTCAGTCCATAGATGGGTGACCGCCAAAGTGATTTAATTTCTGAGCGTCTCCGTGCTTCGGAGGGCACGTTAAGTTGTCGGTCCCGGTTGTAGTCAATAGACAACAGTCGTTAAGCCATGTTAGAGGCCTACTGGGCGGCTTGAACAACTCTGACACTAGGGTTACCACTACCCATACGATAAGCAAAGCAAACATTAAAAGCCATTTTGTGTGCCCTCAACCAAGTTTCGGTAAAACACAGAATATCTATATGAAATTTTTGACTAAAAAGTTCTACATCTAGTATTTTGCCAGAGAAGCGGTTAATATTTTGATGAGATAAAATTAAAAATTGATCACACTTCTCTGTTGTCTTACTTAATTGTTTAAATTACTAACTAAACTAATCTTAGTAACATTACTAAGCGATGATAAAAATAGTGACTTCGTCATACTACTTATGACTGAGTTAATAATTGAAGATACTAATGTAGAAAATAAATGTAAAAACTTTCTTGAGACATGTAATGTACTCATGGTCAACCTATTACTATCTATAAATTTATTTGTGTCAAAAAACATAAATTTGTCATTGTAATGACTGACTAGAAACTGTAGATGCATATTAAGTTTATGAATATAATTATTTATTCTGTCAGGCATGTTGGCAAAATATGGGAAGGCACACAATATTATTTTTTTACAATTTAACTCCAACATCTTATTAAAACTATCTGTAATATCTTTTTTTTTCAAGTTCTTACAATTTCCTACCAACAAAGTAATACATGAATTTTCACTGTGTTTATTCTTAGTTAATTTGTCTACAATATCTAAGAAATGTACTCCTGGCAAGCAGTAGTTAATAAAGGGACTACTTATCTTATTAATAAGCAAGGTACCAAGGCCCTTGCCTATATTGTCAGAATACAATATAGAGCTATGTTTATTGTCACCTTGTGTACATACTGGTGACCCTGACTTTAGTTGTGTGCATGACTCCAATATTGTACTGCTGCTGTTTATTAATTCTATTGCATTTTCAGCTACCAACTTATTATTACACTTTTTGGTTGGCATTTGCATTTCATTTTTAAATGTCTTATAATTTATATATGTTAATGCTAGGGACTCTTCAAGTGTTTTAATCTCAGATAGCAAATACTGAGTGTCCTTTTCGTATATAATTTTACTGTCCTCCAACTTAATTTGAAAGTTTTCTATTTTATCTAATAAAGTTTTACGCTCTTTTGTTAATTGGAGAATGTATTTTTGCAGCTTTTCACTACTTAAGAATCTAATGTTAGGCTGGCAGTCTACAGAGTCATCCCCAGTCAAGTCAATTGTCAAAGTTGTTTTAATTGGGAGATGCTCCGGACCACAACTGGCTAACTCATCATGTAAGCTCTGATTTATTGGAGTCATTGCACATTTCTTATTTTGACTACAATTTAAGAATTTATTTTTATAGTTAATTAATTCCATTTCAAGCTCCCTAAATAATATAAAATATTACTATTAGCAATCTAAATTGTAAGCTAAATAATTGAATGTGATTAGTTTTCTGAAGAAATAAACCCGAAACAACTGATATCTGTCGACGTATCAGCTGTCACTGTGTCCAACGAACTTCATTCGATTAAGTTTAAACTTTTGTGTGAAATCCCGGGGAGTATATTACTTATTCTTTATTTTTACACATTCATACTAACCTAACCAAACATTTATTCGACTCATTGGTGTGAGTCACGTCCAATTTCACACTGCCATATTCTGTCTCCATTTGCTTGACGTACATTGTGGAAGCAAATTCGACGACTTAATTAGCTGGCTACAGACACCACACACTTCAATTACTCCATAACTATACTGATATAAGACTGGCATTCGATAAATTTATTCCTATCTACACATACTTTTTTTTTTTTTTTTTTTTTTTTTTTTACGTGGGGAAATCCTTTATGGATCGTCCCGCCGCTGGGGAAGCGACGGGGTATGTCGGACTCCCAGCCAGATGGTAGTGCTGGGTTTACCGACTAAAACCCCACGGTGTTCCTCTGCCACCTATAGTCCAGACCACGGGATTCGCTCGCGCATTCACCGCAGTCTGGACAGGCGCTGGCCCACTTTTCAGTGAGCCCCGCTTCCGTTGGGGGCACCCTTGCCCCCCTTCTCAAGAGAGGCGCGCGCGGAACACGGCGCGCCACCGTCTCAGGCCTATTCTGGTCGGACGGAGGACTGCCCCAGGTCCACCGCCCGCAGGCCACTCCTCATGGAGGCCGGAGATTGGCGATGTGCGCCCTCCGACGCCCGGTTCTCCTGGCGCGGCTAGGCAGGGAGGATGATGTCTCCCGTTCTCGCTCCGCCACCTCTTTTGCGATCATCACCTCCTCGCAAAAGGTGGCGACGATAATCTACACATACTAAGTTAACTTGACTAGACCCTAGTAATGAACTCTGATTAGGTGTCATATAGATAAAGTTAAAGGTGCCCCACTACAGTTTGTAACTAAATGTTTAAGTGTTGCTTTATCATAAATCTATTATAAAGTTAATTGCCCATCTGTCTTGTATATACTTACTTATATTATTTCTACCTATAGATCTCTGTAGTTTATTTTTCATATCTCACTCCTTTGACTTCAAATACATCTTAACCTCCTATTTCTGTCTAGTTTACTGTTCACCCTCTCTTTGTTTTCAGCCCATCCTCATTCACCTCACATCATGCAGACCCGAAGCATGGCTGCAACTCAAGTAGCTGAACATAAGTTAAAATCAGCTCTCAAGGACTTACAGACATACCAAGATCAGTGTCATAAACTTGAACAGGAGCGTGAGGAGAATGAGGTAGAGATAATAAGGGTCATTGATAGTAACACATCACTGAAAAGAGAACTTGTGAAACTCAACCACCAACTAGAGTCTACTATTGAAGAGCGAGACAGACTGCATGCGGAGACAGAGTCTTTTGATAAGTGTAGAGTGTTATATGAAGAAGCACTGTTCAAAATTAGAGATCTTGAATTAGAATTAATTAATTGTAATGAGAAGTTGTCAAATTATGTAAAAAACACAACTTGTCCAGTAGCTTCCATTAATCAGAGCTTGTATGACGAGTTGGCCAGTTGTAGTCCGGTGGATCTCCCTATTAATACAACGGTGACCATTGATTTGACTGGCGATGACTGTGTAGACTGCCAGCCAAGCGTTAATTCCGTAAGTAGTGACAAGCTAAAACAATACATACTTGAACTAAGTAAAGAACGTAGGGCATTATTAAATAAATAAAAAAATTATGAAATTAAATTAGAGGATAGCAAACTAATTTATGAAAAAGATACTCAGTATTTGCTTTCTGAGATAAAAACTCTTGAGAAGTCCCTAGCAATCTCATATCACAGTTTCCAGTCATACAAAAATGAAATGCAATTGCTGGCTGGAAAGTGTAATCCTGAAAGCAATAGGACATTGGAACCGGTTAACACCAGTAGTGCAGTAGTGGAGTCATACACACAGCTGGGATCAGAGTCACCAGTAACTCCACAAAATGACAATACTAAACATAGCTCCATACTGTATTCCGATGAAATGGGTAAGGGCCTTGGTACCTTGCTTTGTAATAAGCTGAGTTGTTCCTTTGTCAACTATTGTATGCCAGGATTACATTATAAAGATATAATAGATAAATTAATTCAGAATAAACACAGTGCCAAATCATGTATAACTCTAATGGTAGGAAATTGTAAGAACTTAAAGAAAAAAGACATTACAGATAGTTTCACTAAGATGTTAGAATTAGACTGTAATAAGATAATATTGTGTGCCTTCCCCTATGTGTCCAATGTGCCTGATAGTACAAATAATTATATCCACAAGCTAAATATGCACCTACAGTTTTTGGTTAGCCATTATAGTAATAAATTTATATTTTTGGACACAAATAGTTTTATAGATTCTTGTAGGGTAACCATGAGTACAGTTACTGTCTCAAAAAAATTTTTGAACATACTTGCAACTTTAGTAGCGGCACATATTAACTCAGTCATAAGTAGTATGACGAAGTCACTTTTTATACCATCTTTTAGTAATGTTATTAAAATTAATTTAGTTAGTAGTTTAAACATGTAAGCATGATAATAGAGAAGTGTGATAACTTTCTAATTCTATCACATCAAAATATAAACCGCTTCTCTAGCAAAATTCTAGACATAGAACTTATTAATGAAAAATATGAAATAGATATTCTTTGACTGGTTAAATTCCAATAACTTAAATATTAACATTAAGAAAACGCTTCTAATGCAGTTCAGTCAGCGAACCCCTAAAATAGAGAATATTAATATTAAAATCAACAGCCAGCCCCTACAGGACATAGACGCCACTAAATTTCTGGGGTTAACGGTAGATCGTAACTTAGCATGGAAGCAGCACATCGAACAACTATGCAAAAAAGTCAGTACATCCGTTTATGCACTCTATGAATTAGCTCAAACAGTAAAGGTAAATGCTCTATTAACAGCATATCACGGATTAGTAGCGTCCGTGCTTAGATATGGCATCATCTTTTGGGGCAACTCAACTCACAAACTACTAATTTTCAGAGCACAAAAGCGTTGCATACGAGCAATGTTTTCTTTAAAAAATACTGACAGTTGTGGGCCCTATTTTAAAAAATACAAAATACTAACCCTGCCTAGCTTATATATATACGAAGTGGCCGTCTTTGTCAAACTAAACTTGAACTTATTTAAAAATGCTTCCGAATCCTCTCACCGACAGCAAAGAGATAAAGGACGTTTGTTATTGCGTAAAGCAAATACTACCTTAATGCACAATAGTGTATTCTGTATGGGCCCAAAAATTTTCAACAAACTGCCAATATGTATCAGAGAGACAAAAGTGACTATTTTTAAACTAAGATTAAGAAACCTGCTCATTGAAAAATGTTACTATAATGTCACGGATTTTCTAAAGGATAAATTTTAATTGACTGTATTTTATTTCCTTTTATTACATTTTAAATTTTGACATTCCTACATCTATTCTGAATATTATTAACTTTAATTTTTTTATCTTTTACGAACTTTATGACATTATGGGTTAGAATTATTAGCATGTTTGATTTTGACATTTGACATTATGTATTATTAATATTATATCCGATTTTAATATTAAAATTATCAATAGCATATTTAATTTTTATATAAAGGATTATAAATAGCATCTTGAAAATATTAAAAAAAATACTTGTAACCTGTACTTAAGCAACATTTGCACACCCCGACGGGGTTATAATTCAGCGGACTTCACGTATTTATTACACCACCCATTGTAACCTGATTTATGCAAATAAATTTGATTTGATTTGATTTGTTCAATTGTTTTATATAAATGTGTTACGTGAACTATCTGTAAATGATTGCTATCATAAACTTAATTTAAAATTATTGACTCTGTCTCAAAATGAATAATGTTATTGTTTCGAAGTTTTTCTTTTGTATACCTAAATATAATCTAAAATAATAAGCATTCAGACAACCGATCGAGCATATATTGTGTTTGCCTACTAAATAATTACTCTAATTGGACCAAATCCCGTGTTCATGCCCGCTTGAGTATGTTTCGCCGGACCGTCTCAACTGGGTCGTGTTGAAACCGGTAGTAGATGAACCCACTGAGTTTGTTTCGCTGGGTCTTCTCAGTTGGGGCGCATTGGATCCGGTGGTAGCATTAAAGCGCGACCGTCGTTATTAACACAAGGTCATAATAATAATAATACCTTTAATATAGACAGAACCATTGACAATATGTAGTAAAAATATTAGACTTAAACTAGATAATTAAACATAATCTCTTGACAATAACTTGATACGAGCTAGCTAAATATCATTGCTGTAATAAAATAAATTTTATAAATGTTTTCATACAATATGTACCTAAATATCTATGTTACTAGAAATAATATCTAATGTATACAACTATATTACTACAAACATGTTCTGACTATTTACAAGCGCTTTTTTAAAGTCTACGTGAATAAAAACCTTTTTTATTTATTTATTTATAATACACCAATAAGTGAATGTATTAATAAAGAACAAAAATAAAAATACCTGGTCTAGAAAATTATGTTTCTGACTGTACTTTCTTTATTTTTAATGTTGGTAATAAACCAGTTAGTTAAATACTTAAAGTAGTGAAAGAACTAAAACAAAACAAAAAAAAATTAAATGTACATCATCAGCTAGGTTTTGCCCACAGCTGGACAAAGGCCTATTCCTAGCTTAGATGGCAGATAATCGTACATAAGTAGGTAGCGCTGATGCTCGACTACCTGGTGAATCCCTTAGTCGCCTTTTACGACACCCACGGAATAGTATGGGGGTGGTCCTATTCGTCTACCCTATCGATGCCGGAACCACACGGCTATGAAATATATTTAAGTAGAACAAAAAAAACAAAACTATGTTGCTGACTGTACCAATGTTAAGAAAGAAACAAACTATAAGAATTTAAAATTTATAAGTGAAAAATACAATAAAAAAAATGATAATTTGAATAATAAGAATTCTTTTTTTTGCTAACAGTAGGTACAACGTAAATAAAGTAACGATAAAGTTGGGTTTTACGTTTTTTACGTACACGTTAGTTACTATGCAACCAAAAAATAAAAACGTTTCACAAAAACAAAAAAAAACAAAGCACACAAACACCAATGCTACTACACTACCTCCACAAAAACATAAAAAATGACCATAAAAACCACGTTATGGGCGCCAGTGAAGCGTATGAGGTGTGGTTTGGAATGTAATTAGACAAATCACTACACTCAATAACTTACAAATTTATTATTTTAGTAAAATACAATAAATGGTCATGGGTTATAAGCCCGCCAATTATTATGTCCTATGGAGGTAGGCGCGCCAAGTACTCTCCTGGCTTCGACGATGACGGTGGTCACGCGGAGATCCAGGAGGTTGCCAGGCCGGAGGATTACCCACTGGGATAAGACTGGGCTGTAGTGTGGCGGTGTCGGAGACCGCCAACCAGCTACCGGTAGGTGCGATGGTGCAGTACGGTTAACGACCGTACTTTGGACCCTTGTAGGCCGAACTTTGGATCCTTGTAGGCCGAACTTTGGACCCTGGAATTTACGTCCACTAAATTAAATATTCTTTTAAACCAAAAGCTTCTCCTGCCTGTGACCGCGTAATGCTGATGAGGAAGCGGGAGTACTAATTACGCATAAGGCGAATGTGTGCAATTGTCACAGGCAGAAGCGGAGTTTACAAATAGGAAACAATTGTATTATGTGTAGTGTGAAGCACCGCACATAATATTAATTTACATTGTAGGCATAAGGCACAATATGAAGTTGAATGGAATGATTATGATTTGTCTTCAAAGGTGAAATAAAGGTGACCGTTATATAATGTAACAATACCCTACATGAGTGAGAACTAAATAATAATCAACAATTACCCAATATGGGGTTGACACTGATGTAATTAAAACTTGTTAAACTAATAACTATTTGTGAATCTTCACGTTACACGACGCGACTAAGAAAAATATAATGTTTCTTTTGAAGTGAGTGCGTACGTGCTATCGCAATGAGTGCAATCTCAGTCTGCCCTACCAACGTTCGCTTAATCCCCGCTCGGCGGCTCACGCTTCCCAACCGGTTTAGAATGAGTGTTCACCGCCACCGGAACAGATAACGAGTTGCAACGATATTACAATGTCAGGACGTGTTAATTAATAAGAAATGAAAACTAAGGAGCGTTGAATATATATACAACGTTACATAACGATTTAGTGACTCTGTAGTGACCAAGCTTAAGAGTTGCGGAGCCATGTACAAAATAAGATGTGATTATCGAATATATATTACTGTAACAACTGCGTAACTTTAGTTTTTGTAACAAAATTGGCCACCAAGTATTATCAAACGCCCCTGAAATATCTAGGAATATGGCCAAAACGTATTTACATTCGGACGAGTTTACAGCTTTCCTCACTGAGATAGCTGCGTCCACTGTCGATTTACCCGCAGTAAAACCAAATTGATTTCCGTGAGATTTTGGTCCTCCCGGCAGCAATCGCGGTACGATAAGTCGTTCTAGAAGCTTGCCTAAGGAAGGCAGTAACGTTATTGGTCGGTATGACTCAGGGTCTTCAGGCAGTTTATCGCCATTTTTTGGTATAATACGAATAAAACCGCTGCGCCAAGTACGCGGAAAAGTCCCTTCAGATATGCAACGATTAAAAACTTTTAGTATTGAATCACCGGATTGTTTTGTGACTTCTATTATCATTTTGTTAGGTAGCGATTTCACAGTATTCATAAACTCATTAATTGTAGGAAGACTAGACATATACGTAGCGGGTGGATGGTTTGCCCACTGTCTAATCTGCTTGTGGTAGTCATTATCGTTCAAGGAACTATCATCAGGTATGAGCGAATTAAGTAGGGATTCCGTGGTCTCCTCTATGCCACTGGTGTAGGTATTATTGATTTTTATGTTTTGAATATAAGCTAAATCTATAAACCTATTTGCTTTAAACTCATGGTATAGGGGTGACCACGGGCCTTCTTTATCTAATTTATCGACTATTTTTCTAATAAGATTGCCTTTGGATTTCTCTATTGACGAGCGGTAACGTGAACGAGCTATTTTGAGATTTATATATGCATTATTTAAAACATCGCCTACAATTTTACGTTTTTTTAGTTTATTATATTTTTACATGTTCTCCGAAATTCACATCGAACTTTAATTAAGTAGTTATTCCACCAATCGCATCTTCGAATGTTTGTGATAGGGACGCGGCCTATGGCAATATCGGCACAGTAGGTAAAAGTGTCCGACATCATTACAGCACATTCCTCTGTTGTTAGTTCATCCCGGGTGAAATCCCTGGCATGCGCGGCAAAAAGAGCTCTGCAAAAATCCCAATCGGTCCCTTTGAGCCGATATCTATAGTTACCGTAAATAGCCGTAGGTCTTTGTACCAACCGAGGAACAAACTCGTACACGATTAAGCGGTGATCACTGGATGAAGCGTCAGACAAAACACGCCATCCATCTACTCGGACGTCTGATCTTGAAAAAGTGACGTCAATAAAAGATTCGCCAGTAGGGCTACAATAAGTAGGCGGTGCATCAGGAGTGTTATGTATTGATAGATTCATCTCAGCGACGAAATCTTCGACGGCGTTCCGCCGTTCTGTATCGCTTGAACGGTATTTGCCATACCATAACGTAGAGGATGCGTTAACATCTGCGCCAATAATGATTTTGTGTCCTTTGAGGGACATCAAAACATGGCGCAAGTGATGTAAATGGGGACCGACAGGATCTGAATACTGAAAATAACAGCTCACTACGTAAACTTTCCAGGATGGGGATGATATTTCAGCGACAGCACAGTGTGACGTCATGAGGTTTCGCATAGCGCTTACCGTAAAATTAGTACGCGTGACGTAAATAGCAGCCCGTGATCTGTTGTCTAGCTGCACCAATTTATTTTTTAAACACGCATATTGATATTGTTCTTGTACGAGCACTATATCTAAGTTGTAGTCATTGACTAAAGTTTCCAACTCTGATGTCGCAACCCTATCATTGTGAAGGTTTAGCTGCCCTATTTTTAAGTTAGCCATATTAATATTTGGTATTTAGGACTAACTGCTCAAGTTTATGCTTAAATGTGGGGCAGTTTTCCGAGCCGCATTTGTGGTCATGAGGTTTTTTATATGCTTTACACGATGCACAAACTGGTTTAAATTCTGGGTCATCATGATGACTACAGGATTTTGTTGGATGTGCTTCTGCGCATAAGGCACAGGTAGGTGATTTATTATTGCAGTACTTGAAAACATGCCCATATTGCTGGCAGTTTAAACACCGAACTACCTCTAAATCATCAATGAAGCGGCATCTAGCCCAGTCGATGAAAAGTTTTTCTTTAGTGTTGACTAAATGTTTTCGTATTTCCGGTTCGAGCTCAATTCCCACCCACTTGCGCCCATTAGCTACGTTACGCTTTCGCACAATTTTGTCTTAGATGTAAAATCGTCTTCGCTGACCTTAATATTTTTCTCATCTTTGATATTTTGCCTATATAAAGCCGTTAAGAAGACCTGGTCGTCCATTGATGATGGTACATCTTTAATAAGTATTCGCGGTCGTCGCCCGGAGGGAGTTTGAAGTTTTAAGCCCGCCGAACGAATGGCCTCGACAGATCGTATTTTATTAAGTTGGCTTTCATTTGCCACTCGAAGTACAACGCCAGAATTGGAAGTTTTTTTAACGCCTACTATTTGAAAACCGTCGTCCGCGGGTTTTATGGCCTTCATAAGCGCTTCCTTAGTCGCCGACGAAGTCGCGTACTCCGCCGATCGCTTAGCGGTGGGATATGCGATAATTGAGGGAACCGGTTTTCGCGTTTGTACTATGGGGGCGGTGGTTTTTTTTGGTAAACGCAGTTTTAATTGTTCCGCGTACGTAGGAGTCTCAAATTTTTTTTTTATTTACGCAAAGGTCTAACTGTCGTTCTGCGTTCGTTTCATTACATGAAGATTTAAGCGCAAGTAATGAGATAATACTTGTAAGGCGCTGCGTACAATCCATCACCGATAACTTATTCGCTATATTCATACCCGAGTTGGAATCACTGACTAACTCGTTAATCTTTGACAAATAAACTGAAGCTTGTGTCACAAGATCGCAATAGTTCTCACTGTTTGTATCGCAATTTTTTAAAGTAAGTCATATATGTGTATTGAAAAGTATTTCCTATCAGCTATGTTACTACACACCGCTTCTTTAGCTGCTGAATCAGCACATTCATTCCCACTGAAACCCACATGTGCTGGAATCCATACTAATAGCACCTCAATCTTTTTTAAGAAACAAAAATATAGACATTGTCTAATTTCAGAGATAATAAGACTCCGTAGGTTGTCCTTGAAAGGGTTTTTAACTATAGCTTGTAGGGCACTTTTAGAATCTGAAAAAACTACAGCCTTAGTGATCACATTATGTGATAGAATAAACTGGCATGCCTCAATAATACCAATGCACTCTCCGGTGAAGACAGACGCCTCTGGCGAACATTGGAATTAGAGAGTAATGTTGGAGTTCATATAAAAAACCGAGATACCAGTTTTACTATCAGGAGATAATTTTGAAGCGTCTGTAAAAAACTTATGGCAATCTTTCCACTTACCATAAATTATTGAACTGAAAACAGAATTGGCCTCAATTGAATCTTTACTAAGATTAATGTGGGGGATATAATTTGGACAAAAAATTATTATTTCAAATAAATAACTGTACAAAGGAAAGGAATTATATTGGAGAATAGGAGCACTTTCTTCCAGCCTTTTAATTTTTCTATATGAATTAAGGATCAGGGGTCGCTTCCTCTACACAAATTATCCAGTTGGGCTAATTTAGTTAGTAATATATGGTTTTTCAAAAAGTATGATTTATAAACGAATCTATCGGAGAGGTACTGTCGGCGAAGTATAAGCTTCTACCTGTAGGGCATTTGTAGGGGTAGACCTCATGCAGCCTAATACAATTCTCAGTGACTTGTACTGGATCGAATCTAATTTAGCCAAAGCAACTTTGCTGCATGGTTCAAGAAGAAAAGAACCATAAGCCAGCAAACTTCGGATAGTTGCGTTATATATTAATTTCAGGGTAAATGGATGTGCACCCCACCACACGCCCGCAAGGGCCCTTAGCATATTGACGGTTTTCTCGCATTTTGAGGAAATGAAGTTACAATGTTGTGCACCATATAATTTCGAATCTAGAATAACACCAAGGAATTTCGCTTTTTCCTCGACCTTAATGGGAGATCCTTCAATCACAAGGTGTACCCTAGGGATTATCCTTTTTCTGGAGAAAACCACAACAGAGCGTTTAGGGGCCGATAATTGAAGGCCATGTCTGAAAAGCCAGCAATTTAGAGAGTTGAGGGATACCTGCATGGATTCCGTAGCCGTGGTAATAGATGGATCAATTATGTACAGACACAAATCATCTGCATTAATAATAGAATAGTAGATTACCTTGAATCCAATAACTAACTTTCATGCGTCCAATTTGGCTTCAGACGTGGAAAATCCACGAATCAAGCAGTTCATGAGCTCTTAAATGCTGTTATAACAAATATGGATGAGAAGAAAAAATGTTTATCCATATTCCTAGACTTGGCCAAGGCATTTGACACGGTTTATATCCCTCATCTCGTGAACAAACTTTATAGAATAGGTATAAGAGGAGTACCCTTAAAACTACTTGAAGACTATCTAACGGACAGAAAACAAAGGGTTAGGATAGAAAATAAGACAAGTGACGAGCTTTTTATTAAATTTGGTGTTCCCCAGGGCAGCATCCTCTGGCCTACTTTATTCTTAATATATATAAACGATCTATATAAACTTCAAGATTTTAAAGGGAAAATAGTTGCTTTTGCGGACGATACAGCTCTGTTCTTTAGTGGAACTACATGGGAAGAGGTGTTTCAAAATGCAAGAGTAAGCATGGCTCGAGTTTGTGTGTGGCTTCGGGACAACATGCTATCTCTCAATGTCGACAAAACTAAATATATCACCTTTGCACATAGGTCTAATCAACTTCCTCCTAGCTTATTGACTATTCTGGCTCATTGCTGTAGTATGGGACTTGACCAATGCTCTTGCCCGATTCTTGAAAGAACTGATGAGGTCAAATACCTTGGTGTTGTTATTGACCAACACCTCACTTTTAAAGAACACATAAAGATGTTAGTCACACGCCTTCGGAAAGTTATCTACGTTTTTAAAAATTTAAGACATGTAGCCTGTTCGTGCATCATCGGCACTCGTCGGCTGGCATCGATTGTGGCGCGCGGGCGCGGGTTCTCGTCCGGTCTAACGGCACTCTCGGCGGACGAACCGCACCGACGACACGCGCGTTACTCATTATTTTATATATAGTCCATGTTTAATTATATTATGTTGTACTGCATAAACTAGTATTACAGTCCACTAGTCTTTCATTTTACATTTTGGTCACATCGAGCCTCTTAAGTCGCGTTTTTGGGGGTCCAAGATCGTCGGCAGTTGGCAGTACGAACGTAATGAAGAACTTTGGACTCGTGGTTCGAGTTTGAAAACGCCGAGTCACCTTCGCAACGGTTTTCGTCGGAGTCGCCGTTATAAGAAAAAGAAGACAACTACGTGCCTTTCCCTGAGGTCTTCGAGTACGACGTTGGTCTTTAAATCGATCAAGCTGGTCGAATTCCGCCAAGTCATCGCCTCGAGGGAGTAATCAGTTCGTCTTGTGGATAAGGATATAGGCGTTTTGTGAGTCTGTTCCAATTATTTCCTTACTATCTCCAGTCCAAACAGTTTTTAACGGATAAAGTGTTTATAATTCTATTACTTATATCTTTCCATTTCACCTCTTTAAATTTGAGTCAACAGTTCCATTTCGCTAATATCATATTATCTATACATTGTTATTGCGCTTAATGCACGACTTATCACCAACCGTTCTGTAACATAACGGTAAAATTAGCTGTGTGCACTCGCAAGCTAAGTGTGGCCGGCGCGTCGCGTCGAGTCCGTTGACCGGGTTTCAAGGTCACGAGCCTATTCAATAATTATTCTTTTGTGTAGTTTTATTGCCTCATTAGTAAAAATATTATTTTTTCTTGGCCTATATTCACTGCTTATCTTTTCACGTGCTTGGTGTCACAATGTCCAAAGAAATAGAATTATTAGTTAGGAAGCGCAGTGCTATGAAAGCCAAGTTAACAAATTTTGGCAATTACATAACTATTCTTGTCAGCTGTGACACTATTTCCGATCTGCAACGCATTGAATTGGAGGGTCGTTTGAGTAAATTTGATGCCGTATACGATGAATTTGATAATTTACAGTTGCAAATTGAGGTGCAGTCAGACAATACCGACGAGGCGTGTGCGGAGCGAGCCAGTTTCGAGGACCGGTTCCACGCATTAGCTGCAAAAGCGCGCTGGTTGCTGGCCAGTGCCGGCGCTGCCGGTGATGTTGGGTCTGTAGCGGGCTCGGCAGTCAAACAATCAGGTGAATCGTTGCAACGTAACTTTATACGCTTACCCAAAATTAATTTGCCTACTTTCGATGGTGGTTATCAGTACTGGCTTGAGTTTAGAGACACGTATTTGTCCCTAATACATAATGTTGGTTGTATTGATGATATTACCAAGTTCCACTACTTACGTGCTTCCCTTAAGGGTGGGGCACTGGAAGTAATAAAATACATTGATTTTAAAGGCGAACATTACCAAATAGCGTGGAACTTGTTATGTGATCGTTACAATAATAGTAGACTTTTGGTTCATAATCACGTACAGGCTTTATTTAGTGTTGAAGGCATTGATAAAGAGTCTTGTTACTCGTTACGTCGTTTAGTTGACGTCATTAACAAAAACATAAGAGCCTTAAAAACATTAAATGAGCCCACGGAAAATTGGGATACATTGATTGTGTATATGATGTCCAGTAAATTAGATTTAGTAACTATTAGAGAATGGGAAGAGCATCGTAACACCTTACCCAAGTCACCCACATTGTTAGAATTTTGTTTATTCATAAATAATAAGGCTGATTTATTAGAAACATTGGAACATACTAGAGAGTCGAATAGAAATAACATTGTAGTAGTAGATACTAAACCTAAATCGTATGTAGTTACCAATAGTCAAAGCGATAATTTAAATCGAACTAAAAAACAATATGGCCCTGTCACGTGTCAATTGTGTACAAAAAATCATTTTTTATTTAATTGTGATGAATTTCGTAGCTTACCGGTTGAAACTCGCATTTATAAAATAAAAGAATTTAAACTTTGCTTTAATTGTTTACGTCCTGGCCATTTAACAAAGCGATGTAGATTGTCGCGCTGTAAATATTGCAACGGTAGACATAATACTCTTTTACATGTTGAGGAACCCAAACCTACCAAGTTCCAAGATCCTATGCCCAGTAGTGTTGTCTTATCCACTGACATTTCTGGAATTGCCTCTTTACCTTCTAGCAATACAGAACATGTTTCATTGACCAGTGATACTTCTATGCACCATACTACTGCTCCATATGTTTTACTTTCCACAGCGTGGGTGAAAGTCCTGGACAGCCGAGGCAACAAGGTGGACGCAAGAATCCTGCTTGATAACGGTAGCACAGCCAACTTTATTACTAAGAAACTAAGTGATAAGCTAGGATTGCCTCGACGTAACGCGAGTTCCACCGTAACAGGTATTAACAGTCAAACTACCACTAGTACACAGTCTTGTAGCTTGAATATTGAATCTTACAGAGGTAATCATAAAATACATATTGATTGTTTTGTGTTACCTGCGATCACAAAAACACTACCGTCTGTTTTTATTAACAAATGTTCATTACCGATTCCGTCAAATATTCAGCTAGCGGACCCGTCGTTTAACGTTCCGTCGTCAGTTGACATCCTTGTAGGGGCAGAGGTATTTTGGAATGTTCTAGGTAATGCTTCTATCAACCTAGGCAAAAACCTGCCCACGCTACGGGATACCAAGTTCGGATGGATAGTATCAGGTTCTGTGGGCATTCCATTAAATTCATCTATGAACGTACAATCACATTTATGTCACCTATCATTAAGTGACCTTGATAAATTAAATATTTTTGGGACTTTGATTCTCTTCCTCCAAAACAGTTATTAGCTTACTAGGAACGGGCTTGTAAATAAAGTTTTAGTTTTAATACAAACCGTGATGATTTAGGGCGATTTGTGGTCACCATGCTTCTGAAAGTGGATCCAAGTGTGTTAGGCGAGACATATGAAATGGTTAAATGTCCTTCTGTGCCTTTAGAGCGTCGGTTCCACATCGATCCTGTCTTCAAAGAGAGACATATTGCTTTCATGCAGGATTAAGAGCGTCTGAGATATATGACAGAGCATCACTCTTCAAGGAGACCTTATTCAGGTGGTACCACTGAATTTCATACCGCATCACGGTGTAGACTAAATTCCGGGCAGTCTTCGATGCCTTAGCTGCAACCCCTTCTGAATTTTCGTTCAACGACATTCAGGTGGTGGGTACAACTGTCCAGAATGACCATTTTAAACTTAGTTACGTGTTTTCGTCAGAATAAATATGTTTTTTTTCTGGTAATATTTAAAAAAATATATTTAGGGCTATACTTTAGTACCTTCACATCGCTATTTTCTCTAGTTTATTATTTGAACTTATCCTGAGTTACCTTGTAAGAATAGGTAATTTGTCCTAATACTGTTGCCTAATATACGGCCTCTGGAAAAAAGCGGGGCTTTATTAGGTACAAGACTGTGTATGCGTGGACCTACGTGCCGTCTTAGGGTAATCCGGCAGATCTTGTTTCTCGGGGGCTGAAGGCTGACCTTATCAGCGAGTGTTCTGTGTGGTGGTCAGGTTCTCATTTTTTGTCAAAAGATGAAATGTACAGGCCAATTCGCCCAATAAAAGCGTGAGACAGGATCTACCAGAAACTGTATATCTCATGGCATAGATAATAACTTAATTTTATTTAATCAATCAAATAATCAGTCATTTCATAATTTCATTAATAAATTCATTTTCAGATTTTAATTTATTACATTAATCACTTGCATATTATTATATATTATCAATTGTATTGGCCTCGTGGTGGCAGAGACTTGGCTAAAATAATAATAAAAAGTTGTATGTTTCAAAAATAAGTCAAGCTATTTAGTCCATGAGTCAATTGCCCACCTCAAGGATTCATTTAAAATTTTATTGCAGCGTAGCTTATGCCAGGCCAGTATTGTTAGCTGTTCGCAAGGGGAGGGGGTATAAGCTTATAAAGGCCTACCTGTGAATGTTTGTTTGCCTTACCGTCAAGGCCGTTCATGTCGAGCTTGTTACAGATCTAATAAAAGAAGCTTACTTGGCTGCCTTAACTTGAGCGTCGTAGCAAGCCTAAATTTATGTTGTCTGATAACGGCACTAATTTGATACATGCAATAATTTAATTTTTCCAGCAAATACTATGATTCTGAGGTCAACTAGGCATCGGATTTATTGTCGCGCCTCCTTACTTACCCCATTTCAATGGTATTGCGGAAGCTTTCGTTCACTCAACCCTTCTTGGTACAACACATTATACAACGCATTTTACGTTTGACGGAATGGTCAACTGTTTGTTTCAAATAGAGGCTGTACTTCATTCCTGTCCTCTCACTCATCTTTCCGTTGATCCTTTAGATTTAACTGCCCTAACTCCTTCTCACTTCATAATTGACAGGCCACTCACGTCTGTTCTGCATCCATAGGTGGCTGACGTAATCATCGAGCGGCTGGAGCACTACGATAGATAAGAACATGCCTGACAGCGCTTTTGACAGACATTCTATTTAGAGTATGTTTCTTTGCTACAGTTAGACGAAATGAGCCGCTTCTACAGGGCAGCTGTCTGTTGGCATACTGGACCTCTTCATTGAGTGGGGACAATTGCAACTGGTGTCGCCACTGGGACGAGTGACCGAGGTCTTCCCTGGGAGCGACGGAGCTACGCGCTTCGTGAAGCTAAAGACAAAGAAGGGGACACTGCTGCGGGCCTACCACGTGTGCCCACTTCCCTTGTTTTGAATGCTTCCAGGCGGGGAGGATGTTCGTGCATCATCGGCACTCGTCGGCTGGCATCGATTGTGGCGCGCGGGCGCGGGTTCTCGTCCGGTCTAACGGCACTCTCGGCGGACGAACCGCACCGACGACACGCGCGTTACTCATTATATTATACATAGTCCATGTTTAATTATATTATGTTGTACTGCATAAACTAGTATTACAGTCCACTAGTCTTTCATTTTATCTTAATATAATTAAGATGGTATACTATGCCTTATGTCAATCATTAGTAGATTACTGCATCACTTCTTGGGGAGGTGCTGCGAAAACCCTTGTCATTGAGGTTGAGAGAGCCCAGCGTGCAATTCTCAAGGTAGCTGCTGGTCTTCCTTTCCGATTTTCTACTGTAGATTTGTATAAAAGGTGGAATGTTCTTACGGTGAGACAAACTTTTATACTACACACAATCTTAAAAAAACATTCACAACTGCCATATAATCCGAATCTTCTTAAAGATAAACGGCGTCAGGGTAAAGTGTGTCCTTCTAGAGCATGCTCTACAGCTCTGTCTCAAAGGCATTTCTGTTTTCTTAGTGTTTTCTTGTACAATAAACTAAATTGTATCCTTAACATTTATCATAAAAACAAAATACAATGCAAAATTTCTGTCTGTTCCTATCTAAAAACCCTAGACTACCAACAAACTGAAAATCTTTTAATTGTTTTACAATAACTTATGCTATAGTGTTTCGTTCAAATGGCTCGCTACAAATACATACTCTACACTACATGATTGCACCTACACTTATATGTTTCACAAACACATTACTTCACACTACTCTCTCGCGTACACTCAGACAAACACACGTCTACCATCTATCTGTATTCTGTACCCTCTCTCTAACTCTTCTATTAAATGTTTATCTTCTGTTTTTAGATTAATATAAAGTCTTTTAGAATTATATAACTGCTTTTAAATTGTATAACTGCTGCCAGATTTATATTTATAAGTTATGGTTTAATAAGCTTCTTACTAGCATTTGAGCCGCGTGGTGGGCCTGGTGACCTGTAGTCATTCAAACCTATTTCAGGCACCAGTCTCTCACAAAGTTTGGGCTAGTTGGAGACATGCTTTGTATGTTGAAACGTAACTATAAACGTATATGTATTATGTAACCCCATTTGTGATGAGATAATAAATGGATTTATTATTATTATTATTATATTATCTGCATACTGCAAAATTGAACAATTAGTATTATGGGACTTGTGTAGGTCTGAGGTGTAAACACTATAGAGTAGGGGGCTCAAGACTGAACCTTGTGGGAGGCCCCGCCAAACAGTTCTGGGTTAAAATTTTTCCCCTGGGATATGTAGTCTAACCAAGCGGCCAGATAGCAGGTTACATATAAAATTACGCATCCTTATCGGAATATTCAGCTGACGTAGTTTACTTCTGAGTATTGAAAGGAGTACATTGTCATATGCAGCCGTAATATCCAAAAATACTGCTAAGACTGACTCGTTATTGCTAAAAGCAATGCGAGTATCTGCCATAAAGATACCAATGCTATCCATAGTGCTATAGCCTTTTCGGAATCCATACTGTGAGTCTGCTAGATGACCCCTACTTTCTAAATACCACTCCATCCTATTTTTTTATTAAATGCTCAATAATTTTTGTTATAACTGGGGAAAGCGCAATAGGACGATAGTGGTCTGCACAATATGGAGTGGCTGGCTTTAAAATTGGTATGACTAATTGTGTTTTCCACTGATAAGGAATGAAGCCTTTGATGAAAGAGCAATTGATTAGATCTAAAAAGAACTGTCGACTAATCTGCCCTGACATTTAAAAAAAAGAATAGGGAAAGCCATCTATTCCTGGCGCTGTGTCCCGTAGGTGATTTAGAACTGAATCCAATTCAGTTATAGAAAAAGGGTTATCCAATGGGTCAGAAGCAACCCCAGAAAGACCGAGAGAGGACTAACAGTCACCAGCTTCAGGGACGGTGAAAGGAGCTAATTTGTTAAAAAAGGATATAACAGTATTTCTAGATATAGGAATAGAATTTTGATAAGACCTACCATTTCTGAATTTTTTGAACTTTTTCCAAACCAGGGATGATGGAGATGAAGGGGATAGGGAGGAGCAGAACTTTTTCCAACCGTCATACTTTTTCTTTCTGAAAAGCCGCCGAGGTCTAGCTAAAACCTGTTTATAACAAATTAGATTCTCAGGAGACATATTGCTAATGTACCTGAGCTCAGCTTCATCTCGAGATCTTATAAATGCTGTACATTGTCTAATCCACCATGGAGGTGAAGATATTTTACCAGAGGTGGAGTTTTTTTGTGGAATACTAACATCGGCAGCCCCTGATATAGCTTCTGACAAAAGAGACCAGCCCAAATCTAAGTTATCTAGACAAGTGTCAGGAAAAGAAAGAATTTTGTTATCCAAAGTTGACTCATAAAGATCCCATTGAGCCTCCTCAACTCTATACTTTAACAGAGGTGGCTTATCCCTATGAGGTAGAGATCCACTAATCAGAGTGGAACATATAGGATAATGGTCGCTACCGTATGTCAAGTTTAAACACTCCCACTCTAACTGGGCTGTCAGGTTAGGAGAGCATAAGGTCAGATCCACACAACTTTTACTCTGGCCCAATCGAGGAAGTCTAGTGGGAGATCCATCATTTAGAACACAGAGCCCTATTTCATCCATCAACTCAACCATTTCAGTGCCAGCATTGTCATTTTGTACAGATCCCCATAGCTTATTATGACAATTAAAATCACCCATGAGAACTATAGGAGTTAAATAATTGCATATGTTTTTGATATATTGAATACAAAGGGGGTTTGGGGAAGGAATGTACATAGAAATAAAATTAATGCCCAAGACTCTCACTCCAGTTGCATTAATTTCATTGCCTACACAGTAGGAAGGGAAATAAGGGAAAAAGAAGGGTCCTTATTTACCAGAATAGAAGCACCGCCATAACCATCAATACGGTCATCACGGAATGGTATATCCTGGGAAATTGAATTGATGACGTGGAACTAGCCACGTCTCCGAGATTGCAAAAATCACTGGATGAAATTGATTTAATAATTGGATAACTTAATTTTTTTGGGAAGTACACTTCTGGCGTTCCACTGCAGAAACCGAAGATCCATTTTGTTGGGATTGTACAGCATTTATAAGGTTTTTGGCGACGTGGTCTGATAATTGATGATGCAATAAGATGGATGTAAGTAGCATTACTAATGACTCTAACTCTGTTGAAGCATCATCCTCGGAAGGAGACTGAGCATTAGGAAGAGCACAGCCATTTGAGGAAGGGCTGTAAGAGTAATTGTTAATCAAATCCTGGTGGGCCTTGGCATCATAACCAGGATGGTCCATACGGGGTTGCTTTTTTGGCTTCAACACAATTGTTTTTTTACTGTAGGAAATAGAAGTTGGAACATTGGAATTCTGTTGTGGTCTGGGATTAGGTGAGTATTGAGGAAGTAGATGGGATGATGGAGAGATTGTATTGGTTACTTCAGCATACGATTTATATGAAGGAGGGTGACGCCTAGAATCTTCAAGATAAGATAGACTACACCTTGCCATAGTAACTTTAATGTCACTTTGCCTTTTGTATTCTGGGCAGCTTTTATTTATGGCAGTATGTGATCCCTTACAATAAAAACAAGTAGGTTCTTCCACAGAACAACTATCCCCAAAGTGTTCACCACCACAATGGTAGCACTTGGCTTTCGACCGGCATTTAGATTTAGTATGGCCATACTTACAGCAACCAAAACATTGTACTGTAGGGAAATGATACAAGGAAACTGGCAAAGAATTGTAGAAACAGAAGACTCGACTAGGAAGAGATTGTCCATCAAAGGTAAGAATTACAGATGCCGTGGGTTTCGAAACCGGAGTACCTTCTGATATGTCCTTACGGTTTATACGTCTAACTTTAATAATACGACCACAACCAGCAGGGGTCTTGAGATGCTCAAGAACCTCCGCCTCTGACCAATCAATTGGAACACCCTTAACAACACCCATTCGAGTGATATTATAGGTGGGAATTGATAGGGAGTAACCCTTACCTGCCACTTCTGTATTACCTATGAAAGCATTGGCATCTTCAGGCGTTTTAAATTCGACCGCTATTCTATTCCGACCATCTTTTTTTATTCCTTCCTGCATTACGTTTTTAATATTTAAATTCATCATTAGTTGGCCAAATTGAATGTGTATTGAAGTTCCCGCGGCCAAGTTCTCTGATTTATAAGAGACGTGCACTAAAAACGGGCCAACATCTTTATTCGAATATTTCTCTCGACCAATAGTAGTAGGGTTAGGAATTGCTGGTACCTGTTGTAGGCTAGCCGTTTTTGACAGATTCTTAGACATATCCTTATCAGCACTGTACTGCGAATTCTCAATAACCTCAAAAATGGCCAAAGGAACAGTTAAGTTTGGTGAATATGTAAATGCATCTTGGGATATTATTGATTCAACAACAACATTAGGAACATCACGGGAAACTAAGGGATCAGGCGGGCGGCCAGGGTGCGGATCATCCACATCCATGGTCGACCGACATAAAATACGAGTTTAACAGACAAAAACTTACCACCAATGAATATACAGGTACACACGCAAAACAAACACAAACAGATATACGGCACCAAAAATAACACCAAAATCTTATTTAAATGCCAAATACAGTTAATAAATTCTACCACATGTGTTCACCATAATCACTAACCGGAGAATCCCGTCTACTAAATGTAAGATTATTCGTAGAATTTGGCAAATGAAAGTTGAGCCTCGCAAAACGTGGTAAATTCAAATAATTTGAAGCAGGTAACACAGAATATAGTTAGAGAAAACGATTTTGATATTTTATTATTTTTGGGTTCAAATTTAATATGATTCATTATTATACTACTCGTTACTTGCACTCCGTCACTCGTTTGGTATGTGAGATCTACATGATGCATATAAAGTCAAAACTTTTTAACAATGTGTGAGTAACTTTCGAAGATTTAATATTTTGAACCAATATGCATTTACACTTTTATGTATATGGACTCCAGCTCCACGCAATGAAATGACATGACACTTGATCTACTGAGCCATTTAAGAAAGATATGTATACCATGGTCGGTAGATAGACATGCTCTCTCATATAAATATATCATTAATTTATTATATTATTGTAGATGTTTAAAACGTAAATAATATAGTGATATGATGTAAAGAAATAAAAATATGTATGTATGAATGAAAAGATTATATTTCAATCATTATAGTCAAAATCTGATGCCAGAAATTCCACACCCATATCAGATTCATCGGAGCTGCTTGAGTCATCATATACTTTTATTAACATAACACGTAATTAACTAATTAAAATAATTGCGGGATTGTGTAGCCGGGATCTCACCTACTCAAGATACCCGTGTGGTGGCCTCGTGCTATAAGATCAATGTCGCACGTCGACGCAAGACGCTAATTGAATGACTTGCACTATAGTCATTCAATTAGCGTCTTGCGTCGACGTGCGACATTGATCTTATAGCACGAGGCCACCACACGGGTATCTTGAGTAGGTGAGATCCCGGCTACACAATCCCGCAATTATTTTTCAGACATAGGTACACTGTATACAAGATAGGCGGTACTTATATTTAAATTATAAAAACCAAGCAAATTGTTACGCACTCGTAGGTTCTGCACATTAAAACTCCGACATATTTTCCACACACAATAGTTAATCGAACAGAGTAACGTTCTCATCTACCGTCGTACAAAGAATCCCTCCTTAATAATTCTCCTACCCTATTTATACTTTTATCAGTGACAACCATTTGAAAGTATAATATCGATTATTAATAGTTTTAAGATGTAAAATTATGATATAATAATTATAGTAATTAATAAAATGATAATCACTAATCAAATAAATAATCAAATCATCAAATAATTATAACATAGCAGCTACGTCATAACCGTTGCGCGGCTATTGAGTACTTGATAACACTCGGCAATCCTGTGAAGGTCGTGTCCCACGGCCCGCGTTCTGCTGCGCTTCGGAGCTGAACCCAGAGTCCTGGAATAGAAATATGCTTCCGCAGTAACTTGTTGTTTATATACATTTTAAGTATTACTATAGAATGTTTTTTACATTCTGTGTGTTTTTATGTTCTGTGAAGTAGTGTTAAAAAGTTATCTATATTAGCGTTGATTGATCGGATATTTTGACATATTAGTTTTAATTGACGCTCAGGCCGTGAAATTAAAGTTGCACACTCTTCAGGTGTACAAGTAATAGAGCTAGAGACTGATATTTGGTCTAGATTTTCAGTGATTTCATTTATATTGTCCACTATTAAGATGTTTATAAATGTTTCCAATCATAGGTTGGGCATTTGTGGGGATTATTGTGGCAGATATATAGATAAAGATTCTTTTATTCAGAGTTGTTGAGCAGTCGGTATGGTTAGAATATAAATATGTAGGTGTATAGAAATCGGAACCGTAAGTATTTTGTGTAGTATAAGTGTGAGTGGTGTTGATGTAGGTGTACTGGTAAATAGCAAAAATTTGTATTAGTAATTTTTCACAATAATTTACAATCATGATTAATATTTGATACATGCGATTTAAATTAAAGACTAGTCAATCTTTACACAAAGTCGCAAGTTGGGTTTCGTGCTTTATGTACGTAGTGTTTTCATACTCCGTCTTCTTTATTAGAACTTTTCCATCAGTGACCCAACAATACTTGATCTTATTTTCCTTACGCATTTGGCGAGCAAGATAGAAAAGTTTTCTGGAGTTTTCTGTGAGGTGTTCAGCCAAGTAAATAGGATGCCTGTTGTTTTCTATGCCGGCATGAGACATGTTCAGTTTATTGTTGGGGTTTAATTTATTGTGGCTTTTTACTGTGTTTAAGATCGAGTTTTTTACAAATAGGTGGGATAGCTGAGCTATGATTGGTCGATTAGTGTCCTTTTTTCCAGGCAATCGGTATATGTCAAGTATATCCGTCGACTGCAAGTTTATATTAAGTGACTTAGAGATGTTCATTAAATAATTCAATTGATCTAATTTAGTTTCTTGGTCTGTGCGGGGAACATTTCTTAGTTCGATGAAGGTTAACTTCGAGACACGCTGTAGTTCCTCAACTTTTTGTTGGAGACTTATTATATGCATATTGTTGTTTTTACTTTCCTTTTCTAAGGTTTTTATTTTATCACGAAAAGTGTCATGTTGTTTGGACAAGAATTCCACACTAATTTCAATTTTCCTAAAAGATTCCGTCATTTTATCTTGAAAAGAATTAATCATATTTTTAATTTCATCTCGAAATTCATAGAAATCTTCTCGTGTAATGCTGTTGTTCTTTCGCTTTTGTCGTTGACTAACAAATCGCGATGGCGGCGGCGTTCGAGTAACTCCTACGCGGGTGTTGTTGGTGTCCGCTTCCGATACGCTCTCAGATCCCGAGTGAACCATGTTGTACTAGGCGGCCAGTGGTGGACAGAGGTGAGACGTGCGTGGACGCAGCGATGTGATGAACGCGCTGTTGTGTGCGTGCGGCGTGGATGCACACAACGCTGTATGATATCGAGAGCGTGGTGGATATTGTGAGTGTGTGCAGGATTTGTACTCACAGTGCACAGCAGGCGTGTGTGTGTCCTAGGGCACGGCTGCCCGCCGGTCAGTAGTTTAAGAGCTTCTAGCGGTGTATGGTCGCCTGGTACTCCGGTGAATTTAATTGAATTGATTTTATTTATATTTATTGAAATATAATTTTAAATAAATCAGCACTATAAACACGTCTTTACGCTTTCGCGATCCAAGGGGAAGGGGAAAAAATACAAATACAAACCGAATGCATAGATTTTGTAGACGCTCAAGTTTATTTAGAAGCTTGCGGTCCTAATCCAACAAAGGATCCGTGAACTTTACGTAAACGATGATATTGGATACCTACATAAATCAATATCATATCTATAATAGACTTGTTAGAAAGTTAAATAAATATTTAATTACCTATAAAGCCTATAAGATTGATATGAATAGCTATTATATGTAGTTAATAAAAAGCCAAAACAGATATGTAGAATGGAAAATGATTAACCTTATTTAAATACTTGTGAAATTGTAAGCTTGTTTAATATTTATCATAAACATATTTCCACCCTTTAATATATAAAAGCTGTGTGATAATGGATACATGAAAGCTGTGTGGTTTGGGATATATAAAAGCTGTGTGATTTGGGATACATAAAAGCTGTGTGATTCGGGATACATAGAAGCTGTGTGTATAATCCTTAAAATTTTGGTTGTATTCGTTTCATGGACATGCTGTCCTTTATGATTAACTTTTATAACCGGGGTAGTTGTATGTTAACTGAAAGTAGTCACTATTTGACAATGATACTGATCATTTTTGTTAGTCCTATGTACTGTATTCTGTGTTCATAAGAATAGAAATGAAAACTCTGTGACTAAACAGAAATACAGCTGATCAAATAAGTATGACCATTACTTCAGGTGTGGCGCAGCGGTTAAGACAGTCGCCTCGCCGCTTCGTATCTCAGGTTTGATTCTCGCGCAGTAAATCTATATGTGTGACCCATAATTAGTTGTTCTGATTCTGGATCTCCGTGTGGTTGTGTTCGTCAATTATATGTATGTAAAGTACCTCGTAACACAGGGATTTGATTCCATATAGCGAGTGTTTTTCAAAAAAAAAACTACAAAATTCAGTTTCATTAGATGTATAACTCTTTAGTGTAAAAAACATTCTATAGTAATACTTAAAATGTATATAAACAACAAGTTACTGCGGAAGCATATTTCTATTCCAGGACTCTGGGTTCAGCTCCGAAGCGCAGCAGAACGCGGGCCGTGGGACACGACCTTCACAGGATTGCCGAGTGTTATCAAGTACTCAATAGCCGCGCAACGGTTATGACGTAGCTGCTATGTTATAATTATTTGATGATTTGATTATTTATTTGATTAGTGATTATCATTTTATTAATTACTATAATTATTATATCATAATTTTACATCTTAAAACTATTAATAATCGATATTATACTTTCAAATGGTTGTCACTGATAAAAGTATAAATAGGGTAGGAGAATTATTAAGGAGGGATTCTTTGTACGACGGTAGATGAGAACGTTACTCTGTTCGATTAACTATTGTGTGTGGAAAATATGTCGGAGTTTTAATGTGCAGAACCTACGAGTGCGTAACAATTTGCTTGGTTTTTATAATTTAAATATAAGTACCGCCTATCTTGTATACAGTGTACCTATGTCTGAAAAATAATTGCGGGATTGTGTAGCCGGGATCTCACCTACTCAAGATACCCGTGTGGTGGCCTCGTGCTATAAGATCAATGTCGCACGTCGACGCAAGACGCTAATTGAATGACTTGCACTATAGTCATTCTCCTATATATAATAATTCTCCAATAATTCTCCTACCCTATTTATACTTTTATCAGTGACAACCATTTGAAAGTATAATATCGATTATTAATAGTTTTAAGATGTAAAATTATGATATAATAATTATAGTAATTAATAAAATGATAATCACTAATCAAATAAATAATCAAATCATCAAATAATTATAACATAGCAGCTACGTCATAACCGTTGCGCGGCTATTGAGTACTTGATAACACTCGGCAATCCTGTGAAGGTCGTGTCCCACGGCCCGCGTTCTGCTGCGCTTCGGAGCTGAACCCAGAGTCCTGGAATAGAAATATGCTTCCGCAGTAACTTGTTGTTTATATACATTTTAAGTATTACTATAGAATGTTTTTTACACTAAAGAGTTATACATCTAATGAAACTGAATTTTGTAGTTTTTTTTTTGAAAAACACTCGCTATATGGAATCAAATCCCTGTGTTACGAGGTACTTTACATACATATAATTGACGAACACAACCACACGGAGATCCAGAATCAGAACAACTAATTATGGGTCACACATATAGATTTACTGCGCGAGAATCAAACCTGAGATACGAAGCGGCGAGGCGACTGTCTTAACCGCTGCGCCACACCTGAAGTAATGGTCATACTTATTTGATCAGCTGTATTTCTGTTTAGTCACAGAGTTTTCATTTCTATTCTTATGAACACAGAATACAGTACATAGGACTAACAAAAATGATCAGTATCATTGTCAAATAGTGACTACTTTCAGTTAACATACAACTACCCCGGTTATAAAAGTTAATCATAAAGGACAGCATGTCCATGAAACGAATACAACCAAAATTTTAAGGATTATACACACAGCTTCTATGTATCCCGAATCACACAGCTTTTATGTATCCCAAATCACACAGCTTTTATATATCCCAAACCACACAGCTTTCATGTATCCATTATCACACAGCTTTTATATATTAAAGGGTGGAAATATGTTTATGATAAATATTAAACAAGCTTACAATTTCACAAGTATTTAAATAAGGTTAATCATTTTCCATTCTACATATCTGTTTTGGCTTTTTATTAACTACATATAATAGCTATTCATATCAATCTTATAGGCTTTATAGGTAATTAAATATTTATTTAACTTTCTAACAAGTCTATTATAGATATGATATTGATTTATGTAGGTATCCAATATCATCGTTTACGTAAAGTTCACGGATCCTTTGTTGGATTAGGACCGCAAGCTTCTAAATAAACTTGAGCGTCTACAAAATCTATGCATTCGGTTTGTATTTGTATTTTTTCCCCTTCCCCTTGGATCGCGAAAGCGTAAAGACGTGTTTATAGTGCTGATTTATTTAAAATTATATTTCAATAAATATAAATAAAATCAATTCAATTAAATTCACCGGAGTACCAGGCGACCATACACCGCTAGAAGCTCTTAAACTACTGACCGGCGGGCAGCCGTGCCCTAGGACACACACACGCCTGCTGTGCACTGTGAGTACAAATCCTGCACACACTCACAATATCCACCACGCTCTAGATATCATACAGCGTTGTGTGCATCCACGCCGCACGCACACAACAGCGCGTTCATCACATCGCTGCGTCCACGCACGTCTCACCTCTGTCCACCACTGGCCGCCTAGTACAACATGGTTCACTCGGGATCTGAGAGCGTATCGGAAGCGGACACCAACAACACCCGCGTAGGAGTTACTCGAACGCCGCCGCCATCGCGATTTGTTAGTCAACGACAAAAGCGAAAGAACAACAGCATTACACGAGAAGATTTCTATGAATTTCGAGATGAAATTAAAAATATGATTAATTCTTTTCAAGATAAAATGACGGAATCTTTTAGGAAAATTGAAATTAGTGTGGAATTCTTGTCCAAACAACATGACACTTTTCGTGATAAAATAAAAACCTTAGAAAAGGAAAGTAAAAACAACAATATGCATATAATAAGTCTCCAACAAAAAGTTGAGGAACTACAGCGTGTCTCGAAGTTAACCTTCATCGAACTAAGAAATGTTCCCCGCACAGACCAAGAAACTAAATTAGATCAATTGAATTATTTAATGAACATCTCTAAGTCACTTAATATAAACTTGCAGTCGACGGATATACTTGACATATACCGATTGCCTGGAAAAAAGGACACTAATCGACCAATCATAGCTCAGCTATCCCACCTATTTGTAAAAAACTCGATCTTAAACACAGTAAAAAGCCACAATAAATTAAACCCCAACAATAAACTGAACATGTCTCATGCCGGCATAGAAAACAACAGGCATCCTATTTACTTGGCTGAACACCTCACAGAAAACTCCAGAAAACTTTTCTATCTTGCTCGCCAAATGCGTAAGGAAAATAAGATCAAGTATTGTTGGGTCACTGATGGAAAAGTTCTAATAAAGAAGACGGAGTATGAAAACACTACGTACATAAAGCACGAAACCCAACTTGCGACTTTGTGTAAAGATTGACTAGTCTTTAATTTAAATCGCATGTATCAAATATTAATCATGATTGTAAATTATTGTGAAAAATTACTAATACAAATTTTTGCTATTTACCAGTACACCTACATCAACACCACTCACACTTATACTACACAAAATACTTACGGTTCCGATTTCTATACACCTACATATTTATATTCTAACCATACCGACTGCTCAACAACTCTGAATAAAAGAATCTTTATCTATATATCTGCCACAATAATCCCCACAAATGCCCAACCTATGATTGGAAACATTTATAAACATCTTAATAGTGGACAATATAAATGAAATCACTGAAAATCTAGACCAAATATCAGTCTCTAGCTCTATTACTTGTACACCTGAAGAGTGTGCAACTTTAATTTCACGGCCTGAGCGTCAATTAAAACTAATATGTCAAAATATCCGATCAATCAACGCTAATATAGATAACTTTTTAACACTACTTCACAGAACTAGGATAGAGTATGAGATAGTCGTCTTAACAGAGTGTTGGCTAAAACAAGGATGCACAGTTCCAACAATTGATAACTACTCTCATTATCAGACAAATAACTATCTGAATCAAAATGATGGGGTGGTCATATACATTAATAACCTTATGAATTATTCAGTGGAGGAGCCAATTTTTATGGATGCTAGTTGTCTCGTAATTAAGGTTGGAACTGTTAAGGTCTTTATATGTATCTATCGTCCGCCCTCCTTTCCAGATATTTCAAACTTTCTGAAGTCGTTGGACTCATTGTTGAACAATCTCTCTTCATTTAGGAACATAGCTGTTATCAGAGATATTAACCTTGACATTGGTGGTTCCCCATGCCCTGCCAAAATATCGGAGTACCTGGACCTTGCGGCTTTTCATGGTTTACTACCGGCACACATACTTCCTACCCGGGAGAATGCTTGCTTAGATCATGTCTTGCTTAAAACTAATTTTACGGCTACAACTATGGTTGTTAACTCTACCGTGACCGACCACTACGCTGTAATACTTTGTCTAAAGACGAAGGAAAAGGAACGCCAAAATAAAGTAGTATACAAGCTAAATTACTCTACCTTGGATATAGATATGACTAAAATGGAATTTCATGAGTTATACTGTTGTAATGACGCTAATTTAGCTACAACTCTTCTTACAAACAAACTAATGAAAGTTATAAACCTGCACACCCAACTAATTAAACTCCCAAAAAATCAGCGATTCCTGAAACCATGGATGACTGCAGGTTTGCTCCGTTGTATGCGCAATAGAGATGCTATGCATAAGAAACTAAAGCTCACCCCTAATGACCCCATTTTAATATTAACCTACAAGCGATATAGAAATTACTGTAACAAAATAATTAAAAAAGTAAAGAGAGACCATGTCAGAGCCGAACTTAGAGAAGCTGGCAATAACAATAAAAGGTTATGGAAGGAAATCAAAAGAGTCACAAACACCACAAAACTAAAAATACCCCCAGACAATCTTCTTAAATCTTCCGGTTCCCCCATAAATTCAGTAAACTATATAAATAAATATTTTTGTAATATTGGCAAAACACTCGCTGACAATATTAGTGCTCGACAAAGCTGTCACACTTCAACAAAGGACTATTCTTCTTCATCTCCTTCGCAATCTTTTGTTATGCTGGAGACTGAAGAAATCGAGGTAGAGACATTACTTATGTCCTTAAGGACTGACTCCGCCACTGGTTGGGATAATATCTCTACCAAGTTTCTGCACTTTCTTATATCACCTCTTACTTATGTCTTTAATCTTTGTCTGAACACGGGTACATTTCCCTCATATCTCAAAAAAGCTGTAATACATCCGATTCATAAGAGTGGGAATAGAGATTGTGTCAACAACTATAGGCCTATTGCGGTACTTCCATCTATATCAAAATTACTTGAACGAATTGTTAACAAAAAACTGATATATGTAATACTTTGAAGATAAAAAACTAATATCTGCGCATCGATTCGGATTTAGAAGCAAAAAATCGACTAACAACGCTATTTCAGAATTAATTAATCACGTGGTCCACCACATTGACAAAAAACAAAAAGTACTGTCAATATTCCTTGACTTAACAAAAGCTTTTGACACGGTTTCTATTCCCATCCTTATGAATAAGCTAGAAGAACTTGGAATTCGCGATCTTCCACAAAAAAATTTTAATGAGTATCTTAGCAATAGGACCCAATGTGTCAAGGTACAGAATTATACGAGCAGTGAACTTCCAATTACTTTCGGCGTTCCACAGAGAAGCGTGTTAGGACCCACTCTTTTTCTTGCATACATAAACCAACTTTGTAACCTCAATCTACCAGACGGAAAAATCATTGTGTTTGCGGATGACACAGTTCTTACGTTCCCGGGAGACACTTGGTTAAATACTTACAGTACGGCACAAAAAGGGCTTGATACTGTCATGAACTGGTTATCAGAACACTTACTTACCCTAAACTCACAGAAAACGAAAATGATCACATACAACTTGCGACAACCAAACCAGCCTCACACCTCGCATTGCATACTCGCTCACGCATGCCAGTTAAAAGACCCCCAGTCTTGCGATTGCCCAACACTTGAACGCACCCACACTATTAAATATTTAGGCGTTACTCTCGACGATAGTCTAAATTTTTCTGCCCACGTTGACCAACTAGCCGCTCGAACGAGAAAATTGATCTTTGTCTTTAAAACACTTCGACATGTTGTCGAGGATCTACCTAGCACTTTGTCAATCTCTCTTATCCTATTGTGTTTCTGTTTGGGGTGGTGCGCCTAAATCCATTATTTTTACTTAACTTCTATTTTTAACTTCTATTTTTAATCACTAATAATCATCATAATTAAGAAAATAAATATATTTTTCTAATATTAAATAAATGTAGAAATTACTATTAGCTACCGATGTCAGTATGCTCTTCAGGGAGTTTGGGCCTAGCATCTTTATAACAAGTTATTTTAAATATAACTTAGCGAAGATGCTAGTCACCACACAAATGTATGTGACCTAGCATCGTAATGTACCTCCATATTTTATTGTACCAGTATGTTAAACATACTGTATTTCTAAGCACATTATGTATACTTAAATGTACTACTTATGAATCTGATGTGGTGAAAATAAATAATTTATTATTATATTATATTATTATTATTATTTGGACTGAAAAAGTTCGACCATGTTTCAAAGTTCCGTAAAGACCACAAGCGGCTTCCTATTCGATTTCGTAGGAAAACTAGTATATTGTGCCTCCTTTTCAATATCCTTCATAATCATCTGTCCCCGTCCTATCTGCGTGAGCGGTTTTCTTATAAATGTCCAATCGATGATCTTTGTAGATCTCACCTGCAATCCGTCCTAAAACTCCCCATCCATAAAACAGATTTTTATTCCTACTCCTTTACTGTTCATGCAGCCAGATTGTGAAACTCTTTTCCGCCAAATATAAAAAACAGTACAACCATTCTCTCTTCCAAAGACAACTAAAGAAGCACTATCTTTCAATTTCATCCTCATAGAATGTATTAGTATTTAGTATTATGTTAAATTTAAATTGAATATAATACTCATATTTATGTAATTATTAGTGTGTACGTGTATTATAGACCTACACACATTATTATGGTTTAAAAAAAATTTCTCCTGTCGCGGGTCTGCTGGAAGAAATTTCTTGTGAACTAATAGTACATTAGTACTCATCATTTGTGTACCTACTTTATTTTATTTTTTTATTTTATTTCATAGGTACAGAAACAGACTACAGACTAATAACAAATTAATAATATCATTTTCTTATAACACTGCTAAATCTGAGATCCAATTATTTCTGTACACAACATTAAAAAATTACCAAAAATTCTGTGAGTTAAAACTAGGAGTTTGAGAGGAATATACAGCTAGTACTATTAATACAATAATATAAATTTAAAATACACTAATTAAAATAAAATTGAACATTGTTGTCCTTTGCTAAAAATAGTTTGAATGCATTATAGCTTTGATGAAATATATCAACTTTGGAGCATATTTTGTTGTACTGTCTACACATTCTTAATATTGGACTATTTTGAGAAACATTATTATTAATAGAAGGTAGAGTAAACAGTTGTGGAGTACGCACGGATCTGATTGGAACCTTAAAGTTTAACTGGCTAATGAGAGGACTATCCATAGGGCCGTTTATAATTTTATGTAGAATGCGTAGATCGTTCATCCATCTTCTCTTTTCTAAACTTATAATTTTAAATCTATGTAGCCGATCACTATATTCCTTAATTTTTCGCCTTAAGCCAAACTTCGAGCATAGGGCTCTGACAAACCTTCTCTGTATTGCTTCTATTCGGTCTATGTGAGTCCTATATATAGGAGCCCACACAGATGAGCAGTACTCGGTTATGCTTCTTACTAAAGAGTAGTACAGAGTTAGTAAAGAGTTTGCATGTTTGAACGATCTTGCATTACGTAGGATAAAAGATAACATACGATTTGCCTTGTTACAAACATGGTCGTAGTGAGGTCGAAAGGACATAGTAGAGTCAAAAATTATCCCTAGGTCGCGCACCACCGTAACTCGTTCTATAGTAAAGCCCTTAATATTATACGAATACTCAAGTGGCTTTTTAGTTTTGGTAAATGTCATAACTTGACACTTATTTATGTTGAGTGACATGGAATTCTCATCAGACCAATTAACAATAGTATTTAAATCCGTTTGAAGTCGCACACAATCCTGACGGTCAGCGACACGTCTAAAAATTTTAATATCATCTGCGTAAGCCAAACATTCACTATCTATTTTACATAACAGATCATTAATAAAAATCAAAAACAACAGGGGGCCCAAATTAGACCCTTGTGGCACACCTGATGTTGCAAGAAAAGGAACTGATTCATACCCGCTAAGAGCAACCAGCTGTGTACGATTTAATAGGTAAGAAGTAAGCCATCTATGCAAATTACCATGTATTCCGACGTGTTCCATTTTCTTAAGCAGCTTAAAATGATCAACGCGATCAAAAGCTTTAGAAAAGTCTGTATAAATCGAGTCAACTTGTTTCTTACAATCAAATGAATCGCATAAGTACGTTGTATAACTCAATAGATTTGTATTAGTTGACCTACCCATAACAAAACCATGCTGTAATGGACTTAATAAATGTTTGAGATGGTTATACATGTGTTCATAAATGAAGCCCTCAAAAATTTTTGCAAAACAGTTAAGTATACATATTGGGCGGTAATTACATACATCACTTTTGTCACCAGATTTATGTATTGGGGTAATTTTAGCGATTTTCCAAAGCTCAGGGAATATGCCTTCATTAAGAGATTTATTGAATATAATTAATAAAGGTGTGACCAGTACAGTTGCACATAGTTTAATAAAAGTGGGTGGAATGCCATCAAAACCACTACCCTTCGTTTGATCAATAGTTTGCAATTTCTTCATTAAATCTTTTTTAGATATATGCAAGTCACTTATGGGGTAATTGCTTGGCGGAAAATTCGGTGAATAAGAGCTGTTTGTTGAACTAGCGCTATAAACAGTGGAAAAATAATTAGCAAAAAGGTTAACCACGTCTTCACTGTTGGTAGCCACGTTATTGTGATAGTACATACTACTAGGATAATTGTTAGTGACACGTTTGGCTTTTGTATAACGCCAGAATGCCTTAATATTCAGCTGAAGATCGTCCTCTATTCGCTCTATATACGTTCTAAAGCACTGAAAAGTGAGTTTTTTAGCCCTAGCTCTAAGCATCGAGAACATATCGTAATCTCTGGGGTTACCAAACTGTTTAAACTTAGAGTGAACTCTATGCTTAGTTGCGAGTAATATGATTAGATTTTTAGAAAACCATATGGGATAGTTATTATTTGATACTTTGCTTTTAGGGGTATATTTTTCAATAATCAAGTATATGCTGTTATAGAAAAAATAAACAAAGTCATCACATCCTAAAAGTAATGATTGTTGTGTCCAGTTAATTTTGGCTATATCTCTTTTACAGCTTTCATAATCTGTTTTACGATAACATAGTCTATCAATTGTATTGTTATGTATGAGTGTATGTATTGTTGTTTTTAAAATAAGTTCGAATGGTGGATGGTGTGCATCTAAGCGACTAATAGGTAAAGCAGGCGTTATTTTGATTAGGTCCGGATAGTTAGTGATCGCAAGGTCTAGGATTCTACCATTCAAATTTACTATATGATTACATTGATGAATTGTCGTTAACTGAAATAGTTCGAAAAGGGATTTAGATTTTTCACAACTATAATTTTGAGGACAACCTGTTTGTTTAGACCAATTAACACCACCTAAGTTGTAATCACCCAAAATGCAGGTCATGTGATCACACGAGTCGTTAAGTATATTCCTACATTTATCAAAAAAAGCGTTCACTATACTAGAAGGCAAATAGTTTGGTAAGTAAGCAACACCCATATTAATTGTAAATACCCCATTTACTTTTATTTGGATCCATAAATCCTCCAAGTCCTCTGAATGCCAATTATCCTTTAGGTATACTTCAAGTTTCTTTGAATAAGCGAAAAGCACTCCACCACCATGGTTCTTTCTAAATTGAGAGCGAAATCTAGTACCACGATCCCTGCGTATCACACAGTATCTATCATCGAACAACTCTGAGGATAGAATATTATCATCAAGCCAAGTTTCGCATAAGCAGATAATATCATAATTATTACACAAAACTGTATTATATATATCAATAACTTTACTTTTCATGCCTCTAATGTTTTGATAGTATAATGACAGGAACATTGGGATAGCAAAAAAATTAAAAAAGAAACATTTGATACTAACAATAAAAAAAGAAGGTATTAAACTATAAGACTGAGGCTCTCGGTATTTTTAATCAGGATGTACTTAGCTTCGTCAGATTTTCTCACAAATATACGTCCATTTTTCACCCATACAAATTTATATCCGAGCTCTTTTGACTTGATACGCGCTGCAGCATGTAATGACTTATTAGTTGGGGAAAGATGTTCCGATACATATACTGGTTTTCTATCACCCGCTATACCCAGAAGAGCCGTATTTAGTTTTTCGTTTGGATTCTTTTTGTTGTATCGATATACAGCGGAATAAAATTCATCACGAACACTTACACTTCGGAACTTGACAACTATACTGCGAGAATGTTTACTGTCTTTGTTTATCTTAGCAACTCTGGTGCACTTGACTATATCACCTTCTTTCATATCATGACCCACGACTTGGGAACATTGTTGTAAAAGATTAGCCAAGTTCTCATTGTGGTGCTCAGGTACGCCGTGTACCTCTAAATTGTTTTCACGCAGTTGCTGTTCCATATTATTCAAGCGATCTGATAGTTCCATTGTAATGTTTTTCATCTCATAGTTCTCCTTGGTAATGCGAGAATTCTCCTTCACTAGAGACTCAGTGGTTTTACTTAATTTATCATACTGATCACTTAAAAAGTCCAAAGACTCACGAAATTCATTTAGATCACTTTTAATCGAGGCCAGTTCTTTTTGTAATATATCGGTTATTAGTTTTGGAAGTTCAGTTTTGATACCTTCGAGAACGCGCTCGGTAATCGCCGATATAATAGCCTCATCTTTGCAATCTATCACGTTAGTACAAGAAGAAGTCTTACTGGATGTTGGTTGCAAGTTACTAGCCGCCTTCTTCCTGGTGGTAACATTATCTTGATGAGTGATGGGCGCGTTTGTTTCGTCCGTATTAAGGTAACTACGCACTGGAGTGTTGACATTCCCAACTTTAGGTTGTTTACATCTACATGCATGACATACCCATTTATGCTTTTGCTGACTGGTCATCGAGTTAAACTGATTTTTATCAAATATATTAGCACATGGTAAATCATAGTAGTTAGAACATTGCCGGCATTTTAAACATTCCTGGTCACTGCACGACATGGTCTTTTTTTTTTTTCGGTGAGTATCTGCGTCAACCTGAAGGTTAGGCTGCCCCGTTTCCGGAGCAGCCATGCGTCAAACCACGGCAGGACCGCACCGACAGAGCGTTGACGCGAGCCTCTCGGCAATTCAAGCCGCTCGCGCCAAATCTCTAAGGCCTGTCGGTGCGCGTCCCGCCGTACGTTTGTCCAGTCCGGTTGTTGGCCGCCGGCATCCGAGCGGGCACGGACGAGATCGTAAACTCTCGCGTCCATGTCCGCCAGGATGTCCAGTGGCGGGAATCGTCCTAGTAAAGTCGCCGCCTCGAAGGAGATCGTCCGGTATCCACGGACCACTCTGATGGCAACCACCCGCTGCACGCTATTCAAAAGAGCTTTGCAGCGGGAAGCTCTCGCCAGTCTAGACGACCAGACGGGAGCACCGTAGAGGGCCATAGACCGGATAACCCCACAGTAGAGGCGGCGGACTTCTTCCCGGGGTCCCCCAAGGTTGGGCAGCAGACGCTGGAGTGCGCCCGCCGCTCCGCGAAGTCGGGGGACTAGCTGGACAAAGTGGGCGTCAAAAGCCCACCTACTGTCCAGCGTCAGCCCGAGGTATTTGAGGGTTTGCCTAACTGGGACCGCCTCACCACACACCTGAATCCGCGTGCTGGGAGGTTCCCTACCCCGACGGAGGCTGTGGAACCAAAGCGCCTCAGTTTTATGAGGCGCTACCTGAAGGCCCAGCCCGCGGACACTGCCGACGACGCAGGCCACTCCCAGTTCGGCAAGCCGTGCCACATCCATGAAATTGCTCCCCCTGGCCAACACGAGAGTGTCATCTGCATAGCAAACGACATCTACGCCGAGGGGGAGCCTCGTCCTGAGGACCGTGTCAAAAGCGAGGTTCCACAAGAGGGGTCCTAAAACAGATCCCTGTGGAACCCCGCGATCGACCTCCCTTGACATTCCCTCTCCGCTCCGAGCCGTGTAAACGATGAGCCTATCGCTCAGATACGAGCTAACAATCCCCTGTAGGTAAGGGGGCACGTTGTGGTAAACCAGTGCCTCCCTTATTGCCCACCACGGGAGGGAGTTGAAGGCGTTGACAATGTCAAGACTGACAGCCATCGCTACCCCCCCCCTCCCGAGTGACGTCCTGTGCCAGGGATTGGACCCGCCGGATTGCGTCCACCGTCGAACGACCGCGACGGAATCCAAACTGGCAGTCCGACAGGTCAGGCCCATCCCGTGACAGGTGCCCACTGAGACGGGTGGACACTACTCGCTCAAAGAGTTTGCCCACCTCGTCCAGAAGGCAAATGGGTCGGAACGAAGAGGGAGAGTCCGCATTTCTCCCTTTCTTTTGGATGAGGATGAGCTTGGCCTCCTTCCACTTAGACGGGAAGCACGACATGGTCTTATTGTGTCCTTCTATTAATGCGTTGATGGCGTTGTTGACCATATGTGAAAGGTATGCGGAGACTCATGGACTCAGATACAATGCTAAGAAAAGTGAATTACTTGTATTCAAGGCGGGCAATAAATACTACGATAATCTACCACAAGTTAAACTTAGCGGGGTACCCTTGAATAGAGTCACAAGTTTCAAGTATCTGGGTCACTGGCTCTCCGAAGACCTCAAAGACAATATGGACATCGAGCGGGAGCGCAGGGCGTTGGCTGTCCGATGCAATATGCTGGCTCGTAGATTTGCACGATGTACGAAACAGGTAAAGACGACCCTTTTTAGAGCGTACTGTCAGTCGTTTTACACGTGCAATCTATGGATTAGCTATACGCAGAAGGCATATAACGCTCTGCGCGTCCAATACAATAACACGTTTAGGATGCTGATGGGACTGCCAAGACATTGTAGCGCATCAAAAATGTTCGCCGAAGCACACACGGATGGATTCCACGCCATCATGCGCAAGCGATGCGCCTCTATTATGAGCAGGGTACGAGGCAGTCCCAATAGCATATTAAACACGATCGTGGACCGGTGGGACAGCCCAATACTGGAACATTGGATGCGCAAACATACCCCAATGGGGTGTTCTTTGAATGTTTAGCTTTAAGGTATAGGCTTTAAGTAACTAACAATAGTGTTTAAGTTCATAAATTATTTACTAACAAATATGGATTTTAATTATCTGGAAATAAATTATTATTATTATATTATTACTGCAGACGTTCTGACACCCCGCACATATATTTTTCGGCGCCATATCCAAAGATACTACTGCACAATCGAAGAACTTGTCCTCACAGAGGCAATGATATTTCGCACCGTCTGCGATGTTTATCAATGACGCGAGCGTACTGGTGATTCACTGGGTTTGGGTGCAGGCGGATATGAGACTTATGCTCAGGGCGTAACCGTGAGAACTGTGTGCACTGCGCGCAAAGACACTTGTCATGCAATGGCCGTCTATTCTCTTTTGTTATGAATGTTTTAAGTTTTAACACTTTAATTAGCTTGTTTTACACAGTTTTTGGTCACTAGATATTGTTATTTAAATGACTAACAGTTGATTGTTACTTATTAACGATATATTATTACTAATTTGTCCCAAAATACTGGAATATTTAAAATATTATCACAGACAAAATTCACATGTATGTTAACGATTCAACCGTTAGGGCAAAGATTGTATCAATTTATTGTCAGTTTTGTGTGTACAAAAATTAATAAATAAAATTAATTAAAAAGGCATAATACACAGATAAGTAACTGATGAGAGTGATTTGTTTCCATTTTTAAGTAGTTTTACATATTATTGCATTGATTGTTGTCGCTTAAATATGGTATTCAATCTAATTTCCAGTAATTATTTTTATTTATTTATTTTTCTTTCGACATATCACTGTATGTATTAAATTTTTTTTTTTTTTTTTGTTATATTATTCTATGTTTACAATTTTGACGTGCATAAGTGTATTACCTGTAGGTACCTAAATGGAATAAACGATTTTTGATTTTGATTTTGAACCATCCTGGTATTAGCTGCTATTTTCATCAGGTATAATCTTATAATTATGTAACAATTATGGACCCTGTCGGGCACAGCATAGTAGAAGAGAGGAAGAAGGCTTTTTGTTAAAAATAAAAAGTTTAAGAATTTATGCTATTTGTAAGAATTATAGTATGCCAAATTTTAATTTTAAAATGTCAATATTTAAAGCGAAAAGATTATCAGATTAATAATGTCAAGATCTATAGAATTATTTCTTTGAGTCCAAGTATTCTTTTACAGTATAATGGCTTTTCTGTAATAAGAAAAGCTTTAGTTTTTTAATAAAAGTATTATCCTTTTTTTTCTTTTTTTTTTAATCTTCTGGAAGTTTATTAAAGACTTTTATTGACATGACCAACGGGCTTGTAGAGTGCATAGATAGATGGGATGTTGGTAAATTTAATCTATTCCCATGCCTAAGTGTAAAGTTAGATTGTAAATTTTGTCTTTTGGTGTAGTATTCTGTAACAAACTTACAAATTTCTAGGATATAGATACTTGATCCTTTCATACCCTTTTTTTTTTTTTTGATAAGGCAGGGGGAATGCCTTCGCATGCCACCCGCAAAAAGTGTCTGCGGGTGGGTATGTCGGACTTGCAACGACTAAACCTACCTGCCGTGGACATCTCTTGGCGCCTGATGGGGGAGTCCCGGGAACGCGGGTATGCTGCTCCGGTACCCCCCTTTTGCGCCATGTCCCAGATGGTCGGGACACGTACCCTGGGAGGGCTCCTTTGGATTGCCCTCCCCTATTGCCGACTCCTGCCAGTACGGCACAGCGACTGCGCCACAAACAGATCGCTGTCATCCCGGAGCCGCTTGTACGTGGCGGCAGTAGAGGACACTTCTCACACTGCCGCCGCGGCCCCGAGGGGAGTTGGGCTAACGGCTGCCGCCGCCACCCCGACGCCTCCTCCGCCTACGAGCGGGATCGGCTCGTTCCCGATCCCGTTCGGCGGCCTCCTTCTGCAGCAAAACTGCCTCACAGAAGGAGACCACGGCGTCCCATTTGGTGGAGTCGCCAGCCAGCATCGCATACACGACTGCTGGCGGCGAAAGATCCCGTCCGATCTCAGCGACCAGGACTCGTCTCTCGGCCTCCCAGGCCGGGCACTCCTCCAGCGTATGCTGGGCAGAGTCCAGGTCGCTCCCGCAATGGTGACAATGTGTCGTCGCCTCTCGGCCGATCCGGCACAGATACTCACCGAAACACCCGTGTCCGGTGAGTATCTGAGTCAGTCTGTAGGTGACGTAACCACCCTTCCTTCCCACCCAGGCCTCGAGGTGAGGCAGGATGGCACCGACGGCACGTTGGCGCGCGTTCAGGCGCAACTCCAGCCGTGCGCGCCACTGTGTTAGTACGCGACGGTGTGCATCCCGCCTATAGGCAACGAGCGTCTGCTCTGGCGCCTCACCGCTCTCCCGGCGGACGCGGATCTCGGTGTAAACCGCTGCGTCGACTGCCGCCAGGAGATCAAACGGCGGGAGGCGCGCCAGAAGTGTCGCCGCCTCAAAGGATACCGTTCGGTATCCTCGTGCGATCCGTATGGCCACCACACGCTGCAGGCCGTTCAAAATAGCTCTGCAGCGGGAGGCGCCCGTCAGGCGTTCAGACCAGACGGGCGCCCCGTAAAGAGCCATGGGTCGCACGACACCTCCGTAGAGGCGGCGAACTTCTTCCCGTGGACCCCCGAGGTTCGGCAACAGCCGGCGTAACGCGCCGGTTACCCGGCGCACTCGGGGTGCCAGACGCTCAAAGTGCTCCTCGAAGCCCCATCGACTGCCTAGGGTGAGGCCCAGGTACTTCATGAACCGCCCCACCCTGACCTCTACGTCACCTACCCGCATCGACGTACTGGGTGGTTCCTGCCTACGGCGTAATCCGTGGAACCATAGCGCCTCGGTCTTGTGAGGCGCTACCCGAAGGCCCAGTCTCCTTATGGCCGCAACGACACATGCAACACCGAGTTCGGCGAGCCGTACCGCCCGCTGGAAGCTGACCTCCCGGACTATAACGAGCGTGTCGTCCGCATAGCAGACGACGCTCACTCCGGGAGGTAGGCCAATCCGCAGGACCGGATCATAGGCGAGGCTCCATAACAGAGGTCCCAACACGGACCCCTGAGGAACCCCGCAGGAGAGCTCCCTCTGGACGTCAATCCCGTTCCGACCGACGAATTTGATCGTCCTGTCACGCAAATATGCCCCGACTATACCACGCAGATAGGGAGGCACGTTATGGTGGACCAGTGCCTCCCGTATCGCCCACCAGGGGACGGAGTTGAAGGCGTTGACGATGTCTAAGCTCACCGCCAACGCCACCCCCCCCGCCCGGACGGCGGGTTCCGACAGGGCTCGGACGCGGTTAATCGCGTCCAGCGTCGAACGTCCCTGTCGGAAGCCGAACTGGTTGTCCGACAAGTCGGGGCCAACGCGTGACAGATGCTTGCTGAGACGGGCGGCAATGACACGCTCAAAGAGCTTGCCCGCCTCATCCAGCAAGCAGATTGGTCGGAACGCCGAGGGAGAATCGGCGGTCCTGCCCGGCTTTTGCAACAGCACAAGCTTGGCTTCTTTCCAGCAGGTAGGGAACACGGTAGTACGGAGGCAGCTTGTGAAAAGTTGCCTCAACCGGTCCCCCAAGACTACCAGAGCGTACACCCACGCCCTGCCCGGTATCCCATCCAGGCCAGGGGCGGTGTTTCGGGCTGCAAGTCGCCGTACTGCTCGGTCCATCTCTCCCTCCGTCACCTCAAACTGGTCGTCCCAATCATGGTGCGACGGTGACGGAGAGTCCGAGGGACTGTCCTGGACCCTAGGGAAGAGGGTGTCTACCACTCTCTTCAGAAAATCCGGGTCCAGGGTACTCGTCAACGGAGGGACCCACGGTCTGAGCTTGCCCAGTACCATTTTGTAAGGGCGCCCCCATGGGTCCCTATTCAGTCCCTCGATTAGCTCGTTCCAGGACCGAGCTTTGGCTTCCGCTATCGCAATCGATAGCGCCTTGACGGCGACTTTATACGCCGTATGCGCTCTGGCATCCTCTTCGGCATTGAGCATCCGACGGGCTCGCTGGTGTCGGCGACGCGCTGCGACGTACTCCGATCGGAGTCGCGCGATTTCGGCCGACCACCAATATTGCGAGCCTCGTCTGTCACCCGGACGGATCCGAGGCATTGACATGTCGCAGACGCGAGACATGATGCCGCGGAACCAGTCCGCTTGCGAATTGGGATCGGACGGGATCCTTTCTCCACCTTCACTGGCGCCCCAATGGATGGCAATGGCGGCAGCCGTCAGCATGTCGCGGTCTATGTGACGCAGGGACCAGCGCCGCGGTGGGATAAAGCTACTTCGGTCGGGGCCGCCTCGGGGCGGACGGAGGGCCACGCTGAAAAGAATATGTCGATGATCCGACAGTGTGGCCACTTCCTCCGCAACTCTCCACCCCGAGACCAGGTGCAAGGCCGAGGGAGTCGCCCACGTCAAGTCGACGATCGACTCCCCCTGCCAACGCACACAGGTGCTGACTGAACCTCGGTTTACAAGACGGAGGTCCAGTCCGGCGGCCCATTCTAGCAGTAACTCCCCTCGAACGACGTCCCGGGCATCGCCCCAAACACCAGAGTGGGCGTTGAAATCGCCCAGGACGAGTACCGGACGGGATTGGTAGCCGCTAATGTGGCTCGTGAGTCCGTCCAGGTACGCCTCAAAATTTGCGAGGCCGCAATTCGGGGAGATGTAGCAGCCCACCACGACTGCTGGTCCCCACTCCACGACGACGAATCCGGGCCCCTTAGCCAGAAGTGAGCAATGGGGGTCGCGTTCTCCCCCCGCTCAGTATATGGCGACGAGGCCCGCATCCGACCCGAACCAACGAGGGTGGTCGGGCACGGAGTGAGGCTCAGCCACTATCGCTAGGGCAACTGAACGTTCGGCAATCGTCTGCGCAAGAAGAGCTTGCGAAGCGATGCAGTGGTTCAAGTTGCCCTGCAAAATAAGTTGGGGGGGAAAGAATTTTTACAACTCCATTGACACCCCAACGGGGCCAGAGCCCGGATCTGTAGACCGCGACGTTGTTGTTGGAGCGGACGTGGCAGGACGTCCAGCTCCTCTGCTCCTAGCCTTTGGCGGCGTGCACCTACCGCTACCTAGCCGGTGACCAGCCGGCCTGCCAAGGTCGGCACACACAACACAGTGAGGCGCACGCGCCGTGCATTCTTTCGCCTTGTGATTTTGTTGGCCACAGACGAAGCACGACGCGCTCCGGTCACATCCCGTGCACCGAGCCCTGACGTGCCCCTTCTCCAGGCAGCGGTAGCATTGGAGAGCTCTTGGTGGAAGGGCTTCCACCCGGACCGACATCCATCCCACCAGTATACGCCCACAAGCCGCTAGTTTGCGGGCGGCCACCAGTGGACACCGAATCCACACTGAACCCAAACCGGACGGGGAGAACCGAATTACGCCGACCTTTATGTCGGCAACGGCACATCCACCCGTCGTGGCCAAGGCTTCAGCCACTTCGGTGGGGTTGACGGAGTCATCAAGGTCTAGCACCCGGAGCCCTCCCATCGCCACAGGGTGCGCCACCACAGCGCCCGTTTCGGCTAAGGCATCCCTTAGCCGAGTGGACAGGGCCTCCGCCTTCGCGAAGCCCTCCGGACCAGGGATTCTCAAAATGAGACCCCCAGTCAAGGCTCTCTTAGGGCGAAGGCCCGCCTCCAGACCAAGGTCCTTCAACTGTACCTTGGCCCTCGCCAACTTCATAATCTCGGCCATAGTAGTGGCCGAGTTTGGCGGCAAATTGACCGTCACCGCTGCTGTGGATGGCGGTCTCGGAAGCGTCGGCGGCCTCTTTGGATGCGGCGGCTGTTGATTTCCCCGGGCAGCCTTGGCTCTGGCCTTTCGGCCAACGACCTGAGCCCAAGTGCCATCAGCGGGTGGCGGTGGTCCTGTCATGGCTGACGGCGCAGCGGACCGAGCAGCAGCTGCATCCACGGCAGCAGCCCGGCGCCTGCGTTGACGGCCACCTCGTTTTCTTCCCGCCGCGACCCCCACGACTTGCGTCATTGTGGGTGGCGCTACGGTCCGAGCAAGTGGTGGGCGGATAGCTCTCTCCGGGAAAATTTCCGCTATCAGGTCGCGGCGCATTTAGACCAAGCGTTGGTCCAAAAGGGCCGCAAACCCCTCACCTGGCGAGGCTGAATCCTCCCGGGCTGGAGCTAAGGGGGAAGCGCCAGGATTGGTCTTCTGTGTTGCCGGGGCCGGTTGCGCTGCTAACCGGCGCCTGTCCGGTATCCGCTGCGGCAACGGTGCCTGAGACGGTGATCCTGGCGGAGACACCAGATTCTGCGACGGACGTGATGGTGAAGACTGGGGCGGGAGAGCCCCCACCTCACGCCGGCGAAGTTCCACCAGTTCGGCTGACATGGCGGCCACTCGCGACTCCAAGGAGGCCAACTGGGAACAAAGCTGCTGGTTCTCCAGTTCCAGCCTATCCCCGCCAGTCCTCCCATGCAGCTCAGTGGCGGCCGCCTGAGCTTTACGGGCCGCCAGTCGCAGAGCGCGGACAAAATCGCCTTTCAAGCGGTGGGATTTTTCCGCCACCATCTCCACCGTCGCCATCGCCTCGTGTATCGCTGCGCCCAGGTCGGCCGTCGGCTGCTGGCGAAATTCTTCCGCCAGATCTTCGACCCGGGTCAAGTCCACATCCCCGCTCCGTTTGGCTGCCTTGACCTGGCGCCCACTATGCCCGGCGGGGCTCCGTCGCTTTTCCCCCGGAGTCTCCACTTGACTATCCAGGGACTCCATGGACACCGCGGACCTCAGGGAGCCATCACTCTCCAAGTCCGCGGTGCCTCGGGATGTCCCCGGTACAGGAGTGGCCGAGCGGGTACACGACCTCAAGGTTCTCCTGGTGCTCCTCCTTGTGGCGGTCCCGGCATTATTCTCGACGCCAGCCGACATATTATTTTCCCCTACTGTATAAGGGTGCACAAAACTGGGCGTGTGCACCCTATCCGCGACCTCCGCGGGTGTATGTCTATTAGTGTCCCCCCCAGATACGGTGGGACAGCCGGGTCCCGAAGGACCCGGGAGGGATTCTCCGACAGATCCGGTACCCTCCTGGGGTATTGTTAATCTAAGAGACATCTCTGTTTTATTACCCTTTGAACCGGTTTACCCCCCGGTACCCCCCTCGCCGGGTAATTGCTCAGGGGCTAAGGGTTGCCGCAGCTCGTGACCGGATTAAGCGCTCCGGTATTCAGCCCATCACCGTGCGGCGCAGCTTAGGCTTGCGCTCCTCCGCTGTCCCCTCCAGTGTATAGAGGGGACAACAGAGGGGTGAGGTGTCGGAATATTAGCCATGGACGATGCCGATGAAAAAAGCCAGCGCCCACGCCCAGGGTACACCGTTCCAAAAACTTCCGTTCCCACCGAATATAAATATTCGAATGGGACCAGTAGTCCCGGACACACGAGGAGGTTTTCCGACCTAGTACCCCTGATCCTTTCATACCCTTGATACTACCTATCGTATAACGATCCAGTGAGTGGTCAGCTTTACACACTTTATAAGGCCCTGTATACAAACCGTTACCTAAGTTTTCTAGTTAGGTATATTCGCGGTTTTCTCTTGTAAATCCCCTTTTCCATAATACCAATTGTCCTACAGAGTACTTAATGCACTTTCTATGAGATCGATCGATCGGTGAGTATATAGATTTATTAAGTATACACACAATTTTATTTTATTTTATTTTATTTTATTTGGAACAACAAACAATTACACAATAAATGTTACAAAAATATTATCACTAATAAACAATTGTGTAATCCACAACGTTATTCACAGAATACATATAATTAAGGTGACTCACACTATACACTAAATGTAGTTAGTAGAAAACTTACCTAGCAAATTACAAATTTAGAATTTCCATTACAAAAACATTAAGTGAGAACATTATAAACCGAAAACAATAACTTAAATACATTTATTACCTACAATTAAGGCATAAAATAAAAAATAACGAAATGTATTATCTAGATGAAAATAATAAATAAGTACCTAAATATATAATTATGTGTTTTGTGAAAAAAACAAAAAGCTATTTGATTGTTGAATTAAAATTTTGAATAGTTTTTAAGATTGTGTTCTTGAATTTTCCTGCTGGTAACGAAAAATCTATGTTATGAAACTGCTCATTGTAAGTGCGAGTGACACGTCGAAGCGGCGCTCGTACGCCAGCATTAGTTCGACAAGATGTGACAGCGAACAGTGGTTGTTTGCGTACAGCGCGCCTCTGCGGTCTTCTAGGAACTATGTAGCATATTTTGTTACAAATATCCATGCAGTCATACGCGTTATTGCTAAGACCATACAAAAGCATTGCCTCTAGAAAAGTTTGCCTGGATTTTAAAGTTAACAGTTGATATTTATTGAGTAGACTGGTATACGAGGCAGACGTACGATAGCACTTGTAGTTCATAGCTTTTACGAATTTTTTCTGTACTTTCTCTATATAATCGGAGTATTTAGCGTAAAGAGGATTCCACACCACGACTGCATATTCTAGTTGGGATCTAATTAAACAACTGTATAAATTCAGATAAGTCCTTGGTTTTTTAAATTCAGTAGCCGAGCGCATAACAAAACCATACATACGCCAAGCATTGTTGACAATCATATTAATATGATTATCAAGATGGAGCTTTTCATCCAAAAGTACGCCTAAGTCTTGAATCATACTGACTCTATTTAAAGTAGTGCTATTTATCGTATAGGGGTATTTAATGGCTGTTTTATTTTTAGAGAAGGTTATGCAACAACATTTAGAAATGCTAAGCTGTAATTTATTACCTTCACAATATTTATGCAGCCTATTTAAATCTTCCTGCAATGCGTAACAATCATTTAAGGATTTAATCGGCCTATAAATTTTCAAATCATCGGCGTATAAAAGAAATTTAGAATTTAGGATACATTTACTAATATCATTAATAAAAATAACAAATAAAAGAGGCCCTAGTATCGATCCCTGGGGTACACCAGATGTAACAATTGTAGTAGCAGATTGAAAACCATTTATCACTACTTTTTGAGTTCTATTCGAAACATATGATGAAAACCACCTCAACAGATCTCCACGTATGCCATTGTAAGCAATCTTGGTCAAAAGAAGTTCATGGTCTACCTTGTCGAACGCCTTTTTAAAGTCAGTATAGACTGAATCTACTTGGATACCCGAGTCCATACTATTAAATAGATAGTCTGAATATACTACTAAATTGGTTTGAGTCGATCTTCGCTTGACAAAGCCATGTTGTTGCTGTAGAATAATATTGTGAAGTACAGGATAAAGTTCATTATGTACTAATCTTTCAAAAAGCTTCGACATTGTTGACAGTATTGATATTGGCCGGTAATTTGCAACGTCATTTTTGGGACCTGATTTATGGACAGGTGTAATATTGGCCTGCTTCCAGGCTTCGGGGAAGATTCCTTCAGACAGCGATCGATTAAAAAGAATTTGCAGTGGAGCACATATATTCTTGGCAGTATTCCTGAGAAAAATAACTGGCAGTGCATCAGGACCCGGTCCTTTACTGATATCAAGAGACTGAAGTGCCTTCTGTACTTTTTGGGTGGTGAACTCAATCTTACTAATGAGGGAACTATTTTCAGAAATTTCAGTACTCCTAAGGGAATCGTTGGTCTGTGCAGACGGTTCATAAACTGAATTAAAGAAGTCAGAAAACATTTTACATATTTCATGCGGCTCATTAGCTAATCGAGTGCCGTGGCGCATAGTTGAAGGAATATTCAACCCAGATTTACGAGTTGCAATAAATTTCCAAAAATATTTTACATTATCTTTTATACTGTCTTCAAGATTGTTCATGTAAACATTGTAGCATTTTTTACATTCTGTTTGAAATCTAGCCCTAAAAATTGAGAATTGTTCGTAGTCTGATATATTTTTATATTTTTTCCATTTTAACCATGCTTTAGATTTATTTTTGAATATATGTACCAACGCAGGTGAAAACCATATTGGGAACTTAGGTGATTTGATTGTTGACAGAGGTACATGTTTTTTAATTATTTCAAAAATTATGTTGTAAAATATACTCACTGTTTCGTTTATAGAATCGTTTTGTAGGACTGAATTTAATAACGCCACTAGCTTTACTTATATAATAATATGCTTTTTAGAAAAAACTGTTACTGGTGAACGTTTTGTGATACCAATAGCTAAATACGGCCTACTACAAAAAGTCCACGATCAAATAGGATATCCCAGATATGAAAAATGTGATCTATTAAAACTCCATTTCGGTTTGAAGGTATGACAAGATTTATAAGACAATGTGTAAACTCTTGTTTACAATGTGCGTTTAACAAGCGCAACGATGGTAATTGGAGGATGAATCTTCGAGGGCGCTCACAGTCTGTACACGCTGAAGAGTCTTTCTCTCAGTGGTGTGACCTTACTGCGGGTGTGCTTCAAGGTGGCGTTCTATCTCCTCTTCTATTCTCCGTTTTTATAAACGCAATCACTAAAATCTTAACTTCTAACTATCATCTCTATGCAGACGACTTGCAGATAAATCGGCACTTCAAAAGCATTGAAACTACGGAAGCTATTTCTGCCATCAATAATGATCTTGTAAACATTAGCAAGTGGGCAAAATCTTTCGGCCTCCTGGTCAATCCCTCTAAATCACAAGCTCTCATTATTGGTGGCAGACACATGTTTAACACCTTAAATTTTTCAGCCATTCCTCCTGTTCTTTTCGATGATGTGCCGATACCTTATACAAAATTTGCCAAAAATTTAGGTGTTTTAATCGACTCTAACCTTTCGTGGAACAATCACGTTGCAGAAGTAAGCAGGAGAGTATACTGTTCGTTTCAATCCATCAAACGTCTCCAAAAATTCTTACCGTTTCAGACTAAAGTCACTCTCGCTCAATCGCTTTTACTCCCTCTTTTTGACTATGCTGATGTCTGTTTCCTTGATGCAACAGAAGAACTTCTAGATAAGCTCGAACGCCTGCAGAACCTATGCATCCGCTTCATTTTCGGCCTACGGAAGTACGACCACGTGTCGGAGTTCCGGTTGCAATTGAAGTGGCTGCCTATTCGGCAGCGTCGGGACTGTCATATTCTTTATCTACTTTTTTCCATCCTTCATAACCCTGTTGCTCCCATCTATCTCCGTGAACGCTTTGAGTATCTGGTGCCCAGTGGCAAACCTTGCCGCACTGCTACATCCCTTCTTCTCAGGACTCCTTCCCACACTTCCAGCCGCTATAATGGTTCATTTACTGTACGTGCAGTACGCCTTTGGAATTCCTTACCACATTCCATACGTGATAGCTCGTCATTGAGTATTTTTAAGAGCAGAACTAAGAATCACTTCTTATCTCTGTAACTTACGTATATATAAGGTATGTAGGTTTATGTAGTTTATTAAATAGATATATATTTTTATAAGGTATCGTATGTAATTATTAGTGTGTATTTTATCAATATATTTACCCAACAAGGTACTTGATTATAATAGTTTGTTGTACACTGCCTATACCCATAATTTTGAAAATCTCTCTTCCCTGATGGTTTGCTGGAAGAAAATTCAATAATGAATTAAGCTCGCCTATGTACATGCCTTTTCTTTTGTTACTTCTAACTTATGTATTTATTTTCTGTGTGCAATAAAGAATAAAGAATGAATTAAGTACTACATCCAATCAACAAGGCTGCCCTTCCTATGCATACGTTGCACGCGTTTCATTTAGGTCCTTTTTGCCAAAACTCGTAAGAGGAACCCTTATGTATTGTAGTAATTGTCGCTTTACAAAATTTGTATTCGTTCGACCTGCTAAAAATATTGTAGATACGAGACAAATTCGATTGAAACAATTCGATTGAAGATCATTCAAATCATAAAATAAATTATTTTGCAGTTTGTTTATCTAGTTAGAATAATTACAGTAGAGGAAAAGCTTTTACGAGTAGATATTTTAAGCAATTTTCCGAAAAAAAACAATTCAAACACATTAAATGCAATAGGCAGCCCTCACTCCAATGGCCAAGTTCAACAAGTCAATCGCACTTTATAAAATGGTCTTAAAACTCCAAATACACATTTTCCCTTTTAGATACATCTACTTCCGAGACCAAACTAAATGAACTACAGACTAATAGGGTAACTGCTAAACTTCAGATCGTAAAGAACACGACTACGATGAAATATTCTGATTTTGAGCCATTGTTCGCGTATTTTATTATCTTTAACGATGTAATTTGTTGATAAATTTGAATTTGAATTATCGTAAGTCTAGTAATAATACTTTGTATATTGTCATCCTGTAACTAAAGTTAATAGCCAATCAGAATTGTCAATCATAGGTAAGTATTGTTCGTGGGATTTCTACTCAGTGCATGTACATGCTTCATCAGTTGTGAGCCAACAACGAGCTATCCGAGGAATTAAATCGCGTTTTGCAAGGGTGAAACTAAAGCTGCGTAATCAGCAATAACTTTAATTTGGAAGCCTATTAAATATATTTGGAAATGTTTGAGAGATTGAACTACAACGAGTGTTTGGAGCTCGTAACTATGGCAATGTTTCTCTTCGTTAGTGGTCACCGAGCTAACATTATTACTATTAATAATGGTTTGTCCAATGAATAGATCAATATCCAATGTTATGAAATTAGTTAATTAGACTATTCCGTTCAATCGAGTGAATTCTCACATGCTCTACCGAAACCTTCCATAATAGTAGTGCTAGGTTCGATTATAATTCTTAAGTTCTGAACTTGTGAGATCCAAAGTAAATTGATTTTACTGCCAGTTTATATGTATACTCTGAGCTGTTTGCCATCGACCGTCACTGTTCCCCAGTAAATATCTACCACTATAATTACCATAAGTGATATGCAATATTTCACTAACCTTATGTGGTGGGTTTCCTGATGTCTCGACACTTCCGGCGCCAAACCAGCAGGCCGCAGTGGTGTGTCCGCTCGAATTATACATGAAATAGGATCTCGTGATAATACTTCGTCATAGTGTCCTTGTCATCCTTAATTCTCGCCAGCATGTGTTCCAGTTTGTCCGCGTAATCAGTAGATAGCGGGAAAGTGACCCTCAGCATCTCCTTCCATCCATCCCAGGTGAGATCATTTCAAGATTTATAAACATGCGATCAGTGTCGTCCCAATTGTAGACGTGGCCGAGCTGGTCTATTTTGTGAACCCGTGAGACGTGTTGTTTTTTGTTGTACACATTGTTAATGCGACCGACGCGACGTCTGAGAAAAAAAAAATCTCGCTATCTTGGTCAACAGAGCTGTTTGATTCGTTGTGCTTCCTTTTACGTTTCCCCAAACTGGCGATATATGGTCCAGGCATTGTGGGTAAAATCCCACTTCCGAAATGTTACGCACTCGTAGGTTCTGCACATTAAAACTCCGACATATTTTCCACACACAATAGTTAATCGAACAGAGTAACGTTCTCATCTACCGTCGTACAAAGAATCCCTCCTTAATAATTCTCCTACCCTATTTATACTTTTATCAGTGACAACCATTTGAAAGTATAATATCGATTATTAATAGTTTTAAGATGTAAAATTATGATATAATTATTATAGAATAGAATAGAATATCTTTATTTGCTTTGAATGTAGGTACAAACATTAGTTGTTAAAATACGTTTTGAAGAATCCTTGTACATTCTGCCTAAATATAGCATGCAAATTCATTTTAAACTAAAAAGACATGGATGCATTAATTTAAATTTGCTTATCATCTAGAAATTCTTGCAAGGTATAATAGCATTTTTCAGCTAGCAGTACTGTGAGGTGTTTTTTGAACCTTTCCAATGGGAGATCTTTAATGCTGTTTGGCAGCTTATTGAAGATAGCAGGTGCCATACAAATAACACTTTTTTTCAAAAGACTGGTTTTGTATGCACCTGTACATAACAAATTCTGATATTGCGATCTTAGACCTGTATTTCGTTGTCTAGTTTGGTTCAGGTATACAAATAAGTTTTTATTACATTTAACAAATAATGCTAACTCTAGGATGTACAGGGACGGTAAGGTTAGTAATTTACGAGACTTAAATATAGGTGCGCAGCTATCTGTTACTTTCAGATTAAACATAGCCCTGAGGCAGCGTTTTTGAGCTTTAAAAATGCTTTCTCGTTCAGTACAATTGCCCCAAAAAATTACACCAAATCTTAAAATGGAGAGTACTAGGCCATGATAAGCCACTAATAGTGTACGTAAATTAACTTTTTTGGATAGGTGGTACAGCATATATGCGGATGTACTGAGTCTTTTACAAATATTCTCTGCTTGAGCCTTCCATGTTAATTGGCTGTCAATTAAGATTCCCAAAAATTTTGTCGTAGTTACTGTATCTACTGTTTGACCATTATAATTTATATTCATCAATTCATATAGTAATTAATAAAATGATAATCACTAATCAAATAAATAATCATAGTATTATAACATAGCAGCTACGTCATAACCGTTGCGCGGCTATTGAGTACCTACTTGATAATTATCATATAATTATTATAGTAATTAATAAAATGATAATCACTAATCAAATAAATAATCATAGTATTATAACATAGCAGCTACGTCATAACCGTTGCGCGGCTATTGAGTACTTGATAAAGTCTCTCTCAATAGCCGCGCAACGTAATGTTAGCTCGGTGACCACTAACGAAGAGAAACATTGCCATAGTTACGAGCTCCAAACACTCGTTGTAGTTCAATCTCTCAAACATTTCCAAATATATTTAATAGGCTTCCAAATTAAAGTTATTGCTGATTACGCAGCTTTAGTTTCACCCTTGCAAAACGCGACTTAATTCCTCGGATAGCTCGTTGTTGGCTCACAACTGATGAAGCATGTACATGCACTGAGTAGAAATCCCACGAACAATACTTACCTATGATTGACAATTCTGATTGGCTATTAACTTTAGTTACAGGATGACAATATACAAAGTATTATTACTAGACTTACGATAATTCAAATTCAAATTTATCAACAAATTACATCGTTAAAGATAATAAAATACGCGAACAATGGCTCAAAATCAGAATATTTCATCGTAGTCGTGTTCTTTACGATCTGAAGTTTAGCAGTTACCCTATTAGTCTGTAGTTCATTTAGTTTGGTCTCGGAAGTAGATGTATCTGAAAGGGAAAATGTGTATTTGGAGTTTTAAGACCATTTTATAAAGTGCGATTGACTTGTTGAACTTGGCCATTGGAGCGAGGGCTGCCTATTGCATTTAATGTGTTTGAATTGTTTTTTTTCGGAAAATTGCTTAAAATATCTACTCGTAAAAGCTTTGCCTCTACTGTAATTATTCTAACTAGATAAACAAACTGCAAAATAATTTATTTTATGATTTGAATGATCTTCAATCGAATTGTTTCAATCAAATTTGTCTCGTATCTACAATATTTTTAGCAGGTCGAACGAATACAAATTTTGTAAAGCGACAATTACTACAATTCATAAGGGTTCCTCTTACGAGTTTTGGCAAAAAGGACCTAAATGAAACGCGTGCAACGTATGCATAGGAAGGGCAGCCTTGTTGATTGGATGTAGTACTTAATTCATTCTTTATTCTTTATTGCACACAGAAAATAAATACATAAGTTAGAAGTAACAAAAGAAAAGGCATGTACATAGGCGAGCTTAATTCATTATTGAATTTTCTTCCAGCAAACCATCAGGGAAGAGAGATTTTCAAAATTATGGGTATAGGCAGTGTACAACAAACTATTATAATTAAGTACCTTGTCGGGTAAATATATTGATAAAATACACACTAATAATTACATACGATACCTTATAAAAATATATATCTATTTAATAAACTACATAAACCTACATACCTTATATATACGTAAGTTACAGAGATAAGAAGTGATTCTTAGTTCTGCTCTTAAAAATACTCAATGACGAGCTATCACGTATGGAATGTGGCAAGGAATTCCAAAGGCGTACTGCACGTACAGTAAATGAACCATTATAGCGGCTGGAAGTGTGGGAAGGAGTCCTGAGAAGAAGGGATGTAGCAGTGCGGCAAGGTTTGCCACTGGGCACCAGATACTCAAAGCGTTCACGGAGATAGATGGGAGCAACAGGGTTATGAAGGATGGAAAAAAGTAGATAAAGAATATGACAGTCCCGACGCTGCCGAATAGGCAGCCACTTCAATTGCAACCGGAACTCCGACACGTGGTCGTACTTCCGTAGGCCGAAAATGAAGCGGATGCATAGGTTCTGCAGGCGTTCGAGCTTATCTAGAAGTTCTTCTGTTGCATCAAGGAAACAGACATCAGCATAGTCAAAAAGAGGGAGTAAAAGCGATTGAGCGAGAGTGACTTTAGTCTGAAACGGTAAGAATTTTTGGAGACGTTTGATGGATTGAAACGAACAGTATACTCTCCTGCTTACTTCTGCAACGTGATTGTTCCACGAAAGGTTAGAGTCGATTAAAACACCGAAATTTTTGGCAAATTTTGTATAAGGTATCGGCACATCATCGAAAAGAACAGGAGGAATGGCTGAAAAATTTAAGGTGTTAAACATGTGTCTGCCACCAATAATGAGAGCTTGTGATTTAGAGGGTCCTGGTCAATCCCTCTAAATCACAAGCTCTCATTATTGGTGGCAGACACATGTTTAACACCTTAAATTTTTCAGCCATTCCTCCTGTTCTTTTCGATGATGTGCCGATACCTTATACAAAATTTGCCAAAAATTTCGGTGTTTTAATCGACTCTAACCTTTCGTGCCGGCCGAAAGATTTTGCCCACTTGCTAATGTTTACAAGATCATTATTGATGGCAGAAATAGCTTCCGTAGTTTCAATGCTTTTGAAGTGCCGATATATATGCAAGTCGTCTGCATAGAGATGATAGTTAGAAGTTAAGATTTTAGTGATTGCGTTTATAAAAACGGAGAATAGAAGAGGAGATAGAACGCCACCTTGAGGCACACCCGCAGTAAGGTCACACCACTGAGAGAAAGACTCTTCAGCGTGTACAGACTGTGAGCGCCCTCGAAGATTCATCCTCCAATTACCATCGTTGCGCTTGTTAAACGCACATTGTAAACAAGAGTTTACACATTGTCTTATAAATCTTGTCATACCTTCAAACCGAAATGGAGTTTTAATAGATCACATTTTTCATATCTGGGATATCCTATTTGATCGTGGACTTTTTGTAGTAGGCCGTATTTAGCTATTGGTATCACAAAACGTTCACCAGTAACAGTTTTTCTAAAAAGCATATTATTATATAAGTAAAGCTAGTGGTGTTATTAAATTGTGTGTATACTTAATAAATCTATATACTCACCGTAGGAGAATTATTAAGGAGGGAATAAGAATTAAGGAGGCAATATACTCGAAAACGCGATCTATACACTCATATGAACTTGTTCTGTGAACGTTTATGATTTTATTATTGTTGAAAATACTCGATGTGTAACAGTATTAACAATAAAAAAATAAAAACTATCGAGCAGTTGTAACATCACTAACATCTGACATGTTATCTATCCGTATAATAAAATTGAGATTAAACCGTTGCGCGGCTATTGAGTACTTGATAATTATCATATAATTATTATAGTAATTAATAAAATGATAATCACTAATCAAATAAATAATCATAGTATTATAACATAGCAGCTACGTCATAACCGTTGCGCGGCTATTGAGTACTTGATAAAGTCTCTCTCAATAGCCGCGCAACGTAATGTTAGCTCGGTGACCACTAACGAAGAGAAACATTGCCATAGTTACGAGCTCCAAACACTCGTTGTAGTTCAATCTCTCAAACATTTCCAAATATATTTAATAGGCTTCCAAATTAAAGTTATTGCTGATTACGCAGCTTTAGTTTCACCCTTGCAAAACGCGACTTAATTCCTCGGATAGCTCGTTGTTGGCTCACAACTGATGAAGCATGTACATGCACTGAGTAGAAATCCCACGAACAATACTTACCTATGATTGACAATTCTGATTGGCTATTAACTTTAGTTACAGGATGACAATATACAAAGTATTATTACTAGACTTACGATAATTCAAATTCAAATTTATCAACAAATTACATCGTTAAAGATAATAAAATACGCGAACAATGGCTCAAAATCAGAATATTTCATCGTAGTCGTGTTCTTTACGATCTGAAGTTTAGCAGTTACCCTATTAGTCTGTAGTTCATTTAGTTTGGTCTCGGAAGTAGATGTATCTGAAAGGGAAAATGTGTATTTGGAGTTTTAAGACCATTTTATAAAGTGCGATTGACTTGTTGAACTTGGCCATTGGAGCGAGGGCTGCCTATTGCATTTAATGTGTTTGAATTGTTTTTTTTCGGAAAATTGCTTAAAATATCTACTCGTAAAAGCTTTGCCTCTACTGTAATTATTCTAACTAGATAAACAAACTGCAAAATAATTTATTTTATGATTTGAATGATCTTCAATCGAATTGTTTCAATCAAATTTGTCTCGTATCTACAATATTTTTAGCAGGTCGAACGAATACAAATTTTGTAAAGCGACAATTACTACAATTCATAAGGGTTCCTCTTACGAGTTTTGGCAAAAAGGACCTAAATGAAACGCGTGCAACGTATGCATAGGAAGGGCAGCCTTGTTGATTGGATGTAGTACTTAATTCATTCTTTATTCTTTATTGCACACAGAAAATAAATACATAAGTTAGAAGTAACAAAAGAAAAGGCATGTACATAGGCGAGCTTAATTCATTATTGAATTTTCTTCCAGCAAACCATCAGGGAAGAGAGATTTTCAAAATTATGGGTATAGGCAGTGTACAACAAACTATTATAATTAAGTACCTTGTCGGGTAAATATATTGATAAAATACACACTAATAATTACATACGATACCTTATAAAAATATATATCTATTTAATAAACTACATAAACCTACATACCTTATATATACGTAAGTTACAGAGATAAGAAGTGATTCTTAGTTCTGCTCTTAAAAATACTCAATGACGAGCTATCACGTATGGAATGTGGCAAGGAATTCCAAAGGCGTACTGCACGTACAGTAAATGAACCATTATAGCGGCTGGAAGTGTGGGAAGGAGTCCTGAGAAGAAGGGATGTAGCAGTGCGGCAAGGTTTGCCACTGGGCACCAGATACTCAAAGCGTTCACGGAGATAGATGGGAGCAACAGGGTTATGAAGGATGGAAAAAAGTAGATAAAGAATATGACAGTCCCGACGCTGCCGAATAGGCAGCCACTTCAATTGCAACCGGAACTCCGACACGTGGTCGTACTTCCGTAGGCCGAAAATGAAGCGGATGCATAGGTTCTGCAGGCGTTCGAGCTTATCTAGAAGTTCTTCTGTTGCATCAAGGAAACAGACATCAGCATAGTCAAAAAGAGGGAGTAAAAGCGATTGAGCGAGAGTGACTTTAGTCTGAAACGGTAAGAATTTTTGGAGACGTTTGATGGATTGAAACGAACAGTATACTCTCCTGCTTACTTCTGCAACGTGATTGTTCCATGAAAGGTTAGAGTCGATTAAAACACCGAAATTTTTGGCAAATTTTGTATAAGGTATCGGCACATCATCGAAAAGAACAGGAGGAATGGCTGAAAAATTTAAGGTGTTAAACATGTGTCTGCCACCAATAATGAGAGCTTGTGATTTAGAGGGATTGACCAGGAGGCCGAAAGATTTTGCCCACTTGCTAATGTTTACAAGATCATTATTGATGGCAGAAATAGCTTCCGTAGTTTCAATGCTTTTGAAGTGCCGATATATATGCAAGTCGTCTGCATAGAGATGATAGTTAGAAGTTAAGATTTTAGTGATTGCGTTTATAAAAACGGAGAATAGAAGAGGAGATAGAACGCCACCTTGAGGCACACCCGCAGTAAGGTCACACCACTGAGAGAAAGACTCTTCAGCGTGTACAGACTGTGAGCGCCCTCGAAGATTCATCCTCCAATTACCATTGTTGCGCTTGTTAAACGCACATTGTAAACAAGAGTTTACACATTGTCTTATAAATCTTGTCATACCTTCAAACCGAAATGGAGTTTTAATAGATCACATTTTTCATATCTGGGATATCCTATTTGATCGTGGACTTTTTGTAGTAGGCCGTATTTAGCTATTGGTATCACAAAACGTTCACCAGTAACAGTTTTTCTAAAAAGCATATTATTATATAAGTAAAGCTAGTGGTGTTATTAAATTGTGTGTATACTTAATAAATCTATATACTCACCGTAGGAGAATTATTAAGGAGGGAATAAGAATTAAGGAGGCAATATACTCGAAAGCGCGATCTATACACTCATATGAACTTGTTCTGTGAACGTTTATGATTTTATTATTGTTGAAAATACTCGATGTGTAACAGTATTAACAATAAAAAAATAAAAACTATCGAGCAGTTGTAACATCACTAACATCTGACATGTTATCTATCCGTATAATAAAATTGAGATTAAACCGTTGCGCGGCTATTGAGTACTTGATAATTATCATATAATTATTATAGTAATTAATAAAATGATAATCACTAATCAAATAAATAATCATAGTATTATAACATAGCAGCTACGTCATAACCGTTGCGCGGCTATTGAGTACTTGATAAAGTCTCTCTCAATAGCCGCGCAACGTAATGTTAGCTCGGTGACCACTAACGAAGAGAAACATTGCCATAGTTACGAGCTCCAAACACTCGTTGTAGTTCAATCTCTCAAACATTTCCAAATATATTTAATAGGCTTCCAAATTAAAGTTATTGCTGATTACGCAGCTTTAGTTTCACCCTTGCAAAACGCGACTTAATTCCTCGGATAGCTCGTTGTTGGCTCACAACTGATGAAGCATGTACATGCACTGAGTAGAAATCCCACGAACAATACTTACCTATGATTGACAATTCTGATTGGCTATTAACTTTAGTTACAGGATGACAATATACAAAGTATTATTACTAGACTTACGATAATTCAAATTCAAATTTATCAACAAATTACATCGTTAAAGATAATAAAATACGCGAACAATGGCTCAAAATCAGAATATTTCATCGTAGTCGTGTTCTTTACGATCTGAAGTTTAGCAGTTACCCTATTAGTCTGTAGTTCATTTAGTTTGGTCTCGGAAGTAGATGTATCTGAAAGGGAAAATGTGTATTTGGAGTTTTAAGACCATTTTATAAAGTGCGATTGACTTGTTGAACTTGGCCATTGGAGCGAGGGCTGCCTATTGCATTTAATGTGTTTGAATTGTTTTTTTTTCGGAAAATTGCTTAAAATATCTACTCGTAAAAGCTTTGCCTCTACTGTAATTATTCTAACTAGATAAACAAACTGCAAAATAATTTATTTTATGATTTGAATGATCTTCAATCGAATTGTTTCAATCAAATTTGTCTCGTATCTACAATATTTTTAGCAGGTCGAACGAATACAAATTTTGTAAAGCGACAATTACTACAATTCATAAGGGTTCCTCTTACGAGTTTTGGCAAAAAGGACCTAAATGAAACGCGTGCAACGTATGCATAGGAAGGGCAGCCTTGTTGATTGGATGTAGTACTTAATTCATTCTTTATTCTTTATTGCACACAGAAAATAAATACATAAGTTAGAAGTAACAAAAGAAAAGGCATGTACATAGGCGAGCTTAATTCATTATTGAATTTTCTTCCAGCAAACCATCAGGGAAGAGAGATTTTCAAAATTATGGGTATAGGCAGTGTACAACAAACTATTATAATTAAGTACCTTGTCGGGTAAATATATTGATAAAATACACACTAATAATTACATACGATACCTTATAAAAATATATATCTATTTAATAAACTACATAAACCTACATACCTTATATATACGTAAGTTACAGAGATAAGAAGTGATTCTTAGTTCTGCTCTTAAAAATACTCAATGACGAGCTATCACGTATGGAATGTGGCAAGGAATTCCAAAGGCGTACTGCACGTACAGTAAATGAACCATTATAGCGGCTGGAAGTGTGGGAAGGAGTCCTGAGAAGAAGGGATGTAGCAGTGCGGCAAGGTTTGCCACTGGGCACCAGATACTCAAAGCGTTCACGGAGATAGATGGGAGCAACAGGGTTATGAAGGATGGAAAAAAGTAGATAAAGAATATGACAGTCCCGACGCTGCCGAATAGGCAGCCACTTCAATTGCAACCGGAACTCCGACACGTGGTCGTACTTCCGTAGGCCGAAAATGAAGCGGATGCATAGGTTCTGCAGGCGTTCGAGCTTATCTAGAAGTTCTTCTGTTGCATCAAGGAAACAGACATCAGCATAGTCAAAAAGAGGGAGTAAAAGCGATTGAGCGAGAGTGACTTTAGTCTGAAACGGTAAGAATTTTTGGAGACGTTTGATGGATTGAAACGAACAGTATACTCTCCTGCTTACTTCTGCAACGTGATTGTTCCACGAAAGGTTAGAGTCGATTAAAACACCTAAATTTTTGGCAAATTTTGTATAAGGTATCGGCACATCATCGAAAAGAACAGGAGGAATGGCTGAAAAATTTAAGGTGTTAAACATGTGTCTGCCACCAATAATGAGAGCTTGTGATTTAGAGGGATTGACCAGGAGGCCGAAAGATTTTGCCCACTTGCTAATGTTTACAAGATCATTATTGATGGCAGAAATAGCTTCCGTAGTTTCAATGCTTTTGAAGTGCCGATATATATGCAAGTCGTCTGCATAGAGATGATAGTTAGAAGTTAAGATTTTAGTGATTGCGTTTATAAAAACGGAGAATAGAAGAGGAGATAGAACGCCACCTTGAGGCACACCCGCAGTAAGGTCACACCACTGAGAGAAAGACTCTTCAGCGTGTACAGACTGTGAGCGCCCTCGAAGATTCATCCTCCAATTACCATCGTTGCGCTTGTTAAACGCACATTGTAAACAAGAGTTTACACATTGTCTTATAAATCTTGTCATACCTTCAAACCGAAATGGAGTTTTAATAGATCACATTTTTCATATCTGGGATATCCTATTTGATCGTGGACTTTTTGTAGTAGGCCGTATTTAGCTATTGGTATCACAAAACGTTCACCAGTAACAGTTTTTCTAAAAAGCATATTATTATATAAGTAAAGCTAGTGGTGTTATTAAATTGTGTGTATACTTAATAAATCTATATACTCACCGTAGGAGAATTATTAAGGAGGGAATAAGAATTAAGGAGGCAATATACTCGAAAGCGCGATCTATACACTCATATGAACTTGTTCTGTGAACGTTTATGATTTTATTATTGTTGAAAATGCTCGATGTGTAACAGTATTAACAATAAAAAAAATAAAAACTATCGAGCAGTTGTAACATCACTAACATCTGACATGTTATCTATCCGTATAATAAAATTGAGATTAAATGTTTGTGAGGCTAATTTATTCAAAATGTGATTGGTCGAACATATCATCGTATGGACTATGTTCATATGTTGGTCAACAATACGTCGTGGTAAATTGGGTTGGCACCAAATCACAGCCATATCCGCCATCGAACCACAGAATAATAACTGCGCACGCTCAATGGTCAAATCAAATAGCGCACCCACGCGCGCCTCCCTGGTTTCCTGTAATACATTTTCGTCCGTTTTACAAAATAACTCCTACAAGAAATATCTAGTCACACAGACTGGGTTCTGTAAATTTCTATGTTCAATTTAACAACAGATTTTTGATCCCTAGACACTTTTAATGTGTGTATTGGCCTGTATACAAAACAAAAATACATTTTTTCACAAATGCGGTGAGAGTGCCGCCATCTAGCGTCTATGTTCGAAGTTATTTGATGTATAAAACTACTATTTCTTAGCCAGAATATTTTAAAACTTGTTTTTAACATATTATGCGTTTCGTTAGTAACAAGTTATCATATAATGTAAAAACTTTGTTTTCCACTTACCCTATGATACCAATGTAACTTATGTGAATAACTCAATGTAATAAAGTCATGCGTAAACAGTTTTGTGGGGCTATGTAATTAGTTTTAAGATATTTTAAGAGAAATAAAGCAATAACCAACTAACCAACCATTGCTGTAATGTAAAATTGCTTATAAACAGTAATGACAAGTAAAATTATGTCTACGACCCCATTATTTATTAATGAATTTCTCATTACGGTCCTTTCAGCTCATACACTTTACCTAAATTATTGTTCTGCCAGTGTGTATCGTTCGCAGCTTAACGCAGAGCGCCTACCCCGGATTGGTAGATGGTGCTGGTTCGAGACCGGCCTGATGATTAAATATATTATTTCCCATTTTTGATATTAGATTAATGCTTTGAATTCCGAATGATGCTATAAATTTAAAATTTAAGGACCTAAAGTAGTTTTAGTTTAGTCGTGTGGTCTAAGAGCCTGTGCACACCACGTTTTTTAAACGCTTTTGTCCTACAACAAACAACAATCTACAACCAACAAAATAGACACACACATTTATCAACCACCAACATAAATATGTAAATAAAATTCTAAATGTACCTACTTAGATAGATAGTTAAGTTTTTGTTAATTCTTATAATAATATATTTATTTCAGACAAATTCCATAGTGTGTTAGCAAACAATTTCCTTAAAAAATATTGTCAGTAAACATGGAATTTTTATCCTACAGAAGAAGTGTATTAGAGCGATATGTGGTGCTAAGGCCTTTGATAGTTGCAAGCCCCTTTTTATTAAATTAAATGTATTAACCTTGCTGTCAATGTATATATTAGAAATTGCTACATTTGTTAGAAACTATCCAAAGGGGAATGCCCAAGTGACTATGGAACTAAGTATCGGTGCAAAAATTATTGTACCTAGATAAAAACTACTGTTCTATGTTGGGATTACTATGTACTTTCAATTAAAATTAACATGATTTATGTAATTTGCCGGGTTTCATGGAAATAGATGGGTGAACATTGAACATCTTAGGTAAAGAAACGTTGGTTGCCGACTAGTTAATGGACAAATTATGACTTAAGTTATATTATGGGGTAGAGGCGGCCAATCTCAACGGAGTCTAGCCTACTAAGCAGCATATATTTTAGTGTATGTGCAATCGTAGGTGCACTTCTATTTCATCGCTCTGATTGTCTAATGGGGCAGTAAACAGGTGATACACCGGTGAACTGTACTATCCATAATGAAGTGATATTAGACACTATTAGTCTCCCGTCTCATAATCACTTTTCACAATAAAGAGTCTCTGTCTCAGATTACAATTATTAGCGTAATGGAGTCTCTTTCTCAAAGTCACTCGAGTTGTTACGAATAATCCATAACTACACACACAAGAAATATCAAAACATTTGCCAAACACTATTATAAAAACCAGTAGTGACTTGCGCAGTTGCGCTGTCACATAACGTCAAAGATCACTTAAGTTTTGCCAAAAATATTTACTCAAATATCGATTTTTTTATCGATTTTCTTATTATGTCGTGACTTGTCATTCATTTTATATTATACAAAATAAAAGAAATGAATAGTATTTCTTTGTAAGTAATAAATCTATAATTAGTTTAGGTTGAATAGAAATATTGTTTCAGTAGGAATATGGCTTAGTGGTCTTGGTTATTTGACAAAGCAGAAAGCCGTACACAACATAACAAAACTGAATAGACTTAAGTATATTCAGCGCTAATTTACCATTACTAAGTGCTATTGGCTATTTTATTGCTTAGTAATATCACTAATTTGGCTGAAATAAATCCTTATTTCTTTTTTATCCACCGATTATTGGCTTTAAATATTCCGAGTGAATTTATTTTCATTTGCGGCAACATTATTTAAACCATATACCATCTCATGTTGTTCGATTTTTCTAATAAAGACATTCAGCGGTGACAGCATCTTGGTCATATTCCATCGTCTGACAAGCCAAGGCCAATTCTAGTAGAATTCGAAAGCTACCAGGTGAGAAACAACATCTGGTTTGCCAAAACGAAGTGTAAAGGCTCTGGCGTCACAATCTCAGAGTTCTTGACCCGGCCCCGTCACGAAACCTTCATGGCTGCACGCCAGCGCCACGGAATTTCAAATACTTGGACTCGGGACGGAGTCATATATATCCTGGATCGTGGTGGCAGCCGCCACAAGGTCGTCTCGATGGAAGATCTCAACAAGATCGGCTCTGCGGCGCAGCACACCAAGGAAGACGCTTCGAAAATCGCGGCCACGAACACGTCTACTACGGCTGCAGTCGGGAAAACTCGAAGAACTAAGAAGTAATTCATGTTGACTTAATTTGTATCCTCTTAATCTTGTTTACGTGTGTTTACGCACGTTCGCGATGTTTTTACATATTTGTATTTACGTATTTTCTGTGTCTACCTATTTTATTCATAATTTTATTGATTTCAAACTTTAAGTGTTCAATGTTCTCATATTCTGAATTGTTTGGAATTCTATGATTTCTTTAATAGAACATTATATCATTTCATTTGTGATCTTTTCCATACTTGCTTAATAGTAACGTCAAATCGCGTTTAACTTTAACTTTTAATATGACACCATACCATAGACATCCTGTAATTCTACTACACGCTACTAGATTTCAAACGGGGTGAGTAGAAACAAACTTAAAACTCTCATTAATTCTCTTTACGCACTGAACTGGTAGGTTAGTTAAAGGTGATATTGCGTATTGTATATTTATTTGTTTTGTATTGTTGTTCTTAAGTATTTTACATATATTTATATTATTTAGTTTATTGAATTATTTTGTTTTTTATGTCTAACACCGAAGATGAAAGTAGTGATTCTGAATCTTATTTTTCGGCCAATAGTGATGGCGACAGTTTTATTAGTATTCCATCGCTTGGGGATACGTTGGCATCCCACTTTGCCGATGTATCGCGTAATTTCAATGTGATTCATATAAATGCCCAAAGTATTCCGGCTCATTTTTCCGATATGCTGGCAAGTTTCCAATGTAAAAATATTCATGCTATCCTTGTTTCTGAGTCTTGGCTCAAACCTTGTCTTCCTTCAGCCTCTTACTCGCTACCTGGTTTTCAGCTCATCAGAAATGATCGAACTGGAACCGGTGGTGGTGGAGTTGCGATATATCTTCGTCATCATTTCAACTACTCTATTATCAGTTTATCCTCTCAGCCACCTTCACCAAACGCTGGTGAACATCTTCTACTTGAAGTTGAGCTACACCATTCCAAAATTTTACTTGGTGTATATTACTGTCCTTCTCTTCGTATAAATTTCTTTTCTTCTTTTGAGCTCTTACTTGAAACATTCACTCCCAATTACGACCACTCAATTATAATGGGTGATTTTAACACTTGTCTGTTAAAGAACGACTCTCGTTCATCCTTGTTAACTTTTGCTGCAGAATCTAGTAACCTTTGTATTCTTCCTCTAAATGCAACTCATCATTTCCCCAATTCCGCTCCTTCAATCCTTGATATTATTCTTGTCTCTTCTCAAAACCATGTCGCTAAGCACGGGCAGTGTTTAGCAGATGCCTTTTCTTACCATGACCTTCTCTTCCTTTCTTACAAAATTCGCCCACCTAAGGCAAAATCTAAAATTCTTGTGCAGCGCAATTTTGGTGGCATAAACTTGGAACATCTCCGAGCAGATGCCAACAGCATTGATTGGTCACCTTTAATAGCTGCAGAGTCGATTGACGAAAAGGTGCAAATATTTAATAACATAATTATTGACCTCTACGATGTACATGCTCCGAGTCGTGCCATCAGAGTGAAACATTTACCTGCGCCATGGCTATCTGGGGAAATTAAAATACTTTTGGACAAAAAAGCCTCTGCCAAATCTCGTTTTAGGAGTAGACCTAACGACTTCAATCGGCAGAAATATATCAACTTACGAAATCATTGTAATAAGGTGTGTAGGAGTGCACAACGCCAACATATCCACAGCTCCATTGAAAATGGAGATCCTGCAAAAATATGGAAATTTCTACGTTCTTTGGGAGTAGGAAAAGCTCAAAATAACGCTATTCCAAAAAACTTTGATGTTAATTCTTTGAATAAACACTTCTCTGCTTTGCCCAATTTCAACAGGGCAACCAAAACTAGTACCTTAAATTCTCTTTCATCGATTCCTACTCCCAACTACACTTCCTTCACTTTTAGTCAATTTTCTGCTTGTGACGTTAAGAAGAGTGTCGAATCCATTTCATCAAATGCAGTCGGAAACGATAGTATTACCCGTAATATGGTCCTTCCTATCCTCAATGAAATCCTTCCTATTATTTTCCATATCCTAAATTCCAAGTACCAACGGGTACGGTTAACAAAGTATACGTACACCGACAACTGCCCACTTAAATAATCCCTATTATTGTCCATTATTTGGTTGTCTGGAAGAGATCATATTTTAGTGATAAGACCGCCAATTGTATACTTTTAGTTACATGCTCCTGTACTGTAAGATTTTAATATTGGTGTACAATAAAGAGCTAATCTATTTATCTATCTTCAAATGCTTCTCATTCCAAGTTCAACCATTCTTGTATGATATCTTTTTGATTTTTGGGAACAATTCTTCAAGTTGCGATGATTAAAAGGTGAAATAGGCAACTCAATTATAATGGGTGATTTTAAATCTAAAGTGATTTTTAATCTAAATTTAATCCAAAAAAATAAATCTAAAACACATGTTATGTATTTATGCTTGTGGCTCCCGTGATCCGACCTTAAACCTATTACTCAACTGAGGGACGGATAGTGGTTAACTGTAGCTTAATTAAAAAGCCGAAACCACTGTTCACCGTCCACACAAGTCGCTCGAAATCTTTATATATCGGTAAACATGAGTACTTATTATGGAGTGGAGAGATTCCTAGAATGTTTATATGCTGGCGCTGCCTGAAGGCCTAGGAGGCTTTCACTGCTTCACCAGACAGTGCAGCCAAGCAGGGGCTCAATCTATATCTAACAATAAAAAGCGCGTGTGGTTTAGACCATACGACTGAAGTAAAACAGCTTTCTATCCATCTACGAAACATGAGAGAAATGACACAGAAACTGTCTATGAGAGAAAGAAAGAGAGAGAGGTGCTTCTCGCACCTCTCTCTCTTGCTCCAACAGTATTTTACGAAACGTAACCTTCTCTCTCTCTATCTTTACTAATTTATATCTCCCTCTCAACTTCCTTTCGCCTCACCCAATCACACTTTTCGTAACACTCACGTCACGCATTCACCAGCTTACTTCCCAAGTCAAGAGAGTGAAACAAGATTTACTTCAAAAAGTAAACTCAAAGTAGGTATTCCCGCCGCGCGCTGGAGGGGCCTCCTTTGTGTATCGCACCTCGACACTGGGCGATTACATTATATATTTAACCACAGAGTACATTATATATTGGTAAGCTTTTTATAATAAAAAGGAACAATACCGAACATTATTAATATTTGGATTTGATTTATTAAGATTTAAAGTAAGATGACTAGATATGAAAAATAATCACACTAATATTATAAAGGCGAAAGTTTGTAAGTGTGTGTGTTTTTTTTACTTCTTCACGTCTAAATGGCTGGAGCGATTTTAATAAAATTTGGTATTGAGTTAGCTGACACCCTGGATTACCACACACATATACCTATTTATAAAGTTTAACACGGATAAAACCGCGGGGCACAGCTAGTTAAAACTAGGGTTGTAACGGAGGCCTCTTAGCGGAGGCTGAGGTGGATGCGAAGGTGACGGATTTCACCTCCGCGGATGCGGAGGTTAACGGATGCGAATGCGAAGGTGAAAGTGGATATGGAAAAATAGTATTTTATGAGTAATATTAATATTTTTTTAATCTCAATAAATGAAGAATGAGCTGCAAGTGGGGCAATTTCAATTTGACTTCAACAGATGTTCAATGTCGTCTGAGAGATCAATACGGTTAAAAGCGGGAGCGATCACAGGCGGGGCTCATTGAACCTTAATGTCAAGCTCCAGAGGTCCCGACTGATAAAGTCTATGCTCCGACCTTTACCCATCCACGTCGAAAACCCGGAACCCTTTCAGCTCAAACTGCAGAACCGAGTGGAGTCATACCACGACAGGTTCGTAGAAGCTGTCCATACGACTGGGTCTTTAAGGTCCGCCGTACAAACAGAACCAAAAATATCTCTGACTAAGCCCTGCAGCTAAAAGAAGAAAGACGGCAAATGGTTTTGATATCCTCTGATGATGCTACCAGATACCGGCAGCTCAACAGACAGATCTAGACAGTCTTTGACTCGCGACACGCGCCCAATTAATACAAAATGTATTAAGAAGCCATCGAGTGGAACAAAGGCTCTAAAGTGTTAGAAAGAGAACTGTCTGTTGAACAGAGCCAACTGATGAAGCTGAAGACTGAGGATAGCAGAATCGTCACGTCTAATCCTGAGTTGTTGGGAGAGATCGAGAGGTTCTATGGACAGCTGTATACGAGAATCCAGTCAATTGTCGATAGTTGTGCCTCAGATCCTAGAGCACGACTAATCGGAGACTTCACCGAAGACATCCCGGACGGCAGCATGTGCGAGATAAGAATCCCTCTCAAACAGCTTAAGAACAACAAGGCGCCTGGTGATGATGGAGTTACAGCAAGTTACAGCTTCTAGCTCTTCTACGGGCCCTTCAGAAGTTATTGAACTCCGTCATACTAGAAGGTCAAACGCCACAAGTATGGCACAGAGGTGTGGCGGTACTCTTCTTCAAAAAAGGCGAAAAACCCTCTTGAAGAATTACAGACCCATCACAATGCTGAGCCATGTTTACAAGTTGTTTTCGAGAGTCATTACGAATCGTCTCGATCGCAGGTTTGACGACTTCCAGCCTCCCGAACAAGCCGGATTCCCTAAAGGCTTTAGTACCATAGACCACATAAATAAGACCGAAGAGTATAACCAGCCATTATGCTTAGTGTTTGTGGACTATGAAAAAGTCTTTGATTCGATCAGAACCTGGGCCGTACTGAGGTCTCTCAAAAATGCCAAATCGACTACCAGTATATCGAGATGTTAAAGTGCTTATATGAAAACACCACTATGTCAGTGCGACTCCCGGACCGGAACTGGGAACCTTTCCACTTGCAGCGAGGTGTGAGACAGGGAGATGTTATATCTCTGAAACTGTTCACTGCTGCATTGGAAGATGTCTTCAAGCTTTTGGGCTGGGCAGGATTTGGCATTCATGTCAATGGCGAGTACATCACCCACCTACAATTTTCCGACAATATAGTACTCATGGCTGAGACCTGGAAGACCTGGGTACAATTCTCAATGGCCTCAGGATAGTCTCTCAACAAGTGGGTCTTAAAATTAACATGGATAAGACGAAAATGATGTCGAATATCCATGTTGCACCCACTCTACTTAAGGTTGGAGACTGCACTCGAAGTTGTAGAGAACTATATTATTTACCTAGGACAGATCATCCAACTAGGTAGGTCCAACTTCGAAAAGGAAGTTAATCATAGAATCCAACTTGGCTGGGCAGCGTTCGGGAAGCTACTTAATATCTTCTCGACCCAAATACCGTTGTGTCTCAAGTCGAAAGTCTTCAACCAGTGGGTGTTGCCAGTGATGACTAACGTCATCGCTCACTATGGGTCTTATCAGGCGGCACAAGGTCACCGAAAGATCAATGGAAAGGGCTATGCTTGGGGGCGAACCAAAGTAACCTACTTAACCCGAAGAATTGCCAAGTGGCAGTGGGCAGGGCACATAGCTCGTAGAGCCGACGGCCGCTGGGGCAGAAAGGTTCTCGAGTGGCGAACACGAGCTGGATGTTCTTGTGCGGGTTGCTGGAAGTCGCTGGATGCTGATAACGTAAGACGGGCAATCGTGGATATCAGTGGGCGTCATTCGGCTGATATGATGATGATGACAAGATGGAATTGATGCCAAAGGCATTCTCTGCCAGTGGACCTTTGGATGCAGAGATACATGATTATGCCGTAAATAAACCTCCGTTATAACTCCGCAAAAAAACAGCGGAGGCGAAGGTACGGGGTACACTACATTAATACGAAAAACTTTATTCCGACAGTCATCATCATCATCATCATCTTATCAGCCGAAAGACGTCCACTGCTGGACAAAGGCCTCCCCCAAAGATCTCCACAATTGCCGGTCTTGTGCTATTCGCATCCAGCATTTTCCAGCGACCCGCACAAGATCATCGGTCCATCTTGTAGGGGGCCTGCCCACGCTGCGTCTTCCGGTTCGTGGTCGCCACTCGAGAACCTTTCTGCCCCAACGGCCGTCGGCTCTACGAGCTATGTGCCCTGCCCACTGCCACTTCAACTTGGCAATTCTTCGGGCTATGTCGGTGACTTTGGTTCGCCTGCGGATTTCGACATTTCTGATGCGATCCCGCAGGGAAACTCCGAGCATAGCCCTCTCCATTGCTCTTTGGGTGACCTTGAGCCTTCTAATAAGGCCCATAGTGAGCGACCACGTCTCTGTTCCGTATGTCATCACTGGCAACACACACTGGTCGAAGACTTTCGACTTGAGACACTGCGGTATTTTGGACGAGAAGATGTTACGTAGCTTCCCGAACGCTGCCCAGCCGAGTTGGATTCTACGATTGACTTCCTTCTCGAAGTTGGACCTACCTAGTTGGATGGTCTGTCCTAGGTAAATATAGTTCTCTACAACTTCGAGTGCAGAGTCACCAACTTTCAATTGAGTGGGTGCAACATGGACGTTTGACATGATTTTCGTCTTATCCATGTTCATTTTCAGACCCACTTGTTGAGAGACTCTGCTGAGGTCATCGAGCATTGTACCGAGGTCTTCCATGGTCTCAGCCATGACTACGATATCATCGGCAAATCGAAGGTGAGTGATGTACTCGCCATTGACATTGATGCCAAAGCCTTTCCAGTCCAGAAGCTTGAAGACGTCTTCCAATGCAGCGGTGAACAGTTTCGGAGATATAACATCTCCCTGTCTCACGCCTCACTGCAAGTGGACAGGTTTCGAGATCTGGTCCTGGAGTCGCACTGACATAGTGGCGTTTTCATACAAACACTTTATCACCTCGATATACCGGTAGTCAATTTGGCACCTTATGAGAGACCTCAGCACGGCCCATGTTTCGATAGAATCAAAGGCTTTCTCATAGTCCACAAACGCTAAGCACAGTGGCTTGTTATACTCTTCGGTCTTCTGTATAACTTGCCGCAGCGTATGTATGTGGTCTATGGTGCTAAAGCCTTTTCGGATACCGGCTTGTTCGGGAGGCTGGAAGTCGTCAAACCTGCGCGCGAGACGGTTCGTAACGACCCTCGAAAACAACTTGTAAACATGGCTCAGCAGTGTGATGGGTCTATAATTCTTCAATAGGGTCTTGTCGCCCTTTTTGAAGAAGAGTACCACCACACTTCTGTGCCATGCTTGTGGCGTTTGACCATCTAGTATGACGGAGTTAAATAACTTCTGAAGGGCCCGTAGGATTGGTGTACCACCCGCCTTCAGAAGCTCTGCTGTAACTCCATCATCACCAGGCGCCTTATTGTTCTTGAGTTGTTTGAGAGCCATTCTAATCTCGTACAGGCTGACGTCCGGGATGTCTTCGGTGTAGTGTTGGGTTAGTCGTGCTCTGGGATCTGAGGCATGACTTTTGACAGGTGGCTGTGTTGTCGTATATAACTGTCCGTAGAACTTCTCGATCTCTCCCAGCAACTCAGGCTTAGACGTGACGATTCTACCATCCTCAGTCTTCAGCTTCGTCAGTTGGCTCTGTCCAACAGACAGAGCTCTTGCGAACACTTTAGAGCCTTTGTTCCGCTCGATAGCCTCTTTAATACTAATTGTATTAAATTGCCGCGTGTCGCGAGTCAAAGACTTTGAAATCTGTCTGTTGAGCTGCCGATATCTGGTAGCATCATCTGAGGATGTCAGAACCATTTTCCGTCTATCTTCCATAAGTTGCAGGGTAAAGTCAGAGATCTTTTTAGTTCTGTTTGTACGACGGGCCTTGAAGACCTTAGACCCAGCCGTATGGACAGCTTCTACGAGCCTGTCATAGTATGAGTCCACTTCCTCGCAGTCTGCTAGGCATTCGAAACGGTTTTGCAGTTCGAGCTGAAATGGTTCGGGGTTTTGGACGTGGATAGGTAAAGGTCGGAGCGTAGACTTTATCAGTCGGGACCTCTGGAGTTTGACATTATTCGTACTGGTATGAAAAATGTCAGAGGCTCATTAAGGTTCAATGAGCCTCTGACCAGTCTGTGATCGCTCCCGGTTTTAACCGCATTGATCACGGAGACATCATTGAACATCTGTCGTCTCGTCGACAAGATAAAGTCTATCTCATTTTTAGTTTTACCATCGGGGCTCACCCAGGTCCATTTGCGGTGATCCGGCTTCCTGAAGAAGGAATTCATCATAAAGAGTCCCTCCTTCTCCATGAAGTCGGCCAACATTTGGCCCCGGGGGTTCCGGTCTCCAGTTCCAAATTGCCCCACTCTCAGCTCATTACCGAATCGTTTGCCCAGCTTCGCATTAAAGTCCCCCATGACCACAGTGAAATAGGAGTTAGACGTATGTATGGCTCTGGATATGTCCTCATACATAACCTCTACTTCATCGTCGGAGTGTGTCGAAGTGGGTGCGTATACCTGTATAACCTTCAACGAATACCGCTTGGTGATTCTGAGTATAAGGTACGCAACCCTCGTCGACACACTCTCGATTTTCACTAGGTTGTTCACGAGGGACCTGTGGACTATGAACCCGACACCACCTTGGGATATTTGGTCACCCTCCCGGTAATAGAGCAGGTTTCCGGATTTCAGTATTATCGAGTCCTCCCCCTCTCTTCGGACTTCAGATAATCCTACAATATCCCAATGTAACCTGCTCAATTCTTCCTCCAGTTCGGTTATCTTCTCGTCGGACCGCAGTGTACGTGTGTTATATGTTGCCAGGGCCAGAGGTCGTCGGTGTTGGTAACGCGGAATCTGCCGGGGATTCTTAGCACCCCCTGCCCTGCCGTAACCACGGCTGTTACCACGGCTGGGAATAGCAGGGCTGCCGGGGACTGGGGGCCGCGGTTTGGTTGTGTCCATCATTTGAGGGGATTTGCCATAATCGCCACGCTTGGCAGACGGGTTGGCGATCGCAGTAAGGTGGACATGGTACTCAGGAGAACGCTGCTGCCCGTTCTCTGGTGTATATATTTCCCTCGGGACGACTTTTACGTCCCCCCACGGGATGAGAGGGGGTGGTGATATTCTTAGGCCGTCACCACACAGCCGCCGCATTCCGACAGTCACAAATACGAATTTCAAAATACCGACATTCATAATTCCGAATGGTTGAAAATTCCGAATATTACAACTCCGACTTATCATTACTCCTAGTTTTATAATTCCTAAATTTACAATATTCCTAACGTTTATAATTACTATTCTCCAAATTCCGAGCTTCAATAGATCGAATAACAAAAAGTCCGACTTAATGATAATTCGAAACATCAAAAACACAAATAAAAAATATTTTGTTTCCCCGGTCACAGTTCTAACCTCACCCAAATTATTCACCAACACTACACAACACCAACAATAGAGGGGATCTGGCACTCGGCGGCTGCATGCAACATGCAAGCAGGCAGGCATGCAACATGCCTGCAGACATGCAGCATGCAAGCAGGCATGCAGCATGCAAGCAGGCATGAAGCATGCAAGCAGGCATGCAGCATTCAGGCAGGCATGCAGCATGCTAGCAGGCATGCAGCATGCAAGCAGGCATGCAAGCAGGCATGCAGCATGCAGCATGCAAGCAGGCATGCAGCATGCAAGCAGGCATGAAGCATCTAAGCAGGCATGCAGCATGCAAGCAGGCATGCAGCATGCAAGCAGAAATGCAGCAAGCAAGAAGGCATGCAACATGCAGCAAGCATTGTTTCTGTCACGGCTCCGGCGCTGCGGGGTTTGGGCGGCCCCACGCGAGCTTATCGTCGCAGATGGTTTTAACGCTCACCACCACAGCTTCGGCTTGCTGGCCGGCTTCGCCGGCCAGCCTCAGCTGCGACCGCGGGCCTTCAAACCACCTGCTCCTCAGCTCGCGGGCCGCCCCACCCTTCCGCGCCTACGCGGGCTTAAATTACACTCTAGGGTAAGGCAGACAAGACTACGTGAAGTCGGTTTTGCAGCGATTCGTTTCTGTCACAAAATTTTGTAGCACAATATGTAGACTTTTAGATTATTCGAAGTATTGAAATTCGGAATGCCGTTTTTCGGACCGAGAACCCTTCGAGCATTTGTCTCTCAGAACTTATGAAAATCGGAATACTAACAAATCGCATTTACGACTTTCGGAAAGATAAATTTCGTGATATTTAATAAAAGTCATTATAATTCTTAGGTAGTATTAAATTCGGACTTTTGAAAATCGGAACATCAAAATTCGGAATAAAATATTTCGGAGTATTTGGGTGTTCCCGAAGGTACGATTTCATGCGGAACTTCCGCAGTAACGGAAGCGGAGGCGAAGATCCGTTACAACCCTAGTTAAAACCAATGATATTAGAATATAATATTATAATATAAGTAACATTATATTATGAATAGCGCCATTTGTTGAGGAATGTTGTAACTATACATGCGTGTGTGATTTTGTACTAAAGCTGAAAGGACCCTGATAACTTGTTACCAATGAAATACTTATCCCAATTTTATTAAACGGAATGATAACATGTCAGATGTTGCATTTGTTACGTTGTACTAAATCTAAAGGAACTAGAAAATTTAACTTTAACATAGTATTATAAAACGTTATATTTAATACAAAATATACAAGGGTAGTGGGTACTTTGCCCTAATAGTACTTTGCATTGACACCTTGTAAGTATAGAATGCTACGACCCGTATAGCGCAGTCCACTTCACGACTTGCCGACGACACGTCCCAGGTACGACACGACTCGCCGATGACACGACGTAATGCGCGTGGGATGGTAGCCAGATGAGTCGAGATTAAGAGGGGTGAGAAAAAACCCTGGAACCAGTATACGGGTGGACAATTAGAGATTGACCAATTTCGCACCGTGACTACAGCATGACGAACGACGCGATATGTAGGCATGCGAGAAGAAGTATTTTAAATAATTTTAGCAGCAATCAGCAATCTAAGATGATGCAGTCACGGTTTAGCACAAGCGGAAGGGCTCACATTATTTAATTAGCATTCTAATCGTAAGAAATAAATTGTAGGTATATCGACATCGAGTACTAGTATTATTGTATTACGAATATCTACTGCATGATGGAAACAATTACAAGAACTTTATTTGACAAAGGCTACAACACATAACTTATTCGACTTTCTACTTTTTAAGCTTATTAACTATAAGAAATATCGAATGCACAACTTACCACCCGATAACATGGGGTTTAAACTCACACGCAATGTTAATATAGAATTAATCAAAAGAGCTGGCTATCAGCGATTAAAGATTTTCAGGTTAGGTATGTAATAAAATAATTAAGGGGCCTTTTACAGTCCACTAGCGCCGCCAATCGAAAAAATGTCATAACTCGTAAATAGAATCAACAATACAAAATGTGGTCTATTATTACTGTAGAAAAGGCAATAACGTAATTTTATAACACATCGTCAACACTTGAAATATAGCTGTTTAGCTAAATCGTGCATTTGTAACAAAAACGGCCGTTTATGTTTTGAATGCACGATTTAGCTAAACAGCTATATTTCAAGTGTTGATAAGGTGTTATACAATTACGTTATTGCCTTTTCCACAATAATAATAGAACATATTCATTTCTGAATCATGGCTAAAGCCATGTCTTCCATCTACGCTATACTCACTCACCGGCTTCAATCTAATTAGAAATGATCGTGCGAGTGGTGTAGGTGGCGGGGTTGCCATTTATTTGCGTTCCAGTATATCCTATTCTATTGTAGATATGTCAACTCAGCCGCCCCCATCAACCGCAGGCGAGCATCTCTTCATTGAAGTCGAGCTTAGTCATCGAAAAATTTTACTTGGTGTATATTATAGCCCGTCTTTAAGGGTAAATTATTTCTCCTCTTTGGAAAAACTCCTAGAAAACGTTTTCCCTTCTTACAGTCACACCATAGTCATGGGGGATTTTAATACATGTCTCTTAAAGAATGATTATCGCTCATCTCGCCTTGTCTCTCTACTTGAATCTAATAACTTATCTATCCTTCCACTAAATGCTACACATAATAAACTCTACTCCTTGACTTCTCGATCTTATTTTTGTTTCTTCTTCTCAACACGTTGCTAAACACGGACAGTGTTCTGCCGACGCCTTCTCTTATCATGATCTTATCTACCTTTCATACAAAATTCGGCCGCCTAAGTCTAAGCCAAAAATTCTCTTGCAGCGCAATTTTGGTAGCATTAACCTTACTAATCTTCTAGAGGACGCCAGCAGCATTGATTTGACAACGCTCCTTAACGCTAACACCATTGATGAAAAAGTCGATATTTTTACGTCAACAATAGTCAATATCTACGACAAACATGCTCCTGTCCGGCCGATCAGATTAAAACATCTTCCAGCACCTTGGCTTTCAGATGATATAAAAATACTTCTCCATAAGAAAGTTATAGCAAAAACTAAAATGAAGATACGAAAAACTGATCATCACCGGGATAAATATATCAGTATAAGAAATCACTGTAATAAGGTGTGTAGGGATGCACAACGCCAGCATATTCATAAATCTGTTCAAAATGGAGACCCAGCGAAAGTATGGAAATTTCTTAGATCTATGGGGGTCGGAAAATCACGACAAGATAATATTCCCAAAGACCTAGACCTCAACTTGCTTAATCAGCACTTCTCATCTTCGTCCAACTTTAACAGGACTGTAAAAACCTCCACAATCAACTATTTATCATCTTTCCCGGCTCCTAACTTTCCACATTTTGTCTTTAGTCAATTCTCTGCTTGTGATGTTAAGACGAGCGTATTGTCAATAGCATCTAATGCTATTGGTAGCGACTGTATTAGCCGTAACATGATCCTACCTATTCTTGACGAAATCCTTCCCATTATCTGCCATATCCTCAATTTTTCCATTTCTAGTGGTGTCTTTCCATCCTTGTGGAAAAACGCACATATCATTCCTTTACCAAAGAAATCCCATCCCACTTCAATTTCCCAGTACCGTCCAATATCTATACTTCCTTTTCTATCCAAAGTTCTTGAGCGACTCATCCATAACCAACTCAGTGTGTTCCTACGCAAGAACAATCTCCTCAATCACCAATCCGGTTTTCGTCCAGGTCACAGTACGACCACAGCCTTGATCAATGTTACGGAAGATATCAGGACAGGCATGGAAAATGGCAAAATGACAGTCCTTACATTGTTGGACTTCAGCAATGCCTTTAACACGGTAGATTTTGACATCCTTTTGGCCATTTTACGCTCTATTAACATATCTCCAACGGTAATTGACTGGTTTTGCAGTTACCTGTTTGGACGTCGGCAGCGGGTTCGCATAGAAGACTCTTTCTCTTCTTGGTGTGATACTACTGCTGGTGTACCACAGGGTGGCGTTTTATCTCCTTTGCTTTTCGCTATATTTATTAATGCTATTTCTGACCAACTTATTTCAGCCTACCACCTTTACGCGGATGATCTTCAAATATACACCCAAACACCTTTTGACAAGCTATCGGAAGCCATTAATGTCATTAACAAAGACTTATCTCATATAAGTAAGTGGAGCATGAGATATGGTATCAATGTTAATCCAGAAAAGTGTCAAGTCATTGTTGTTGGCAGCTCTCGGAAAATTACTAATGTTGATTGGTCCCAAATTCCCCATGTCGTTTTCAACGGCACTGTTATACCTTATACTGACAAGGTGAAAAATTTAGGTATTTATATAGACAAGACTCTTTCCTGGGGTCCACAAATACAAGAAGTTAGCAAGAAAGATGTTTGCTTCTGCTAGTTCCCTAAGGCGCCTACGAAACTTTCTCCCTACTGCTACCAAAATTGCACTTGCGCAGTCCTTGCTTCTCCCTATCCTTGACTATGGTGATACCAGTTATCTTGATGTCACGAAGGACCAACTTGATAAACTTGAGCGACTTCAAAACTTCTGTATACGATTCATATTTGGTTTGCGTAAATATGATCACGTCTCTGAATTTCGCACTAAACTCAAGTGGCTGCCCATAAGACTTCGTCGGAATACTCACATTGTCACGCTTCTATACAGTATTCTGTTCAATCCCGCTACTCCTCTCTATCTCAAGGAACGTTTCAAGTTTCTTCACTCAACTCATTCGAGACTCTTGCGGTCTTCAGAAAACTTACGACTCAAAATGCCAGCGCATTCCACTAATTTCACCGACAAATCCTTCAGTGTACAAGCTGTGCGCTTATGGAATGCGCTGCCAATACAGATCAGGTGCGCTCAATCACAGCATGTATTTAAAAATATGGTGAAACAGCACTATTTGACGATATCTACTAGGCAATAAATATACTGCTTTCCTATTGTGAAATGATATCCTTACACTTATATTTGTAAATATATTTATACATATGTATATATCTATCTATTTATATGTATGTATCTATGTATGTTTTTTGGGAGTGGGTAGTTGTGACAAATAGACGAAATTATCTTAGCTCTTAAATTTTTAACTGTTTTTAATATAATTTAATAGTTAATACTAATTAAAAACATATTATTAGATGTACAATTATAAATATTAATATAAACCCACCTGCCAGTTTAGTGTAAATTATTACATTCATCTTAATAACAATATCACTTCAAACAATCACTTTTTACACTTTTTCACAATCAATAAAAATGGCAGTTACAGTCCAGGATTCAGTGACCAGCCTTAGGGAGGAGTTCTACAAGAAATGTGCTAGTGTTGAGGCTGAACTGCACAATGCCACCAAGACCGGTAACCCAAATATCACTATGTTGGCTGCTGACTTTGCCTCCTATAAGCAGAGTTTTGTGGAGACACTGGGCCTTTTGCAGAAGCAGGTGGATGCCTTGGCACGCAACATTGATAGCCTGGAGATGCAGGGACGGAGGAAAATCTTGCTTTTCCATGGTGTTACTGAGAGTAAGCAAGAAGTTGTGGCTGAGACTGTAGTCAATGTGGTTCGCACTCAGCTTGGCATCAAAGAGTTCACTGTGGACAACATCAGGCGGTGTCATCGAATGGGACGCTCTGCTGGATCCGCTCGGCCTCGCCCTATTTTGTGCAAGTTTAACGTGGCGGCACTCCGGGACAAAGCTTGGTCCTCAAAAACTGCACTGAAGGGATCAGGAGTCACTGTCTCTGAGTTTCTGACGAAGACCAGGCACGCAGCATTCATGGCTGCCAGAAGCAAGTTCGGTTTATCCCAAGCTTATACTATGCTTGGAAATGTTTATGTGATTGATGCAGGAGGCAAGAGAATTCGCGTAGTAACCGTCGAGGATGTTCACAACATAAAAACGGACGCTTCCAGTTCAGTGACGATCGCCCATAGTTCGGACATGGATGCTTCAACGTCGAAGGCAAGTCGTTCGGAACCGGCGGCTCCTCTAAGAAGTCGGCGCAATCCGACTCAGAAGGCGAAGTGAGCATTCTTTTATACAAAAACAGTATCAAACTTGCATTTTTGTTTATATTTCATTATTGTATAGATCTCATTCATTCTTACTATCCTCAACATTGTATGTATATTTAATTTACTCTTTACCCACATAAGTTATTTATAGTATTAGTATTCATATATTTTTTCCGTACACTAAACTTGTTATTGGTCAATAATATTTAATTTTATTCTGTCAACTCAATTGTCAGCTGTCAGTTGTCAACTTTGCGCGTTCCATTTTCTGCCATGCTTTGTTGTTTAGCTTGTAAAATTGTCTATGGTATATTTAAGCCGGGTGAATGTAAACAACTCGTCAAATGGGTTAATTACCTATTTATATTTTTAGTAGTATATTCAACCAAATAAATTGTTGTATTCGTTCACCCAGCTCATCTATCGAATTTTCCGTAATTTATTTTTTATATGTAATTATACACAGAGACTGGCGGGTGGATATTAACTGGAAAATTAACTTGTACTTATTACAATATTTATATTATAAACCTTATTTATTTACATTTATATTTATATATTTTACATCGATTACATACATACATATTGTATATTTTAGTATATTTATTATATATTTTATATTATATGTCAATGTCACTGTCCGACGATGATAGTGACTCAGATAGCTTTCAAACTGCTAGTAGTGATTCAAGTTATGTTAGCATCCCATCTTTAAGTGAAACACTCCAATCGCATTTTGATAATGTTCTTAGGAATTTCAATGTTGTGCACATAAATGCCCAAAGCATTCCGGCACATTTCCCAGATATGCTGGTAAATCTTGACTGTAAGAATCTACATGCCATTCTAGTCTCCGAATCATGGTTAAAACCATGCCTCCCCTCTATCTCCTACTCTCTACCAGGCTTTCACTTAATACGCAACGACCGCATAACGGGTAATGGAGGTGGCGTAGCTATTTATCTCCGTAATTTTATAAATTACTCTATAATAGATACGTCACCACAACCTGCCCCGTCAAATGCAGGTGAACACCTTCTCATTGAAGTGGAACTACATCATGTGAAAGTCTTGTTAGGTGTGTACTACTCTCCATCCCTTCGTAACAACTTCTTCAACTCTTTTGAAATACTTTTAGAAAAATTTATCCCTTCTTACAGTCATAGTATCATCATGGGTGATTTTAATACTTGTCTTTTAAAAAATGATATACGTGCTTCTTCTCTTTTGTCGGTTATTGAGTCAACCAACCTTTTCTGTCTTCCTTTAAATGCGACACACCATTTTCCTAATGCCACTCCATCCCTTCTGGACCTTATCTTCGTTTCTTCTCGTGATCACGTCGCCAAGCATGGTCAATGTTGTGCTGATTTATTGTCATATCACGATCTGATCTTTCTCTCCTATGAAATCCGTCCTCCTAAGGCTAAGTCGAAAATCCTTCTGCAACGCAGTTTTAGCGGTATGAACCTTGAAAAACTTCGAGAAGCTGCCAGCGGCATCGACTGGAGTCCTGTACTAAATTCTTCGAAGGCCGATGACAAGGTCAATACGTTTACATCTCTTATAATTGAATTATATGATATATACGCCCCTGTTCGAGCTATAAAAGTCAAACATCTTCCGGCTCCGTGGTTAAATGACGACATTAAAAAGATCATAAATCTTAAAGCTGCAGCAAAAACTAAATATAAGTGTCGTCCTTCTGATTACACTAGGGAAAAATACAATTCTATCCGTAATCGCTGCAATAAGATGTGTAGGGACGCCCGACGCCATAATATTCATAAATCTGTAGAAAATGGAGATCAAGCCAAAATCTGGAAATTTCTCAGGTCACTTGGAGTGGGGAAGTGCCAAGAACAACTTCCTCATAAACTAGATATAAATTCGCTAAATCAGCACTTTTCTGTGTCACCTTCGAGTAATGCGGCAGTAAAAGCTCAAACTTTGAAATATCTCTCATCTCTTCCAATGGCTGATCATCCACCTTTCGTCTTTAATCAATTCACGGATTGTGATATTAAGAAGAGCATCTTGTCAATATCTTCCAATGCGGTTGGTAGCGACAATGTCAGCCGTAATATGATCATTCCTATACTTGATGAAATCCTACCTATCCTCTGTCATATCCTGAATCATTCCGTTTCCAGTGGATCAGTCCCTTCTGCCTGGAAAGAAGCTCAAGTCATTCCATTACCAAAAAATAGGAATCCCACATCCTTTTCTGACTATCGTCCTATATCCATTCTTCCATTCCTATCAAAAGTCCTTGAACGCCTTATATACATCCAGCTCAATTCCTTTATCTGTTATCACAATCTCCTTAATCCAATGCAATCCGGTTTCCGACCCGGTCACAGTACCGTGACGGCCTTGGTCCATATTACGGACGACATCAGGAATGCTATGGAGACTGGAAATCTCACAGTTCTTCTTCTACTTGACTTCAGTAACGCATTTAATACTGTAGATTTTGACATTCTCCTTGGCATCCTGAGCTTACTTAATATATCTCCAACGGCGATTGATTGGTTTCAGTCTTACCTGCTTGGCCGTCGGCAAAGAGTCTGTATCGACGACACATTTTCGTCATGGTGCAATACAGTTGCTGGCGTGCCACAGGGTGGCGTTCTTTCTCCGTTACTTTTTGCTATATTTATAAATACAATATCCAATAATATTACTTCCTCCTACCATCTATATGCAGACGATCTCCAAATTTATTCCCATACACCGCCTGCGAAACTTCCAGACGCCATTACCGCGGTTAATCATGATTTGGCTCGAATAGGAGAGTGGAGTCACGCGTATGGACTCAAAATCAATCCGCTAAAGAGTCAGGCTATTGTCGTTGGTAGCTCTCGAATGATTTCTAGAGTGGACTGGTCACAACTTCCTCAGGTTACTTTAGATGGAACCAACATTCCTTTTACGGACAGCGTCAAGAACTTGGGGATAATTATCGACGACACATTATCTTGGGGTCCACAGCTTAAAACTGTCAGTAGAAAACTGTTCGCATCAGCAGGTTCCTTGCGGCGCCTTCGTAACTTCCTACCTATTACCACTAAAACTGCGCTTGCACAGTCTCTTCTCTTGCCTATTCTCGACTACGCCGATGCCAGCTATCTTGACCTCACAGAAGAACAACTGGATAAACTTGAGCGACTCCAAAATTTTTGCATTAGATTCATATTTGGTCTCCGCAAATATGATCACATTTCATTATTTCGTATAAAGCTTAAGTGGTTGCCAATTCGTCTTCGTCGGAATGCCCATATTCTTTCATTATTGTATAATATACTTTTCAATCCCTGTACTCCGAATTATCTCAAAAAACGTTTTGTTTTCCTTTGTGACACACATTCGCGATTCCTAAGGTCAACAAATAACTTGAAGCTGCATACACCTACACATTCAACTACATTCATGGATAAGTCATTTGTTGTACAAGCCGTGAGATTGTGGAATGCTCTGCCAATCTCTATAAGACGTGCCCAGACTCTCCCTACTTTCAATAAACTTGTTAAGGATCACTACCTATGTTCATAATTTCTTACACTTGAATATAATATTTATATATTTATTATTGTCATATATATGTATGTATGTATGTATGTATATATATATATTATATGTGTATATATAATTAGTGTATGATATGTTTATTAACATACGTTAATTGTGAAGTCATACTAAGTTTTTGGTATGCAATATATTTATCATAGTTCCTTAGTATAATTTATTTGTTGCACACCTGCTACTGTTTACTTTACTTTCAGTTCCTATCCATCCAAAGGTTGTCTGGAAGAGATCGCTTAAGGCGATAAGACCGCCCATTGTACCTTATGTTCTTTATATTATATCCGATGTATTTTCTTTCCGCCTGAGTGTGTACAATAAAGAGTATTCTATCTATCTATGTATCTATTTATGTATATGTATAGTCGTATGACTCTAGTTACGTATTCGTACGTAATATTAGATTAATTTAGATTAATAACTTCTAATTGCAATTAGTACATCTTCTGCTACCTTCATCAGGTTATTTTCAATTCTGGTCCATTCAACGCACAACTGCCTGGAAGAGATCGCTTTTAGCGATAAGGCCGCCAGTTGCATAATAAGTTTATGTCCTTGTTTGTAACCATTGTTATGTTTTACTTATTTTTGCAATAAAGTGTACTTCTTCTTCTTCTTCATATTTGGTATTTTTGATTCTATTTACGAGTTATGACATTTTTTCGATTGGCGGCGCTAGTGGACTGTAATAGGCCTCTTAAAATATTACAATTTTAGTACGATTACCAATGTATAATGTACTCTGTGACCCAGTGCAGGGCAAAGATATTATAATATAACAAGATTGCGCACTGAGGGAGCAAAAACGGCCCGAGCAAGAAGTCGCTGTATTGGATGGCATCTCCTTCTAATAGAGTGACCATGCGTCGTGGAATTATGCGAGTGTTTTAACGCGCCAAATTTAAAATTTTGTTTTTATGAGAATGAATAAACTTACTTTTGAAGTATAATCATACTACCTGTGCAGTGCTTTTAAAGTTACTGTTCGCCCCACTGCATACCTAGGTATATGTATTCGAGATGTTTTCGTTACTTATACTTTCTTTATTTTGTATGCAATAATAACGCAAGCAATATAAATTAAATTATACCAAGATTATTTGTAGATTTTTGAAACGTTTAGGAAATTATATAATTATTTATAGTACAATTCCCGCCTAATGTAAGTGTGAGTAGTAGTAGATATTTTGGACAAAGGCAGTAGACTTTCCAAATAATATATATTCGTAATGTATCCAAATACTTTTCAAGAATATTATATGTTTTATTTACTTATATTCTTTTTCGCAACAAGTCTTTTGTGTCAGTCGGCTATAGTATTCTAGGATAATTATTGAATACATATATTCAATATAGATTAGATTGTGAAAATCAGGTAACACTAATAGACTACAGGCCCGATTTTTAAATTTATTCCACGGATAGTACTATACTCACTACCTTAATTGAAAATATCTTCTAAGTGGCTTAATCTAAACAACTGAGATAATTTTATATCTTTTGTTATTATAAGAGTGTAGCAATTGTCTATTTCTTACCTATTTACTCATAACAAACACTGACACGAGGAAACCGTAGCCTCGTTTTAGTGTTAGATATAGTGAAATAGACAATTATTCATCATCATCATCATCATTACAGCTTAAATAAGTCCACTGCTAGACAAACCTCCCTCAAGAATCATCTTGAGGAGATATGCCATAATCGCCACGCTTGGCAGGCGGGTTGGCGATCGCAGTATGATGGTCGTAGTACTCAGAAGGTAGCTGCTTCCCGTCCTCCGGTAGATATTCCCACGGGTCGACTTCTACACCCCCCACGGGATGAGATGTGGTGATGATATTCTGATTCTGATATTTGTCGCCGTCACCACACAGCAGACAATTATTTCGTAGGAATAAAATACCTAATATACATTAAAACAGGTTGGAAAAATCGTTTGTTGTAAGAGGCAACAATCTCGAGTAGGTATGCTTAGTGGCAATAGTATTTTGTGTCAATGTGCAAAAGCTCTGAAACAAATGTGAATGTTATTTGTAATAAAACAGTTAATTGCTATATCAGATTATTATTTACCGGGAACAATATTCATCCATTTTTTGTTTCAATTCCTCGTTTTTAGGAAATCTAGAAAAACGATCCATTAAATACGTAACGAATGGTTACCCTGTTGCTGAACTTTTATTTATTTATTTGTTCGGGAATACAAACGGTTACACACTTTTCTTAATAACTAAGTTATAGTTTATAGGATTTGTTAATGAGTAACCCACATCGTTATCCACGTCTTAAGTAAAATAGTCTTAACATGGAACTACTTAACTAAGCACGAGTGAAGCTAGTGCTAAACATATTCAATTTAAGTAATGGCATTTATATAAAACAACATATATTTATATTTTTTTATCTTACATGAGTCTATAAAAATCTAATTGTTCAGATCTATTTCTTTAATCTTCTGGAGTAAACAATTTCTAAACTTATTAGCAGACAGTGTGAACAGATCAAGGTCGGAGAAAAAAGTATTGTAATTACTGGCTATTCGACGCAGAGGAGCACGGACCCCGGCGTTAGTGCGACAAGAAGATACCGCAAAAAGCGGAAATCCACGCGCCTCCCGTCTCATAACAGTTCTTGGAACAATATAGCTTATGGGTGAATTGCCCAACCCAAAAAAATAAACGGCATACCTGAGAACGGTAGTGCAATGTGCCGATTTTTAATTTTACTCATTTTTTCTAGATAGCGAATGTACTTCTCTACCTCGGCAAAAAAAATCATTCATTTCTACCCACTAATAGACCGAAAAAAAAATTACAAAGTGTTATTTTATCATCACGGTGGCCTGTCCTGAACCCAATTCCTCTCATAAAATACCTTCCCCTGTAAATACATTCGTAATATGGATTTAAATCGATTTTGATATCATTAAATTATAATATTTTCGATCAAATAAAACTTTCTTTGTTTGTTTATCTTCTTTCTCATGGATTTGACAGTCATTCAACTTTTGTCCGAAAAAAAGTTATCATTTCAGAGGACAGTATGTTTTAGTAGAATAGCCACGTCAAGATTGCGTTGTTAGGCCTGTATCAAATTTCCTCACTTCGTATCCGTCCGGCTCAAGATCTCGGCATGAACGCACTGATCCCAATGTCTTGCGGTTTTCCACCAAAAAAGTAAGTTTATCATTTCAGTGATATGGGGACAAAAATTGTTTCATTTCGGTGGCTGTTATAACTCGTGCTAGATTCGTTTAATTTGTTTCAAAATTATGTATTAAATTCGCCGTAAGTACTGTTTTGTTTGAGTAGTGTTCATATATTTTCAATAAATTTATTTCGGAGTTAAATGTAGAACTAACCTGTATTTTATCATCTCAGTGTTATCATTTCAGTGGATTCGGTGGACTGTTATACCAATTATAGTCCACCGGAATGAAATGTATCTCCGAAATGATAAAACCATATAGTTTTAGAGATCCTTGTGTCAAATACAAGGTCATAGTTTTGTAATGTAATTTTACCTAGAATGTAGATTTGATTATTCGGGTGTATTTGTTGTGTAATATTTGTGTTTACGATATATAATGTATACACATATTTATGTAGTAAGTACATGTATATACTTACTTTACATACACATTTGTTCGGCTCAACGACAATGTGATGAGTGTGTGAGTCACCACCATATACCTACTAATTGTCTACAAAATAATAATTTCGAGGGTTTACCTTCATTTTAAGTAAGTTACTTACCTTTATTTTTATGTCATTTATTATGAGTAAATAATATCTATACATATATTAAAATCGTAGTAGGAAAGTCAAAACTGTACATTGAATATTTTTTAAAACGATACTTGGGGCGCGATCTACAATAGATATCGAAACCAAAATAAAATAAAATAAAATAAATAAAATAAAAAAGGTTTTTATTCACGTAGACTTTAAAAAAGCGCTTGTAAATAGTCAGAACATGTTTGTAGTAATATAGTTGTATACATTAGATATTATTTCTAGTAACATAGATATTTAGGTAAATCTTGTATGAAAACATTTATAAAATTTATTTTATTACAGAAATGATATTTAGCTAGCTCGTATCAAGTTATTGTCAAGAGATTATGTTTAATTATCTAGTTTAAGTCTAATATTTTTACTACATATTGTCAATGGTTCTGTCTATATTAAAGGTATTATTATTATGACGGACCTTGTGTTAATAACGACGCGCTTTAATGCTACCACCGGATCCAATGCGCCCCAACTGAGAAGACCCAGCGAAACAAACTCAGTGGGTTCATCTACTACCGGTTTCAACACGACCCAGTTGAGACGGTCCGGCGAAACATACTCAAGCGGGCATGAACACGGGATTTGGTCCAATTAGAGTAATTATTTAGTAGGCAAACACAATATATGCTCGATCGGTTGTCTGAATGCTTATTATTTTAGATTATATTTAGGTATACAAAGGAAAAACTTTGAAACAATAACATTATTCATTTTGAGACAGAGTCAATAATTTTAAATTAAGTATATGATAGCAATCATTTACAGATAGTTCACGTAACACAGCAGATCAGTCATGTCTATATGGCTACAAGATCTCCAGCGAGCAATGTGCAGGTAGGAAGTGAAAATATAGTATTTAGAATTTTTGTCTGTTTGTCTGTATGTATGTCCGGGCTAAACTCAAAAAGTACTGCATGGATTTACTTAAAATTTTGCATGAATATTACTAAGAGGTCGGGTCAACATATAGGCTACATATTATTACGCTATCACCTACAGGGAAGGAGCTGTGATAATTTATAACATTTAACGCGGGTAAAACCGCGGGGCACAGCTAGTTTTATATAATTTCTAAATTTTACAAGGTATAACAAATAAATCTATAATTAAACTTATTAAAAAAACTGATGTTTATAATAATTATAGTAAAGACGTGTTGTGGTCTAATAATTAAAGAAGACTTGTTAAGTAGGTACATATATAAATTAAAAACCTATATTTACACTCATAAAAACAAGCTGATTAGTGAATTTGAGAAATTATTGTGTGATTTAAAGTAACATGATGAAAAATCAATCTTTTTAAGCTTCATACTTTCGCAGTTATGTATAAGTAATTATGTGGAACAAAACTTTTGGTTTTCGTTATTTTTAGATATATACGTTTCTCTATTGTTGTAGTAAATTAAGAATAACGTGATCTCAATTTGGTTTCTGTTATGTTTCATACGTTTATGTAAAAGGATTAAAAGAACTAAGCTATTACTACTTAGATATGTTTATAATGTTTCTTATTCATTCATTGTGTTTTGAAATTTTTTCGTTACTTATATACCTGTAGAAACACTAGTCTCGTCTAGATACCAATTTAACTAAATTATACCTAGCATTTTTCTCTAAGTGCAATAGGTAGACATTATGTATTACTAATTAATTAATGACAAAACTTACAAATGCAGCCATAATATTAATCAGAAACTTTAAACTTCCTAATCGCACTTCGTTAACTCTTTTGAAAATATATTAAGTAAATTAGTATTAGTTCAAAACACATTAAACATATAAAAATATTTATGTATGGGGTTATCAGCAGTTACGATAAAGTTTTCCAACATTTTCACCCAACAACAACCAGAAAAAATACCAAAGGTTATATAAGTGAAGAAACAATTCATTCATATCGTAATAAACATTACATTGATATCATATTTTGGGGATATTGTAACCGCAAAGAATGATATATGGTAATACTAAATGTAATATCTGTATATCAATAATGATATTAAAATACCTGTGTACTGTCCTGTCTCAGTGTTTATCTAAAATTTGTGGATATCAAAACTAACAAAGTACGGAACCCTGACTGCCCAGCACGGTTGTTCTTAGCTGTATCATTTAGGTGGATTTATTTCATTCCGGTGCACAGTCTATCATTTCGGTGGTCATTTTTTTCATTTCGCTAGACATTTTTCATTTCAGTGGACTCTTAAAAATTCATCCTTAAATATTTATGTCAGTTTTTATGATATTTGGTGTCCACTCACACACAATGTTATAAAATAGGCTAAAGTTTAATTTGTAGAAATAAGTGGCAGTGCACTTATTCCTAACTTGCACGGGAATAGAACCCGTACCGTGCGCGTTATAGTGATATCCAAAGCGTGCGATACAGGTGATAGTGTGTATATAGGTATATATATTGGGGTGGAGCGGCTAAGACTAAATTCATAGACCTGGAGCGGGGACAACGGGCTCTAATAAAATTAATGTACTTCAAAAACCTAAGATACCCTACACAAAGTCTTTATCAAATAAGTAATTTACACTCTGTTCGCAAACTATATATAATTAAAACTATTCTCAGGAAACATAAAACTCTTAATTTTGATCCCAGCTTAACCTTGAAAAGAAGAAAGGATATAATAGCTGAAGTTCCTAAAACTAAAACCAAGCTCGCCCGTATTCAATACGACAAACGCTCAGCTCAGCTTTACAATCGAGTAAACAAAGAGATCTACATATACAATAAACGATTAACTGACAGTAAAAAAATAGTAAGTAATTGGATAAAACCACTTACTTATGATGACACGGAGAAGCTACTGGAATAAAATATAACCTTACACTTAATCTTCCGTACTTGTCGTATACAGTCTGATTCATTCATTGCCACTTACACTCACTCTGTATTAAATTTAACAAACCCACGCAATCACTTAACTTTCATACACACAGATGCTCACATTCAACATTCAAATTCACATTTACACCCTTTATACTCACAGTAACACTCCTTAGTATTCACACTCACACACCCCCATTCTCACACCTTCATAGTCATAGTCCCATTCACACACCCTCATACTCACATTCACACACCCCTACTCTCACTCACACATTTGCATGCTTCTTGTCTAGTTTTAATTTTCTCTTTTTTTTTTAAAATCGCCTGTCTTTATAACATTTAAAACAAGTAATCTATGTTAATATTTTAAGTTTTGGAAGAGCGGAGTCTCCTAACACAGGCTTTTTTTTTGCTTAAAAGGAGACTCCAATCACTAGTTGTTAAATTTACTTGTATAACAAATAAAACATTTTTCATTTTCATTTTCATTTTCATATAAAAGAAGGATGAAGGCGAAGAATGAAGAGTATTATTATAGATTTAGATTAAAGATTTACTATTAATTTACACCAGCAATAATGATTACAAGTATAGAAAACAAGTAGTTTACAGCGCGCGAGCTCGAAGCAGTGTGTGCCGGTCGTCGGGCCGTTGCCATGCGCGTCGACCGGTTCCCTCGATCTCTGCGCCGGCGCGGCACGTGTAAGGGCGGACTTTGGACTTGTTTGTCCAATGCAGTTGCGGTGTGGTCGCACATCGTTGAGCGGAGCGATTCCGCTCGAACTTTCAGGTGGGGTCCGAGTATTTGGACCGCCACAAATTTATCACTAAAAATATGTAAATAGCATTGAAATCAAAAAATTCCACCGAAATGATAAATAAAAATGACTTGTTGAAATTCACCCTTATCTTATTTGTTATTTCTGAGCAGTCATATCTATTGACACATAAGTCATAGAGAAACATGGTTTCTAGATAAAGGCGTCTTGTTCTCAAACTAAGAAATCCAACATCTTTCTTGCGGAAATCATGGGAAACTAAATTGTGGCGACAACGATAATGCATTGATTTTAGGAACTTATGTTGCACATTCTCCATCGTGTCCACATATTTCTGATACAAAGGGTTCCAAATCAGTACGGCGTATTCTAGTTGGGATCTTATTAATGATTTGTATAAATGTATGTATGTCTCAATACATCTGAATTCTATTGAACTTCTCATTACGAAGCCATACATACGAAAAGCATTGTTAACAATTTTGTCAATATGTTGATCGAGATGAAGCTTACTGTCCAGCAAAACTCCAAGATCCCTTACGGACGAAACTTTATGTAGTGTACTATTAGCCAGTTTATATGTGCGTGTATAAATATTTTTATTTTTCGTAAATGTGATAGTTACGCACTTCGGTAAACTTAATAACATTTTATTTTTAACGCAATATTCAGAGAATCTATCCAGGTAGTCTTGTAATAGAATACAATCATTATGGTTACGAATAGTCTTATAAATTTTTAAATCATCAGCATATAGTAAAATTTTTGAGTGTACAAAAGACTTCCCTATATCATTGATAAAGACAATGAAGAGTAGGGGACCTAAAATGGAACCCTGAGGCACGCCAGAAGGGACAGTAACCGAGTTAGATTGATACCCTTTGATCACTACCCTTTGTGTCCTATTGGTAACATATGAAGTAAGCCAGCGCAGTAAATCATCGCGAATACCATTATACGCCAGTTTGCTTAGAAGAAGCTCATGATCCACCTTATCAAAGGCTTTCTGAAAGTCTGTGTATACAGCATCTACTTGAACCTGCTGATCCATGCTATTAAATAAAAAATCTGTAAAGGCAAGTAGATTTGTAACAGTGGACCTATTTCGAACGAATCCATGCTGTTGAGCTAAAACGGTGTTGTGGATCGTTGGATAGATTGCACTGTGTACAAGTCTTTCGAAAACCTTGGATAAGGTAGACAAAATAGAAATAGGGCGGTAATTTTCGACATCATGTTTGGAACCTGACTTGTGTACTGGTGTTATATTAGCTCTTTTCCAGATCTCAGGAAAAGTGCCTCCAACAATACATTTATTAAATATTATGTGAAGCTGAATGCATATAGTGCTAGCTGTCCTTTTAAGGAAGTAAGGTGGTATCCCATCGGGCCCTGGACCCTTTGTCACATCCGATGACTTCAACTCTTTTAGAATTTTATCCTGGCTAAAATTTATGCGGTTAATAACAACGCAATTATCTGCATACTCTGCTGGAGGCAACCATTAATTTTTATCAAATACAGAAGTTTCATAAACTGATTGAAAAAAATTAGAAAATAAATTACATATCATTTCAGGTTCATTGGTATTGTCATTTTTATAGAACATTGTCGCCGGAACCCCAGTATTTTGTTTTCTATTGGAGACATAAGTAAATAAGTTTTTTACATTTTTTTTTTATATTCTCTTCGACACTATTCATATAATTTCTGTAACACTTTAAACACTCTACTTGAAATCTTTTCCTAAGGAATGAGAATTGCTCGTAATCGGATAAATTTTTATATGTCTTCCATTTAATCCAGGCATTATTTTTGTTATTGAATATTCTAATAAGTGATTTAGAAAACCAGACCCCGGAAGGATGCGTCATTGGGGTATAATTTTTAATAGTTCCAAAAATTATATCATAAAATATACTAACGCAGTGATCTACTGAGTGATTTTTGAAAGTTTCATTCCAATTGATTTTCAATATATCATTATTAATTTTCTCGAAATTTGATTTATAATAATTATATTTTGATATTTTAGCTTTCGGGAGAGCCTTACTTGGAGAGTTGTACATGATAGACGCACAGAAAGGGGGGTGATGCATGACTACTGGCAGGAGCATACATGACGGCGTATATGTAGTGCATTCAGTATTACTAATTAATAAGTCAAGTATACGGCCTTTTTCGTTTGTGAAGCTATGATATTGCATGGCATTAAGCAGAGACAAAAAGTTACTCATGTGTTGGCATAAGGAACTAATGCCATTAGAAAATAAGGCAATTGTATTCCTATTGGAATTAGGTAGCCACGTGATTTCAGGTAGGTTATAATCACCAAATAAATAAAAATCCTTAGGGTTTATTGTGTCTAAAGTGCTTTGTAGCAAATGGAAATGGTTTACATATACTTCTTCAGGAGAACGGGGAGGAATATATACTGCACTAATAATGCACTTACTATGATTATTGTTACCAGGAAGTTGTATAAGAATGTGTTCTATGTATGGGCTAGTGGTAAAATGAAGCGGTACAAAACTGGAACGCAATCCTTTTAAAACAGCCACGACAACTCCACCACCATCCTTTTTGCCAGTGGCGATACGGTCGCGATCACCTCTATATACTACGTAGCGCTCGTCAATGAATTCACCATCATGTATCTGTGGAGATAGCCATGTCTCTGTCAGTATAACAATATCGTAACAATTCGCTAATAAATTCATATATAGAGTATTAAGTTTAGTCCGTATACCCCCGCGATTTTCATAAAATATCGTCAAACTATCCATTATTATAAGAACAAGACTTTAAAGTGTTAGATATAATAATATTGAAGACAAAATAACGATCACCACTAAGAATATAGACCAAAAACTTATACCATTATGTATCAATAGAAATGACTGCCTTTTTATACTTAAATGGATGCAGTTTATCTGGTATGGCAAAATACTCATAAGGTTTAAATACAATAATAAACTCAAAAAGTAAAATAAGTACAGAACTATAACAACAGCAGTGCTTGATATTACTTCACGAATGCACATCACGCACTTTTATTTTTTTATTTGTAGACACAGTCTTTGGCTTAATCTTGGAGATATCCTGAAGGGAACGTATGGCCATTGCTGGTTCACTGTCAGCCTCTCGCACAAGAATAGTGGCATGCTTGACCCACACGAATCTATAATTATTCTTACTGGCTGCCTCACGGGTTGCTCGAAATAACTGTTTATTCTTTAGTGTCAGGTGTTCATTCATATAGATTGGCTGACTAGTACCAGTTATTCCTAGTTGATCAGTTTGTAAGCCCTTCGCCAGTCTGAATGCGCTCAACATATTATCTCTCTGTATACGAGAGTTAAGTTTTACAATTATGTTTTTGGGTTTGGTGTTTTGTTTTTGTGCGTGTGGTACCCGATGGATAGAAATATGTCTTTTTGACTTATGGAATGATTTATATTCGTATTTATTGTTTCAAGGAGTGAAATTAAATTTTCAGAGCGTCTCTCTGGGACGTTACATATTTCTAAGTTGCATATTCGAGCCTGCTGTTCAAGGGTATCAATCTTAATCTCTAATCCTAATACTTTATTTTTTAGAACTTCAGTGTTCTCAGTCTTCTCAGACATAGAATCTATCCGTTTCCGCAGGTCACTTTGCTTATCCGACGCATATTCAACAGTTTCGCGGAGGGAAACGAAGTCTTGTATGTAAGATCCGTGCTTTTCCTCTAATGCAGATACATTTTTCTGCAAGCTAACGTGATCAGTTCTCAAAGAGTTTAGTTCACTTTTTATATCAGATGTGACATGAGTGACAGTTGCCAAATCAGTGTTTATGGTCATTATGTTATCCGACAATTTATTCAACGCACAATCAAAATACGATCGAAGCTCGTCAAGTCTCTTGTTCATATCCTGTGTGAGCGTGTTGATGGCACGTGTTATCTCAGACTCCGGCTGTTTTTTCTTTCTTTGAGTTACATTTTCACCTTTCCCAGGCAAAGTAGTAACACTAGGCGAGGAGCTAGATTTAGGAGGCGAGTGCATCATGGTTTTGACGTCACGTTCAGTGAGCGAATTGTTGCCGATAGTGGTCACTATATCGCGATGCAGCCCTCAGGCCCTCTTCTATCCGTGGCGTGCCGCCAACGAGCGCGACTGAGCGATCACCGTACACGATGCGTCGCAAGTTCAAACCTCAGTGCTCACTTTTTGTATCTTATTTCTGCAGTAATAAATTGTAGGCTCACCAATAGCGATTAATGTGGTGCAACACAACGGGTAAAGCGGTAGTTGTGTTGTTTCACTGTTAAAGTAGTTGGTAGTATTATAGCAAAATGATGCGCAGGCGACTTGTGACAAGCACTCAACATGTGTTACCGGGCGCAACAGGTGGCACCGGCCCGCAGGTAGCAGTTATTAATTTCGCGCTGCAGTGCTCACTACTCGTGGCGGAGTGGCTTCTGTATGCAACACGGAGGCCGCACGTTACGTGGTGGTCGATGGTTCGAGCCTCGCCAGGCGTTTCGTCTTTTTGAATGTTTATTCAGATTTAAATATAATTTTAAAAATAAATAACTCACAAATTGTGTTTCGGTGCACGCTTGTGTAAATGAGACGGAGAAACAAAATCCAATATGGACGCCGTCGTAAATGGTAAACTCCACAAGATAGTAAGAGAGGGCCCGATGTTCTTCAAAATGCGCACTCAGAATTAAGAAATTAACTAATTACTTAAATACACCGCAGCAACCAACTACACGTCCTCTCATAGCAAAGGTTCACGAATAATCGAAACTTAGCTAAAATATAGAAACATTACAAGATAACAATTACTTGTGAACCCTTTCACGCAACAAGTTAAAACCATTTTAAGCCAATTGGAACCGGATTAGAGCACAATACGATAAATAATTTCAAAACAAACATTCGCCATATTTGTTTACAAATTGGGTGTGGTAAACGTCATTTCTTATATGACGGCGTTTACGTCAAACGTCAGGTTGACAGGACTGTCAATGTCAACCTAGCGAAGCGTCATTGTCGATGGTAGTGTGGGCGGCCATCTTGAAGTCACTTTTGAACGAGACGGCGCCCGCGCACCACGCTTGTGACGAATCGCTGAGAATCTTCGCCATCACGATATTTTAAGATTTCATTTGATTGATTTTACATTGTAGTAATCACTAGACATCTAATTAAATCGTGATTCTTGTGAATTACGTTGATTGTAATTTGAAGTAATTTATTTCTGTTCCGCCCTCACCTACCCATAAAATTATAAGAGCATGAGTTGTGGTGAAGAGCCTTCATGCCGTCCTGCCTCCACATATAAATACTGCTATTGAATTTACTAAACCCAAATTAAATGTATTTAAAAAGCTATCAAAGAATAAGACATAGTTTAAAAAAACGTTGTGTACGTCTTAAATAAATAAAAATTATTTAATTATAGTTATATGAAAACATAATCCTAGGTCCATAGACCAAAAACTCTACTATTTTATACGTCAAGTAAGTTATTTTTAGGCTGGCCATCTGTTAGACAGGGACAGATTCCAGCACTAGAGCCTCTCAAGTGGTCCGTTTTTTCCTATTGGTACACTACAAAGAGAAATGGACTGTATCTTAAAGACTTTGAGTTCATTTTACTTTGAACTAAATCTTGGAGTGCGCAATCTTGTTATATTTATAATATCTTTGGTGCAGGGGCATTTCACTTAGGTAATAATACTTTTTAAAGGAATTTTGAGGATCCTAATAGTTTAGTACATTTGCGGTAGATGCCGCTATTGTCAATTTAGTGGTGCTTAATATAGACAGAACCATTCAGACAATAATATGTAGTAAAATATAGCTAAAATTTAGATAATTAAGCCTACACATAATCCTTGACAATGACTTAATTTAAGTTAGCTAAATATCGTTACTATTATAAAATAAATCGTATTGTAAATTATTTCCTACAATCCGTGTACCTAAATATCTATATGTACCTAGAAATAATTATGAATTAATTATATATTATTACGAACATGTTTTGACTATTTACAAGCGCTTTTTTAAAGTCTACGTGAATAAAAACCTTTTTTATTTGATTTTTATTTTATTTTAAATTTTTACACACATTTTTTTTCAACTGGCAATAGTAATAGTACGTCAAATGAAACGTTTCCTTTCACGCATAAAACTCAAAGGAATTAATACTAAATTTTACGTGCACTAAGAATAACAATTACCTCTTTGTGTATTTTTAATATCTCCTTAATTTTACCACTTTAACTAAATAAATAATTTAAATGATTTTCAATATTAGACTTTTGCTGATTTTTAAGCCGATCGCTTTTATTTTTTGTATTGGATCATAAATATCGCCATCTTGGCAATCAAGCTTTCATGTCACTTATGTCATTACTAATATATATAGTTATCTGTGGTCATTCCGTTTCGGTTTTCGTTTCGTGAATGTGCTCAACATCTTTATATTCGAAAATTACGATGACTTGGCTACACCCCCGGACTCCGAAGATACCTCTCAGCACCCCTGACTCCTGCACTACTCATTGGACTCCGACTTTCTTCTTGATTTGGACATTTTCGTTGCGTCCGATCAGCAACGAAAATGTTCATTATGACCGGCTCTGTGAGAAGTTGTTGTTTTCCAAGATGTGGCAAAACTCGCGAGTTATCACTACTTTTTAATCTATTTAAGTCGTATTAACTACTACTTTCGAATTATAGAAAAGTTATTTATCTAATAACTACCTATTGTCATAGAAAATTTGACCATGGAACGTTAGGTTATACTTGCACATAATAATCTACATTGCGCTCTAATTTTCATGAGTGATACAATACAATCGATTAATTCCCCCCTCAGACTAACCCACTGATCCAAAATTAAGATTAATTTATTGGGGTTTTGCGGAATCTGAAAAACTTTTTTGTCAGTGCTGCAATAGCAATATGTTTTCTCCCATTACGAGAAATCAGTTTATTATTCCTGTAAACCTATCTGCTCATGAACTGTGTAGTATATAACTCACTGAATCACTTAGTGGAATCTGTGAAGAACTTGTTTTGTCAGTTTGTTAAGCTTGCACACCATACTTTACAAATCAATCCTATGATCTAACTAAGGCATTCCTGGCACTATCAGCCTAATACTGAAATACCACTCATTGAATGAATTAATAGCTGAGCATGCCCTTAAACAGTTTGCGTAGTGTTTGTACATACCAGTTAAATGAGAGACAACTTTAAAAATAGGATTTTGTTAGTTGAATTTCTTTATTTTTTTGTTTGAGTAGCCTTCCAGTATGAGAATTAGTTGATTACTACTCTGATTTTTTATCTTATTTTTATAGGAGCAGACAATGTTGTTCTGCATGGGTTTCCAGATCCAACAAAAGAGATTGAGAGATTTGTTACATGGGTGAATGCTGTTGGCAGCAGTATTTCTTCACTGGATTACCAATATATTTATAAAAATCGGAAAATATGTGATAGTCATTTTGAACAGAAATATTTGACTTGGACACGAAAACTAAGTTATGTTGCTGTACCAACTTTGGGCATGCCTGGTAAGTTATTTATCAATACTTAAAACTACAAATATCTGCACTTAAATATTAAAGGATAATGATGATGACGTATTACCGGCTGAATTTCGGCCATGGTGACCATTCTCAATGGAGATTAGCCAATTACGCAGGAAATATTATAGTGCACAAGTGTGTGCACAAACACAGGGGCACTTTCTATTCCATCACTCTCATGATCTGATGGAACGACTAGCGACATTACCGGGAAGAGGTTAGGTACAGGACTGACGGGACACACACACTTCCTCTAGTCACATACTACGCGCACACACACATATAACACACACATAACGCACGTATAAAATACAATATACTGACACACCCTTATTTAAGCCAAAATTATTGTTATTTTTATAAGAATTCTTAGTTTTAGTGTAAATATTATTTTCCTTGTCTTTTATTTTTATTGTTATTTATTTTAATTTTTTTTTCTCTGGCATAATAATTGATTGTTATCTAAAATGTAATTAAAGCTCTTAAATACATGTAATATGCAATCCGCGGAATGGGATCCTGGTGACCTGTACTACAGGTTTTTCTAAACCTACTTCAGACACCAGTCTCTCATAAAACAGGTTGCATACTTACAAATTCTATGTACATAGGCTTAACAGTGAGAGACATGTTATTGTTAATGTATCCAACCTATTTGTGAGAGAAAATAAATACTTTTATTATTATTATTTACGTGTGGCATGGGGGTTTAGTACCTCCAACTTCCAGACTTCAGGCTGATACTGAGAAATTTATTTTTACGGAAATATACCTAAATCATTACCCAGATACCCATACCAAAATCAAGATATAATTACGGCAACAGTTAGTGGTAATGTGTTTATTACTTCTTAACACTCAAATTTCTGGGCCAATTTTGATGCAATTTGGTATGGAGGTAGCTGACACCCTGGATTAACACTTTTTATTTCCTTTAAATTTAGTTTTGCCTTCTGAGTATTTTGTCCTAAGTAATAATTTTTACAGGTTTTCAAGTGTTGAGGGATATTACTAATATTCAGCAAAATGAACAAGAAAATGCAAACTTGTCACATTCCTGTGAGCTTCGAGATGTGCTAGCCTCTAGCACCACTCACTCACAGCCTATGGAGACAGATGGGCCCTCTCAGGAATTTTTTGCTTCTACATCTTCAGCTAAAGCCATTCTTATTCTTATTCTTTATTGCACACATAAAATAAATACATAAGTTAGAAGTAACAAAAGAAAAGGCATGTACATAGGCGAGCTTAATTCATTATTGAATTTTCTTCCAGCAAACCATCAGGAAAGAGAGATTTTCAAAATTATGGGTATAGGCAGTGTACAACAAACTATTATAATAAAGTACCTTGTCGGGTAAATATATTGATAAAATACACACTAATAATTACATACTATACCTTATAAAAATATATATCTATTTAATAAACTACATAAACCTACATACCTTATATATACGTAAGTTATAGAGATAAGAAGTGATTCTTAGTTCTGCTCTTAAAAATACTCAATGACGAACTATTACGTATGGAATGTGGTAAGGAATTCCAAAGGCGTACTGCGCGAACAGTAAATGAACCATTATAGCGGCTGGAAGTATGGGAAGGAGTCCTAAGAAGAAGAGATGTAGCTGTGCGACAAGGTTTGCCACTGGGCACCAAATACTCAAAGCGTTCACGGAGATAGATGGGAGCAACAGGGTTATGAAGGATGGAAAAAAGTAGATTAAGAATATGACAGTCCCGACGCTGCCGAATAGGCAGCCACTTCAATTGCAACCGGAACTCCGACACGTGGTCGTACTTCCGTAGGCCGAAAATGAAGCGGATGCATAGGTTCTGCAGGCGTTCGAGCTTATCTAGAAGTTCTTCTGTTGCATCAAGGAAACAGACATCAGCATAGTCGAGAAGAGGGAGTAAAAGCGATTGAGCGAGAGTGACTTTAGTCTGAAACGGTAAGAATTTTTGGAGACGTTTGATGGATTGAAACGAACAGTATACTCTCCTGCTTACTTCTGCAACGTGAATGTTCCACGAAAGGTTACAATTGATTAAAACACCTAAATTTTTGGCAAATTTTGTATAAGGTATCGGCACATCATCGAAAAGAACAGGAGGAATGGCTGAAAAATTTAAAGTGTTAAACATGTGTCTGCCACCAATAATGAGAGCTTGTGATTTAGAGGGATTGACCAGAAGGCCGAAAGATTTTGCCCACTTGCTAATGTTTTCAAGATCATTATTGATGGCAGAAATAGCTTCCGTAGTTTCAATTCCTTTGAAGTGCCGATATAACTGCAAGTCGTCTGCATAGAGATGATAGTTAGAAGTTAAGATTTTAGTGATTACGTTTATAAAAACGGAGAATAGAAGAGGAGATAGTACGCCACCTTGAGGCACACCCGCAGTAAGATCACACCACTGAGAGAAAGACTCTTCAGCGTGTACAGACTGTGAGCGCCCTCGAAGATATGAGTCGAACCACGCAATTACAGAAGCCGAGACATTCAGGGAGGAAAGGATACCAAGCAGGATGTCAAAGTCCACTGAATTAAAAGCACTGCTAAAATCCAGTAGTACTAAGACAGTGAGTAGCTTCTGTTCCATAGCCAAGCGAATATCGTCTGTGATTTTCACAAGTGCAGTGACAGTGCTGTGGCCAGGACGAAAACCGGACTGGAAAGGACTTAAAAGGTTGTGAGTACAGAGGTAATGAGACAGTTGCTTATGCACAATGCTCTCTAGGATTTTAGACAGGAAAGGAAGAATTGAAATTGGACGGTAGTGAGAGAAGGAAGAAGGATTTGTGGTTTTAGGAAGCGGCAGTACATGAGCTTTTTTCCAAGCAGAAGGGAAAGAACTTGACTCCAAGGAAAGGTTAATAATATGGGTTAAGATAGGAGCAAGTTCTTCCACAGTGATAGTGATCATTTGTGGTTGGAGTCCGTCGTTACCTACCGCTTTGGTGGAAATGGATTTTATGGATTTTATGACGTCTCTCTCCGTGATTGGTGTGAAAGAAAAAGCTGTACATAGTGGCTTAGAAAGATTTAAAAGTTGTTCAAGAGTGGAACTTTTGATGCCGGCACTCATAGCGACAGGTGGTCTAGAAAAGTGGTGATTAAGAATGTTAATATCCACGTTTATTGTGTTGTCACTAGAAGATTTACCGACACCTAGAGATTTTAAAAATTGCCATACCTGTGCTGTGTTGAGGTTATTAATAGAGTTGTAAATGTGGCGTCTCTTTTCATCTCTACACATACGACTGCATCTGTTACGGAGTTTTTTATAGATATCCCTGTTTTCATTAGTTGCACTTTTTTTGAATCTCCTTTTGGCCTTATCCGTTAGAGACATCAGCTTTTTAATTTGGTCATTAATCCAAGGGGCTGGGGCATGTTTTACTCTCACCCTTTTGAGTGGAGCATGTTTGTCGAACAACTGAATTAGTAGCTGGTTGAACATGGCCACTTTGGAGTCAATATCGTTGCAGATATAAACAGGTGACCAGTCAATACTGCCCGCTTCCGCCCTCAAACGTTCCAGACAAATATTTTTAAAGCTGCGAAGGAAGATAAACTGTGACTTACGTCGAGGGCAGCGAATTTTATAAGAGACATACGTACAATGAGGTCTAGAAGAGAAGGAGTGGAATGAGGATCATGGTGTGTAGCACTCAGAGGAAGGACATGCATATTGACAGACGAAACAAGAGAGAGGAGTCGACGACTCCGTGCATCATCTTTAAGCAAGCAGGTATTGAAGTCTCCAAGGACAATTACATGTTCATAAAGAGAATGCAGATTCTCGAGTTTCAATTCAAAAGAAGAGAAGTAATCTATCTGACTCGATGGACTATAAAATACACCCAAAAGTATTTTAGTGTGGTTAACAATAACCTCTAAAAATAGATGTTCAGCAGATTTTGAATATTGACTTGGAGACCGTTCAATAACCTTATGCTTTAGATCCGCACGAAGATAGATGGCAACACCACCGCCACCCTTTCCAGTTCTATCATTTCGCAACAGTTTATATCCGGGTAAGGCGTACTGTGCCGAGGTAAGTGTAGGTTTAAGGAAAGTCTCAGAAATAAGAACAGCATGAATAAGATCAGAATTGAATGAAGACAAAAGATCGGGAAAGTGAGCGTGAATACTTTGAGCATTGATGTGGACTGTATTAAAACATTTGGAAGAAGAGAAAGAGAGGTGTGAGTATAACTGATCACGCAGTTGAAGTGACTCATCATCGCTAAGCGCACTAGCATAATGTTCATCAGAACTTACAGAAGACGAACACGATAAATATACAGCGTCATCGTTGTCGTCTAACATAAAATGTATATAAGTATATAAATATAAGTAAATAAAATATATATCTATATAATCCTTTTAGTCCAAAAATCAAAAATAAATAAGCCAACCCAAGTACACTCACAAAAAACAAAACGCAAAACAGGGCAAAAAGCCCAAATCTTGTAAGACATATTTCACCGAACTTTAAAAAGTCAATGTCACAAACAAGCAAAGATAAAATGTTAACCTAAAGTTTAGCATAACTTTATAATCCAAATACCGTCATTAAAATGCACAAAATAATAGAAATGAGTTGCAAAATAACAATGAATAAAACTGAATGTGACATATTTACGCAAGTATTAGGCAACTAAATATAAGAGGTCAAAACAACTTCACTTCGCTTGTCTTCGGCTCCTTTTGTCAGAAGTAGAAGCTGTCGCCGCCGGTTTTTCTCCCGCTGGTTTATCTGCAGAGAGCGACGTTTGACCCGTGGAAGCTGGTTTACGTGTGGCATTTAACGGTGGCTGGGCGGCAGGGAATTGAGATGTTAGACGGCAAAGCTCAGCAGCAGTCTCTATTTTCCGCCTGGATTTGTCTGGCAGCAGTACCACAATTTTCCCATCAGACGTCCAAGAATTCCTTTCACCGAAGAATTTCCGGCAATTTATGAAGACATCGTGCCGTGGCTTCGTGAGGAATTCAGTCAGTGTCAAACCAGTGCCCTTAAGTGAAGTCTTGGTTTTCCACACTTCATTTCTTGTGCTGTGTGTGATGCTTGAAGCGAATCAGGAGAGGTCGTGGCTTACTCTTATTAGATCCCAAGCGATGGCAAACAGCTATATCAGATGAGGTGATGTCTGACAATTTCATTTGGTTGTGTAATATGCCTACAGCAGATGATATGGGATCTTCTTCGCCCTTTACTCCATGGAGAAGCAGAACTTTCCTGCGTGATGCCATCTCATGCCTATCCAAGCCCAACATAAGGAGCTCAATCTGGGTTCTTAGTGCATTCAAAGTACTGCATACAAAACTCTTGAAGTCAGCCAACTCCTTTGACAAGCTAGCAACAGTTTTGTGTGGCACTTCAGCAGCAGCTGCAGTTTTCAGATCCTCTTCCTGTTGTGTCATCCTGGTGGAGAGTGATTCAGCCAGCTGTTCTAGTTGTTCAGACAATTTTGAGTACAGGTCCATAGTGAGGTGCAGTGAAGTGATGATTTTTAGTTAGATTGAAAGATAATGAATATTTGATAGTGGATATGAGTGAATTGGGTGTAGCAATTGATTATAACTTTAAATTAGCATAGTAAAATGTAAGTAAGTAATTAAAATATTTAAAAGAAACAGAGCTCAAATTTTTTGTTGTTGCCACTATAACTACCCACAAGCAAAAAAAAAAAAAAAAAAAGCCATGAAAGGTATTTTTGCGTCTTTTTTTAAACTATTCCTGCACCATGAAAAGTCGTCCTGAAATACATATCTTGTACACAAAGCACACATTTAGGCAGAACTGAACTGTGTGGGGATCAAACCCGCGTCACATCATAATTATGTTACACAAAGAAAAAGGTTACACAATATATTGTTGACAAAATTACTTCATTCTAAATTGCAACATAGTAACCAAATAAAAGTGAAAAAACTCTTATGTCCCAACAAAATCTTGACTTGATACTAGTATCTGAATCTTACTGTACCTTTATATTATTATGGTTAAAACCATTACGAATAAAAGACCATCTAAACCGAATTGTTCATAGCCAATTGTACTCTCCGCTTGGTAGATTATCAACAAGGTTAAGCAACCTAGTATGCGGTCAATCTATAGACGGTCACCGTAGCCTAGTTGGTAGTGCTCCTGCCTACGAAGCTGGTGGTCCTGGGTTCGAATCCCGGTAAGTGCAAATATTTGTGTGATGAGCACAAATATTTGTTTCTGAGTCATGGATGTTTACTATGTATATAAGTATTTATCTATCTATATACGTATGTATATCGTCGCCTGGTACCCATAGTACAAGCTTTGCTTAGTTTGGGGCTAGGATGATCTGAGTGACATTGTCCCCAGATATTATTATTATTATTATAGATAGGAGATGGTCAGAGTGATTGTCAGTACATGTACATCATAATACTGCTATATCACACTGATATTATAAAGGCGAAAGTTTGTGAGTGTGTATGTTTGTTACTTCTACACGTCTGAAAAGCAGAAGTGATTTTAATAAAATTTGGTAAGGAGTTAGATGACACATAGTTTATATGCGGGTAAATCTGCGGGGCACATCTAGTAAGATAGATGTGTGTCCAAATAGCAACTGCCTTAAATATACACATCACAATTATCTTAAATATGGTTACTGGCACTTATTATTTATTATTATTACATTTTTTTTTTTTAATTTTTTTTTTAAATGGCAATCTGCCGATATTTTCAGCAATTTCTGCCAGTGTCACGTGTTTGTTGACTGCTCATGGGTAATTACAAGGGCTACTGAATAATATACTATATTTTTGTGGTACTATTTATAGCCTGAAACAAAATACAAACACAAATGAGTTAGTGAATAGAAATACTTAAATTACATATAAACAAAGACAATAATCATAAATATCATAATTTTATCATGTTAGTGGATATAAATTTAATAAAGGCATTTATCATTAAGGGATTAGGAAAGAATGAAAGATGGTGACGGACATTAAGCGGATGGAAAATGTTAAGAGAAGAAATAGTCCCAAATGAGAAAGGTTTATTTAAGTGACATTTAAGAAAAATATGATCTAGAGATCCATCATCTAATCCACATTCACACAGGGAACTGTCACGAATCCTAATTTTATGAAGGAAGATAGGGGTACAACAATGGCCCAGGCGGATTCTGCATATAACTGAAATTACAAATTTAGGTACTTTTTTGTATTTGTAGAACCATGGCTTGGAGGGTATTTCTGGCTGAATAGAGGCATACAAACGGCCTTTGGTCTTACTTGATTCAGACCAAGAGCATTGCCAGGATTTATGCATATCAGTTTTGGGAAGGTGAAGTAGGTCATATACCTGCACAGAAAAATATTTAAGATTAGCCAAATTGCTAGTAATAACAGCCTTAGCATATGCATCTGCACACTCATTACCTCTTATACCTGAATGCCCAGGGATCCATACTAATGAGACCTCTACCTCCTTTATAGCGCAAGAATGAAGATTTTTTTTTATTTCCAGAATAATAGGAGAGTGAAGAGAATCCTTAAAAGGATTTTTGACAATAGTTTCCAATGCACTTTTGCAGTCTGAGAAAATAACAGCTTTGGATATAGTGTTATGAGATAGGATAAATACACAAGCCTCAAGGATACCTATGCACTCCCCGGTAAAAACAGAAGTCTGTGGGGGACACTGGAACTGTAAGAAAAAGACAATGAGCAGAAGTGGTCCAAATTTCCACCACCATTGAGGGCTATGTAAGCTTAAAGTCGACTAAATACCATACAATTTTGATTACTAGGTGAAAAAAATATATTCACTCAGAAAAAAGTTATGACTGTTTTAAAAATACGTATTTTTAGTTATTTAACCGTTAATTTTTTTCGCACATAGCCACATTTCAAGCAGTAAAAACATGGTAGCAATAATGACGCATTCCCCCTGTTCTGTTATGCGCTCAAATCGTCTGCAAAGTATACAATGATAACCTTAGCGCACCTACCCATATAAAAATGTAATCGGAACGGTTCGCAATCGTGCTAAAAGTATTTTTTAATATTTTTGCATTTCGGAACCCGGGGATTGCTAGCGTCGACTCGTAGATGGAGATAGCATTAGTTTTGTCCCTTTCGCACTTAGGAAGCAATACGGTATACGCTGCGCCGACGACGTTGAACTGGTTTTTACCTAACTACCTGACCCAATCAACACATATTGTGTCCCACGCAGTCGTTCGTTTGCTTGCTTTCGGTGCGTACTGTGCATTTTCTGGTTATATTTTCCCTGCGACTTTTGTGTACTTGATTTCTTCTGATTCTCTACTTTCGACTACGGCTATATCTCATCGGACTATTTGTTATTGCTTTGTGTATCTGTGACAATGGAAGCGGAAAGAAGAAACTGCATATGTTGCAGTTATTCATTGTTTCAAAGAAGAAACTATCAGTTGCTTCAACCGTTTCTGGATAATCACCCAGGAACTGCAGAGCATATTCAAGGACTTTTAGCACCTCGACAGGTTAGTACATGCATATGTGTATTTTATTTCAAATGCCGTGCCCCGACTCCATTTGAGATTGTCGGAAGGCGTGAACAATAAGGCTTCTGACAGATGAACGCGCGGCGACGCGCGGTTGGTTCGGCGCGCGGTTTGAGATTGTAACAAATCAATGTTGTTGTGTACATGACCGCGTGACACACGACGCGCGGTCATGTACACAACAACATTGATTTGTTACAATCTCAAACCGCGCGCCGAGGCAACCGCGCGTCGCCGCGCGTTCATCTGAACTTAGCCTAAGATTACTTGTAACGAAAGATCCCTAGAAAAACCTTTTTGAAGCGAAATATTTTGGACGTTTTCAGTCTTGATCCATTTTTGTTACTATTGTTTGTCAATTAATCAATATTTTAGTATCGGTAGTAACGTCATGTTTTAATCATCATTACCGTTTTTTGTTTTGAATACATAAGTACATAACATAGATAGTATATCCAGACGTGGGATGGCGTGAACAAAAAGATTACTTGTAAGTAACACTTTTGTTAAGTTAGTTAATCAATATTTTACTATCGGTAGTAACGTCATGTTTTAATCATTCTTACCGTTTCTTGTTTTGTTTTGAATACATACTTATATGGATAATATACCCAGACGCACAGAATCAACACTAGCTTATTGCCGGAGAGCCTGTATGCGGAAGGAATCGAACCTAGGATCTCTCTTAGCGAGTAGACATGTTAGCTAACACACGCAATTAGACAGAACGTCATGAATAAAGGTGTTGTATTTGTTGCAGTTAATACTGGATGGCGAGCAATATATCTGCCGCAATTGTTGGTTGCGGGTAAGGTATGCAGTTGACCGCAGTCAAAACCAAGCTGACCAGCCGCCTCCTCGTGTCGGAAGACCATCTGGAGGAATCTTCGAAACCAATGAATTCAAAAGAGCACCAAATACATCTAACACATGCATTTATCATGAATGTGGTAGATGCCGTATTCCGGCGTCTATCAAACTAGAACTGTTGGTACACTCGAATTTATACATACCTCCAAACGCAAGAGTATGTCAACAACATTTGGATGAAAATCAATGGGGTCACTTAATTGATGCTCCAAACTTATCCCACGATTTTACCGGAGAAATGTTCGTAGACATTACGAAAATCTTACAAACAGCCGTTCTTAATAGTTCCAACACAATGGACTTTGAAAATATACAAACTATGGATCCAAAAATATTGCATCATCGTGTGGGCATCACTCATAACGCATTTGAGCAAGTGATACGAGAAACCCCTTCATTGCAGCAAGAAGTAACCGACCCCAATACTGCACTTGCTATTTTTTTGATGAAGCTTCGGACGGGTGAGTCGAACGAAAGACTCAGCGTACTTTTCAGAATGAGTCGCCGTACGCTCGAAAGGAAAATGAATACTGTGCGCAAATGTTTGGTACAAGATTTCGTACCAAGGCACCTGGGCCTGGATCATATTTCAAGAAATGAAGTAGTTGCGAAAAATCTGACTGTGCCAAATGGTCTTTTTGGAAACCCAGATGCACCCTTACAAGAAAGGAAAGCTATTCTGGTGATAGATGGAACCTACGTCTATACTCAGAAGTCTTCCAACTTCCTTTTCCAGCGGAAAACATACAGTTTGCACAAATACACGAACCTGTTAAAACCATTTCTCATTGTATGTTGTGATGGCTACATATTAGATGTTACTGGGCCTCACGCAGCAACAACATCGGATGCCGTTATAATGAAAGGTCTTATTAACGAAAGAGAAGACAATTCATTCCATTACTTTTTTGAAGCAAACGATGTTTTTATCTGCGACCGCGGCTTTAGAGACGTTATTGGTGACATGGAATCGTGTGGTTATGTGGCACGTATGCCAATTAGCAAACGGCGTGGCGAAGACCAGTTAACCACGTTAGAAGCCAATAAAAATAGGGAAGTGACGATATGCCGCTGGGTCGTCGAGGTCGTAAACGGACGTTTTAAGCGCGATTTTCGCCTATTCAGGCAAGAATTTTTTAATCGTGCTATGAGCCACATGATGGATGATTTCCGGGTGGCTGCTGCGCTTATTAACGCTTTTCATCTTTTAATCGAAGATAACGCGCATGCGGAAGAATATTTAAGAATAATTAGAGAGAGATTGCATGTACCAAATCAATTGGGAGCATATGTTACAAATAGAAATATAAATAGAAGGCGGGCAAGTTTTCGAAATATTGAAGCCGACGCCATAGGAGCAGATGAATTTCCTGTTCTGACTCAAGAAGACTTGACATTGTTTGCACTTGGTTCATATCACATAAAACTTGCGCGTAGCTACTATAGCGAACACGTACGCAATGGCGTGTATCAGATTGAAGTAGCAAGAGATGGAGCATTTAGTGAAATAGTTGATTTTGGCATTGAACCTGAAAACGCTATGTTGTTACGCGCAAGAATATAATCCCGACACGCACGTGCAAGACAATACTACACGTATGTAATGATCCATAATCGAGAAACCATTTCGAACTACTACTGTTCTTGTCTTTCTGGAATGCGAACTGTGGGTTGCTGTGCCCACGTCATGGTAATTATTTGGTATTTTGGATGGGCGAGACACCAACCCACAATTCTACTTCCAGCTGCGAATCTGGACAATGTTATTGTGGATGAAGACATATGAGATGTATTCTTTTAAGGACAGACTCCGAACTGTGAGACAGGAATAAATAAAACTTGAACGTGAAATATTTTTGTGTTTACATTTTTCCCAGTATTACAAATATTTTAAAATAAATATAAGCATTGTAAAGATAGCTATAAGTCCTTTCATTTGATTTGATACCCCACATGATAGGGTTTGATTTTTTGACGTAGCGAGGTACCTACCGCGACCGCCATATTGTTTATATTTTGGCTCATATAGCTTATAACAACCAGAATAACGTATGAATTACAACGAAATGTCATACACCTAAATCAATCGAGTAGTTTAAAAGATATAGTGAAATAATGAAGCGTAAAAAGGTTTTTAAATTGCAAGTTTTCATGGGGTCATAACTTTTTACTGAGTAAATATTTTTGGTTGCGGTCTTCTTATAATGATTCAGAACGCAGTGTTCCATCATATGTCATAGTTCTTATTGATGGTGGAAATTTGGACCAAGCTCCATATATTTTTGCCCATTCTTCTTTGAGAATTTAAATAATATACGCTAACACCTGTTTTACCACCATCAGACAACTTTGCAGCATCTGTAAAAAATTTATGGTAGTCTCTCCATTTATCATCAACAATAGCAGAAAACACATCCAATTCCAATTCCAATTTGTCACCATGGCTCCATCGCGACAACGATGATTCTGCCAATGTCAAAAGTTAGGAGAACACAATGTCAAAAATATTTATATATTAAGGCGAGTAATAGACACATTTACTAATGGAAGAGCAAAAGAGAATAAATAAAAGACAAATAAAGAAACGCTTGAGCAACTTAAAAAAACAAATACACTTAAAGGTTAGGTTTACTTAGAATAAATAAATAAATAAACATAAAACATACTAAATAAAATATAAACGAATATTATAGTCCGGTCATTTTAGACAATTGAAATAAAGAATATTCCGACAGAGCCAAATCTTCGTAGAGACCTTAGGTTTACCACTAGGAATAAAGTGTCAATAGTCCCCATCAGTCCCATGTGAGCTTAGGGACTTATTCGGGGCCCAAGGTCAAAATTTTAGGTTTTTTGGATTTTTCTCGAAAACGGTAAGTTTTATCGAAAAAGTTCCTCCGAGCAAAGTTGTAGATCTTAAAATTCTCTATTAAAATGGTCTCAATGATTTTTTCTCTAAGACCCACTATTTCCCAGATATTGCGCTTGTAAGAATCATGTTCTACATAGTATGCACACATATGCCACGTATATACATATTTAGGTACTCAAGCAAGCAAAAATGCCTACTGGTGTCTCTGTTATGTATACATTATACTATATTACCCGTTGTCACTCTTCGATGCAGCTGGAATGCGTAAAACAATGAAGTCGGCTCTTTACAATTGCTTTCAATCAGTCAATGCTGAGGTTGATTGTACAAACGCTGCTTACGTTATTGATGGAGGATATCTACTACATCACGTTGTGTGGGATCGAGAAGAAACCTTTAACGTATTTTTGAAAAATATGTTCAGTATTTACGTAGACATTATGGTCATACAGTTACGGTAGTATTTGATGGCTATAGTGACACAAAAAAGAACATAAAAGCTGCAGAACAACGTCGTCGTGCTACAAAAACATTCTCAGGTACCGAAAAATGTTTGACGAATTTATGACAGTTCCAGTTAATCAACAACAATTTTTTGCAAACATTAATAATAAATCTCGTTTTATTTCTATGTTGAGTAACAAATTAACAGCTGAAAATATTGCCGTGAAACAAGTTCCGAATGACGCCGATGTCCTCATAATTGAAACAAAACAAACATAACCTGGGAAGGCGCAGCAATGGACAGAATTATATTCTTCTAAAAGTTTATCAGCTTATCCAAAATGCCAAAACTTTATTTAATTTTTACATGCGATAACCGGATGCGATACTACGTCAGCAATGTTTAGAAGGGGCAAAAATTCAGTATTAAAATTATTTGAAAAATATTATTTGATTGACTGCGCAAAAGTATTTACAGAAATTAATTCTTCACCTCAAATACTAATTACTAAAGGAATTCGGTTTCTTCTTGCGGTTTATGGAGCTCCAAAAAAAATTGATTGCATAGATTCGTACAGATATTTAACATTTGTAAAAAATACACGAAACAAAAAGCAAGTACAGCTATCTTGTCTTCCTCCAACATCGGCATCTGCTACTCAACATTTGTTTCGAGTATACTATCAAGTTCAGACATGGCAAGGCAATGAACTGAACCCTGAAGACTGGGGTGGGAAATTAGTAATTAATACTTTGGAACCGATTCGAACTTTACTGCCCCCTGCTCCAGAAAAACTTCTTAACACTATTTTTTGCAATTGCAAGAAAGGTTGTAGTGCCAAATGTGGCTGTAAAAAAGTAGGGTTGCAGTGTTCTCCAGCGTGTACCAATTGCCAAGGTGTCTCTTGCTCAAATGTTCAATTAAATACAAGAGAGAAAAATTCATGTGATTTTGATGAAGAGACAACTGATTCATCTTCATTTGAACAATTTCTAAGCGTTCATCAACAGAAAGAAGAACAAGAAATTGAAGAAAACATGATAATTGAAGTTGAATATGAAGAGTATGAGTCAGATTAAAGTAATAAAAAAAAGTTAGGACGACAGTTAAACTCAGTAACCCATATCAATAATCTTCATACTATTAAATAATGATTGTTCCTGAAAATAACGTCATAAAGGTTCGTGGAATAGGCCTACCGGGGATACCACGTTAAAAAAAACGCGCCGAGTACACTATCTCACAGGTGGTGTGGAAATTTGATTATGTAGAACGTGATTCTTACAAGCGCAATATCTGGGAAATAGTGGGGGTCTTAGAGAAAAAATTATAGGGACCAGTTTTATAGAGAATTTTAGGATCTACAACTTTGCTCAGAAGAACTTTTTCGATAAAACTTACCGTTTTCGAGAAAAATCCAAAAAACCTAAAATTTTGACCTTGGGCCCCGAATAAGTCCCTAAGCTCACATGGGACTGATGGGGACTTTTGACACTTTATTCCTTGTGGTAAACCTAAGGTCTCCACGAAGATTTGGCTCTGTCGGAATTTTCTTTATTTGATCACTATTTTTATGTCTAAAATGACTTAACAGAAAGAAATTTTACTAACACTTTATAATAAGAAAATAAGTCAAGAGAACAAAGTATTAACATTCACAGGACAAGGGAAGTCACTAGGAAGGATATCATACAAAGGGACAGAAATATTTGAACAATTAAAAAATATATGGTCTACAGTTCCTTCCTCAAGTCCACATTCACAGATAGAATTGTCTCTTATTCTTATTTTTGCTAGAAAAACTGGCGTGCAAACATGGCCCAATCGAAGACGAATGATTGTGGAAGTGATTAATTTTGGAGCATTGCGGTACTTAAAAAACCAAGGTTTGACTGGTACAAAAGGTTGTAAGTTACCAAAGTGCTTGGCTTTGACTGACCTTATTCTTTGCCACTCATCATTCCACAATTTCACCATATGAGGTTTAGCTGGTACTTTAAGATCTCGTGAAAAGCATTTGTCGTAGGAGTTGACTCCGAGTCTGATGGCATCCTTGGCACACAGATCAACAGATTCATTTCCACTGTTACCACTATGACTAGGAATCCAAGCTAACACTACATCAGTACCAGAAGAACAACATTGGAATAAAACATTCTTAATTTTTATAGTGAGATAGAATCTATCTTTCGAGCGGAATGGAAGCTTAATAATATCTTGCAACAAACTGAGGGAGTCACAGAGGATAATTGATTTATTAAGTTAAGTAAAGTACATAAGATACAGCCTGCAAAACAGCAGTAGCTTCCCCAGTAAAAATGGATGTTTGTTGTGTACATTTAAAACTTAGAACAATTTTATATTTGGGGATCCAAACAGCAGCCCCCACATAATCTTCCACAGACTGTTTAGAAGCGTCAGTGAACAGAGCTAACCATCCTGGCCAATCCCGCTCAATGATGTCACAAAACTTTGCGTTAGCACCTGGATCATTTTTGGCAATTCCAAAATCCAGAACAATTCTAGGCTTAAAAAGCAAAGATTCATACTCAAATTTAAACAATGGGTCTTTAACTAAATAGAAAATAGAAAATTTATTGGTAAACCTATTAAAACTTTTGAGTAGAGGAGGTAGTTCTTTATGATGCCAATATTTTGAAGAGTGTATTAAACCAGAAAGAGAATATAATTTATTATAAAGTAAATGGGAGGGATTTTGCAAAATGTTGCATAAGAATCGATCACATAAATATTGCCTACGGAAAGCTAGGGGGGATCAAAGCACTCTACCTGGAGGGCACTGGAACATGAAGATTTCATAGCACCTGTAATAATACGAAGACACTTTGCCTGAATTCTATCTAGCCTAGCCAAGGCCAGCTTACTACAAGGCTCAAGAACAAAGGATCCATAGTCAAAGTGACTGCGAATGATGGCATTGTAGAGGATCTTTTGATTAAAATGGTGAGAACCCCACCCAACTCCAGACAAAGCTCTCAAAACATTTACCCCCTTCTCACATTTAGTACTTATGTAAGTTAGATGTTGACACCCAGTTAATTTAGAATCTAAAATTATACCTAAACATTTTACACTATCCTTTATACCAATGGACTCATTGTCAACCTTTAGTTCTACCCTAGGGATATTTCTCTTACGAGAGAATATCACACCATTACACTTAGAGACAGAGAGAGAGAGGCCATGGTCACTTAACCAAACATTTAAATAATCTAAAGCACTATTTAGTCTAATGGAGGATGTCTCGAGTGACTTAGAGGAGGCATATAGAACAATATCATCAGCATACTGTAGAATGTGACAAAAACAATTGACTGATTGGTCTAAATCATATGGCCCAACATACACTCGAGGAGTGCCCAGCTTGGGCCCCCGAGAGGCGAGTCCTGGTCGCCAAAATAGGATTGGACCTCTCGCTGCCAGCAGTGGTTTCGGCTATGCTGGCGGCGACAACCGGATGGAACGCGGTGGCCTCATTCTGTGAAGCTGTTATGCTCAAGAAGGAGGCCGCCGAGCGCGAGAGGGAGCGCAACGATCCCTCCCGTAGGAGAACGAGACGGCGCCGATGAACTGGATATTGAAGCTAATATCCGCTTCATCGGTGCCGGCGCTGTGAGCTAATCTCAGCGCGAGAGAGTATGCGGCGTCCGGTTGGCTTCTCCCCGGCTTGACGTCGCCCCTGGGACCGCTGGCGTTTGGAGGAGGGGCACTCCACACGTCTTACATAAGCGGTCCCGGGAAGAGGTAACCTGCTGTAGCTCAGGTTGCCTAAACGCGCTTGTGCGTGAAGGGGAGGGGAGGAGGCATTTGGCCCCCTTCCGTCCCCGGAGGAGAGTCTCAGACGCTCAGTGTACAGCGGGGGTACTGGCGAGATCGTTCACGAGTACCCAGACCCCCCGCTACAGGCATTGTAAGGCTGGCTACCATGGTGGTTTTAGTGCGTATTCCGGGAATAGCCCGGCGAGTCCCACATAACCCGTCGCCTCCCCAAGCGGCGGGTATGCGTAAGATTTGCATTTCCACCATGTAAAAAAAAAAAAAAAAGGGCTTAGAACTGACCCCTGCGGCAAACCCTTATATACCCTCTTGGGTTCAGAGATTTTACCATCAACTCTCATATGAATTAAACGACACATAAATAAATTGCAAATAGCATTGATCAATCTTGCCGGGATACTCAGATGTTGCAATTTTGGCCTGAGTAGGGGAAGTTGAACATTATCATAAGCTGATGATATATCCAAAAACACCCCAATAAGACTCTCGCCCTCGGAAAAAGCACGACGAATATCGGTAGTGAGAACACTAAGGCTATCCATCGTGCTCATTCCCCTCCTAAATCCAAACTGTGATCTAGAAAGTAAGCCTTTATTCTCTACAATCCATTCAAGCCTATTTTTAATTAAAATTTCAAAAATCTTAGCCAATGTTGATGAAAGAGCAATAGGTCTGTAAGAGGTAGATTCAGCAGGATTCTTACCTGGTTTATTTTTTTATTTTATTTTATTTATTTATTTATTTATCGGAAAACCAACAGCTATTTTACACATTTTTAGACATTGCAATACAAAACAGGAAGCCAATTACAGGTTTTCACTAATAGTAATTGATTATACAGTTAAAAGGTGTAAATTCCATATTTAGGTTTCTTAATGCTAATGATATATCGCATATATGTACTACATATCACTTACAAAGAAATCAAGGCTTAGACACCGCTTTGCTGCACTATTCGTAAGTGTGTATGGATCTAGGTTATGCTTTTTACATAACTTATTAAAATTTTTGCTCGCTCTTATAAGGAAGGAATTTTGACGATAGTTAGTTGAAACTCTGGGAATAAACAAGGGGGGATTGAAACGGGTTACACTTGGAACATTAACATTATTATTTGAGATTTCCAAGACTCAGGAACTGAAGAAGAAAGGAATACATGATTGATAATATTAAGAAAAAATAATTTGGATGAATAAGAACATTTAATAATAAAAGAATACGGAATACCATCCATGCCTGGGGCAGAATCTTTCAGGCCTTCCAGTGCACAAGAAAGCTCATTAATAGTGAAAATATCATTCATGCGCTCACCATTGTTTACTGAGATCAAAGATGGAAACAAACAATCAAAGTTAGGTGGTGCTAGATTATTGAAGAAATTTGAAAGCCAATTAGAAAAATCATTAGAATCTGAATTATAATAATTTATTTGAGATCTGCGAAATATTTTAATTTTTTTCCAAACCAAAGAAAGTGGGCAACGTGGTGAAATTGATTCGCAGAATTTACGCCATCCAAGTACCTTTTTCCTGGCCAGTAATCTTTTTGTGCGAGCAGAGGTTTTACGAAAAGTAATATAATTTTCCATACTTAGATCTCTAGCATACATATACTCAGCTTCATTACGGAGATTTACAGAAGAGGTACACTCAGAATCCCACCAGGGAGGTGATGGAATTTTTCCATCACCTCCCTGGTGAATCCATCCATTCATCAAAAATCCGCAGCATGAAGCAAGGCATTAAAAAATTCCGAATAGACATAATGAAAGTTATGATATGTTATATGTGGAAGAGACGCAGTTTTAGAGTCAACCAGGTACGAAAACTTATCCCAATCAGCCTTAGGGAGACTATATTTGAGAAGGGGAGGAGGGGCAGGAGCAATATTGCATGAACGATGCCAGTCTATCAGAAGAGGAAAATGGTCACTTCCATAAGATAATGGCAGAACTGACCAAGATAAAGATAAGCAAGAACTGGAGAAGCTAGGGAAAGGTCAACAACACTTATGTTTTGAATGGGAGATACTCTTCTGGTGGCTGAGCCATCATTAAGTACACAGACATTCAAATCATCAAACAAATCAATAAGGGATGGTGACAAAGAATCACAGAAATGTGATCCCCATAGTGTATGGTGTATATTAAAATCACCTAAAATAATAAGAGGGCCCGAAATATTAGAAAGAATGGAACGATGGTTATTAATCAAAGTTATATTGGGATGAGGAATATAGATAGACACAAAGGTTACATCCAGAAGCTTAGCAGCCACTACATGTAATTCTGAGTCATGAGAAGGAAGAGATATTTGAGAGTATTTATATGATCTATTTATAAGTAAGGCACACCCAGCATAGCCATCCTCTCTATCATCACGAAGACAAGAGAATCCAGCCATTCTGAATGTACTGGCAGGTTTAAGCCAGGTCTCTGAAATTGCACAGACTAAAGGATGATGTGAATTTATTAAGTTAATTAGTTCATGCTTTTTATGGCGAATATTTGTACAATTCCACTGAAGGAGGGTGAGAGCCATTTTTATTTATAAAAAAAGCTAAAAGTTGATGGAGAAGATTCATGACATTATGGGGAATGGCATCGCTAAATTTTTCTACAATATTTATAACTGTACAAAGAAGAAGGTCTATCAGATTATCATCAGGAGTAGGAGCAACAAGAGAAGAAGGGTTAATCATGGAAGACACAGGAGAAGAAACAGAAGGTTTAGGATAGGCACAACCATTAGGTTGAGAAGATTTAGGAGACTGAGAAAGCTCATAGTGAGCATTGACATCATACCCTGGAACAAGGGTTGGTCTAGGCCTACGCTCCTTAAATACAGTCTCTCTGTATGAAGTTGTCTGAGCCAAAGGAGGCTCCCCAACTAGCGGAGAGGAAGGCACCCTATGTCGAGGTGGTGAAGGAGTTTGATCTGCATGTGGCTGCAAGGAAAATTTTGTTTTCTCTGCAAAAGATGGCCGAGCTGATTTAAACCCACGGGAGGCCTCAACAAATGAGATGTTCTCCTCTGACATAACCGCTTTAATATTCTTTTGCCTGATATGCTCAGGACACTGAGAATATGTTGCCATGTGACGACCTGAACAAAAGACACATTTCGCATCCTGTTCTTCAACCTCACAAGTGTTACCACGATGAGACTTGCTACATTTGTAACATCTAGCACTAGATCTGCACTGTGATGTTATGTGTCCAAAACGACAACATAGGCGGCATTGAATTGTTGGTAGTTGGTACAGTTCAACTGGAAGAGATGAATTGAAACAATACACTCTTTCCGGCAGAACACGGCCTAAAAATGTGAGAACTACCGTAGTTGATGGAACCCACTCCGTCTTCCCTTCCCTAATAATTTTTTTATTTAATCGCCGAGCTTTGACAATTTCTCCACAAGTGCTGGGGTATGTAATGCCATCAATCATATTGTCAAGAGACCAGTCCTGTGGGATGTTCTTAACAATTCCCATACGAGTAATATGGAATTTTGGAATTCCAGCAGTTAAATTGTTTGCATCCAAAAAAGTTTCGTTAGAAATAAAATCATTAGCAGAGTCAGCCAAAGAAAACTCGATAACTATTTTACCTCGTCCTATTGATTTTATACCACCTTTGACTATATGAGATACATTATTTTTGTGTATTAGTTGGGCTATCTTTAACGAATGGAGAGAACAATCTGACGTGACGTGGACCAGGAACGGGGCAACATCATCCTACTGATGTTGCCCCGTTCCTGGTCCACGTCACGGACCACCGTCACCATATCGGAATTTGTTGACATAATCCGGGCACACATATTCGGATTGCACCGACGCAGCGGGAGACGTTGTCTTTTTGGAATTGCCGTCTACAGCGTCCAATGCTCTTTTCTTAGCGACACGCGTCGTCCTCTGCGCAGGTACAATCCCATCCTCATTGCCGCCGCCCCCCTCATCAGGAGGACGATCAGTGTCCATCCCCCCATGCTTGCTTATCGTATGGGTAGTGGTAGCCCTAGTGTCAGAGTTGCTCAAGCCACCCAGTAGGCCTCTGACATGGCTTAACGACTGTTGTCTAATGACTACAACCGGGACCGACAGCTTAACGTGCCCTCCGAAGCACGGAGACGCTCAGAAATTAATCCACTTTCGCGGTCACCCATCTATGGACTGACCGCCAGCCTAGTTGCTTAACCTCGCCGTTCGCTTACGGACCGGTGAGAGCATCTAGCTATGAGCGCCTCAAATCCGCATCGGGGGGATGGACAGTATCCATTACAAATTATTAATAAAAGAACACACACAAACACTTACAGCACAAAAACAACACGAATAAGAAGCTCAAATGTATAGAAATAATGAATGAATCCCGAACACGTGTTCACTCAACCTCCGAACAGCGAGAATCCAGAAATGTCTGCCAGTGTCACGTGTTTGTTGACTGCTCATGGGTAATTACAAGGGCTACTGAATAATATACTATATTTTTGTGGTACTACTTAGAGCCTGAAACAAAATACAAACACAAATATGAGTTAGTGAATAGAAATACTTAAATTACATATAAACAAAGACAATAATCATAAATATCATAATTTTATCATGTTAGTGGATATAAATTTAATAAAGGCATTTATCATTAAGGGATTAGGAAAGAATGAAAGATGGTGACGGACATTAAGCGGATGGAGAATGTTAAGAGAAGAAATAGTCCCAAATGAGAAAGGTTTATTTAAGTGACAGTTAAGAAAAATATGATCTAGAGATCCATCATCTAATCCACATTCACACAGGGAACTGTCACGAATCCTAATTTTATGAAGGAAGACAGGGGTACAACAATGGCCCAGGCGGATTCTGCATATAACTGAAATTACAAATTTAGGTACTTTTTTGTATTTGTAGAACCATGGCTTGGAGGGTATTTCTGGCTGAATAGAGGCATACAAACGGCCTTTGGTCTTACTTAATTCAGACCAAGAGCATTGCCAGGATTTATCAGTTTTGGGAAGGTGAAGTAGGTCATATACCTGCACAGAAAAATATTTAAGATCAGCCAAATTGCTAGTAATAGCAGCCTTAGCATATGCATCTGCACACTCATTACTTCTTATACCTGAATGCCCAGGGATCCATACTAATGAGACCTCTACCTCCTTTATAGCGCAAGAATGAAGATTTTTTTTATTTCCAGAATAATAGGAGAGTGAAGAGAATCCTTAAAAGGATTTTTGACAATAGCTTCCAATGCACTTTTGCAGTCTGAGAAAATAACTTTGGATATAGTGTTATGAGATAGGATAAATACACAAGCCTCAAGGATACCTATGCACTCCCCGGTAAAAACAGAAGTCTGTGGGGGACACTGGAACTGTAAGAAAATTTGAGAATTTAAATAATATACGCTAACACCTGTTTTACCACCATCAGACAACTTTGCAGCATCTGTAAAAAAATTATGGTAGTCTCTCCATTTATCATCAACAATAGCAGAAAACACATCATTGGCATGAATAGTTTGTTTATCTATACCAATGTGCGGAATGAAATTGGGATTAAAATTTATAATTTCATATGGAAAGTCATACAAAGGGAATTTACTGCACTGGTTAATAGAAGTATTCACCTCTACCATACCTTTTTAAATGAATTTAAAATTAGTGGGCTAGTTTTGTGCTTCCAGTACTCACTCTGATAATATAATCTAACTAATTCTATCAGTTTTGACAATATGTTGTGGTTTTTGAGAAAATATGCCTTAAAAACATATTTATCTGCAAGATATTGTCTGCGAAAAGAAGGGGAGGGTCACTACTCTCCACCTGCAAAGCATTGATGGGCGTGGACCTCATGCAACCCAGAACAATACGGAGCGACTTAGACTGAATGGATTCTAATTTAGCCAACGCAATTTTGCTGCAGGGCTCAAGTAAGAAAGTGCCATAATCCAGTAAGCTTCTTATTGTGGCATTGTAGATAAGTTTCAGAGTGAAAGGGTGAGCACCCCACCAAACACCTGCAAGTGCACGTAACATATTTATATTCTTTTCGCATTATTTAGTAATGTAATTAAGATGTGAAACGCCAGACAATTTAGAGTCTAAGATAACACCCAGAAACTTTACTCTATCCTCAACCTTGATAGAAGATCCTTCAATTTCTAGGTGAACGTGTGGGACCACTCTTTAACGGGTAAATATAACTGCTGAGCATTTTTGGGGAGATAAATGGAGACCATGGGAGAAAAGCCAGTTGTTTAAAGAATCTAGAGAAACCTGCATGGATCTCTTAGCATCTTCAATGGACGAATCAGTAACATACAAACAAAGATCATCAGCATATTGCAAAATTTGGCAATTCATGTTGAGAGATCTATGTAAGTCACATGTATAAATATTGTACAATAAAGGGCTCAAGACGGAGCACTGAGGTAATCCACGCCACACTGTTCTGGGACCATACCTTTCCCCAGGAATGTGTAGGTTGATCAGGCGACCTAATAGCAGATTGCAGATACAATTAATCATTTTTACTGGGATACTCAGCTGGCGTAACTTACGTCTGAGTATTGAAAGAAGAACACTGTCATAAGCTGCTGAAATGTCCAAGAAAACTGCAAGAACAGATTTATTCTTACTAAAAGCAATGCGCGCATCGGTCATAAAGCTAGCGATGCTGTCCATTGTGCTAAATCCTTTACGGAAACCAAACTGAGATTGAGCTAAGATACCTCTATTTTCCACTAACCATTCCAACCTGTTTTTAATTAGGTGCTCAAATATTTTACATATAGCAGGAGAAAGTGCTATAGGACGATAGTGATCAGGGTTATTTTGTGATTTACCAGGTTTTAAAATTGGGATGATTAATTGTGACTTCCAGTTGTTAGGTATACAACCCTGAGAGAAAACTAAGTTAACTATGTCTAAAAGATATTTCTGGCCAAGAGGACCCATCATTTTATAAAAAGAATAGGGAAAACCATCCAACCCAGGAGCGGAATCCTGTACACTATGCAGAACTGCCTCCAGCTCAGGTAGGGAAAAAGGATTATCTAAAGGATCATTAGAGGGAGCACGTACATCCAAGGAAGGACGTTCTCCATAGAGAGGAACAAAGGATGGGGCCAATTTGTTAACGAAGGACTCTGCTGTCTCCTGAGGAATTAATGATGAATTACACGGGAAGCAGCCACGTCGATACCTTTTAAAATTTTTCCACACAAGGGAAGATGGGGAAGATGGAGAAAGGGAGAAACAAAATTTCTTCCAACCCTCATATTTTTTTTTCTTGAAGAGACGTTTGGACTTCGCAACAATTCGATTATATTCCATGAGGTTAGTCAGGGACATATCACCAATATACCTTAATTCAGCTTCATTTCGGGATTTTATGATGGCTGAGCACTCACGGTCCCACCAAGGGGGAAATGAGGCTTTCCTTGAAGCCGATTTTAAGAGGGATGGAGGTTTCAGCTGCCCAAGAAACAGCATCAGAAAATTGTAATAAACAAATATCAAGGTTATCAGTAGAAATTGTAGGCAAGGAGATAATTTTGTGTTCAATAAATTGACGGTACACATCCCACTTGGCTACTGAAGTCCTATATTTGAGCAGGGGTGTCTTATCCTTATGAGGAAGAAATCTGTTTACCAAGGTAGAACATATCGGGTAGTGGTCACTGCCATATGTTAAATTCAGCGGTTTCCAATCAAACTGAGCAGTCAAACTGGCTGAACACAATGAGAGATCTACACAGCTCGGTCCTTGGCCAGCTCTTGGAAAACGTGTTGCAGATCCGTCATTTAGGACACATAGTCCTACCTCATCCATAATATCAACAAGGTCTAGGCCTCCACTATCACAAGAGGGAGATCCCCACAGGGTATGATGACAATTGAAGTCCCCTAAAAGGACTATAGGAGAAAAATTTATACAAATATTTTTAATAAATTGTAGACAAAGAGGGTTAGGGGAAGGGATATAAACAGAGATAAAATTAATGCCACTGTACTGAATGCCAACAACATTAATTTCATCCCCATGAGAAGGGAGAGAAAGAGGGGAAAAAGGAAGAAGAGAATTAATAAGCATAGCAGAACCGCCATAACCGTCAGATCGGTCATCACGATATGTGCTATACCTAGAGAAATTAAACTGTCGACATGGATCTAACCATGTCTCTGATATTGCAAAAATTGCAGGATGGAAAGTATTTAGTAAGTGAGAAATTTCATGTTTTTTGGGATGAACACTCCTGGCGTTCCATTGAAGCAACTGTAGAGCCATTGTTATTCAATTGAATTGAGCATATTAAGTGTTTGGCAACGTGGTCAGGTAGTTTATGTTTAGCTGAAAAGGAGTTTAAAAGGGACACTACAGATTCTAATTCCTTGACAGAATCAACATCTACAGCAGATTTGTTAAGAGCACAGCCATTAGCAGCTGAAGGTGTAAAGGAATAATTGTTCAAAGTATTTTGATGAACTTTTTGGTTATAACCATGAGGTGATAAAGGAGAATGAGACTTCTGTGGTCTAAAAACAGTTTTACGATAAGAACTGGAAGAAAAAGCTTGGGAATTGGATCGAATATTACGGGAAGGAGGAACATAAACATTGGAGGCAACTGGGCTGGTTTTGTGCCATGATCACTTTGATTTTTTTTGTCTCTCATATTCAGGACAGTTCTTACTATTAGCGCAATCGAGCGAACAATCAGCCCCAAAGTGCTCCCCGCCACAGCGAAAACACTTAGGCTTGGACCGACATTGATTTTTGGTATGACCATACTTACAGCATGAAAAGCATTGGATTGTAGGAAAGAGATATAATTGAACAGGAAGGGAATTTTAACAACAGAAAACACATTTTAATGAAAAAGGCCTATTACACTCTAAATGATTATTTAAGCGACAAAAACGCTTGGTCGCTTGGTTAAACAAGAGCAACATCTTAGTGTTATGTTAAGGATATACATGTATATGTTTCTCATTCGACTATAGAAATAATGCTGTAATAATTTAACTTTATAGATTTTTAGACCTATTATTAAAACAAATGTGTATTATCTTGAACATGTCAAACGCTGTTCGGCCGAAGGCTGTTAACGACTTCAATATGAACTCCCCTTTGTAAGCTCGTCATGCTCCCATTGTCTGTTAATGCTTGCGGTGGCGTTGTGGGTCGGGTAGTTTCCTTCCCTCTAATATGGCGAGGGAGGCGATGGCTGGCCCACACGTCATACTCGTGAACGGGTGCTGCTTGCGGTAACTGGTCGAACTGCTGTTGGGGTACTCATTTTTTTTCTTTTTCGCCTCTGGTAGACTTCGTTTGACTTGTTAATTTTGTAAATGTACGCGGATGCACCCACCGTTTTTTCGTCTAGCAAGAGGATATTCTAAGTGCTTGAGTGAAATTGAATGCTATTGCTTATTTATTTTATTATGATTCACTGAACGACAACGGTTCTGTGCGTGCATTAGCCTACATAACAACCAATCACAATGTAAGTAAAATACATGACATTTAAAAAATAAAAATCGTAAACTGAAAGCAAAAGAAGACGAAAAAAAGCAAGCCCGGAGTTTCTTTGTGGCTTTCTTCTCCGGGTCGTCCACCTAGGCAGCTAGAGAAAGCCGCAGGCTAGCTAGGGTAGGTTCCTCAGCGGCGAGGATCGCTTTGGCCCATTAATGCGTGATCGGTGATCCCGTGCATGTGATCACACCCTCACTTAGAATTTCGTCTTTTGCTTTAGTCTTCAATTCTTTAATTTTAATATAGTAGAACTAAATTTCAAAATAATAGATTAGTACATTGTTATTTATTTAAGGATTTCAGAAAATATAAGTATGCGATAAAACAAACCGCACGGACTGATAGATTAATTTTTTTTTGTAACTTTTTACTATCCACTTTGTTTATGTACTGCATTGTGACCTTGACAAGTACAAGTGTATGTTAATACCCAAGTGCTGAATAAATATTTCATTTCATTTCATTTCATTTCACGCTTGGGAAGAATCTGACCATCGAAGGTAAGAACAACCATGGAAGTTGGCCTCCATTCAGAAGTACCCTCAACCACCACTTTACGGTTCATTCTCCTAACTTTTAAAATGCGACCGCATCCTAATTCAGGTTTTAAATTTTCTAGCACATCAATTTCCGACCAATCAATTGGGACATCTCTCACAACATCCATCCGTGTAATATTATAAGATGGTATGGAAGTTATATAGCCCTTGTCAGCAATTTCAGAGTTATCAAGGAAAGTATTGGCATCTTCAGGTGTCTTAAACTCAACTGAAATTCGGTTTCTGCCTACCCTTTTGATGCCATCGGCAAGAATATTTTAATATTAAGTTTCAGCATCAACTGACCAAATTTGATTGGATGAATTGATGTGCCAGATGCAGGATTCTCGGATTTGACAGATACATGGACTTAGTCCATGGACGCACATCTTTATGAGAGTATCTAGAACGTACATTATTAGTGGAAATAGATGGATTTTGATCATTGGGGGTGCCAATCGGCGTAACATTGGACTGGGAGGGAAGAATAACAGTAGACTGGGATAACTGTTGTTCACTGGGAGATGAATGAGACGTATGAGGTTTTTTGGCAGGGGGAGGACCAACAGAGTCATCGCATTGTCGAACCATACGTTCCACAGCCTCAAAATTAGCTAAAGGGGCCGTCAACCCCGATGAATAAGGGGTATCACTATCTAACTCACGCGATATATTGGGATCCGGCAGACGGCCATGGAGTTTCATCAACCTCCATGATCGACCGGCATAAGCCTTAATAGGAACAAATAACTTACCTACAAGAAGGAATAACACCCAAAAACAAATTACACAACAAACACAACACACACAAACACAACGGCTTCTAAAAGAAACACAAAATTATACTTTAAATGCCAAGAAATACAAAAAATAATACTCTACATGTGCTTGCCACGAACACTTACCGGAGAAATCCTTATTATTACATTATGTATGGCACTTACTAACTGACATCATGACAGTCCTAATCTAACATTGTGTCTTCAAACAAAGATGTATATATATGTCAGATGATGAACAAAGATGTATAAAGATGTATATGTATGTCAGTGAAGTGTTTAAGTGATCGATTAGTGGCGATAAAAGTTGAATACGAGAACCGTGCTATGTTGATATTTTCGGTATACATGCCCTACGATAACGGTAAGAGTGATCATTTAACTTTATTCACACAAACACTTAGTGAGATTATAGCTATTATTGAAAGTAGTGGTATTGAGTGTGTAGTTATGCTGGGAGGTTTTAATGCTAACCCAGGCTCACGGTTTTTTAATGAACTTATCTCTGTGTGTAATGAACAGACATGGTTTTGCGCCGACTATGAGCTTCTACCTAAGAATACGCATACGTTTGTTTGTCAGGCGAGCGGCTCGCGGCGTTGGCTAGATCATTGTTTGATAACAAGCGCAGCCAAAGACTTAGTGACTCATGCGTCAGTCTCATATGGGGTGTACCAGTCGGATCATTATCCTGTTTTGTTTAAATGGAACTTAAGTAAGGTTAATCAGAAGATATCAGCCCAAAATTCTGTTAGTAATAAAGTACGTTGGGGTGAAAGAAGTAGTGAACAAATTAATAATTATTATGAGTACTGTAATGATAAATTAAAATTAATAGACTTTCCCAGTGAATGTATAGAGTGTTCTCATAAAATATGTAACAATGTAGACCATTTTAAATTAATAGATAATTTGTATTTTAACATTGTATCAACCCTCCAAGATGGTGCCGTGCACACATATGTTGGTAGTGATTGCATCAGGCGACACAAATATGTCACAGGTTGGAACAAACATGTCAGTGGCGCTCATAAGGAGGCTCGTACACATTATCAGACTTGGCTTTTGCATGGTTCACCTACTCAGGGGACTATATATCAGAAAATGCGTGATACAAGAAGGATATTTAAGACTAAATTAAAATTTGTTCAAAACAATCAACAACAGATTAAATTAGATATTTTGGCAAAAAGTCATACTAAAAAAGATTTTTCAAAATTTTGGAAATCAACGAATAAATTAAAGGCCAAGCCGAGTCTCCCTGCGAGTGTGGCGGGTCTGAGTGAACCTAAAGATATCGCCAACCTTTTTAAAAATAATTTCAGTGTTCGGTCTCCCTTAAAAACAGGGCGGCGGGTGTCCGATGAAGGGGGGTTTTCGGGTTCTGGTGAGCTTGCCATAATGTTTACAGCTAAGCAGGTCGGCGCTGTTATAAAAAGAATGTCAAGAGGCAAGTCGCCAGGTCACGACGGCCTCAGCGTCGAGCACCTAAAGCATGCTGGGCTACATTTGCATAGGGTTCTTGCTTTACTTTTTAATTTGTGCATTAGCCATAATTATCTACCGCAGGACCTTATGCACACAGTGGTAGTGCCGATAATTAAGGATAGGACGGGAGACTCCTCTGATGTGTCCAATTACAGGCCTATTTCGTTGGCCACTATAGTCGCCAAGATCTTGGACAGTTTGCTTGATCAACAGTTGGCTCAACACATTGAACTCCATGATGCGCAATTTGGCTTCAAACCTGGTCTATCTACGGAGAGTGCCATTCTGTGCCTTAAGCGAACTGTCCAATACTATACCTCCCGAAAAACACCTGTTTTTGCTTGTTTTTTGGACCTGTCTCGGGCATTTGACCTAGTGTCTTATGATGTACTGTGGGAGAAATTGCAGAGCGATACAACGGTACCGAATGAAATAACATCCTTGTTTCGTTACTGGTACAATAACCAGAGGAATAGTGTCAAGTGGGCGGAGGCTCACTCGGATGTGTACTGGATGGAGTGCGGGGTGAGGCAGGGGGGGTTGAGCTCGCCCCGCCTCTTCAACTTGTACATAAACCGGCTGATCGGTGAGCTCAGCAGAGCCAGAGTTGGATGTCATATAGATAGTATTTGTATGAATAATATTAGCTATGCCGATGACATGGCCCTTCTGAGCCCAACGATAGGCGCTTTAAGGACACTTGTGGCGATTTGTGAGTCCTATGCAGTGGCCCATGGGCTCAAGTACAATGTCAAGAAGAGCGAACTTATTATGTTTAAAGCGAGTGCCTTAAATTATTCTGATGTCCCCGGTGTCTCGCTTTGTGGTACTCCTTTAGCTTGGGTAAAGAAATTCAAGTACTTGGGTCATTGGGTCACTGATGATCTCAAGGATAATACTGACATAGAGAGGGAACGCAGGTCGCTGGCTGTTCGATGTAATATGCTGGTTCGAAGATTTGCACGTTGTACTGACGAAGTAAAAATAACACTTTTTAAAGCCTTTTGCCAGTCTTTTTACACGTGCAGTCTTTGGACCAGTTTTACGCAGAGGACATACAGTGATCTGCGTGTCCAATATAATAATGCATTCAGGATACTGTTGGGGCGGGCGTGGCGATGTAGTGCGTCCGGTATGTTTGCGGAGGCGCATACTGACGACTTTTACGCCATAATACGCAAGAGGACCGCCTCCATGAATGGCCGGCTGCGCACCGCCACCAACAGTCTCCTGAAAGTGTTTTCAGATCGGTGGGACTCCCCTCTGCTGCGCCACTGGGTGAGAATCCACACCGTTTTTAATTAATTTGTCTTATTACTAACATTTAGTCTTCAAGTTATTTTGTATACTAACTAAATTCTTCTTTTTTCATGTATACTAACAATAGTCTTTAAGTTATCTTGTATACTAACACTATGGACGCATGTCTGAAATAAATTATTTGATTTGATTTGATGATAGTATCACCCCTGTTAAAATCTTAATATGGTGACAAGCAATTTTGCATTGTTTCATCATGTGTATCTAAGAGCCAGTGCCTCAAAGGATAACTTGACTACTTACCCTATCATTGCTCAGCATTGAGTTCTGAGTAATCTGATAAATTTTATTGTTTTGTTTTTAGTTGCCACTTTTAAAAAAGATAAGAAGAGTGTATTAGCACAAATGCTAAAGAAGATGATCAAAAAGAATGATAATTATGCTGCTCGACTGAAAAAAGCTATGATACTTTCAGAAAATGATACATTTAAAAGCTTTTTAGTAAATTTACCAGCCTTGCTATGATTTTTTGGACATGCATAGTCCAAAAAATTCGAGAAGTCACAAAACACAAGATGGGGAGGAGGTTTAGTGAACAAGAAAACATTTAAGCTTGTACAAACAGGGCCCCAGATGTTACCGATTCCTAAGAAAGGCCTTTGTTTTGCCTTCTCCTCTAACGCTCAGCCGATTGATAGCACAAGCTGATTTAAGGGCAGGTATTAATGAAAAATTATTTCAATTTATGCTTAAAAAAGCAAGAGTTAAAAAATTATGACAAATTATGCATATTAATATTTGACGAAATGGCCATTAGTCCTCATTTTAGTTATAATTTAAGAAAAGATGAGATTTCTGAATTTGTTAACAATGAACAAACAAAACAGAATAAAATTGCTGATCATGCCCTTGTATTTGTGATACGGGGGGTTGTGCGAAATTACAAACAGCCTGTAGCATATACATTCTGCTCAGGAAGCACTAATGAAGAAGAATTGGCAAAGCTTGTGACAGAAATTATAAAAACCTTGCATAGTATAGGATTTAAAGTATTAGCTACAGTGTGTGACCAGGCAGCTTCCAATGTCAGCTGTATTAACCATTTGATTGCCATCACGAAGGCTAAATATTTAAGAAGGGAAGAGGCCTTCGAAAAATGAAGAGGTAATTCCCCTATTTGATACGCCACATCTCATAAAAGGAATAAGGAACAATTTAGTAGAGAAAAATTTGAAATGCACAATTGATGGGGAAACAAAAATTGCGAAATGGGAACATTTAATTAAACTCCATGAAGAAGACCCGGCATATGGAGGTATACGTCTGGTCAAGAAGTTGACAGAAGCCCATATAAATCCCGTAAAATGTAAAATGAAGGTGAAGTTTGCGACTCAAGTATTTAGCCAGCGGGTCGCAAGCACATTGGGATATTTAGCGAGTAAGTATTCTCATATAGAATAGTATCATAGCCAATACTTCTCGCATCATACTTTCGAGGGCCCAAAGTATGATGCAAGAAGATTTTAATCTATTGTGTAGATAGGCTCATGATATGGGTCTATCTATTAACTACAGCAAAACGAAACTTATGTACATTCACTCACCATATAAAAAAACAGCTGGTAAACCTGAGATAGTTGCACATGAGCACAGTTGCATGCATCGAAAGGACTTAACATGTAGGTGTTCAACATTGGAAATTGTCAAAGAACATACCTACCTGGGACTAAAAATCGATGAGAAATTGAACTGGGGTCCACATGTTGAACACGTATGTGATAAGCTTAGGGCGGTATTGTCAAAACTGTACTTAATTAAAAATAAGGTCCCATACAGAACGTTAAGACTACTGTATATGGCACTAGCTGAATCCGCAATAAACTATGGGCTTGTTTGTTATGGACGAACATATAAAACGTATCTAGATTGTATATACAACCTTCAAATCAGGTTACTGAAAACAATTGTTCCCCTAAAAGTTAAGTACAAAAACAGAGACAATTACCACAACCTTTTTAATTACTGCAAGGTCATGAGTATTTATGAAAAAAATGATTTGGAAATTGTAGCCCACTATAGTGATTGTATACCTAACTTGACTAGAACATCACGACCAAGTAATTTACGTAACTTGCCACATCTGGCAACATTCGTAATACCTGTATATACTAATGTATACGGTGAGAGAACATCTAAATATATTTTACCTAAAATTTTAAACAGGATACCTAAACATGTAATTAATAAGCTTTTTAACAAGAACAGTAGACAAATACGTAACATTCTGAAGAGACATTGCTTAAATACCCGACAATTTATGTAATTAATCATGATTATATTTTGAAATACCTTGTATAGCAACTCCTTAACTGAACAATCTATTTAGTTTTAGATTAAGTTAAGAATTGTCACAAATAATTGTAAGTTTTTAATGCAATAAACAGATAATTTATTATTATATATTATTATTATATGACACAAAACTCTACTAATATCGTGTGAAAGTTTGTCTGCTTGGATGCTTGTTAGTCAATCACACAAATTTGGCTGAATGGATTTTGATGAAATTTGAGATACAGATCAATCAACATGTAACACATAAGAAAGTTTTTATACTAGAAAAATTGTATAAGGTTCCTGTGGGTTTCTCAGATATCCATCCATCATCACAAATTTTCACATTTATAATAATATAATAATAATAATATCTCGGGACAATGTCACACAGATCATCCTAGCCCCAAACTAAGCAAAGCTTGTACTATGGGTACCCGGCGCCGATATACATACTTAGATAGATAAGTTTAAGATTAGATTAGATAGATAAATACGTATATACATAGAAAACATTCATGACTCGGAAACAAATATTCGTGCTCATCACACAAATATTTGCACTTACCGGGATTTCAACCCAGGACCACCAGCTTCGTAGGCAGGAGCAGGAGTAAATAATATTAGTAGTATAGGATTAGTAGAACAATTACCAATGTCATAGCAATATGACAAACATAAAAAACGATTAATAAAAGTACCATAAAACATTAATAAAATAATTTATACTAAGAATAGGATACCATGTGAATTTGGGGTCAATTATCAATTCACCAAATTTTGTAAAAGTAAATGTGTGATCTGGACACAGTATATCTGTAATTTGATGTTTTGTTATTTGGATGTTAAGGTTCGGGCCATAATTAGAATAAAAAAAAATCATTTGAATAAGCTTGTTTTTTCTAATTTTCAAAGTTCATCATCATATTTTTTATTTGTCCAGGAATATTACGCGGGAAAAACGGGCAGGGACAAAAATATTTATAACGCGGGTGGAACCGGGGTGCATAGCTAGTAAGTAATATGTTTGTTTGTTTCAGTTGATGTACATAAACGCGTACCACAAGCGCGTGCTGGACCCCCTGGGCCCGGCGCTACAACAGCGCGGCCTCGCCGAAGACCTGGGCTGGCTGCAACGGGAATGTGCGCCGCTCACCAGAGTTTAACTTATGTGCGTTAGCTGAGTTATGATACTAATATTCTGGGACATTATTCACACACGGCCATCTGATCCCAAACTAAGCAGAGCTTGTACAGACGCCAGCACGTCTAGCTACCCCAATCTGTTAAATTTATTTTATAGATTTTCAGCTTTATCACATAAACATAAGGTTCACTTTCAATTGGGGAAATTTGACAGTTTGGGGTAGCTTGGTGTGCTGGCGTCTGTACTATGAAAACCAGATAACTGATATAATTCCCATTCGTCCCTGTCTGGTATTTCCACGGTATACAATTTCGTAAAGTTTATCTTTGTTTTATACAAACATTGCAATGACTTAAAACTAAAATACGACTAAATAGTGAATCAATTAAATTACTAAAATAAATTTATATCTAATTAAATTACAAAACTAATTCGAATGAACCATTTAAGTAATCCGTAACTGAATAGTAGCACCTTTGTAGTAATAAAGTAATCAGTCTATTCTTAAATATGTTATATGGTTGTTGTTTGATTACTGATGGAATTTTGTTGTAGATTAATGGTGCCATACCAAACACATTATTTTTAAGAGGGAGGTTTTGTGATTTACGGTGCTTAACATATTTTTATATTGAGACCTTTGAGTTAGTTTCGCTTTCGGATTTCATTTAACGTTGAAAATACGATTATATTACTTTTAAACAGTTTGGCTACTTCTAATATGTAAAGACTCGGAAAAGTTAACAAATTATGAGCTTTAAAAATAGGCACACAACTATCAGTAACTTCTAAGTTTAAATATTGCTCTTATGCATTGCTTTTGCGCTTTGAAAATACTGTCTCATTCGCTACAGTTGTCTCAAAAATTTATTCCGAATCTAAAGACCGAAACTACTAGACCGTGATAAGCAATAAGTGCTGTTTTATTATTTACTTTATTGGTGAGATGTTCTAAGTTTTTTACGAATAGTTCCTCAATATGATTGTGAAGTTTGTTACAGAACCATGTAACATAAGGTCATGCTTATATCTAACGTAATTGATGATTTGTCCTTATCAAGTGTGTAATAATTTATATTATAGTAATATAACTTCCATTGACTCTCCACATCTCTAAGATACAATTATGCACCCCCAACTAGATCAGTCAGGGTACCTTTTCTATTTCTCAACGTCCTCTACAGCAATACAAACTACAGACAAAACTCTTTTTTTATTAGATCCGCTAAATGTTACAATAAGTTGGTTGACTTTGCTGATGTACAAACCGTATTCATCCTCCAGAAGAGAGCAGTTCGAGCTATATATAAACTTTATTCTTTATTCTTTATTTCACACAGAAATACATATTCATATAAGACATTAGAGCTAGCATGTACACAGGCGAGCTTAACTCAACTATGAGTTCTCTTCCAGCAAACCTTTGTCAGAGTGAGAGCTTATATGAGATGGGTTAGAAACAGTGCACAACAATTTGACTTAAGAATAATACAAAAATAAAGACAAAACAGAATTTACCAGTGGTAAATAAATATATACATAAACCTGCTTACTAATACTACATACTAAGTTACTTACGTAACTACATACCTAATTATATAACATATATATACCTATATATATAATAATAAACATATAATATAAACATAAATATTAACTGCCTGCCTGCTTAGTTAATTGAAAGAAGTGTTCTTTTGTTTTTCTCTTAAACACGTCAAGAGATGTTGTAGCGCGAATTGAATGTGGAAGGGCATTCCACAAACGCACTGCTTGAACAGTAAATGATCCGTCATACCGGCTTGAGGAGTGAGAAGACATTCGAAGTAGAAGTGAAGTGGTTGAACGACAGATTTTTTCTCGCGGGACTAAATACTCAAAGCGTTCACGGAGATATGTGGGAGCATTGGGGTTATGAAGGATAGAATAGAGGAATGATAGAATATGACAATCTCGACGTCTCCGAATAGGTAGCCAATTCAACTGCGACCGAAACTCGGACACGTGGTCATACTTTCGGAGGCCGTAAATGAATCGGATACATAAATTCTGTAGACGTTCGAGTTTGTTGAGAAGTTCTTCATTTGCATCCAGGAAACAGACATCGGCATAGTCCAGAAGAGGAAGTAAAAGTGATTGAGCAAGGTAAATTTTAGTGCGAAAAGGCAAGAACTTCTGAAGCCGTTTTAGGGACTGAAATGAACAGTATACTCTCCTGCTTACTTCTGCAACGTGTTCGGACCATGATAAGGTGCAGTCAATAAATATCCCAAGGTTTTTGGCACATTTGGAATAAGTAATGGGAACGTCATCGTAAATTACTGGAGGTGGACATATATTTACTATTGTGTTAAGCATATACTGGCCACCAATAATGAGAGCTTGTGACTTAGATGGGTTTACCAGAAGGCCAAAGCTTTTGGCCCAATCGCTAATGTTACCAAGATCACTATTGATGGCAGCTATGGCTAAACTAAAATCCTCCACTTTAAAGTGACGATAAAGCTGCAAGTCGTCTGCGTAAAGATGGTAATTAGAAGATATAATTTTGGTAATAGCATTAATAAATACCGAGAAGAGAAGAGGAGAGAACTTGGCACTCGAACCTCTCTTAGGGAAATTTTCAAGGACATAGACATCTTAACTGTCGCATCACAATACATCTATGCCAATATATTGCAAGTACGAAAAAGCTTGCACTTGTTAGAAAAGAGAAGTGATATGCACCAAAGGAACACACGCAATAAACACAAACTGTTCAAATTCTCACCGTCTACACAGGGTGCACGGATCCTTTGTGGGGCTAGGTGTACGCTTCTATAATAAAATACCCATCGACCTGCTTAACTTGCCGTATGATAAATTTAAATTGACTATCAAACATATTTTAACAAAAAAGGCTTACTACTCGGTTAATGATTATTTGAATGATAACGACGCTTGGTGTTTACCAAGCCGAATATAACAAATTATAATATTTACATTTTATGACATTTAATATTAATATTTATAATAGTAAATTACGTAGATTTTTTAAATGGATGTTTTTAAATTTTGATTTAATTTGTGAATATATACTATGTTATCTGCCTACCTATCTTCTGTCTTAAGCTTTAATTTATTTTCTGTATTGTGTATAATTTTATAATTGTATAATTTTAAGTATTGACGTGCATAAGTGTACCATGTGTTCCTAAGTGCAATAAATATTTCTGATTCTGATTCTGATCTTGACTTTTTCACAACTATAAGCCGCATGTAGTTACGCATACACTTACTAAAGATTGGTTCTATAACTGTGTTGCTTTGTCAAGTGTGATTTTATAATCCAGCATAATATCTCCATCTCATTTTAGTTGTATTATTGTATCTCATATTAAACAAACAAGCTATTTTTGTATTCATTTGTGAAAACATATAATTGGTAATTGGTTGTTATAACCTGTTTCTTATCATAAGTTGTTAATACTGTTTGGTTTCAAAATTAAATAAGATAAAATAATACTTCGTGGACGAAGTATTGTCAGTATGGCCGTGTTAGCTTGGAATCGATATAATAAGTATGTAACTATATATATTACATGTTAGTAGATACAATAATTGTAGATTTATAATTAAATACGGTATTAATAAAACAGCGGTAGCCTAACATTTTTGTGGCGACGGGCGGGGTACGTCATACTTGTTTGTCGCATAAACACGTTTCAGTTGTTTGTCGTCTATTATAAAAGGTGTGTCCCGAGCGGTATGAGAATCATTCTTGTTGGAAACGTTGACCGGAGCGGAGCTCTCGGTGGTTGGAGGGACGATTCAGTTTGAACAAATTTAAATTAACAGTTTTGCTATTTGTGTCGAATCTATTGGAACTGCCGTACTGAACAGACCGAGTGATTCAAAGCTAAGTAAACTTTGTATTATGTTCATATGTTCAGCTTGTGTTTACATGATTATTTCCCTATATTATGTTTAATAAATATACCTTATAACAAATTACCTGGTTTTTCATTATACACATATAACATCTCCATGATACTTAAAGTATGATGCTTTGTGGTTGGTTAACGGTGTAATGTAATCTTATTTATAACAATTTATATTATAGAGTTTGGCATATCTGGCTATATCTACACATCTATTTAGTGTTACCTAACGCGCGTACAAGCTCGTTTTTGGAAGCGCATGTAGGCGCACCTTTTAGCACAAGCGCATTTTTAACTGACTTCAAAGGAGGAGGTTCTCAAGTTGCCCGGTTTTTTTTTATGTATGTACACCGATTACTCGGAGATTTATGATCCAATTTACGTGCTTATTTTTTAATTTGATGCGTTTGCCATTTGGTCCCATAAAAATTTTATATAGTTTGGCCCAGTACTTTTCATTTTATGATCATTTATGTATGAAAATTTTTGTTTATGTGGACGATGTAATTGTCTTTGGCACGGACGTTTTTAAATCTTAGCCAGTCTAGCTAGACTCATACTGTTCAAGTGTTTCGTGGCGTGTGAAAAAGTGTGTTTTACTTATATGTAACTGTCCGGATTCCATAACATATTCACAGAAGTTACACATATATTATGGGTAAAGCTTTTCAACTGTACAAAAACACGGAGTATAAAATTAAAGAAAATGTTGTGCACTATTTGTAACCCATTACATATAAGCTCTCACTCTGACAAAGGTTTGCTAGAAGAGACCTCATAGTTGTGTTAAGCTCGCCTGAGTACATGATATATCTAATCTCTTATATAAATATGTATTCTGTGTGAAATAAAGAATTAATAAATAAACTAATCTTGACTGGCCTCTTCGTCTAGTGGTTAGTGACCCTGACTGCTAAGCCAGAGGTCGTGGGTTCGATACCCACGCAGGACAAATATTTGTGTGATAAGCTCGAATATTCCCGGTACTATGTTTTATGAAAATGATAATTCTGACAACCCGGAAGGTATCTGTGGCTTGTTTTCGAAGTTTTTCAATTCTGTGTATGAGAAAAGTGATACTAGTTACAATATTAATTCAAATACATTACCTTCATCTTCGAGTAGTTTAAATTTATCTAGCGTACATCTACCGAGAGATTTAATTATGAAAGAATTGAAAAGTTTGGATATAACGAAGGGCTCGAGTCCAGATCTCATTCCTCCTTTCTTTTTAAAACATGTTGCTGAATCCATAGGCTTACTCTATAACTTAAGTCTAAGTGAAGGTGCTGTTCCGTCCATGTGGAAAACCGCAAATATTACACCTGTTTACAAAAGTGGATGCAAAAATGATGTCACGAACTATCGTCCTATATCTTTGTTATCCACCTTATCTAAGGTATTTGAGAGACTCGTACATAAGGCCATTTATCCGAGCTTACACAGTATTATTATTCCACAGCAGCACGGATTTATTAAACGGCGTTCTACTGTAACTAATCTACTGGTATACTCCACTTTCCTTGTCGAATGTATGGACAACCGAGAACAAGTTGACGCAGTCTACACTGATTTCTGTAAAGCATTTGATAAGGTGGATCACAAAAAGCTGCTGGAAAAGTTACATTTCAATGGTATTCGAGGAAATCTTTTGAGATGGTTCGCATCTTACATTCACAATAGAACACAGCAAGTTGTGATATATGGCTTTGCATCTAATGGAATTGTAATCACTTCCGGTGTACCACAGGGCTCTATTCTGGGTCCATTACTATTTGTTCTGTACATTAACGACATTAGCTTGTGTTTCAGAAATTCCCATTTTCTCTTGTATGCGGATGACCTTAAAATATATAATCGTATTAGAACTTTGGATGATTGTATTAAGTTGCAGGAGGATCTCGCACGTTTTCAGAATTACTGTACAGAAAACAAACTCCACCTGAGCATACCGAAATGCAAAGCCATTACTATCACAAAAAAAACAAATGTAGTTAATTACAGTTATTCACTATGTGACAATTATTTAGATAAGGTGTCCGTTATAAAAGACCTAGGAATTCTCATCGATAGCAAACTGCACTTTGATCTTTACATTACTGAAATAGTTAATAGGTCTTATCGGATGTATGGCTTTATCATGCGAACATGTTCTCATTTTAAAAGACCTTCTTCATATTTAACTTTATATAAGTCTCTCCTTAGATGCCAACTTGAATATGCCACAGTTATCTGGAATCCATTTTTCGCAAAATATATAGATCTCATAGAAATGGTTCAACGTAAATTTCTACGGTCTCTACACTACAAGTGTTTTCGTTCAAGGGTTTCATACGATGCACTTTTAAATAAGTTTTCTTTATCCACACTCAATGAGAGAAAATTGCTCCTGGATCAACTGGTACTGTATAATATTTGTCATAATTATTATGATTGTAATCAGATTGTAAACCAAATTTATATACAAATACCAAGTCAATCTCAACGTTTACGCGTAACACATACTCAACGACTTTTTGCTCCAAAATTTTGTCGTACTATTGCCGGTGAACGCGCGCCTTTACGCCGCGTCATGAAATCACACAATGATTACTTCACAGATATAGATTTATTCAAATTGTCTAATAGTTTATTTAAAAAACAAATATCTTTAAAAATAACTGAACTGAGAAGTGTGAACACGGAACAGTAGGTAAATAGTTTGGTGTATTCTGTAATAATAGTTTATTGATAATTTAGACATACAGAATTTGTATTGGATTGATTCTCAAAATAGTTTTGTATTCCTAATTTAGTTTTGTTAAGATAATATATATATATGTATATATGTGTATGTGTATGTATGTATGTATGTATGTGTATATATATGTATATGTGTATATACAGGCTTACAGGTTAAGTCGACCTAGATCCTTTAAGAGGTTGTAGTTTCTATAATTTCTGACTGATTTGTCTATAAAACACCATACCCCAAACTTAACTGTTTTCAAAATACTGGACTTTGAAGGTTTTTTGAGATAAAATCGGTTTTATGACTATTGGCCTATATTTTTTTGAGGGTTTTGCCTCTAACTGCGTGTGTTTGCAATTTTTGTGTAGTAGATAAGTTGTTTTATTATTCTCAACACTAAAATAGCAGTTCACTGAACTGACTGGGTCGTAGTAGACGATTGATAGTTATAAATTGAAATAAATTCGTCAAAAAATATTTTTTCTTTCTGAAATAATAAAAGAAAAGTCTATGACAGTTATGCTGCAGATGTGCTTAAAAATATCTACATTTCATCAGCTATCCAACAAGGTATAACAAGCTAGGTTATTATCAGAATTCTTAGTAAAAAACTTCGATGAAAGGCTCTCGGGTAGTAGTAAAGATAACAGTACTAATTTATCACGGGTCAGAAAACAAAATAAAACAATCCAAATAGGTACAAAATGACATCTATTACTGCTATTTTTACAGAAAGTCATGATTCATGTTCCACATGGCCGCCTCTGTTTCGCACACATATTCTCATTCTGTGTCTTAATCCACTCTTTACTACACCAGTTGTTAAACCCCTTCTTATTTCATTTGCCGCATCGATTATTCTCTGTCTCAAAACATCAACAGATGTGATTGGATTAGGTTCGTTGTACACCAAACTCTTCATGTGTCCCCACACATAAAAATCCATGGGGGTCAGGTCTGGACTTCTAGCTGGCCACGGTATGGGTCCACCTCTTCCGATCCACTTATTAGGATAATTAGTGTCTAGCCATTCTCTGACACTTCTCCTGTAGTGTGCAGGACAACCGTCATGTTGAAACCACATATCACGAATGAGATAGAGTGGTAAGTCGTCTAGTAAGTCGGATAAATCTTCTCTTAAAAAGTTTTCATAATGTTCTCCATTTAAATTGTCGGGAAGAAAGTAAGGCCCAATCAAATGGTTTGATATGATTCCCATCCATACATTCAAACTGAATCGTCTTTGTGATGCCTTTGGCCACTTCTTATTGGGATTTCTTTGAACTTTTGGGGCCCAATAATGAACATTGTGGTAATTGGTTATGCCGTCTTTATCAAATTTGGACTCGTCTGTCCACAAGATCTTTTTAAAAAATGATGGATCTTCTAAATCTGCATTGAGCATGAATCTGCAGAAATCCAACCTCCTCACAGGATCTCCTTCTTCGATGGTGTGTACCGGCGTGTAATGATAAGGATAGAGGCCGGCAGTATTCACCGTAAACCATACTTTCCACTGCGAGAGTCCAAGTTCTCGGGCAACAATATTGGTCGAAGTAGTTGGATCCAATCTAAACCGTCGAACTATTTCATTGTCTTGCTCTTCATCATCATCATTGACACGTGGTCTACCCAAGTCTGTTCGTCGCCTCGAAACAGAGCCAGTCTCTCGAAGTCGTCGGTAAACTCCGTCAAAGACACTAACATCCGGTACTCGGCGGCCTGGGTAACGTGATATGTATTCATCACGAGCTCGTGCGGATACATAATTGCAGTACCCATAACAAATCAAAATATCAGCATATTCCTCGTTCGTGTAGGTCGTCATCTTCAACAGTTCCAAATCAGAAGCACAAATCAATAGTCCAGTTTGCAAGCACAGTCACGATTTGAAAGAAACAGTCCAGAAATCCAAGCCAAGTCGAATGAAAAACCAAGAGCACTAAGAATCGCATCTACTACAGACGAATCGCGTAAGCAGACTAACCAAACAATAACAACAAAATGGCTGTGGTTTTTTTTTCTCGCTCACACCTAATTACATTGTATGATATCTCGCTTGCACGCACCGCAGTCCCATGAAGAACAATAGGCGCAACAAGTAACGCAAGGAAACACGTTATCTTTACTACTACTACTACCCGAGAGCCTTTCATCGAAGTTTTTTTCTAAGAATTATAATAATACCCTAGCTTGTTATACCTTGTTGGATAGCTGATGAAATGTAGATATTTTTAAGCACATCTGCAGCATAACTGTCATAGACTTTTTTTTTATTATTACAGAAAGAAAAATTCTTTTTTACGAATTTATTTCAATTTATAACTATCAATCGTCTACTACGACCCAGTCAGTTCAGTGAACTGCTATTTTAGTGTTGAGAATAATAAAGCAACTTATCTACTACACAAAATCGGAAACACAAATAAATTAGAGGCAAAAAACCCAAAAAAATATAGGCCAATAGATGTAAAACCGTTTTTTTTTTCAAAAAAGCTTCAAAGTCCAATATCTTGAAAACGGTTAAGTTTGGGGTACGGTGTTTCATAGACAAATCAGTCGGGAATTATGGAAACTATCACCTCTTAAAGGATCTAGGTCGACTTAACCTGTAAGCCTGTATATATATGTATGTATGTGTGTATATATTATATTAACACTATCATACTACGCTATTGTTGTTTTTTTGGTTTGTACACAAATTTTATATTTAATTTGGGGGTTACGGTGTTGGGTGTACAATTATTTAATAGTTTTAATTTGTTATTAGCTACCTAAGTGTTATTGTATACCTGTTTGTTTCCCTAAATAAAATAAAATAAAAATAAATAAAAAATATTTCTCCTATGTTTGGGTGTAATTTACCTATAACTAGCTGTGCCCCGCGGTTTTACCCGCGTTAAAATTTATAAAGCATAGCCTATGTGTTAATCCAGGGTATCAGCTACCTTCCATACCAAATTTGATTAAAATCACTTCAGCTGTTTAGACAAACGTACACATATATACACACTCACACAGTCACAAACTTTCGCCTTTATAATATTAGTGTCATATGTACGTATTTAGAAATATATTTATCAGTTGTCTGGTTGCCATAGTACAGGCTCTGCCTAGTTTGGGATCAGTAGTTATTTTTTTATATAAGACAAACGAACAACTTCACTTATATTCAACATACCTATTGTTACTTATTAAGTATTAGTGGCTACAAGCCAAAGGTAGATAATAATCACGAAATATTGTACAAGTAGGTAAAATATTTCGTGGTTATTATATTTTTTCCAAATATCCCATGTTTAATCGAGGTCAGTATTAGGTTAGGTAACATTAGGTACCTATTCTCATTAAAACATACGATTGTTGGTTTCTGTTGTAGTAAGTATTATTTATGTGTGAAGGTAGTATAAGTTCATTAGAGAATAAACCAGTTGTCGTCTAGATCTCGATCGTTTCATTACAACATAACATGGTGACAGCGGTTAAAAGATTTATTCAGTAGTATTCCTGTGAAAATAAGTAAAAATAAGTGTTTACATAGTTGGAGTATCGTGTGCGGTGTAGTGAACGTTTTACTTTAATCATTACGCCCAAATCAACGCGAATAATGGAACACGCCCGATCGCCAGCGGAATTAAAGATGGACGGCGCCGGTGGGCCAGTTAGCCGTGCCGACGCTTGGAACAAATGGCGACAACAATTTGAATTGTTTACGAAGGCATCGGGAGTTCATAACGAAGCGTCGAGTGTTCAAGCAAGTTTGGTTCGCAAGTCGACAGTTCGGAGGTAACCTCATTGTTTTTTTGAAGTCGATTAAAAATACAGAAAAATTGATAATTCAATGATCAGTAATCGTTTTACTTGATATTATAAAAAAAAACATATAGCAAGTAGTTCCGATCATTTTCTTAATCTTCAAATTACACTGGTATGGTAAATTAGATGATTCTGAATAGAAATATAGTATAGTATGAAATGTTCCGTATCACATATAATTTTTTTTAATGATGGTCTTAAATGAAACTCACTCTTTTGCTAAAAATATATATTATAAATTTCACAACTGATACAAATGTTGAATAAATGTATTACAAAACCTACAAATCATTAGATGCTCCCATTACTGGTTGTTAATATTATTTCACTTTTTAGTTTCCTTCCTTTTCATATTTTCTATTGGTGTTTTGCGACGGAGCGACTAACAGAAATCTTTTAGATTGTATAGTTTTTATATGTGCAATATGTATTGATGAAACCTTTCGCCGTGTTCGTAGTATTAGCAGGAAAGAAGTAAAAATGAGAATCCAGGTAATTAATTTTTAGGGACATTTTAGGGCTTTGTATGAAGAAAGAAGTTCCAGGACGATTCCATGGTAGTTTTCCTTTTTTCATTTCCAAGAAAATTATGACACACATTTACGAAAGCGGCCCATGCCTTATTTTCAGCTTCATTCAATATGCTTACAAAATTTGAGTCCATCGTGAGCTCTCGTATTTGTTTACCTACAAACGTTCTAGTACCTACAAAGATTCCTTATTTCAATTTCCCTTGTCCTTGTTGATGGCTTTAACAAAATTTTTCATAAGGCCCAGCTTAGAGGAATAGAAGAATATTTGAATAGAGCAACGTTAATGTAACGATGTTAGACACATAATTATGCAAAATAAAATTAAACTTTAAAAAAAATCTATATGTGATAGAAAGAAAAGGAAAGCAACCGTTGACTTAGCATACTAAGCCCTTCATAATCATCATATTTTTATTTATAGGAAGATTTCGTTGGAGACCAGTGTTATTGTTATTTTATTCCTTCCATACTTTATATTATACAGCACGTACTCGTATATATATCAAAGTTTAAAACACCTTGAAGAAGCAATATTCAAATAGTGCATACAAGAGCTACGTGTGTTTTATAATGGAATTATCAGCTCTAGAATAAAAGTCTATTAGGTACTTGTTAAGAGAAGTATTCCCTTGACAAGCTTCAGCAATTAGATATCATTGAAAAACTATAATTTCTAGAAGAAAGTTAGGGTTTATACCAAAAAACTCAAAGATCATGTGTCTTACAACCGCAAATAGAGTGTTGGCGGATGCGTTTCCTTGAGTTTTTGATATTAGAATTAAAAAAACGATATACACTCATCATCATCATATCAGCCGAAAGACGTCCACTGCTGGACAAAGGCCTCCCCCAAAGATCTCCACAATTGCCGGTCTTGTGCTATTCGCATCCAGCAGTTTCCAGCGACCCGCACAAGATCATCGGTCCATCTTGTAGGGGGCCTGCCCACGCTGCGTCTTCCGGTTCGTGGTCGCCACTCGAGAACCTTTCTGCCCCAACGGCCGTCGGCTCTACGAGCTATGTGCCCTGCCCACTGCCACTTCAGCTTGGCAATTCTTCGGGCTATGTCGGTGACTTTGGTTCGCCTGCGGATTTCGACATTTCTGATGCGATCCCGCAGGGAAACTCCGAGCATAGCCCTCTCCATTGCTCTTTGGGTGACCTTGAGCCTTCTAATAAGGCCCATAGTACGTAACATCTTCTCGTCCAAAATACCGCAGTGTCTCAAGTCGAAAGTCTTCGACCAGTGTGTGTTGCCAGTGATGACATACGGAACAGAGACGTGGTCGCTCACTATGGGCCTTATATACACTATGTAAAAATAATAGGTAAGTGACCAAAAAATATGTTTTCAGTACAAAATACACAAAAGCTATTGTTTAGAGTCAATTTTAGAAATATATATGTATATTATAATGAAAACGGAGTAACTTTATATATAAGGGGGCTAATATTAAACGATAGACACAAAAAGAATGATTGGAATCGTATGTTTGTGAATAGAGATATGTAATGCTTACAACTGGAACCGACATTTTAACATAACCTCCGAAGCCCGGAGGTATTCAAAAATTAAATGGCAATTGCGGTGATCCTTAGTACTACTAGCTACTTAGCTTCTCCGGCAAAACAGATTGGCTCTAAGCGCCTCAGCGAAGTGAACCTTCTGCACGTAGTACTGTCTGTATTCTGTGGTTTGTGTAGTGGGAACTTCTCGACGATTAGCGGGGGATACTTTTCCTTCTTTGTTTTTAGTCCAGCTGTGGGCAACTGGTCGTTTGGCTTCTGGTTCCTGCCAGCGGTGGTGGCTCGAACTGGTTCCTTGATGGTGGGGGCGGGCTTCTTAGCTGCGGCCGCAGCGTATGAAGTTGAGGCTGTCGGGGCGGGTGGGTCAACTCTAGGCCGTTTGGCCGGGTCGTCCCCGTCTTCCGAACTGCGGTCTCTTTTGTCCCCGCTAGCGGGGGGGTCTAGCTCCATCTCGATGATCTCGGCGAATGCCTCAGCTAGTGCTGTTTCTTCGTCGAAGTCGTCTGAGTCGTCGGAGTCTGGGTAGTCTGCCTCCGTTTCAAACATCTGCGACTCCGGCAGGGATTCGGCGGATGCCGATATCCTACCGGAGTGCAGGGATTCGAGGGGGGTAGACGGGTGGGAGTCCATCGGTGGGAGGGCCGAGGGGGTGAAGCGATGTTCTTCCCCTCCCTCCTGGATATCGTCTGATGTCTGGAGTTCAGCGACGTCGATGCCGCGGGCGGTGTCGATCGGTCGCTGGTCCGCTGGGGTGGGCGTTCTCGAAGGCACGTCGCAATTATTTTTTCCCTTTTGGAGGGTACTTTTGGGTTTTTCCTTGTCCGTTGACGTCCGTTCTGGAGCGCGCGGGCGGACAGGTGGCTGTTGGGTGGCCACGAACGGTCGGGCTGCGGACGCGTGTGTGCCTAGGGGCACAACGGCGCGGGTAGCTGTCGCTCGAGGCGTGGGCGGCGTCGGCGCAGGTACTGGGCGGGCAGTGCCGCTTCTTCCCTTGCTGCGTGATGAGGCGGTATCGCGGGGTGCAGTGGTTGTTGCAATTTCCCGGAGTGTCGCGGTACGGGCGGCACTCGACTCTGATCGGACCAGAGGAGGCGCGCGCGAAGGAGTCCGGGCGGCACTCGACTCTGGGCTGACCAGAGGAGGCGCGCGCGTGGTGTTGCTCGACCCAGACGGCTGGGGAGCAGTAGCGGAGGCGGACGGTTTCCACCCTCTGGCGTGAGGGGGAATACGCGGGTCCCGCGGTGGGGATCGGACGAACGTGCGCGTTCCGGTTCCCGGCGGTGAGGGCCCAGGCTTCGCCGTCGCTCTGGGTTCTCTGGAGGTGTTGGCGTCGCTCGTCCGACCCTGTGCGGGGCCTGGCGAGTTCCCGTTTTTCTTCATAATATGAGGAAATCTTGAGGGTAGTTGGAGAAAAAGTTTTCTTCAGCAGGAATCTTCATGGGAAGTAGCTTCCCTCGCGGCCCTACGACCCAGAGGTCGGGGTGCAGGGTCGCGCAAAGCGCGAGGTGGTGGGCCCGAGCGAGATCTCTTGCGGTTGGCGAGCTTCCGGTTGAGAGATGTGCGCGTGCGCATGGAGCTACCGACTGTCCAAGGATCGCATCGCGGCGTCCGGTGTATATATAAGTCGAGAGTAGGACAGCGCTATAGCGCGCTTCTATGTGTTAGAGTGAGAGATAGTTATATGTTTTCCTATTGGTTGTAACGTTGTATATATATTCAACGCTCCTTAGTTTTCATTTTCCTCTCCCCTCTGGACACCGTGGTATACGGACGTGTTAATACTATCCTATATTGTGTTATTTTTAAAAAAAATTTGAATAAATAAATTAAAATTCTACACATAAATTCAATCAAGATACTAAGAACGCATCGCCTTGAGGAGGTTAACCTAAAGTGTTAAAGCAGGATAGCTACGTTCGAGTGCGATAACTACAAGTTTCAACGCAAGCTGCGTGCCCCGCCTACTGCGCTTACGCATCTGGCCCGCCCCCGGTCGCCGCTTTCTTCGGGGACAAAGCGAGACAGATATACTTCATGCTGCCGCTACAACTATCGTACCATCTCACTTGACCGGCCTGCGGCGTTGTGGTGCTACGTACACAGTGAAGTCGACTATAGTAGCGTTACGCTATCTACAACTCCGAGTTTCTACAGGTATCTACTACTTAATAACTTGTGTTTACCTAATAATGTCCGTGCAGCGCACTCCGCCTAAGTCGCTCAATCCTGCCTCTTTGGTTAATACTCCAGCGATGTCCTACGGATCTGACTCACAATTATACATTCCACCCCATGACAGTGAGCCTGAACTCGGTGAGCATATAACTCGCAGGCTTAAACGCAAGCTCAGCGATGACAAATCCTCAGAGCATGCCTCGATGCTAGAACGTATGCAAGATATGTTCGACTCATTTGTACACCAACAAAATGAAAAATTTGAACAAATTATGAACTCCGTGTCAACAATTAAGGAGCAGAATAACGATCTCCTAAAAAGTATGGATTTCCTCTCGTCTAAATATGATGAAGTCCTGGAAAAAATACTCCATCTAGAACAAAAAAATAAGGATTACGAAACAAAAATTGTGTCTCTGGAGAGTAAAATTGAACAGCTCGAACGTAACTCTCGTGCCTGTACCGTAGAAATAAAGAACATACCTAAACAACCAGCGGAAAATAAATCCGCTCTATTCACCATGGTTAAAAAGGTCGGTGAGGTTATTGAATGCCCGTTAAAAGATAACGATATTCATGATATATATCGCCTAAAGACTACTAAAGAATCAAATGACCACATCGTTGTGAACTTAAAATCAACCTCAACTAAAGATAACTTTCTGAAACAATGCAAGAAATTCAATAAAACAAATAAGGAAAATAAACTTAATACCTCCCACCTTCAACTGTCTTGCCCAAATAAACCAATCTTCGTCGATGAGTCACTGACAAGCCTGGGAAGGAGACTAGCATACGTAGCTAGGCAATTCGTCAAGGATAATAAATACCATAGCACCTGGACTTCCTACGGCAAAGTATACATCAAGACACACCAGGATTCACCCGTTACCCGTATTGACTGCGAACAGGATCTCCAACAACTTGCCCGAAAATGACTACTACTAGGTATAATTACTTACTGGCTTATTACTTGGTTCCTAATCTTCACCATATTTTGTTATAAACACTGTAATACTCGTACATTTTGTAAAAAGTCTTATAACTACCTCCTTACTATTATGGTTCAAATTGCACTAATATTAATGTTAGTATTATATAACACAATTTTTATTTACATAACAAACAAAATAACTGTCATTGCCCTACACTTCATAAACAAACACACTATACCTACATCTACATCTACAACTAAGCCTACGTTCAATATATATACTAAAATATTAAACCAAATACGTTATCTATATACATACAAATTTTTGACAAACATTACCATAAAACCCATGTATCACCTAGCGGTCCAACTATGAACTATATCTGTTTCCAATTCGATAATATAAATTCTATTAATACCAATTTAGACCAACTACAAATTGCTCAATCATCCACTTGCGAATTAGAGGAGTGTCCCAAATTAATAAAAAACACACAATCGTCTTTAAAAATTATACACCAGAATATACGAAGCATAAACCATAACTTTAACGGCTTTCTCACCCTCCTTGCGCGATCTAATACTGATTGGGACATTATTATATTAACCGAATGTTGGTTACGTCACTCTCACTTCCTACCTTCTATAGATGGCTACAAGGTCGCTAAAAATGAAATTAATCTGACCCAAAATGAAGGCATTGTAATTTATATTAAAGATAGCTTGAATATTACGACATTAGAACCTGAGTTACAGGATTGCAATTGCCTAACTTTAAAAATAGACTACAACACGTTTCTAATAGCCATATATAGGCCACCAGGCTACAAAAACATAAATCCCTTTATTTCATCTCTCGATGCATTTCTTTCCAACATAAATTATCACAATGTTATCCTTATCGGGGATATTAACATTGATATTATGACAAACACAAAAGATCCATCCGCTCCAGTCTATCTGAACCTTTTAGCCACTCATGGTATGTTACCAGCTCACCAATTACCTACACATGGAAAGACCTGCCTTGACCATCTAATGCTAAAAAGTAAATTACCAGCTTTCTGTTATGTTGCGGCAACATCTCTTACAGACCATGACAGCGTGATTTTAGTACTGGAACGCTGTTGCTCAAAAAATAACTATATTGGCATCAAGAAACTAAATTATACTTGTTTAGATAACGATATGAAAAATATTTGTCTTAACAGTATATATGAAATGACAGACGTAGATGTAGCCACATCCTATCTACTAACGGTCCTTAATACAAAAATTCAATCCAACTCACATTCTATTAGTGTCCCAAATCGTAGGAGAGTTAGGAAACCATGGATAACTATTGGTTTGTTAAAATGTATGAAAAATCGCGATAAATTGCACATGAAATCTAAAAAGTACCCGGACAATGACATAATTAAGCTAACATATAAAAGATATAGAAACTATTGTAATTGGTTATTAAAAAAGATAAAAAGAGACTATGAAAATAATTTAATAAATAAAGCAGTGAACAGCAATAATAATAAAATGCTGTGGGATACTATAAAAAAAGTATCCTACTCCAATAAAATCAATAACCCCGCTATAGAACTCCTATCAAAAAGTGATCCCCAGTCCTCTGCTAACAATATAAACAATTATTTTGTATCGATTGGCCAAGATCTTGCATTAAAAATACAAAGTACCACAGCCTGTAGAGAATCCCCCCAAATTAATTCATGTCCGTACTCGTTTGCGTTGGTCCCCACTGATGATGCAGAGGTACGTAACCTTATACTAAACCTAAAAAAGGATACATCTACTGGACGCGACAATATATCAGGTGTCTTTTTGAAACGGTATCTTCAACATCTAAGTTCTCCCTTAACACATATATTCAATCTTATGTTCACTACCGGTGTTTTTCCGCAGCAATTTAAGCTTGCCGAGGTTATTCCTGTTTACAAGAGTGGTGACAGAGGTTGTGTCAACAATTACAGGCCAATATCTCTACTACCCACTCTCTCTAAAATTGCAGAAAAATTAATAAACAAACGGCTTGTAAATTATCTTGAATCCAAACATATTTTATCCAACTCTCAATTTGGTTTTAGAGCTGGGCTCTCAACCTCTGATGCAGCACATGCTGTGATTGATCACATTGTATCCAAACTAGACGCTAAAAAAAAGGTACTGGCAATATTTCTCGATATAAAAAAAGCATTTGACACAATCTCTGTCCCACTCCTGTTAAGCAAACTGGAAAGCTTAGGAATCCGTGACACTCAACTTGAATTGTTTAAGGATAACCTATCTAACCGTAAACAACGAATAAGAATTGATAATGTTGTTAGTGATGACTTACATGTGTCCTTCGGTGTGCCCCAGGGATCAGTGACCGGCCCGTCTTTGTTCCTGGCCTTTATAAACGACTTATGCAACATGCAACTGCCTAATGGTAAGATTGTGACTTTTGCCGACGACACAGCCCTTATCTTCCACGGGGATACTTGGGAATCAACATACACTACCGCCCAAAATGGCTTTAACGATGTATCATCTTGGCTTCGATCTAATGGTCTCACACTCAACATTGATAAGACATGTTATATACCATTCTCTATTAAAAAATGCACAACTTCATTGCACGATAACCACGCACTCATCGCACACACTTGCTCTCCTAGAAACCCCTGTACTTGTGTACTGATAAAAAAAGTTTCATGTATAAAATACCTCGGCATCATGATTGATAATACATTAAGCTTTAATCAACATCTGGAACTATTATCTGACAGGACTCGCAAGCTAATGTTTATTTTCAAGTGTCTCCGCCATTTAACTGATAAATCAGTCATTAGGATGGTATACATGGCATTATGTAAATCCGTCTTATCATATGGCATTACTGCCTGGGGTGGCGCATGCAAAACTAACCTGTTAAAGGTCGAAAGAGCGCAAAGAGCGGTATTAAAAGTTAGTTTATCGCTGCCTTTTCAATTCCCCACTGCTGAATTATATAAACTCGCGGATGTGCTTACAGTGCGGCAACTGTACTTGCTAAACACTATTTTAAAACAACACTCTCTCACAAAATTCACTCCCTTACTTAACAATAACAAACGGCTCAAACATAAAGTCTGCTTGTCGGATAAACAGTGGACTACCAAGTTCTCAAACAACTTCTTTGGTTTTTTAGGCGGATACTTATATAATAAGATAAATAAGTTGCTTACTGTGTATCCCCTAACTAAATTTAAATGTAAGCAGATTCTTACAACATGGCTCAAGTCTTTGAACTACGAAGATACGGAAAACGTGCTTAATGTAGGCTCTTAGATAAATAAATTATAAATTATAAAACATAACACACACACACACACACACACGCACTCACACACGCGCACACACATACACACACATAAACGCACTTACACACACAGATATTTATGCTCTGATTAAACTTTAAGATTAAACTTTGTCCAGTGTCTGGAGAGGCTGGTAATCTGTCATACAGGTCTCCTTGTACGGATACCAGTCTCTCACATAGATAGATTATCGAACTGATGTATTAATTAGAATAATATGTACCTACTCTGTAATCTGTGTGAGAGAACAATAAATAAATTATTATTATTATTATTATTATTTCTTATTAATTAACACGTTTTAACATTGTAATATCGTTGCAACTCGTTATCTGTTCCGATGTGAACACTCATTGTAAACCGGTTGGGAAGCGTGAGCCGCCGAGCGGGGATTTAGCGAACGTTGGGAGGTGAGACTCAGATTGCACTCATTGCGATAGCACGTACGCACTCACTTAAAAAGAAACGTTATATTTTTCTTAGTCGCGTCGTGTAACATCTTCAAGTTGAAGTGAATCTTCATTCACAAATAGTTATTAGTTTAACAAGTTAATTTCAATCAGTGTTAACCCCATATTGGGTAAGTGTTGATTATTATTTAGTTCTCACTCAAGTAGGGTATTGTAACGTGTACCGGCCACCTTTAATTGACCTTGTGGCAAATACCATGTCAACTTCATATTGTGCCTTATGCCTACAATGTAAATTAATATTATGTGCGGTGCTTCACACTACACTTATACAATGTTTCCTATTTGTAAACTCCGCTTCTGCCTGTGACAATTGCACACATTCGCCTTATGCGTAATTAGTTCCTCATCAGCAACACGCGGTCACAGGCAGGAGAAGCTTTTGGATGTAAAAGAATATTTCATTTAGTGGACTTCAATTCCCAGGGTCCAAAGTTCGACCTACGAGGGTCCAAAGTACGAATTGCAACTGTACCTCAACATCCGTCACCGTTAGCGACGAAGCCACACTTCAGACCAGCCCAATCCCTGTGGGTCATCCTCCGGCCTGCGTAATCCTCCTGGAACTCCGCGACATCTCCGTTAGTGACGAAGCCAGCCAGGAGAGTACTTGGCGTGCCTACCTCCATAGGGCATAATAAATGACGGGCTTATAACCCATGACCATTAATTCTTTTTAATAAATTTGTAAGTGGTGAGCGTGAACCGTTTAATTATTTGTTTCTTTTAAACCACACCTCATACGCTTCACTGGCGCCCATAACGTGGTTTTTATGGTCATTTTTTATGTTTTTATGGAGGTAGTGTAGTAGCATTGGTGTTTGTGTGCTTTGTATTTTTGTTTTTGTGAAACGTTTTTATTTTTTTGGTTGATAGTAACTAACGTGTACGTAAAAATAAAATCTAATGACCTACTTTACCGTTACTTCATTTTAGTACATTACTCAACTTTGTTTAAAATTGCGCACGGTTTAAAGTACGGTTACCAGAAATTGTATTATTCAAATTATAAATTCTTTTTTGTTTAACCTAATAAAATTATTATAGTTTGCCTTTGTTCGTAACATATTTTAGTACAATCAGCAACAACATTTTATACATTGTTCTACATAAATATATTTTATAGCCGTGTGGTTCCGGCATCGATAGGGTAGACGAATAGGACCACCCCCATACTATTCCGTGGGTGTCGTAAAAGGCGACTAAGGGATACACCAGGTAGTCGAGCATCAGCGCTACCTACTTATGTATATTATAACTAAGCTAGGAATAGAACTTTGTCCAGCAGTGGGCAAAACCTGGCTGATGATGTACATAATTTTTTTTTTTGTTTTTTTTTGTTGTAATTTCGATACCTTAAGTAATTAACTAACTGGTTTATTACCAACATTAAAAATAAAGAAAGTACAGTCAGAAACATAATTTTCTAGACACGGTAATTTTTTAATTGTTCTTTTTTTATACTTCACTTATTGATGTATTATCAACAATATAACTAATGTACAGTCAGAAACATAATTTTCTGTACTCGATATTTTTATATTGTTCTTTTTTTTAAACTTCACTTATTGATGTATTATCAACAATATAACTAAAGTACAGTCAGAAACATAATTTTCTGTACTCGTTAATTTAAATTGTTCTTTATTAATACATTCACTTATTGATGTATTATCAACAATATAACTAAAGTACAGTCAGAAACATAATTTTCTGTACTCGTTATTTTTATATTGTTCTTTTTTAATGCATCACTTATTGCTGTATTATCAACAATATAACTAAAGTACAGTCAGAAACATAGTTTTCTAGACAAGTTATTTTACATTGCTTTTTTTTGTTTTAACACATCACTTACTGATGCATTATCAAAATTTATAACTACAGTACAGTCAGAAACATAATTTTCTATACTCGTTATTTTTCCATTTTTTTTTTCTCTTTAATATATCACTTACTGATGTATTATCGACATTTGTAACTACGGTACAGTCAGCACCATAACTTATTTTGTGTATATGTACTTGTATTTTATATAAAATTGTTTTGGTATTTGCCTACACGTTAGTTGCAGTTTTGTTTTTCTTTGTTTTATTGCATTTTATTTTTGGTTGCAATTTCTTTTTCAGCTTTTTATTCATACATTTTTATGTTTAAGTGAAAAACAACCAGAACGTTAGTAGTTTAATTTAAAAATTGTAACAGACGGAGTATTTTCAGTAACGTAATTGTCAGTTCTCTTGTAATTGATCAACACTTACCCAGATTTTGTATTTTTTCTTATAACAATTTTTTTTTAAATATTTTTTTATAATTATAATGGCTTATCTGGTGAATTTAGATCATAATGCGTTAAAGTGGTTTATTTCATTGAAAAATCTTACTGGTCGGTTAGCAAGCTGGGGTGTCCGATTATCAGCCTTTAATTTTGTTATTAAACATTGCCGAGGCGTAGATAACGTAATCCCAGACGCGCTCTCTAGAATCGTTCCAGTTTGTGCCATCAGGACTTCCAACTCTTATTTGGACACTAAAGACTGCTGGTACAATAACATTTTCAATGACTGTCTAAATGACGCTTCTAAATTCCCAAATTATGTAATTAAAAACAATTACCTTTTTCGATTATCCAAAAATAAACATGAACTAACTTCAGAATTTTCCTGGAAGCAGGTCGTGCCGTCTGAATTCCGTACGGACATCATTAACGAGAACCATTCCGAGCCTACGGCTGGACATATGGGGATATTTGTGGGTGCGTTCTAAACTGTTAATGTGGGTGCGTTCTAAACTGTTACTAGACAGTGTGTCATACGTTATCGAGTGTTATGTGTCGGATCATCACATGGTTGGAGTCTCAATACCTACGGCTTCAAAGCAAACCTGGAACGAAAGTGAGGACAAGGACATTCGGTATGTGATAAGTTCAAAATTAGTTCATAAAAAACTTTCTAACATTGACTGGCCTGAACTATTGACTATCAACTGTCCCTTAGTTCTATATGATACGTTATTGTCTATATTTAGCAATACATATAAAGATAGCAAAACACTTTTAATGAACCAGTGTAAGAAGCGAGTAGCACAGCCATGGATAAATAAATCATTAAATAACATGATACTACGTAAGGATAAGTTATTTAGGGATTGGAAAGATGCTCCTAACAACAGTACAAAGAGGTTGGAATACACACGGTTGAGAAATAAAGTAAATAAATTAATATATAAGGCTAAAAATACACATAGGCAACTAGAAATAAAAAAATGTAAAGGGGATCCAAAAAAAATCTGGCAAATGATCAATTGCTGGTTAGGCAGGAAAAAAGAAGGCATAGATAACATAATTAAAAGATTTTTTGGGAAACAGGATAGTATGTATAATATATGTAGTAAGTTTGCAGATACGTTTACTCAAGAGATTTCTGACATAAAGCATAACTGTAGCATACAATTGTTAGAACGAACCCAATACGTGGCAGCATGTAACGTAAGTTTTCGTTTTAAGCCCGTGTGTGGCAATACCGTATCTAAGGTTATTGACCAGCTAAGCAGTGATAAGGCGCCAGGCATCGACTGTATTCGAGCCATGGATTTAAAAAGTATTAATCGACAAATTTCACCTGTTTTGGCACACTTTGTAAACATGTGTTTGTCCCGGGGAGAATATCCAAATCTCCTCAAAAAAGCTTTAATTAGGCCTATCTTTAAGCAGGGAGCACACACTGACTACACCAATTATAGACCGATAGCCATCTTATCAGTCGTTAATAAAATTGTTGAAAAAATAGTAACTGGACAAGTTAGTGAATTTTTAGAGCAGAACCTCATATTATCTGACGTGCAGCACGGATTTAGGCAAGGTCGCAGCACAGCTACTGCTTTATCGCAATTCTCGGAAGATCTGAATCATAGGCTAGACCAGGGTCACCAGGTCCTAGCACTATTTATCGACTATAAAAAGGCTTTCGATACTTTAGATCACGAAGTGCTACTCCAGGCCATGGATGACTGCGGGATAAGAGGGCCCACAAACAAGTGGTTCCGTAACTACTTGTGTGGTAGAACCCTCCAAACGAGTATTGCAGGAGTCACAGGACGGGAGTCCGCCGTAAACTTGGGCGTGCCAACCGGATCCGTCGCCGGGCCGGTTAGCTTCATTATGCACGTCAATAGCGTGAGTAACGTAGTAAAAAATTGCCGAGTGTATATGTACGCCGATGACATGTGCTGCATGTACTCCTCTAAGAACATACAGGAGGCTAGAGCCATTCTGCAGGCGGATTTTGATAGTATCGTCAAGTGGGCTCACGATAACGGAATCATAATAAACTTAAGCAAAACCAAAATAATGCATATATACTCACCACACAATCAAGTAGCTAAAAACATTAGAAGCTCAGAAATAGGTGTCGTGGGTCACACATTTGACTGTCTACACAGGAATCAGGCCAACTGTACCTGTGATAGACTGGAGTATGTCAGTAAGTTTAAGTACTTAGGTCTCTGGGTGGACACTCACGCGAATTGGAGAACTCAGGTTGACACAGTTTGCACAAAATTAAGGTCAGTACTTAGTAAATTTTACACATTAAAAACACCTTTAAGTAGGAAAACGCTGCGTATGATTTACTTTGCCCTCGCCGAGTCACTGCTGAGCTATGGATTATGTACATATGGTCGCACATTCAAAACCTACCTAAATACTATAAAAGCACTGCAAATTCGCTTTTTGAAATATCTTGTCGATTCAAGAACGAAGATAGATTGTCAAGAAAACTATTCTAAACTTTTTGTTAAATGTAACATACTGCCGATACATCAGAAGGTCAAATACTTATTGGTACTTGAGCAATACTACAGTGACGAATTTAAAGTACGAATCCAGAACGCCTACAACACCAGACGCGTACGAGAACATATGTATGTTCAAACTACAACCAACAACTATTATGGCTTAAGAACCAATAAGTATCTGACGCCAACAGTCTTCAATAAAATCTCATGGCTTAGACAAGACCACAGTAAGCATAAGATGAGTAAACAATGTTTAAAACATAAGCTACGGAAATTCTTACTCAATGAGTTTGAACAAACTGAGTGTGCTTAACTTATACACTTGATCAATATCAGAGGTGTCGTGGTTATTTATAAGTATTTTATAATTGTATTGTTAGTTTAAATAGCTAATTGTATTATAAGTTTAAATAACTTAAGCGCTATTCCCGCCGACAAACTGTTACGCAGTTTGGCGGGTTTAAAAACATTGTGAATAAGTTGGATCCAAATAAATCATTTTATTATTATTATTATTATTATTATTATTTAAAACGTACCGACGTTTAGCTTTAAAGTATTATTGGCCAGGCATGTACCAAGATGTCGTCACGTTTATTAGTGGTTGCGATAAATGTTTAGCATACAAGTCACAAAATCATCAAGTTTTAGGAGAAATGGGTCGTCCTAAACAGTGTTCACGACCATTCCAAATGATTTCTATAGATCTTATGGGACCTCTTCCTACTTCTAAAAAACAAAATAATTTTATTCTTGTGATTACTTGTTGTTTTTCAAAATTTTGTTTAATCTTTCCGATTAAAAGAGCTACTTCAGATATAATAACAAAAATTTTAGAGGAATCCGTATTTTTATTTCATGGCATACCTCAAACTGTATTAATGGATAATGGAACCCAGTTTACTGGCAAGGTAGCAGAGGCACTATTTCAGAAGTATAACATTCCAAATGTCTATTATACTCCTAAATATACTCCACAGGTAAATTTAGTCGAGAGGTATAATAGAACTATTATAACCTGCATATCTACGTATGTGGATAATGACCACAGATCATGGGACTTGTTCATCCCAAAAGTACAGTTTGCGATAAATAACTCCGTAAACGAGGCTACAGGTTTTACACCATCATTTTTGGTTTTTGGTCGCGAACTAGTCACATGCGGTTCTCATTACATTGATCATGACCTTGGTAGTGAAATACTGTTTTTGCCCCGAGATATTTACGCAGAAAACTTAGGTAGTTTATCGACAATCTTTGACAGTGTCCAAGCAAAGCTATGGCAGGCTCATGTAAAGAATACGTCACATTATAATTTGCGTCGCAAGTTTGCCGAGTTTGACGTAGGTGACGTAGTCATGAAACGCGCTTATTTTTTAAGTGATAAAGAGAGTCGGTTTTCTAAGAAATTAGCTCCCAAATTTATAAAAGCAAAAATTATCGAGAAAAAGTCTCCGCTAGTTTATGTTCTCCAAGATATGTCTGGTAAAAATTTAGGTTATTGGCACATAAAAGACTTAAAATTAATAGCCAAGAAGTAAATTAATTTTTTTTCTTTCTTTTCACAACTTAAATATTCCTTTCGCTCTACTTCCACCCTTTACTAGAACAACTATTTGCAAGGTATCACGTTAAAATCAACGAGTTACCTACCATTTTCTGTACGTAAGCGACAGTTATTTTAGTCCTAATGAACTATAACTGCTGCTGGTTTTATGATTGCGTGATGTATGATAGATGATTATGTAAGAGTAAACAAGTAGTTCCACAGAGTTCTAATGCGGATTTTACGATTTTAGAAGCGGTAAAATCCTTGACTGAGCGAGGGGGTATTGTAACGTTGTATATATATTCAACGCTCCTTAGTTTTCATTTCTTATTAATTAACACGTTTTAACATTGTAATATCGTTGCAACTCGTTATCTGTTCCGATGTGAACACTCATTGTAAACCGGTTGGGAAGCGTGAGCCGCCGAGCGGGGATTTAGCGAACGTTGGGCGGTGAGACTCAGATTGCACTCATTGCGATAGCACGTACGCACTCACTTAAAAAGAAACGTTATATTTTTCTTAGTCGCGTCGTGTAACATCTTCAAGTTGAAGTGAATCTTCATTCACAAATAGTTATTAGTTTAACAAGTTAATTTCAATCAGTGTTAACCCCATATTGGGTAAGTGTTGATTATTATTTAGTTCTCACTCAAGTAGGGTATCGTAACGTGTACCGGCCACCTTTAATTGACCTTGTGGCAAATACCATGTCAACTTCATATTATGCCTTATGCCTACAATGTAAATTAATATTATGTGCGGTGCTTCACACTACACATAATACAATGTTTCCTATTTGTAAACTCCGCTTCTGCCTGTGACAATTGCACACATTCGCCTTATGCGTAATTAGTTCCTCATCAGCAACACGCGGTCACAGGCAGGAGAAGCTTTTGGATGTAAAAGAATATTTCATTTAGTGGACTTCAATTCCCAGGGTCCAAAGTTCGGCCTACGAGGGTCCAAAGTACGAATTGCAACTGTACCTCAACATCCGTCACCGTTAGCGACGAAGCCACACTTCAGACCAGCCCAATCCCTGTGGGTCATCCTCCGGCCTGCGTAATCCTCCTGGAACTCCGCGACATCTCCGTTAGCGACGAAGCCAGCCAGGAGAGTACTTGGCGTGCCTACCTCCATAGGGCATAATAAATGACGGGCTTATAACCCATGACCATTAATTCTTTTTAATAAATTTGTAAGTGGTGAGCGTGAACCGTTTAATTATTTGTTTCTTTTAAACCACACCTCATACGCTTCATGGTTAATTCATGCATTTTACTCCTGTGGATAGTAGAATTTTGATTGACAACCACAACTATATAGATTGGGCCTGATTTCATAATAAAAAAACGTAAACAATTCTACAATCGTTTTATTATAACACGCAAGAAAAAGAACAGAGAATCCCAACATTGGTGACCAGCCGACCTACACTATGTCGAACGAAAATACTGCGACAAATACAACGGAAAACTCAACGATGGACCTTGGTGCAGGGATTTCGACGGTTCCGAAGACCGAGTTCGATCTGGCTGCAATCTCGGTGCAATCAAGATTGCTACCTTTCTGGAGGGAAATTCCACGAGCCTGGTTTATCCAATTTGAAGCCGTCGTGGACCCATTAAAGTGTTCAGATGACCAGAAGTACAGATACCTGTTACAACAGCTGCAAACCACCGACCTACAACACATCACGGACATTTTGTACGATATGACGCTTCCTAACAAGTACAACTCAGTGAAAACTCGACTACTCGCAGTTTATGGACAGTCCGACGTAAAGAATTTCCAGAAGCTCATCGGTGGACTAGAATTAGGAGACCAGATGCCTACACAGTTGTTACGCAAGATGCGAGAACTATCGAATGGCATGATCACAGAAGCCGGTCTGAAAATCGAGTGGCTCAATCATCTACCCGCTCACATACGTGCAGTTCTTTCAATTAGTACGGAGACATCTTTGGACAATCTGGCGGGCATGGCCGATAAAATGGTGAAATATATTCCCAGCAGCCTGAACCCCCGTCGATTGCAGCAGTATCAAGAGACCCTGTGGTAACTACTCAGTTGGAAGTTCTCTCAAAACAGATGCAAAAATTGTGCCTAGAAGTCGCCGAGCTGCGCGGACGATCGACGCAACGAAACAGACGTCCGTTCCGTGCACATTCACGCTCGCGTTCACACTCGCGGCACGGACAGAGGTCAGTGAAACGCGGCGATCCTACGTGGGAATGCAAATACCACTTTCGTTATGGAGACAAGGCTCGTCGGTGTGAATCTCCATGTTCCAGAAGAAAGACTCCGTTAAACTAGTTCCGATGTCGACGGTAGCGGACGTCGATGTCGTCCCGCCCAGCACCACCAATCGCCTTTGTGTCTTCGAACGCGACACCAGAGAACGTTTCCTCGTGGACACAGGAGCAGATATTTCGGTGCTGGCCGCTACAAACAGAAGAAATCAAAACAAATGTGCAGATACCTACAAATTATACGCTGCGAACAACACGCCGATAAACACTTATGGTGAAAAAACGTTACGGCTAAATCTCGGTCTCAGGCGCAGCTACCTTTGGAGATTCGTCGTCGCAGATGTGAAAACCTCTATATTGGGTGCCGATTTTCTACGTCATTTCAAACTACTGGTCGACTTACATAAGAAAAAACTCATCGACAATGTTACGGAGCTATCTATTAATGCTTTAGAAGTAACATTCGGTGACACTAGTGTACATATTATCAACTCCGATCATGAGTACCGCGACATTCTAAAGGAGTATCCAGAGGTTCTTCGACCCATGGCTTTAAAAGAACCAGCCAAACATGATGTTGTCCACCACATCGAGACCACGGGTGCACCGCTTTACGCTAGACCACGCCCACTCCCACCGGACAAGTACAAGGCTGCAAAAGAGGAATTCGAACATTTGTTAGAGATGGGCATATGCAGACCTTCCAAGAGCCCATGGGCGAGCCCTCTTCATGTTGTCAAAAAGAAGGACGGAGGACTACGTGTGTGTGGTGACTACCGTAGACTAAACGCAGTCACATTACCCGACAGATATCCTATACCGCGTATTCAAGACTTCACTTACGAATTGAGTAATATGAAGATATTCACAAAGCTTGACCTCAAAATGGCCTATCACTGGATCCCGATAGCAGAAGAGGATGTTCAGAAGACAGCCATAATAACACCCTTTGGTTTATTTGATTATATGGCAATAAACTTCGGACTTCGGAACAGTAGTCAAACGTTCCAAAGGTTCATGCATCAAGTGCTCAGAGGAATCAACGGCTGTTTCTGTTTTGTGGATGACATTTTATTATCTTCTGTGGATGAAGAGAGTCACAAAACACTATTACGTCAAGTCCTAGAACGCTTGAAGACCTATGGAGTTACGCTTAAAATCGAGAAGTGCGAGTTCGGCAAGTCTAAGATTGACTTCCTCGGTTACGAAGTCTCTAATAACGGTATCAAGCCTACACAAGAGAGGACACAAGTCATCGCAAGCTACCCAAAACCAAAAACCGTAACCGAGTTACGACGGTTTTTAGGCATGCTAAATTTCTACCGCACCTGCCTACCCCATCAAGCCGAACATCAATATGAGCTAAACAAGTACCTACGCAACAGAAAGCGCAACGACAAAACTCCGATCGAGTGGACTGCGGAAGCGGAAGAAGCTTTTAAACAATGCCGACTAAGCATTTTAGAAGCTACGGAACTGCTACATCCCGTTCCCGGTGGTGCCCTGGCCATCATGACAGACGCCTCGGACCACAGTTTGGGTGGAGTAATCCAACAGAAAATAAAAAATAAGTGGAGACCTCTCGCTTATTTTTCAAAAGCGATGAGCGCAACCCAGAAGCGCTATAGTGTGTACGATCGAGAGCTGTTGGCTATTTACACAGCGATCAAGTACTTTCGTCGACTGATCGAAGGATGTGACGATGTAACGGTCTACACGGACCATAAACCACTTACCCACGCGCTAACACGCCCAGAGAGTAGCAGCGACACGCCCCGTCGCGAGCGACAACTGCATTTTATAAGTCAGTTTTGTACAAGTATACAGTACGTGCAAGGCGATAAAAACGCAGTGGCCGACGCGTTATCTCGCATAGAAGAAATACAGTGCCCTAATGTTATCAATTACGAACAGTTAGCCAGCGACCAAAGAAGTGATCCGGTACTAAAACAGTTGAAAACTCAGTCGAATTTAAAATTCACTGATGTCACGATACCTGCAGTACGACAGCCAATCACGTGCGAGAGCTCGACTACTACACCTCGACCGTATTTACCGGATACATATCGTTTTGATGCATTCAAAGCTCAACACGACTTATGTCACCCTGGTGTTAGAACAACACGAAAGCTGATGGCGTCTAAGTTTTTTTGGCCAAGCATGAACCGAGACGTTGGAAACTGGACGCGGGCCTGTACAAACTGTCAGCGGTCAAAAGTTCATCGCCATGTCGTCACCCCCCTAGGCGATTTCCCGCCGTCCAATCGTTTCGAACATGTACATATTGATATAGTCGGACCGCTACGCATATCAAACAATTGCCGCTACTGTGTGACAATCATCGATCGCTGCACTGGATGGTTAGAAGTCGTTCCGGTACTCGAAATCACAGCTGAGAATATAACAAAGGCGCTGTATGAAAACTGGATTTGTCGATTCGGCTGCCCCATGAGAATAACTACTGACCAAGGCCGACAGTTTGAATCTACGTTGTTTCAAGGTCTTATGAAGAGATTTGGTATCCTGCGCATACGCACTACGGCCTATAATCCAAAAGCAAATGGTAAAGTGGAAAGAATGCATCGCGTATTGTAGGCGGGACTAATGAGTCGCGGTAATACAACTCAGTGGACGGAGGAGCTACCTACGGTGTTACTCGGATTGCGTACTGCATTACGCACGACTAACAACCTAAGTCCGGCTATTATGACCTACGGAACCACACTGCGACTGCCGTCTGATTTTATTACGCCTACGAACACCAACGCAGATATAAATGACTACGTGCGACGGTTAATGGACACCATGGCATCAATGAAACCCGCACCACATGCAAACAACAGCAGTGTCGCGCCATTTATATACAAGGATCTTGCAACGTGCACACACGTCTACGTGCGAAATGACACAGTTCGTTCTCCTCTAACACCTCCATACGACGGACCTTACGAAGTTATCAAACGCTATGACAAGTACTTCAAGATAAAACTGCCGTTACGTACATCTGTGGTGTCGTTAAATAGATTGAAACCAGCCTACTTCTACGACGAGGCGAATGTAAGCACAGAAACACACAAGGAAACGATCCAGCCTTACATCACAAGATCTGGCAGAGTTGTGAAGCCTGTCGTGCGTTTTGCTTAGAGGGGAGTCCTGTGGGAATCAGCAGTCCACACATACCTACTACTTACGTCAGCATACATTTATCGTTTCGCCGCAGCAAACGGACGACGCGCCGGCGCACTGTTATTCGCGTAGAACAAACTAGCTGGACAAAAACAACTCTTCAATTCCTAATAGTTAATTATTAAGATGAACTCATTAGCCCTATACATTAAGGAATACATCTATTAATTTTCGTAATTACCCTCATTAGGCCCGTCATTAAGGTAAGTATATAAAGTGTTGATAATTCAAAGTGCATTCATTTGCATTTTTACACCATATTGTTAACATTATTTTAAGTCACTAAAAGAAATTTGTGATAGTGTTTTTGTGATGGATTGTGTACATAAGGGTAAGTAGTTTTGTTTTAGTTAATTTTTATCACAGGATCTTCATTATTTAATTTTAATAAATTAAATGTTTCGATAAAAGTGGACTTTTTCACCCATATTTTTGAATTCAATAGTCAAAATATTACATGTCCACTCATGTCCACTCTGTAAAATCTATTTTATATGATTCTCACAAGTATCTAGTAGTAATTAGTAGAAAAAAATATTGCGAATTATTTGCACAACTAATTTTTTTCTTTTTTTTTCTTTAAACAGTTTTCACCGTCTCAAAAATGGACTTTTTTGAAGAATGGCTAAAACACCCGAAGGAAACGCGAAACGTGGAGCTCTTTCGGTTTATATCTTTGAGACATGACTTTGATGGTGTTACGGAGCAGTCCCTGAGAGACGTCAAGGTCATCATCTCAAAATATTCTTCAAAATTGGCTGAAAAGTGGAGCAGCTGTGCAAGAAACCGAGAGCGGTTCCTAGAGAAGAATTCAACGTGGCTGAAGGGAGTTGACATATCTTTCGCTGTGTCCGTTTATTTATGTATGCCAAGTACATCTACTGAACCGGGACCTGGAAGACCCTCTAAAGAGTTTGATGATTCTAGTCTCAAAACGAAAAGACGACGCATAGATGACCTCTTACAGTCCAGGAGTGCTAGTGAATTAATATACGCTGCTGAGGTGTCAGCGCGTTTGTCGGGTCAGAGAAGTGTAGCACGTCAAATTAAAGATGTAACTGGTGACCCTTCAATAGCCCATAAAGAGAGTGCAACAAGTGCCTCCAGGTGTCTGACAAGCGAGGAAGCTTTAGCATACTATGTTGATAGTAAATCAAGTAGCCATAGCTATAAGCAGACTCGGAAGTGGAGCATCAAAGCCGGACATAAGGTATTTCCGTCATTATACAGTGTTAGAAGGGCAAAAGTAGCTTGCTATCCTCCAGATGAACAGATTACTGTTAACGAAACGCGTGCTGAAATCAAAGTTCAGGCAGTTCTTGATAAAACTGCGGAACGTTTAGTTTCAGCGCAACAAGAAGTTGTCAGTAGTCTGTTACCTTGCACATCATTCACATTAACCAGTAAGTGGGGTTGTGACGGAAGTTCCGGTCACAGTTTGTACAAACAAAAATTCACCAACTGTGATAACAGTGATGAGTTTTTGTTTGTATTTTCATTCGTTCCCCTTCAATTGGGAGACGAAAAAGGTAATATTGTGTGGCAGAATCCTCGGCCCTCTTCTATAATGCATTGTCGCCCAATAAAATTTATCTTTTCTAAGGAAACCAAAGATTTAACGATAACCGAAACCAATAAGGTTTTAGAAGAGATAAATGCTTTATTGCCGACAACTTGCAAGGTGATGGAGACCGAAGTATCTGTCACACATGTTATGCTTTTGACAATGATTGACGGGAAGGTTTGCAATACTTTGACCGAAACTTCTTCTTCACAGAAATGTTTTATTTGTGGGGCAACTCCATCAATGATGAATGATTTGTCAAAAGAGTTTACGGCGAATAAAGATAATCTTGGTTTTGGTTTGTCTACGTTGCACGCTTGGATTAGGTGCTTTGAATGCTTGCTTCACATTAGCTATCGACTTAATGTAAAAAAATGGCAACTTAGATCAGCCGAAGACAAAGCTAGTGTGAAGCAACGTTCAGATGACATTAAAAAGCGTTTTAAAAGCGAGATGGGCTTGATTGTAGACAAACCAAAACCAGGGTTCGGTAACACTAATGACGGAAATACCGCGCGAAGATTTTTTGAAAATCCCGAGGCAAGTGCCGATATTACAGGGTTAGATGTTTCACTTATACAAAAATTTAGCATACTACTTCGTACTTTATCATCAGGATATGACATAAATATTGAAAAATTTGTAACCTTAGCTCAAGAAACCAGACAACTTTACGTAAATCTCTATCCATGGTATTATATGCCCGCGACTGTTCACAAAATACTTCTGCACAGTGGCGAGGTAATTAAATCGTCACTTCTGCCTATAGGCCAGCTTTCCGAGGAAGCACAGGAAGCTCGGAATAAGGACTGCAGAAGATTTCGTGAACACAACACACGAAAACGATCGCGAATAGCTACGAATAGAGATTTACTTAATATGTTATTGATAACATCTGACCCTGTAATAAATGGTTTAAGAGAAATTCCCCGGAAGAAAATAGGTTCATTCCCTATCGAAGTCCTAGATTTATTAGTTCAACCTAGCTTTAAGGAACAAAATGTTAATATAGTTTCTAGTTTTCATAGTTCTGCCACTCATGATCATGACTATTCAATGGATGATTCATCTGATGATAGTGATGATGAGTGATCGATTTAGTTTTTAAGTAGGTATTTTATGTGTCTGATATTAGATTTTATAGTTACATTTATAGTTAAATTTATTTATAAAATTGTTTAAAAAAATATTGTGTTTTTATTTCACTATACCTGCTCAAACGACCAATGGACCTCAAATAGTATTATGACCCTTATATCTTTGCTTAATAACCTCATTTATAAATAAAAATCGAAACAAATAATATTGTCCAGCTAGCTTGTTCTACACGAACCACTGTGCGGCGCCGACAAGTTGGTCATACTAAGGATCGCATCGCGGCGTCCGGTGTATATATAAGTCGAGAGTAGGACAGCGCTATAGCGCGCTTCTATGTGTTAGAGTGAGAGATAGTTATATGTTTTCCTATTGGTTAATTCATGCATTTTACTCCTGTGGATAGTAGAATTTTGATTGACAACCACAACTATATAGATTGGGCCTGATTTCATAATAAAAAAACGTAAACAATTCTACAATCGTTTTATTATAACACGCAAGAAAAAGAACAGAGAATCCCAACAAGCAGTTTCTTTACATAACCTTTCTTTTATTGCAGCTGCGTAATCGGTATGGTTTGTCATATTAATAGTTGTAGCGGGAAGTGTCCTTCTGACTTGAGTACTACTCTTCTACTTTCACTTAACTTATCGTGCAACTAAAATTACCACTGCAGTTATCATGTACAGACGCCAGCACATCAAGCTACCCCAATCTGTCAAATTTCAACTTTCAATTGAGGATTGAAAGTGAACCTTATATATGTATATTATTATATGTGTATATTATTATATATATATATATATATTATTGGACAAAGGCATCCCCAAAAAGATTTTCATAAAAGAGTTGTGTCCATCATTTGAAAGGATATACCATAATCGCCATGCTTGGTAGACGGATTGGCGATCGCAGTATGATGGTCATCGTTCACAGAGAGACGCTGCTCCCCGATCTCTTAGAGATATTTCCTCGAGACGACCTCCACGGGATGAGATGGGGTGGTAGTATTCTATGTCATCTGGCACATTATTGGTTTAATATTTTAGCCTTGCTGCCCCTACAGTGTTGCAAGTGTATAGACGCCAGCACATCCAGCTACCCCAATCTGTCAAATTTCTTTTACCGATATTCAACTGTATCACAAAAGCATAAGGTTCACTTTCAATACTCAATTGAAAGTTGAAATTTGACAGATGGGGGTAGCTTGATGTGCTGGCGTCTGTACATGATCACTGCAGTGGTCATTTTAGTCTGTGCACCCAGAAATTAAGGTAAGTGGTACCTAGATTATGTAGTACATTAAATTCACACCTGTGAAATGAGGTTACATTACAACTTATAATTAGTTATAATAGACCAATGTGTATTTATAACAGGTATTGGCTGCTCTACAGTAAGTACCATGCGTTTGGTGGATACCAACGCTCTGTCGGCAACTACTACAAACTTGGGCTTGCACAGCAGACTGTTTCAGATTGTCTGACAGAGGTTACAAATGCCCTCAACGAGCCTAACATCTTGAGGAAATATATAAGATTTCCTCTAACTGAAACTGAGAGAGTAGATGTTTCCAGGGGGTTCAATGATAAATTTGGATTTCCTGGAGTACTTGGATGTGTTGATGGCACACACATTGCCATTATACGACCAAGGCAGAGTAAGGAGGCCTATTTCAATAGGAAGTATTACCATTCACTAAATGTAATGGTGGTAAGTGTCACGACATTCTTACCTTACTGAATTTGTTTCAATTCTTATGATCATGTCTGTAAAAATATGTTTATTTTCAGGTCTGTGATGCATCACATGGTGGTGCCAGCCATGATTCTCATATCTGGAACAGCAGCCCTGTGAAAAGGGAAATGGAACGTCTCCATAACCTAGGCCATTCATACTGGCTTTTGGGAGACTCTGGTTATGCGCAACGCCATTGGATGATGACACCAATCCTGCATGCTGCTCCAAATTCTCCTGAAGAATTTTACACCAGATGCCATGTGCGAACACGAAATGTCGTGGAACGTTGTTTTGGAGTTCTGAAGTCCCGTTTCCGCTGCCTATTGGCACACAGAGTTATGCATTATGACCCTGCAAAGGCCGGAAAAATATTCAATGCATGTGCAGTACTGCACAACTTGATTAATGATCCATCATTTCCCATCGAAGATGATGAGCTAGAAAGGGATAATCGACGTCAGCCTCCTCATGATGCCCTGGCAAGAGACAATACTAGTGGAGGAAGGACTAATGTGGTCCAAAGATTATGGGCTGGACGACAACGTGAGTTTTTTTATTAATTTAATTTTAAGACTTCTCAAATATAGAGATCTTAGTAGCAGCTCGTAGTTGGAAATTGTATCCAATAACGGCTATAGGCTTGCCTCCTATTACTTATGGGACCTAAACACATAGCTGCATAAATGTGGGTGATATTGACCTCTGCCTTCACCTTCAGGTAATACAGGCGTGAAGCCTTGTTATGTAATGTTAAGGAAGTAAATGAAAAATAACTAATACCGTATGGATAAATGAAAGTATAATTATAATAGGAAGAAACAATAATCATTCTTATACTAAATTAGGAAGTAGTATTTACATCTAATTTTTTTACAATTCACTCATTATTATAACAAATTCAGTACACATTATATTTATGGTTTATCATTTATTACAGATTGAAGAATTACCAACAACACCATCAAACTCAAGGACAAAGACTCCAATAAACCTAAGATGAAATACTTAAGTTAAAATGTATGTATTTAATAAGCTTGTGTGTTAATATTTTACCTAAAATATTATCTATGTTAATATTCTATCTAAAATATTAAGTATTAAGTAAAATATTATCGTAAGTTACGTTAAAATTTATGTATTCAATAAGCTTGTATGTTATTATGTTTTGGTATATACCTAAAATACTTAATTATATTATGTAAGTGGACTTGAAACGTCCTTGAACCTACTTAAGTTGAACTACTATTTACTATTATTTAAATATTTTACCTAAAGTATTAAGTAAAATATTATCATAAGTTAGATTATAATGTGTGTATTTAATAAACTTGTGTGTTAATATTTTACCTAAAATATTATCTATGTTAATATTCTATGTAAAATATTAAGTATTGGGTAAAATATTATCGTAAGTTACGTTAAAATGTATGTATTTAATATGCTAGCATGTAAATATTTTACCTAAAGTATTAAGTAAAATATTATCTTAAGTTAGATTATGATGTAAGTATTTAATAAACTTGTATGTTATTATGTGTTGGTATATACCTGAAATACTTAATTATTTTATGTTAGTGGACTAACACCATCAAACTCAAGGACAAAGACTCCAATAAACCTAAGATGAAATACTTAAGTTAAAATGTATGTATTTAATAAGCTTGTGTGTTAATATTTTACCTAAAATATTATCTATGTTAATATTCTATCTAAAATATTAAGTAAAATATTATCGTAAGTTACGTTAAAATGTATGTATTTAATAAGCTTGTATGTTATTATGTTTTGGTATATACCTAAAATACTTAATTATATTATGTAAGTCGACTTGAAACGTCCTTGAACCTATTTAAGTTGAACTACTATTTACTATTATTTAAATATTTTACCTAAAGTATTAAGTAAAATATTATCATAAGTTAGATTATAATGTGTGTATTTAATAAACTTGTGTGGTAATATTTTACCTGAAATATTATCTATGTTAATATTCTATGTAAAATATTAAGTATTGGGTAAAATATTATCGTAAGTTACGCTAAAATGTAAGTATTTAATAAGCTTGTATGTTATTATGTTTTGGTATAAGCCTTAAATAATTATATTATGTAAGTGGACTTGAAAGGTCCTTGAAATGTAAATAATATACCTACTTAAGTTGAACTACAATTTACTATTATTTAAATAGTTTACCTAAAGTATTGTACAATATTATCTTAAGTTAGGTGGTAATGTATGTATTTAATATACTAGCATGTAAATATTTTACCTAAAGTATTAAGTAAAATATTATCTTAAGTTAGATTATGATGTAAGACTTGAAGAAGTAGAAGTAGACTTGAAAAATAATCTCTTGTTAAATGCAGGGAAAACTAAATGCATCAGGTTCTCATTGCCGAATGTGACTCAAATTGTACCAACAGTTGCACTTAATGCGGAAATATTAGATCTAGTCCCATCGACCGTATTTTTAGGATTGACACTTGATTCAAAATTGCAATGGGGTCCTCAGATTGAAAAGTTAGCAGGTAAATTAAGATCGGCTTCCTATGCGGTCTGGAAAATAAGGCAATTGTCAGATGAACAAACTGCTAGATTAGTGTATTTCGCGTACTTTCATAGCATTATGTCGTATGGCATTCTGCTGTGGGGTTCGGCGGCTGACATAGGTACTATTTTTGTATTGCAGAAAAGAGCAGTCCGAGAGAGATTTATGGTTTAGGCAGTCGCGATTCTTTGCGAAATTTGTTTAAAGAAATAAATATACTTACTGTGCCATAGGAATATATATATCAGAATATAATGTTTGTTAGAAAAAATATTCATAATTATAAAAAGAAAAGTGAACTGCATAATATAAATACTAGGAAAAAAAACAAACTAGCCATGCCTGGCTTTAGAGTAAGGAAAACTAATAAATCATTTTTAGGAAATTGTATTAGGTTTTATAACAAGCTTCCTACTCAAATTACTGATCTGCCTGACACAAGTTTTAAAACACATATTAAACGTATACTTATGGCTAGGGGTTATTACACCACTAAAGAGTACATCGATGACAAAGACGTCTGGCTCTCACTTCCTACCTGCACATTGCTCGCTGGAGATCTTGTAGCCATATAGACATGACTGATCTGCTGTGTTACGTGAACTATCTGTAAATGATTGCTATCATATACTTAATTTAAAATTATTGACTCTGTCTCAAAATGAATAATGTTATTGTTTCGAAGTTTTTCTTTTGTATACCTAAATATAATCTAAAATAATAAGCATTCAGACAACCGATCGAGCATATATTGTGTTTGCCTACTAAATAATTACTCTAATTGGACCAAATCCCGTGTTCATGCCCGCTTGAGTATGTTTCGCCGGACCGTCTCAACTGGGTCGTGTTGAAACCGGTAGTAGATGAACCCACTGAGTTTGTTTCGCTGGGTCTTCTCAGTTGGGGCGCATTGGATCCGGTGGTAGCATTAAAGCGCGACCGTCGTTATTAACACAAGGTCCGTCATAATAATAATACCTTTAATATAGACAGAACCATTGACAATATGTAGTAAAAATATTAGACTTAAACCAGATAATTAAACATAATGTCTTGACAATAACTTGATACGAGCTAGCTAAATATCATTGCTGTAATAAAATAAATTTTATAAATGTTTTCATACAATATTTACCTAAATATCTATGTAACAAGAAATAATAATGCATACATAACTTACTATAAACATGTTCAGACTATTTGCAAGCGCTTTTTTTAAGTCTACGTGAATAAAAACCTTTTTATTTTATTTTATCTTTTATTATTTCTTAAACTTTGAAATACTCTTGTTAATAATCCCATCAAAATGCTTCGACTACCCTCAAATTTTGTAGATGAAGTGCGTATTATAATGTTTGGTCGTCGCCGCGTCGGTGACCCACTCCCGGGTTTTGTAGCCTTTTAAATTTTAACAACAATTAACTCGGAATCTTCCATTGTCCCTCAACACGAAGCTAGGTTTATTAACTGCTGTCGTTCACTTTTTTATCCTCAAGAATGTCTTCCAGGTTTTTCCCAGAACAATGCCCTAAACCTTGGCATTTTCAGTGTTTGTTGGTTGCGCCAAAAACAGTTCTCCACCTTGTATCTAGAACAAAACAATACTAAACGTTAAACTTCTGTATAAGTGTGCTAATAATTATTATTACAACATTAAAAAAAACACAATTTGTTTGTACAATTAACATTTACCCTCGTTTATATTACTGCCTCGTTGGTTTAGCGGTAGCGTGTTCCACCGAGTTCAAATCCCGGGTTGGGTTAGATTTTGGGATTTTTCTGTAAAGAAAAATTTCCGGAAAGTGGCCCTGTGTGTGAACACACACTTGTGCACTATAATGTGTCCTGCGCAGATGGCTAGTCTCAATTGAGACTGGCCTGGAAATTATAGTTTAATTAAATTATAGTTAATAATAATTTACAGTTTAGTATTTTGAATTTCAGCCCAGAGAATGTTATTTACAGTTTATTATTTACCTTACAATCGCCTCAGCCTCATTTCCTCAAGCAGCATCTGAAGCAACTCAGTCTGCATTTGGGCATTCACATTGCTTGCTTCAGCAGCCGTAGCCAGCCTGTCGACCGCTGAAATTTGCATTTCAATAGCCGTGGCCAGCCTCTCGACTACTGAAATTTGCATTTCAGTAGCCGTGGCCAGCCTCTCGACTACTGAAATTTGCATTTCAGTAGCCGTGGCCAGCCTCTCGACTACTGAAATTTGCATTTCAGTAGCCGTGGCCAGCCTCTCGACTACTGAAATTTGCATTTCAATAGCCGTGGCCAGCCTCTCGACTACTGAAATTTGCATTTCAGTAGCCGTGGCCAGCCTCTCGACTACTGAAATTTGCATTTCAGTAGCCGTGGCCAGCCTCTCGACTACTGAAATTTGCATTTCAGTAGCCGTGGCCAGCCTCTCGACTACTGAAATTTGCATTTCAGTAGCCGTGGCCAGCCTCTCGACTACTGAAATTTGCATTTCAATAGCCGTGGCCAGCCTCTCGACTACTGAAATTTGCATTTCAGTAGCCGTGGCCAGCCTCTCGACTACTGAAATTTGCATTTCAGTAGCCGTGGCCAGCCTCTCGACTACTGAAATTTGCATTTCAGTAGCCGTGGCCAGCCTCTCGACTACTGAAATTTGCATTTCAGTAGCCGTGGCCAGCCTCTCGACTACTGAAATTTGCATTTCAGCAGCCGTGGCCAGCCTCTCGACTACTGAAATTTGCATTTCAGTAGCCGTGGCCAGCCTCTCGACTACTGAAATTTGCATTTCAGTAGCCGTGGCCAGCCTCTCGACTACTGAAATTTGCATTTCAGTAGCCGTGGCCAGCCTCTCGACTACTGAAATTTGCATTTCAGTAGCCGTGGCCAGCCTCTCGACTACTGAAATTTGCATTTCAGCAGCCGTGGCCAACCTATCGACTGATGAAGCAAGCTGCTCCTGCACATTCAGTCTCCGGTCCTCCACCTCCATCCTCCGCTGCTCTATATCGGCTGCCCACGCAGGGGGATGAGTAGTTAGTCGGTAGTCTAAAAATAAAAAAAAAATTACAAGTTTTACACATTTTAAATACTTAATGTGGTGATTCAATGAATAATTACATATTTTGTGCCTATATTTTATAGACACCCATTTGCTGTTGCCGTTGCCTATTTGAGATGGAGGTTGGAAGCCGGGAACGCGGTGTCTGTAGATGCTCTGCTTGAATAAAAGCAAAAATAATAGGTATAAGTATAATGGCCTCGTTATTATTATCGCCCATTATTATTATTATAATGGCCTCGTAATAACGTTGCACGTGTAGCGCAGCGGCTAAAACAGTCGCCTCCCCGCTTCGTGTCGCGGGTTTCGAGTCCCTCGCCTGGCAACTATTCGTGTGACCCACAAATAGTTGTTCTCGGTCTGGATGTAATTTGTGTATGTAAAGTATTATATGTATGTAAACTACCCCGCGACACAGGAATCAAATACCCAAGTGCGGGCGTTGTCTAAAAGTAAAAAAAAATTAGTGTTTGATATCAATTATCACCAAACTGACCCGAGTGCTGCTGGAGTGGTGGTGCAACTGCTGGTGGTGGCGTCCTGAATTGGGGTGGTGACGCCAAATTGTCGGTAGCGGCGAAAATTGTTGCGGTGGCGGCGAAAGTTGTGGTGGTGGCATAACAACTGGTTCTGGTGGAGGAACTGCTTCAGATGTGGAAGGTTCCTTTAAAGACAAAGAATCATGTTAATAACGTTTAAATTCATACCTCTTCTTTTTGTGACAGTTACATAAATGTACACTAATAATTATTAAAGTCTATCTACTATTATTGAGCTAGTGCAAAATTACTTGGACCTTCTATATATTTGGCTACAATCAAATTTATTAACTATAAATATAAGTTAAAGAAACTATGTTAAATAACTCTTTAGTAAAATCCAACATAACTATCTAATTGAGGTGTGGGGTTCGGCCACGAAGTCGTAAAGATAGGTACTACAAAGAGCCCAAAACAAAATAAAAAAAAACTTATTTAACAAAAAATATAGATTCACAAATAATACTTATAAAAAAAGCATGATCAAATTTTTTTTACCTATTATTTGAATTGTTTACAAAACTAGACCATTTACATGTATAGTGACCTAAATATAATATATAACACTTATCTATTAAAAAACAATATAAAAATAAAACCCCTAAAAACTACTTTTATAATAAATAAATTCTAATGTAAGGTGAATACATAAATAACAAATTTACTACCGTCACCTAAGTTTTCTTCTCATCCCATCCCATCCCATCTTTAACCATAAAACATATAATAGGTATAAAAAAAGACATGGATATTAGTTTAGGTTGTAAGTTTACTACATGCTACATGCATTAAAAGAAGTGAAAAAAAGAAAAAAAACTAACATCAAATGGGATTTGGATGGATGGGTCTCCAAACACAGCCACCTTTCCCATTATTTGAAGAATGGCTTCTTCCACATCTGTGAGCTTATTGCATTTTGCAGGCCCACCACCAGTGCCAGTTGCATGCGATTTTAAGTTGCCTGCCTTCTTCCGCACCGCATACTTTCGTTCCGTCCAGTACTTAATAACCAAAAAAAGTCTTGTGCACTATAATGTGTCCTGCGCAGATGGCTAGTCTCAATTGAGACTGGCCTGGAAATTCAGCCTGGAGGACATAATTTACAGTTTAGTATTTTAAAATTCGGCCCAGAGTACGTTATTTACAGTTTAATATTTACCTTACAATCGCCTCAAGCTCATTTCCTCAAGCAGCATCTGAAGCAACTCAGTCTTCACTTAGGCATTCACATTGCTTGCTTCAGCAGCCGTAGCCAGCCTCTCGAATGCTGAAATTTACATTTCAGCCACCATGGCCAGCTGCTCCTGCACATCCAGTCTCCAGTCCTCCACCTCCATCCTCCACTGCTCTATATTGGCTGCCCACGCAGGGGGATGGGTAGTTACTGGGTAGTTTAAAAAAAAAAAAAAACTTAACAAGTTTTACACATTTTAAGTACTTAATGTGGTGATTCAATGAATGATTCGTGCCTGTTGGTGTGGTTGGTAGATACGCTGCCTTTCACGCCCGAGGTCATGGGTTTGATTCCCACCCGGGACAAATATTTGTGTGCATGAACATGTCTATTTGTCCTGAGTCTGGGTGTAAATTATATATATAAGTATGTATTTACAAAAGAATAATAGTATATGTAGTATATCAGTTATCTGGTTTCCATAGTACAAGCTCTGCTTAGTTTGGGCTCAGATGACCGTGTGTGAATAATGTCCCAGAATGTTATTATTATTATAATTACATATTTTGTGCCTATTTATTATGCACACCCATTTGCTGTTGCCTGGTTGAGATGGGGGTTGGAAGCTGGGAATGCGGTGTCCATAGATGCTCTGCTTGAATAAAAGCAAAAATAATAGGTATAAGTATAACGGCATTGTATGTAGTAACGTTGCATGTGTGGCGCAGTGGCTAAGACAGTCGCCTCGCCGCTTCGTGTCGCAGGTTGGAGTCCCTCTCCTGACAACTATTCGTGTGATACCACAAATACAGTTACATAAATGTACACTAATAATTATTTAAGTCAATATCTACTATTATTGAGCTAGTGCAAAATGACTTGGACCCTCTATATATTTGGCTACAATCAAATTTACTAACTATAAATATAAGTAAAAGTACTATAAATATAAGTAACTGATTTTTAACAATGTAATACTAGATTCTACGGAATTCATGAAGATTTCCATAATGTTTGTGTGTGGTTGGTTGCCTCTCAAGACATAATAAAATTTAAAGTTTAGCATTTTATATGAAACCGTAACATTTATGTACACTTACTTCATCATGTCAGCTTATGACGTCCACAGCTGGACAAAAGCCTCCCCACAAGGATTTTTCTTTTCATAATGGATATGAGTACGGATGGGTTGGCAATCGCAGTATGATGGTCATAGTACACAGAGAGACGCTGCTGCCAATCCTCTGGGAGATATCCCTCGGGTCACCTTCTACGGCCCCCACGGGTTAAATGGGGTGGCGATATTCTAGGCCATCAGTCACACAGCAGTACACTTACTTAGCTTGATTTTAACCAGGGTTAGTAGTTAGTTTAAGCAAGGTTAGTTATTACTACTACTTACTATAACACATTACAAAAATATTAATTTATTTTACTTACGTCTTGCCACTTTTGCGCCTCTTTAGAAACGCCAGTTCATGGCGTTAAGTTGGGACGCCACCGTCTCCCATAAAGCCGCCACTGCCTGCTTAGCCAATGGCAGTGCCAGGCCCCTCACACGACCATTGGCTAGGTCAGGGTTATCTTGCATGAACTGCAGAAGGAGCAGTTCTTGGACCACGGATACTAATTTATGAGCAGGCATCTAAAAAAAATTACAGCCATTACGACACTGTTAGGATAAAAACTAACTATTTAGACTTTAACTTTTAACTTTAGACTAAACACAAAACTTACTATTTAGACACTGCCTATACAAATTGATATACAATAGCACAAAAAAAAACTATTTACTTACGTTTTAAATTGGTTTTAAACAATGAACAAAGAGAAAACTTAACAAACTATTCACTAACATTAAAGTTGAAACCAACGGGTTAACGTTTACTGTGTTTATTAGTGATTATCAATATACTCTCCGGACTTCACACTATTATACAATACATAATTATACTATTTCTGCAGTTTAAAATATCTAAAGGTTTTTCGCTGAACACCGTACCTACATACAACAAAAACATAACCTCTTTTCTTTTGACAGTTGACACTGCGTTTTGTTGCGTTTATCCATCGTCGCAAAATTTAATAAGGTTAAAAATTTTATAATGTTTTTACCATTTTACAGACTTCACAAAGTGAAAATCATAAGTTAAGTTAACGAGATAAGTAGTTCAATATAAATAATATACAAAGTCAGTCTATAATTTAGAAACTGCCAAAGATATTACGATAAAAAGTGTGATAAATTATGTCCGTAAAGGGTTTTCCAGACAATTATTGAACGATGTACTTATAAAACCATATTATTTATGTAGGACACAGTTATCTTACGAGAACGGTTGCCTTATGAAGGGTCAGAAAGCAGTACTTCCCGAGACTGCGTAGTAAAGTGTTGCAGGAGTTACATAATTCACACATGGGAATAGTAAAAACTAAGGCAGAAGCCAGATCTCGGTTTTGGTTCCCAGGGGTGGACCAAGCGTTGGAAACTATGGTGAATTCATGTGAGATATGTCAGCAACTCCGTCCGTCACCAGCGCGGGCGCCGCTGGTACCGTGGCGGTTCCCGCCAGTACCGTTCTATAAGAATACATATAGATTTTTTAGGGCCTCTGAATAATCAAACATTTTTGGTAGTTGCGGATGCCTACAGTAAGTGGGTGGATGTGTATGACGTAAGCGCATCTACGTCTTCCACAACCGTTATAGAGAAATTGTAGGATTTCATGTCCAAATATGGTCTACCGCATACTATCGTCAGTGATAATGGTACTGCGTTTATGTCTTATGAGTTTAAAAATTTTTGCTCACTAAACGGCATTAATCACTTAACGTCACCAAGTTACAGCCCTGCTTGTAACGGGCTAGCAGAAAGTTATGTTAAGATTGTAAAAAAGGATATTGAATCCAGTATTACAACTTCACGTAATAAAAGTCATTGCAAATTAAAACTTTTAAAATATCTTTTTGACTATAGGAATTCGATACATTCTGGCACAGGTTCCTCACCGGCTGAGCTAGTGTTTGGGCACAAACTTAGGTCACGCTTAGACCTATTTAACCCTAACTTGGCGTCAACCTCACTCACACCAACCTTCGCTGATCATGTGAACCAAAAACAGTGTTCGCAGGTTAAAGCAGCCGCCGGTAACAATAAACAAGTATTTAAACCAGGGAATAAAGTATTATATAAAAAGTATTTGAACAATTTTAAATTTTGTTGGTGTAACGGGGTAGTAAAAAAGAGACTGGGTAAGGTTTTATACCTTATACACGATACAAATTCGTCGGGTGATGTAAAAAAGCACAAGAACCAAATGCTAGCTGATAAGGGCAGTAGAGGTCATGTGCCACAGCAGCAGCAACATCATTATGATTTCGATGATTTCGAATGCCGTGGCGACCTGACCCCAGACAACTCACAAGTGCAGACTTCCGCGGAGGAGGTAAGGGGCGAGTCAGGGCTGCAACCTTCAATCTCGGGCGCTGCAGAGTCTGTTGCTCCGAGTAAATTATAAACCCTTCTTCTAAGGTATTATATAAGTTTCAAGGTTAAATTATGTTCGTATAAGAGATTTTGTCAAATAAGGGGAGGATATGTTATGTATGAGTATGTGTATCTATGTGTGTGTGCGGGCTGCGTCCCCACCTTTGTCAGATGGAATAACGTGACGTAGTAAACGCCCTCAAGCCTGCTAGGGTCCCAGTTGAGGTACATCGAAGTCTGGAGTAGTAGAAGTGTATGCTCCAAGCAGAGCGCCCTTTTGTTGCCTGTTAATCCTACAACCTTAGATAGGTAAAGCGTGCGACGACAGTACTCGCACTCATCTAGATCGCGAACGTTCCACGAGCGATCAGTGCTTCGTGCGACGTTCACGTCCTGCGACCGGCCAAAGTGGAGTGTTACTCCTAGGCGACGAATTTCCTCTCGGTAAAAGAGCTCTTGTTGAATGATTGTAAGTATATGTGGACGAATGGACTCAATCATCTCTTTCGAGATGGTTTCGTCTTCAGCCATGTCGATGAGTAACTTGTCTAGCGGAAACATTGTTGGTTCGCAGTTGTTTCTCGTTTCATGGAATATATTCATCGTGTCAGCAATCCAGGCTTTGGATGCGAAGTATACGCTCTCAGATTCCGTGTACCCTGTGCTGATGGAGAACTAGTACGCCTTTGGGAACACTAAAATATATTCCCCGGGGTGCTGTTCCACTCTATATAGGGAGACATTATGTTCCCGGAGTAACATTGGTGGGATCATAGCTATGTCCGATGAGAGCCACATTGATTTATTTTGGCATATCATCGGGCAGAGCGTCTCCACCGCTTTTCTGAAGTTGTCGCTCTGCTTGTCTGGTATTCCATACCACATTTTGCCCGGTCCACTGTGCATGTATTCCATCCAAGGCATTGCGCGCGGGTCTCGGTGCCAGCAGCTGCTTGAGAAGAGCATGCCGAGATGCAGGGTCGGCGAAGTGACGCCCAGCACTGGGCCCATCGAGCGCAGTACGTTTCCAGTGTTTTTACTGATCATTTTTAAATTCCACGGATGTTGTGAATATGGTTCTCCTGGGGTAGTCTCAAAACCATATCCCTCCACGCCTGAGTCAATAGATGCAGTGTTCACAAAGACGTGCTCGGTGCTAAGCTGAACGATTCGCCAGTATTCTTCCTCTATCTCCGCAGTAGAAGGTGTCATCCCTCGTAAGCGGATGTTAAGCGCATTCGCCGCCACCCGTTTAAATTTATTTCCATTCATTTTGCACGACCTGGTAACGACACAGTCCTCGGCCTCAGCTAAGGCTACCGCCGCACCTGGGTCTTCGAGCTCCTCTTCTGAACTCTCGGACTCTCCCAGTATCCGCTTCCTTTGGTGAAGTGGGTTCATTGCGCGGTCGAGTAAGCGCTGATTCTTTTTGTGCCAGCACTTCTCGACCCTACGCATTATTTCTTGCCGTTCCCCATGTGATAGCGTTTCATAGGGCAAAATGTAGGTAACATAGATTAAGTCCAATTTCTTTACGACGTATTGCAATTTATTGAAGTTCATTTCCTCTGCCACATTCATCCACTTGTCCTTGTTCAGGACATTGTGCAGTCCACCGTGGCGTTGGACGATGTGGTACAGCTGCGACAAGTTCATTTCCACGCCGTCGATCTTTGGCGGGCGGTTCATTCGCACGTTCTCTCTCTAAACAAGCTTTCATGGCGCATAGTTCCCTCGAAGCCGGCCCCCAACGGTTGAACAGCCGTGATATGTATTGATTGTTCACGTCGAACCTGACCTCGTCGTTCAGGGTACACTTCGGCCTAAATCCTGCCGGCGCCACTATTTTGCACAAACCGTATTTTGCCACAGTTGGTAGTAAGCTCTCGTAGAACGCTATTGCATCCCGGAAATCCTGGAAACTTGGTCTGAACACTGGGGCATCCATTACCAGGTCCTCTGTATGGACAGACGTTTCGGGAGCAGTTGCGTTTGCAGCTCTATTTTTGGCTAATATTCTTTCCCTAAGAGAGCTTTCTGGCGGGATGGCAACGTCGTCATCCTCCACTATGATTGTTTCAAGAGGCTTGATATCCTCGTGTTTGAACACCATAAACGGTGGCCGCGTCGAGTCCGACACGACACTTGGCGGTCCACTAGATGAACCGGGGCTAGGTTTACGACTCGCAGCGACCCACTCAGTACCGGAGATCAGCCCGGCATTAGAGGTACTTGGTGCGTCTAGAACCATCGCTTCTCTTGAACAACCGTTATGTAAATCCGGTGATTTTATTGATTGACTCCGTATCTCCCTTGACGAATCTATAGTTTCTATGGGTAAACAGTGGAGATTCATATTTGAATTTTTTATTGTAAACACTTCACTGATCATGGGCATACAGGAATCGTTACATAATTTATCTTGGTTCGATAAATCCTTATTTACTGCAAATGTCATTGTTGAATATTCTACTAAATGCCCGGCACTCACATCGGGTTTGTCACATGAAACTTTACTTGGATTATCAAGTACAGGTATATTATTATACTCGCTCGGCTCTGCACCAGAAGCCTCTGGCACGTTTTCAATCTGAAGCTCACATGGTGAATCTGAACCTGGACTAAAGACTAATTCCATATCAGATGAGTTCGAGTCATCCATTTCGTCCGTGACATTTGACAAAACTTGCTTTACATTGAGTAGTTGGCCACCCATTGGCAAGTTATGTAAATATGTGTCGGTATCGCCGTCCAACCCAGAATTACCATTACCATCTTCCAACTGCTCCACAGGTGTAGCGGCAATTGGAGGAGATGATGTTACTAGGATTGCTGATGGCGCCGTCGAAAAGTCCGGCAGCGGTTCTTTCGAAAGCTCCGAAAGGCAGGACAACCGCGCGCACCTTGGACTTGAGATGGACAGCGGGGGCGGGTCAGACTCTGGCCGCTTCGCCAAGCTCTTCGTCACCATATCTATAAGATTTGTAACAAGACCCTCGTGTTCCCTGAGATTGAACTCGGCAGTGGTGTCGGCTTGCGACCTCGGCACGAGGCATGCTGTGATGAAGTCCTTGTCTAGCACCTTGCGTAATTTTACTTTGATCATAAGCTCTGTGTTGAAGGGCTCGAACAGCTCTATGTACAAGTGCTGGCCCGCAAGCCCGGAAGCATGGCGGAATTGCTGCGGTGAATGGCGCGCGACCCTGCCACCTCCGACTCTCACAGAAGTCGAGACAACGTGATAACGTTCTCGATTCTTCCACATGCCACGCAATACAAACATCTTTTGCTGAAGATGTCTTTGGAAGCATTTTTGACGATGGTTGTTGTAGACCAATCGCTAGCAGGACAAGGCTCCGGATCGGATTTAGGTGGAGATTTTACCGGCCCAATCGATGTGGTCATCCAGCGGTAAATCTCCACTACACCGTAATACCCGCTACTGGTGGCTACTGCATCTCCTTTAATTATTGGACCAGCCTGTCCATTGTCCTTTGATGCGGCTAATGCGGTAACTTCTGAATCTAAGGCCACATCGGTCTGATTTGTTGACACCGCAACTTCATTTGTTTTTTCTTTGCGCTTCACTCGTTTAATTTTCTTTACATTGGGCGTCGTAACTGGCCTTTAATTTTATCTTTAGCTGATCGAGTGGCACCCGATGGTCCAGCTTTAGGTACAGCATTACTTCCACAAAGACTAATTAGAGGACGATTATCATCAACAGAAAAGTCCGTGCTCGTATGCCTTCGCTTCTTCGTGTTCGCCTTTATAATATTTACAGGTTTTTTATTTTTATCTCTGAGAGTCATTGAGTGGCTTCTCGATAGTAACTTAATCTTCCCAGCTCTAGACTTTCTTTTAACTTTAGTAACTTTTTGGTTAGGCGCTGTTTGGCCTTGCTTAAGTCTTTTTAACACAACTACGGGTTGTTTGGAAACCTTATGGCCGGGTAAGTAATCCGTTTGGTTGTGTTCCTGCTGACCGACGCTATTATTATCCATTTGGTTGTGTTCCTGATGACCGAAGCTATTATTATCCATTTGGTTGTGTTTATGATGATCTATGAATGATACTACGTCTAGTAAATGTGATGGGGATATTTTGTTCAACGTTACATCATGTCCCGCATGATGTCACTACTTGTGGAGGGACCAGTGGTATTTTCACGGCGTTCGGGCCACGGAGTGGCGCTCCCCACCACTGGTGGCACATACGCTCCCTGCGCAAATTTGCGCTGTGCCTGAACCCGTCGAGTCTGTGGCCTCATAGTTCAGCAGATGCAGTGCGGCAGCAACAGATTACACTTGATGTACGCTTCTATATATGATGGGCGGCGGCGGGGCGAGCTAAAGCCTCAGCAATCTTGTCGGCGTCGGCCAAGCGCAGGGTTAGGTGGGTGATAATCCAGTGACTGAGACCACCATTCGTAACCTGTCTGGTCGCCCGTTACACGCGGGCCCCAACACTCTTCTGCGATCCGCGTCAGGATTTCCGTGTATTGTTTGCTGATCACATTTGCAGGTCGGTTAAATCTCATACTGCCCATTCTATAGTGCAGCACAGATCCAAAAACTTCCCATCGTACACCTCGTTCCCTGTATTGCCTTACGTTAGGCTCTAATTCTTCCACCCTTCGCCGTGGCTCTGAAATTCCCGTTGTCGCTGTTGTCGCTGCAAATGTGATCAGTTGGTGGTAGCTAAGGCTGATGTTTTGGTGTACCCGCCATGCCCACACGGTCACTCCGCCAGTGCTGAGGGTGAGGTCGATGTTGGACTGTCAATTAGGCCCTCTAAACGTAGGAGGGTTCCCTTCCACGTTGTGGATGCTTAGGCACCAGCTCTGTATCAATCCCTCCACTTGTGTCCGCCTGTATTCCGTGTCGTGCCCTCTTCCCTCACACTGTCTCCGTTCGCAATGCCACATTGGCGAGTTGGCGTTACTGTCCACCCCGATGAGGACTGGCTTACCCGACAGGTCTAGCACCCTCGTGAGATGCTGCAGATGCTGGGCTATGTCATGGCTGTATTGACAGTATGCCGAGACCACATATAGGCCTACTGGGTTATCCTCACAGGCGATGTGTGCCGCGACACAGTGCTCGCTGCTTAGGTGGTCCAGGACTGCCGCCGCTAGGTCACTGCTTTGGACCAGGATTCCCGCCTTTGGTGTTGTGCCGCATTGGACTATGCGGGTGTGGGTGTACTGTTCTTGAACGAGCACTATGTCGAGACCCAGGTCCCTGGCGATTATTGGCAGCTCCATTGTGGCTTCAGCAGACCCCTGGAGGTTTAACTGCCCGATTTTTAGGTGTGGCTGCTCAGCCATATTGGGTCATGTTTAGGGCCATCTGTTCCACGTGTTGGTGAGCAGGGCAGTTCAGCGCTGCCGTCCTGCGGATAATCGCCTCCGGGCGCTTGAAGCGCTTGCAGGTCGCACAGCAACTTTGCTCGACCTGGCATTCCTCACCTTTGTGGCCTGTCTCCCCGCATCTTGAGCACACCATTGTTGGGGCCCGGCAAAATTTCTCTGGGTGCCCGTATTGCTGGCACTTCCTGCAGCATGTTACCCGGATGAAGTCGCATATTTCGGCATCATCCCAACCTATAAAACAACTGCCCATTGCCGCCAGTTTGTCCCGGAGTGCAGCCGTGCACTCAAACATTATTGTTGTCTTGCCACCCATGCTGCCTTTTTTGAACGCGTATTTGCATTCTGACAGTAGTCGTTCCCTGGGTCACTTAGGTTAGGGCACTTGTTGAATGCGTTCCTTCTCCTGAGTTTCCCAGAATGCTTTGTCCTGTACTTGCTTCTCTTCTTAACTCTTCTGCAGCAAGGGAATCTCTTCCAAGCGCTTGGCACGCTCGAAGTAATCCACCTTCTTCTCTTGAGATTTAAGCCTGGCTTGAAGCTCGCGCCCTTTCCTTCATCAACACGTCGGCTTCACGGCGAGCAATCGAATCCGCGTCCATTTTCTTCAAATCCTCTTCATCAATCTAATCTAATGTTAGAATTAGACTGTAATAAGATAATATTGTGTGCCTTCCCCTATGTGTCCAATAGTACAAATAATTATATCCACAAGCTAAATATGCACCTACAGTTTTTGGTTAGCCATTATAGTAATAAATTTATATTAATTTAAATTTATTTATTTATACAAATAGATTTATAGATTCTTGTAGGGTGACCATGAGTACAGTTACTGTGTCAAGAAAATTTTTGAACATACTTGCTATTTTAGTAGCGGCACATATTAACCCAGTCATAAGTAGTATGACAAAGTGACTTTTTATACCATCTTTTAGTAATGTTACTAAAATCAATTTAGTTAGTCGTTTAAACATGTAAGCATGACAATAGAGAAGTGTGGTAAGTTTCTAATTCTATCACATCAAAATATAAACCGCTTCTCTGGCAAAATTCTAGACATAGAACTTTTTGATGAAAAATATGAAATAGATATCCTTTGTTTTACAGAAACATGGCTGAAGGCACACAAGATGGCTTTTAGTGTCTGTGGCTATAGGGTCGCCAGCTTTTATAATAGGGTTTCGGCAGAGGGTGGTGGAGTACTGATACTACTTCGAGACCAAATTAAATTTAAAGAACGTAAAGATATATGCCAACTATCTATTGAGCGTGTGTGTGAGGTGCCATGTGTAAGAGACGCAGTTTTATTGTATAATATGTGTGTATAGACCACCAGCATCCGATTTCAAGCTTTTTACAGCAACAATAGAAGGCATTTTGAGAAAAAGTAAAAAAAAAAAAATCCTTGTAAGTGGTGATTTTAATATGAACATTTTAGCAGATTCACCTGAAATAAACATATTTCTATCTGTATTTCGGTCCTTTAACCTTAAATGCTTGTTCTCTGAGGCCACGAGAGTCACACCCACATCTGCTACTTGCATTGATAACATAATTACCAACTTTGATGGCTCTGAGAAGTGTTTGGTGGCTGGTGTTCGCTCTGACCATAAATGCCAAATAGTAAAGATAAAAAATGAGATAAATAAACAAAAAATTAGTTTTAGACCTTGAACAAAATCTAATTTAGGAAAGTTTAGTAACAACCTGGAGAAAAGTTTGTGCCATCTATTGCCAAACAAAAGTAACCCTAACGATATGTACACTACATTATTCCACTGTATTTGCAAAGAATTTAATAAAGCTTGTAAAATAAAAAAACATAACGGTTGACAGTAATAAGATAAAATTTTGTTCTTGGGAAACTCAAGGCATTAGACTGAGTAGAGATTTTTTATATGAGTTATATGACAAAAGGTCCTATAACCTTGATGTCAATTTTATTAATTATGTTAGAAATTATTCAAAAATTTTTAAAAAGGTTTGCATTCAAGCTAAATCTTTATATATAAGAGATAAAATTAAAAAAATCTGATAATAAAATAAAATCAGCTTGGCAAATAATTAATACTGAAACTGGTAAAAGTAGATTAAGAGAATATTGGTGATGAACTGGTTTCAGACAAAGTCAAAGTCAAAGTAATTTATTTGTTAAACATAGGTAAATAATATGGTACATGGTATAAAAATTGTGTTGTATCACTATGTTTTGCCTTGCAAGGCGTACAAATTACAAAGAGCAAGCAAAATAATAACAAAATAAATATTACATTTCATAAATAGTGTAGATTAATAAGTAGATCGGACATTTCTTATTTTATGTTTTTGTCATCTAAAAACTCATTGATAGAGTAGTAAGCCTTTTCAATTAAAAAATTCTTAAGTTGCAATTTAAAATGGTTTATGTTACTAATGTTTTTTAAAGTTTTAGGTAATTTATTGAAAATTTTTGGACCCATGCCGAGACAACTCTTTGAAAATAGTGCAGTATTATGTCTTTTTAACTTTAGTATGCTTTGATGACGTCTATTATTTAGTGTATCAAATTTAAATAGATTCACCTTTACAAATATTGCAATTTCATAAATATAGAGGGATGGAAGCGTAAGTAATTTTAGGTTAATGAAATATGTTTTGCAACTTTCGGTAGTTTTTAAGCAAGCTTACCATTGCCAATTTTTTAGCTGGTTTTTTTGCAAATATACCCGTGGATGTTACTAAGTGTCTCGCATCATCACCAGATGTGGCTGAACTCTTTTTAAATCAAAGCTTAAAACAAACTGTCCCTAAATTTAGTTTTAAATCCGTAACAAGTGATGATATTATAAAAGCTTTTAAGAGTATTAAAAGGAAAGGCACAGAAGATTTGTGGGGACTGTCTGTTAAAGCAATTGAATCAATCATACTAAACATTGCTACAATCCTTGCAGCCATCTTCAATGGCTGTATAAGTGATGGTGTCTTTCCCGATTTATTGAAAATAAGTAAGATAGTACCCGTTTTCAAGGCAGGTTGTTCAAAAAATGCCCCGAATTATAGGCCTATCTCAATACTGCCAGCTTTTTTTTTTTTTTTTTTTTTTTTTTTTTTTTAATAATAATCATTTATTTTTCTCCACACTTTCATTACTTATGTCTAACAACTTAACGTACATTATCTTTAATTAGTAGGGAGCTGGTGTCCGAAGTAGGCGTAAGCCTGTATTACGGATCACCAGGTCCTTCCCCGCAGTAAAATCACAACACATTCTACATTTTTATAAAGTATTAAACTAAAAGGAATGTGAACCTTTTATATGGCAACGTAAAGGATAAGAAAATTAAATATAATTTAAAGCTAAGAACAAACATTTTAATACAGTTTGTGTCATGTCGGATAATTTTGATGTGTGTGAATGAGGGTGTGTATGTGTGTGTATGTGTACGTGTGTGTGATTACTTACCTTAAGTTACTATCAGCCTTTCAGTTTGGAGATAATCCATTTCATGCAGCCATTCTTTGACAGCTTGTTTGCATTTCTTTTTAGTGAGTGGATAAATTGTCAAAATTCTGTTTAATTTGTTATATAAATTGCTACCTTGGAAGCAAAAAAAGCGCTGGGCAAAACTGGTTTTATACATTGTTTTCGGGCAGACTCTGTCGTTTCTGCGTTTTTGGGTCACAACTTCTGACTCGTATTTTGTTTCCGAATGTTTTTTTATAATAATATGAAGAATAAAAAGCTGGCGGACTGTTAATACCCCGCATATTTTGTAGAGATCAGAAGTAGGATGCAGAAATGGTAAGAAATGGCTTACTTTTAAGATTGCTCTTTGTGCTCTCTCAACTTTAAGAAGGTGGGTTTTTGTAGCTCCACCCCATGAGGTGATACAATATGTAATAAGTGATTGGCATAATGTTATGTAAACAGTTTTTATGAGTTCTTTACTGGCCACATGTCGCAACTTTTTAAAGACAGCTATTAGTTTGCGGATTCTTGACGCTAACATGTCAATATGCGTCTGAAAGTTTAACTTATTATTTATGTTATGTATGTTACTTTAAGTTATTTATGTTACTTTAAGTAAAATATTTGAAAAGCTGATGCTCAGCCAAATGTTGTTGCACTTTAACGTGAATGAGATATTGCATAACAAGCAGTTCGGGTTTACAAGGGGCCGCTCTACTCAGGATGCAGGTTGCACATTAATTAGGTCAATATTGGAGGCTTGGGAGTCACAGGATGCGCTGGGAGTTTTCTGTGATCTCTCTAAGGCTTTCGACTGCGTTGATCATCGTACGCTCGTTGTTAAACTGAAGTACAATGGAATATCTGGCACATCTCTTGATCTTGTGATGTCCTATTTATCGGGGCGACAACAAATGGTTTCGATAGGCGGTGTCACTTCGGCATGTCATCCTGTGAAAATGGGGGTGCCCCAAGGATCTATATTGGGCCCATTTTTATTTCTAGGTTATATAAATCTCCGTTATCTGGTAGAGAAAGTATCAGACATAGTTTTATTCGCTGATGATACGTCGCTCATATTTAAAGTAAATAGAAAGGATAAAGATCTTATTGAGCATAATAAAACACTCAGCCTTATATCAGAATGGTTTTCGGCAAATAATCTCTTGTTAAATGCAGGGAAAACTAAATGCATCAGGTTCTCATTGCCGAATGTGACTCAAATTGTACCAACAGTTGCACTTAATGCGGAAATATTAGATTTAGTCCCATCGACCGTATTTTTAGGATTGACACTTGATTCAAAATTGCAATGGGGTCCTCAGATTGAAAAGTTAGCAGGTAAATTAAGATCGGCTTCCTATGCGGTCTGGAAAATAAGGCAATTGTCAGATGAACAAACTGCTAGATTAGTGTATTTCACGTACTTTCATAGCATTATGTCGTATGGCATTCTGCTGTGGGTTTCGGCGGCTGACATAGGTGCTATTTTTGTATTGCAGAAAAGAGCAGTCAGAGCCATTTTGAAGTGTAATAATTAAGTATGTCATAATATTATTGTGTATGTTCCTTTATATTATTTAGTCAGTATGCTCCTTAACAATGTTTTACCAATATGCTGACTGACCATTTATACTGCCTATTAATTTTGTGTTAGAATATAATTCATTCAATAAATAAGTCTAGATCGATACGGTTGTTTCTCTTATGAAACCACCCTTGAACCCCCAACATAACATGGCGACCCTGCTTAAGGTGTCTGCTAAGGGGGTTGTCAGTTCAAAGTAGAATCAATACTTTTTTTAGATAATTTTTTTTTCCAGCATTAATTTCAGCTGCAATAATATACTAAAATGTGTCGCTCGGGTATTCAAAAAGAAGAAGTTTTCATAAATCAAAATGCAGCCGGAAATAATGATGCCAAATTGAGGGACATTAGTGGCAACGTGGAGAGACTTAGCGTGGTGATGTACGTCGTCTTGGCCATACTCGCAATCGTCGCACTATACATTGGTCTACGAGCCTACCGAAATTGTCATCGCGCGTGGATACAGGAGGAAATTGTGCTCCGTGCAATTCAAAGGATAAGGGCTTCCATAAGAGGGCGAACTGAAGAAGGTACTACTAACCAATCGTAATGGATCTACATTCCACACATCATTCCAATACATTTTTTTTAGTAAATAGCGTTTACCTAATTGTTCTAAAATCGTGCATTGTGACTCAGTAATGTGAGGCCGTCCGGAAACTGAAATGCAGCGTTGGTCATTTCGCAATATGTTTTCTGTTTATCGATCCAATTAAGTGTCGTAATAATTAGAATGTTGTTATATTTTTAGATTATATGAATTATGATTGAAAGTTTATTAGAAAATTATGATGTTTTGGTAGGAATTAGAAATTATCTAGTTAAGAAGGGGCAAGCTAGGTATAAGGGTAATATTGTTACAAATAAGTTATTAGAATCGAAAAATATTTTTGAAAAATGCTGTGAATTGTATTTAATATTAAAAAACAGTAAGGAAATCGACCTACCATTGGTAGTAGAAATTTATGAAAAGATAAAAAGGAAATACGAGGAAATAAATAAATTGTGTATTTTTCCCGATAGGCTAGACTTATCAAAGATGGAGTTTGACCTTAAGGTAGCGTGTAGCTTGATTCCAGTTATGGACGGTAGCGACGCGACGACTAGGCGATTGATAGATTCCGTGGAAATGTATGGCGATATGATTGATGATAAAGGTAAGGCCCTATTGATCACTTTCATTTTAAAAAGTAGGCTTAATGATAACGCTAAGTTACGTATTTCTGGGACCTATACCACAATAAAAGAATTAGTTACCGATTTAAATAAATATCTTTTACCAAAGAAGTCTTTTATAGCCTTGCAAACCCAGCTACAAAATGTCCATCAGGGTTCCAGATCGATAGAGGACTATGGCGGTGACGTAGAAAAGTTGTTCACTGAACTGACAATCGCTCAAGCAGATGGCAAATCGGAGGCATTTAAATTATTAAAACCCTTGAATGAAACGTTTGCTATAAAACGGTTTTCAGACGGTCTGCGTAACACGAAGCTGAGCACCATAGTGTCCGCACGCGGCTTCACTAGTCTAAAAGATGCCATCCAAGCTGCTAAGGACGAGGAGGTGTCTTCATGTCAACCATCGTCGTCAGGTAACATTTTGCATGCATCTAAAAATGGACACTTTCGTTCTAAAACGAGACCCTCTCAGGGTTACCAAAGAGGCACTGTTCGTAGTCAATATTATAATAATTATTCTCGCGGACAGCAAGCTTATAATACTTCTTTTAATCGTGGTCGAGGTTTTCATAGTAATTGTAAAGGGAATTACCGCTCGTTTAATAACCAACAGCGAGGTAATAGAGGCTCCAGAGGCCACATCAGCCAAAGGCGAGGCCAAAATATGTATCCAGTCCATAAAACGGAGGATACACAAAAATGCGGCCAAAACGACAATGTAACCAATCAGTTTTTTCGAGATTAACCACTTTGTATTATCCTACCAAGGTGATGCAAAGTACGTCAGTTTTTATATTGGAAATATTAATTATTGTTGGTTGGTTGATACGGGTGCTACATTATCAGTAATTAAAAGTAATACTTTGCCAAAAAATGTGACAATACAAAGCGAAAATAATACTCTAATTAATGGAATAGGCGGCCAGTGCCGTTCTCAAGGCTCTGTAAATTTAACTTTAAAACACGATAATGTCTTATTTAAACATAACTTTCTAGTTTTTAACTCATTACCATTAAAAGCTGATGGAATAATAGGCTTAGATTTTTTAGAGAAATTTCATGCTAACATAAATTTAGATACAAATATTTTATCCCTTACTAGTTACGGAAAAACACATTATTTACATTTTATAGAAGAAAGCGACAGAAACAAAAATTCTATTGTAGTACCAGCACGTTCTGAATCCATACATTTTATTTTTGTGAATGCAAGCTGTAATCAGGAGGTAGTTGTATGTGGAAGAGAGCTAACAAAGGATGTTTTTCTGGCAAATACGATAACAAAGGTACGAAATAACAGGATTCCAGTTAAGATATTAAATGTTAGCGATAGAGACATAGATTTAGAATCCTTTAACCCTACTTTACAACCATTGAATACTTATGATATATGTACATTTAATAAAAATAACTTGAATGTTACAAGAGTTAAAACTTTATTATCTGAATTAAATTTAAATTATTTACACAAAGAGGAGAAACAGTCAATTGAGGCAATATGCGCTAAGTATTCAGATGTTTTTTACTTAGATGGCGACAAATTAACTACGACAAATATTTATGAGCAGTCTATAGTCATTAAGCCAAATTCAACACCAGTTTACGTAAAGCCCTACAGATTACCACAGGCATTAAAACCAGAGATAGCCAGGCAAATTAATAAAATGTTACAAGATGATATTATTGAAGAGACAAATAGTGAATGGTCAAGTCCAATTTTATTAGTGCCTAAGAAAAGTAGCAAAGGAAGTGAAAATAAATGGCGCCTAGTCATAGATTATAGAAAATTGAACGAAGTTATTTGTAACGATAAATTTCCCTTACCAAATATTAACGAAATATTAGATTCTTTATCCGGTGCCATTTATTTTACTCACCTTGATTTACACCAAGGATATTATCAAGTAAGTTTAGAACCTAATTCTCGTAAATTAACAGCCTTTACCACAAATACAGGCCAATTTTCAATGAAACGCCTACCAATGGGCCTCAAAACTAGTGCTAACGCCTTTAGCCGTATGATGTCTGTAGCAATGTCCGGATTAACATACGAAAAATGTCTAGTGTACCAAGATGATTTAATTGTATTTGGAAGAAACTTGTCTAGTCATAATCAAAATTTAATAAGTATAATGGAAAGACTCAGAAAAGTCAATTTAAAGCTTAATCCAACGAAATGTGAGTTTTTAAAGAAGGAAATTTTATATTTGGGTCACATAGTCTCTGAAAAAGGTGTTTTACCTGATCCGGAAAAGACAAGAGTATTAGAGAAATACCCAGTTCCAAAATCAGTCGATGAAATAAAACGATTTGTAGCTTTTTGCAATTATTACCGTAAATTTATTAGGTATTTTTCAGATATTGCACTACCTTTGAATAAATTATGTCGTAAAAATGTACCATTTTTATGGACAAAAGAATGTCAAAACGCATTTGAAACCTTAAAAGGTGCTCTAATGTCTTCACCTATTTTACAATATCCCGATTTCTCTGAGAATCACGAATTTATCTTACAGACAGATGCTTCAGGCACGGCTATCGGATCTGTATTGTGTAACAAAGATTTAAGACCAGTTGCTTATGCTAGTAGACCATTAAACAAAGCCGAAATGAACTATCCTACCATACAAAAGGAATTGTTAGCCATAGTATGGTCGGTCAAATATTTTAGACCCTATTTGTATGGAAATAGGTTTACCATTATGACCGACCACAAACCGTTAGTGTATTTGTTCGGCATGCGAGATCCCTCTAGTAGACTATTAAAATTCAGATTAACTCTAGAAGAATATAATTTTAAGATAATTTATGTGAAAGGTAAAGATAATGTCGTGGCAGATGCTTTGTCCAGAGTATGTATTACATCTGATGAGTTGAAGAGTATGAATGAACAAGTTATGGCTGTAACGACCAGAGCGCAAAAGAAGAGAATGAATGAAGTAAAAAAGGTTGGGGATGAAACGATTCTTAATAAATCCATTAACGATTGGCCTGATCACCCAAGAGTTGTGGAAATATTAGGAAAACCGTGCGATTCTGTAGAAATGTGTTTGGTTTAGAGCAGTAAGCTAAAATATTACAGAGAAAAATATTTAATAACTAAAGAAGTAGAGTGTTTTGTGTTTATAGAGTCTAAAAAGACCTTATATATAAATCTTGATTTTAAGGCACACTTTTCGCGAGCCGAATTTGTGCAGAAATTAAGTGAATTTTGCGAAATGATACATATAGACGAAATATGTATAATAAAAAATAACACTAATATTGAATTTATTAAAAGTGTTTGTGAAGAGATAACCACACTTAGTAATTGGTCCGGACCACGATTATGTGTATTAAGAGGTGTGAAAAGAATTACAGATGATGACGAAAAAAAATATTATTATGAACGACTTTCATTTATTGCCATCCAGCGGTCATGCGGGGGTGCGCAGAATGATTAACACGATTAAAAGACGGTATTATTGGCCAAATATAAATAAGGACGTCCAAAATTATGTAAAAAAATGTACGAAATGTCAGAAGTCTAAATACTTTCGTTACATTAAGGAACCTATGGAAATTACAACTACGGCTTCTACGTCGTTCCAAAAAATTTTCTTAGATGTAGTAGGACCTTTAGATAGAGACGAGAATGGAAATTGTTATATATTGACTATACAGTGTGAGTTAACTAAATTTGTACAAGCTATTCCTTTAAAAAATAAAGAAACGGTGTCCATTGCAGGTGCATTTGTTAGAGAATTTATACTAAAATTTGGTGTTCCCGAAACAATAGCAACAGATCGAGGAGCCGAATTTATCTCTTCTACAATGGAACAGGTTTGTAAAATTCTTAATATTGAAAAATTATCATCGACTGCCTACCATCATCAGTCCATTGGAGCTCTCGAAAATGCTCACAAAAATTTGGGTGCATTTTTAAGAATTCAATGCGGTAATCATACGGATACATGGAGTTATTGGTTACCCTTTTGGTCATTTAGTTTCAATAATACTGTTCATACTGAAACAAAGTACACGCCATATGAACTTGTTTTTGGTCAACTCTGTCGAATACCTAGTAATATAACTGATTGTGTAGAACCACTGTATAATGTTGATGACTATCCATTACAACTGAAATATAGATTACAGTTAGCACATGCCGATGCTAGAAATAATTTGTTAACAAGTAAAAATAAACGAAAAGATATTTATGATAAAACTATGAATTCAATAAAATATAAAAAAGATGACTTAATTCTACTAAAAAATGAAAATACATGTAAATTAGATGCTTTATATGGAGGTCCCTATTTAGTTGTAGAAGATTTAGGATGTAATGTAAAAATAAATAAAAATAACAAAATAGAATTAGTACATAAAAATAGGACAAGGCCATATTGGCAATGACTTAGCTACTAAAATCAATTTTTAAATTAAATATGTAATAATTAGGTACTAACATTGCAATGTATAGAAATAAGTTTTAATTAAGTTTTATTGTAATATTATGTCATTTAAAAAAAATATATATATATATTACCAATATATATATATTTTTCTTTTTGTCCCCGGGAGGTGAAGTGTAATAATTAAGTATGTCATAATATTATTGTGTATGTTCCTTTATATTATTTAGTCAGTATGCTCCTTAACAATGTTTTACCAATATGCTGACTGACCATTTATACTGCCTATTAATTTTGTGTTAGAATATAATTCATTCAATAAATAAGTCTAGATCGATACGGTTGTTTCTCTTATGAAACCACCCTTGAACCCCCAACATAAAGGCAGTCGCGATTCTTTGCGAAATTTGTTAAAAGAAATAAATATATGTACTTATTGTGCCATCGGAATACATATATCAGAATATAATGTTTGTTAGAAAAAATATTCATAAATATAAAAAGAAAAGTGAAATGCATAATATAAATACTAGGAATAAAAACAAACTAGCCATGCCAGGCTTTAGAGTAAGCAAAACTAATTAATCATTTTTAGGAAATCAGGAAATAGGAAAGGACTGCACAGTAGGCTTGCAGATATCTTCCAAATGCTTCCTCAGCTTATCGCAGAGCTTCCTGAACTCTGTCTTCCTTGAATACTTGAGGCAGAACTGGAACGCCATGCGGGCGATGTCATGGTACACAGTTTCAACGTGAGCATTCGTACGGAGGAGCTCCAAGCATTGGCAGTACGACTCTCACAGGAATTTTACCCATGGTGTTAGAATGGTCCTATCAGACCGATCCTACGCATCTTCTCCTGAAACAGCACTAAGGAGGATGCTCTCAGGAGTGGCTAAGTTATCCAAATCATCTGTATCGATGACGGCTTGTGTGGACTGAGCTCGGGCAGCCTCTGTTCGCTCTTCTGCCATGCATAAGTAGCCCCTTATAACTTGTTCGAGGGATCCAACATTGACAGACTGGAACATATTTCTGTACTGAAACAGGCCCTCCTTGGCAATATGTGACTTGCGCAGATCCACGCAAAGTTCCAAGTGCTTGAACATGATCGGCTCCAGCACCGATTATGACCAGTTGTAGGCCCATTTTTTGTTGCGGAACAATTCTTGCAAGGTGTCTAAAGCCCGCGCCGGTTTCTCCAAGTCCATAAACTCATTCGCCCGTTTAAGGGCATTCTCCGGTCTCTGACCATATCGCGCCATGATGAGCACTTCACTTTTCACTTCATCAACACAAATTAGGCATCAAAGCGCGGTGTAAAACAATAAAATTGAAATAATTTCCCAGTACACCGGCCTGTCAAGAGACAGGAGAAATAAAAAAAAAACGAAAAGATTGGCGGTGCAAAGCGGCTTCCTTAGATGAAGACAGTATATTTTATAGAATTATATAGAAGCGTACATCAAGTGTAATCTGTTGCTGCCGCACTGCATCTGCTGAACTATGAGGCCACAGACTCGACGGGTTCAGGCACAGCGCAAATTTGCGCAGGGAGCGTATGTGCCACCAGTGGTGGGGAGCGCCACTCCGTGGCCCGAACGCCGTGAAAATACCACTGGTCCCTCCACAAGTAGTGACATCATGCGGGACATGATGTAACGTTGAACAAAATATCCCCATCACATTTACTAGACGTAGTATCATTCATAGATCATCATAAACACAACCAAATGGATAATAATAGCTTCGGTCATCAGGAACACAACCAAATGGATAATAATAGCGTCGGTCAGCAGGAACACAACCAAACGGATTACTTACCCGGCCATAAGGTTTCCAAACAACCCGTAGTTGTGTTAAAAAGACTTAAGCAAGGCCAAACAGCGCCTAACCAAAAAGTTACTAAAGTTAAAAGAAAGTCTAGAGCTGGGAAGATTAAGTTACTATCGAGAAGCCACTCAATGACTCTCAGAGATAAAAATAAAAAACCTGTAAATATTATAAAGGCGAACACGAAGAAGCGAAGGCATACGAGCACGGACTTTTCTGTTGATGATAATCGTCCTCTAATTAGTCTTTGTGGAAGTAATGCTGTACCTAAAGCTGGACCATCGGGTGCCACTCGATCAGCTAAAGATAAAATTAAAGGCCAGTTACGACGCCCAATGTAAAGAAAATTAAACGAGTGAAGCGCAAAGAAAAAACAAATGAAGTTGCGGTGTCAACAAATCAGACCGATGTGGCCTTAGATTCAGAAGTTACCGCATTAGCCGCATCAAAGGACAATGGACAGGCTGGTCCAATAATTAAAGGAGATGCAGTAGCCACCAGTAGCGGGTATTACGGTGTAGTGGAGATTTACCGCTGGATGACCACATCGATTGGGCCGGTAAAATCTCCACCTAAATCCGATCCGGAGCCTTGTCCTGCTAGCGATTGGTCTACAACAACCATCGTCAAAAATGCTTCCAAAGACATCTTCAGCAAAAGATGTTTGTATTGCGTGGCATGTGGAAGAATCGAGAACGTTATCACGTTGTCTCGACTTCTGTGAGAGTCGGAGGTGGCAGGGTCGCGCGCCATTCACCGCAGCAATTCCGCCATGCTTCCGGGCTTGCGGGCCAGCACTTGTACATAGAGCTGTTCGAGCCCTTCAACACAGAGCTTATGATCAAAGTAAAATTACGCAAGGTGCTAGACAAGGACTTCATCACAGCATGCCTCGTGCCGAGGTCGCAAGCCGACACCACTGCCGAGTTCAATCTCAGGGAACACGAGGGTCTTGTTACAAATCTTATAGATATGGTGACGAAGAGCTTGGCGAAGCGGCCAGAGTCTGACCCGCCCCCGCTGTCCATCTCAAGTCCAAGGTGCGCGCGGTTGTCCTGCCTTTCGGAGCTTTCGAAAGAACCGCTGCCGGACTTTTCGACGGCGCCATCAGCAATCCTAGTAACATCATCTCCTCCAATTGCCGCTACACCTGTGGAGCAGTTGGAAGATGGTAATGGTAATTCTGGGTTGGACGGCGATACCGACACATATTTACATAACTTGCCAATGGGTGGCCAACTACTCAATGTAAAGCAAGTTTTGTCAAATGTCACGGACGAAATGGATGACTCGAACTCATCTGATATGGAATTAGTCTTTAGTCCAGGTTCAGATTCACCATGTGAGCTTCAGATTGAAAACGTGCCAGAGGCTTCTGGTGCAGAGCCGAGCGAGTATAATAATATACCTGTACTTGATAATCCAAGTAAAGTTTCATGTGACAAGCCCGATGTGAGTGCCGGGCATTTAGTAGAATATTCAACAATGACATTTGCAGTAAATAAGGATTTATCGAACCAAGATAAATTATGTAACGATTCCTGTATGCCCATGATCAGTGAAGTGTTTACAATAAAAAATTCAAATATGAATCTCCACTGTTTACCCATAGAAACTATAGATTCGTCAAGGGAGATACGGAGTCAATCAATAAAATCACCGGATTTACATAACGGTTGTTCAAGAGAAGCGATGGTTCTAGACGCACCAAGTACCTCTAATGCCGGGCTGATCTCCGGTACTGAGTGGGTCGCTGCGAGTCGTAAACCTAGCCCCGGTTCATCTAGTGGACCGCCAAGTGTCGTGTCGGACTCGACGCGGCCACCGTTTATGGTGTTCAAACACGAGGATATCAAGCCTCTTGAAACAATCATAGTGGAGGATGACGACGTTGCCATCCCGCCAGAAAGCTCTCTTAGGGAAAGAATATTAGCCAAAAATAGAGCTGCAAACGCAACTGCTCCCGAAACGTCTGTCCATACAGAGGACCTGGTAATGGATGCCCCAGTGTTCAGACCAAGTTTCCAGGATTTCCGGGATGCAATAGCGTTCTACGAGAGCTTACTACCAACTGTGGCAAAATACGGTTTGTGCAAAATAGTGGCGCCGGCAGGATTTAGGCCGAAGTGTACCCTGAACGACGAGGTCAGGTTCGACGTGAACAATCAATACATATCACGGCTGTTCAACCGTTGGGGGCCGGCTTCGAGGGAACTATGCGCCATGAAAGCTTGTTTAGAGAGAGAACGTGCGAATGAACCGCCCGCCAAAGATCGACGGCGTGGAAATGAACTTGTCGCAGCTGTACCACATCGTCCAACGCCACGGTGGACTGCACAATGTCCTGAACAAGGACAAGTGGATGAATGTGGCAGAGGAAATGAACTTCAATAAATTGCAATACGTCGTAAAGAAATTGGACTTAATCTATGTTACCTACATTTTGCCCTATGAAACGCTATCACATGGGGAACGGCAAGAAATAATGCGTAGGGTCGAGAAGTGCTGGCACAAAAAGAATCAGCGCTTACTCGACCGCGCAATGAACCCACTTCACCAAAGGAAGCGGATACTGGGAGAGTCCGAGAGTTCAGAAGAGGAGCTCGAAGACCCAGGTGCGGCGGTAGCCTTAGCTGAGGCCGAGGACTGTGTCGTTACCAGGTCGTGCAAAATGAATGGAAATAAATTTAAACGGGTGGCGGCGAATGCGCTTAACATCCGCTTACGAGGGATGACACCTTCTACTGCGGAGATAGAGGAAGAATACTGGCGAATCGTTCAGCTTAGCACCGAGCACGTCTTTGTGAACACTGCATCTATTGACTCAGGCGTGGAGGGATATGGTTTTGAGACTACCCCAGGAGAACCATATTCACAACATCCGTGGAATTTAAAAATGATCAGTAAAAACACTGGAAACGTACTGCGCTCGATGGGCCCAGTGCTGGGCGTCACTTCGCCGACCCTGCATCTCGGCATGCTCTTCTCAAGCAGCTGCTGGCACCGAGACCCGCGCGCAATGCCTTGGATGGAATACATGCACAGTGGACCGGGCAAAATGTGGTATGGAATACCAGACAAGCAGAGCGACAACTTCAGAAAAGCGGTGGAGACGCTCTGCCCGATGATATGCCAAAATAAATCAATGTGGCTCTCATCGGACATAGCTATGATCCCACCAATGTTACTCCGGGAACATAATGTCTCCCTATATAGAGTGGAACAGCACCCCGGGGAATATATTTTAGTGTTCCCAAAGGCGTACTAGTTCTCCATCAGCACAGGGTACACGGAATCTGAGAGCGTATACTTCGCATCCAAAGCCTGGATTGCTGACACGATGAATATATTCCATGAAACGAGAAACAACTGCGAACCAACAATGTTTCCGCTAGACAAGTTACTCATCGACATGGCTGAAGACGAAACCATCTCGAAAGAGATGATTGAGTCCATTCGTCCACATATACTTACAATCATTCAACAAGAGCTCTTTTACCGAGAGGAAATTCGTCGCCTAGGAGTAACACTCCACTTTGGCCGGTCGCAGGACGTGAACGTCGCACGAAGCACTGATCGCTCGTGGAACGTTCGCGATCTAGATGAGTGCGAGTACTGTCGTCGCACGCTTTACCTATCTAAGGTTGTAGGATTAACAGGCAACAAAAGGGCGCTCTGCTTGGAGCATACACTTCTACTACTCCAGACTTCGATGTACCTCAACTGGGACCCTAGCAGGCTTGAGGGCGTTTACTACGTCACGTTATTCCATCTGACAAAGGTGGGGACGCAGCCCGCACACACACATAGATACACATACTCATACATAACATATCCTCCCCTTATTTGACAAAATCTCTTATACGAACATAATTTAACCTTGAAACTTATATAATACCTTAGAAGAAGGGTTTATAATTTACTCGGAGCAACAGACTCTGCAGCGCCCGAGATTGAAGGTTGCAGCCCTGACTCGCCCCTTACCTCCTCCGCGGAAGTCTGCACTTGTGAGTTGTCTGGGGTCAGGTCGCCACGGCATTCGAAATCATCGAAATCATAATGATGTTGCTGCTGCTGTGGCACATGACCTCTACTGCCCTTATCAGCTAGCATTTGGTTCTTGTGCTTTTTTACATCACCCGACGAATTTGTATCGTGTATAAGGTATAAAACCTTACCCAGTCTCTTTTTTACTACCCCGTTACACCAACAAAATTTAAAATTGTTCAAATACTTTTTATATAATACTTTATTCCCTGGTTTAAATACTTGTTTATTGTTACCGGCGGCTGCTTTAACCTGCGAACACTGTTTTTGGTTCACATGATCAGCGAAGGTTGGTGTGAGTGAGGTTGACGCCAAGTTAGGGTTAAATAGGTCTAAGCGTGACCTAAGTTTGTGCCCAAACACTAGCTCAGCCGGTGAGGAACCTGTGCCAGAATGTATCGAATTCCTATAGTCAAAAAGATATTTTAAAAGTTTTAATTTGCAATGACTTTTATTACGTGAAGTTGTAATACTGGATTCAATATCCTTTTTTACAATCTTAACATAACTTTCTGCTAGCCCGTTACAAGCAGGGCTGTAACTTGGTGACGTTAAGTGATTAATGCCGTTTAGTGAGCAAAAATTTTTAAACTCATAAGACATAAACGCAGTACCATTATCACTGACGATAGTATGCGGTAGACCATATTTGGACATGAAATCCTACAATTTCTCTATAACGGTTGTGGAAGACGTAGATGCGCTTACGTCATACACATCCACCCACTTACTGTAGGCATCCGCAACTACCAAAAATGTTTGATTATTCAGAGGCCCTAAAAAATCTATATGTATTCTTATAGAACGGTACTGGCGGGAACCGCCACGGTACCAGCGGCGCCCGCGCTGGTGACGGACGGAGTTGCTGACATATCTCACATGAATTCACCATAGTTTCCAACGCTTGGTCCACCCCTGGGAACCAAAACCGAGATCTGGCTTCTGCCTTAGTTTTTACTATTCCCATGTGTGAATTATGTAACTCCTGCAACACTTTACTACGCAGTCTCGGGAAGTACTGCTTTCTGACCCTTCATAAGGCAACCGTTCTCGTAAGATAACTGTGTCCTACATAAATAATATGGTTTTATAAGTACATCGTTCAATAATTGTCTGGAAAACCCTTTACGGACATAATTTATCACACTTTTTATCGTAATATCTTTGGCAGTTTCTGTGCGCAACTCGTCTATCGTCACCGGCATATTACCTTCAACAACAAAGTGGACATAGGTCGCGCGGCCGATGGGCGCAGCGGCAGCGGCCGCGTGTGGGTCGCCGTCATATCGCGTCTCAGCCCGCTCGCGGTCCCCGTGTAGACTCGCTCGCGATAAATAATCCGCGCTGTTATCCGCACTGCGAACGTACTCGATCGTGTAATTATACGCGCTTAGGAACATTGCATATGTTTGCAACCGATTTGCCGATACCTCTGGTATACCCTTATACGGATCAAAAATAGAAATTAAGGGTTTATGGTCAGTACGTAATATAAACGGCTCTGACCTCCCGTATAAATATTGATGAAAACGTTTAATTCCGAATATTATCGCAGTGGCCTCTTTCTGTATTTGTGAGTATCGCTTTTCGGCTGAGTTTAAAGTGCGAGATGCGAATGATTTTGGCCGTTCTAACCCGTCAGTGCCTACCTGGGACAAAATACTTCCAAGCCCGTAGGGAGACGCATGGACAGATAATATTAACCTAGCATTATAATCAAAATGTGTTAATACCTGATCCGAAGTTAAACATTACTACTTGATAGTTTTTAAATGCGCCCAGGGTATCTGAAAATATTTCAGGGTACTGTACCTGTAACTGTGTAATGGTATTTTGACCCGCGGTAACATAATTAACTGAAGTTAATTTTAATTTGAAAGTTGATAGAAAATCTCTGCCTAGCAACGGCGGGCCACCGTGACGTATTACATACACATCGAGTGTATGTGTGCGTTGTATATACGTTATTGGCAAGCGCACATACCCTAGGCACTCCATTATGTTTCCCGTATAACTATAAACCTTTTTTGACATGTCTGCAAAGATATATTCGAAAACCATGTTTTATAATTATGCTCAGATATGACAGTCACAGCAGAGCCGCTTTCTATTTGAAATCGTAATTTCCTACCATTTACATCAATTGTTTCCGTCATTGGTTCCCATTGAGCTGAACATATGTTATGGTTAAAAGTGGCTTACCATCGTCATCTTCGCTCACATCCCCCGTTAACACATAGTTAAGTTTATTGCACATTTTACGCAAATGACCTACTGTGTTACACTTTTTGCACTTATATTTTGTAAATCGACATTGAGAGGACTTATGGTTAGCACGACCACACACCGAACACTTTTCTTTTTGGGCACTATTTATTTTTGTATAGTCAGCACTACGTTGTCCTTTCGCGATTGTGTATACGGGGGCCTGACACGCAGAAGTAGAAACAGCAGCGGCAGCGCCTGCGCGCGCACATCTCACGCTTTCTGCTACATCTATCGCCTTCGCCAAGGTCAAGGCCCCCAGGTCCAGCGCGAACAGCTTTTCCCGCTCAGGGCCCGCTACCATTCCCATTACGAAACGGTCGCGCAATGCTTCCTCAACGTCGCTAAACCCACAATGTACTGTGAGACCGCGTAACCTCGCCGCCCATTATAATAATAATAATAATAATAATATCCTGGGACATTATTCACACACGGCCATCTGATCCCAAACTAAGCAGAGCTTGTACTATGGAAACCAGATAACTGATATACTACATATACTACTTTTCTTTTGTAAATACATACTTATATAGATAATTTACACCCAGACTCAGGACAAACAGACATGTTCATGCACACAAATATCTGTCCCGGGTGGGAATCGAACCCACGACCTCCGGCGTGAAAGGCAGCGTATCTACCAACCACGCCAACAGGCTCGTCGATTGGGTGTACGTTTCGCCCGGCTGCTGCAAAGCTGCGTAGAAGTTAAACCGCTCACTAAAGCCACATCGTTTAGGAGTAAAGTGGTCATCTAGCAACTTCACCAGATCCTCGTACCTCCTGTACGTCTTTGGGCAGCGCCAAATCCTTCGCCAACTTGTAGGTACCATCATTGAGTGCGCCGAGTAATATAGCTCGCCTTTTTTTCCCTGTCGCATCACTTCCCGCGTTGATGTCATTTGCAATGAACCACTCCGTTATACGACCTTTGTACGTCTTCCAGTCATTGACATTGTGGTCAAAAGTCGATGAAATTCCGCAGAATGACTGAGCCATTTTTCAGAACAATTTTATTTTATTTGATCAATGTGGGTAATCCTCGTCGCCAATGTTAGAACGTTACGGGGAACAAGTGAAACCACTGACAGCTATTAGCACTGTTTTATTCCATCTGACAAAGGTGGGGACGCAGCCCGCACACACACATAGATACACATACTCATACATAACACCCGTGAAGAGTCCGACTCTTCTACCTGCAAAATAGGATGCAAGTATCCGGTAGATGTTCGGGGGACAGCCCCCGACCTTCACTTTTAACAGGACCATGGGCCACCACGCGTTGTCAAAGGCACCCGATATGTCCAGTAAAACGGCCTGGACATATCACGCTCGGCTCTCGCTGACCGTCCGCGCGTCCGCATGATTGACTGCAGGGCCGTTAGTGTTGACCAACCTCGAGAGAACCCGTGCGCCGCGATGCTGCGCAAGATATTGGGGGCGCATTTAAGCATGACTCGTTCAAGGATCTCACCGAAGACCGAGAGTAGCGTGATAGGGCGGTACGCTTTAGGATCAGTGGGTGGCCTGTCGTTCCCCTTGGGAAGAACGATGAGCCTACCGTCCTTCCACGTATCCGGAAAAATGCCCTCCTCTACGCATTTGTCGAAAATACGCGTTAGCTCGGAGCTAGCTAATCGCCACACATGTTTGACCATGTGGGCCGTCACCCTGTCGATTCCCGGTGCCGTGTTAGGGAGTTCCTTCACTATGCCTCACAGATCCTCACACGTCGGAGGGGGCGCATCCCGACCGGAGGGGACGCAGGCCGCCAACAACCGGACTTGACGGTGGTACGCCGTGTCCCGACCCGGATCATCGTCCGGGCACAGGGCACGCACCATTCTGCGCATTGAGGTCTCCACGTCCCCAGCGAATCCCCCCACAAGCTTGGTACCGCAATTTATGTTTAGCGGTGGGTGAAATCGTCCACTCGCGGCTCGATATGCCAGTCCCCAAGGGTCCCTGTTCCCTTCGTCTGCAAGCCTATGGAAGAAGTCGAGCTGCGCCCTCTCCATCGCTTCCCTGTAGCTACTACGGCTTTTGTGGAAGGAGTCGCGGGCAAGCTCTAGCAAGAGCCCTCCCCTTACTTTTGCGTCTTGCCAGGCCTTTCTTTTCTTGTTGTGTTTTCAACGCTTCGCGTCGAGCGTCCGCGACCACCATTCGAAGCCCCCAGCCCGCCTACGCTTCTTGGCCGTGCCCAAAGATTCTAGGGCTGCACGAGTGACCAACCTATGCAAGTCCCTGCACAGCGCGGATGCTGGCTTGCCCCAATCGAGGTGACCTACCCTTTCGTGGATCCGGGCCTGAAATCCATCCCAGTCCACCCCGTGTTCCTGAAACCTCATTGGTAGATACTCCGGCGGTTCCAAGCGATGAGCACCATCCTGTGTAGTGGTGTGGACGGCTATGCCACATTGGGGAATGCGTGTTGGTGTCCACGCCAACCAGTACTCGCTGCTCCTTCAGGGCGTCCAGCACCATAGAAAGGTGCTCTATGTGGGGCGTGATGTCGTGCGAGTACTGGAAGTATGCGCTCATCAGGTAGACTTCCCCTCGGGGTGTGACGTGGCATACCACACAGTGGGTGTTACTGAGGTGGTGCAAGACTGCGCACGGAATGTCCGACCGCGCTATGAACACTGCGGCCTTGCTGTTCTCACGAGGATGGTGTTGCTGCCTGCACCGTAGTGTTCCTGAGTAATGACCACGTCCAGCAGGAGCTCCTTAGCAATGGTCGGCAGTTCATTGGTTGCCAAGCCTGACACCTGTAGCCTTGCTTGGCCAACCTTAACCATAATTGGTTCGGAAAATGGCTCGGCTCTTGACGTGTTTCCTCGCGGAGCAATCATTGGAGTAAGTTTGATGGTTTATGGCATCAGTCTTCCCGAACCGCTTACAGGTAGCGCAGCACTTCTTCTCTGCTTTGCAGTCGGAGTGAGTCGGCACTGAGGGGGAGTGTTAGTGGAGGGGCACGGAGGGGGGGGGGGGGGAGCACACACACACAAACTAAAATGCACACAAACGCAGGTCTAAACTAAAGCGTCACGAAAAGTCGCGAAATAAAACGTCGCTGCCGTATAAATGCATGATACATAAACCTGTAGTGTCTTCGAAGGGGCAAGCGGCCGAAGAAACTACTATCTAGAATATAAGTAATAATGTAATTTAATAGATTAATTTATAATTAGATTAAGTTTCTAAGCTACATATATGTACTCGTATATTTGCACGACCTCAGGTCAGAATATGTTGGATACCTTTTCATTAAGACCTTATGTACCATATTTGAGCAAATAAAGATTTGATTTGATTTGAAATTGCGGTCCTGGTGTAGCTATTGCGGGATCGAAGTCTCGGGTTGAATTCTGGCGAACGATTACGAGGCCATAGTGCGTTTCCATCCACTGATCTTTTGGGTTCTTATCAGTGGGGTCAGGTCTTGCCCCAGGGTCCCCCGGTCTCTTTGGGGTGCGCACGGCGCCTGTGTTGTGCCTAAAAAGGATGAAGCTACTAACCCGGGTGTCTTCAGACCGATTTCTATCAACATTAACAAAATTGGATAACGATTGTTCTTAGGGAACGAGAATATTTTATGAACAAATTTAAGAACTATTATATTATAGTGTATGATCTGATAATATTAACTTAAGAAATAATAACATGCAACAAAACTAATAATAATATTTACAATTAACAACAAATAAGAGACACTCATTTTACCACTTTTGAATTATTTCTCGCGAAAACTATTCAGTTTCGAAAAAACTGATATTAGAAACCTCAATATTATTTTTGATGACCTATCCCTAGCCACTCCACATGTATGGGTATGCAGAAAAAAACATTGAGTTTCAGTTCTAAGTATGGGGAACCCCCAAAATGTATTGTTATTGTTTTTTTATAATTTTTGTGAGAAAATCTTTGTTGGTTCACAGAATACATCTACTTACCGAGTTTCAACAGTACAGTTCTAATAGTTTCTGTGACAAAGGTGGCTGTGACATAGAGACGGACGGACAGACAGACAGACAGACGAATCCATAAAGGTTCCTTTTATTGCCATTTGGCTACGGAATCTCCTTCTTACGAATATTCGATCAGATCACGTGTCCTGACGCAAGTTTAACATTTTTACCCATCCCAAAAAAGTGCACAACGCCGCTAAAGAAGTTTTCACTTCAAAAATCCGCCCCAACTTCACTGTCAGCAAAAATTGTGTATTAGATATCCAGCAACAGGATACATGGAAATGGCGTTGTCATTATGGATCGAAGACCGGAACATATCCCCAATAATCCAATTTAAAAAAGACAAGCAAATAAAGACCATTTACTGTACTCTTAAAAGCTTTAATGTTATTTATTTATTTAGGTAAAAACAGTCTTATATAAATATTTTATTTTTATTTACAAATAGAAATACAAACAGACCTAATAAGCCATATTATTACCCAAACATTAATTACGTACGCAAACTAAAATGACGGACAAAAATATTTATTTATTGTATTTTAGGGGTTTAGCCAAATGGCAAAAAACGGAACCCTTATAGATTCGTCATGTCTGTCTGTCTGTCTGTCTGTCTGTCCGTCCGTCCGTCCGTCCGTCCGTCCGTCCGTCCGTCCGTCCGTCCGTCCGTCCGTCCGTCCGTCCGTATAAGAGCTGTACTACTGAAACTTGGTAAGTAGATGTATTCTGTGAACCGCATTACGATTTTTACACAAAAATAGAAAAATAACAATTATTTTGGGGGGTCGCCATACATTGAACTAAAACTAAAAAAAAAATTTCATCGTACCCATACATGTGGGATGTCTATGGACAGGTCTTCAAAAATTATATTGAGGTTCCTAATATCATTTTTTTCTAAACTGAATAGTTTGCGCGAGAGACACTTCCAAAGTGGTAAAATGAGTGTCCCCCCCCCCCCCCCTCTAACTTCTAAAATAAGAGAATGATAAAAGTAGAAAAAAAATTTATGATGTACATTACCATAGAAACTAACAACGAAAATTGGTTTGAACGAGATCTAGCAAGTAGTTTTTTTTAATACGTCATAAACCGCAAATTGCTTTCATTTAATCAACTGAAATACTTGCTGCCACGGAACCCTTCATGTGCGAGTCCGACTCGCACTTGGCCGGTTTTTTTTTTTTGTATTTATAGCGGCAACAGAAATAAATCATCTGTGAAAATTTCGACTGTCTAACTATCACGGTTCATGAGATACAGCCTGGTGACAGACGGACAGACAGACAGCGTAGTCTTAGTAATAGGGTCCCGTTTTACCTTTGGGTACGGAACCCTAAAAACAGCAAAATAAATTGGCATTGGTAATCTTGTCTGAAACCAGTTTTTCAATAACATTTGATGCTACTGTCTTTAAAAAATAATATGACGATACGTGTCAAGTAAGTCGGAAAAAATATACAATTTGCAAGCTATTCCGGCGTGCACTGCCAAAACCGCTAGAGGTACACATTCTACTAATATTATAAATGTGAAAGTTTGTGAGTATAGATGTATGTATGTATGTTTGTTACTCTTTTACGCCAAAACTACTTTAACGCGGGTGAAACCGCGGGGCACAGCTTGTAATTAATAAAATATACATCGGGTGTATAGGGCCTTCTGTCATACAACTCATATAAAAAAGCGGCCAAATGCGAATCGGACTCGTCCATGAAGGGTTCCGTACCATTATCTATAAAAACGACCAAACAATTCACGTTAGTTGTATGGGAGCCCCTTAAATATTTATTTTATTTAGTTTTTTAGTATTTGTTGTTATAGCGGTAACAGAAATACATCATCTGTGATCTCGGATGCGGATGAAGCGCGGGTACAGCTATTGTCAATAAAAATATAACTTAATTTGGAATGAGTAAAAATTAAATGAAATAAAGTAGGTATTATTATTAAAAAAATACTACAAAAATAAAGAATCGACTGTTAGGCATATGACATATATTTTGATTTATTATTCGATTTATATTTTCATTAAAAATACTTTTAAGTTAAGATTTTTATTATTTTAACCAAGTATTATTAACGAAATATTCATACACTATGTCAGTTGTTTCTTGGATTAATAAAACTTTAAATACTAGGGACCCTCACTGTACTTTAATAATATAATAATAATAATATCCTGCGACATTATTCACACACGGCCATCTGATCCCAAACTAAGCAGAACTTGTACTATGGATACCAGATAACTGATATACATATGCATATACAATTTTTTTTTTTTGTAAAACTCTGACTCAGGACAAACAGACATGTTCATGCACACAAATAAATACTTTACATGGTTGTTCAGTTAGATATAAAATATATAATAAAGCCTGAAGAAACTAGCTATACATATAATTAACGTTAGTGAAAACCGTATCAAAATTGGCGGGGTTATTTCAGAGTTTATCACAAACATAGGTGGGTAAGGCCGTAGATTTTGCCACTTTTTTCATAATCAAGAATATACCTCTAATTTTGTACACCTATTTTTATTTTGTTTCCAGCTGACATATTTTTTTCTTGTAGAAATACATCTAAGCATACTGTGTAAGTTTACGATGTAGCTATTGTAGTGATCACTATCACGACAAAGGGAACTAATATAAATGTATACATTCACTGGCTCACTATTACACACAGCAGCTCCAAGCGCACGTCCAACCCGCACCGCGTCTAACGCCAGACTGTCAGATTGACGGCTACCCTCTCTACTGGTGCACATGAGACAATGTATTATATCTATTATATAGATACAAACACTACATCCCTTCCTTTCAATAAATTTTATTTTTTTGTAATTAACAATAATACTTAGTTTATTAAATTAATTTTGTCTGAGTATTTTACTAACGAAATCAATCTAGTCTAGTACTAACATTTAATATTATTTTATATAGTTTCATTTCCTTTGATTGTCTGAACTTCATTTCTATTGATCTCGTCTTCTACTGATTTCCATTGGCCTTCCACACTGTTTAAATGAATTACATTCTTTCTTAGTCTTTGTCCCGTTTCTTCTTACTTATGGTAAAATAGCCACCTAGTGATTATTTCACTATGTGTGGTGTAGGATTGAAAGTAGTTGAGCTCTTATTAGTCTTTTCCATTTCTTTTACGTATACCTGCTAACCTTCTGTCAATTCTGGGTTTTCCGCTCTTATTTTCCGGTCTCCCTACTCCTTTCCCTTATTCTTTTGCAACTTGTCTCGGTCTCAGTGTCATTATCCTTGTCATAAATGTCTTTCTACATGGGAATTTCATCTCTAATCCTTCTTTAGAAGAAAAATATAAAAAAATCTGATGGCGTCTTTCCGTAACTGAATGTGGAGTTGTACATCATTAGGAGGTATTCCTAGTGGTTGTCTTATATCTCGTTTTTCACTAGAACTTATTTAAAATAAAATAAAAAATAAAAAAGATTTATTCCCAACAAGCACAGATCATCCTTAATTTAGTCATAGCCCAAAGATGATATAACTAATTGCGTTTAGTTAACATAATACATAAGAAGCATGTAACATTATAAGTAAGCTAGGAAAGGCGTCTACCTCAGCAAATGTTACAGTAAATAATAATTACCTATTACTGTAACGCTGATCTTCCGGTAGCGCTTAAAAAACTACTTTCAATTATATAACAAAATTATCATGCGTATCGTGCGTACCTGTAGTAGCGTTTGGTTGCGACTCCAACCACTTAAAATGTCATCAAAGAGAATATAAAACAAACAATTAGTATTGCGTCATTGCTGTGTTTACCCATCAAAACTGTCAAAGTATAAAAATATTACGATAAATATGAATGTAAAGAGAGAAAGAATTTAGAGTCGTTTTATTATGTCTCTTTTCTGACAGTCTGCTTCTCCGTTAATTTAGGGCCAATAAAACCTGCTTCTTGAGATTCTGTGGAAACACTATTTTGTTATCTCTTAAAAGATTATTTTCATGAAAACATAATTTATCCGAAAATATTTTATACGATTTCACAGACGGGATGAGGATTGGTAACTATAAATTATTTTCTTAGCATTGGGGAATTCCTGATCCTTTTTTGATTCCTTTATTAATTGTTGCATTGAGGTTGCACAGGGTCTCCTGAGTTCGACTATCTGATGAACATATTTATCTTCTAATGACTGGATTGACTGATTGACTGAGTATTTATATATATAGCCGTGAAAGTGAGTCAGCGATATTGGTCTTCCCCGGTTTAGATTTTACATTATAGCACTAGACAAAAATCATGTAGAACGTCCATGTTGCAAGCAATCAAGTGCAGGTGGGAGACTCTGTACTCGAAGTTGTAGACGACTATATTAACCTAGGACAAACCATTCAACTGGGTAAGTTCAACTTCGAGAAAGAGGTCAGTCGTAGAATCCAAATCGGCTGGCAGAGTTCGGGAAGCTACGTAACATATCCTCGTCCCAAACACCGCAGCGTCTTAAGTCGAAAGTCTTCGACCAGTGCGTGCTGCCAGTGATGACCCACGGAACCGAGACGTGGTCGCTAACTATGGCCACATCAGGAAACTCAAGGTTACCCAAAGAGCAATGCAGAGGGCTATGCTTGGAGTGTCCCTGCGTTTTCTAGTTAAATCACAGAGATCCGCAGGCGAACCAAAGCAGCCGTCGTAGCCCTAAGATGTGAAAACTGAAGTGGCAGTGGGCAATGCACATAGCTCGTAGAACCGACGGCCGATGAGGTAGAAAGGCTCTCATGTGGCGATCACGAACCGGAAGACGCAGCGTGGGCAGGCCTTTGTCCAGTAGTGGGCGTCCCCCGACCGATACAATGATTATACAGGGTAATGGATGATCTTCTCTTAAAATAACTGCGTTGGCGCGTCGCATATCAACACATAAGAGTACATCACCATCATCCTTAAGGATCGGAACTATAGGAGAAACCCATGCTGAAGGTGCATGAACCTATGAACATCTATTATATCTAAATCCAGCAATTCTTTGATTTATTATTTTCATTTCCTCTAATTGTACTTGTATTCTCTGGTAGGGTTGCATAACTGGTTTTACTGATAGATCGATAGAAATCTTAATTAAAGTGTCTTTAAACTTAGAGAAAGATTGTTTTAATTCCTGTTCAACTTAATTTACGTCCACGCCCAACTTTAAAACACCTAAATCACAATGCAGTGTCTTTACCAAGTAGGTTTCGTGTTCCATCTTCAATAACATAAATAGTGTAACGTTCAATTTTCCCGTTTGCTTTTATTACTGCTTCAAAACAACCTTTGATTTGTAAAGGTATCTTACTCCCATAAGCTAGCAATATTTTATTTGGTTCTCTTACTTGCTTGTCACAAATGATCTTATTTTTCTTTAAATATTCCCAAGTTTTGCTAGATATTGAATTTAATTTGCATCCTGAATCAATCAACATGTCTAAATTTACCACTCTTATCTCACATTTGATGGTTTCGTCGTCGTTCAAATTAAATATGTATTGTACTTCTTCATTATCCAGAGAATTTACTGTAGTTTCCATCCGTTGTCGTTTGTTGTAGTCTCTTTCTATATCTTGATTTAGTGTCAATTTACGTTTTTGTTGAAATTATTTAGTTTTGCAGCATCTCTGATAGTAACCTAATTTTCCACAGCCATTACATTTCTTGTCTTTCACTGGACAAGTCAAATTCTGAGAGAAATGTGCAGTTTTCCCACATCTAGTACGTCTTGTCGTCTTTTTCTTCTCATTCGGATCTGTTTCTTGTGTAGTTCTTCTTAAATAGTCCTTGTTTTGCTTTTATAGCATTAACTCCATTTGTCATATTTTATTCTTTTTGTTCGTATCTGTCCAGGTGATAGCTCACAATTTCTAAGGTATTGGCTACAGTAATCACTTTGTCTAATGTAATTTCATCGCCCATTGTTAACATTTTCTTTCGTAACTCTGATGACACTGATTTTCCTAATATTTGGTCACTTACGTGCTCATCGGGTTTTTCGAACTTACATTTTGCTGCCTGATCTCTTAGCTTAATAAGAATTTTACAAAGCTTTCTCCTTCATCTTGCTTAATAAGACGGAAAATGTGCCGTTCAAAGATTTTGTTTTATTTGGGGAGGAAATATCCATCCAGTTAACTAATAACTACTTTAAAAATATCAACATTTTCCTCAGGTTCTACGTTTGCTCCAGGCAATTTATAAAATATATCCTGTAGTGCACTTCCACCTAGGATTAGCAACATAGCTCTCATTTTAGCTGGAATCGTGATATCGGTGGCTTCAATATAGATTTGAAGGGAACGTTTCCATTTTTCCCATCTTAAGCCTACTGATGTATTGTTACCTTCGATATCTAATTTTTAAGGTGGTGGTAGCTGATTTGCCATGATTAATCGTATCAAGGCGACCTGAAAATACATCCAATTGAATGGACGTCAACGCACTTTCAATTAAATGAAAGTCAGTACCTCTTATTTAAAAAAGGTCTAAAATATCTTAAATTCAATTTAATGAACTTCACAATGTGCTTCCAATTTAATGAAAACCAATATTTAAAATCCATTTCCAATTAAATGAAAATCAAGGATTAATTTATGTATTGTAGATATTTCCAATTTAATGGAAACCATATTTAAAATCCATTTCCAATTAAATGGAAATCAAGGATTAATTTATGTATTGTAGATATTTCCAATTTAATGGAAACCATATTTAAAATCCATTTCCAATTAAATGGAAATCAAGCATTAATTTATGTATTGTAGGTATTTCCAATTTAACGGAAATCATATTTAAAATCCATTTCCAATTAAATGAAAATCAAGAATTATTTAGAACTAGTTGTACGACGACGCCCTCATGTTAACAGCACCACCTAACGGTTCCAATTGTGATTCCACTTATGGTTCAACAATTTCATCAAATTCAATCCACTATAGTGAAGTGCATCCGACATTCACTTGTTATTTATATAGATTTAAAATTATTGGAGAAATTTCCAATTAACAAGAATCACGAGTGGAACCATATTTTCTCAAAATAATAGGTAGTCATCTGAAAAAGTTAAACGTTGCCGCGTTGCTATGAGTCTATTGTATATTAAACCTCATGGAAAACATTATTATGGCAAAATCTGATTACTGATATGTTCAAAATATATATTCCGCATTTATCTGAATAAATGTGTATTATAATAATATCTGGGGACAATGTCACACAGATCATAAAATTAAACAACACACATAAAGTTAAACAAATACTCCTAACTGAATTTTGTGAATGATTATGTTTTGTAAGTGGTTTGACAAAATTACTACTGTTACAATTATTTATCAAAATTATATGTAAGCTAGTTTGTACTTAGTTTAAGGAATTTAAAACAAGCGCTAATCCCGCCGACAAACTGTTGCGCAGTTTGGTGGGTTTACAAACCAAAAAAAATATGTTATTCCAATAAAAACTCTATTTAAAAAAAAAAAAAAAAAAAATCACCCTAGCCCCAACCAAGCAAAGCTTGTACTATGGGGTACCAGGCGACGACACACACTTATAGAGGTAGATAAATACATAGAAAACATCCATGACTCAGAAACAAACATTCGTGCCCATCACACAAACATTTGCACCCACCGGGATTCGAACCCAGGACCACCAGCCTCGCAGGCAGGAGCACCATCAAATAGGCTACGGTGACCGTAATATAAGTATAAGTAGGCGGGTCACCAAAGAATAGTAAAACTTGGTCGTCTAATACAATCTTGTTCTAATTTTATTTGATATCAACCCGGTAAGTATATTTGTCAAGTAATTTATTTTTTCTTAAATAGGTAGATAATATGAATGGTGTTTACCATTGGTAGCAAGTCCTACGCAATTAGTATTATTTTATTTTATTATACTGTTAACATGGAGTGTAATACTTTATACGTCTATTTATTCTTATTGAAATTCATAGAAATTAAGACGTTATGTATGCATTGAAATATGTATACTTAGTAAATTCATTGTGATTCTTATCGAAAATACATTCCATAACGATCTACAAATTTAATTATTCATGATCGAGTTGATACAGTAACAGATTGTAAAATAATATTTATAGATTCCATAACCAATTAACTACTTTTACTGTCCTCTTCCTTTCCTTTTACTAAAATAAATGATTTTGTTTACTGACCTTTATTCTCGTCGCCACTTGTAGTGATCACTATCACGACAAAGGGAACTAATATAAATGTATACATTCACTGGCTCACTATTACACACAGCAGCTCCAAGCGCACGTCCAACCCGCACCGCGTCTAACGCCAGACTGTCAGATTGACGGCTACCCTCTCTACTGGTGCACATGAGACAATGTATTATATCTATTATATAGATACAAACACTACAGCTATAATTGGAGTAATTTTTTTTTATTAATTTAAATGCGTTGATGACATATATAAGTTTCATACAAAAAGTTAATGTCCTAAAAGTGCGATCCGAAAACAATCGACTATATTACAGATAGTGTAAGAGGTTCGACATAAAGTGTTAAACGTATGGAAAGTAAATTGAGCTACTTAATTCAATATAACATTCGAGTTCAAACACCATTTGTTTATTTCTTATCCTAGTTACAAAACATGTCTTCAATTTTAACACTTTTATGTTACTTTTTTATGATACCAGTGTTGCGAGTAATATCTAGTCTTTATATAAAACTGGGTTAATTGTGGGAATTAGGTTGGCAGCCCCAAACAGCTATGTTAAAAAAAAAAAGAAACACCATTTTGTTCTCTTTGGATCTTGTCAAAAACTACACGCGTGAATTTCGTCAGTAAAATAAAAAGTGTTTTCTGCAATTTTGGAAGGTAAGTAGACGTTTGTTTATATTTAAAATACTATTCACGTACGCGCAAAAGCTAACATTGATCGAGAAAGCATGTTTTGGCATGAATACCTGTTTTATTTTCAAATTATAACCTAAACACTCCAATAATATGTTACTTGTATGTACGTTGCTTTTATGATACTTTTAAGTTACCGGTGACATAAGGTTTTATGTGACGTAACATAAGTGCCTGTAAAGGCTAGTTTACATCGCTAAGCTAATAAAAACTAAAGTAACTCGAATCTTTGCCTAAAAGGGTGCTGTAAAAATCATTTTTCTCTATACACAATTTGAAAATAATTCAGGATTTATCACTAAACTTAATTTTTTCCTCGTACATATTTTTTAATAATCCATTCTATCTAATCCATATAAATGTGCTACTCAAAACGAAATAATGGACACCCATAGAATTATACAACAAAAAAATATTAGTTAGTTTTTGTTTAGTGTTAGAAATAATCTGTAAATGTTAAATTATGGGTTCCTTTAATCGTCACAAATGGTTCTAGTGACAATTGATATCAGGTCGGTACTCTAAAACTTGGTTTTATCGTTTAATTTGTGGACACCAGAAAATTGTGTTTCGGTGATGTTTAATTTTATAACTCGCAAACAGTTCATATTGTATTTAAATGCCGTGTGGCAGGGCAGAATCAAGAAAAAGATTCAAGTTCTACTTTTGTTAGTATAATTTTTTTTTATTTTCCTAAAGTTAGCCATTTTTACAATTAATGACAACCAATTAAATATAATTTTTGTTTCATTTAATTTAGTTAAAAAACTGAAATAAAAACAATTTCAAATAATTTCAATCAAAATTAGTGGAAACACTAGTTTTCACTAAGCTTCGAGAGTTCTGTACAAGTTTTAAGGTACATAAATAGTTTAGGTATCGAGTCTCACAGTTTTTTTCCGAGCATTTCCCGAAACCTGAAGTTTCCTAAGCCTGTTATTACTTACATTCATGATTGATTGCGTATACTTTAAATCAAGACTATATTTTTTATGATTTCTGCATATTTTTTTGCATTTACGTTTACATTAACTTAGAAGTTTAAGCAAAACAACGTCTTGACGGACAGATGGACGACAAAGTGATCCTATGAGGATTCCGGTTTTTCCTTTTGAGTTACGAAACCCTAAAATTCAACAGAATTTAGGTGGTCCTTACTTTGTTTTGTGTAGATAATATAAAAGAAAGTGTACAATGTGCCGCTAAAACTCAGAAACGAGTCCCGGTAAGCTCAAAGGAGTTATATGGCGTGGTAGCATCCATGAAAAAAGTGCCCGTTTACCTAAAAGGCGAGCTTTTGAATATTTGATTTAAGGGCGGGAAGTTTCGTCCTCCAGAAATTCCTGGAACAGTCCAGAACATTTGCGATTATTAAAGAGCATTCCAGAACATTTTAGAATGTTGTAGAACATTCCATACAGAATCATATGTTTTGGAACATTGTGGGTCATTCGAAGCCTTTAAGTGGCTACCCATTGACAGGGCATCATATAAAACAAGTAACAACGTCGGTTCCAGAACATCCCAGATCAACACAATCTCATCAACTGAATTGATGAAACTAGCTGTAGTTTAATGTAAAAAATGTGAAAGTATTCAATCTCATCAACTGAATTGATGAAACTAGCTGTAGTTTAATGTAAAAAATGTGAAAGTATTATGCCTGTACAAAGTCTACGGTAAGCTCCGCTATGAGTCCATCAAGTTTTATAATAAGTGTTATTTTTTTAATGTTTTACTTATTTTATAGATGCCAGGAGAAAAGCAAAAAAGATACAGGGAAAAGTTGAAAGCCAATAATCCAGAGAAATATGACGAGATGAAAAAGAAGGCTGCAAAAAATGCTTTGAAGTATTACAGAAATAAAAGAGATAATTACACAGAAGACCAGAAAGAAGAACAAAGACAAAAATGGAAAGAAGATAGAAAAAAAGCCCAAGAACAAATGCCATCGACTTCGCAACAAAAACCTATCGACAACGAATCCGAGATATTGCGTAACATTCAACGTCGTATCCAATACAAATTTCAGCGAGAAAATATGGGATTGTGGAGAGATTTACTAAGTTTGTCTAAGAGGTTTAAATCTCTCCAAAAAAAACATAAAATTAATGAAATTAATGAAAATTTAGAAAATGTAATGATTAAACTAAAACAACTCGAAAATAGTGAAAAATCGGCCGAGAGTGAGGAAATGAGAGAAAATATAGCTGAATACACCCCAACGAAGAGAGTTGACGAATTTATTAGTAAAACATTCCGAATATTGAAACAACAAAGAAAGATCTCGTGAAACAAAAACTACTGGAACACAATGTTTTGACAGAAGCACTTCACAAGTCAGAAATGAAAACTTCGAACCAAGCTGAAAAAAGGACATTCAAAAAAATTTTGAAAAATGATTTGGTCGAGAAATATAGATGTAAGACAACAATAACGCGGTCCTTGGGTTTTAGAGGCAATTTAAAAAAACACACCAGGGCTCAAAAGGCTGTTCAGTTACAAAATTTGATCGAAGAATTTTATAATAGAGACGACGTAACCCGTGCGACTGCCGGTAAGAAGGAGTATAGGACATATAAAAAAGTCACTCGTCAAATAAGGTATCAAATGGATAAACTAAAAATTCTCCACCAAAAGTTCACAGCTGAGGTACACAAAATTAGCTTTAGTACTTTAAAAAAATACAGGCCGTTTTACGTTTTACCTCCCAAAATTAGGGACTGTGAAACATGTGCTTGTGTAAAGCACTCAAATATACAATTTTTGGTGGATGGATTGAAGTCACATGGATTTCTCCAGGAGAAAGATAGCTTAAACGACGTTACCTCAGACTTTGTTTGTGATTTCAAGTCTAAAGAATGCATGTTTGGAGAATGCGATATTTGCGCAGAAAGAAAGCTAGATGGTTGTGATGATATGGGAGAAATAGAAGTTACGTGGTTTGAGTGGGCTATGAAGGAACATGCATATGGTCAGGGTGATAATATGAAAAAAAATAAAAAGAATGATGAAAACAACTAAAGAGGGTACACTACAAGATTTACTAAACATATTTAATACAGACATGAAGAAATTTAAAATACATGTTTATAATTTTTATCATCAGTATAATAAATACAAAGATTGAAATTAATGATTGATTGATTAAAGATTGCAGAGACAACTTAAAAAACAATGAAGCTATAATACATATAGATTTTTCTGAAAATTTCACTTGTAAATATCATAAGGAAGTTCAAGCCATGCATTTCATTAAATACCAGATAACTCTACATACAGGTGTTCTATACGTAACAAATGAAAGACCCATATGTTTCTGCTCGATTTCTCCCAACAATGCACATTGTCCAGAAGCCATATGGGGACACCTAGACCCCATTTTAAAATCTATTAAAAGTACTTACCCAAATGTCAATGTTTATTAAATCAAACTATACCAAAAAGAAAAATTAAATTAAAATCGCAATTAAAAAAATATTGGTTGACTAAAGGCATAAAGCTTTCATGCACAAATAAAAGATTGTTAAAAATCTTGTGCCTAAAGTCTGACAACCCAATCATAAAAAAGTACTATAAAAAGTATGAAAAAATTTTAAAACAAGCAGTTATTACATCTAAGAGACAACAATTCATAAAAAGAATAAAAACTTCTCAAAACAAAGTTAAAGCCATGTGGAACGAACGTACCAACAAAAAATCTTGCTTAGAAAAATATAATATCCAGTTACAAATTAATAATACCCTAATCTCAGATCCAAAACAAGTAACCAACCATTTTAATAACTTCTTTGCATCGATTGGAGAAAAAAGCACACACCCATCCGGCAGCATGGCGCACGGCCTACCTGTGATGCAGCCTTCAGAAAACACTTTCTTTCTTAGACCATTAAACGTTCAAGAAACACAAAAAATTATTATAAATTTAAAAAATAAAAAATCCTGCGGCATAGATGAATTACCCCCCTCTCTGATAAAAGAATGTGCAAATGAACTCGCTGTGCCATTCTGTGTATAAGTGAATCAATCTTTTGATGATGGTATGTTTCCTGATCGTTTAAAAAGGGCTATTATAAAACCAATGGTTAAGAAAAATTCTAAAATAGACCCCAATAATTATAGACCTCTTGCTCTACTACCTACGGCCTCAAAAATTTACGAAAAGGCTATATGCGATCGTGTGTACAGTTTTTGTGAAAAGTACAATATCTTAGACGACGGACAAAACGGTTTTCGAAAGCAACGATCAACCACCTTAGCTGTCTATAAATACGTTCAAGAAATAATAAATATTCTAAATGACAAAAAGTATGCTGTGGGGATCCTTCTGGATATGACCAAGGCATATGACAAAGTACAATACAATATTCTACTAAATAAACTGTATGGAATAGGGATCCGCGGAAATACACATAAATGGTTTTCATCCTATTTAAAAAATAGAGAGCAATTCGTGGAAATAGATCACTTTGACTACATTTTGAAACAAATAATACCTATAAGATCCGATAAAAACATTATTAACGCCTCGATTCCACAAGGAAGTGTACTTGGATGTCTGTTATTTATAATTTACATAAATGACCTCCCTAAGATCATGGAAGAAACTTGTGTATTGTTTGCAGATGATATATCTTTGCTTACCTCCTGCCAAAGCACTACTAATATAAACAATGATCTTACCTTAATACTAAATAAAACAATTGAATGGATGAAGATGCACAATCTAGAAATTAATTACAATAAAACTAAACTAATGACTTTTTATCCCTATCAAAAACCTCCATTACCAGTTAACTTTACAGTTAACGATACACAAATTGAGGTTGTTAATAATTTCACATTGCTAGGACTTACTATAGATACACATATTTCTTGGAAAACCCACATCCAAAACATTAGATCGAAAATTTCCAGATTTAGCTATGCGCTTCGTGAAGTTAAAAAAACAACCGATCTACCGACAGCCCTTACTACATACTACGCCTATGCACATGCGTGGTTCACCTACGGCATTATAATGTGGGGCAACAGTACAGATTCACATTCACTTTTTATTTTACAAAAGAAATTAATTCGCATTCTTGCCAATATAGAACAAACGGACAGTTGCAAGCCTTTATTCACGAAATATAAAATTCTAACTTTACCCTCTATCTATATCCTGGAAATATGCAAGTTTGTTAGGAAATACAAAGTATTTTTTACAACACGAGCAGATAAACATAATAATTTGAATAGTCGTTCACTTAGACACAAGAATATGTTAATGTTACCTAATTCCCGAATTACACTACACTCTAACAGTCCTAATGTAATGTCAATCAAAATATATAATAAATTACCAAATTCTATAAAAAATGAAACCAGAGAGAATAAATTCGTAATTAATCTAAAACAAATACTTATAAATAAGGCTTATTACACAGTAAATGAATACTTAAATGATAAACAAATAACCTAAATTACAATAAACACACATACATACAAACTTATACATGTATATATTTTTAATTATATAATCTATTAAATAGTTAGATCCAAATGTTTCTATAACTAGTTTCACAAATCTCCAAGTTAATTTGCTAGGAATCTGCTGTCATGTGATATTAATTTTTAAAATAATTTCTAAGTAATAGTGTATCTAAGTTATTGTAAAAATGTATTTAAGTCCTATCTGATAACCGTATTACATCGATAGCCTCGATACAGGCATCGCCTAGTGTGGCTATCACTGCTAAAATAATTGTAAAACTCAATGACTAATAAATAAATTTTGAATTTTTTGAAATTTTGAAAATGTATCACACAAATATAACTTGTTACTGTTAATAAGCAAAATGTCTTTCTTTATTGAATGACATGATAGTTAAATAATAATATGCTAGTGTAATGTATAAATATATAAATGTAAAGTGGTCATATGGAATGGAAGACTCAATTAGTTCCTTAATAATTTACGAACAATAATAATTTACCGATATATATGTTTATAAATTTGCTGTGCCCGACAGGGTCCATAATGCTCCTAGCTATAAGCCTAATGTTTACCACCTAACCCTTTCAGACCTGAGTTCTTTTTTTAGTTATGTTATAGTTTTTTCGCTTTTCCTGTATCAGTTGGACATTGAAGAGGCCAAGAAAAATAAAATAAATATTCCGCATGTTTCAGGCTTTACAGGAAAGTACCCGCACGATCGTGCGTTCTGGGGGTCTAGACAGAATACGCACGCCAGTGCGTCGTAAATATATTTACACAATAATTATAATAAAACGCATATTATTTAGCACAAATCTTTAGTATATTGAAAAATAAGTAATCAGTCATTGCTTTAATTCAGTCTAAATAAGTTTTGGTCTAGAAACATTAATCAAAACCTTACATATTAATTAAAATGAGATCAATTTCTTCTCAAAACAAAAATAAAACACGGTTTCTTTTATAAAAAGGTAAACCAGTATAACTTCTTATTGTAATAAATCAGTCGATATATTATTTGGTTTAGGAACATAATTCGTAACATTATATAACTAAAATGAGATCAATTTCTTCTCAAAACAAAAATAAAACATGGTTTCTTTTATAAAAAGGTAAACCAGTATAACTTCTTATTGTAATAATTCAGTCGATATATTATTTAGTTTAGGAACATAATTCGTAACATTATATAACTAAAATGAGATCAATTTCTTCTCAAAACAAAAATAAAACATGGTTTCTTTTATAAAAAGGTAAACCAGTATAACTTCTTATTGTAATAATTCAGTCGATATATTATTTAGTTTAGGAACATAATTCGTAACATTATATAACTAAAATGAGATCAATTTCTTCTCAAAACAAAAATAAAACATGGTTTCTTTTGAAAAAAGGTAAACCAGTATAACTTCTTATTGTAATAATTCAGTCGATATATTATTTAGTTTACGAACATAATTCGTAACATTATATAACTAAAATGAGATCAACTTCTTCTCAAAACAAAAAAAAACCTTTTTTCATGAATAGAAAGGGAAACTGGTATTATTTTGTGTTATGATATATGGAATAACAGTTCTTGCCTCTGGAAAGACATAAATATACTTTGCACTTTGTACACATGATTTTAGAACGACAATTGCAATTCTCTAATTTACAAACCCTTGGGGAGGTAATTTTATCGTCAAATAATGGTAAGTGGCCGTAACCATCATGTCGCTTCGCAACAGAAGGAGTTGGCTGCTTAAACTTTTTGGTGGAGCATACACCAGAAAGTGAGGTAGACAAAATATTACCTACTCCACTTTCGGGTTCAACAACATGTCTTCTGGTAGGAGTTTGTGTTAGACCCTCAGCCACTTCAAGTCTAAAATGTAGCAAATCCATGATTTTATTTTGTGGCACATTGTTCGCAATACAATTATTTCGATAAAGGCGCCAAGAGTTTACAACGGCTAGGTCAAGGAAATGTATAATTACTTTTAATGTCCATTTTCTGGTCTTAATGAAAGCCCGATAGTACTCGACTTGCTGGTCTAATATATCAACTCCTCCCATATGCTTATTATAATTAGAGATCATTTTAGGACATGCTACATCAACATACGCTTTATTTTTCTTATCCCATCTTTTGACACTGGACGTCTCATCTGCTCCTGTACAGTTTGATATCATCAATACGGACTTGCTATCTTTCCATTTAACAAGAGCAAGCTCATCACATACAAATTGTTGTGATTCTCCCCTCTTCATTTTGTTGTCGGGTTTAAAAGTCAAATTTTTCCTTTCACTGACTCTATTCATGATGATAGTGCCAGTTCCATGCAAACCTAATTGCTGTAATCTTTCTAAAAGAGCAACGCTTGTAAAAAAGCGGTCAAAATATAAGCAACTTCCAGCAGGCACTTCTTGAGCTAAATGTAAAATAACGGAAGCACCCACACCCAATTCTCGCTCTGAAAATGCTGTTCTGGCGCCTAAGTAAATGTCAAACTGTATCATGAGACCTTCACTCGTAGTTATTACGAAATTTTTTAGACCAACAGGTCGCGGTTTATTTCTTACAACCTGCCGCAAGCTGCATCTTCCAGTAAATGGGATCATTTGTTCGTCGATTGAGTAATAACCTGGCATTCTTTCCAACTTGCGACAGGCTTGTTTGACTTTATTAATTACAGGCTGTACCTTCCATAGAGGATTTAGTCTGTCTTCTGGATTAGAGGGTTGATCGTCAGGTACAAAATGTAATGAGCTTCGCAAGGTTGCAAAACGGTCGCGAGGCAAAATGTCAGCTACAACAGCCAATCTTGTAGTTTGGCGCCAGAAAAGATATAACCGCGGGAAAGCAAAAATTCCCATGTACAAATGTATCCCGAACACCTTTTTTATTTCATTTGCTGAAGTATTCAGTACTTGTCCTGTTTTCCGCATATGGTAGTTGTTGGTACATTCTGCTCCTAGTTCGTAAAAGGTATCGTCATAATAGTCTTCAAAGTACTGCATTGGAGACCGTACACAGTGCAGTGGAGGTGGCTGATAATCATGTCGTTTGTCAGTATATGTTGTTTGTTTCCAAATCCTTCCCCTGCCTGGCCCCCTTCGATTAGTCATATTATTTTGTAAACTTACTTGATGCAAGGGTTGAGTTGGTTGACTTATGATTTCGGCAGGCTCAGGTAAGTCTAAAGGATGTCTGCATTCAACTGGTTCTCTTACCAAATTTTCCTCGTCCGAGTCTTGCAGCAAGAAGTTATCGTCAAGGATATCTTCAATGTCCGAGTCATTCCCGTCACCCAGTATGTTTAATACAATATCGTCTGCTAACGAGGCCCCTGTAATAAACAAATTATGTTGTTTAATGCATAGAAACACTCAATATTTATAAGAAATATGTAAAGAAACAATACGCACGTGCGTGCCATTTTGTCCCTCCAAAACGTGATTGAAACCGAAATGCTACGACCGTGCGTATTACTTTTAGTTGGTCGAAATCGAATATAAATATTAAAATTTGTTTGTGGTTTTTACTTCATATTACATATTAAGACCATTAGTTTTATATTAGTAATACTAAAACAATTAAGTACCAAAAAATATATTTTATATATTACGTACCTTGGCGGGAGTTCGCGCCAAAAAACGCTGCCATCCTCCAAGACGTGCTCGCGGTGACTAGCTGCCGGTAACAAGCCCGTATACTTTTTTTATTAGACGCGTCAGAACTCGCACGATCGATGCGTGTAGGTTTCGTTCCGAAAAACCATTTTTTACCGAACAAATATTTTTTTATAATTGATGCGCACGCTTGTTTAAGCAAGGTCTGAAAGGGCTAAGTTCACATTGTGGAATGCAAATAAATGATATGAATATGAATATGTCAGTATACTACATTTTTTTTCTGACGGGCCGACTACCCAATATCGACAAAAAAAGAATTTCTATCTTTTTAGCAAAAATATTTACGAATATGGATTTGAAAGCGCAACATGGTCCTTCTTTGAATCAGCCCATGGAAAAGGAGCAGCAGATGGCATTGGTGGGGCTATCAAACGTAAGCTTGACGCGAAAATAGCCCATGGAATCGATATTCCTGATGCAAAAACAGCTTTTAGTGTATTGAGTACCTCGGATACTGAAATAAAAATATTTTTCATTCCAACGGAAAATATTAAACCCTTAGATATAAACATACTGCCCATACCCGGTACGATGAAAATCCACCAATTGATGACAAACAGCGTATTAAAAGTTAAGTACAGAAACCTTAGTTGTTTTTGTAATGATTTGAACGGTATGTGCGGATGTAATTCTCCTATGATACATGAATTCAAGACAGTCACTGGACAGTACACAAGCAAAGCACAGACTAATAAAGGCAAAAAGCGGAAGACAAGCGAAAAAGAAAACGTGGACAGCAGTGTGAAAACAAAAAGGCCAAGAAAATTTCGTAAAGTAAGTTTATCGTCTGAATCTAGTACAGATATGGATATTGAGTATGCTGATAGTGATGATACTTGTTATATGGAAGAAGATTCTTTAAATTTAGATATCCTTGATGAAAATATCTTAGAAACTAAAGATAAAACAGAACAGGTTACATTTGAATTAGATGAAAAAATAGGAGTTTTAAATCGAAGGATAGATCCCGATAAAAAAATCAATGTTTTATCCACGAAAATCTTAATGAAAGCCAGAAGTGAAAATGATGATCCAACCAATAATGATAAAATAGAGAAGAAAAGAGTTAAACATGACAGACATAAAGCAGAAGATAAAAAAAGTTGGATACAAGAACAAGGAAGTGACTTACGTAAATGTGAAACACCATATTCCTGAAAATGGTGATGTGAAAATTTTGTCACAAATAACGAATACTTTGGAAAACACTGCTAGTTATGACTTACGACAAAGCAATATTTTTGGAAAAAGAGACACCATGACTGAAATAAAAAGTGCACATAGTGACATAATTAAGACTGATGATATAAATAAAACCGACACTAAATATATAACGAAACAAAAAGAAAAATACGGTGTTGATTATACGAAACATGATAACAAAAACGTTTTAGGTGATAGTACCGTAAAATATATAAAAGAGATAGTTCATTGTAACGAAATGGCTAAACCAGTTTCATATCATAAAAGCAAAATAAGGAATTTAAAAGCGGATGAAAGTGACACCAAAGAATTAAATATAGCTAAAGAAGAAGAAATAGAGAGAAGAAAACGTGTGGAAGAAAATATGCAGACTGAAGAAAGAGAAGAATATGGGAGAACAGAAACTGTGCAAACTGCAGAAAGAGAAGAGAGCCGAGCAAGTCTGACAACAAAGCACGGAGAAAAAGATTAAATGACTGAAGGAAGAGAATACAATTTGCAAGAGAAGAAAAAGAAGAAGAATGTGGAGAAGTTATGCAGACTGAAGAAAGAGAATTAGAGGAGAGTGGGGAAAATATTCAAACTAACTTTATTTTAAACATAAATGACAGTATTATAGTTAGATATTACCTTAGAAAAAATTGGAAATATTATGTAGGTTTTGTTGTGAATATAGAATTAAAGGACGGAGAAAATTATTATAAAGTAAAATTTTTGAAAACCGTCAAAGATTCCTTTAATTCTGTGAAGTTCACATTCCAAAGAAAATTGGACATGGATATAGTGACCAATAATTCTATTGTTAAGAAAGTAAATTTGCTACAAAGGGAAGCTTCTAAATAATATTACCTGAAAGATGATCGCGATGTGGTTTATTTCACTTAAATTACTTTACTGTTACAATAATTGGATTGTTCGAAATATATATTTTTATATTGCACTATGTTAGAAAGATATAACTTTTTTACGTCTATCTTGATTTACTAATCCTGTCCTGTGATTTTACAATTACCTACCGAATAAGTATAAATAATATTTATTTTATTTATTAGTGTTTGAGTCTATTGTAAGAGTCTATTACTAGGTGTTTAATATGTTACTGCATTACCTCACAGTAGGATCGTTTTTACTTTTAATACTTTACCGATCTCACTGTTTGACTTATGTTTTAGAGTATTATTATATTTTGTAAAACTTATATTTCATAATTAATAGAATGTTGTTGTTGTGTTTGAGGAGGAGAGTTTGAATAATAACAATGTTAAGTTTTCTTACTTAAAGTGCACAAGAGGCCAGATTATGTTTTTTTCTTTATTTCATTTCCTTTTGTTTATCTGTTACCTAATTTCTTCGAACGTAGTTTTGGATTGTCATCCGTTGATTAAGTGAACATATTGCCATGGTTTCGTAATAAATAACTCCAAACTGTATATGGTTTAATTGTTTTTCTGTTTCCTCGAAACGCATAACTAATTTTTATTTTTTTACCACTGAACTGTTAACAAATTAGCCAACAATTTTACTAAACAAGACAGACATTCGATCCATTTTTTTTTATCCAAGTAGTTACTATGACAAACTTTCACTTCAGAGTGCGATATGAAATCACCCTTGCTAAATTATATGTTAGAGATTGTCTAAGCTGAAATGACGCGCCCCACCTTCGCATTTACGCACACAAGCAAATTTCAAATATGGACGCAATACACCTAAACATGCAATTGTAATTGGTCCTTCAGTTGCCGGTTAGACTCAAACGTAGCAGCACGCATCGTTCGATCTCAAAAGTACCGTCAGCATGTCAACAAAAAAACATCTTCGGAGCCAGGTAAATAAAATAATTCTTAAAATAACTTAATTGATTTTTAACTTGTAAAGTTAGGTACGTTAGACTTTTTTATTTGTTTTACCAAATTATATAGAACTGAATATATTTTTTATACTGAATTGAAAAAAAAATGCTATTGATTTTTTTACAGGCAAAAGAAATTATTGCAAAAGTATACCACCGAATGAAATATGAAGCGGAAAATGGAGTGGAAAAACTTACTGATGCTAGGTGGCGAACTGCCCAAGCCGTTGGTGTTAGTGAATCCACGATTACGCGAATTTTAAAAGAAGAAAAACAAGCTGGAACATCAAAGGATGTATCGCAGAAAATTTTTAAATCTCCCTCCAAACCAAAAAGGGCGCGTCCTAAGTCAAAGCTGGAAGATTTTGATATGGGTGTGCTTCGAAGAACGATAGCTTCATTTCATACAGAATTTAATGAAGTACCAACATTAAGAAAGCTTAAACAGATATTGGTAGAAAGAATTGGCTTTACTGGTTGTATAGAAACACTGCGCACTATTTTGAAGGAATCAGGCTACGAGTGGTCAAAAATAGATGACAACCGTAAAGCTCTAGTCGAAAAGCACGACATACAAATGCTGCGGTTCCAATATCTGAGGCGATTAAAAAAATACCGTGATGAGGGCCGATATATCGTTTTCACAGATGAAAGTTACGTTCACACAACACATATTCAAAACATGTGCTGGAAACTAGCGAAAGGAGTATCACCAGTACGAAAAAAAATATCTAAAGGTATGCGGGTCATTATTGTCCACACTGGTGGGTGTGAAGGATTTGTTCCAAATGCTAGCTAAGTGTATAAAGCAAACTCAACAAGTGGAGATTATCACGACAACATGAATCTGAATAATTATAAAAAGTGGCTTAGCACACAATTGCTGCCCAATCTGCCAGAAAACTCTGTCGTTGTTGTGGATAACGCTTCTTACCATAATGCTTTAATAGAAAAAGCGCCTAACTCGAACTCAAACAAGAATGAAATGCAAACATGGCTTGCAGGAAAAAATATTCCGTTTGATGAAACGATGAAAAAAATAGAGCTATACGATATAATTTTAAAAAACAAAGATAAATTATTAGTTTATTTTAATATAGGTATTTGTGTATTCTATATATCCTCAGATTTTAATTTTCTTACTCACTGTCCTTATAGTGCACCTACCATGATTTCTCTGCATCACCCCAAGGTTGACTGGCAGAGAATGCCTTTGGCATTAAGTCCGCCTCTGTACATTCTTGTGCATAAAGTTTTAAAATAAAAAAAAAAAAAAAAAAAATTCAAAAGATTTGCTATCGATGAACTAATTGAATCAAAAGGGTTTGAAATTCTACGATTACCTCCTTATCACCCGGAACTCAATCCCATTGAAAAAATATGGGGGATATTAAAAAACTATGTGGCTAGTAAAAACGTTGCTCAAAATTTAACATCCATTATGACACTAATAAATGAACGACTTGAAATGATTGATCGTACAATGTGGGCAAACACGTGTCGGCATGTTGAAGACACAGAAAAACAATATTCGCAATACTTTGACATGGATAAAGAATTTATTATTAATGTTAATGACTCTGATTCAGATGAAAGCGACTCTGTCGAGATGAGTGATTAGTGATTCTTTTAGAACCATAAACATAATGTTTGGACTACTATCATAACTGTAATTATATTTAATTGTAAATAATAAATAATTCACAAATTATAATTTTATTTTAATGTACCTATACTGAAACCCATAATTCATTTAATAATTATGTTCTAATTACTATGAATGCAAAACCTATTAAAGCATTACATTAAAATACGTAAACAAATTATTTCACTAAGTTTTTAGAATTAATTTGTAGACCGTACTTGCTAAGAACCGTTGTTCTCGGATTTGTTGCCCAACTAGTTTAGTTGATTTTAAACGAGCAAGAGGAGAGGACGTCTTGTTTCATACAAAGTGACGGCGCTGCTCCATAGAGCGAGCGTGGTCGGATTTATCACCCGACTAGTCGACCGTCTTGTACACGTGCAGATCCATTGTTCACTGAATAATCGACGCTCCCTTACAGATGAAGTGTCGTCATTAATATTTGCACTCACACATCTAAATAAACTAATTAAGTAGTGGGGCGCGTCATTTCAGCTTGGACGAGCTCTACTTTCGCGTTACTTTTACGTTATCGTAAAAAAGAAGTGTCTATGTTACTATTCGTTACAAAGTGGCAAAATCTACGGCCTTACCCAGGTATATCAAGTCTGACAAACAGGCGCGCCGGGGAATTTTGGCGTATATTATTTTATGATTTGAGCTTTTCGAGCAAGAAACGTATTATGAATACTTCGAAATACAATGACGAGCGGGAGCGCGTCTAGCGTGTGCGTGCGTTCCCGTGCGAAGCGTGGCAGCCATGCTATGGCAACTTGGAATAAAACGAAAATTCAGTTTTTAACAGCGCCATCTATGAAATCGTTAGGGGAAAAATTTACAAGAGTTGTTAAATATTTTATTCTTATACTGGGAATTTCCTTTCCTATGAAACCAAACATTATTCGAGAATTATAATTATAATAATAATAATATAATTATGTTTTTTAATTATTATATTATGTTTTTTCTTGTAGTATATATAGAAAAATAACAGAATATATTAATTCGAGCATAATGATGTTTTTTTGTCAGAAGACTATATAAGAAGTATGTGCGTGTCCCCAGCTTCCTCATTGTTATAATCGAAATTCTAAGTATGCCATATTTTAAAGCATAATTTGAGCAATTTAAAGTTTCAGTCATAGAATTAGAGCAATCACAACTTCGTTTCTATGATTTGTTAAATGTGTGTAAGCTGGACAAACGTGTCTCCAGCTGACACATGCCGTAGGGGCAAAACCTGTGATTTTAGGGTTTTAAAATATAGTCAAAAATTTAGCTCATAATTTGAGCAATGAGAGCCAAAAAATCTAGCCATCACACTCAAATATTATTTAAACTACGATCATAAAACCATGTGCGAGCTGGAGACACGTGTCCCTGGCTTACACATGTGTATCTTCGTAATTATTTAAGCTACGATTATGTATTATACCTCAAAATTCTGAGCAAAACTGCAGTATTAGGCTCCAAATTTTTCAAAACCTTAGCTCGAATATTTTTTGAGCTACGAAGCAATAAGTATGTGTAAGCTGGGGACACGTCACACGGGCTTACACGTGGTGAATTACGATGACTATATAAGTTGCAGTTTTCTTTTAAAGATCAAATAACATGTTATAATTGGAGCACACACGAGGCATAATTTCAAATCTCTAGGCCTTTTACTTTCAAAATTATAAGCCAAATACGGTTTTCCCGCCAAAATTTTTAAAATATTCGGTCGGGAGCGGTCAACCGCGACGTTGCCGTTCCGTGCATTATACAATTGCTATCGAGTCTGAACTTTAGCTCTAACATTATAAGAGTTATTTTAATTCGCTCTCGATCATTTAAGCTTTTGTACTGACGTAAGGAAAATATTCTTAGACTAGGAGCTGCTGTCTCTTAACATTTACATATATGAGAAACATTTTGATTTTGACTTGTATGTACACTTATCAATTAACTATATGTATTTATTGTAAGTATGTGTACCTATACAAAGTATAGTTCCACCATAAATTAACAACTCAAAAATAAATTATCTACCCTAAAATTTTGTTATAGCGTGCCGAGGTAAATAAAATACTTGTTGGGTTGAACTTCTTACAGAGCGCGTGCGCACGGCTATAACAGTAATTTCTTAATGCGCTAACAAAATGTTTGATTTTTTGTTCGAGTATCATTGGCTCTCGTCGGCTGGCAACTATTGAAGCGCGCGGAACGGCAACGGCGCTCTATATCCCTTCCGAGCTATATTCAACATAATAAAATACAAGTATGTACTTAGTTACGACACATAATGCAGTGCGGTGCAACGATAACCTATTTTGACAGAAATTACAATTTAATTTGGGTCAGTCAGCGTGGATTGATAGCGTGTATAGAAAGTAAGTTTGTATAGGCAGATTTTTCTCTTGTATTTTAATGTTAACTAAATTTTAAAAATGAAAGGCTTATTAACGGTAGGGTTTATATAAAAGTAACTACTTACGTATATCTTTTGGAAAAAAGTAGTACTGTATTTTTAACATACTTTTATCATTGTTTTCAGAATACTTAATATGCATGTAAATTGTATAGAAAAAATCCTGAGCAACTCACTATTTTCAATAAAACATTTTCTCCTAGATGTGTATACACTGTAATGTTGGATACTCAGAATGGTTAACGTACGATGATTTGGAAGTAAGTATTGAGAAACAAAATGGTAAAACTATGGTATTATCACATTAAATTATATATAAAATTTGTTAGGGTTATTTATTAAATATAAAATAAAACATGTCAATTTATACAAGATATCAAAAGAGTATTAAGAACTGATGATCAATCGTAATATGTATGTAATTAAAAGTTGATTGATGTGAAAATTGTAATTGAACAATTTAATTCCTTTTATGAAATATACCGTTATCAATGTTGTTTTAATAAGTTATACCTTAAAAATTTATCTCGGAATTATAAGTCTATTTATAATAAGTCGAAACTGATTAAGGCATCTGGTGCACAAGCAGGATTATTAGGTAGTGAAACTTTTATTATACCGTCTACTGACCTGTGATTGTGTACGTAAATACCCATAAAAATATTAATAGTAAAACTATGATAATTAAACGGTTTTCGTTACGAATCCATGTTGTTAAATAAAGCTATTCCAATTAAAATGTCTTTATATTATTACATAGCAAAGTAAAAATGAATGATAATTTAGACCGAGACACAGAACAAATAATCGTGTTCATGATATAACGACTTGTCCTGAGTGTGAATCGAATCCACGACCTCTGGCTTAGCCGTCATGGTCACTAACGACTAGACCAATAGACCAGTCACTGTGGTTACTTGCTTCAACTGAGTCGCATACTTGGAGTGGCACCATCACTCTACATAAGTCCGCAGCCAGAAACAACACTATCTCGGCAGTGATATGTTACCGATGGTAATCAATGATTGCCAGAGCTCATTGGGGGAAACAGAAATAGCTATGCTAGCGACAGAGAAGACTTTGTTTTTGTAGCGAGCATAGTTTTGTGCGACAGAGCTTTGTCCTCTGTATTGTACACAATGTCAAAGACATGAACTTGACTATGGGTGGCGTGGTGGTTATTATTTTTCATCAGGTGAGTCACAACCTCGCCTGGCACCTTTGGAAATATAAAAACAATAATGAATAAGTAGTCCTACATTCCAGTCGTTTGTAATAAACAAAACTGTAAAATATAATACTAGTGGACTATGTGTAACACTAATTTATGCATTATGCCGACGAGAGCCGATTGTACTCGAACAAACAATCAATGTTCAATTACAATTTTCACATCAATCAACTTTTAATTACATACATATTACGATTGATCATCAGTTCTTAATACTCTTTTGATATCTTGTATAAATTGACATGTTTTATTTTATATTTAATAAATAACCCTAACAAATTTTATATATAATTTAATGTGATAATACCATAGTTTTACCATTTTGTTTCTCAATACTTACTTCCAAATCATCGTACGTTAACCATTCTGAGTATCCAACATTACAGTGTATACACATCTAGGAGAAAATGTTTTATTGAAAATAGTGAGTTGCTCAGGATTTTTTCTATACAATTTACATGCATATTAAGTATTCTGAAAACAATGATAAAAGTATGTTAAAAATACAGTACTACTTTTTTCCAAAAGATATACGTAAGTAGTTACTTTTATATAAACCCTACCGTTAATAAGCCTTTCATTTTTAAAATTTAGTTAACATTAAAATACAAGAGAAAAATCTGCCTATACAAACTTACTTTCTATACACGCTATCAATCCACGCTGACTGACCCAAATTAAATTGTAATTTCTGTCAAAATAGGTTATCGTTGCACCGCACTGCATTATGTGTCGTAACTAAGTACATACTTGTATTTTATTATGTTGAATATAGCTCGGAAGGGATATAGAGCGCCGTTGCCGTTCCGCGCGCTTCAATAGTTGCCAGCCGACGAGAGCCAATGATACTCGAACAAAAAATCAAACATTTTGTTAGCGCATTAAGAAATTACTGTTATAGCCGTGCGCACGCGCTCTGTAAGAAGTTCAACCCAACAAGTATTTTATTTACCTCGGCACGCTATAACAAAATTTTAGGGTAGATAATTTATTTTTGAGTTGTTAATTTATGGTGGAACTATACTTTGTATAGGTACACATACTTACAATAAATACATATAGTTAATTGATAAGTGTACATACAAGTCAAAATCAAAATGTTTCTCATATATGTAAATGTTAAGAGACAGCAGCTCCTAGTCTAAGAATATTTTCCTTACGTCAGTACAAAAGCTTAAATGATCGAGAGCGAATTAAAATAACTCTTATAATGTTAGAGCTAAAGTTCTGACTCGATAGCAATTGTATAATGCACGGAACGGCAACGTCGCGGTTGACCGCTCCCGACCGAATATTTTAAAAATTTTGGCGGGAAAACCGTATTTGGCTTATAATTTTGAAAGTAAAAGGCCTAGAGATTTGAAATTATGCCTCGTGTGTGCTCCAATTATAACATGTTATTTGATCTTTAAAAGAAAACTGCAACTTATATAGTCATCGTAATTCACCACGTGTAAGCCCGTGTGACGTGTCCCCAGCTTACACATACTTATTGCTTCGTAGCTCAAAAAATATTCGAGCTAAGGTTTTGAAAAATTTGGAGTTTTGCTCAGAATTTTGAGGTATAATACATGATCGTGGCTTAAATAATTACGAAGATACACATGTGTAAGCCAGGGACACGTGTCTCCAGCTCGCACATGGTTTTATGATCGTAGTTTAAATAATATTTGAGTGTGATGGCTAGATTTTTTGGCTCTCATTGCTCAAATTATGAGCTAAATTTTTGACTATATTTTAAAACCCTAACATCACAGGTTTTGCCCCTACGGCATGTGTCAGCTGGAGACACGTTTGTCCAGCTTACACATTTAACAAATCATAGAAACGAAGTTGTGATTGCTCTAATTCTATGACTGAAACTTTAAATTGCTCAAATTATGCTTTAAAATATGGCATACTTAGAATTTCGATTATAACAATGAGGAAGCTGGGGACACGCACATTAAGAAGTTATATGCATGTACGGCATGTACTTGTACTTATTAAGAGGTATTTAATAAACCAATTGGGCAACAACTGTGATAATATGCAGGAATGTGCGAAGAGAGACGGTTTTACAACTACAAACGAGATAACCCCATAATTCGGAACCGACAGAAATAGCAAAAACTACCGCGTTGATTCAGGCGATGTTTTTGGATCTTTTGTAAATAGTACCTCTATTTACAAAAGATCTCCAGTTTTGTCCAAATATACCACATGAAAGCTGAGAAATGAGACCAAAGGCTGTAGGTGCATATACATGGAACTCGCTCCTTACTAGCAAATACACAAGAAGATTCGTTTCGTTTCAGAAGATTAGGTTATATTCAGAGACGAACTTACGCAAGCCATTTTCGGTCAGATACATTACAAGACTTCAAAAACAATCCGGGAGTCGGAAGGCCGTAGGTGCATATACATGGACCTCGCTCCTTACTAGCTAATACATAAAATCGTTTCAGAAGATACGATTTTACGCGGAGAAGAACTTTCCCAAGCTACTTTTGGTCAGAATCGAATACTTTGGGATAAATGAGCAAAATTATTAGAAGCATTCGAAAATAAAAAATAAGCTATTGGGAGTCGGAAATTTTCGCCTTGAATCACACTAATACTATAAAGGCGAAAGTTTGTGAGTGTGTATGTTTGTTACTTCTTCACGTCTAAACGGCTGAAGCGATTTTTAATAAAATTTGGTATGGAGTTAGGGTAAAACCGCAGGGCAGAGCTAGTTAATAATAAAGTTGTATATATTTTAAACCGCTCAATCAGTCAGTTTCGGAAAAACGTCAACAACAACAACAACGTCAACAACATACGGGAGAGACCAAAGGCTGTGTAGGTGCTTATACGTGGACCTCTCTCCTTAATTGCTAATATATAAAAGCGTTCTAGAAGAACCAATTTTATACAGATTATAACTTTCGCAAGCCACTTTGGGATAAATGTGCTTAATTATATTACAAGACTTAGAAAACAAAGAGTTATTGGGAGTCGAAAATTTTCGGCTTGAATTTTATATTGGAAAATGAAAATGAAAAAGTCATTTATTCCGTTAAAACATTACATTTGTGTGGAATCGTCATTTTTTTACCCTACCGTGCAGTACATGACGTGGCAGCTACTGAGAAACACTGCCAGAAAACTCAGTAGGAATCCTTTTTTAAAATATATATTTCTTAAATAAATTTACATTGTATTTAAATGTGTTAATTTAGAGCGACTCAATCCCAAGCTGTTTTGTCACTTAAATAATCAGAAGTTTTGTAATAAGCCCTGCTACACAATTTGGCTTTTATAATTCTTTTAAACTTATTCATAGACATTTCTCGGATATCACTGGGAAGTTTGTTATAGAATCTTATACGTTGCCCCATAAAAGGGTGGTATGTAACACAAAGTTATGCTTATATCGAGTATTTATATTATGAGTATCACTCCTTTTACAGAAGGAGTCTTTATATTTATGCATATAAATTAGATTGTCATATATATACTGACATGCCACAGTCAGAATGTTAATCTCTTTAAACTTCTCTCTCAAAGATTCTCGCGGACCAAGTTTATATATCGCTCTTACAGCTCTTTTTTGCAATACAAATATGGTGTTAATGTCCGCAGCGCTACCCCAGAGAAGAATTCCATAGGACATTATACTATGAAAATAACTGTAATAAACCATTCTAGCTGTATCCACATCAGTAAGCCGTCTTATAGTTTTAACAGCATATGCAGCAGAACTTAATTTGCCTGATAGTTTTTCTATTTGTGGGCCCCATTGTAGTTTTGAATCAATTGTGATACCCAAGAACACAGTTGACTCAACAGGGGTCAATCCAGCCCCATTAAGCTGTACATTGGTAGCCACCTGTTTCACATTAGGTGTAGAGAATTTGATGACTTTAGTTTTCTTGTCATTTAGCAAAAGATTATTAGCATTAAACCAATGAACAACTTTAGAGATTGCGTCATTTACTTCGTCAAGATTGCGTAATTGTCGATTTATTTTAAACGTCAATGAAGTATCATCCGCAAACAAAACAATCTCATGTTTATCCCTTACATAGTAGGGTAAGTCATTTATATAGATTAAAAATAAGAATGGGCCGAGAATCGATCCCTGTGGAACGCCCATTACCACTGGGGATCCCGCAGATTTTTTACCATTTATATCGACCTTCTGAATTCTATTGCCCAAGTAAGAAGTCAAAAGTTCGAGAGCCTTGTTCCTGATACCGTAGTGGTGTAGTTTCCTGACAAGAGTGTCATGATGAACACAATCAAATGCTTTGGACAAATCGCAAAAAATACCTAATGCATCCTGCGAGTCCTCCCAAGCCGCGAATATACTTTTTAACAGATTGACTCCTGCATCTATAGTTTAACAACCCTTCGTGAATCCAAACTGTTTCCGATGAAGTAAATTAAGTATATTAAAGTGACTGAGCAACTGGCTAAGCATTAGCTTTTCAAATATTTTACTTAGAGTGGGCAATACGGAAATAGGTCGGAAATTTGAAGGATCTGAAGTATCACCAGCTTTAAACAATGGAATAATTTTGCTATACTTCATCAAGTCAGGAAATACGCCAGATGCGACACAGCAATTGAACACAGCAGCTAGATGTGGGGCGATTATAGTTATAATTGATGAAATGTCTTAACAGATCCCTAGTGTTTTTCATATTAATACTTTTGAAAGCATTCAAAATATCTTTAGGGTTAACCACCGAGAATTCAAAATCTGTGTCACACTTCTCTACGCTTTGCTGGAGTATTAGCTCAGCAGATACAGAAGAAGACGCGAGAGATTTGGTAACATCGATTGGAACATTAGAAAAATATTTTTCAAACTCAGTCGCAACTTCTAAATCGCTTTTAATGTCAACATTATTTATTCTTAAATTAAAATCACGACTACGTATTTTTTTCCTACCCGTCTCAGTATTAATATTCTTCCAGGTAGTTTTAATAATATTTGTCGAATTTTTTATAATATTTTTTAAGTACAACGATTTAGCAATGGAACAGGCTCTTCGAAAGGTTTTGGCATATTGTTTTACATGTTCTAGAAAAGTCGTATTTTGATTATAAGATCTTTCTTCATACAATTTATATAATTGATTGCGACTTTTATAAATTCCTGGAGTTGCCCAATCACAGAACATCAGACGGTTACTTACAGACAATTGTTTGGGTGTGAATATTGAGCAGAACTCACCATTAATCAAGTTGAATAAAGAGTTGTACAAGTGATCCGGATCACTATGATAGGGCAACAATTCCAGTTTTCTTGCTATATTATATTTAAATATTCCTAAACGGCTTTCACTATATGGTATGTAACTTATTTGTGTACTTTGAACCTTTGGAGAATTTGAAAAAGTGACCAACTGACCAGAATGATCTGACTGAATCTTATTTTTTTTTTTTTAGTATATCCTGCTTAGCTTAGCAATCTGTCATAGACATTTAGCTGTTTCGTTGTCGGACCATGTCTGTTTTTTTTTTTTTTTTTTGCAGCAGTGAGTTGTCCATTGACCACTCTCATTTGGGGAATCGGTTAATAAGATTCGGAACACTGTTCCTCCTCAGTCTTGTGTGATGAGTACTTCCAGAACCGGTTAATTTGGCAGCTAGAGCATTAACATGAAGCGTTAGTTTTTGTTGGTAGTTAAAACTTCGAACAGCGATTTCCCGTTTTACGGAATTGAGTCTTAGATCGCGCAGTATATAGTTGTTCGGTATGCATTTTGGAATGTTGAGCATGGATCTGATGGCCTTGGTTTGGAACCTTTCTAGAATTTCTATATTGCTATTGCTTGCTGTTCCCCAGAGCTCTATTCCGTATGTCCAAATCGGCTTCAATATACTTTTGTAGATTGCCATTTTGCTTTCGTTGGTTAACTGAGACTTTTTACCAATCAGCCAATATATTGATCTAAGCTTTAAGCCTAAGGCTTTTCTCTTGGTCCATATGTGTTTCTGCCAGGTCAACCTTCTATCTAGATGCATGCCCAGGTATTTTGCGGTAACGTCATTCGTTCTCCATTCAGTGTGACAGGTGGACAGTCGCCCTTCCTTAGGGTAAAGGTGACATGAACAGATTTACTTTGATTAGCCTTTATTCTCCATGTACTCATCCATTTTTCAATATCAGAAATGTGTTTTTGTAAGTTTGCTGATGCAATTCCTGGTTGCGAGTTTACTGACATTACTGCAGTGTCATCGGCGTACGTGGCAATGAGGGTTTTATCGTTAATAGGTACGTCAGCAGTAAAAATTAGATACAATACGGGTCCTAGGATGCTCCCTTGGGGTACCCCTGACTTGGTTTCAAACAAATCAGACGTAACGTTGTTATATTTAACCTCAAAGCATCTTTGGTTTAAGTAACTTTTAAGTATGAAGTAGAAGGTGTGAGGTAGGTATTTTTTGATCTTGTACAAGAGGCCGTCGTGCCAGACCCTGTCGAAAGCTTGACTTATATCTAAGAAGACTGCCGAACAGTATTTCTTATTTTCGAGCGCGTAGCTGATGGTATCTGTCAACCTATGAATTTGCTCAATAGTTCCATGCTTTTGCCTGAATCCAAATTGGTGCTCAGGGAGAATAGTGTTCAAGTGAGGTCGCATTCGGTTGAGGATAACTTTTTCGAACAATTTACCAATCAATGGGAGGAGACTAATCGGTCTGTAGGATGAGACTTCTTCCGACTGTTTTCCAGGTTTGAGAATCATGACTATCTGAGCAATTTTCCACTGGTATGGATAGTGGGAAAGTCTAAGGCATGCATTAAAGAGTAGAACCAGGAACATTTTACCTTTCTTCGGGAGGTTGCTTAGTAGTACGGCATCTACTAAGTCATATCCCGGTGCTTTATTTGTTGGTAGAGTTTTTATTTCTCTGTAAATTTCGTTGGGGCTTACAGCCCGTAATGGAAAAGTTAGCTGATTAGGTGATTGTAAATAGTCTTTTATTTCGTTGTCCTTATTGATATCAGTACACGGCAGTGGTGTAAATACTTTTTCTAGATGTTCGGCGAATGCTGAGGCTTTTTCTACGTCTGTTCTAGCCCAACTACTGTCTTGCCTTCTCAGTGGAGGGATGTGATTTTTTGGTCTCTTGAGGTTCTTGGTTGCGCGCCATAAAGAATAATTAATCTCCTTATATGCCGTGAGATGAGAGAGGTGAATTTGCAGACATCGATTTTCATGCTCTTTTATCATATCTTTCAGTTCTTTTGTTATTCTGTTTAGCTTTATTTTATTGGGAGGGTATCTAGTTACATGCCATTCTCTTCTTAGTTTGCGTCTTTCACTGACCTTGTCCATAATGTTTTTAGGGTATGCCTTTGGTTTGGATTTCGTTTTGAACATTTTTGGAGTAGATGTAGTGGCAGCCAAGTGTATAATGTTGTTTAATTGTTCAACGCTGGTTTCAATATCATCCTTTGCTTTCAGTCTAATATTTAGGTCTATGTTATCCTGTATGATTTCTCTATAGTGACCCCAGTTTGTATTTTTGTTGTAAATATTGGGGGGAGGTTCTAATAAAACAACCTGTTTATATATATTTAAAATAACAGGAGTGTGGTCTGATGACAGGTCTTCACATTTTTCGATCTTTAAATAGTTATGTCCAAGGTTCTTTGTTACATAAAAGTCTAACAAATCTGGTATTTTGTTTGGATCTGTGGGCCAGTAAGTTGGCTCTCCATGTGAGATGCATTCTAGACTAAGTTCTTGTGTGGCTTTATATAATTGTCTCCCCCTTGGATTGATCAGTCGAGATCCCCAGAACGTATGCTTGGAGTTCCAGTCCCCTCCGCAGACAAATACTGGGCCCAATTGGGTAAAGAACAGCTTGAATTCATCAGCTTCAATTTTGTGCCGAGGTGGGCAGTAGATTGCAGATAGTGTTATCTCAGTGTTCTTGTGCTGTATTTTAATTGATGTTGACTGAATTTTTTCCTTGTTGTATGGATCGAGGAGATAATGCTTTATGTTATTTTTTATTATTATTGCAGTCCCGCCGTGCGAGTTGCCAGAGGGGTGATCAGTCCTATATATTGTATAACTATGTAATTTTACATGTGATCTTGGTGTAAATCTCGTTTCAGATATCAGGGCAACATCGATTTTTTCAGTATTCATGAACATCTCGAGTTCTTTTCGTCTGTCGGTCAGCCCATTAGCATTCCAGGTAATAATACGGATATTTAGTCCCTCCGTGTGGTAAGTCGGGTGATTAGTTTGATCATCTGATCAATCATGCTGTCCATCATGTCTTTCATGATTGCTTGAAATCTATCGAACATTGCGTCTAATAAATTTGTCATAGTTTGTAGGCTCGTATCCACAGCGGCTTCGTGTGATTGAGTAATAGGATGATTATTTTTGTTTTTCAGAGCATTGGCATAACTGGGATTTGGACGAATTGGTTTGACATGATCGTCAAGGCTAGGTTTCGGGTGTGTATTACCATATGTTTGTTTGGGATGCTGCGGGGCACGTTTTAGTTTGAGAATTTTTTCCTTATATTGCTTATATTTCATGCATCCTTTATAGCTCGCTGGGTGTTTGCCTTCACAATTTGCACACATTGCTTCAGTATCCGGAGGTTTGGTACAAGTACTTGTCGGATGATCTTTTCCGCATTTGACACATCGGAAAGGTCTGAAACATTGATTTTTAGAGTGCCCATACCTTTGACATCTCTTACATTGCATTACTTCTTTTTTCTTGTAGGGTGCTTCAATTGTAACTTTCACGTGGTTGATGTATTTTATGTTAAATATATCTTTATTGTTCTCTCGCGGCTCTAGGTCTATGAAGTAGAGGGGTAGTTTTTCTTTTGTTGTCCTATGTAACACATTGACTATTTGACGTATCTCGTGCCCTTTGGTCTGTAGCTCTTCTTTGATCATTTCGGTATGTTCTGAGGCATGTAAGCCTCTGATCACTACTCTGTATGCCCTTTCACTCTTAAGTTTGTAAGTGTAGTGGTTGATATTGTTTTCAATTAGACTGTCTCTTATTACTTTATAAGTCTCGATGTCAGCGGGCATTAGCTTTATAATATGCCCTGATCTCAGCGTAGTCATGGTGAACTTATTTATATCCACAACTTTTATTAAAAGTTCTCTCAGTGGTGTTATGTTAACTATACCAGTTACAAAGATTGGTTCAGGTTTCGGTATATATTCTTTGTTTTCTTTGACAGTAACAGGATCTTCGTCGCCAAGGATATCAAATTTGTTCTCAACAGGAACTTTATAGCTGAATCGTTTTGCAGTTTTCTGGTGAATTTGTCTGTCCGTTGGACTATCATGTCTTTTACGTTTAATATTCGGTACTTTGTCTTGCTGCCATTCGTTGTTTGTATGTTCAACTTTTTGTTGTTCTGATGTATCTGGACGACTTGGCAGTGAGTTTGGAGCGATGTTGCATACCTTTTGTGTGTCTTTTTGTGGTTGGGGGGTATTTGAGTTGCTATGTGATCCTGGACCATCAGACTGCGTACTGCTGCTCGTGCAGCCACTAAAAGACAAGGACCTTGGTCTGGTTTCAAAGAATCCTTTGTGAAGAATCTGTTTTGTGTATGTTTTTTGTGTTTTGTTTGTAATCTCATTCATTTCTGTTCCCACGAGTATGGACGATAGGGTGGTCGCCCACAGGGTGACGCCATTCCTGTGAGAAGGCTATATACAATGGTGTTTGCCAGGTTCACCAAGGTTGGCGCTAAGGACTGAAACCCTCAGCCATGCGTCCTCTTGGCGCGTTCTCCACCGTAGGATTGGGGTAAATTTTTATTGAGGCTTTCTACCTCGCGACACAGGCGGCAAAGCCAATGACCCCGATTCTATGGCTTGCCATAGAGTAGCGGGTGACGGAGATCATTTCCTAACTCCATCTGTCTGATCTTAATCGGGTTAGTTGACCGCCGCCCGATACTCGGCGTTGACCTTTTACGACTGGTTGGGTCTAGTCTCAGTCTACCCTCCTCCTTTCGCATACGGGACCGTCAATGGCAGAGTTGGGACCGTCAATGGCAGAGAGAACTGAATCTTATTAATTATTAATTTATTTAAAGGTTTTGCAGAGCTAAATATATTGTCAATGCATGTAGCACTTGTGGCAGTAACTCTAGTTGGTTCTGTAAAGTTGTGATGTAAATTAAAGGATTTAAACAAATTTAAAAAATTACAACTTGTTGAGTTTTTCTCCAAAATATTTACATTAAAATCTCCACAAATGATAACAGTTTTATGGCTATTAGATAACTTATTTAAGGCATCCTCCATAATGTCTGAAAAGGTATCAAATGGTGCACAAGGAGGTTTGTAAAGACTCACAACAATAAATCGCTCTAACTCAACACATGAAATCTCTACTACTCGCTCAACAGAGAGGCTCACAACATCACTTCTTTCTTTAAACTTCAACAAATTATTAATTAATATTAGAGAGCCACCATGAATATACTTTTCCCTGATGAACGAGCTTGCAACCTGGTGACTATTGAAGCTGGAAATGAATTGATGGGGTTGTAGCCAGTGCTCAGTTAAACATAAAATATCAATATTGCTACAATTCAAAAACAACTCCAATTCTAACTCTTTCCCCATCAAACCTTGAATATTTTGATGCACCAGGTTGATACAATTTTTTTGGTTTTTCTTATTGTAGGCATTTGTTTGATGGGTTCACATTATTATCCATTATAAGACCTGAACATTCCTTATCTAGCTTGACTGTACAATTAAGATTTGAATTTGCTATTATGCAAGAGTGATTCTCTATTGTCATATCAGTTATAAAAAATAATAAATAAAAATGTTTATTGTGTCTCAAAAATGAACATTTTACATAAAATTGAGGCAGCCCCAGTAAGTTAAAAAATACTTGTGTTGGGGCTACCTCGCTTCTCCCCTTAGTTGCTAGTTACAAAGTGTCGAGACAAACAATAATAGTAAGAAACTATGTACTTAAATATAGAAGGTATTTAAAAGGACACAAAGCAATTACAAGTATAATAAATAATTACAAATCTTAATATCTAGGTACGTTGGTGTGTATGTGTATGAGTGTATTTTTGTGTGAGTGTGTGTTTGTGTGTGTGTGTTTGTGAGTGTATGTGTGTGTGTGTGCACGTGTGTGAGTGTGTATGTGTGTGTGGGTGGGAGTTTATGTGAAAGCAGTGAGGGCTGTGCGAGCAAGCAATTTTAGTTAATTCTTGCCAAGATGTCTTCAGTTTGCTCATAGGTAAGTGTTTTAAGCCATTCAGTTATACTTTTTTTACTATCGCGAAGTAATCTGGGATATATATTTATCTTTCTGTTTAATAAGTTATAGATGAAAGCAGATTGTACAGCGTATTGCCTTCTTGCAAAAGATGTCCGTACCGCTAGGGGTTGGGCCACTTTATCATTTCGACGTTTATTTAATTGATCAGGGTTGAAGGGTAATGTCTTATGCAAATACAGAGAAATGTTTAGGTAGTATAGTTTTCGAATTGTAAGTAAGTCGCTGATTTTATATAGATCATCGGTAGAGTATCTATACGGTTTGAAATACATCACCTTTAGAAGAGACCGTTGAGCTCTTTCTATTTCTAGGAATTTTATTTTGGTGGCTCCCCCCCAGATTGGAATGCAATACGTGATGACGGATTGTACCAAGGCGATATATATATTATTTAGGAGTTTGGGATACATTAAGTGTCGAAGAGTTTTAAAGATCCAGATAAATTTTCTGATACGTTTTATTGTTGTTTCGATATGTGAATGCCAGGATAACCTTTCGTCTAACACGACGCCCAAATATTTTGTTGAGTGAACCTTTTGGATAGCTTGACAGTTACAGAGGTGGTGTCTGACGCACTCATGAATTCGAATCTCGTACCCCGCCCCCGGCTGAGATCGTATGCTAGGTGTAAAGCAAATATAGTTAGTCTTCAGAATGTTGAGGGTAAGGAGATTTTCCCTCAGCCATCCACTTATAGCAGCTAATCCATTTTCTGCAGCTAATTTCACGGATTCCCATGTGTCACCTGAGAAAACTACTGCCGTGTCGTCCGCATAAGAGAAAATCCGCCCGCCCGAAAATCAGTTAATTTAAATTATCCTGTATACAGATGTCACCATTCAATCTGGATATGTCATTGTCAGTACGAAAAGTACTGACATTATCTATAGCATCAGTACATTGCTCAATAGAAGCAGCATGTTTAGCCAAGTTCTTGGCTGAAATATGAAAACAATAACATAGCGACAAAGCTATTTGTCTGGTATAAAAACTAGGCAGATAACAATACTTATCTTTTGTCAAATAAAAGGGTTTCTTAACATAGGAGTTAATGTCAATTACATGTAGTTTTTCTCTCATATAGTTAGACATTGTATGTAATGTCAAATTCAAATTATACCTTATCCTATTTTCCTCCTGTGACAAACTATGGCTATAAGGAAATGTAAACATAACAATTTTACTTATATTTAAATGATCTAAACAATCAATATACTTTATTAGTGTTTTTTTGTTTAAATTACCCCTATTGCCCATAAAAAGAATTAGATTTCCATCATTGTTAAATTTATAATTAAGGATCTTTTTAAAAATGTGGTGACAAGAGGCACCCGGCATACAAAAATTGATGTTTGAATGTCCTCCTGTTGACAATAGGCGCCCTAAGTTTTTACCTATTTCATCACTGAATATTGTTATTTCAGGTTTAAAAATATTTTTCTTTGTGTATGACTTAACTGCTAATGTTTTGTTCGTTACAGATTGAGATTGACTAATGAAACTAGTGTTATTCTTATCATTACTAATTTGCAATAAAGCAGAAGTATCATTTGGTGGAGAGGAACGGCTGAGTGACCGTTGACACATACAGGAATAATTATTGCTGAGCGATTCTAATCTTTCATTATTATAATTGCCAAGGTCAATCAGCTCATTCATAGCCAGAATGTTTTTCAGATAGTTCATACTTTATTGTTAATGTATGGAGTTCATCTTTAAGAGAGTCCATTTTCTTCTGTTGAGCTTCTAAATCACAAGTGTATTTTAAACTAACATTTTTTAATTTCATAGTATACATATTAAATTTTTCTATTAATTCTAATCGTTCCCTATTTTGTTTATCATATTTAAAGAAGAATTTATGTTTTTTTATCAAGGTTTGGGACTTTCTAATGAATTTATTTCGTTTCAGATATTTTTTAAATTTATTTTTGCTACAGCCATCAACCATTGAATTCATTTTAATACAATCATCATCCCTTGGGGACAGTTTTGTGCTACAGGACTGGTTATTGGCAGCAACAAAAACCATGGAAGGGTCTTTGACTACCAACTCATCATATAGTGTTTGGTTCTGTGAAGCAATTAAATTATGTTTTAATGATTGTAGTTGAGATCTCAGTAATGATATTTCATTATTAGCCTGTTCAAGTTGTTGTTCTAGGCTATGGGATTTGTTCAATGCATAGTCATATTCAATGCGACATTGATCAAAGCCGTCTATGATGATTTGGAGTCTATCCCGTGAGTCAATGGCATCTGTGTATTGAACATGTAATTCTGACAATTGACTTTTTAACAGTTTTACTTGGACTGATGACTCAAATAATATCCTTTCATTTTCATCCCGTTCTTGGTCGAACCGATCACACAACTGCTTTGAGGCTTGGAGTTCTTTCAAAGCCTTTTGAAGTTTTTCTTCAGCTTGGCGAGCTAAGAGACCACGAGTAAGAATACCAGACATAGTTTCTGGATTGTTTACCGATCGATTGAACAAAGAATCGTGTCACCGGTCGACTCGAATAGGGTTATGTTCACGTATTTAATATCTAGACTAATAATTGATAACTTTGATTAAAAAATAACTTAGTCTATGCAAAATTAAATGATAGTTAATGATATTCGATGTGCAATTGCGCGTAAATGCAGTGGTTTTTACCTTTAAAGTCCATATACATGTGCCGGTAACTGTCACAACACAATCACTTCACTCACACGAATTTCACATATAAAATACACAATTAATACGTGGACCACTTTTAATACATTAAATACTCAGTGATTTACGGATAACTGGTCTTATTTACATTGAAAATACAATAATTTTTAATAAAAATTGAAGACATTCAAAATCAGCTGTTAGCGATAGTGTTACCAGTAGGAGAAAAAAAAGAACTGGCAAGAGGCTCTGAGAAGAACTGGCAAGAGGCTCAGAGAAATCCGTTTATAAGGAAATCTTATATGTTACATCATGATTAAATATTATACATAGTTATTTAATACATCAAGGCTTTTATATATTTTCTTATGTGCGTCCATTATTTTTTTCCTACCACCAGTTCAGGACGTGGCAACTCTGAGATGAACTGCCAAGACACTCAGAGGAATCCTTTTTTAAACAAAATGTTACTAATTTAATTTTTTTTATATTCTCATATCATTCTTCATTTTTTTTTTAACAATTGTATGTGTATATTTATAAAAAGGGGTTTAGTCATCTCATAAAATTAATATTCCAAAATATTCAGAATAAGGTGCCATTTTAATATGTGTAATGACCACTAATTGTGGGAAATACTGCTTTTCAATTACTTTTTTGCGAGTATCACATTCTATAGAATTTGACAACTTGTTTTGAATATTTTGGATCATTAATCTAACAAATATTCATTCCTTGAACACTAAAGCACATAGAGGTTTGTATATACTCAAAACAACTAGATGCTCTAATTCAATACATGCCATTTTTAAAACTCATTCACCAGAGAGGCTCTCAAATACTCTTGAAATATCAAGGACGTTTTTTAACTAATGAGAGCCAGTACGTATCATCGTGCTCTGTTGAATAAGCGCGCCACCTGGTGGTGCTAATTGGAACTGAAAATGACCCGATGGCTTATAACCAATGATTATTTCATGCATACAATTTTAACTGTGACGGTTCAAAAACAGTACTCTTTGATTATCATCCCCTGAATGTTGTGAGGCACCAGATGGATAGAATTGTTTGAAAAACACAATTGATCTAAACACAATTAACGGGGATGTCACAAGATTCTTATATACAATATTGACAGCTTATAATTTCATTTCACGACTGTTTTAATCAACTGCAATGCCATCACGTACAGTAATTACGAGAAGGGATCACGTTCCGTTTCACCCAACAGAGTTCCAACTTAAACTTTACTTATAAAAGTACTGAAGAGTTATCTCCCTTTGTTTTATACCCCATTCTAAAACATGCATCCAATGTTCTTTTAATCTAGCCTTGCGCTCCCTCCTCTCCGTTTTTTACGTGAATAAATTAAAATGGACTAATAGACGGTCAACCCAATTCGATTCTGCAGCAACCATTCCCATGTGGTAAGTAAGAAAGAGCCGGAAAAAGAAACTGAATCTCACGAATCAATACAGTGCTGACCGATCTGTATGCTTTCATCAAAGCAGGGCCTTATGACAAAGTTAGACGAGCATTGCCACCATGCATCTACAGCAGAGGTCATATAAGGTCCTAAACAAGACCCTTGTCTGATCCTTCAGGAAGTCGCCAGTATACTAAACGTCTTCCGAAAGCCTTTTCTAGCTTTATCACTGATAAAATTCGCATGTCAGACGCAGGAGCTAGCATCGTCCCTTGTTATACCCTCTAGAACATAACCTCCTGTGATTAGTTAAGGAATTATGATATTATGTAACATTCAAACAGTTGAGGATATCCATTCGGATACCAACTGTGACGTTACCACTCGGAAGGATGTTCCGTTAACAAGTATTATTTATGTAAGCGACAGCATTGACTCATTTGAGCATCGGCTAAGTAATTTGAGGATGTTATCTAGCAGAGAATTCTATGGGGGTTGGCCTTTAAATCAATCTCCCTAATCATCGTTATTGGGCAGCCCTTGAACATTCTAATACGCCTATTAGTATAGTAATAGACTTGGATACCTGTTTAACTTTGTCAGTACCATACGGTATGGATGCCAAATGCTCATGAGATGCCTAATAGCGCATGTTACTCAACGCAACTAAATATATGAGCGTTGATCCTATAGATCAGAGGGTGGAAGCACAAGTTAGTGTTCTATATCATGACCAAAAATATACAATAGTTTCACAGATTTATAAAGCTTAGGATCAAAAGGTTGCATGTCCTTACAATTTTGGGAGGACAATCATTATTCTTACTAGTCAATGCCAGGGATAAACACATAGTCCGGAAAACGGATGGACAGGAATATGACGGAGATAAAAGATATCATCACGGCAACAGAATTAGCTTCTCAGATACTGTTTACTCTCTTATTCAACTCTTATGTCTATTGTACCTCCCAAATTAATAACGTCTGAATAGCTGCTTATGTTGCTGGATGGTAGTATTTTTGTTGTGGATAGTATACTATACTATCCACAACAAAAATCTTCGTCCTTCTCATAACCGTCTCCTACAATGTCCCCCCCACCGCTCTGACTTCATTCACTCTTCTTTCCAGATACAGTCCATTCTCCTTTGGAATGCTCTTCCCCCAGAAATCAGAATGGCGAAAAGTCGTTACTCCTTCAAAAAGAAAATTCGAGAGCATTTTGCTAAAAAAGCGTTGGCTGAATCCTCACAGTAGCATTGTTGTTGTAATAACTATTATTATAATTTATTTGTATATGTATATATAATATTTATTAGTTTATTATAATATATGTATTTGTGTATTCTATATATCCTTAGATTTTAAATATTTTTTCTCACTGTCCTAATAGTGCACCTACCATGCTTTTCTCTGCATCACCCCAAGGTTGACTGGCAGAGAATGCCTTTGGCATTAAGTCCGCCTCTGTACATTTTTGTGCATGAAGTTTAAAAATAAAAAAAAATAAATAAATGGTATTTGCATACAATAGTCTCTACAGTCACAAGGCGTAACGTTCTAGCCGTATGTCTTATATCCTAGGGTCCTACTGTTGGGTAGATCCGAATCGCTGCCAGCCGGACGCACTTTAGATACTTTAGGATCATGTTCAATAGATTGTAAACAAGAGAATATAACATGTTGAAGGGGTAAAAATTGTGAGTTGGTGAGGTTGTAGGGGGTAATTTCTGTATATACTGAACCGATTTTGAAAATTCTTTCACCAACAACAGCGCCCGTTATTTATGGTTATCAAAGGATATACATATATTGCATCACAAGTAATAATGTTTACCGCCCAACGAAGTAGGTAATGTGGAATTAAATTAATTAATCAGGAACATTGAGGCTATATACAGTAACTGAAAACGCCAAAGAATTAATGATTAAATATGAAACTCATTATTTACTAGAGGAAAATCGTCAATACTTTAAAAGGTACTTGTGTAAAGGTGGCCTACGGCAATCACTAATTTCATTCAGATTTTCGCAAAGGAAACTGTGAAAATGTAGGAAATCAAAGATACAGACAGCATGTGTAGATTGGACTGAGTGCCTGAATCCGAATTGCATCTGAGATGGATGACAAAGCAACAGATCTAAACCCAAAGAAGTGCTTATTTCACCGCAACCTTTGGCCTCTTATTTCTGTTAGTAGTTCAATACGCTATTTTAACAAATCATAACTCTCCCATCTATGTATATAAGCAGAAACTGACTGACTGATCGATCAACGCACAGCTGAAACCGCTGGGTCTAGAACCATGAAATTTTGCACAAATATTCCGTAAGTGACGTAGGTGACCAGTACGATATTTGAAAATTCAACCTAAGGGGTGAATAATGGGGTTGCAAATTTTGTATGAATCGACGTGTTTTCTTGGTCTGATCTACTTCAAACTTGGCATGTATATACATATGACATGTTTGAATACTAAGATTACTCTTAATAGAGGTTGAAAGTGTGTAAAACAACATATTAGAAGTGTTTTTGTTTCGAACAAAAGTGGGAGGTCCTAAACCTTGGGTAACACAGAATAGGTTCGTTTTAGGACTATTGGTCCCGGTTATTGTCGCGAGACAGGAGTTGTTAAGCCATGTCAGACGCCTACTGGGCAGCTTAAACAACTCTGCCACTGCCCATACGATAAATAAATAATAAAGGTAGGTACCGAAGAATGTATACGATACTAATTATTTTTAAAAGTTTCAGTGATCATTAAAGGGATTTCGATACCAGAGATGGAAAGATGTTTACAGGAGTGTGATGAATTAGGTGTACGCAAGGTCTTTTTGCAGTGTGGTTTCCGGCCTAAAAAGAATAACAGGCCACCCCTTACCATCCCGTGGGTGTTGTAAAAGGCGACTAAGGAAAACACCAGAAACCACCTAACTGCGGTCGCCAACTCGCATGCCAAGCGGAACTACGGTAAACCTCTGTAAATGCCAAGGTTATAGAAAACGTTGATGGAGGCCTATGTCCAGCAGTGGACGATATCAGGTCGATATAAGGTCTTTTTGAGCGTAATGAACAAGTTATGCAAACTTCCGCATAAAACAACTCTCTATAATAGAAGCGTTTTCATATGGCCCTCCAGGATAATAAATTACCTTACAACCGTTAAGACCTTAGTATGTAATAGTGAATTTAATAAAATGAATTATTTGATGATAAAATAGGTGAACCATTAATCGGTCTTGGCATAAATTAATAATTCATTGATTTTAGCTCTTATTATTTATTTTATTTATTTATTTAGATAGGAAAACCAACAGCTATTAAACATACAATTAAATATAAACTAAGCAACAGTGAGCCAATAAAAGGTTTTCACGAATTCCAATAGACATATCAGTGCCTAGGTGATAATCAATACATAGCTAAAGAATTACAACTAACTAAATAAAATATTACAAAATTTAAATATTAAATTACAGAAAAATGATTTATGTTAAAAATATTCCTTGCCGTACTGCTTTTTGTGATGAATGGGTCAAATGATAAATCTTTGCATAGTTTGTTAAGGTCCTTGCTTGCTCGTATAAGATATGAATTTTGCCTGTAATTCGAGTAAGAAAGAGATATTGAGAGAAGTGGATTATAACGAATGTATCTGTAGGGAACATTGAAGTGAAGTTTTTCTAAAAGATCTGGGCAATCGATTTCGTTTGAGATTATCTTTAATAAAAATGTACAGTCTGCCAATTGGCGACGATTTGCGAATGGTAGTAAGTGAAACTTTTTACAAATATCAAAATAATTTTCCGAATGGTAAGGTATGTGTAACCGATAGCATAAAAATTTTATAAAGCGTTTTTGAATTTGTTCGACACGGTCAATGTATTTATTATAGCATGGGTTCCAGACTTGTGAACAATATTCAAGGTGACTTCTTACATATGTGCAGAAAAGTATTTTTAAGGTTTTAGCTTTTTTAAAGCCCTTCGATACCCTCATAATAAAACCAAGCGCCTTGGATGCCTTAGCAACTATCTTATCTATGTGAACATCAAATAGAAGTTTGGAATCATGATAGACACCCAGATCTCTCACAACATCGCGTCTTGGAATCAGCTGGCCTTTAAGCTTATAGGATGTCGGAAGTGTGAAGCGTTTGCGACTGTATGAGACTACAGCGCATTTAAGGGGATTAAGATCAAGTTTATTAAGTACGCAGTATTCATCCAGACGCGACAGATCTGATTGAAGAGCATCCATATCTCCAACACACGCAATAGAAGAATATATTTTCATGTCGTCAGCAAAACAAAGGAGATGAGAAGTTTTGAAAATGGACTCAATGTCGTTCACATAGATGATAAATAGCAACGGACCCAACAAGGATCCTTGAGGTACCCCACTGGGAACTGGAACCCAGCTAGAAACATAATTGTTTATTACAACTGCTTGTGACCTGTTTTCTAGATACGAAGAAAACCATCTCAATAAGTCACCGTTGATACCAGACCGCAAAAGCTTTGATTTTAGAATGCTGTGGTCAATCCGATCAAAACATTTGGAATAATCAGTATAAATTACGTCAACTTGGGCCCCATTATCCATGCTACTAGTTAAAAAGTCATTTAAAAGAGTGAGATTTGTGACGGTTGACCGGCCTTTTAAAAAACCGTGCTGATAGGGGCTAAAAGAATTCTTAAGAGCCGCATAAACTTGATCGTATATCACTCTCTCAAAAACTTTGGCTAATATACAGAGTTTAGATATTGGTCGGTAGTTAGCAATTTCTGTTTTTGGTCCCTTTTTATGAACAGGGGTTATAAAAGCAGATTTCCAGATTTGGGGAACTATGCAACACGAGAGAGACTTACGAAACAATAGAGAGATTGGTAGGGCAATAGTCTTAGCACACCCAATGAGTAGTTTTGGTGACAACTGATCAGGTCCAGCTGATTTGTAGGGGTCTAGCTCAGAAAGTAATTTTTCTATTGTTTCTATATTGATCTGAATTGAGTGAATATCAAATAAAGAATGTAATTCTGAGCTCTGAGGCGCCTGGTTATCGGAGGATGAAACATTTACAGGGTCCAGAAAGCTCGAAAGAAAATGACAAGAAAAAGCGTTACAGATTGATTCAGCCGTAGATATAGTATTATGACCATATTTAAGATAGCTAGGAATAGAATTTGATTTGGAACGATGTTTGACAAAAGTCCAAAAGGACTTTGGATTCTTTTCAATAGCTGCTTCGGTATTCGTTAGGTAGGTGTTATAGCATTCAATCTCCATTGTATTGACCCTGTCACGTAAATGTTTAAAAGTAGATTCATCTGATAAATTGCCATATATTTTAAATTTTCGATGGTATTTGAACTTTTCTTTGATTAATCTTCTCAGTGATGAGGAGTACCAGACTGGGTAGGAATTTAGTCGGACCTGTCTAGAGGGTATAAACTTGTTCTGAATTGCAGATAAAGTGTTGTAAAAATAGTCCATGGAATCGCTCATCGAATTAGAATTAAATTCCGTCATCCAGTCAATAGCCTTTATCTCATTGTTAATGGATAAGAAGTCGCCTTTTTCAAAAATAAACTGCGTATATGGTGCTGATGGCAAATTGGTATAATCCGCAAAATTAGCAAAGATATTAAGAGCCGGGTGATAATTATCAATCGGTGATAATGGCCCTAAGCATTCCCGGACAATTACTGCATCATTGCATAAAACCAAGTCCAACAATTTACCATATTTATTAGTGATTCCGTTATATTGGTTTAATCCTAAGAGATGCAATTCATCAGTCAATAAATACTCATCGCTAGAGGTTACGTTGGTAGGTAAAAATGAGTCATGTGATGACTGCCAAGCTATCCCGCTCATGTTGAAATGGCCGACGACTAAGAATTTATCAGTTGGATTATTTAGCACCTGTTCACTTAATTTATAAAGAAATTTGGATAATTGTATAGAAAACGAGTTACCTCGATTTTGTTTACACAGATAAATAACACATATGTTTAGTTTTAGGAAGTTTCTAGTTATTGGCTGGCGCAGGTTAACGGTTACCCAAAGGTCCTCGGCCGATGAATGAAAACATGGTTGTGGAATAGCACTTAAGGCTTTCCGTACAGCAATTAATACGCCACCACCGCGAGTTTGACCCGTTAGTTGATAATCACGGTCCCTACGCCATACGATATATTGGTCACCGAATAATTCACAATCAGAAATACCATCGACTAACCATGTTTCAGTTAATATAATTACGTCAAACGAGCTAAGGCATAACTGACGGTAAAAATCTTCAGTTTTAGTTCGGAGCCCGCGAACGTTTTGATAATATATACTTAATTTATTGATATTATCATGCGCCATTGAAAATAGTAAGTGAAATAGTAACAAAATAAGAAACAATAAAAGCTTTCAGGCTACAACGAGTTATAAGCACATTTAAATAAATTATACGAATTGTATTTATTATTAAAAATGCGATTAATAAGACAACGTTACATTGATAATCATAGTTAAAATCACAACATAAATTTCTTATAGGGTACAATAAGCCGAGAATATAGTCAAATGTGCGACAAAGAAGGCAACCATTATATTCTCTAATAGCAAGCGAGACAAGCACAGATAAAAGTGTTCGGCTTAACAAACCAGTGCGATAAGGAAAACAAAAGGCCCATTCATTAATACAGTGGCAAAGTGCGGCGGTGTCGAGTACGGCAACGATGCTAAATCTTTTACACTCACAGGTAGATGCGATTAGGAATGTATAGTTTTTAAAATTAAGTTTGTAAAATAATGATAAAATGAGGTGAAACATTTTAGTTTGAATAATGTAGTGTGTTAATTTAAGTTTTTTAAGTCCTTGTCTTTTGAGATAATATAAACTGGAGATCCGTCCTGCTTACGAACATGGATTTTGCCATGCTTGACCCACACGTGTTTGAAATCTTTCTCCTTGGCCAAAAGTCTCGTTTTGTTGAGTAGTTTTTTAGAGTCAGGGCTAAGGTGATCGTTGACGAATACCCGATTAGATTGACCTTCGAATCCCAGATCATTGGTTGCTAGGGTCTTGAGCGAACGAGCAGCAGCAACGAAGTCATCCTTTACGTACCGGTTAAGGAAACTGACTACAATAGACTTTTCCTTCGAATTGAACAATGGTATTCTTGTGATATAATTAATTTGGGATTTAGGAAATGGAAACTTAACTATCTCACTTATTTTGTTTATAATATTGAAAAGGTTTTCATCTTTTTTGAGAGGTATTCCTTTAATCTCAACATTGTTCAATCTGGATCTTTGGTCGTTAGCGGAAAATTCCAACTTAATCAAGTCGACTTCAGATTGTAATGAGCGAACTGTATCTTGAAGACGTTCCAAATTCACAACTCTGGTCTCGATTCCAGTTAACTTAGCCGAAAACGCTTCCAACTGGTTTCCATTGAAATTAACACTGTTCTTGAGATCTTGTAGCTCTGCTTTAATGGACTTCATATCCTCAGTTAGCTTGGGGAGATTAGCCAATTGCACCTTGATTTCACTAATCGCATTGAAAATGGAGTCAAGTGACGCAGGTTCTGACGGTATACCAGGAGATGGGGGAGATTTACGGCAAGCAGAACACTTCCACACAGCTCTTCTATCACTACCCAATTTTCTCCACCCAGACTCGACAATACCAGCGCACCCGAAGTCCAAATGTTTCTTACACACTGTGCACTGTACACCATCATTAAAACTCACATTGCAATTGTCACACTTCATTATGATATTGAAGGTATAAAAATATTTCGAAGCACTGATAAAACTTTTTTTTCGGGGGTAGGTGAAGAATAAGTTAAGACATATCTCTAAGTGTATAAATTCTTTTTAATTGAATATAAAGTATTTATGAAGTATTTAAACATCTAGTTATAGTGCCCTAACCTTAACTAAGAAGTACTTACGTTTGTATTGCATTTAATGTGATCTAAGAATTACATTTACACCACCTGCCAGCTCAGCTACCACACTACACTGCACTTGGTTGCACTTAAGTATATCAAAATGTCTCAGCTATCTGAAGTACTTGCTACACAACACAGACTTGAAGAGAATGTTGCTAAGAGACTGGATGACCTCCAAGCCCAAGTCCAAAGTGCCACTGGATTAGATGGACAGCGCTCCGGGAAGGATACTGTGGCCAAAGTGGCTGAAGAGCTACGTAGCTTTCGGGAGATTATTTTCAGTATCTTGAGCCTTCTTCGTCAGCAGATTCGTGAATGTACCAAGCAAGTTGATGAATTGGAAACCAGAAGCCGACGGAAAGCACTGATATTCTCAGGATTAGCAGAGGAGGTAAACGAAAATTGCACTCAAGTTATTCTAGATGTTATAAGCACCAAACTCGGTCTATTTGACTTTTCTCCTTCAAACATAAAAGTGTGTCATCGGCTTGGGTCACCAAATAAGGAACGTCACCGTCCAATATTGATCCGTTTCTCTAATATGGACTTCAAATCATTGGTCTGGCGCAACAAAGCCAAATTGAAGGGTTCCCCTGTGTCCGTCAAGGAGTTCTTAACTAGGGCCAGGCAAGCAGTCTTCGTTAGAGCACGTGAACACTTCTCTATGCGGACAGTTTGGACGCAAGATTGCACGATCATCATTAAAACGGCCGATGCAAAGCGCCACAAGATCTCCACAGATGAACAACTGACCCTCCTCATTGCAAAGTATCCCAAGGTAGCTTTGTCTACAACTGGAGTTAGTGAAGAACTGAAAAAAAAAGTGTCAGTTTAGTACTTAAAATCCAAGTTTAGTAACAGTGCAACATCCACATTTCATGATGGCTATAACTATTTCCTTTTACTACTTACCATTGCAGAATACTCTTGTTGTCGTTCTACTATTTATGTGAACATTACGAGGTTTGTAGTTTTCATATTTGTTTCTTATTGTATTGTTCATTTACCCTACAAACATTATATTGATATATTTGTTATAAAAAAGTGGGTTACAATTTAACCCCACTTCTTTGTTGATTTGACCTCGTTAACTTCAACTTATAATTGTCAAACTGAAAACTATCACATCAGATGTACGTCAAAATCAGGTTACGTTTAGTTTCACTTTGCACGTTTCAAACTAAGTGCTTAGAGTATATAAGGTCTTATATTTCATCGCATTAGAAAAAGAAAAATAAATGTTTTGTTTTAGTTAGTTAAATATGGTGTATTTTAGTGGTAATTATTTTAATACTTTGCTATCAATGATTCTGTGTTCTTTAACTAGATTGTATGAGTTTGTTTGTACGCTGGCGGGTGGTGCAGAGTATACTTGTGTATATTTCATTGCACTAAGAACTAATTTTTATTAATCTTAATAATATTAGTTTATTTTATTTATATATTTATTAGTTATATACAATAACAATACTACAAGTAATATTTTATGTCTGTATGTAGTGATGCTGATGATTCTTTTCAATCTGCCAATGGTTCTGTAACTTCTTCAGATATTAGTTTTTGTTCGCTCAGTGATACTCTTGGGGATGTTTTACGCACTCGTTTTAATAATTGTAGGACTAATAACTTACTTAATATCTGCCATATTAATGCTCAAAGTATTCCCAGCCACTATAGTGACCTTATTGAGGCCTTTTCTGATTGCAACGTTCATGCCATTCTGATTTCTGAAAGCTGGCTTAAACCACACCTGCTTTCCACTACATATCCTCTCCCTGGATTCATTCTTGTTCGGAATGACCGACTTGGTAAGGGAGGTGGAGGTGTCGCAATTTACGTTAGAAGTGATCTTCCTTTTAAGGTTTTGACCACATCTCCTCAGAACTCGTCTACCTCCGCTGAATTCCTTTTCCTCGAAATCTCGCTTAAAGGCTCTAAAATCGCTCTTGGTGTGGTTTATTGCCCCCCAAATTCTGATTACTTCACTGATTTCGAATTGGTATTGGAATCTCTGGGTTCGGAGTATGTTCATCACATCATCATGGGAGATTTTAACACCAACCTCCTCGCCCTAAATTCTCTTTGTTCCCGGAAACTCCTGCATATTGTCGAGTCAAGTAGCTTGAAAGTGTTGCCTCTCCAAGCTACCCATCATAACATTTCTGGCGAAGATACTTGGCTCGACTTAATCCTCACCTCTAACCTTTCCTTGGTTTCCTCTCATGGACAATATGAAGCTCCCGGTTTCTCCCGACACGACCTTGTTTTCCTCTCTTATATCCTAAAACCTCCTAAACTTAAACCTAAGGTGCTGCACGTGCGATCTTTTGCGCGAATGAATACAGTACAGTTACGTACGGATGCATCAAAAGTTGACTGGAGGACTTTGAAAGAAGCTAGCTCGATAGATGATAAAGTCCGCATCTTCAATGAAACTATTACCAAACTATACGACGTTCACGCTCCTGTCGTAAAAGTTAAATTTAAGCGCCCACCGGCTCCATGGATGACAAAAGGAGTTCAAATGGCAATGAGACGTAGGAACCGAGCATTCTGCAAATTTAAAAAAGAACGCAATGATGACAATTGGAACAGTTATAAGGTCGCCAGGAATCGGTGTAATCAGATGATACGTAACGCTAAACGCCGTCATATTCTAAATAATATATCTTCTTCTACGCCTGCCGGTATTTGGAAATTCCTAGGAACTCTTGGTATCGGCAAGTCGCGACATGTGGACCTTCCTCCCTCTGTCGGATTAGATGATCTCAATAATCATTTCTCCACTACTTCATCCATTGATCATCTGACCAAATCTCAAACTATTTCCTTTGTTAATGGTCTAGCACGTCCTAATATAAATCTATTTTTCTTTTCTCCAGTAGATTCAGAAGAGATCAAAAAGATTATCCTTGCCATCAAATCCAACGCGGTTGGTTGCGATAACATCAGCCGACGTATGATCACAACTATCTTGGACCAAATTCTTCCCGCGATTTCCCATATCATCAACCATTCCCTTGAATCTGGTTCATTCCCGTCGTTATGGCGCAAAGCTCTTGTCCATCCCCTTCCTAAAGCCTCAAATCCGTCACTTCCCACGCATTACCGCCCAATTTCCATCCTTCCCTTCCTCTCCAAAATACTGGAATCCTGTGTCCATAAACAGCTATCTAGGTTTGTTCTTACTAATAGTTTGATCAGTACGCTACAATCTGGATTCAGACCAGGCCACAGTACTACCACTGCACTCCTTAAAGTGACTGGCGATATTAGAAAGGGCATGGAAGACACAAAACTCACAGTTATGGTTTTGGTGGACTTTTCGAATGCTTTTAATACCGTCAGTCACGATATCCTGTTATCCGTCCTTTCCCATCTTATGATCTCAGACGAAGCACTGGAATGGTTCTTTTCATATCTTCGAGAACGTCAACAATGTGTAAGGTTCGGTGAGACTTCATCAAGTTGGAGAAACCTCGACACAGGCGTTCCTCAAGGCGGTATACTTTCTCCTCTTTTATTTTCTGTCTTTATAAACCTTTTAACCCATGATCTTCTGAGTGCGTATCATCTTTATGCCGATGACCTACAGCTTTATGCTCAAGCATGCATCGATACTCTGCCGGAAGCGATTGTTAACCTTAATAGGGATTTGGATCTGATCAAGAACTGGTCTAATAGGTTTGGTCTTACAGTCAATCCTGATAAATGCCAAGCTATCATTATAGGAAGCTCCCGCATGATTAGCAGACTAGATATCGACCAATTACCACAGGTTGTATTTGACCAATCCCCTATCTCTTTCAGCCAAAGTGTGAAGGATCTTGGTTTACACATTGATAGGACTTTTAGCTGGACGAATCAAATGGCTGCCGTCAGCCAGAGTGTTACCTTTATCTTGCGCAGTCTCTACCGGCTAAAAAACTTCCTACCATCTGAAACCAAAGTTTTGCTCGTGCAGTCCTTAATCCTCCCCAAAATTGACTATGGTGATGTGTGTTACTACGACCTGAATGCAGATCACCTCAATAAACTCGACCGACTTTTGAATAACTGCATTCGGTTCATTTTCAATCTGCGTAAATTCGATCATATTTCTTCTTATCGAGTAAAGTTGAAGTGGTTACCAATACGCCAACGGAGAACGTTACGAGCTCTCACCACACTGTACTCTTTACTTGACTCTCCTTCTTCTCCTTCATATCTAACTTCTGAATTTAATTATCTTTATACTATCCACAACAAAAATCTTCGTTCTTCTCATAACCGTCTCCTACAATGTCCCCCCCACCGCTCTGACTTCATTCACTCTTCTTTCCAGATACAGTCCATTCTCCTTTGGAATGCTCTTCCCCCAGAAATCAGAATGGCTAAAAGTCGTTACTCCTTCAAAAAGAAAATTCGAGAGCATTTTGCTAAAAAAGCATTGGCTGAATCCTCACAGTAGCATTGTTGTTGTAATAACTATTATTATAATGTATCTGTATATGTATATATAATATTTATTAGTTTATTATAATATATGTATTTGTGTATTCTATATATCCTTAGATTTTAAATATTTTTCTCACTGTCCTAATAGTGCACCTACCATGCTTTTCTCTGCATCACCCCAAGGTTGACTGGCAGAGAATGCCTTTGGCATTAAGTCCGCCTCTGTACATTTTTGTGCATGAAGTTTAAAAATAAAATAAAAAATAAATAAATAAACGTAGGCAAACGGAGTACGTGTTGGAGTACGCAGCTGTGCGGCGTGCGCATGTTTCTCTGTCTGTCTGTCTCTCTCTCTCTCTCTCTCTTTCTCTCTCTTATAGAAAGCAAGCCAGATATTTTCATTTCTATTTCGCATTGAACAGTGTGGTGTCGCGACGATTATTTTTGTTGTGTATACAGGTTTTTTGTACATAATAAATAATAAGAAATAACTTCGTTCCATCCGGATGTCCCTTGACACCTCTCAAGTTTTTATTTTTCATTTTGGCGTGGTTGGTAAATGCTTGCTTTTCACGCCGCAGATCGTGGGTTCAATTCCCACCCAGGACAGATATTTGCGTGCATGAATATGTCTATTAATCCTGCGTCTGGGTGTAATTGTGTACATAATTATGTATTTACAAAAGAAATGTATTATATGTAATATATGAGTTATCTGGTTTCTATAATATAACGGTTTTACATAAAAATAAAACCGATATTATGTGCCGAGAGGGAAAACATACAGCATTGTCTATGAAGAAGCAGTGAATACTTAGCCTTAACGCGAGGTCTATGGTATGGATCAAATAGTTTCAGCCAATGAGTACTAGATGTCGCTACTATCGCCACCAGCTAGGACTGACGTCACTTGACAGCTCATAGTCTTCACCAGGAAGCACTTCCTGCAATGCTGTATGTTTTCCCTCTCGGCACATAATATCGGTTTTATTTTTATGTAAAACCGTTATATTGATGTGCCTCCGGAAAACTTACAGCATTGTCTATGAAGACGTGTTTGTTATCTGCTGGTGAACTAAGTAAAACACAACGCTATGATGATAATTAATTAGTTAGTTTTGATTAAAAGAAATTGAATTTAAGAAATCGATCTGATAACTTATTTATTAACTATTTTTAATAAGAACATAAGAACAATCTTTATTTTTAATATGTATACAATTATTAATAATAATAAACATCAAAACATAGAAAACGATTTTAGACTTATAAAATTGAATTACTTAAATGAAAATAAAACAGTTATAATATCAGATTGATTGATGATTTAACCTGGGGTAAACGAATTGAAAAATAGGTTCCGCTTTTCCTTAGGGAGCTCTATTTCACGACAGTAGTGATTAAAAAATGTATTGGATGATTTCCTATTACCCCGTAATAAGAAATCGTCTATTGGTTGATTCTCTAGCCATCCTAAGGACGCTACTGCTGATCTACAGCTACCTGGAGATGCTTGAATTCCACTATCTCTGAGAACCGTGCGCACCCAGTTCCCAATGACAGTGCGTGAGGCAGCTTTTGTTCTATTACATACAGTAATGAAAAGATTGTTCAATTCAAGCACTTCAGATCTTCTTACACTAGTTTTATTAATTAAAAGCCTAACCAAACTGAACGGGAATATGTTGTTATCATGGTTTTTAGAAAGTTTCCAAGTCGACTGACGATTATTGTGCGTATCCGTCTTAGAACCAAAAGATAGAATCAGGTAGATATTTTCTCCATCATCGAAAAAACTGTCATTTGAAATTTTAAGTAGAGTTAAGTCATGAACTCTGCGGCCCGAAGCTAGCAGCAATACAGTGGCTGTTCTACGAGCTACTTCGAATAAAGTGTCTTTTGGTGGGTTAGCTGAAAGCCAGTCTACCACAATTCGAGGGTCCCATGTGAATGTTGGTCTTTTGACTTTTGGGTTGGCGACTCCTATTGCCTTAAGGGTATGTTTTAAGATGAAATTTGAAAAAAAATGTTGTTCCACATGAGGACCGCAAAAAGTTAGAACCGCGGATTTGTGAACAAGGATCGTTCTATACGATAAGTTATCTTCTAGAAAAAGATACATTAAAAAGCTAGCTACGTCACTAGACTGAGGAGATTTCGTATTGACTTGAGAGCGGGAGCACCATGTGACCCATTTTCTGAGTGCTGGTAAATAAGTTGCCAAGGTGGACTGCCGCCAGCCATTTTTCAGTAGTTCTTTCTCCTGCGTCGACCATTCTTTTATTTGGGCACCCCACCCCCAATTTTCCAAACATTCAGGGTTAATGTCTGCACCTGTGGAGGAGGTTGTGATGTTGTCATATCTATCATGTTCTCCATCAGGTTTGGAAGTTCGTGTGGTTGGTCGAGTGCTCTGGATTTCAGATCTTGGAGCCAAAAAGCTCGAGGCCACTCTGGAGCTACTACTAAATAAATACCCGTCGCGCTGTTCAGGTGCGCCAGGACTCTGGGTAGGAGGCTGGGAGGGGGGAATACCCATGCTAGCCGATGTTTCCATGGTCTGCTATAAGCATCTATGTAGTTTGCGTAATGATCTTTGCAGTCTATTGATACGTAGTTTTCCACAACAGCAGTCTGTTGTGTTGCAAACAGGTGTATTTCTGGTTGTCCCCACTTTCTGAAAACATCCGATGTCGCTTGAGGCAGGAGATGCCATTCCGCGGGTTGTTTTCCCCGCGATAATCTGTCCGCTATTATATTGTATCTCCCCGGTAGGTAGTGTGCTGATAGGGTTACATTGAATTTGTCCGTCAGGTTTAGCAGCTCGAAGGTTAGTGCTAGTAACCCCAGTGACCTGGTTCCCCCTTCCTTTCGTATGTACGCGATCAGGGTTCGGTTGTCGGATTGTATAAGCACATGTGTGTTCTGTAATGTCTTTAAGTTTCTTTTTACTGCTATTACTGCAATAGAGCTCTTTTTTGTTGCTGTGCCATCTCCTTTGGTGAGCTAGCCATGTTCCAGACATTAAGTTTCCTCCAACATGAGCACCCCAACCCCATTCCGAAGCGTCGGTCGCCAGAAAGTGGGTGGGATGCTTTTTGTGTATCAACGATGTGTGGTTTGTGGCTCCGCGCCACCACCTCATCTCTTGATACAGCACTTGTGGAATCGGCTGTCTCTAACGGGGTCGTTTCCTGTCGAACCTTCGTAAGAAGAGTTGTAACTTTCGACAATATAATCTGCCCCGGGGCACGAAAGTTTGCGAAGTTTAACTGTCCTAGAAGACTTTGCAGTTCTCGAAGGCTGATGGGACTTTTTTCCATCAACCTGTCTAGAGTGTTGTTGAGACTGTGTCTCCTCCTTACCGGTAATGACATCGTATTTTCTGCCGTTCGCCAACAGATGCCAAGGTATTCCAAGACTTGAGTTGGAGTTAAGACTGACTTCTGATAATTGATTTTCCAGCCCAGATGTTCCAAGTGTCTCACGGCTTCCGCAGCCTGACGACATAACTTGGATTGGTCTTGGTTGACCAGAAGGAAGTCGTCTAGATAGACTAGCACTCGACATCCCTTTGCACGCAAGGTCTCCGCGACCCAGCATGTTACCGAAGAAAAAAGGTGAGAGGCTGAAGCCAGGCCGAACGGTAAGCATGTCATCTCGTATAACTGACCTTTGTAACTGACCCTTAAGAAAGGTCGGTGAGATTCCGCTGCTGGTAGATGAAAATAGGCTTGGGAAATGTCTATTTTTATCATCCAATCTCCTGGTTGTAGAAAATCTGGCACTGAGGCATGAGAGATTAGACGAAAATGTCTTATCTTTACAAACTTGTTCAACTCTCGAAGATCGAAAATAGGGCGCATTGATCCGTCGCTTTTCTTCCGCAGAAATAGCTTGGAGATGAAACTGGTTGTTCGTCTTGACACTCGTAGGATATGTTGATCCAAAAGATTTTCTATAACCTGAGACATTGCAGGGGATGCCTTGGTTTCGTATTGTGCCATGATCCGAGTTGTTGGCATTAACAGAGGAGGTTTCTTGAATAAGGGTATTCGAAACCCAGTGATTGCTGATATTATGAATTTGTTGGCACCCAGTGTTTGCCAACATCGACGGTACAGGTTCTTTGTATTTGATTTTTGGTGGTCTTTGGACTTCAGAGTTTGTGGTGTTGCTAACCAAAAATGTGCTGTTCGATGATCGACCGTTACCTGTGGACCGCCTTTTCGTTTCTTGCGTGGAGGTTCCTCTAGTTCAGCTTCGCTGTCCGAAGAACCGCCATCGCCCGAAGAGTCTCCCTCTCCTTGGTCTAGATTCCTCTCGGATGTCGGTGAACTCGAAGCCATCGATTGATCGACCCCGGCGGTCCGCTCGACGTTCTCATTCGGCGCCGGATTCATTGTAAAACACTTACGTATTTTGAGTTCCCGATTAGAAATACACATAATAATTTAAGTACTATTTAAACATCTAACACTTCAGATAATTATTGTTGAGAAAGTTAACTGATTAACGTAATATTTGAAGATTTTAAACATTTTCGACCGCACGCGGCGAAAGTACACAACGCTATGAGCTGTCAAGTGACGTCAGTTCCCTCGTCCTAGCTGGTGGCGATAGTAGCGACATCTAGTACTCATAGGCTGAAACTATTTGATCCATACCATAGACCTCGCGTTAAGGCTAAGTATACACTGCTTCTTCATAGACAATGCTGTATGTTTTCCGGAGGCACATCAATACAAGCTCAGCTTAGTTTGAGATCAGATAGCCGTTTGTGAATAATGTCCCATAATATTAGGAATTACTTTTAGACGGATTTCGTCATAAACTTTCTAATTAATTAACGTAATAAATAATGTAGTCGAGCATACTGTTTGGCTTTTGGAGTACTTATTTTTTTTTAATATGTACCCTTTGTATATTGTGTCATTGTTACTAATATTATAAATTGAATGAATGAATGAATGAAAGATTTATTTGTCAGAATACGAGTACATAGAAGATGTTTATGTTTACGTAGGATCATCATATTCTACCGATTTTGTCGGTGTACAAATTCACATTATTATTACTAGAAAATATTTAGCATTACAAACATTACATTACATTAAAATTACATTACATTATAGATTACATTACAATATAGATTCGATTACATTACATTATAGATTAGAGTACATTATAGATAACATTACATTAGCACATTAACAGCTATTCATTACATAAATTAAATTATCATACACAATTAATTTTAAAGTCAATTGTTATAAGGTCTCCTTTATGCCTTTGTCCATAAGAAAATCCTTTACTGAGTAGATAGATAGATAGATAGAGTACACTTTATTGCACCAAAAGAAACAATATATAACTTACAAATAAGCAAATACAGGTACAATCGGCGGTCTTATCGCTTTGTAGCGATCTCTTCCAGACAACCGTTGGGTGGACAAGGAAAAAGTAAGACAGAAAAGGCGATAGTTGTAGTGTACAGTCAAATATTCAAAGTTATTATAATTTACATAAACATACTTATATTCTAAATACTAATAATACTATACTATAATAAATAATATACTATAGATACAAAATATTATGCATCTATTCAATTAAGGAGTTTTGAAAAAGGAGGTTACGAAAAGCAGTTAAAGGAAAAAAGACAAATTATGAAGATAATTTAAAGAGATAAAAAGTGTTTTTTTAAAGAAATTTTGAAGGAAGTCAGAGTTTGTGCACGTCTTATTTTTACAGGAAGTAAATTCCATAGCCGAGCTGCTTGGACAGAAAAAGATTTATCAAAAAAATCTGTAGAGTGCACTGGAATATGTAGTTTTAAGTTCTCTGATGATCTCAAAGACCTAGCATGTGTATCACAAACGAATTCAAACCGTTGCTTAAGGTAAATAGGAGCTGTTGGATTAAACAAAATATTGTAAAGCAGACAAAGTATGTGAGAATTACGGCGAAGTCGGATTGGTAACCACTCGAGTTTTTTACGAAATTCGGTGACGTGATCGTATTTGCGGAGTCCAAATACGAATCTTATACAGAAATTTTGAAGGCGCTCGAGTTTATCAAGTTTGTCCTCTGTAAGGTCAAGATAACTGGCAGCAGCATAGTCAAGGATGGGGAAAAGAAGAGATTGAGCTAGTGCAATCTTAGTGGCGGTTGGAAGGAAATTACGCATTCTTCGCAAGGAACCTGCTGCCGCATATAATTTGCGACTAGTCTGCTCAAGCTGTGGACCCCATGAAAATGTTTTGTCGAAGTAAACCCCTAGATTTCTTACATTGTCACTAAAAGGTATTATGGTATTATTAAAGATAATCTGGGGGATCTCTGTCCAGTCCACCTTGGATATCATGCGCGAACTACCAATGACAATAACCTGGGTTTTAATGGGGTTCACTTTAAGACCATGCTCCGCACTCCATTGACTTATTCGGCCTAAGTCACTATTGATTATACCAATTGCTTCACTAAGTCGTTCTACAGGTGCCTGAGTATAAATTTGTAGGTCATCTGCGTAAAGGTGGTAGGTAGGAAGAAGTTAAATTAAAGGAAATACAATTTATAAATATCGTGAAGAGTAATGGAGATAAAACGCCACCCTGTGGCACGCCAGCAGTAGTATAGCACCACGAAGAATAAGACTCCTCGATGCGAATACGTTGCCGACGACCAAACAGGTAACTACGAAACCAATCAATTGCCGTTGGAGATATGTTAAGAGAGCGTAATATGCCAAGCAGAATGTCGAAGTAGTACATTTTTTGTAAAAGAATTTTAAATAAACTATTTTTAAATTTATTTAGAGTCAAAATTTTAAGTCCATCAGGTACATGGTTATATATTCTGACGCACATGCAGTATGCGTTCTTTTGGATAACAGTAAGTTTCTGTGTTGGTATATTTAATTTATGTTTATAACGACCAGACCGTGTTAACACTTGTTCTTTAGTGTCAAACAAATATTTATGTTGATAGACAAATAAACTTATCTCTAATATATATAAACATGGAAGGGGAAGAATATGTAGATTTTTATAAAGTGGCTTACAACTGTCTAAAAAACTCGCTCCACTTCGCACTTCTTTTGAGCAATAAATACTGACTCAGATTCTACAGAGTTTCCCCATAATATAATTCCATATCTTGACGACACATAGCCATGGTACGCTAACATAGCTGCATGTAGTGATGCGACTTCTCGAATCTCGAATATTAATAAGGTTAGATTAATTTGAAATTATTAAAAGCTGTTATATTCACATTTTATATAATTTAAGATGTTAAAATTTATGTACTTTAAGATGTTATAAGAAATGTATTTGCAACACCCTAACAGGGTTCATGTTTGACACAAATTATATGCATTAACACCTATTGTAACACATGAATGCAATAAAGAACTTGAACTTGAATCCTTTTAAGTGCATAGGTAAATCTATCCAGTTTCTTACATACAATGCCACAGTGTACCTTCCAATTACAATATCTGTCAATTGCAATGCCTAAAAAGTTTGTAGAGTGAACATTATCAATTTTGGTATCATTAAAAACTATGTTAAAATCAAGGATATTATTGTTGTATGTCTGAAATTGTATTAGTTTTGTTTTAGTTAAATTTATTTTAAGATTGTTAAGGTCAAGCCAATCAGTTACATTCTTAAGTGTTAAATGTGAAGGTAACCCTGTGTATGAAACATACATAAGAACTTCATTCCGTTCATGTGAACGGAGTTATGTCAGTCACAATTCAACACCTGTGCCAGTGTAACGTATAATATTGTACCTATTTGTGCATTATTTAAATACAGTCCAGTATAAACTTATTTATGTGGTTTTATTACCAGCAACCGCCACATAAAATGGTCCTTTGAGGTTAATAATTAATTAGTGTTCACGGCAGTTTTTAAGGTTGTGAAGTGTGTCTCATTTTTATCAGTGTGGGCAATATCGGCCATTATTGCCGGTCCGCGTTCTCTTGTTCGTCCACGTTTCTATCGTGCGTCTCAACTTTCGCGTCGCGTGCGAGGAAAAAGCATTGCAAGGAGCGCCTACGTGAGCAAGCGGGACGCGCGTACGCGCTAGAACGAGAAGCGCGATCAACGCGAGCGCCAGTTGCTTGCCGAAGTCGTAGCTTCCGGAAGTTCTCGGCAAGCTCCAATAGCAGCCGGGTGCTGTACGCCGCACCGAGTTTCTGACCGCCATTTTATTCATTGTGTGGTATTCCCTTTTCACAAGAAAGTGTTCAAGCACGTGCACGATTTTCGGTTTCCTTGTTTTCAGCATTGTGCAATTATTGTATTCTGCAGAAATAAGCATCTATATATGCGCATTATTGCAACTATTGCAAGTTTTATATTTGGAAACCAACTTATTAGCCATCATGGCAAGCAATTTAAAACGCCTAATATTGGCCAGGGGCCAGGCAAAAGGAACTATAACAACATTAAGTAAGTTCATTGATTCCGATGAAGTCGAAAAGGCCTCTATAAAGGCGCTTATGGTAAAGAAGGACAGGTTGGTCACCACCTTTTCAGAATACAGCTCACTGAATATTGATATATCCCTTCAAGATGAGAAAAACGACGAAGACTTTGGTCACTATGAATCCATATATTTAAGTGCCTTAGCCGCATTCGAAGATGCCATCGAACAAAAATCGAGTCCATGTAAATCTCAGAAACTCGGAGACGAGCATGACGAGGAAGGGAAAGACGCTATGAAACGCCTCCCACCCATAAATATTCCTAAGTTTGGAGGTGAGGTAGGTGACTTCCACGACTTCATTAGCCTGTTTAAAAGTGTAATTGATAAGAATACTAAACTATCACTATGTGACAAGTTCTATTATTTAAAAACGTATTTATGTGGCGAAGCCGCCGAATTAATTAAACATTTATCACTAACTGCACAAAATTATGCAATCGCACTGCAATTGCTAAGTGAGCGCTATGATAACAAAAATAAAGTTATTAACTATCATGTCAATTCCATAATAGACTTAAAACCTATTTCTAAATGCACTGCCTTATCTTTAAGAGAAATCATTTCTCAAACCAGACAGCATTTAGCTGCCTTAAAGAACATGAACATACCTGTTCAGCATTGGGATGCAATTATTGTATGCATTTTGCTACGCAAACTTGATATGCACACATTAAGGTGTTTTCATCTGGAAACTATATCAGATGCTGACTCTGGCTTAAACTCACTTCTTAAATTTCTAGAACAACGGGCAGCAGCACTTGAAACTGTGGCAGATAGCCAAACATCCTCAAATAGTGCAGTGAACAGCGGCCGCAGGACAAGTTTGGTAGCCACAACAGGGGGTAAGCATATTACACAAGTATGCAAATTTTGTAAATCTAATAACCACCAACTATATAAATGTGAAAAATTTAAGCTTGCCTCGCTATCTGATCGTTTCAACTATGTAAAGAATAATGATTTGTGTAACCTATGTTTAAACAAACACCTATCAAAATGTAAATTTACTTTTAAGTGTTCCATTTGTAAACAGAACCATGATAGTTTACTACATCAAAACAAGCCTGAGCATGAGTTAAGGCAGGTTTCACTATCTATGAATAAATGTGATGATGTTTTATTGCCTACTATAAAGGTACATATAACTGACAAGTTTGGTCAGCAAATTGAAGTAAGGGCTCTTTGTGACTCGGGTAGTCAAGTTTCCTTTGTGTTGTCAAATCTAGCAGAAAAAAATGATTGTAGGTTAGTCAATAACTATACCTACATTAAAGGAATATGTGGTCAATCAAACACAATTTCTCAAACTGCTACTTTTGACATCTCTTCTACTCTAAACACTTACAACACTCAGATAGTATGCTGTGTTGTGCCAAACATCACTACTGATCTACCTCAGCGTGAGATAGACACAGATAATTTAAAAGTTCCGTCATATGTCAAGTTAGCTGACACAGAATTTTACAAAACAGGAAAAATAAGCATCTTATTAGGTTGTGATGTTTTCTTTAAAATTTTATTGCGTGAACAAATACCTATTATATATAGCCCTGAGGGTTTGTTTTTACGCAGCACCCAGTTTGGGTATATAGTGGCTGGAAGAGTGACGACTAAAAGCTATGCTCCAGTAAGTCATAGGGTAAACAAGTGTACCACACACATTTTACAAAACAGTGAAAGTGATAGTGTTAAAAATATAGAAAAACATTAGAGCAGTTTTGGAAATGTGAACAAGTGACAGAAGTTTTTACTGAGTCGGTTTCTGAAGAAGCTCTTGCTGAAAAAATATTTTCTGAATCTGTAATGTTGAACGACAATAAGTTTCAAGTTGACTTACCTTTAAAACAAAATTTAAATCAATTAAACATGGGGGACTCTTTCTCAAGAGCTATACAACGTTTTAACAATTTAGAAAAAAGGCTACACAAAGACGCTGTTCTTTTTAAAGGTTATAAAGATTTCATTGACACCTACATTTCAATGGGTCATGCTAAATATATTGATATCCAAAGTTATGATTTAAAAACTGGTCAGGTATACTTTCTACCGCACCATCCAGTGCTAAATGAAAATAGCAAAACTACAAAATTGAGAGTAGTCTTTGATGGCTCAATGGCTACAAATTTAGGTTTTTCTTTGAATCACATGTTGCTCAATGGACCCTGCATCCAAAATGAGTTATTTAATATATTAGGTCTTTACCTATGAAATTGCCGTTCTGCAGTACTGGCCATTTCAAATCAAAATAATTTTTGTTTGGCTAAGAATTCTAATTTCAAATTAATTTTATTTTAAAAACATGGATTCTTTTTTCCAAAAGTAGTCATTTCTTTATTGATTAGTGTTACATTTTCATCGCATTTCAATCTTTTTCGTCATCATGGATACGTTAAAAATTCGAGTAATTATGCAATATGAGTACCGTCGTGGCAGCAACGCGGCACAAGCGGCACGCAACATCAACGACGTTTACGGAGCTAACACTACAAACCAACGCACCACCTGTTATTGGTTTGCTCGCTTCCGTTCTGGAAATTTCGACCTGAAAAATGAACCTCGCGGTCGTCCGAAGACTTTGGTCGACAATGACGAATTAAAGGCGGTTGTGGAAGCTGATGATACACAATCTACGGCTGAATTAGCAGCAGCTTTCGACGTTAGCGTCAAAACAATATTGGTCCATTTGCGTCAAATTGGCAAGGTAAAAAAGCTTGACAAATGGGTGCCCCACGAACTCAATGATCGCCAGCGCGAAGTACGCGTCGAGACGTGCCTTGCACTGCTCAACAGACACACAAATGAAGGAATTTTGAACCGCATTGTTACCTGCGATGAAAAATGGATTCTGTTTGATAACCGCAAGCGCTCAGCAAGTTGGTTGGATCCTGGTTCAGCACCTAAACAATGCCCTAAACGAAAACTTACCCCTAGAAAAGTGATGGTCACTGTTTGGTGGTCTAGCGCCGGTGTGATTCATCACAGCTTCTTACCAAACGGGGTGAGCATTACTGCAGATGTGTACTGTGAAGAACTGAGCACAATGATGGAGAAGCTGGCGCATCTCCAACCAGCATTGGTCAATCGCTCGTCTCCGCTGCTCCTGCACGACAACGCGCGACCTCATACTGCACAGCAGACGGTCTCCAAGTTGCAAGAACTGGGGTTGGAAGCTCTCCGTCATCCGCCCTACTCACCAGACCTTGCGCCTACAGACTACTACTTTTTCCAGAATTTGGATAACTTCTTGGCGGGAAAAAAATTCAATACCCGAGAGGCAGTACAAAATGCCTTTGAAGAATTTGTTGCCTCCCGTCCAGCTGATTTCTTTAAGAAGGGCATCAATAAACTGCCACTGCGATGGCAAAGATGCATTGATTGCATGGGTGATTACTTCGATTAATACAAATAAAAAAATTCATGAAAAAAATTCGTTTAAATTTTTTCATACAAAACGGCAATTTCATAGGTAAAGACCTATTATTAGTTTTATTCAGATTACATAGATATGTGTTATTTTGTGACATTCAAAAAATGTTTAGAGAAGTTAAACTCAACCCAGCGCACTGTGCTCTTCAAAATATATTGTGGAGAGATACACCAGAAAAGGAAATACAATGTGTTCAACTGCAAACAGTCACCTATAGGCTTAAAAGCTCAACATTTTTAGCTACTAGATGTTTAAACGAGTTGGCTCTCAGATTTGCACACATTTACCCTGATGGTGCACACATATTATTAAATCACTGTTATGTCGATGATATTTGCACTAGTAGTAACGATTTACAAAAACTACTTGATATGAAAAACCAATTAATTTCTATATTAAAACTTGGTGGATTTAAACTTCATAAATGGAGTTCTAATAGTGAGTATATTCTAAATGACATTCCTTGTGCCTTGCAAATATCAAGTGAGATTGATTTATGCAAAGGTGATGATGATCAATATGTAAAAACCTTAGGTATCAAATATAACCCACAAACGGATATATTGAACATTTCTTGTCCAAAAACTGAGTTGTTAGATGTTTATACTAAACGTCAGACATTAAGTTTTATTAGCAAACTCTTTGATCCACTTGGTCTAGTAGGTCCAATCATTGTACTTGCAAAATTAATCATGCAGCAAACATGGTTAGAGAAGGTTTCATGGGACTCACCATTACCACATAACTTAAACAAAAAATTCAGAAGTTTTGTTGAAAATTTATCAAAAACAGATTGCATTCAAGTAAAAAGACATATTGACACACAAAATTCAGCATGCATTGAGCTAATAGGTTTTGCAGATGCCTCACAGAAGGCTTATGGTTGTTGTGTTTATTTAAAAACCATTAACACCAATGGTAAAGTAAATGTTGACTTGTTATGCTCAAAATCAAGGGTAAATCCCATAAAATCATTAACCACACCAAGATTAGAGTTAAATAGTGCTTTGATACTAGCAAAACTGTCAAGAAAGTTGTATGATCAATTACTTAAAAATAATTTTAACATTAATGTACATTTATATGTGGATTCTCAAATTGTTCTTGCTTGGCTCAACACAGAGCCCACAAAACTATCTGCATATGTTGCAAACAGAGTAAAAACTATCTGTGATCTCACAAAAAGTGTCTCATGGTCATATGTCAATACCGTTAATAATCCTGCTGACTGTTTGTCTAGGGGGATTGAACCCCACTTAATTAAAAACAACCAGTTATGGTGGCATGGACCACAATTTTTACGTGATAAGAATTACACACATAAATTTACAAATTTTAAACTTCTTAAGGAAATTCCTGAACTTAAATTTTATAATAGTACTTTGACTTTTAAAACAAATAAAGATTTCAATTTATATTCATATTATTCTGATATTAACAAATTAAAAAGAATTATTGCCTATATTTACAGGTTTTTTAACAATTGTAGAATAAAGAAACAAGACAGGGTCATCTAAAAATAAAGGAGCTAAATTTTGCACTTAAAAATATAATTAGACAAGATCAGATAAAACATTTTGGTGAAGAAATTGCTTGTATTATCTCCAAAAAACCAATTAATATGAACTTAAAATCTTTAAATCCCTTCTTAGATGGAGAAGGTATCCTCAGAGTAGGAGGCAGGTTACATAATGCTAACATACCATATGATCAGAAATATCCTATAATAATACCTAAAAAATCATTTATTACACGGTTAATAATTACTAATGAACACAAATGTTTGTTACATGCGGGAAAAAAGTTGACCCTAGCAAGCTTATGTCAGAGGTTTTACATAATTAATGGACTTAGAGAAGTCAAGGGGGTTGTTCATAAATGTTTAGTGTGCTTCAAGCTAAGAGCTAAGGCATCAGAGCAAATGATGGGATCTCTTCCTTCAGACAGGGTGAACCCCAGCAGACCTTTTGAAAAGGTTGGGATTGATTATGGTGGTCCATTTTCAATTAAATTACACCGTGCTAGAAAACCATTAATTTTAAAAGCATACATGGCATTATTTGTTTGTTTTGCAACAAAGGCCATTCATATTGAATTGGTATCAAGCCTAACAACTGAATGTTTTTTACAGGCATTAAAAAGATTTATTTACCGTCGCAATAAACCTTCTATAATTTATTGTGACAATGGTTCTACCTTCAAAGGTGCCAATAATCAATTGCATGAGTTATACTCATTACACTTTAATTAGGTACATCAGGACAAAATTATAAACTTTACTTCAGATCTCGGTATTGAATTTAGTTTTATTCCCTCTTATTCGCCAGTATTTGGAGGCTTATGGGAAGCAGGAATTAAGAGTGCAAAATATCATTTAAAAAGAGTTGTAGGGCAACAAATATTAACTTATGAAGAGTTGAATACCGTAATAATTCAAATAGAAGGTCTATTGAACTCGACCTTTACTTTCTTTGCCAGGCATTGATCCAAACGACATGTCTTATCTAACTCCTGCTCATTTTTTAACAGGTGCTTCTATTACATCATTCCCCGAGCCTGATGTGACAAATGTACCCATAAATCGTTTATCATTTTGGCAGCAATGTACCCACATGGCTCAATCCTTTTGGAAATCCTGGTCAAAACAATATTTGACTCAATTACAAAATAGGCCAAAGTGGCACAGCTGTGTCCCAAATATCGAAAAAGGGGTCTTAGTGCTGTTAAGAGTTGACAACACCCCTCCATTAACTTGGCCAGTGGCTAGAGTAGAACAAACTTTCCCTGGATCAGATGGCAAGGTCAGGGCATTATCTGTAAGAACTAATGGTGGTAAAATCATGCGTACTAGTGTGATGAAAGTTTGTGTACTTCCCATTTATGAATAAATCATAAACATTATGCTTACCAACTTACCTTTTTGTGGCTACTGGACGCAGCTGGGCATGTTCCTATGTAGTATTATATCCTATAGCATTTTCTTTCATTATTTTGATTTGTTTAAAACTAATCTCATCCGCAATGTTAATATGGTAATGCTAACAAAATTAATGGTCTGTATCTGATAGTTGTAAGATTAAATAAAGAAATTTATAATGTGCCCATCCATAGATATTATACCTACTATATTCAAAAACTTAAAATCTGTTATAAATTCTGTTATTAACAATGTTCTTTTTTGTAAAACTATAATAAAAATAACTTAGTATTATTTATGCTTCTGTTATAAATTCTGTTATTAACAATGTTCTTTTTTGTAAAACTGTAATAAATAAAACTTAGTATTATATAAGCTACTGTTATAAAAAAAAACACAAAGATTAATACATTATAATTAAACATAATGTCAACAGATAGGTAGTTATACCTACCTACTTTATAAAGGTAAAAAATAATACAGGTGTACATGAATATTGTTACATATATGTAATAACTATTGTCCTATATATTACTGCGAGTTTATATGAATGGCAATAACTAATTTCAAATGGAATGACTAATTTCAGTGAAAATTTGTTAACAACTTTGTAAGTAGCTTACCAGTTTATAATTTATTCAATTTAAAGATAATATAGACTTTGTTTAAGATTGTCTGTCAGTCATTCTGTATCAATTCTACAATTGTATTGTAATTTATTCAAGTGTATTGGACCATTCAAAAAGTAAATAGTAAAAGATTTGTTTTAATGTTATAAAATAATAAATAGTACCTAAGTTTAAAAGGTTTCATGTATACCGGCATAAGAAAACAGTTTCCTATTTGTCTAATAATAAGTAGATTTAAGATTAAGTCAAATTTTAGTTTGTATTTTCTTTCTTTTTCTTTGATGGCGTTGCCAATTTATGTATGAAACATACATAAGAACTTCATTCCGTTCATGTGAACGGAGTTATGTCAGTCACAATTCAACACCTGTGCCAGTGTAACGTATAATATTGTACCTATTTGTGCATTATTTAAATACAGTCCAGTATAAACTTATTTATGTGGTTTTATTACCAGCAACCGCCACACCCTGTATATTTGTCTGTCGGGCTTTAACGCCTAAACTTCTTGTTGTATAACCGAACGCAGGTGTTGAATGAAAGACGGCGTAAAGCACACTGGTTTATTTCATACAGTTACTTAGCGGTACAACCGCTACTAACTTATGTCTATACATGCATACATAACAATTTTCCCCCCTGCAAAAAAAGGTTAACAAGAATTTAGAAAACTTACATGTTGACGGTGACCATTTTATTGATGATGTTGGTTCTATTACCTTGCATCCCATATTTGAGTCGAAAACTGATTCATCTTTTTATCAACAATCAAGTTGGACATTTGTAGCTGCTCTTGACCAACACCTCGATGCAATATACTGGTTACGCCCTCTTGTTATTATGACACAATATCGAAATATTAGTAATCTTTTCTTAGCAACTAAAGACCCTACTAAACCAGCGATGATCGGTGGTTGAATAAAACTTCTTTTAGCAGAGTCTGGTATTCAAGCCTCAGCTGGAAGTTGCGGAGCGGCGGTGTCATCTTTAAATTGGGTAGAAAATTACCACAATAATGATATTCTAGGTAAAGGTAACTGACAACATGAGCATAATTTTAGAAAATTCTATCAATAACATATTATTAATACATCAAATACAGATATAACTTCTGAGAAATCTCTGTCTGAGTATTTTCATACTAAATCTTAATATTTCATTGGAAGATATTTGATTTATGTCAATTTGGATTATGTGGTTAATGCCTTGCTTCAATTAAATATAATGAATCACATTGTTGCGTTTTTAAATAAATACTATTTTATGACAAATACAACCCACCAGGAGATAACAAACAGTCTCTCATAATGGACTTCGGACGTCAATCGGAACACATAATATAAAAAAATTACCTTCCAATAAAATTTGTATTATGTTTCCGACGTCCGAAGTCCAGATAATGTCTTCCTGGGGCTACATCCATCATTATGAGCCGTACAACGACACAATATGGCGGTTTGTCTTTGCTTGTCAATTTAGTTCCAGAACGGAGCATAGGGGGCGCTGTAGGCACAGTTTAGGAAACGGAAATAGTCAAATTTAGCGACCTGCACCGGAAATCAGACGATGTACTCTCTCATAATGGACTTCGGACGTCTTAGGAAACATAATAGATACGTTTTACCTGAAATAAAACTATTATTATATACTTACCTTAGTAGAACCTTATATATTGAGAGTGCGTTCCATTTTCCGTTTAGCTTTGTCTCTTTCTACACTGTATACATGAATGTTCACCTATCTCTATCGCACTGTCAACTCACCAGGCGCACGCGGAGCTGGAATGCGCTCCGAACTTGTTCTTCATTGTGTCGAAATATCCACCAGTTATGCAAACTAAGGTTCTACTAAGGTAAGTATATAATAATCGTTTTATTTCAGGTAAAACGTATCTATTATATACATGACCGTTAGTAGAACCTTATATATTGAGACCTGTTTGTTATCGCCTGGGGAGTATAACTACGCCAATGTGATTATCCTCTGTAAATGCAGGTATTCAAAGTGAAATAAAAATGCGTTAGAGCAATAAATCAAGTAATGAATTTAACTGATATTTTAACCCAAACATCAAATTTACATGAATACAATTACTAATCAGGTAATTCCAATGTACCTTAATAACTATAAACTTAAATGTAACTTTCTAAGAAAAGTAATAATTGCTTGCTTATCGTATGGGTAGTGGTAACCCTAGTGTCAGAGTTGCTCAAGCCGCCCAGTAGGCCTCGGACATGGCTTTACGACTGTTGTCTAATGACTACAACCGAGACCGACAGCTTAACGTGCCCTCCGAAGCACGGAGACGCTCAGAAATTAATCCACTTTGGCGGTCACCCATCTATGGACTGACCGCGAGCCTAGTTGCTTAACCTCGCCGTTCTCTTACGGACCGGTGAGAGCATCTAGCTATGAGCGCCTCAACTACAGGCAGGCAACAAGTAATAATAACAAAAGATCATAGAAGTACTAACAAATTAAATTAAATATTCAGTTTGTGTCCTGATTAATTTGACATCACTTTTAATAAAATAAGTAGAACCAGTATTTAATTAACAGGATGAAACAGTGTAGTAACAGAAACTACATTATCAGAGGGAGCCATTACCTCACGACAGTAAAACTTTTGAAAAGTATTGAATGACTTCCAATTTCCTCTAGCCAAAATAACATCAATTTGAAAATTATCAATCCAGTTTCTACAGGCTACAGCGGACCGTACACTTCCCGGAGTTGCCGAGATTTCTGCTGCTTTCAGTAGAGATTTGAACCATCCCGCAATATCAGTTCGAGAGCAGGTAACGGTATTCCTCGTAAGGTTATGAGTAAATTTGAGCAACCAGAGATTTTACGCCTTTCAGCTAGAATGTTTATAGTAGTAACTATCCAATAACCAGGGTTAAAATTTTGCAAGCTTAGCTAAAAGTTTCCAACCCGATTGCCTATATTCTCTACAGTCCGTTTTGGAACCAAATTGAGGCCATAAAATAATAAAATCATCATGAATAGTACAATGGTTCGTGTCCACACATAATAAAGTTAAATCATGGAGTCTTCGTCCTGAACAGAGGCTTAGCAAGGCTACATGCCGCACTGTTTCAAAAATATTTGTGCTATCTACATGGTAGTTACTCATAAAGGAGGACAAAACATTGATGTCCCACACCGGTGGTTTAGGGCACTTAGGTTTATTTAAAGATATCGACTTTAAGATATGTTTGACTAGAACATCATCACTTAATTTTCCAGACAACTCTGCGTTACAGAGCGTGGAAACTACGGACTTATGGAGGAGAATCGTGTTGTACGATAATTTAAATGTTAAGTGCAGGTCAGCCAAGAATTGTGCTAAGTCAGAGCCTTCCGGCTGCATTGGGTCTATATTACGCTGCTTTGTCCATAACAACCACCGATTCCAAGGTGCTTTATAAGTTCTTCACGTGGAAGGGCGCCACGAAGCCTTTAGTAATGAAATTTGCTTGGAATCCCATGTTTTTATTTTATTATTCCACCCCCACATTTCCAAACTTCCAGAACTAGTTCCTGAACTTTGGGTGGTGGTAAGCCGGTCGTTTTGTCGACTAGAAAGCATTTCAGATTGTTTAGAGTGAACGGGGGTGCGATGGCTCGGGCTTTCAGATCCGCCCGCCAAAATACCTTCTCCCATCTTGGACACACTACTAGATACATTCCTGTCGCTTCGTTGAAATGCATCTGAGAATAAGGAATGGAGGTGGGAATATCCAAGCTAGCGGAAAATTCCAAGTCACACTGAATGTGTCGTGAAACATTGCTTGGCGATCTTTGAAATCTATCGATGCATAATTTCCCACTACCCGGGCTGTTTTGGATGCAAACAAGTCGATCAGGGGTGTTACCATCGTTGAAAAAACCATTTCTGTACAATTCGGAAGTAAGTGCCATTCCGGCGTCCACCTGTGTCTTGACAGACAATCTGCATGATTGTTGAACTTCCTGGGAAGGTGATAAATCGAAGGCGAATTGATTTGATGATCGTCCAGAATTCGTAGAATTCGGTAAGTTACATCCATGAGTAGCTGGGACTTTGTCCCCCCCTCGTTGCGGAGGTAAGCTACCGCAGACCGGTTGTCTGACTGAATGAGAACTGATCCCCCCGACATGCTGGTTGCATGTGACTTTAATACTTTTAGGATAGCTAATAGTTCCTTTACATTGCAGTGTTGGTACTGTTCCTCTGCGTTCCACACACCTGACATTGTCTCGTTGTTGAGTTGTGCCCCCCATGCCAAATCCGACGCATCCGTGACTAGGAAGTGTGTCGTTGGTGGTGTATGAATCGGAGATGACAGACAACAATGGGTAGATGGAATGTTGTCTGTCATCTCCGATTCATAATGTTGGATTTCATCCAATGTTCTTAAAAATTCAGGTGAGGCACTAGGCACCGCGGGGACTTTTAATGATGACTTTTAATTTGGTTTCTATCAATCAATCAATCAATCAAAAAAAGAGAGAGAGAGAGAGAGATTTATTACTTTTTATAACACTTTCAAGGAAGTGGAACTATTCATTTTCTAACTCCCCCTTTTTTCTCTTTCGGATTAAATTCGTTGCGGGATGCAAGACAGTTAAAGCGATTCCCCGGGACATACCTGAGTTTCACCGCTCAGTGTCATTTCATTGTGTGCCACTGTTGATCCTGGCTTACAGGAGTTGCAGTGGTGGGTAAGAGGGAGGGACTAGTCCCGATAAAAAAAATACCACTTTCCTTTTGTAAATACATGAGTAAGTAGTAAGTATTTTTTTCGCTTAAAAACGTGGTACATACAGGATGGTTACAAACTATATAATCATCATAGTAATATAAAAATAAATAATCAATAATCGGAATATGTCCATAATTATAATCATGAATTCACTCCTTATGGTCAAAGAATTTAGTAAGGTTGTAGAAGACCTTATCTATAAGCCAGTGTTTTAAAACTGTTTTCATACGTATCAGTGGCAGTTCTCTGATCCCCTTAGATTCCTTATTAAATACCTTAATGCACATTACAAAGCAGTTCTTTTGGTATAACGTTATTCTACAGGGTGACGATAAAATACGAGTTGGATCTCTTTTTGCAATAATTGATTTCTTATCTAGCGCTGATACACATTCTCTGGGATTGTTTTTACGTACACGTTATTTACTTATCCTACTAATATTATAAACGCGAAAGTTTGTAAGTATGGATAGATGGATGGATGTTTGTTACTCTTTCAAATAAAAACTTTTTTTTTAAATTATAATATAAAAAATTAGGAAAATCACCTCAACGTAAGCTATATCTACAATACTTATTGATATGTCAGCAGTAGTAGTAGCACTTAGCGTAATTCTGTTATATGTTACTAGATGGTGCTACTAGTAGTGTAGTTCTTAGAAGCGAAGTGACCCGGATTTGTAACATATCATTATGTTCCTAGTATATTTTGTCAAGTACTTACACAAGTCCCTGGCGTGGCAGCATGGCGCGGAGTGCAGTCAGCGCGAACTGTTCATACAGCACCGGGGCGCCCCGGTTATCTCTGGAAATGTCAGCAAATCGTATGAGAACCAAGCAATAACCAAACTACATATAAACTTAATGTTATTACATGTTTTTCTAAAATATACCGAATACAGTAGAACCTCGATAACTCAAACCTCGGTAACTTAAAAACCTCTATAACTTCAAAAAATAATATGTTCCCTTCCCATCAGAGCCCAGAACCTCTATAACTCAAAATAAGCAAGCTCTATAACTTAAATAAGTAATCTCTGTATTGACCCTCAGTAACGTAAAGAAATGGTTCCTCAACCTCTATAACATAAAATTGTTTGTCAATGAGTCCTTTTGAAAGAGTGTGCAAAACAAAAGATTTCGGTATTTATTGCTTGCACGTGTACACTAGTTAAATTGTCACGTCAAGAAATCATTGAAGAGGAAGATAATAATGTGCCTGAAGAATGAAAGAGTACAGTTACTGTCTCATTTTTGAACATACTTGCTACTTTAGTAGCGGCACATATAAACCAGTCATAAGTAGTATGACGAAGTCACTTTTTATACCATCAATTTAGTTAGTAGTTTAAACATGTAAGCATGACAATAGAGAAGTGTGGTAAGTTTCTAATTCTATCACATCAAAATATAAACAGCTTCTCTCGCAAAATGATTGCGGGTTGCATCCCAGCATGATTAGACTGACGGTTGGCGGAATTAACACTGAATATTGATTTTGTATTTTGATTTATATGTTCGGAAAATAATGTCCCTGTCCTTTTCATAATGTAAACAATACATTTTTAACGAATCTTGTTCAATCTTGTTGTTGTTTGCCACAGAGCAAGTAACATAATTTTAATAACTTTGTTTCAAAGATTATATAAGATGTGTACTACGACATTGATACTCGATTTATTTGTTTAGGAAGTAGAAAATATGTTGTTTAGCTTTAATGATAATAATTTGTGTTTGATTTATTTTATTTTTATTTTATCATTCATTTGTCCGTGATTTACTTGTATTTGTTATTATTATTATTGGTTGTATTTGTTTACTAAGTTAATGTTCCGTGAAAGTCACTTGGCACCATCAGAATTACCAGCGCTAGAGCAATAAAATGTTCTAGCTAATGCTGAGGTGGTGCCATTTCAGACTTACACGGACAACAAGTGCCTTTGTTTTACTTCTTTTTTATCTTTGGTTTTGATTTTTATTTTATATATTTGTTGTCTGTGCAATGTTTCCTGAATAAATCTTTTTCTTTCTTTCAAAATTCTAGACATAGAACTTTTTAATGAAAAGTATGAAATATATATCCTTTGTTTTACAGAAACATGGCTGAAGGCACACAGGATGGCTTTTAGTGTCTGTGGCTATAGGGTCACCAGCTTTTATAATAGGGTTTCGGCAGAGGGTGGTGAAGTACTGATACTACTTCGAGACCAAATTAAATTTAAAGCTTTTTCTCTTTATGCTTGTTCTCTGAGACCACAAGGTACACCCACATCTGCTACTTGCGTTGATAACATAATTACCAACTTTGAGGTCTCTGAGAAGTGTTTGGTGGCTGGTGTTCGCTCTAACCATAGATGCCAAATAGTAAAGATAAAAAACCGGCCAAGTGCGAGTCGGACTCGCACATGAAGGGTTCCGTAGCAGCAAGTATTATGATTAAATGAAAGGTAAATTGCGGTTTATGGTTTATGACGTATTAAAAAAACTTCTTGCTAGATCTCATTCAAACCAATGTTCGTTGTTAGTTTACATGGTAATGTACATCATATATTTTTTTTAGATTTATTATTCTCTTATTTTAGAAGTTACAGGGGGGGGACACTCATTTTTCCACTTTGGAAGCGTTTCTCGCGCAAACTATTCAGTTTAGAAAAAAATGTTATTAGGAACCCAATATCTTTTTTGAAGACCTATCCATAGACATGTATGGGTACGATGAAAAAAAAAACGAGTTTCAGTTCTATGTATGGGGAACCCCTAAAAATATTATTATTATTGTGTAAAAATCTTAATGAGGTTCAAAGAATACATATACTTACCAAGTTTCAACAGTACAGCTCTTATAGTTTCGGAAAAAAATGGCTGTGACATACGGACGGACAGATAGACAGACATGACGAATCTATAAGGGTTCCGTTTTTTGCCATTTGGCTACGGAACCCTAAAAATGAGATAAATATAAATAAACAAAAAATTAGTTTTAGACCTTTAACAAAATGTAATTTAGGAAAGTTCAGTAACAACTTGGAGAAAAGTTTGTGCCATCTTTTGCCTAACAAAAGTAATCCTAACGATATGTACACTACATTATTACACTGTATTTGCAAAGAATTTAATAAAGCTTGTAAAATAAAAAACATAACGGTTGACAGTAATAAGATAAAATTTAGTTCTTGGGCAACTCAAGGCATTAAGACTGAGTAGAGATTTTTTATATAAGTTGTATGACAGAAGGTCCTATAATTCTGATGTGAATTTTATTAATTATGTTAGAAATTATTCAATTTTTTTAAAAAGGTTTGCATTTAAGCTTAATCTTTATATATAAGAGATAAAATTAAAAAACTGATAATAAAATAAAATCAGCTTGGCAAATAATTAACTGAAAAATAAATAACTGAAACTGGTAAAAGTAGATTAAGAGATCAAACAGTAGTATTGAATATTGGTGATGAACTGGTTTCAGACAAGCTTTCCATTGCCAATTTTTTTGCTGTTTTTTTTGCAAATATACCCGTGGATAATTACTAAGTGTCAAGTCATCAACACCAGATGTGGCTGAACTCTTTTTAAATCAAAGTTTAAACAAACCGTGCCTTAATTTTGTTTTAAATCCGTAACAAGTGATGATATTATAAAAGCTTTTAAGAGTATTAAAAGGAAAGGCACAGAAGATTTGTGGGGACTGTCTGTTAAAGCAATTGAATCAATCATACTAAACATTGCTACAATCCTTGCAGCCATCTTCAATTCATTCAATGGCTGTATGAGTGATGGTGTCTTTCCTGATTTAATAAAATAAGTAAGATAGTACCCGTTTTCAAGGCAGGTTGTTCAAAAAAAGCCACGAATTATAGGCCTATCTCAATACTGCCAGCTTTAAGTAAAATATTTGAAAAGCTGATGCTCAGCCAAATGTTGTCGCACTTTAACGTGAATGAGATATTGCATAACAAGCAGTTCGGGTTTACAAGGGGCCGCTCTACTCAGGATGCAGGTTGCACATTAATTAGGTCAATATTGGAGGCTTGGGAGTCACAGGATGCGCTGGAAGTTTTCTGTGATCTCTCTACGGCTTTCGATTGCGTTGATCACCGTACGCTCGTTGCTAAACTGAAGTATTATGGAATATCTGGCACATCTCTTGATCTTGTGATGTCCTATTTATCGGGGCGAGAACAGATGGTTTCGATAGGCGGTGTCACTTCGGCACGTTATCCTGTGAAAATGGGGGTAAATGATCTCCCTTATCTGGTAGAGAAAGTATCAGACATAGTTTTATTCGCAGATGATACGTCGCTCATATTTAAAGTAAATAGGAAGGATAAAGATCTTATTGAGCATAATAAAACACTCAGCCTTATATCAGAATGGTTTTCGGCAAATAATCTCTTGTTAAATGCAGGGAAAACTAAATGCATCAGGTTCTCGTTGCCGAATGTGACTCAAATTGTACCAACAGTTGCACTTAATGCGGAAATATAAGATTTAGTCCCATCGACCGTATTTTTAGGATTGACACTTGATTCAAAATTGCAATGGGATCCTCAGATTGAAAAGTTAGCAAGTAAATTAAGTTCGGCTTCCTACGCTGTCTGGAAAATAAGACAATTGTCAGCTGAACAAACTGCTAGATTAGTGTATTTCGCGTACTTTCACAGCATTATGTCGTATGGCATTCTGCTGTGGGGTTCGGCGGCTGACATAGGTACTATTTTTGTATTGCAGAAAAGAGCAGTCAGAGCCATTTATGGTTTAGGCAGTCGCGATTCTTTGCGAAATTTGTTTAAAGAAATAAATATACTTACTGTGCCATCGGAATATACATATCAGAATATAATGTTTGTTTGAAAAAATATTGATAAATATAAAAAGAAAAGTGAACTGCATAATATAAATAGTAGGAATAAAAACAAACTAGCCATGCCAGGCTTTAGAGTAAGCAAAACTAATAAATCATATTTAGGAAATTGTATTAGGTTTTATAACAAGCTTCCTACTCAAATTACTGATCTGCCTGAGACAAGTTTTAAAACACATATTAAACGTGTACTTATGGCTAGGGGTTATTACACCACTAAAGACTACATCGAAGACGTCTAGCTCTCACTACCTACCTGCAAATTGCTCGCTGGAGATCTTGTAGCCATATAGACATGACTGATCTGCTGAGTTACGGGAACTATCAGTAATATGATTGCTATCATATACTTAATTTAAAATTATTGAAAAATGAATAATGTTATTGTTTCGAAGTTTTTCTTTTGTATACCTAAATATAATCCAAAATAATAAGCATTCAGACAACCGATCGAGCATATGTTGTGTTTGCCTACTAAATAATTACTCTAATTGGACCAAATCCCGAGTTCATGCCCGCTTGAGTATGTTTCGCCGGACCGTCTCAACTGGGTCGTGTTGAAACCGGTAGTAGATGAACCCACTGAGTTTGTTTCGCTGGGTCTTCTCAGTTGGGGCGCATTGGATCCGGTGGTAGCATTAAAGCGCGACCGTCGTTATTAACACAAGGTCCGTCATAATAATAATACCTTACTATAGACAGAACCATTGACAATGTAGTAAAAATATTAGACTTAAACTAAATAATTAAACATAATCTCTTGACAATAACTTGATACGAGCTAGCTAAATATCATTGCTATAATAAAATAAATTTTATAAATGTTTTCATACAATGTGTACCTAAATATCTATGTTACTAGAAATAATAATGTATACAACTATATTACTACAAACATGTTCTGACTATTTACAAGCGCTGTTTTAAAGTCTACGTGAATAAAAAAAAATGGAATAAGCACATGTCTGGGTCAAACATTACTTTTGAAGACTTCGTTACTTGTGATGATGAAGTAGTCACAGCAGAGACGTTTACAGAGGAAGAAATATTGGAATCAGTTAACAAACTGCATTGAAAGCGATAAAGACGATGATTTCAACGACGAGCCACATTAGTAGGGGCCGCATTAGTATGGAATACTGTGTCGCAGCCATTAGCGCCCACCTCCAAGAGGCGAGACGACAGCGTTCCAGATATTACTTACTTATCGTATGGGCAGTGGTTACCTTAGTGTCAGAGTTGTTCAAGCCGCTCAGTATGGCACAGACATGGCTTAGAGACTGCTGTCTAATGACTACAACCGGGACCAAAAGCTTAACATGCCCTCTGCAGCACGGAGACGCTCAGAAATTAAACCACTTTAGCAGTCGCCCATCTATCCGCGCGTTCCGCGCGTGCGACTATTAGAAGCGAACGTGTTACCGGTTTGATGCGCCGCCCGTGCGCTAAAGAGCATAATGACGAGTGCATTAAAATGTATATCGTGTAATATTGTGATTGATGAGCTTTTGGCCTATATACAAAATAAAGTGTCGATAGCTGATGAGCCTAGTTTGGTGCGAATATGTGCTTCATTTTTTACAAGTGAACAAATTCAGAATTCCAAAACATTACTGTTACAATCGTTGCCTTCGGACGTGCGAAATAAAGAACGGAAGGGAAAAGGGAAGGAAAATAGAGTGTTAAATGACATAATTAACATCTTTAAAGTGTCGGAACAAGATATACTCCCTATTTTTGTAGCTCGTGAGCTTGAACGGCTACCCCCACTTACCCCGGATCACATAGATGTGGCCAAACTGCTTAAGGACTTAGCAGAAGTACAGGCCGAAATAAAGGTAATTAAGTCTGACTCGGAAATTGCTTGCTTTAGAAGTAAACAGGATGGCATCATTAAGCATCAGATAGCAGTTCAAATCAAAAAAGCTTTAAAGACACCGGTTATCCACAGTAGGTCAGAACATATTCTTTTTCGTTCTTTAAATGACAAAATAAACCAGAATAACCTAGTAATTTCAAAAGCTGATAAGGGTAACTCAGTCGTAATTCTGGATAGAATTGATTATAATCTGAAGGTTAATGATGTCATCCAGGGTGACGATTTTGTATGCCTTGATTCTGATCCCACCAAAAAGTTTACGATTGAGTTAAAAGATGCTATTAAGGGTACGTCTTACATCTCTCCAGATCAATTAAAAAATATTATCCCCATGAACCCACGATCACCTGTTTTGTATGGGTTGCCTAAAACTCATAAAGAAAACGTTCCTATTCGCCCTGTTGTCTCTCATATTGGTGCCCCCTCGTATAATTTAGCCAAACATTTTAACGTCCTTTTAAGTAAAAAAGCATTCTTTCAACCTCAATTCAGTTTAAAAAATAGTTTAGACTTAATTTCAAAAATTAAAGATACTCAAATTCCATCTTCCGCTAAGTTACTGTCCCTAGATGTTGATAGTCTATTTACCAATATCCCTCATGAGGAATGTTTACATATTCTGGGTGAACACTTTGAGAGGCAACGGTTACATCCTGGAGAGATGTATGATCTACTTAAACTCACAAAAATATGCATGCAACAAAATTATTTTCGTTTTAACAATCAATATTACCGCCAAAAGGAAGGGTTGGCCATGGGTTCACCGTTAAGTCCACTAATGGCAGAGATATTTATGGATAATTTTGAACGTAGGTATATAGTGGGCGAACCCAACATTTTATTTTATTATAGATACGTTGATGACATAATAATCTGTTGGTCTGGTACCAAACGTCAAATTGATTCATTTGTTACTAAATTAAATAATCTCCACCCTAAAATAAAATTTAAATTGGAATTAGAATCACAAAAATCCCTTAATTTTCTTGACCTCACCATCACTAATGTCCATAATAAATTAGAATTTCAAATATATCGGAAACCAACACATACCGATATGGCTATTCCAGCTTCATCATGTCACCCCAATCAACATAAACTAGCTGCCTTCCGCAGCTATGTTCATAGGTTAATGTCGGTCCCCTTGTCTAATGAGAATTACATAAAAGAACTTAATATTCTTTATGAAATCGCGTTATCAAACGGTTATCCAAAATCTATTATTGATAATTTGATTAAAAATAATCAGAGATGTAGGGTTCGCTCTTTACTGTATGCATGCCCCCCTGACCGTATTAACAAATATGTTGGTAGTCTGACCTATATGGGCCCAATTTCAGATAGAATTGCCAATTTACTGCGTAAAAATAATATTCACGTTGCATTTCGGACGGACCAAACTATAAGACGTCTTTGTAATGGAAAAGATAATTTGGAAAATTGCAAGAAATCCGGCGTGTATAGGTTGGTCTGCGATGATTGTGACGCGGTATATATAGGTCAGACAGGCCGAAATTTTGAAATACGGTATAAAGAGCATGTAGCTGCTTATAGGAATGGCCATCCTGATAAATCTCATTACGCCAAACATTTAATTGAAACTGGCCATTCCTTGGGCGACAATAATACGTATAATATTTTACATAGTTGTGATAAAAGTTTCCGGTTATGTGTGTTGGAACAATTAGAAATATTAAAACATAGCAGTAATAGTTTTGCATTGTTGAATGACCAAACAAATTTAGTTTCATCTCCTTTACTACGAATATTTGGGGGTAGTTAGAAATAATTGTCCATGCGGTTGGTAGTATATAAAAGAGCGCTCGCCTCGTTGGCTTTTAGTCTCCTTCGAGCACTCGACGAGTTAGCAGCCCTTGAGAATGGTCCGTGGAGGACCGAAACACGTGTTGGGTATCGTACTGGCGCATGTTATTTGCTTTTTATATTGTCCTTCTTGCATGTGCACATTTTTGCGGGCGGGAGGGCGGTGCAAATTGCATCCCAGCATGATTAAAACTGACAATTAGCGGAATTAACACTAAATATTGATTTTGTATTTTGATTGGTAATTAAGTCGTCTTACGTGACTCAGGATGAACTTAAAAACCTGAGGGAACTTACCGTGGCACCTTCATCACCGTATAACAGAACAAATAACATTCTCACCAGTGAGGAAAGCGTGCCAGTTGATAGCGTTTTATTACGTACACATCAATCGAAGGAGAAGGAATATCCATTGCATGATTCGGACAAGAAAAATATGTCGGGTAGCACCAATATTGTTACTACAGTGGCTGGCGCGCCGGCGCTGTTATCTCCTGTGCCCACCGCGCGCGCCCCGCAGTCGCCCCGGCCACCTCATACGCCGCCACGACCGGTCCGCTCAAGTATGACTCAACCGTCAACTGATGTATTGGACTTAGAAAATATTGCAGGTGTACACGATTGCACGCAGGCTAATAGTACCAAAGCTTCCAATATAATGTGTACTCAAAGCAGTGCCCAAACAAATTCGGTATCACCTGTGAGTGCACCGATAGTACATAATTCTGAGAGTACATATGAATGGAAAACAGCGTCGTATAGTAAACATAAACCGAAAGTTAACTATAGGTATACGGGTAAAAAAGGTGTAGCTCGAGATTCTGTCTCTTGTTTCAAAGCGGCTGAATTGAAGATACCCGTTTTTATATCTAATGTTCATAAAGATACGACTGAGAACGACATAATTAAGTATATCGAATCGAAAACTAAAGAAAGTATAGTACTGACCAAGATACGTACGAGAAAGGCAACTGAGCATAATGCATATAAGTTTTTTGTATCGGAAACGAAGTTAACGTTATTTTTGGATGAGAATATTTGGCCCGAAGGGATAATATTTAGACGGTTTGTTCATTATAACAAACATAACATATCGGCCCACAGTAATATGTATAATGGATAGTTATACTGGGTCGTTAATAAGATTTGTGACATTTAATTGTAAAAATGTAAAACGATCTGTAGAAAGCATTCGGGAACTATGTAAAACGTCTGACATTATTGCTCTACAGGAGATATGGCTTTTACCAGAAGAAATACCTTACTTAAATAGCATTGATAAGGATTTTAGCTGTACAGGCGTATCAGCAATGGATACAACGGCAGGCCCCGTGAGAAGTCGTCCCTTCGGCGGAGTTGCCCTTCTATGGAGAAGCAGTATTTTCCAAGATGTTTCAGTGGTTCAGTGCGCTAATTCGAGAATATGTGCAATAAAGGTAAAAGTGAAGGATAACTCCTTTTTAGTGTTCAGTGTTTACATGCCAACTGATAACTTCACAAACCTGGTGGACTTCACGGACACGTTAAGTGCGGTGAGTGCCATTATTGACAGTAGTTGTAGTGAATATGTTTACATATTAGGAGACTTTAATGCACACCCTCAAGAACGTTTTTATAGAGAATTAAGTGAATACTGTGAGGAGCAGATGTGGTCATGTATTGATACAGAGTTATTAGGAACCGAGTCTAGTACCTACACTTTTATAAGTGAGGCCCACGGTACAAGACGCTGGCTTGACCACTGTCTGTTAACACAGGCGGCTAGAACCTCTGTGGTAAATGTATATGTGCAGTATGATGTATTATGGTCAGATCATTTTCCTCTGATAATAGAATGCAAGTTAGATACTGTATTAATAGAAAGCATGGCGAATAAATTAATAAATAATAATGTCATTTGGGGAAATAGACTCCCAGAACAAATTAATTTGTATAGAAACGAGTGTCAGTCTAGACTAAAGCATATTGATTTTCCCGAGCAATTTCAAAAATGTGCTAATAAGATTTGTAATAAATTAGGTCACAATGTAATTTTGGATACGATGTATAAAAACATTATAGAAGCGTTAAGAGTTTCAGCTGCGGTTGGCCGCCATTCACATGAAAGGCCAAAAAGAGTAAAAATAGGTTGGAATAAACATGTCGCCGCTGCACATATGACTGCTCGTCATAAGTACCAGGCCTGGGTATTGGGTGGTTTACCAGTAACTGGTCGCCTTTACGGGGAGATGTGTGAGGCCAAAAGAATTTTTAAATCAAAATTAAGATGGTGTCAAAATAACGAAGACCACATAAGAATGGACATTTTGGCCTCACATCATTCTAAAAACGATTTTAAGGGTTTCTGGAAAGCCACCAATAAATTAAATGAGAGGGCGAGGTTACCTGTGAGCGTTGATGGGACCGGTGATTTAAAAGATATAGCTGAATTATTTAGAAAGCATTTTACTGTAAGCTCACCGCTGGCATCAACACAGATGGCTCTCCATAAAGAGACTGATAGGGCACTTAAAATTAATTTTAAAGCCAGCGAGGTCGCCAATATAATAAATAACATGACTCGAGGTAAGTCTCCGGGTCACGATAGCCTCAGTATTGAGCATCTCCGTTTTGCGGGGCCACACTTGCCGAGAGTGTTAGCCATGTTTTTCTCGCTCTGTCTAGGTCATGCTTATTTACCAACGGAAATGTTGAGAACAATTGTAGTACCTATACCTAAGAACAGGACGGGCGACATGGCTGACAAACACAATTATAGGCCTATTTCACTGGCAACAGTCGTTGCAAAGGTGCTCGATAGTTTGCTTAATACACAATTGAACAAATATATACCACAAAATGACAATCAGTTTGGTTTTAAAACTGGACTATCTACAGAGTCAGCAATATTGTGTGTTAAGCAGACTGTCAAGTACTATACCACTCGTAAAACACCGGTCTATGCAGGTTTTCTCGACCTTTCCAGGGCGTTTGACTTGGTTGTATACGACCATCTTTGGAAGAAACTAGAGGCAACTAAGCTTCCCTCAGAGTTAATAAATATGCTTAAGTTCTGGTATCACAACCAAGTCAATAACGTAAGGTGGGCGGGGGTTTTGTCTGATTCGTATGGATTGGAATGCGGGGTGAGGCAGGGGGGGTTAACCTCACCTACGCTTTTCAATCTATATATGAAGGATTTGGTTGAGTCACTCAGTAGTACTAGAGCCGGATGCTACATAGAGGGGGTTTGCCTTAACAATATTTCCTATGCAGATGACGTAGTATTGTTAAGTGCATCTCCTTGCGGCTTGAAAACGTTATTGGCCATATGTGAGAAATATGCCAGTTCACATGGACTAGTACATAATGTTAAAAAGAGCCAAATTATGGTCTTTAGTGCCGACGGTAAGGTCCCATCTAGTGTGCCGTCTGTTTGTTTGGAGGGCATGCCTTTACAAAGAGTACAGACCGTAAAATATTTAGGGCACATACTTACGGTCGACCTCAAAGACGATGCAGACCTTGAAAGGGAACGAAGGGCGTTGTCGGTGAGGGCGAATATGCTGGCCCGCAGGTTTGCTAGATGTTCGCGGGAGGTCAAAGTAGCTTTATTTAGAGCTTACTGCACTTCCTTCTACACGTGCAGCCTGTGGGCGGGCTATACGCAATCTTCGTACAGCGCTCTTCGAGTGCAGTACAATAATGCATTTAGGGTGCTGTTGCGGTTGCCTAGATTTTGTAGCGCCTCAGGAATGTTTGCAGACGCTCGTGTAGACTGTTTTTATGCTACAATGAGGAAACGTGGCGAGTCACTTGTGCGCAGAGTTAGAGCCAGCAGCAACAGCATTCTAAAAATGTTTGCAAGCAGACTTGACTGCATATACGTGAACCACTGCTGCATGCTGCATATATAAAACATGTGCACCATGTAGCAGTGGTACAGCTGTAATAATTGTTCTGTGTGTTGTTATTGTGAATGTGTAATTATCTTGAATTGTATTTACTAACATTAGTTTTTAAGTTAAAATTTGTTACTAACAAGTGGGCCTTTATTTATTTATTTTTGGCTTACCAACAGTAACTTATACTAATACATATGAAATAGTCAGTACACAGAACAAATTCCAGTATAGTTACCTCTTATAGGCAAGCACCACAAGCTCAATATAAATAATGTGAGGTACAATTCTTAATTAAACTAAAATAACTAAACTAAATAACAATCTACAATAAATTAAGAAAACATAAATTAAAAAAAAAACAAACATTATGCGGCAATGATGAACAATGTCAGAATAATTAAATTAAATTGAATGTAAATTATAAAGTTAAAAATTAAGCGTAATCAAAATTAACATTTAACAAAATTAAAATGTCATGTTAGAGTGTTAAGAATATGTTTACGAAATGAATTGAGTGTAACAGCGTGCACATCAACAACGTCGCTGCAACCGTTTAAGAGTTTGCACAGCCGTGGGATTGGGGAGTTAGCTCCAAAGACTGTTCTTCTGAGTGGTGGGTAAAAAGGTGTAATTGGGGCACGCGGAATTCTGGCAGGAACTCTATATCTTATTCTCGCTAAAAGAGGTGGACAGTCAATTTTATGCCGTAATAATTTATATGCAAAAAGAGCATCAATTACGTTTCTGCGTTTTTCTAAAGACGAGATATTAAAGTGCGCTAGCCTCCCCGAATATGATATTATCTTTTTATTTAGACCCGAGGAGTAGGCTAGGTGCCAGAGAAACCGTTTTTGAATTCGCTCCAGTCTTAGGACATGAGATGCATAGTGCGGCCGCCAAACAGTGGAACAATATTCCAAGCTACTACGTACAAGGCAGTTATACAGAATAACTTTAGTTTTTGCACTTCGGAAATTCCTGATATTCCGCAACACGAATCCCAGCATTTTAGACGCTTGCAAAACAATACATTCCTGATGTGGCACAAATGTAAGTTTCTCATCAAATGTTACTCCTAAATCCTTTATTTCTTTCACTTTTTGAATAATTTCAGTTCCAATACGATAGGTAGTTAGTAATGGATGTATTTTCCTTGTAAAGCATACGTGATAGCACTTTTTAACGTTTAATGACATATGATTATCTTTGCACCATTTCATAAGACGATCAAGGTCATCTTGGAGCAGTTTGGAGTCTTCATACGATTCTATTACCCTACAGAACTTCAAATCATCGGCGTACATAAAACATTTGGAGAAGTGAAAGCTGTTGAGGATATCATTGATAAAAAAATTAAAAAGGACTGGCCCGACGTGGGACCCTTGTGGCACTCCTGATGTGATATTGTACGTATCAGATTGGTAGCAATTAACTGCCACAAAGAAACTGCGACCTCCCAGGTAAGATCTAAACCAGTCAAGAAGGGTGCCCGTAATTCCATAGGCAGATAACTTGTTCAGAAGCAATTTATGTGGGACCCGATCGAATGCTTTGCTTAGGTCACAGTAAATAGCATCTATCTGCTTGCTAGCATCTAATGACTCTACCAAGGATTCTGTAAAAGTGATTAAATTAGTACATGTTGATCTAGCACTAACAAACCCATGCTGGGAATCACTAAGGTGAAGACTGAGGTGGGATTGAATTAAGGGGCAGATCAAAGATTCAAAGACCTTAGCAAATACAGGTAAAAGAGATATAGGCCTGTAGTTTAATACATTGTCCTTTGCACTAGATTTATGAATTGGCACTACTTTCGCTCTTTTCCAAGCATCTGGGAAAATGCCGCTGGAGAGAGACTTGTTAAAGATTACTGTTAATGGTGTTGCAAGTGCCGAGGCACACATAGATATGAAAATGGGTGGAATGCCGTCGGGACCAGCACCCTTATAGTGGTCCAGTGACTTTAGTTTGTGAACTAAGAACTCCTCCTCTATAACCGGTATCGTCAGAGCCAGACCGTAGTTATTAATTTCATTTAAATAAGTTGACGGAGTTATGTGACCATTAGGCTCCATATCACCAAACACTGACGAGAAGTGCTTTGCAAACATATCACATATCTTAAATCCATCCGAGGTTGTCTCGTAACTATCCGTCATTGCAGCAGGAAATGAGCTAGCGCCACCTCTTTTCTTTTTTACATGGGACCAAAAAGCTTTAGGGTTTTTCGCGAGATCCGCTTCCAATTTACGGTGATAGTCGTTATAGCGTAGAGTGGCGAGGGCGGAGCATCGCTTGCCAAGTATAGTAAGTTCGAGTCTGTCCATGGGGTTTTTAAACAGTTTATATCGTTTCCTTACTTTTTCCTTTTCATTGAGAGTTCGTATCAAACTTTTAGGCCTTGTTGCCTGTTATTAAATAAATTATTATTATTATTATAGACTGACCGCGACCCTAGGTGCTTAACCTCGCCGATCACTTACGTAACGGTAGTAGGAACTGGCTGTAAGCGACTCAAACAATGGTAAAGATAAATGAACGCAACTAACCTTAATTAAATGTTCTCGAAGTTACGATGTCGTTGTGTCGTGAGAGCATTCGTGCATCTGAAAAATAATTAAGAAAATTTAATTTCTAGAAGTTGATAATTAATGACGGGCTGGTTGCCTTTTACGCCGCAGGTCGTCGGTTCGATTTCCACCCAGGATAGGTATTAGTGTGCATGAACATGTCTGTTTGTCCCGAGTCTGCGTATAATTATCTCTACTGCCTCGTTGGTCTGGCGGTAGCGTGTTCACCCGCAGAGAACGAGGTCCTGGGTTCAAATCCCGGGTCGGGCGTAAAGTGATTTTGGAACGGTTCAATAAAAAAAAATCTCAGCATCAGCCCGAAGCCTGGGAGTTGGCGGTATTATGTTTATTCGGTATTATTATGCCATGAGAGGGTACGTAGCTTTTAGGACATTTTTTGCTGCCCTCGACGCACTGACGGACGGACGCACTAACAGACTGACTGACGACGGACGGACGGATTGACGAGTTTGCGGACGCGACGGACGGACGGATTGACAGGTTGATTGGACGGCGGACAGGCGGCCGGGCGGGCAGACGGACGGACTGCCTGGTGACGGACGGCCGGACTGACGGATAAACTGACGACGTTATCGGTCGTTAATTAAAGCAAATGCAAAATTATACTTAGGTATTTGGTTTTACTAGTTGGTAAGTACCTATCACTAAAAATTGTTGTTGATTTATTTTATTCTAAAAAAGTTAAAAATGTTGTTCGTTTATATTAAGCATGATTGTTCATATTTATTGTTCAAATTGTGATATGAAAAATAATAAAAGTATATTTTCTAAACTATTTTTGGAATTATGTAAATCCCAGCAGATAAAAATGATTATTTATTATAAGCAGGTAGGATGATCATTCAATCGAATCATAATCACTGCTGGACGAGCTCCTCAGAGTCTCGCACCCGCGTATGTGCTGTAAACAACAGCTCCGTAAAAAAAAATTAAAAATAGTACAAAGAGTGTTTTGTGTTATATTAACAAAAAATATCGTGAAATATACTTTAATCTGCATGCACTAATGTTTGTGACAAGAAACAATGGAAAATAAGCATATAAACAAGATAAAACAGAGAACCCTGACTATCTACGAAACTAATGTAATGTCTATCAATAAAGATAGATAACAACACCCGACTTGACCACTAAAGAAGAATTATAAACAATCACAGCGAAATGTTTACGAAAAAGTGAGTTAAATTTTAAATTTTGCATCTTAAGAAACCGTTCATTGTATCAAACTGACTACGTTCGCTCTGTTCAAAAATTGGACTTTGAACTCCGATAATGACTTGTACTTGCATAGTGCTCACGTGACTCAAAGCATAGCACACTGTATAATATAGTAATGGATAATTTCGACCTCTCGACTAACTAACCCATGTCCTCGAGGTCTGCAAGACGGAATGAAATTTTAGAGTTTCGAGTTCAAATCCGAATCGTAACAATGTCTTTTTAACCGACTTCAAAAGGAGGAGGTTCTCAAGTTCACCGGTATTTTTTTTTTTTTTTATGTATGTAATAATAATAATAATAATTTATTATCAAAAAGCCAAGTACAAATTTTCCATCTCATCTACACATAAATGCACAAATATAAACAATGATGCTTAAATAAAGAGATAGAGTGAACGTCAGTGTCTATGATAGTATTAACTGTGTTACAGACACTGGCGCCTTCCTCTTACAATTTATGTGATAAAAATAGTCCTAGTATTGATGAGTTGCTGCTTTATACCAAATTTTAGACGTTGCAGTTTTAATAATATTTAGTAAATAAAACTTATGATTAAGACATCTTAAATATCGTACAACTACAATATACATAGATAATAGTGTGTTTGAGGTGTGTGTAAGTTTATTTGAGTCTATTTGTGTTCGTGTGTGTGTGTGTGTGTGGTATTGCGTGTGTGTGGGATTGCGTATGTGTTTATGTAAATTTTGTTGAGTATGTATATCACCGGGTTGAAGTTCCATTTTACATAGGAATTATGAAGGTTTTTTTGAAAATAATTGCTCAGTCTCCTCGTAGGTTAACTTCTGTAAGTAATCATTGACCACAAGTTTACATTTCACTTTAGGCAAAGGATATATATTGCATAATCTGTTTATAGTGTTGTATAGACGAGCGCTAACAGTTGGGTAACTTCGGCTGCCTAAATCTGTTTTGGCAGCTATAGTTGGGCATACAAGATATTTACGCCGTTTATGCTCATTTAGCTTAGGGTCGTAGGTTAAAGATGACTGCACTCGCAAGATGATCTTAAGCGCACAGAGTTGTCGGACAGTGAGCGCAGATACGTCTTGGAATAATTGGGTTGTTGGATAGCGATAGGGTTTGTAAAGCATGACCTTCAAAACCGCTCTTTGCGCCCTCTCCAGTCGTAACAAGTAGGTCTTAAATGTACTACCCCATACAGAAATGCAATAGGCAAATAATGACTGAACTAAAGCATAATAAATGGTTTTCAATAGAGTGCCATCAACTACTCGTCTTAATTTCCTCATGGGTAACATTAATTTGCGAACTCGTGACACTGTCGCATCGATATGCTTCCGCCAACCCAGTGTGTTGTCAATATAAACACCCAGGTATTTAACAAATGAACTTCTTTGTAAAGATGGACATTTGCAAGATGTGCTTATTGACAGGCAGCTATGGATCTTAATATCGGGCAGATTAGGTTGTGCGACAGTATTAGCTGAGAAAGGGACATAGTGAGTTTTGGACACGTTTATTGAAAGCAGATTAGATGAAAACCAGTCCATGACTATCGCTAGGGCATGTTCCGCTGCACGATGGGCAGACTCCCATGTTTTAGCACTTATGACAAGCGCAGTGTCATCTGCGTAAACGAAGATCTTGCAATTAGGTATTATGAGTTGGCAGAATCTATTTATATATAAAAGAAACAGGGTCGGACCGAGTACACTTCCCTGAGGCACGCCATGAGTTAGGTTCACTTCATCACTGATGTAATTATTTACCTTAACTCGTTGGCTTCTGTTTGTGAGATAATCACGAAATAAATTCAGACTAATATCTCTAATACCCAAACTTTCCAAGCTGCGAATTAGGTTGGGGGTAGAGACCGTGTCGAAAGCTTTGGCTATGTCTAGGAATATGCCTATGGTTTTCGTCCGTGAATCAAGATTTCCAGCTATTTGGTTCGTCAGCTCAAGAACTGCATCCTCTGTTGAGGTACCTCTTCTGAAACCGTATTGGTTTGAAGCAATGATGCTATTACGTTCAAGATAGCCTAGCAATCTTTTATTCATGATCTTCTCCATAATTTTGGACAATACCGTGAGCACAGAAATTGGTCTATAGTTTTCGACACGATCTCCATCCCCGCCCTTAAACACCGGTGTGACTAATGCCTTCTTAAAAGTATCAGGGAAGGTGCCTTTTTTTATACATAAGTTACAGACATGGGTGATTGCTGGAACAAGAACATGCTTGGCTGCTTTGATGATAGAAGCTGGAATTCCGTCATGGCCAACGGCGCAGTCATATTTAAGTGCTGTGATTATGCTTTCTACTTCTAAGCAATCAGTTTCAAGGAATACTAATGAATTACCTAACGGATTAATCAAACAGTTAAATTCAAAATTTGATCGTCCAAAATGCTGTCTTTGCGTAATTTGCTGAGCAAGGTCAGGTCCAACGGTTGCAAAAAACTCATTAATAAAATTTACAGACGAATTTGGATCGTTGCAGATGTTTAGGAGTTCGTCTGATTTGTTTACACGTGAAGTGTTTTTGTAACTAATTTCCCTTATTACATCCCATGTTGCTTTAGGATTACCATTGGCCCTGAGAAGCATACTTTTGTCAAAATCGCATTTAATTTTCTTTAATAAATTATTACAAAAATTTCGATATCTGGTATATATTAGTCTAGTAGTAGGGTTATTGGGATTTTGTTTTGTCTTTCTGTGTAGCCGATCACGATTTCGTATACACCTCAGTAAGCCAGGGGTCACCCATGGTTTAATAATACGTTTCCTATGCGACACTTTTCTTTCAGAGCTGTTCTGGTTAATTGTTTTTGAAATGATAGCAATAAGTAGTTCCACGCTTTGATTAGGACTGGTGCAAGTTAAAACATCGGAAAAATCTGTATTTTCTAAACAACTAATGACAGAAGGAATGTTTATATATCGAGTCACACTTCTAGATTTAATAGCGTGTAGCAGGTTGCGTTCAATGCTGAATAGAATGGGGGCGTGATCAGTAATAGAAGATTCCAGAACCAGCGTTGTGGAGTATTTGTCAGTTCTAAGAATGACATGATCCAGGCAGTTGTCTACCCGAGTAGGAAGTACATGAGCAGGCAGGAGCCCATGGAAAGCCAATGCATTTAGGTAGTCCTCTGAGTTTGTGTCAGTATTACCGGGTCGAATATTTATGTTTAGGTCTCCCATTACTATTACCGTCGGTAGTGATGATAGGGACTCTAGAATATTATTTACGGAGTTAAGGAAATTGTCTATATTTCTGACTGAAGGTGTGCGATAAATTGCTACAATGGCTGTATCTACACTCAGCTTCACAATGAGACAGTTAGCATCTATGATTACCGGCTGAATTGTCCTATAGCTTAATGCCGTACTTATGTAGACAACCACACCATCGTTCTGGTTATTGAATGAAGATCCAACTGACATGAATCCACTTAAGAAGGGTATATCTGTAACTTTACTTAACCAACACTCTGAAAGAATAATAATATCACACACTATATCCATGGACTGTAACAAGACTACGAGACCGTCAAAGTTGCGATTTAAGCTCCGTATGTTGACATGTAATATGTTTAAAGTTGGTTTGGAAGTCTGTAGATGCTTAAGACATTGGTTAGGTAAACTCACATATGAACGACAGATATCAAGTGATTCAACCGAATCCATAAATTGATTTAAGTTGTCACGATCGAATTTGCTTTGTAATTAAAAATGACCGATGTAAATTAATACGACAAGGCATCATTGAATTACACATTAGATATAGGTTAATATAGTAGTAGGGATTGAATGTTATTTTAGTGTTTATATTAGGGTACCCGTACTTGTGTGTGTTATTGTGCTTAGATCGAATGGGTGGGTTTTGCAACTGTAATTGTGGTAGTGAGTTGTAATTACTGCCATTAGTTGCATTTAAATACATAAATTTAAGTTTTGTCCTATATATTATAATTTGAACAAGGGTGATTAAAAGCATAATAATAATATCTATGTAAACATATTCAAAATATAGGCAAAAAGGAATAATAGCTAAAGTTATAACTAGATTATTAAGATATGCATTTGCAGTATAAATACTTATAAGACTACACATAAAAAGTAGGCAACACAATGCTATCAACCAATGTATCAGCAAATTCAGCTGCCATTTGTAAAAGCAATCTAGTCACTTCTTGACAAGAACCCTAAGGCTTGACTCAGACTCAATCCGCGTTTGAGGCGCACCTTCGGTTTTACGGAGGTATATAGCACCTCGTGAAGTCCAGCAGTAGGCATAACTATTTTCTCGAGCAAACTGCCGAGTAGCGTGGAACAGTTTTTGAGCGTTGGGAGTTAAGGCTTCAGATATGTACACTGGTTTGGCAGGCCCAGGAATGTTTAGATGCGTAGTGTTTAATTTATCTCGCTGGTTTTTATTAAATTTTTTGACCGCTTGTAACAATTTTTCTTTTTTCATGACACTGTTGAGTTCGATTAAGATAGGTTTACTCCCTTCTCTGTGGGTCGGGATTCGATAGATATCTCTTATATCACCGTCCTGTATATCGACGTCGACAACTTTAGACAAGCCTTGCACAATTCTACTAACATCTTCCTTAGATTCATATTTTTGGTTCTCTTGTAAGTTGATGGGCACATTTCGTATCTCTAAACTTGTAGACCTATTTTTACGTTCAAGAGTTTCAATCTTCTCTTCTAACTTCTGTATAGTTTTTTTGTCTTCTGTTCTTTGTTCCTTTAGGCTTTGAAGCGTAGTTAGGATTGTGTCATATTTTTCCGACATAAACTTCACACTTTTCTGAAGCGCATCATTGCTCTGCTTCATTTCAAGGAAGTTTTGATCAACCTTCGTTGTCAATGACGAGATCAGACTTTTAAGATCCTTTATGTCTTCGTCGTCACGTCTACGCTTACGAATACTGACATTGTCACGGCCGCTTCTTTCTGATGCTGTATCGGACTCACAAGTCACTGGTGCATGTATAGTTGCCGTAGAGTGCATAGATCCGGGCGCAGAAGCGACCGGGGCTGGCGGTGGAGAACGTCGAAGAGGCATGCTACTCGATTCACTCGTGCAGAAATTTATTTTAATTTAACTTCTACTAAAAACACTTTTCTTACTCTGGTAACACTGTTGACAGATGTCAGTGGCTTGACAGGTGGTATGTGTGAGTCGTACCTCCGGTAACTATTGCCGTCACACGTGTTGTTATCCCACTCACACTAGCACCGTGCGTCGCTTGATACGTTATGCGCGCCTAGTACTTTATGAATTTATTTATTAGAATATTTTGAATTTTAAATGTGTTTTTTATTAATTTAAGCTACATAGATGCACACGTCTAAACACTTTCGTGATCCGGAGGGAAGGGGTTCGTGATCCGGAGGGAAGGGGACACCGATGTACACCGATTACTCGGAGATTTATGATTCGATTTACGTGATTCTTTTTTAGTTTGATGCGGAATGGTTGCCATTTGGTCCCATAAAAAAAATTATATAGTTTGGCCCATTAGTTTTCATTTTATGGACATTTTTGTATGATTTTTTTTTTATGTGGTCAATTACATTGTCTTTGGCACAGACGTTTTTAAAACTTAGCCAGTCTAGCTAGACTCATACTGTTCAAGTGTTTCTTGGCATGAACATAAAGAACAGTTTCAGATGACTAGCGTTTAATACTCGCGTATATGCTCGTTTTTGGAAAAGCATGTAGGCAGGCGCACGTTTTAGCACAAGCGCGTTTTTTATGTACGTACACCGATTACGCTGAGGTTTATGAACCGATTTACGTGATTCTTCTTTAGTTTGATGCGGAATAGCTGCCATTTTTAGAGTTCGTCGTCATGTCAGTATGTCTGTCCGTCTGTATGTCACAGCCACTTTTTTCCGAAACTGTAAGAACTATATTGTTGAAACTTGGTAAATGTATTCTTAATTAATGGCAAATGTATTCTGTAAACCGCATTAAAATTGTGACACAAAAACGGAAAAACAAATTAAAAATTTTGGGGGTTCCCCATACTTATAATATAACTGAATTAAAAAAAAATATTTTAATCAAACCCATACATGTGGGGTATCTATGCATAGGTCTTCAAAAGTGATATTGAAGTTTATAAATCATTTTTTCTTTACTGAATAGTTTGCGCGAGAGACACTTCCAAAGGCCTTACCCCCCCCCCCCCCCCTGTAACTTCTAAACTAAGAGAATAATAAAACTAAAAAAAATATATGATGTATATTACCATGCAAACTTCTACCGAAAATTGGTTTGAACAAGATCTAGTAAGTAGGTTTTTTAATGCGTCATAAATCGTAAACCGCAATTTACCTTCCATTCTATGAACTCAAATACTTGCTGCTACGGAAAATAACATTCCGCCTTTCACGGGCGAGTCCGACTCGAACTCTCTCAATGTCTTAATCATCAATACGACCTAGTCTATGAGCCTTCTTCTCAGTACACTCGATGGCTAATGAATAAGACCTAGTCTAACAGCCCTCTGCCCACCAGACTCATTAGCTAATCAATCATAAATAAGACCTAGGCTATGAGCCCTCTGCTCAGAAGACTCGTTGGCAATTCGATCATTAATAAGACCTAGTCTATAAGCCCTCAGCACACAGACTCGTTAGCTAGATGGTTATAAATACGGCCTAACCTATGCGCTTGCTGTTCAGACTTTCATGAATCTTAGCGAGTCTAGACTCGTACTGTGCAAGTTTTCTTACAGAGAACGTAATTTTATGTAGTATTTCTTACTTTACAAACGGTTTTTTTTGATCATTCACTGTCTCACAAGAACGTGAAAATTGTTTCGAAGAACATTTTTTCGGAGGATATTTCTTTTTTCCGTCCTCGTTTGTTGGGACCTATAGTTTTAGCACGCGGCACCTTTCGCTTAGGGCTTGGCACCGACTTCAAATCTATCAATAAGTAGCACATACAAATTATAGTATTTCATTAATATTAAAGGTATTACGTTTGCATAAGAGATGTATTGAATTGAATCTTTATTAAGATTTTTTTTTTATACTTTTCAGTTTTTGAAGTCGGTTTTTTTAAACGAAGTTTTTTCTTCAGAATGTTCATTACACTCATCGACAACCGGACATGCTATCGACACATGAATTAGACATATTGTTACATTGCCTGTACTAACCCCCCTTGTATCTATTCTTGGCTATGGTCTTTTACTATGGGGAAATTCAACAGATGCTAACAGAGCTTTTATAAGTCAAAACAAAAAAAGTGTGTTCGCGCTCTGTACAACGTTAGTCCTCTTTAAAGTTGTAGACATTTATTTAAAAATAATAACTTATTAACATTAACCGGAATGTATAAATAAATTATATGTCATGTATGCATGTTCGTCAAAAATAATTCAAGCCTATTTATTACTGCACATCGCAATAATCCAAATATTGCCAAAAGAGATCCAACACGCATACTAATGCCATATTGCAGAACTACGCTACTACAACGAAATTCATTTGTAATGTGCATAAAAGTGTTTAACAACGTTCCCAAAGGCATCAGGGAACTACCATTATTTCAAATGAACAAGGTGTTGAAAGAATGGCTTGTACATAATGTATTTTATAATATTAAGGAATTTTTTGAGTATAAATATAATAATTAGGTAGTGTGTAGTATGTAATAGTGTACCAAATATTTTAATGAAGCTACTTCTTATGTAAACCATTTTTTTGCATGTCAGTACGACAAAATATGTGGAACTTACTTTAAGACTCTCCATCCATCTGTCTGAAACCATATTTTTTGCGAATTAAATATATTTGAATTTGAATTTGAAAACAAAAAGCGAGACGAGACGAGAATGCAACGATGCTATTAGTTGTTTGTCGTAATGGCGATACGTTTCGCCAATCACAACGTTCCGCATCCATTGATAGCTCGGATTCATCAATACGTTTTTGTTTCTTTAGAATCGTACTAAGCCCATCTGTTCTTTAAAAGTTTTGTGGAAATGACAGCATACCTGTATAATGTGTAAATTGAATGATATTTATCATTTTTTTAAGGCAACGCCCGCACTAGTGAATCTAATCCTTGTGTCGCGGGGTACTTAACAAACATATAATAGACGGACACCATTTACATTCAGACTCAGAAAAACTATTTATGGGTCACACATATAGTTGTTCGGCGCGGGATTCAAACCCGTGACACAAAGCGGCGAGGCACCTGTCTTAGCCGCTGCGCCACACGAGCAGGCAGAATTGCAATTATAGGTGCAGGTGGTGTAAGTGGTGTTAATTGTGTATAAAGTAGGCGTTAACCATTTTAACGGTCTTCCTTTGTATTTATGTAATTGGGAACATACAAAACCCTATAAAATAAAATAAAATAAATAAATAAAAAAGGTTTTTATTCACGTAGACTTTAAAAAAGCGCTTGTAAATAGTCAGAACATGTTTGTAGTAATATAGTTGTATACATTAGATATTATTTCTAGTAACATAGATATTTAGGTACATCTTGTATGAAAACATTTATAAAATTTATATTATTACAGAAATGATATTTAGCTAGCTCGTATCAAGTTATTGTCAAGAGATTATGTTTAATTATCTAGTTTAAGTCTAATATTTTTACTACATATTGTCAATGGTTCTGTCTATATTAAAGGTATTATTATTATGACGGACCTTGTGTTAATAACGACGGTCGCGCTTTAATGCTACCACCGGATCCAATGCGCCCCAACTGAGAAGACCCAGCGAAACAAACTCAGTGGGTTCATCTACTACCGGTTTTAACACGACCCAGTTGAGACGGTCCGGCGAAACATACTCAAGCGGGCATGAACACGGGATTTGGTCCAATTAGAGTAATTATTTAGTAGGCAAACACAATATATGCTCGATCGGTTGTCTGAATGCTTATTATTTTAGATTATATTTAGATATACAAAAGAAAAACTTCGAAACAATAACATTATTCATTTTGAGACAGAGTCAATAATTTTAAATTAAGTATATGATAGCAATCATTTACAGATAGTTCACGTAACACAGCAGATCAGTCATGTCTATATGGCTACAAGATCTCCAGCGAGCAATGTGCAGGTAGGAAGTGAGAGCCAGACGTCTTTGTCATCGATGTACTCTTTAGTGGTGTAATAACCCCTAGCCATAAGTATACGTTTAATATGTGTTTTAAAACTTGTGTCAGGCAGATCAGTAATTTGAGTAGGAAGCTTGTTATAAAACCTAATACAATTTCCTAAAAATGATTTATTAGTTTTGCTTACTCTAAAGCCTGGCATGGCTAGTTTGTTTTTATTCCTAGTATTTATATTATGCAGTTCACTTTTCTTTTTATAATTATGAATATTTTTTCTAACAAACATTATATTCTGATATACAACGTGTAACAGAAAGTGTGAACGTAACTTAAGGGGGTTATAGGGCATCAGGACGGCTACCTATGGACGAAACTTCAAACAGAAATAATCATTTTTTTATTCAACTAGTAATTTATTTTTATATCGACAACCTAAATCAACAAGTAAGATTACCGACGTTATGAACAACACTAAGCAAAACTCAGCCGCAAGGGTAATGAACCTTACCGAGAACTCTTTGGGTACCTAAATGCATCAGGTTCTCATTGCCGAATGTGACTCAAATTGTACCAACAGTTGCACTTAATGCGAAAATATTAGATCTAGTCCCATCGACCGTATTTTTAGGATTGACACTTGATTCAAAATTGCAATGGGGTCCTCAGATTGAAAAGTTAGCAGGTAAATTAAGTTCGGCTTCCTATGCTGTCTGGAAAATAAGGCAATTGTCAGATGAACAAACTGCTAGATTAGTGTATTTCGCGTACTTTCATAGCATTATGTCGTATGGCATTCTGCTGTGGGGTTCGGCGGCTGACATAGGTACTATTTTTGTATTGCAGAAAAGAGCAGTCAGAGCCATTTATGGTTTAGGCAGTCGCGATTCTTTGCGAAATTTGTTTAAAGAAATAAATATACTTACTGTGCCATCGGAATATATATATCAGAATATAATGTTTGTTAGAAAAAATATTCATAATTATAAAAAGAAAAGTGAACTGCATAATATAAATACTAGGAATAAAAACAAACTAGCCATGCCAGGCTTTAGAGTAAGCAAAACTAATAAATCATTTTTAGGAAATTGTATTAGGTTTTATAACAAGCTTCCTACTCAAATTACTGATCTGCCTGACACAAGTTTTAAAACACATATTAAACGTATACTTATGGCTAGGGGTTATTACACCACTAAAGAGTACATCGATGACAAAGACGTCTGGCTCTCACTTCCTACCTGCACATTGCTCGCTGGAGATCTTGTAGCCATATAGACATGACTGATCTGCTGTGTTACGTGAACTATCTGTAAATGATTGCTATCATATACTTAATTTAAAATTATTGACTCTGTCTCAAAATGAATAATGTTATTGTTTCGAAGTTTTTCTTTTGTATACCTAAATATAATCTAAAATAATAAGCATTCAGACAACCGATCGAGCATATATTGTGTTTGCCTACTAAATAATTACTCTAATTGGACCAAATCCCGTGTTCATGCCCGCTTGAGTATGTTTCGCCGGACCGTCTCAACTGGGTCGTGTTGAAACCGGTAGTAGATGAACCCACTGAGTTTGTTTCGCTGGGTCTTCTCAGTTGGGGCGCATTGGATCCGGTGGTAGCATTAAAGCGCGACCGTCGTTATTAACACAAGGTCCGTCATAATAATAATACCTTTAATATAGACAGAACCATTGACAATATGTAGTAAAAATATTGGACTTAAACTAGATAATTAAACATAATCTCTTGACAATAACTTGATACGAGCTAGCTAAATATCATTTCTGTTAAAAATAAATTTTATAAATGTTTTCATACAAGATGTACCTAAATATCTATGTTACTAGAAATAATATCTAATGTATCCAACTATATTACTACAAACATGTTCTGACTATTTACAAGCGCTTTTTTAAAGTCTACGTGAATAAAAACCTTTTTTATTTTATTTTATTTATTATTTTATTTTACCTACTACTTAGACTGTAAATAAAAAGTGTGGTTCTGTACAGTCACATAATTTATTACACGTGTTTATTTTAAGATTCAATCAAATGTTTAACTGAATTTTTGCTCTAAATTCATATAAATTTGATAACTAGGAAAAATCACTGAATTTAATTTAAAATGATATTCCGCAAGATGTTGGATCTAGGAGAAATAAATAATTTAATTGACTTATGTAACTGCAGATATTTTTTTAATAGTAAATAGTAAGAATATTAAATTTTTCTTTCAGTATGTGAATTTAATCTGGCCGGAAACGAATAGGTACTTAATTTTTAATACAAACTAACCAGATAAACACACGCGGTACGACTACTGATAAATTACGAAAAAATATGAATAATGTACTAGGCTCATATGAACATTAGGGGACATTTCGAATTCCGTCCTGATTTTGTCGCAAGGAACTCTAATACGGCGGCGAATACAAAGGATTGATGTAGGTTAATAATAAATGGTTAAATATTTTTTAATATTCATCAAAGCGGGCCCCGCTCGTGGCGGCGCCTTTGAGAGAGTCAAAGATGCCGCCACCGCGCGCCGCGCCATTTGAATGTGTTCGTGTATAACTCATTGGTCTAGCGGTAGCGTGTTCAACTGCAGATAATAAAGTCCTGGGTTCAATTCCCGGGTCGGGCCAAAAAGTGATTATGGGAATAATGAAGTCCTGGGTTCAATTCCCGGGTCGGGCCAAAAAGTGATTATGGGAATAATGAAGTCCTGGGTTCAAATCCCGGGTCGGGCCAAAAAGTGATTATGGGAATAATGAAGTCCTGGGTTCAATTCCCGGGTCGGGCCAAAAAGTGATTATGGGAATAATGAAGTCCTGGGTTCAAATCCCGGGTCGGGCCAAAAAGTGATTATGGGAATAATGAAGTCCTGGGTTCAATTCCCGGGTCAGGCCAAAAAGTGATTATGGGAATAATGAAGTCCTGGGTTCAATTCCCGGGTCGGGCCAAAAAGTGATTATGGGAATAATGAAGTCCTGGGTTCAATTCCCGGGTCGGGACAAAAAGTGATAATGGGAATAATGAAGTCCTGGGTTCAATTCCCGGGTCGGGCCAAAAAGTGATTATGGGATTTTTCCGTAAAAAGAAATTTCTCAGTATCAGCCCGAAGTCTGGGAGTTGACGATATTACACCCCCATGCCTCGGAGAGCACGTAAAGCCGTCGTTCCTGTGCCTGACCTCTTTCCGGTCGTATCGCTAGTCGTCCCATCGGATCATGAGAGTGATGGAATAGAAAGTGCAGGGGCACTTTCAATTCCACCTTTTAAATTTAGAGTGATACACTCTAAATTTTAAAGGTTTCCTGTAACGAAATATTAATCACTCATACAATACATACAAATAAAAAAATATGAATAATGTACTAGGCTCATATGAACAGTAGAGGACATTTCAAATTCCGTCCTGATTATATCCAAAGTTACACTAATATAGCGGCAAAATCAAAGAGTTGATATAGGTAAATAATAAACGGTTAAATATCTTTTAATATTCATGGAAGCGAGCCGCGCGCGTCGTAGATACCTAGGCGGCTCTTTTGAGCGGACTCAAAGACGCCGCCAAAGGGGCCGCGTTCGATGAAAGCCGCCAAATTCATCAAATATTGTGCAATTTCATTTATTTAATAAAAATATTAAAATCATCAGTTGTTCGTAAACTGTTGTCTATTTAGGTCATGTTTAGTTACTAAATCGTCTAAAATGTCGTTTAGTAATGAGTAAAGTGTTCCGCGAAATCCTTAACTATGTCGTTTAGTGATCGTAATAATTTTGAACATTTCGTGCATTCATCTATGAAAGAATAGCCTCAGACGTGCACTTTGTGATGATGAGGATTCATAGGTCACAGAATTTAAGGCTGTTTAATTACGAGGAACCTATGTCGTGAAGGGTACAGTGTCGCGATGGAGGCCACGCCTCTTTATAACTAAGAAACATGAAAGTTTTACGATTCTATGAATATGTTGTACATGAGAGAGACTCGTGTTAGTTGGCAAGTCTTAGAGTCAAGCTTTCGGTGTCGGTGCAGATTTTAGTGAACGTGAAATAATGAAATTCTTCCATCAGTACTGAAAACAACTTCAACTAGAAGTTAAACTATAAAAAGATTCTCGTAATGTGTTTGTGTATCACGTACTTATACGATGTAAAGTATCCAATAGCTATTCAGCAGTGCTATAAATAAAAACATAACCCGAAAATAAAACAAAATATGTGTAGTGAGTGCAATCGGAATCAAACTACCAGGCGTGCATAGAAACACAGAGGTATGTCAAACAATTTCTAGCGTAAATCAGAATCAGCTGTGCTGTGTTAGTACGGATGTTCGTTATATCGATAAAAATACTTGTCGATATATTGAATGGTATATTATTTTACGATCAAGATTAAAATGATGGTATTTCGGTATGAGATTTTGTGTATAGGTAGGCTTAAGGAGACCGTATATGCCCCTTAAGTTACGTTCACTCTTTCTGTTACACGTTGTATATATTCCGATGGCACAGTAAGTATATTTATTTCTTTAAACAAATTTCGCAAAGAATCGCGACTGGCTAAACCATAAATGGCTCTGACTGCTCTTTTCTGCAATACAAAAATAGTACCTATGTCAGCCGCCGAACCCCACAGCAGAATGCCATACGACATAATGCTATGAAAGTACGCGAAATACACTAATCTAGCAGTTTGGATCTATCTGGATTGGATCTATCTGGGGTATTTGTATTAAATGTTACGGTTTGGTATGAGGATGAATTTTAGTAATGAATTTGATTGATATTTGATTGAATAATGTATGGCGTAGTTACCTCTCTTCAATAGCGCCCCCAGTGTCCTTGTGTTCTATGTTTGATATCCGGACGACTATTTGTGTAACTCATATATATAAATTGTAAACTTTTCCACGAAACCGCGATTTATTTTCCGAGGAGAAGCGGTAAAGTTTACAATAAAAGCAGAAAAAGAAAAATTCTATATTTCCTCCTGAAATAATTGTGAATTTCTAGAATTCATCCTGAATTCTAGAAATGTTATTTAATTACTAATTTCTTTCAAATTTATGTAAGTACATATAATTAATAATTTACAAAAAAAATAATAATGAAAATAAAATAGCGCAAAGGTCCTAATTATTTATAAAGAAAACTGTACTCACACGGCACTTTGACATTTCAATTTTAATGATAAAAAGTGAATTGTCAAACGGACCCTATTTTTCAATTCAGACTGTTGCTATGTTCTATCATGTCTGTTTCATTTGTTTTTGTTTTCGTTTGAAGAAACGGTGAGGAAATGCAACGTTTCATTTTTGATGTCACAGTCACAAGAGCCACAAGAATATTTGAAGTCAGAATTAGTGTTATGTTCGCTAATTTTACCAGTCATTCAGAATAAACAATATGTATATTAAAAATAATCTCGTGTAGGCACTTGTGTACTTACTACCAACCGTCAAATTGTATAGCTTCGTATTTTAATTAAATTATGCATCACGCTATCGGATTTTAGACAAACTAATTCAGTTTCGCAGCGCATAATCCGGATGCGGTGCAAAATCAGAACCAACCGCATGGAAAATTGATAGCACGTACAAAATAGTCATTGGCATTTCCATGTTCAAGTCATTGGATGAGGACTATTAACGAAAGCGGTTTATCAAAAACTAAGATTAATGTTGGCATTTTCTTAAATAGCTAAGCTATTTACAACAAACACGATTCGCGGCGGTAGTGATTGAATAGTTGCATGTCTAGGGGTATTAAAAGGCAAAAGCTGTCGTGGTTCGGCGTCGTAAGTTCGACTTAATTTTGCTCAATAATGACTTGAGAAAATCATTAGTGATTACTAGGCATGTAGTGCTGATCGTTACGCGTTAACGAGATGTAATTAATCCTGCCTCTACTGATAATCCAATCAGATTTCAAACTGCCGTTCTGTAGATACTTTCATTAGGATAAGATGAGGATAAGATGAGACCCACCATTAATATTACCCACAGAGATATTTAATACAACCAATGTAAAACAAAATTGGATTTATTAAGGTTTGTAGCTTGTTGTTGTTCTAAGAATCTATGTTATACTTAACATGCTAGTATTTAATCCAAATTTAACTTACATATTTTTTTTACACATTACTTAAAATAAAGTGAGATAAAAACAATATACTAAAATAAAAAAGAAACCATTAAATAATATTTACAATAGCAATTAATAAAGCAATCTAATTAATGTCATCTTTGGGCGTCGAAAAAAGATCGGCGTGCTTTCACTGAGAATGTTGGCAGCATTGCTATGCTGGATGGCAATGCATAAAAGCTAAAAATTGGCCAGCACTCTGCTAACATCATCATCATCGCAGCGTCATGGTAATGCACCCATTTCTAGCAATCTTTAGGAAAAAAGCGTATTTGTTTGTTTTTCAAACCAAGAGTTTTATAAAACAAATTGAAGGGGGATACATTTGTCAAATATTAGTTACGGTTATAGAATCGATCATGACATTAAAAAGAGAATAGAATGTATAGACGGCAGTACATCAAGCTGCCCCAATCTGTCAAATTTCCCCAATTGAAAGTGAACCTTATTCTTACGTGATAAAGTTGAAATACTATTAAAAAAATTACAGATTGGGGTAGTTGGATCTGCTGGCGTCTGTACAGATATAATACTACATCTGACCAAATTTCGTCGTAGCCATGTAAACTATGCAGGACATACTATAAAGCAAAAGAGTGTACAAACACAGGCTTACTCTCTTTCACCCTCACTCGCATAATCCGATGGGACGGCTACAAAACCGGGGAGAGATCGCAAGCTTTACAGTTTTATAACATCGCATTCTCGGCTTCAGGTTACTACTGGCCTCTTTTTATGCCAGAAAAATTGCACCTGGACATTTTTGACCCGGGATTTGAAACTAGGACTTAAATAGCTGCGGTTCTATTTAACACGCTACCGCTAGACTACAAAAAAACCAGCCAACTGCGAGTCGGACTCGCGCACGAAGGGTCGATCGATAAAAACGAGCAAATATTACACGTTTGTTGTATGGGAGCCCCCGTTTATTTTGATTTTTAGTATTTTTTGTTATAGCGGCAACAGAAATACATCATCTGTGATTTCAACTGTCTAACTATCACGGTTCATGAGATACAGCCTGGTGATGGACAGACAGACAGACAGATAGTGAAGTCTTGGTAATAGGGTCCCGTTTTACCCTTTGGGTACGGAACCCTAAAAATGGAGCGGCTACATATAAAAATATTCAATCCAAGCCCTAGAAATACTCATACAGATATAAATATTAATAGGCTCGCCTCATTACAATATTTATGTAAGTAGGTAAAGTTATGGATCTTGAATTATTCAACGTACAGTACTAAATCTTTTTAATACAAGGATCAAATGTAAGAAGTGTTTGTTGGAGCCGTGTTACATGTTCCCCAGTATTTCTAACGAGTAAAACTTTAATTACAAAGTCGATAGTACTGTCTGATAAGGTAACTGTTAGAATCAACTTGTGCAGATAACTCGAAAGTAACCGCATCGCTTGGTTAGAAGACGTTTCGCGATTATACATTCTTAGTTAAGTAGGTATACGGTGTCAAAATTTGTTGGTATGCGGTTGCAACACAAGCTGTTCAGTGAAGTTAAATACGACTTAGTCGAACTTCTGCGACATACCGAACCAGACTAAGACGCCAGTTTTGGCTGCGAAACTACTTGACTTTGTTTCAACTGTACTACCTGATATAAGTTCCCGCTATGTGGGTAAGTGGTTTAAAGTTACGATTTTGGTTAAAACTAATACTCAGATAGGAATTCTAAACCGAATTCCTTAATCCGGAGAGATTTAAGACTTCGGGTTGGTATCGTTCTACAGAACTACTCACCTGGACGGGCCGGTTGGCGTGATTGGCCTTTCACGCCGCATGGCGTGGGTTCGATTCCCACCCTGGACACATGAATGAACATGTCTGTTTGTCCTGAGTCTTGGTGTAACTGTCTATATAATTATGTATTTACAAAAGAAAAGCAGTTTATCAGTTTTCTGGTTTCCATAGTACAAGCTCTGCTTAGTTTGGGATCCGATGGCCGTGTGTGAATGATGTCCCAGGATATTATTATTACTGTATTTCATGACTATCATTTACCTAATCCTACTTATATTTTTAAGATGTTAACGGGGTAAGGATAGTTTCGTTTTTATCCTATATATACATATGACACTTACCTTTCTGTCTGGTGACTGCAACGCATATACCAAATCGATCTTGTCCTGTGAGGACCGTAGAAGTAATCCCAACAATAAAGCACTTTATATTTCACTAATATCCAGTCAGTTATTGAGTACCTCGTTGATCTAGCGGTAGCGTGGTTAACCGCAGATAATGATAATAATAAACACAAATTATATTTTCATTAGTTTATTATCATCACGTCAGCCAAAGTACGTCTTCTACTGGACAAAAGCCTCCCCAAAGAATCGAGGGGATATGCCATAACAGCCACGTCTGGCAGATGGGTTGACGATCACAGTATAGTTCACAGAAGAACGCTGCTGCCCGTTCTCTGGTCGGTACTCCCTCGGAAGATTTTTACGCTCCCCGCGGGATGAGATGGGTTGATGATATTCTATGCCGTCACCACACAGCTAATTCATTAGTTATAATATAAGAACTATAAATAATAGTTGGAAATACTTCATCATCATCATCATATCAACCGAAAGACGTCCACTGCTGGACAAAGGCCTCCCCCAAAGACCTCACAATTACCGGTCTTGCGCTATTCGCATCCAGCAGTTTCCAGCGACCCGCACAAGATCATCGGTCCATCTTGTAGGGGGCCTGCCCACGCTGCGTCTTCCGGTTCGTGGTCGCCACTCGAGAACCTTTCTGCCCCAACGGCCGTCGGTTCTACGAGCTATGTGCCCCGCCCACTGCCACTTCAGTTTTGCAATTCTTCGGGCTATGTCGGTGACTTTGGTTCGCCTGTGGATTTCGACATTTCTGATTCGATCCCGCAGGGAAACTCCGAGCATAGCCCTCTCCATTGCTCTTTGGGTGACCTTGAGCCTTCTGATAAGGCCCATAGTGCGCGACCACGTCTCTGTTCCGTAAATCATCACTGGCAACACACACTGGTCGAAGACTTTCGACTTGAGACACTGCGGTGTTTTGGACGAGAAGATGTCACGTAGCTTCCCGAACGCTGCCCAGCCGAGATGGATTCTACGATTGACCTCCTTCTCGAAGTTGGAAATACTTATTCTGTCAGTAATTTAATATGCATGAAATTCGCTAATTGTATTGAAGATAGGTACTCGCCTCAATGACAGATCCCTTCTAGGCTTCAGGAGGCTGAATTATATTTCTGTATCCCTTTGCTTCATCAGACAATGTTTTACGATTTAGATAGGTACTGTCAATCTTTATAATATATGCCGTCCCTTCAAAGACGTGTACCCTCTACTGGCTTTTTTTCTTTATATTACGCAACCTCTTCGTATTCATTTTATATTACGCAACCTTTTCTAATAGTTACCAATTTTCATATGTTAAAAAGCTTATTTTCAGAACATTAATCACTATTCAAGCCGATTGCACCTAATCTTGCCACCAATTCCACCTTAAATATAGACAAGTCTATTCTAAAACTATTTTAATGCAATTTTAAAGGAAGCTACCTTATACGTTCGTCTTTATAGATTGTTGCAAAGTTAAATCCATTCAAAATTGTCTCTTGTGGCTTTTCACACATTTCTCCAAACGTTCTGTGCACGTGCCAGATTGAATTGTTTTAAAGCAGCTGTCTTCACTTAATCTGTCTTAAGCGACTCAATGTATCAATGAGTTTTTGAGCAGGCCGATATTTCTAAAATATTTAATAAGCAAAAATCGATATGATTCATATCAAGAATTGCAAGAGATCACTCTTCGAAGGCCATCAAAGGCCGCAACGGCTAAGACAGTCACCTCGCCGCACCGTGTCCCGGGTTCGGTTCTCACTCCGGACAACCATTTGTGACCCATAAATAGTTTTTCTGAGTCTGGATGTAATTTGTGTACGTTTGTACTCTTGTACTTTACTTGTACTGTACCACGCGATACAGGGATTAGATACCCTGCTAGTTATTCTCTAGGTTGGTTTCTACGCCCCCCACGTGATGAGAAGGGGTGATGATATTCTATGCCATCACAGCAAAAAGGATTAGTACTCTCACTAACTTACTTGTAATTATTTATTGCACAAAACTGTACGAAAGGCGGAATTAATGAGTATAATGAGATAGTAGAAAACACATCTATTATATTTTGTTCTAATAACTAAACTGAGATGATACAGAATAGTAGATTTACAACAATTGTAAATTCCTATACCTCAAACCTATATCCCAATATTTTTTTGGCACGAATAGATTTTTAAAACGTATGTATTCGCAGCCATTTTTTGTCGCTGGTCAGTATAAATTTAATTTGGAGGAACACGTTCAGGTTTTGAGTTGGCAGCGAAACTGCCATCGAAATATTGAAACAGTGTCGTTCTACAACTGTATGGACATTGCCATGTTAGTAAATAAACTCTTTAAATAACCTATGTAATTGTTGCTACTTTTACAATACGGGAACATGTTATTGACCTTGTCCTACAAATAAAGTTCGAACGTAGGTACTTAATTTTGGTTTTGTTTGGATATTTTTCAGCTTCACAACATATATCGCAGGTTTATTAACAAATTGATTTTGTAATGCTAGTGCAAGGTATGTAGATTATTCTAGTAAAATGTAATAAGCCAAGCGAGTCAGAATTGAAAGTTTATTTTTGTTTTCAATATAAATAAATAAATAAATATCTAGGAACAATGTCACACAGATCATACTAGCCCCAAACTAAGCAAAGCTTGTACTATGGGTACCAGGAAACAATATACATACTTATATAGATAGATAAATACTTAAATACCTAGAAAACATCCATGTCTCAGAAACAAATGTTCGTGCTCATCACACAAATATTTGCACTTACCGGGATTCGAACCCAGGACCACCAGCTTCATAGGCAGGAGCACTACCTTCTAGTCTACGGTGACCGTCAACAATATAATAGATGATATAACCAATTTAATTAATTCAGTTCAATTTAATTAAATTTGATATAATTTTTATACTTATTCAGTTTTAAACTGACAACCACAGTGCTCGATCTGTATAAGACATCTGGAGGCAAGACCTCTTGGTCACGATTTCTAAACTTCACTGATCATTTTTTGTGTTAAGACCATTGATTCTAACCAGACCCTGAAAGAAATCAATGTTATACGTTGGAAAGCACGTTTAAACGTTGGTCCTGGCTAAGAACATTCATGGAAAATATTACGGGTAGTCGGAAATCTGATAGAAGCTGACTATATAGTCAAAGTATCTTGGCAGTGGCTCTAATAACTCGGGTACCTAGATGGAACCTGTATCGCCCTTATAATATAGAAAAATAAAATTTAAGCCGTTAAGAGTTAGAAGAACAGATTTTGTTTAATTGGATCTTGGGTTAATTTGGTTAGATTATTAATAGTTTACAATTCCATATTCATGAATATATATAATTATAGCTCTATATATAGCTATATATCAGTCAAATAGTGCAAAGCTTTTTCTAAATTTTAATATAGTAAAAAATTCATTGAATCGTTTTAAGATATCGTTTATCATTTTATTTGTTTTATCTAATTAATATTTTTTTTTTTACAAAAATGCATTTCTGAGACACAAGGCACACCTGGATTCTGAATAACTAAGTATGGGTTACGTAGTACTGTGCGGGGATTCAACTCAAAATATGGAGACGCCGAGATAATAGTAGGTCTACTACTATAATTATAGCGTCACACGGGCTATCAAATTCGGAGGACTAACTCTAACTAGCCAAAACCCTATCTAACGAAGGTGGGATATATACGTGTATATCTACACGAATAATAAATTATCTTTAGCTAACGCTACGCCTGAATGCTCATTGATGAAAATAGGCAGCCATCAGATCCACACAAAGAGAACTCCCGAGGGAGTCTATCGTAATCACGACTTTTGTGTAAATGGTTTCATGGGTAGATTATTGTGACGTATTAAAAATAGATTTGTACATTTAATGAGTTCTGGGACATAGAAAAGTTAATATAAAATCTAAATCTACAGAATGTCTCAATCAGAGTAATGATAGTAGAATGTCCTGCGAAAATATTTTGGGAAGAAGCCTAGACCTGTCAACAAATATGTATTCAACCTATACAGCGGAATTGAAAACAGAGATAACGGAACTTAAAAATCAGTTAGAGAGTACACAAAGCGAAATGAAAAATATTATTTTAGAAAATATTGATTTGAAAAAGACAATACATAGCATGAATCAAGAATTATGTGTATTGAAGCAATTATGTAAAAGCCCATTATCATCATACAGCCACAATATGTCATCGAGTGCCAAAAAAAAGCATTCGACGTCGACTTACAAATAGCTTCCAAACAACGCCATTTAAGCCTAACGAACCTACTACTAACACCTCCTTAGAACTAAGAAGACAAACAATTACACAAATGGAGCAGCAAGTAATGATGAATGAAACAAACAAAATACAAAAGCTGCCATGTACGTCAACGGAAAACACAGAAAACAAAACTGATACAACCCCACTTTTTAACAACACAGAAGATCCAAAAACGTGTACTGAAAATTGTTCAGTCTCAGGAAACACGAAAAATACAACAAATACTGAGATGAAAAACGAGTCATTTAATATGCCGAATCCTAGTTTTACGCTTAAGTGCCAAAAAAGAGCATTTATTGTTGGCGGGGCGCAGTGTAGAGGACTAGCAACACAACTTATAAAATCAAGATATTACAATCCATATAACTACTATAATTTCTGTCTATTGTAAAGCCAAACGCCTCTACGGAGGAAATCTTAAGTAGCATTAAATTATTTGACATTAATTCTGAAGATAAATTGATAATATCTGTTGGACAAAATGATTATAACACCTTGAAAATGACAACCGAATTGTGCTTATTTTTACAATCTGTTAAGTGTCCTGTGATCATATTATGCGTGAATAAAAATATCTGCTCCAATAAAATAAGTCTTAATAGAATGATAAAACTAATTTGCACACAAAATAAAGATTGTTGTTTTGTGGAAGATTATTTTAATAGAACATCACTTGTAATAATTCATCTTTTTATAGATCAAATAGACTACAACAAACGGTTCTTATCTTTCAAAAATTGTCACAACGAAATCTTAAAGGTATTGGGACACAAACGGACATGTCGTTATTTAAAAGTAAGACTGAAAATAAATTACCGGTCTTAAATAATGCGATTAGAAAAGAGAAAATAAACAATTCAGTACAGCAACATTTTTTTCGTGGCCAGGAACTATAATATAACGATATTACACCAAAATATTGCCGGTGTAAGTAAGTTAGATGAAATCGAGCTAGCCTTAAACCTACTCTGCGACAATAAATATTTTATCGATATTATGTGCCTAACTGAAACATTCATTAAATCTGGAGAGGATGAAAATATGTTAGTTAAATTATTTAAATTAGGAAGCAGCTTTTCTAGGAAATATCAAAAACGAGGTGGTGTATGTATACTTATAAAACAAGACATAGAATATGAAAATATACAATGGTACTTACTTACTTATCGTATGGGCAGTGGTAACCCTAGTGTCAGAGTTGTTCAAGCCGCCCAGTAGGCCTCTGACATGGCTTAACGACTGTTACCTAATGGCTACAACCGGGACCGACGGCTTAACGTGCCCTCCGAAGCACGGAGACGCTCACAAATTAAACCACTTTGGCGGTCGCCCATCTATGGACTGACCGCGAGCCTAGTTGCTTAACCTCGCCAATCACTTACGGACCGGTGAGAGCATCTGGCTATGAGCGCCTCAATATACAATGGTTAAACAGTATTGCGGTAGAAAACCATTTTGAGATATGTGGTATACAATTAAAAAAATATAAAATAAACTTACTCTGTGTATACAGAACACCCTACTCCGATATAGACATTTTTTTTAGAAAATTGCAAGTAGTATTGGATAAATTAATTAGGAAAGATAAATACAAAATAATAATATGTGGTGACTTTAATATTAATTTTCTAGGTAGCAGTAAAATTAAGGATGAGTTTTTAAACATTATATACAATTATAACTTAAACTATCATATAAACAAAGCCACAAGACAAAATACATGCATTGATAATATATTAAGTGATATAAAAGACGCTAAAGGGGAAATCCATGAACTAGGTCTATCAGACCATAATACGGGACAAACTTTAATAATCAAAGCAAAGCATGATTGTAATGTAAATAGACAATGGTTTGCCTATAGAAGAGACATGTGTAATGAAAATATAGAAAAAATTCGCTATTATCTAAGGAAATGTCATTTTCTGAAGTTTTTTTCTAAAACAGACGTAAACCAAGAGTTTTCCTCTTTACACGATGAGATCTGCCTCTTTTATAAATAATATGTGTTTCCCAATTATAAAAATTAAAATGAATAAAAATTCTGCTAAACCAAAATGGATCACGAACGGTCTAAAAAAATCATTCATAAGTAAGAGAAAGCTCCAAAGCAGGTACTATAAAAATAAGACTTCTCAAAATAAGAAAAAAATATTATGACTATAGAAAAATACTTAAACAATGCATGACAGATACACAAAGGGATAAAAATAAAATATATATACAGAAATCTGAAAACAAATGCAGAGCGACATGGAAAATCGTTAATGACAAACTAAAACAAAACGATGTAAATAATGAAATAAACGAATTCGTTGATTGTCAAACTTCACTGACCAAGGGTGAAGATATAGCGATATTTTTTAATGAATACTTTATAAACATTGCAAAGCCTACCGAAAATTTAAATTATACAAAAAATCATGAAAATGTTGGACGATCAACTCATTCCATATTTCTAGAACCTGTAGACTGCTTAGAAGTTTTTAAAACTACAATGCAATTACGTAACACAAACTCAGCGGGATATGATAATATTACTACAAAGATTCTAAAACAAAATATACTCCCCATACCTTTGACACATATAATTAATTTATCTTTGGAGAACGGTATATTTCCCGATGGTTTAAAGTTTTCCGTAGTAAAACCAATTTTCAAGAAGGGATCTAAATCTGAAGCTGGTAATTACAGGCCAAAATAACCTTAGTTCCTGTTATCTCTAAAATATTCGAAAAAATCATGTGCACCAGGCTTATGAGTTTCTTTGATAAAAATAATGTAATCAACTCTCAACAAAATGGTTTCATCAAGAATAAATCTACTTCATTAGCATGCTTTAAACTTGTGAAGGAAATTCTTGACGCATTAGGTAACTTTAACACGACAGGCTATTAAGCAAGCTTGAGCAGTATGGAATCAGAGGGTCTGCTTATGACTGGTTCCAAAGCTACTTAATAGGCAGGCAACAGTGTACCGAGATCAAAAAAAATTGTAAAAAGACTCAAATAGAAGAAACTTTCAGATCACCGTATTTGATCAACCACTACGGCGTACCACAAGGTAGTGTGCTTGGGCTTATTCTATTCATAGTATACATCAACGAATTACCTAACTAAACTGACCAATTTACTATATTATTTGCAGACGATACTACTATTTTAACAAAAGAACGAACTATTGAAAATGCAGTATCAGTAACAAATAAAGCTTTAATGGATATAATAAGCTGGCTAGAAGCTAATAATTTAAAAATTAATATTAGTAAAACTAAATTTATGAGATATTTGACATACAATAATAAAAATATAGGTAATATAGGAGACATATCTTTGAATTATAATAATATTGACATCGATGAGGTACATAACATGAAATTTTTAGGAATAGTTACTGACCGTTTCTGCAACTGGAAAGCTCAAGTAGATAATGTATGTAAGAAAATCAATAAATTCATATTTGCGCTTAGGAAAATTAAAAATATAACAAACAGAGAAACAGCCTTAATGGTATACCACAGCCATGTGTGCTCTATTCTTAGATACGGTGTGATCTTATGGGGAAACTCTACCGACGCTGAAAGAGCGTTTATAGTACAAAAAAAAATGTTTAAGGTCAATCTTCAATCTAAAGTGGACAGATTCCTGCCAACCGATATTTATGAGAAAAAATACTTACATTACCATCAATATACGAGGGGGCGTTTTTAAGTTCGCGGAATGGAGGGTAAGAAGTGTAAATAAAAATACAAAATTATTTTTCTTTTTCAATATATTCACCTGCTACCCTTATACATTTTTCAGATCTTTCAATTCGCTTATGTATACCTACATAAAAAAATGTTTTGTCTTTGTCCGAAAAATAGGCTGAAACCGCGTCCTTCACTTCTTCATCAGTAGAAAATTTCTTCCCACGAAGTTCTTTTTTGAGTTTTGGAAAGAGGTAGTAATCACTGGGAGCCAGGTCTGGGCTGTAGGGTGGATGATCTAAAATATCGAAGCCCACGTTATGCAGGGCAGCCAAAGCAACACGGCTCTTGTGAACTGGCGCGTTGTCGTGAAGAAGAAGGACACCTTTGGTTAATTTTCCCCTCCTTTTTTCTTTAATGCTTTCTTTTAACCTCTCGAGGATGGAAGCGTAGTATTGTCCGGTTATAGAAACGCCTTTATCTTTATAATCGATCAACAGGATCCCTTCCGAATCCCAAAACACTGTTGCCATGATTTTTCCAGCCGATTGTGACACTTTAAACTTCTTGGGTGGTGGTGTGCCTTTTTTGTGCCACTGCATAGAGTCCTGTTTCGACTCAGGTTCATAATGATGAACCCAAGTTTCATCTCCAGTAACAATTCGACTTAAAAGTCCATCCTTATCTTCGTTACAGAGGTCCAAAAAAGTGCGAGAACACTCAACGCGGCGTTGTTTTTGAGGCGGCGTGAGCATTCTTGGCACCCATCTTGCACTGACCTTTGTCATGCCAAGATGATCATGTAGAATTTTGAAAATTGTCATATCCGATACTCCAACCATTTCTGCAAGCTGTTTCTTCTTTAGTCTGGCATCTTCCAATATATTTTTTTCGACTTTTTTCATGATTTCCGGAGTAGTCACCTCGGGTGACCGTCCGGGCCGAGGGTCGTCTTCAAGTGAGGTCCTGCCTTGTTTAAAGAGACTGTGCCACTTGTAAACCATGGTTTTACCCGGGCAAGAGTCCCCGTAAACGGATTCCATCTGTTCCAGTATATTTTGAACTGACTTTCCTTGCTTGGTAAGGAACTTTATTACGGCACGGTACTCGATTTTTTCCATAATTCACACTTTCTTCCCGATTGAGTTGTTTGCTTGACGATAGTTCAGAGACTAATGATCCATTTTTTTTTTTTTTTTTTAACGTGACGCGTGCAGTTAGCGTCTCGGCTTTTACTGCTTCACCGGACAGTAGGGGTGAGCGTGGGCTCTAACCGGCCTAGCAAATATAAACTACAAACTAAGTACCCGCGCCGGAGGGCGCCCCCTGTGGGGCTCGAACCTCGGGTCTGGGCGGATACTGACGTGGAGAGGGCAAGATGTCGTGGTTTTTAGGGGATTTTGTGCAACTGTCGCTCTACGTTAATGCGCGACGCGGGCCTCGCTTCCGGTTTAGGTCCGGAGCGGGCATTCATCGGATCGAATGCAAACTAAGGGTCATGGAGGACGCTGGTGGTCGCGACGCGTTCGCGGTCGTACTCGCGTCCGGCGAGTACGAAATATCGGTTGTGCAGTGTTGCGAGAGTCTTTAATCGATTTGATTTGGTTTAAGTATACGGTGATCTCGTCGTCCGATTCGTCTATGACGTTCTTCGGACGACGGTGTTTACGTGAGAGTCGGGAAGGAGTGTATTTGACCGCCTGTACCACCAATTTACTTGGATGGTGAGTGGCAGAGTCAATGTACCTTTTGGACGCATGCTTCATCCATTGCCTGATGGTAGGCAATTGGAGATCGGCATGGAGGCTTTTGTTACGGACGAACCACGGTGCTCCCGCGGCTCGTCGCATAAACTTGTTCTGGACTACCTGGAGGAGGTGGATGAATTGATCCCTAGCGTGCGCGAAGACCGGGCTCGCATAGGTCATCATGGGTCGAATGCACGTCTTGTAAATTCTCACCTTGTTTTCAAGGGACATTTTACTGCGTGCATTCAGGAGGCCGTGTAATCGATAAAGGGCAAATGAGGCACGGTTACGAGCGTATCTCAGATGATCCTTGAAGTTTAACTTCCGATCGAGGATCACTCCCAAATATTTGGTTTTCTTCTCCCAGGGGATCGGTTCACCAAACATTCGGACGGGATCGGCGGTGGGGGCGGGGTCTATCCTAGAGAAGAGCACGGCTGCGCGCTCTTGTTGGGATTGACTTCGATCCTCAATTTCCTGAACCATTCGCCGTGGGCGTCGGCTGAGGATTGGAGTTCTCGGTGGATGACTGACGTGCTCCTACTGGAGTAGTAGAGAGCTGTGTCGTCAGCGAAGAGGGCTAGATGAGCCTTATTGGGTCTGGGGATGTCGCTGGTGTACAGCGAGAATAGTGATCCAATTAAGATAAAACTTGGTATTTATACTAATATTGAGTGGCTGAAGTCGTGGCCATCCCGATAATGACCTATTATTATCCCCTCCCCCCCATTCCGCAAACTTAAAAACGCACCCTCGTACATATACGAGATGTGCAAATTCGTGAGAAATCATATTTTACTGTTCGAAAAAGACGAAAAGGCTGAAATGAAAAGAAAAATCGTAAGCAAACCATTAGTAGCACCACGAAGTAGGCTAAAAATAGGTGATAAGAACTGCTATAATATGGGTGTTAAGGTATACAATAAACTTCCAGAAAAACTTAGACACCTACCTGACAATGAATTTTTCAGGACGCTCTTTAAGTGGCTATGTGACAGATGTTTTTATTCAATTGATGACGCTCATAGCCAGATGCTCTCACCGGTCCGTATGCGATCGGCGAGGTTAAGCAACTAGGCTCGCGGTCAGTCCTTAGATGGGTGACCGCCAAAGTGGTTTAATTTCTGAGCGTCTCCGTGCTTCGGAGGGCACGTTAAGCTGTCGGTCCCGGTTGTAGTCATTAGATAACAGTCGTTAAGCCATGTCAGAGGCCTACTGGGCGGCTTGAGCAACTCTGACACTAGGGTTACCACTACCCATACGATAAGCAAGCAATTGATGACTACATTAAATATAAATTCACATAAATATGTAATTAGCCTAAATATTTTGACATTGAAATTTTAATTGACATTTTCTAATCTATAATAACTAAAATTGTTTTTAAATCTTATTTTTACTTATTGTTTGGATTCATCATGTATTAACTACTATTAACAAATTAAATAATTACTAACAATTACAATGTAAAAAATCTTAAATTATAATGTATTACTTTAAATATTTGCAGGACATATTCTGTCGAATATAGTGAAACTATAATATAATACCATCAAATGTAACCTGTATTCTCGCAAATAAAGAGTTCATTCATTCATTCATTCATTCCTCCAAGAATTTCTACTATGGACGATCTCACAGATTTCAATAAAAAAAATCTACTAGAGGCACCTGCCAGCTTCATTCCGATGGACAATATTTTCGTAATATGCAGTATCTAAGCAATAACAAAGTATAAGCAGATAGATTCTTACCTTAAGCACACTGGGGTCGATTTCAAACAGAGTAAAAAATGTTGACATCGCTAATAACATTGATTTTTTTTGCGATTGTTTTCGTTTTTTTTTTTTATATTATAGTCTTTATTAACCTTTTAACGTACCAAAACAAAACAACACCCAAAAGTGTGCCATTTGCGAGAAAACTAAAACTATAACATTTAGCCCCTTAAGAAGATATTACTCATTTTCCGGTTACGTTGAATTAAACTCGAATAAAAACGAAGTTACTCGTAGAAATTCTATTTATTTAATATTTCATATCATGATGATGTGCAAGCTTTCAAAAATAGTATACATTTTTCATTTGTGAATAATAGAATACTATTATCCTAGTGTTTAAAACATTGATCACGGTTTATCTGTCATTAGTGTAGCATAAGTTAATACCGTCATAATTATAAATCCACGGATCTCCTGGGCCTCCGCCTCACCCCACCCGCCGACACATCGTCATTGGCCTTGCAGCGTTTACTCAGAGCGGTGGTACTTTTCATATTTTTTGCGAGATATTCATATTTCTACCGATTTCAGTGCCGTGGACGAAACTAGACTCATTCATCTCTTAACCATAATTGCAAAAGGTATTGTAATCGAATTTTTCTAACACAGTATTTCTTATAGCTAACAAGAACATGGATATTTCAAATGTATTCGATTGCCGTCTAGAAAGTTCCACAAGCTTAAAAATTATATGTTTGTTCCAAATATCATTAGTGTTACTGTCATTGGTGTAAATTTTTCAAGTAACACTAATGATATTGAATCCATCACTAATGAGATATTATAATAACGAATTAAAAAAAAAATTAAGGCTTTCTGCCTGATTACGTCAAAGGTAGTTTGTTTTATTTTTTAATTCTCCGTTTTTGTGTGTGATGTCATGAAAATCAATAGTTATATTTGCATGATTATCTACGAAATTTGCTATAAATTAATATCGGTGTTTATATTGTTTATATTTTGAGTTTGAGTGTTGCTTAGTGTAATTAAGCTATGACTTAGTAGCTGTTATTTATGAAATAATTTTTCAGAACATTATGCTAAATAACAAAAGGATGAGTAAAGATGAGTTAGAAGAATAGCAAGGAGAGAAAAATATAATCAAAAATAAAAATAAAAACATAAAGAATGTCGAGATAACGGTTGTAGAAGAACATGAGATTAGAGAAAAAGAAATTCATCTCCTCAAAACATAGTTCCTTTTAAAGGTACTATGTTAGTCCACCAGGTGCTTTGGAATTCCGAATCGGAGTTCCTAGAGTTTAGCGATATCACCATTAAACACGCCGATAAACCCAATAAAGCTCCAACTTCTCGAATTCGCAAAGAGCAGAATATGATACCACTTGCTAAAGTTAAAGGTACTTGCGAAAATCAGGCATTTATGGTAACTCAAACAGAAGTAATGGCGTCTGGATTTGGGCAACAACATCAACAAGAATTTCTTAAGTTTTTTAATCAACAACAGGCATCCAAAGAATTACTGAATTTATTAAATTTGTTTAAATCCTATATTTATATCACAATTTTACAGAACCAACTAGAGTAACTGCCAAAAGTGCTACATGCATTGAAAATATATTTAGCACTGTAAACCTTTATTTCAATCAATAAAATTCGTTCAGATAATTGAGGTGAGTTGGAACCTTTTTCAAATTCTCCAAAAATTAAAAGAAAACATATAAGCTATATTCCATTTAGTGAAAGCCGCTTGGAAAATTTTAATGTAATGTAGTAAAAAACTAGCATGGCTGCCCTATCATGATAATCCGGATCACTTGTACAACTCCTTAATAAATTTGATTAATGATGAGTGTTGCACAATATTCACACCCAAACAACTGTCTGCAAGTGACCGTCGGATATTCAGTGATTGGGCAACTCCAGGAATCTTTAAAAGTCGGAATCGGTTGTATGAATTGTATGAAGAAAAATCCTAATATGGATTTTCAAGAATGTGTGAAACAATATGCCAAAACATTTAGACGAGCCTGTTCCGCTGCTAAATCTTTGTACATAAAAACTACTCTTAAATCTTCTACAAATATAATTAAAACTACTTGGAAGATAATCAATACTGAGACAGGTAAAACAAAAATACGTAGTCGTGATTTTAACTTGTCTATAAATAACGTAGATACTAAAGACGATTTGGATAGTGCGACTGAGTTTGAAAAATATTTTTCGAATATTCCAGTCGTCATTACTACTTCTCTACTCTCTTTCATATTCTTCTATCTCTGCTGAGCAGATACTCAAGCAAAGAGCAGGGTCGTGTGTCACAGTTTTAGAATTTTCGGTGGTTAGCCCTAAAGATATTTTAAATGCTTTCAAGAGTATTAACATGAGAAACTCAAAGGATCTGTCTATCTGTTAAGACTGTTTCATCAATAATTATTACTATAATCGCCCCACACTTAGCTACTGTGTTCAATTGCTGTGTTGCATCAGGTGTGATTCCTGACTGGACAAAGTATAGTAAAATCATTATTTTGTTTAAAGCTGGTGATACTTCAGACCCGTCAAACTTAGTAAAATATTTGAAAAGCTTATGCTAAGCCAGTTGCTCAGACACTTTAATATACATAATTTACTACACCGGAAACAGTTTGGATTCACAAAGGGTTGTTCAACCATAGATGTAGGGATCAACTTATTAAAAAGTATATTCGCGGCTTGGAAAGACTCGCAAGATCTAATGCATCTTGCGAGTCTTTCCAAGCCGCGATTCTTCTATCTATTTTATTATTCTATCTTTTGCGATTTGTCCAAAGCGTTCGATTGCGTTCATCATGATACTATGGTCAGAAAATTACACCACTACGGTATTAGGAACAAGGCTCTCGAACTTCTGACTTCTTACTTGGGCAATAGAATTCAGAAGGTCGACATAAACGGTAAAATATCTCCGGGATCTCCAGTGGTAATGGGGTCCCACAGGGGTCAATTCGTGGCCCATTTTTGTTTTTAATTTATACATGACTTACCTTACTATGTAAGGGATAAGCATGAGATTGTGTTGTTTGCAGATGATACTTCCTTGACGTTCAAAATAAACCGATAATTAAGCAATTTTACCAACGATATTAATGACGCAATATCTAAAGTTGTTCATTGGTTTAATGCCAATAATCTTGTGCTTAATGATAAGAAAACTAAAGTCATAAAATTCACTACACCGAATGTGAAACAGGTGACAGCCAATCTACAACTTAATGGAGCTAGGTTGGACCCTGTTGAATCAACTGTGTTCTTGGGTATCACTATTGACTCAAAGCTACAATGGAGCCCACAAATAGAAAAACTGTCTTAGTTTTATTTTAATTTTCTGATAGAGTACATGGCAAAATTATTAAAATTTAGTATTTACAGTTGTTTTTTTTATTGTCATTAGTAGGCATTTAATATCATTCGTGTTTTAGATAATTTCATTAGGGTAACAACATCGCTCATTCGTGTCACTTTGATTTAAATTTTCCTATAGTTTTCATTAAAATATCATAATTATTTTATTTAATTTATGTTATTATAACCTCATATAGTGAGGTAATACCATTAATAACCCAAAAAACGGGTATTTAAGAAATCAAACAAAAAAGTATCATTTTAATTCGAAATTTGAAATCGACCCACTGCCAGTTTCTCCGATGGGGTAATAGCTTTCCGGTAATTAGTAACAGTTTTGGTAAGTTTGTCAGATATCATACTTAATATTTCTTGAAATTGTACTCTTGTGAGTCTATAAAAATCTGGAAAATCTTCGTCATTCAACTCCCGAAACAAAGTATAAAATTCTCCAGATTGTTGCCTGAATTGAATATGTCTACGCAACCAAAATCTACGCTTTCTCTTCTTAATTCGAAGAGAATTTAACAGTAATATCTTTTTTTTAACATTTGTAGTTAAATTATCATCAGAACTTTCGTCGATAAATGACATATTCATCGTTCACAAACTAAACACTACACTGCTATTCGAAAGACGAGCGTCGACTACTCGAAACGGGGAGGACGGGCGAATGAACCGGGCGAGCGGGCTGGCGGGCGAGCCAGCTAGCGAAGCGCGGGCGCGTCAACGAGGTGAACAAGTAGCTTCGCTGGAATCGTCGGATATTTCGTTAGCTTAGCTCGTTAGGTTAGTCGATAGCTCGCGGTTTGAACCGAAGTATGTAAAGAGGTGAAACGATGTTCGCCCGCCTAGCCCGCCCGCCCGCTGGCGGTGTGGCCTGCGCTTTAGACATTAAAGATATGTGGACAATTTAAAGGTACTGAATATACGAATTTATACGAGTGGAAATAGGGGGGGGGGGGGGGGGTCTTAAGAAAAAAGCACACTCACTTGCGGCATGTTGCTCTCTCTTCGGGGCAATTCTTCCTTTTACAAGATTAAGGATCGATATTCACCTCCTGAAAAAAGTAATTTATCAAATATTTAGTTTGTCACGCATTAGAAAAAACAAGCCAAGTGCGAGTCGGACTCACGCACGAAGGGTTCCGTACCATCACACTAATATTATAAAGGCGAAAGATTGAGTGTGTGACTGTGAGTGTGTATGTTTGTTACTTCTTCACGTCTAAAGGGCTGGAGCGATTTCGATAAAATTTGGTATAGAGTTAGCCGACACCCTAGATTAACACATAGGCTATAATTTATAAAGATTAACGTGGGTTAAACCGCAGGGCACACCTATTAAAAAAAATTAGAATCAGTTCCCAAACAACAGTGTAATCACGTAACATACATTAAAAAACAATTTGGAAATAGGTGAAAATAGCTAATTGTATGTTGTTAATATAGCTGGGTCTCCATCATCATCATATCAGACGCAATAAGTCGACTACTGGACAAAGGTCTCCCCCAAAAACTCCATAATAATAATTGCCAGTCTTTTGCTATCCGCATCTAGCGGTTTCCAGCAACACTCTCAAAATCATGGAGGCGCTCATAACTAGATGCTCTCACCGGTCCGTTAGTGATCGGCTAGGTTAAGCAACTAAGCACGCGGTCAGTCCATAGATGGGTGACCATCAAAATGGTTTAATTACTGAGCGTATCCATACTTTGGAGGGCACGATAAGCTATCGGTCCCGATTGCAGTCATTAGACAACAGTTGTTAAGTCATGTCAGAGGCATACTGGGCGGCTTGAACAACTCTGACACTAGGGTACTAACCACTGCCCATACGATAAGTAAGATCATCTATCCATCTTGTAGGCCTGCCCACACTGCGTCTTTCGGTGCGTGGTCGCCACTCAAGAACTTGTCTGACCCAATCTAAGTTTTGATCATCATCATCATAGCTGAAAGAAATCCATTGCTGGACAAGCTTTTCCCAAGAAATTGGGGGGGAAATGCGATAATCGCCACGTTTGGTAGACGGGTTGACAATCGCAGTAAGATGGTCATAGTATTCAGAAGGAAGCTGCTGCCCGTCTTCTGATAGATACGAGGGGTGATCCAAAAGTAATGATAATCAATAATAAACACAATGAATAAAATAAAAAAATAAATTTATTTCTCAACATAGTCTCCTAGCAAGTCTATACATTTAGTCCATCTCTTTTCTAAACCTAAAATTCCCTTAGAAAAAAAATCTTTATCTTGACTCTCAAAAAAGTCCTCAACCGCGGCCATCACGTCGCTATCATCGTCAAATTTCTTGCCTCGGAGGTGTTCCTTGAGTCGTGGAAAGAGATAGAAGTCACTGGGGGCTAGATCTGGTGAATAGGGGGGGTGTTCCACCAGCTCAAAGCCCGCTTCCTGAATGGCAGCCATGGCAATTGCAGCTTTGTGAACCGGTGCGTTGTCTTGATGGAACAGTACTCCAGCCCGCAGTTTGCCTCGCCTTTTCTCCTTAATAGCCTCCCGCAATCTTCTTATTTGTTCTGCATAATAGGAGCCTGTAATAGTGGCCCCCTTTTCCAAGTAGTCCACCATGATTATTCCTTCAGCATCCCAAAAAACAGACGCCATAACCTTCCCTGCTGAGCTTGACACTTTGAATTTCTTCGGCGTCGGTTCATCGGGTCGTTTCCATGTCATCGATTGTTGTTTTGTTTCAGGATCAAAATGGTGGATCCAGGTCTCGTCCATGGTCACAAAACGTGACAAAAAATTATCCTTGTCTGCCTGGAACTTTTCGAGATTTGCTCTTGACATGTCGACTCGTTTCTTCTTTTGCTCGTCGTTTAACATTTTCGGTACCCAACGCGCGGAGACCTTTCTCATATGCAATTCGTTCGCAAGGATTCTTTGAATGCTGCCATATGAGAGCCCTGTGACCTCAGCTACATGCCTGATAGTCATTCTTCGATCTTCCAATACAACTTCTTCAACTTTTTTCACATTTTCTTCAGTGAGGGACGTCGATGGGCGTCCTTCGCGGTGTTCGTCTTCCGTCGATGTTCTTCCCAGCTTAAACTCCTTAGCCCAGCGTGCAACTGTGGAATATGGAGGAGAAGAGTCCCCTAATGTTTCCACCAAGTCGCTGTGTATGTCTTTGGTAGACATTTTTTTCAAGCAGAGGTATTTAATGACAGCTCTGATTTCGTTTTTTTCCATTTTGATGTTCACTCCTTGACAGTCTGTATTCAAATGAATGTAGCTCCCGGGAATCGTGGCCTATTTATATGATTTTTTTTTCCTGAACTAGTGGGTAACTGAACAAGTGACTGATATTTTTTTTGTATTTTTGTGTGCACTAGAAATAACTGATTATCATTACTTTTGGATCACCCCTCGTACCTATTCTCTCGGGTCGACTTCTACGCCCCCCACGGGATGAGATGGGGTGATGATATTCTGATAGTCGTCGCCGTCACCACATAGCCCAGTCTACGTTTTGCATAACGCGAAACACGACATTTGACTCCGCATATAGGACGGGAGGCAAGTATTATAAACGGGTACACTTTCATCAAAATACGCATCAAAAATAATTGAAGACATGAGTGGATGAAGGTGATATGTCGCAAAATTCTAATTTCGAGAAAATTGAGTTCAAAGTTTCCCATAAGCATTTTAGGATATTTCAAAACGCCTTTAATGTAATTATCCAATAAGGGTGTCTGGCGGTGCCAACCGTTTAATATTTTTAAAATAGGGGAGAAATTAAAGAATAAAATATATTTTTACTACCTTAGATTAAGAAAAACTGAACATAACTCCTTCTTCCGCAAAGGAACATTTTAATCAATTTAAGAAAATGAAGCCTGAAGGAGACAAGTTACTAAAAAAAATAGAAAAAATTAAAATAAACGAAAAACGATTCTTCTCCAAGAATGGATTCATAATAATATTGATATCCCTGTTTAACAAATTTTAGTTTGTCCTTAATATTTGTTTTTTTTTTTTCAACTGACACAGTACCATATTTTCCATTCACACGTGGCGCCTTAAAATTTGGATTAGGGATTTAGGGGTCAAATACCCCTTTCGGCGTATGACTCTTTGTATAAATATGAACCGTATCCATCAATTATGATCCATTTCACGCCATCCCTTAAACTATTTTTCCATTATTTGTATTTTTGTTCCTGTTAATCAAATTTAAATTCACTTGCAAATCGTTTATTTTCCTGAAATGGTCAGTCATATGAATAACTATATTGTTTCGTGAAGCTTTGCTTATAATGGTGCGGTATTGTTCAGGTGCATAGATTGTATCATTTTTTTGGAGCGCTTTTTCGATTCTCTCGAAATCTCAATCCAAATCCCTGTCTGCCCCTGCTGTCTGCTGTCTGCTGCCCCGACTGTCCCACTTTAGGAAATTTGTGGTCTATGATTTTAAAATATCCTCTTAATATCAAGTATTGGTAAAGACATATTAAATTGAAACATTTTTCTTTGTTCTTTGAATGTTCGTTGTTCTTTGTTCTGTCCGGCACATAAATCCGACCAAATTATCATATCATCTTTACCTTGGCAACTTGGATCTACCTCCACAACATCAAGAGTGCACATGTGACTTCTGAACTTCCAAGATTCGCTATATCTTCAGGCCATGTACAACAAACGGCTTTTTCTTTGGATGATGATGATCTTGTGCCTGTTCTGTTTGGATGTGATTGTTTTATAACATGAATACCAAAGTTATAGAACCAGATTTGTCGTAGATACAATGCCTTGGATGTAGTTAATTTTGGCAAAGGCATCGTTTGCTGTAGATCTACTGTAATTTAAAGCACACCATCAGCCAGTTTAGGTTTCTTTCGGTCGGCTGGCATCGCTTCCACAGCTGCATCGTAATTTGCTTTATGTTCTTCATTTGAGTCCCCAGCATCACAAGTTGCACAGGTATCACTCTTAAGGTATAAAAAAGATAAATTAAATTCTGAAAGATAAGATAGATAAGAAAGATTTTGTTCTATGTTGTAATTTTATACTTCTCAGTAAAATATTTTTTCACACATTTCCAGATATAGATCATGCATCTGTCACATTCAACCTTTTGTATGAAAAAAAGAAAGATATAACTTGTGCATATTTTTTTATTACGAGAATAGTAGGACTGTTCTGCGAGAAAGCTAGATATATATGCTTTAATACGGTTCACAACGTCTTCATCCATATTGTGAGGACGATTGTGGTGCTGGCCTCTGTAGTCTGGACTTGGAGCAGAAATACCGCTTTAATAGATTTTATTATCAGATTAATTTTTTTACGGCTTAATTGGTACAACCAATATGATCACAACTTGCAAATTTGCTTTGTAACCCCTGCAAATTTAACATAATACTTGTACAATGCCGATTTATGGGTTTTGGCATTACAACGCTGTCTTGCGACAGGGTTACTGACAATGCTTTTGAAAAGCAACGCATTCTTGCTATTCACATATAAGGAGTAGTTGCTTAGCAACATAGACTGCCTTTCGTATATTGCAAAATTAGTGGAGCACTGAAGCCTACATTTTTCATGACACGAAATTCCTTCTTGGACTGTTTTTTTTCTTTGGAACAACCTTATTTTTATACGATATGTACTCCTTTCTCTCTTGCAATGGCTGCAGCTTGTTTTTTCCAAGTCCTTCCATTATTAGGTAGTTTATTTTTATTTGTTGGTCCTGCACATAACACCTTCATTCACTGAAAGTGCAGTGAAATACTACATAGCTCCTTCATCCACTGCAGAAAAGTTAACTTTTTACTTTTTAGACGTCTATAAAAATGTTAAGTGCCCATACCACATTCTTCCGATATTAATTGAAAATAATAATGTACATGACACCTTCATCGTGTAGTGAATTTCTAAAATAGCCACAAACGTGGTTGTTTTAAGTTTTAAAATTGTTTGTATGTAGATAACACCGTCATCCATGCATAGAACAGCGAAAATCTAAAAATGCGACATATCACCTTCATCCACTCATGTCTTCAATTGATAACTAAAAACTATTATTTGTAATAAATAATAATTTACCTGTTCAATCTATTCCAACGTTTAAATAAACACTAAAAACTTTTCAATGTTTGCTGGGGCGGGGCACAATGTCAAAAGGTCGCTTACCTGTAGTACGCCTGGCGCTGCATGCAGAGGTATTTCCACTATTCATTGAATGCCTCCGCCTTAGAAGCTTCTAGATTGATTCCCTGCAAAGAAATCATGCTTTACAATCGATTTCACACACTTAACATCAGCCACGTAACCACGTTGCTTACATGGAATATTGTCGGAATGTTTGCGTTTCCGTGAGAATGATTGTGTTTTAAAATCAATATTTATATTCGCTTATTAATAACTTAAATTGTCTGTAATAATTATCGGTAATTGGTGTTCTACAGTTTAAAATAGTTTTATTTTTTTTTATTTTTTTTTAATTATGGCAATCTGCCGATTATTTCAGCAATTTCTGCCAGTGTCATGTAATGGTTGAAAAAAAAAAAAAATCATGAGTAATTATACAGAATTTTAAAAACTTAACAAATTGTGGAAGTATTTATGGACCTGTAACAAAGACAAACACAAAATAAGTGTTAGTAGATTAATATATACATACTATAGCTAATTTTACATTAAAATATACAATACATGTGATATTCCTACAACTTAATCTTGTTAGTATATATGTATTTAATAAACATATTGATAATTTGGGGGTCAGGGAAGAATGAAAGAAGATGTCTAACATTGACTGGGCGTTGAATTTTTAATTTTGAGATGACTTGTTCAAAGGAGTGTGTGAAATTGATTCGATCCAAGCCAAATCCCTGCGCATTGTATTGGGCTGTATGAGGTCTACTCCTATGAACGCCCTGCAGGTGGAGGCCGTTGATCCCCCTCTTGTGCTGCGTAGACAATATCTCGCTGATAGGTTCACTTTCAAGGCATATTTCCTCAAAAACCATAAGTTAATAGCAAAATTATCAAATTTAGACTATCTATGCAGACAAGAGGACTATTGGAAACATAAAGATCCCCCTTTAATTTTAAATTCATTAAGAAAAATCCGAACATTTGAAGAAAATGCTCCCATTTATCAGTGTACAAATTTTCCATTGTATAACACATCATTTGAAATAGCAAAGTTTACTCCAAACTATATCCCATGCATTGGTTTGACTAAGGATACTGTTCAGGCCAATGTTCTTTTCTCTTCCTTAGTTCAGGATAAATGGCAGGACTATCATAGATTTTTTACTGATGCTTCTAAATTAGCTCCAGATGGTAAGACTGGTATATCAGTCTTTTATACAAATTCACATATCACACTTCAATTTCAATGTCCCCCAGAAGCATCAGTATTCACGGGTGAGTGTTATGGTATTCTAGAGGCATGCCAGTTTATTTTAGCACATAGTATAATTTCCAAGGCAATTATTTTTTCTGACTCCAAAAGTGCCCTGGAAGCGATAGTGAAGGACCCTTTCAAGGATAACCTCCGCAGTCCTGTTATTATGGAAGTTAAAAAATGTCTGTATTTGTGCTCTGTAAAGAAAATTGAGGTGTTGCTTGCATGGATTCCAGCTCATATAGGTATCAGTGGTAATGAATGTGCGGATATGGCTGCTAAAGAGGCGGTTTCAAGTAGTATTGCCGATATGAAGTATTACTGTATTCAAGTTTATGACTTATTGCATAGTGCAAAAATTGATCTCGCTAACTCATGGCAGACATCCTGGGTTAAGTCTAGTAAGAATAAGGGCAGTAAATATGCATCGATTCAACCATTAATCCCTATTAAACCTTGGTTTTATAGATACAAAAAGCTAAGCAAAACTGTTACTTCGGTTATATGTAGAATTCGTCTTGGTTTTTGCTGCACTCCAGTTTTTTTACATAAAATTAGAGTTAGAGACACTTCTTTATGTGAGTGTGGTCTTGATGAAGGATCCTTGGATCACATTTTTTTAAACTGTGCACTATATGGCACCCACTCTTTTGATAATGTCATCACCAAATTAAAAATACAACGCCCAGTTAATGTAAGACATCTTCTTTCATTTTTTCCTGACCCCCAAATTATCAACATGTTTATTAAATACATTTATACTAACAAGATAAAGTTGTAGGATATCATAATTTTGTATAGTATATTTTCTTGTATATAGCTATTGTATATATTAATGTATATATTAACCTACTAACACTTATTTTGTGTTTGTCTTTGTTTCAGGTCCATAAATACTTCCACAATCAGTTAAAAGTCATAAGTTTTCAAAATTACTCATGAGCAACCATTACATGACACTGGCAGAAATTGCTGCAAAAATCGGCAGGTTGCCAAATTAAAAAAAAAAAAAAAAAAAAAAAAAAAAATATAATTGACAATTTAAAAAGATGTGATCCAAGGAACCTTCATCTAGACCACACTCACATAGAGAATTGTCTCTAACTCTAATTTTGTGTAAAAATACTGGAGTGCAACAAAAACCAAGACGGATTCTACATATAACCGATGTAACAGTTTTGCACAACTTTTTATAATTATAAAACCATGGTTTAACTGGGATTTCTGGTTGGATTGATGCATATTTACTACCCTTAATCAGACTTGATTTAACCCAGGATGCCTGCCAAGACTTACGGAGATCAATCTTTGCCTTATGTAATAAATCATAGACATGAACAGAGAAGTATTTCATGTCGGCAATACTACTTGAAACAGCCGCTTTAGCAGCCTCGTCCGCACATTCATTGCCACTGATACCCATGTGAGCAGGAATCCATGCAAGTAAAACCTCAATTCCTTTTACGGTGCATAAATATAACGATTTTTTAATTTCCATTACTATAGGACTTCGGAGATTATCCTTGAAAGGGTTTTTTACTAAGGCTTCCAGGGCACTTTTGGAATCAGAAAAAATAATTGCCTTGGTAATTACCACATGAGCTAAAATAAACTGACATGCCTCCAGAATACCAATACACTCACCAGTGAATACTGATGCTTCTGGAGGACATTGGAACTGAAGAGTGATATGCGAATTTGAATAGAAGACTGATACACCAGTTTTACCATCTGATTCTAGTTTAGATGCATCAGTAAAAAACCAGTGGTAATCCTGCCATTTATCCTGGATCAAAGAAGAGAATAATATATTAGCCTGAATAGTGTCCTTAGACAAACCAATGTATGGTATATAATTTGGAATAAAGTTTACTATTTCATATGTAGTACTATATAACGGAAAATTTGCACAATGGTAAATGGGAGCAGTTACCTCAAGTCCTCGCATTTTTCTGAATGAATTTAAAATTAAAGGGGGGTCCTTATTCTTCCAATAGTCCTCCCGTATGCATAGATTGTCCAAGTGAGATAATTTTGCTGTTAACTTATGATCTTTGAGGAAACATGCCTTGTAAATGAACCTATCAGCAAGATATTGTCGGCGCAGGATAAGGGGAGGATCACAAGCCTCTACTTGCAGAGCGTTTGTCGGTGTGGACCTCATACAACCCATTACAATGCGAAGGGACTTTGCTTGTATTGCATCAAATTTTGACAAGGCAACTTTACTGCATGGTTCTAGAATGAAGGATCCATAGTCCAGTAAACTCCTTATTGTCGCATTATAAATAAGTTTTAGAGTAAAAGGATGAGCTCCCCACCAAACACCCGCAAGGGCACGTAACATGTTGATATTTTTTTCACATTTATGAGTCATGAAGTTAATATGATCTGTCCCACTTAGTTTGGCATCCAAGATGACACCAAGAAATTCCACCTTATCTACAACCTTAATGGGAGACCCCTCAACCTCAAGGTGTACATCAGGAATGATTCGTTTACGGGAGAATACTACAGCAGAACTCTTAGAGGGCGATAATTTTAAACCATGATTATAAAGCCAATAATATAGTGAACTGAGTGATACCTGCATGGAATCTGCAGCAGCAGTGACAGATGCTCCTGACACATATAAACACAAATCATCTGCATATTGCAGTATTTGACAATCAGAATTGAGGGCTTTATGAAGATCTGAAGTATAAATATTATATAGCAAGGGGCTCAAAACCGATCCTTGGGGTAGTCCCTTCCAAACTGACCTGGCATCAAACCTTTCTCCTGGGACATGTAGGTTGACAGCGCGGTCAGACAAAAGATTGCATAAACAATTTAACATCCTTACCGGAATACTCAGGAGGCGTAATTTACTGCGGAGTACGGAAAGGGGTACACTATCATATGCAGATGAGATGTCTAAGAAAACCGCTACGACTGATTTATTAACGCTAAAAGCTAAGCGAGTATCTGCCATGAAGATGCCAATGCTATCCATGGTACTGAACCCCTTACGGAATCCAAACTGAGAGTCCGCTAGGAGACCCCTACTCTCTAGAAACCACTCCAATCTACGCTTCATTAAATGTTCCAAAATTTTGCAAATAGTTGGGGACAAAGCAATTGGTCGATAGTTATCAGCACAATTGGGAGATTTGCCTGGCTTCAATAATGGAATTATAAGTAAAGATTTCCAGTGACAAGGGACATAACTATAAATAAAACAAGTATTTATTAAATTTAAAAGGTACAGACGGCTGTTCTGACCAGTCATTTTAAAAAAAGAATATGGGAAACCATCTACCCCAGGTGCAGAGTCCCGTAGATGTTTCAGTACTGCATTCAACTCCTGAAGTGAAAAAGGATCATCTAAGGGATCACTGGAAATTTCAACAGCTCCAGGACATGATGGACATTCCTCCAAAAGGGGCACAAAGGCTGGAGCTAGTTTATTAAGAAATTTTGCCGCAATATCTTGTGGGATAGGGGGGTTATTTTGTAAAGAGTAGCCACGCTTAAATTTCTTAAATTTTTTCCAAACTTGGGAAGCTGAAGATGAAGGAGACAGAGAGAAGCAAAATTTTTTCCAACTGTCATATTTTTTTTTCCTAAACAATCTCTTGGATTTTGCTACTATCTGGTTATAGCGAATTAAATTATCTGGAGACATGTTGCTAATGTAATTTAATTCAGCTTCATTTCTGGCTCTAATTATTGCAGTACATTCTCTATCCCACCAGGGTGGAGATGATAATTTACCAGAGGCTGAATTTTTTAAAGGTATGCTCTCATCAGCAGCCAATGTAACAGCGTCAGAGAACAGAGATAAGCAAGAATCTAGATTATGGATTGTAATTTGGGGTAAAGAATAAATTTCATTTTCCAATGTTTCTTTATACATATCCCAATTAGCACTCTCAACTCTGTATTTTAATAAAGGTGTTTTGACTTTATGTGGTAAAGATCCCCCAATCAAAGTAGTACAAGTGGGGTAGTGATCACTACCATAGGTCAAGCTTAGACATTTCCACTCTAGCTGAGCAGTTAAATTAGGAGAGCATAGGGTTAGGTCTACACAACTCTTACTCTGACCCAATCTTGGAAGTCTGGTGGGAGAACCGTCATTGAGTATGCATAAACCAACTTCGTCTATTAGTTCAACCAATTCTATACCTGCCCTATCATTCTGATTAGAACCCCAAAGTGTATGGTGAGAATTGAAATCGCCCAAGAGAATAACAGGTGACAATGAATAACAAATATTTTTAATATATTGAAAACTATAGGAATTGGGGGATGGGAGGTAAATAGAAACAAAATTAATACCGAGTACTCTCACTCCTATTGCATTAATTTCGTTTCCATGCCTGGGAAGAGTAAGAAGGGTGTATGGTAGGACATTATTTAATAATAATAATGTCCTCCTAGCCGAATTTCGGCCACGGCGGCCAGTCTCAACAGAGATTAGCCATCTGCGCGGGACATATTATAGTGCTCAAGTGTGTGCGCAAACACAGGAGCACTTTCTATTCCATCACTCTCATGATCCGATGGGACGCCTATGCGACACGACCGGAAAGAGGTCAGGTACAGGACCGACGGCTTTACGTGCTCTCCGAGGCACGGGGGTATAATACCGCCAACTCCCAGACTTCGGGCTGATGCTGAGAATTTTTTCTTTTTACAGAAAAGTCCCAAAATCACTTTTTGGCCCGACCCGGGATTTGAACCCAGGACCTCGTTTTCTGCGGGTGAACACGCTACCGCTAGACCAACGAGGACATTATTTACCAGGATAGCAGAACCACCATAACCATCAGCACGGTCATCGCGGAATGTACTGTATCCTGGAAAGTTGAAGTGAAGGCGTGGGGTAAGCCACGTCTCAGAGATGGCAAAAATTGTGGGGTGATGAACATTGATTAAATGGGCAATTTCACTTTTTTATGGAACCACGCTCCTGGCGTTCCACTGAAGAAACAGGAGATCCATTTCGCTGTGATTGCACTGCAGTAATTAAATTATAGGCAACGTGGTCCGATAACTGGTGTTTTAACAAAAAGGAGGTAAGGTGGATAACTAAAGCTTCTAACTCCTTAGAAGAATCCTCCTCAGAAGGAGATATTTGTTTCCCAGCTAGGGCACAACCATTTGAAGAAGGACTATAGGAGTAGTTGTTGATAAGTTCCTGGTGAGCCTTATGGTCATATCCAGGATCTAAACGAGGACGCTTTTTAGGATTAATAGATATAACTTTTCTATATGAAGTTTTGGTCGGGGTTATAACCTGTTGTTGTTGGGACCTGGATTTGGAAGGATTTAGAGGGGAGACATAATGAAGAGAAGATCCAGGATTTGTAGAAGAAACATCGGCATATGACTTATAAACTGAAGGGAGTTTTTTAGAAGCTTCAGCATAAGATATATTATTTTCAGTCATAATAATTTTTATATTTTTTTGCCTTTGGTGTTCTGGGCAGCTTCTACTATTAGCTGCATGAGGGCCTTCACAATAAAAACACACTGGTTCATCTACTGAGCAATTTTCTCCAAAATGTTCACCACCACAGCGGTAACATTTTGGGTTTGATCTACATTTTGATCTAGTGTGACCATACTTGCAACATCCGAAACATTGCACAGTAGGGAAGTAATATAGGGAAACTGGTAGGGAATTGTAAAAACAAAAAATCCTGCTAGGAAGAGATTGACCGTCAAAGGTTAGAACAACCGAAGGTGTGGGCTTCCACTCTGTGGTACCCTCTGATACCACCTTACGGTTGATACGTCTAACCTTTAAAATGAGACCACACCCTGAAGGAGATTTTAAATTTTCAAAGATCTCTGTTTCGGACCAATCAGTTGGCACCCCTGTAACAACACCCATCCGGGTAATATTATACGTAGGAATAGTAGATGTATAGCCCTTAGCTACTATTTCGCTATTTCCAAGAAAAGCATTTGCATCCTCAGGTGTTTTAAATTCCACAGCAATTCTATTCCGACCTACTTTCTTGACACCGTCCTGAATAACATTTTGATATTCATTCGCATCATTAACTGACCAAACTTTATTGGGTGAATTGATGTACCTGCAGCAGGGTCGTCAGATTTGTAGGAGATATGGACCAAGAAAGGAGCCACATCCCTGTTCGAATACCTCTCGCGACTAATAAGAGTTGGGTTAGGAAGAACTGGATCTTGCTGCATATTAGCCTTTTTCAAGGGTGGGTTATCCTCATTAATAGCATTGCTCTGAGAGTTTTCTATAACCTCGAAATTATCCAAAGGAACTGTCAAGCTAGGAGTATATGTAAAACCGTCCTGAGAAATTGACTCCACAACTACCTTAGCAACATCTAATGAATTTGAAGGATCTGGCGGCCGGCCAGGATGCGGATCATCCACATCCATGGTCGTCCGGCATAAGCCGATTCAAGATTAGAAAATAAAACTTACCACTAGTCAACAAATATAAATATATACGATTCACACAAACATAAAACAATCACCAACACAAGAGGCACCAAAAATAACACCAAAATCGTAATTTTAATGCTAAAATTAGTTATTAGAAATTCTACCACATGTGCTCGCCATAAACACTACAAGCAGAAAAAAAAAATCTTTAAAATAGTTTAAATTAAAGTAAACTAAAATGGCGGGGCGCGGCGACAAGAACTCGCGGTGATTTGCAAAAATAAAATATATTATATCTAATTACTTCGTTATAATTAGTTTTAACACTCTTCAGTCTTAATTAAAGAGATTAATATAATTAAAGCTAGAAATAGGTATATCACTGGTAATAATTAGACTTACATTTTAAGAGTACAATGTTCGTCGGTCGCGGTAGAATAACGAAATGAACGAAGGCGCACGACATTGGATTATCTGAGATAATCCAATGTCGTGCTGGTGACTTTTTATAAAATAAAACGCGGGTAGAGTGTAATTTACTGCTTCACCATTCGTTCAAGTTTTATTATAAAAATACGTACAGACGCCAGCACATCCAGCTTCCCCAATCTGACATATTTCTTTTATAGATTTTCAACTTTATCACTTTTTTTTTTTTTATGGCAATCTGCCGAATGCTCAGCAATTTCTGCCAGTGTCATGTAATGGGTCAACATGGGTTTGTAAAGATGGCAAGTATATGAGAATTTAAAACTCAATTGTGGAAATATTTAAGTACCTGAAACAAAGACAAACACAGAATAAGTGTTAGTAAAATTAAACATACTTATGTAAGAATACTAGAAGAATACATAATACATACAATATAATTATAGGTAACTTTATCTTGTTAGTTGCTATAAATTTAATAAAGGCTTTGATAATTAAAGGGTCAGGAAAGAATGATAGCAGATGGCGCACATTCACAGGATGTTGAATTTTTAATTTTAGAATGACATCTTCAAAAGAGGATAAACCATACAGTTGACAATTTAGAAAAATGTGATCCAACGAGCCATCCGCCAATCCACATTCACATAACGAATTGTCCCTTACTCGAATCTTGTGCAAGAAGACTGGGGTGCAACAAAAATCCAGGCGTATTCTACAAATTACCGAAGTAATAATTTTGCTAACCTTTTTATATTTATGAAACCAAGGTTTAGCTGGAATATCAGGTTGGATTGATGCGTAACTTTTGCCCTTAATCTTACTAGATTTATTCCAACAGCACTGCCATGAATTGGTAAGGTCCACCTTTGCCATATGCAGTAAATCATAAATTTGAATAGAATAGTACTTCCTATCGGCAATATCACTAGAAACGGCTGCTTTAGCTGCTGCATCAGCATATTCATTACCGCTAATACCAACATGTGCTGGAATCCATACTAGTAGTACCTCAATATTTTTAAGAAAAGAAAAATGCAGACATTTTCTAATTTCGGCAATAATAGGACTACGTAAACTGTCCTTGAAAGGATTTTTAATTATTGCTTGTAACGCACTTTTTGAATCCGAAAAAACTATTACCTTAGTAATCAAATTATGAGATAGGATAAACTGACATGCCTCAAGGATACCAATGCACTCTCCGGTGAAAACAGACGCCTCTGGCGGACATTGGAATTGGAGAGTAATATTGGAATTCAAGTAAAAAACAGAAATACCAGTTTTACTATAAAGAGATAGTTTTGATGCGTTGGTAAAAAACTTATGATACTCTTTCCATTTATCATAAATTAATGAAGAAAAAACAGAATTAGCTTGGATTGAATCTTTACTCAAACCAATGTGTGGATATAATTTGGATAATAATTAATTATTTCATATGAACAACTGTACAAAGGGAAGAGATTAAATTGGCGAATAGGAGTATTTTCTTCAATCCTTCGAATTTTCCTAAATGAATTAAGGATCAAGGGAGGATCTTTATGCTGCCAATATTCATTTCTTCTGCATAAATTATATAATTGGGCTAGTTTAGTTAAGAGCTTATGATTTTTCAAAAAGTATGATTTAAAAAGGAATCTATCAGCAAGGTACTGTCGGCGCAGAAAAAGAGGAGGGTCACAAGCTTCAACTTGCAGAGCATTTGTAGGGGTGGACCTCATGCAGCCTAATACAATGCGTAGAGACTTATACTGGACGGCATCTAATTTTGCCAAAGCAACTTTCCTGCATGGTTCTAGAAAAAAAGAGCCGTAATCCAGTAAACTCCTTACAGTTGCATTATATATTAGTTTCAGAGTAAATGGATGGGCTCCCCACTAAACACCCGCAAGAGCCCTTAGCATATTGACATTTTTTTCACATTTTGATGAAATATAAGTCTCGGTCTAAATAAAAATATTATGAAAAACAGATCCAACAAATGGAATGATCAGTATAAGGTTACATCGATTATAAAACTATACGCCACAAGTACACAGATTTTGGAAAGCTGCAATGAAAACTTTATAAATACATTAATTCCAAAAGATATCATATTCATAACACTTGGATCCAACGATAAGCACCCTTATAGCTTAATATCGGAATTATGCAATGTACTGTTTAAACTTCGCGAACATATAGTATTTGTAACAAACATAAGATACAACCCTTATATAAATGAGAATATGATTAATGATAGAATTGAACTAATAACTCTAAACTATAAAAATTGTAAATATTTGAAAATACGCAACATGGCTTCAAAGAACTCTAGCTTTAATTGGAAAAATGACCATAAAAACTACCTTTCAAATGTATGTTTTAAATTGAACACTGAGATAGATTACAAACGCTACCAAGAGGAAATTATGTCCCAAATTAAAAATAAGGCCACTAAACACCACTATTCACTTCCACAAAATATGAATAATACAGAATTACAAATAGTAACTACTCAAACTAAAATAACATCATTTTTTACGGAACAAGACCAAATTACAACACCTCCCAGTACTAAATGTTTTCGTAAATCAGATTAAACCTGAAAAACTCACCCTTATTCATCAAAATATTGCGGGAATACTTAACAAGCAAGAGCTCATTGAGGTCGCCATAACGCACTTATCGAAAGACCTCGGGAAAATAGATATAATCTGCTTAACAGAAACTTTTATGAAATACGGTTCTGAATCTAACCTCCGTATAGGTAACTACAAACTAGTATCATACTTTTCTCGTCCTAATCAACGTCGAGGTGGCTCTTGCATCCTATTAAGGCATGATCTAGAATGTAAAGAACTGTTAAACCTCCCATTAGCATCTGCCCATAATTTTGAATACTGTGCAATCGACATAGTTCTTTACGGTCTCATAATAGTTTGTATCTATAGGACGCCTACATCAGAAACAACTATATTCCTTAATAAATTAGAAATACTTATAGATAAGTTATGTAAAAAGTCAAACAAAAAATTAATATTGTGTGGAGACTGGAACATCGACATACTTAAATCCTGTAAACAATCTAAAGAGCTTTTATCTATTCTTAGCAACAATAATCTAAAAAGTCATATTCAATTACCAACCCGTAAAAAATCATGCATAGATCTTATAGTTAGTAATATTCATGATAGTAAGCCCAATCTTCACTACCTAGCACTCTCAGACCACGAGACCGCCCAATCGTTAACTATTTTGTATAGAGATCAAGCACTATACAAAAAGCTCTCCTCGTTACTGGTTTAAAAAAATAAGAGACATAACTAGAGAAAACGTAACAAAATTAAAAAACTGTTTAACTGTTTAAGTTTATCCTTTTCAGAAGTATACGAATGCCAAGCAACAGACGATGCGTTTAACTGTTTTCATGATATTATTACACTATTTTATAACTTATGTTTTCCCATAAAAAAAATAAAGAATACAAAAAAACACGTTAAAAACCGGAACCTAACTAAAAATATAAAAAAATGCTGTATTTAAAAAAAGAATCCTATACCTAAAATATCATCTTTATAAAGACAATAAAAAACGTAACAAAATAATATATGAAAACTACACAAAAATACTTAAACAATGTATTAATAAAGCGCAACAAATAAATAGTCTCAATTATATAAAAAATGCGAAAAATACCAGTAGAGCAGCGTGGAATATTATAAAAGAAAATAAAAATACCATAGATAAAAAAACAGAAATCGATAAAATAGAATTTAATAAAAAATCTTACGACCATCCAGAGCAAATTTGCGAATTATTTAATGAATTTTATACATAAAAAAATAACACCCCCGCATTTAATAATCACAAACATCAACAAATACTTATAACTAACATCCCATTTAACTCTAAAACTATTTTTCTTAGACCAATAGATAAAATTCAAACTTTTCAGATTATTCACTCATTAAAAAATACCCATTCGACAGGGTACGACGATTTAAGCACTGTAGTATTGAAAACATGCGCACCATGCATTTTAGCTCCCCTGACATACTTACTTAACTTATCATTCATAGAAGGAAAATTCCCCACCCGACTCAAGACATCAATTGTTAAGCCTTTATTCAAAAAAGGAATCAAAACAGACATGAGTAACTACCGGCCAATAACTTTAATACCCATACTTTCAAAAATATTTGAGAAGGCTATGTACATTAAAATGGAAAACTTTCTAACGACATGTAAAATTCTTAAAAAGGAACAATTTGGTTTTAGAAGAGAAAGTTCAACAGCTCTAGCCTGTTTTACATTGGTCAAACACATAACGGAAACCCTTAATGACAAATCCATGATAGCCTGTCTCTTCCTGGACATGAAAAAAGCATTTGATTGCGTCTGCCATCAAACTTTACTTTCTAAGATATATAAATACGGAATACGTGGAAATGCTCACGAATGGATCAAAAGTTATCTCGAGAACCGTATACAATGTGTGAAAATTACAAAAACTAGAAATTTTGAACAAATTAACTATAGATCGACTTACAAAACAAACAAATATGGTACACCACAAGGGAGTATCTTAGCCCCGCTTCTATTCTTATTGTACATTAACGACCTTCCAGATGCTTTAAATCAAGATTCTATTCTCTTTGCAGATGACACTACACTAATTATAAAAAACAACACAAAAGGCCAATTACAAAAAGACATTAACTTTGCTCTCGATAGTACCATAAACTGGCTTAACCACAATAATTTAAAAATTAACATGAATAAGACAAATATAATAGAATATAATAACACTCGTTTAAGTAGTGTCGATGATTGTGTATTTTTAGGTATCACTATGGACAAATATTGCAACTGGAAACCACATATTGAAAAATTAGTTAATAAAATAGACCGTTTTGTATTTGTACTAAAGAAAATTAGACAAACTGTTAACGTAAATACCGCACTAGTGGCGTACCATGCTTATGTCTCTTCTTTACTTAGGTATGGAATAATCGTATGGGGCAACTCAGTAGAAATAGATAAAGTTTTCATAGCACAAAAGAAGTGCATTAGAGCCCTGTGTGGGGCTAGTTTCTTGGAAAGTTACAAACCTTTATTTAATAAATATAACATTCTTCCATTACCGTATATATATATATATATATGAAATATGCATTTTAGTTAAAAAACATCCGAACTTATTCGAACATTTTGATATCATGTCTAGACATAAAGCCAAATTAAATTACCTAGAATAAGACTAGAGATTTTCAAAAAAAATGCATATTGCATGGCAATAAAAATACATAATAACCTTCCGTTACATATAAAAAAAATGTCATTACCTCAATTTAGGAAGAGCTTATTTAATTTCCTCAAAGAGAAATGTTTTTATAGAACTAAAGAATATCTAGAATATAAGTCGAAATAATAATGTAATTTAATAGATTAATTTATAATTAGATTAAGTTTCTAAACTACATATATGTACTCGTATATTTGCACGACCTCAGGTCAGAATATGTTGGATTATAACCTTTTCATTAAGACCTTATGTACCATATTTGAGCAAAAAAAGATTTGATTTGATTTGAATGTAATTAAAATGTTGGGCACCATATAATTTAGAGTCAAGAATTACGCCAAGAAATTTCGCTTTTTCCTCGACCTTAATGGGGGATCCTTCAATCTCAAGGCGTATACTGGGGATTATTCTTTTTCTAGAGAAGACAACAGCAGAGCTTTTAGATGTCGACAATTGTAGGCCATGTCTGAAAAGCCAGGAATTAAGCGAATTGAGGGAAACCTGCATGGATTCCGTAGCTATGGCAATAGATGAATTAATTACGTACAGACACAAATCGTCTGCATACTGTAGAATTGAGCAGTTACTGTTGAGGGACTTGTGCAGGTCTGAGGTATAAACACTGTAGAGCAGGGGACTCAAGACTGAGCCTTGCGGGAGACCCCGCCAAACAGATCTGGGTTCAAATCTTTCCCCTGGGATATGCAGATTGACTAAGCGGCCAGATAATAGGTTGCATATAAAGTTGAGCATCCTTATCGGAATATTCAGCTGACGTAATTTACTTCTGAGTATTGATAGGATAACACTGTCATACGCAGACGAAATATCTAAAAATACTGCCAAGACGGATTCATTATTGCTAAAAGCAATGCGAGTATCAGCCATAAAGATGCCAATGCTATGCATAGTGCTAAACCCTTTGCGGAATCCAAACTGTGAATCCGCCAAAAGACCCCTACTTTCCAAATACCACTCCAATCTATTTTTAATTAAATGTTCGATGATTTTCGCAAAAACTGGGGACAAAGCAATGGGACGATAGTGGTCAGCACAATTTGGAGATTTACCTGGTTTTAAAATGGGAATAATAAGTTGTGTTTTCCACTGAGAAGGAATGTGGTTTTGGTAAAAAGAAGAATTAATTAGGTCTAAAAGGAACTGGCGACTAATTTGCCCTGTCATTTTAAAAAAGGAGTAAGGGAAGCCATCTATTCCGGGAGCTGAGTCACGCAGGTGTTGTAGGACAGAATCCAATTCTATTAAAGAGAAAGGTACATCTAGCAGGTTAGAGGCAATCCCAGGAAGACAGGGAAGGGACTGACAGTCACCAGCTTGAGGCACAAAGGAAGGGGCTAATTTATTAAAAAAAGATATAGCAATATTTCTGGGGATAGGAGAAGAATTTAGGTTAGCTCTACCATTTCTGAATTTTTTGAATTGCTTCCAAACTAGGGATGATGGGGATGAGGGGGAGAGGGAAGAGCAGAACCTTTTCCCACCATCATATTTTTTCTTTTGGAAAAGCCTTCGGGATCTTGCTGTAATCTGGTTGTAACGGATTAGATTACCTGGGGACATATGGGCAATGTACCTTAACTCAGCTTCATTTCTGGATTTAATTACTGCTGTACATTGTCTATCCCACCAGGGGGGTGAAGATATTTTACCAGACGCAGCATTTTTTTGGGGAATGCTAATATCTGCAGCCTCTGATATAGCTTCAGATAAAAGAGACCAACTTAAATCTAAATCATCTAGACAATTGTCCGGGAAAGTCTGAATTTTATTATCCAAAGTTGACTGATATACTTCCCATTGAGCCTCCTCAAGCTTATACTTCAACAAAGGTATCTTATCCCTATGAGGTAGAGATCCACTTATCAAAGTGGAACATATGGGATAGTGGTCACTACCATATGTCAAGTTTAAACACTCCCACTACAACTGGGATGTCAGGTTAGGAGAGCATAAGGTAAGGTCAACACAACTTTTACTCTGGCCCAATCGAGGAAGTCTGGTGGGAGAACCATCATTAAGCACACAGAGCCCTACTTCATCCATCAACTCAACCAATTCAATGCTAGCACTATCGTTTTGAATAGATCCCATATTGATAACATATTGTGACAATTAAAATCCCCCATAAGAACTATAGGAGTTAAAGAATTACACACATTTTTAATGTATTGAAAGCAAAGGGGGTTTGGGGAAGGGATGTAAATAGAAATAAAATTAATGCCCATGGCTCTCACTCCAATAGCATTAATTTCATTGCCATGAATAGGAAGGGAAAGAGGGGAAAAAGGAACGTCTTTGTTTACCAGAATAGAAGCACCGCCATAACCATCAATACGGTCATCGCGGAATGTGCAATATCCTGGGAAATTGAACTGATGATCTGGCAGTAGCCACGTCTCAGATATGGCGAAAATAACAGGATGGAATTTGTTTATTAAATGGATAACTTCATTTTTTTTGGGGTAAACACTTCCGGCGTTCCACTGGAGGAACCGAAGATCCATTTTGTTGTGATTGTACAGCATTGATGAGGTTGATGGCAACGTGGGCTGATAGTTGATGATGCAATAAGAAAGATGTAAGATGCATGACTAGTGATTCTAACTCCGTTGAGGAATCCCCCTCAGGAGGAGTCTGAGAGTTGGAAAGAGCGCACCCATTTGAGGAAGGAATGTAGGAATAATCATTAATTAATCAGAGCTTGGTGAGCCTTGGCATCATAGCCTGGGTCCAAGCGAGGTCGCTTTTTGGGCATCATTACAACTTTCCTTTTTGCATAGGAAGTAGAAGTCGGAACATTGGCTTTATGTTGTGATCTAGGATAAGGGGAATTATGAGGAAGAAGATGTGGAGTGGGAGTGTTTGTAGAGGTTACCTCAGCATATGATTTATATGAAGGAGGATGACGCCTAGATGCTTCAAGGTAAGAAATATTACACCTCGCCATAGTCACTTTAATTTCACTTTGCCTCTTGTGTTCTGGACAGCTTTTATTTATGGCAGTATGAGATGAGTTTGATACTCTAGTTCAAATGACGTTACCTCGATGGTCATTACCTCGATGTCTCTACCTCGACGGTACACTTCACCGATGGTTCGTTACCTCGAAAGATCACTACCTCGAAGGATCTCTTCCTCGACGGGTCTTTTCTTCGATGGTACATTTGATCGATGGGTTGTTACCTCGAACAATCATCAAAAGTACAGTAAAGGTAAAGTATTTGTGTCTGTAACTGAAAGGTGTAAAGATACTAGTGAATAATTAAAATGAATATCGATATAATAATAAAGGCAACATAGTTATTGTGATAATAAAGGAAAGTAGGTAACCATATTTTGTAAAATTTACACAACAAGCTTGTTGTGTAGCTACAATCAACAACATTTAATAATAATTTGAACAAAAATCATCAAAAAGTGAAATTAATTAAAAGCAGAAAGTCTTTTAATTCCAATTGTTCTCTGTTCTTACTAATTTGTGCAATTGTCGATTGCCTTTTCTTGCTTTTCTTTTCCAGGGGTGTCTTGTCCACACATGAACGCGCCTTGTGAACAATATTATTAGTGCTGTTTTTTTTTTCTTTAATAAGTTCGCGAACTGTTCCAAGAGACGCCGGTTATCAGTTAGTTTTTTTTACGTGGTGGAAATGCTCAAATCGAATATCCGTCGCTTGGGAAGACGACGGGGTATGTAGGGCTCGATCCACTAAAACTAAAAAACAGCACTAAGCATATAGTTCAAAAGGCGCGTTCGTGTGTGGACGAGACGCCCCCGAAAAAGAAAAGTAAGAAATTGCAATCGGCAATTGCTAGACATGCGCAAAACATCACCTTATGAAGTAATGTGATGCAACATTACTTTTTCGGTCAGAATGCTTAGTGCGAGTTTCATCGAACAAAACGAATTACTTAACCACAGCGTAAATCGAGTATCCGTTGGTCACGTTGTAAAGTGAGCAAGTCTGAGTGTGAGTAACAAACTAGGTACTCGATTAGAACAACGTTTGCTCACCAAGTATAGCGTTTTTTCCTATTCGTATGTTGGTAGCACGTAGTTTCTATGCGATAAACCGACCAAATGAAATACAATGATTTTTTTATGCTATTTATACGGAGGTGTTGTACTATCAAAAATAGTCGTGTTACGCTTGTCGTCATAAGTTTAAATACTCTTTGGTCATGTACTGTAGGTTTAATTAAATACTCTTTGGTCATATCTTCACAAACACAAACAGTGTCTGTGAATTTTATTTTTAACTCAAGTTTATAAAAATGAAAACCAGCCGGCATCAATTTGAGTTGTTATTTTGTTTTATGGAAGAGTAAGCAAGCAAAAAGTTTACTTACAATATTTAAAGCGAGTTGTTGAATTGAACTTGTGATATATTTTGCGATTTTATTTTGTAGACATGGAGATCTTTGTAAGCCTATAAGCAATGCAAGAGGTAGAATTGTGACCATCCAGCATTGGGAGGAGCTTACATCACTGCTCAACAGTGATGGCAGTGGTGATACAAAATCCACAGAGAAGTGGAAAAAGGTTTAAACATTAACATACTTCATTTTAATATTGTTATTATTATTGGTGACCTGTGTTTAAAATTTTGCTATATGCATGCTAGGTGTGGAGCGATTTTAAAAATAATACTAAGAAAAAAGCTGCAAGGCTGCATAGAGCAGCAAGTGGTACTGGTGGTGGTCCTGCAGTGTATACCAAACTCACTGAATTAGAATCACAAGCAGCAACGGGCCTGGCTGTGGCTGAAGCAGGCTTCTCACAGGTTGGGCTTGGCACATTTTTAATAAGTTAAAACTGTTATCAATTTTTATGTTATTTACATTTTATTAATTTCAGGATATTGGCGCTGTACCAAGTGAGCCTGAGGTAACTGAACATTCTGCTCAGAGCTATTCAATTAATGAATGTAAGTCATTTGCTATACTTAGGTAGATATTATTTCATAAATAAATAGGATGGTACTGATTATATTTTATTTTGCAGGTATTCAGCTATGGAATGAGCCTGGACCTTCTAGTAGAGTGCACTTAGAGCCTCCTATAAGCCAGGCTCATACAGAGTCAAGACTTCACAGCCAAGCCATTGATATAGATATTGAAATTGTAGAAAGTAAGTTTCATAGTTATTTATATTATAGTATATAGTTAAGTATGTATGGTATTCATATCACTGTATTTTATACTTATTATGAACCCTGTTTAAGTAATTTTTATTATATATCTATAGTGAACTTATATTATATATATATATATATATATAAAGGTTGGTGGAGAATACCTTTGGCAGTAAATCCACCTTTGTACAGTTTTGTGAAATGAGTTAGATAAATTTCCTACTATTATATATATTATACTTAATCTAAATCAAACATTAAATTTCTAAAGAATATGGTACATATACAGTAACAATAAAATTATTTTGTAATATTAGCAGTGTTTGTTTGCAGCCTTAAAATAACTAATATTTTCTTTTGTCAGATGCTGAAGAAGTCTTACCTACATTATCTCCAGAGTGTCATGTTGATGCCCCTCAGGCTAATGTGCATCCTGCTCGGAATGGGCAAACTACACCACATCGTAGTCTGAGGTCATCACAAATTAGATTGACACCTCGAAGATGTGTGAGGCTGACCCAAACGGAGCAGGCTGCACATCAGTTTGTTAATTCTGATCGTGAATGGAGAACATTCAGAATGCAGCAACATAGAGACTCCATGGAGATGAAAAGGGAACAGAACAGGATAAGGGAAATGGAAGTCCAAAACCAGAGGGAATGGCGAGCAATTGGTTCAAGAACATTAGGTTTATTAGATAAATTAGTTACCAAGTTTTGTAAAGATTAAATAGTAAATTAGATATTAATTGTTTTATGTTATGATTGGTTTTATTTTATTTTTATTTAGTTTTGTAAGCCTTTAAACTATATGTAAAAACTCCTAATTAAATATTATTTAATACTTATGTATTATGTAGTATTAAAATATTATCGAGGAGGATTGAAAATTAAAATATTTCAGATTATTTTGTTTAGTGGTTTTCATTTAATACATACCAATCATACACAGATATAATACAATACTAGGGTGAGAAATAACAGTAAATTAACCTAAACCATAATAATTAACCTATTACTAAAAATAAACTTATAATGACTTAAAAGATAATAATGATTGCTGCTGTAGTCTTCTAACCAACTGATCCCTTAACACCCGTCCTCTAATTAACTCAGTGGTGGAAGTTGTCTCTCTGTCAAGGGCAATACTCTCATTAGAGTTGTGGTTGTCATCTTGTACCAAATCTGAAAAATGTTTATTTATTGAATACAAACAGCAATGAAAACAAGGTATGAAAAGATTAAACTTATTTTATACCACAATTAAATTTTATAATTGTAATTCCTATATACCTGTGATATCCACATCCTCTGCAATGCCATAATTAATGCCTATGTTGTGTAAAACACAACAAGCTAATATGATTTTAGAACATTTCAATGGCTTATAATGAAGAGCCCTGTCTTTATTTAAGCATCTCCAACGATTCTTGAGCCTTCCAAATGTGTTTTCTATGACAACTCTAGCAGCCATATGCTTTTGATTATAGTTTGCTTGAGGTGTGTTAGGAGCTGCATCTAAAATTGGAGTCATCAGCCATGGACGTTGTCACCTGGGACACCTGGGAATTAAAAATTAATAAATATATTACAAATCACATCATATTTTATGTCAGCCTAACACAAACTTTTCTCTAATTTAGTAAATCAGTTTCTTCTGTAATAATAACCTATAGCCTTGTAAGATTCTGGGACAAAAAGTAGCCAATTACTGATAGTAGAGTTTTACCTAAGAGCCACACTATTTCCGCATTCCGGTGCAATAACTGCATATATTGATTCAGGTCGCTGTTGTCCCATATAAATGAATCATGATTTGCACCTCCGAATTTGGCATTTACATTTAGGATCGATATTCATCATCAAAACCTGCAAAATTTTTAATATAAGTAGGTATAAAATAAATAAAATAAAGGTTTTTATTCACGTAGACTTTAAAAAAGCGCTTGTAAATAGTCAGAACATGTTTGTAGTAATATAGTTAAATACATTAGATATTATTTCTAGTAACATAGATATTTAGGTACATATTGTATGAAAACATTTATAAAATTTATTTTATTATAGCAATGATATTTAGCTAGCTCATATCAAGAGATGTCAAGAGATTATGTTTAATTATCTAGTTTAAAGTCTAATATTTTTACTACATATTGTCAATGGTTCTGTCTATATTAAAGGTATTATTATTATGACGGACCTTGTGTTAATAACGACGGTCGCGCTTTAATGCTACCACCGGATCCAATGCGCCCCAACTGAGAAGACCCAGCGAAACAAACTCAGTGGGTTCATCTACTACCGGTTTCAACACGACCCAGTTGAGACGGTCCGGCGAAACATACTCAAGCGGGCATGAACACGGGATTTGGTCCAATTAGAGTAATTATTTAGTAGGCAAACACAATATATGCTCGATCGGTTGTCTGAATGCTTATTATTTTAGATTATATTTAGGTATATACAAAAGAAAAACTTCGAAACAATAACATTATTCATTTTGAGACAGAGTCAATAGAGTCTAAAGCCTGGCATGGCTAGTTTGTTTTTATTCCTAGTATTTATATTATGCAGTTCACTTTTCTTTTTATATTTATGAATATTTTTTCCAACAAACATTATATTCTGATATATAATTATATTCAGTATAGTTAGGTATTAAAAATTACTCATGCTATGATTATTCAAGAATAATTATTTACCATTTGGACATTGATAGAATGATAGTGTTTACGGGAATAGTAGTGATGCTCATCTTCTTTTGGTGGACCATGTATTCTAAAAAAAAATTGGTAAAAAAACTTTTTAAGTTAAACGGTTTTATGTTAAACATACATTGTAATGTTTAAGATATGTACTAAAAGCTAAAAAATAATAAAATAGATACAGTCGTGGGCATTATAAACATATGCATAGACTAGACTAAAATAAAACTGTGGGGCACATCAATTGTCTACAATTATCGATTAAAATGTGTGATAAATAGTTTAATTCTTCGCTAGGCAGTTGGCCCACAGTGAGAAAATTACTTACTATTTTCTTGCTCATTTTTCAATATTATATATATATATATATATATTTCGACCGATAGTTATACATTCCATGTTGTACCTACCCACCCTACCCCCATATTCTAAATTCTTTTTATTTGATGTGTTCCCTATCGTTGTATCTGATCATCCTAACTAACGGCATACAATTAGTATCTAACTGAACCTAACTCTTATGTGTCTAATAAGGAATACTCCTTGATACTAATATGATCCTAAATTTTCTTAACTTAAATCATGAATTTATATTCTTGCTGGATTTGATTGAAACAAGTTGATTTAAATTGGCCAGTGATTCGTCTAGTATGGAAGGAACCTATGTTGCACATAGTAATCCAAGAACTTTTTGAAAAGGAGAACAAACCAATCAATCCTAAATTAACTTTATCCTAATCATAAATAAACTTTCTAAACTTATGTAATTGTACAAGAGTGACAGAACTAATGAAGCCTAGTTTACCCTAAATTAATTACCATAATGTTATCTAAAATCTTATTAGAACTTTATTTCAATATATAAAACCATAAATATGTTGTTTTAATTCTATAATTTCTCTGATAAACATAAAGTTTTCACTACTTCTTATTGGAGTATAACTTATTTTCTTAAGAAGATAATATGTTATTTGATAAGTCCTATTGAATGAATGTCTTGTTGATATTGTCTAATTAGATTATATGTATGTTTCCTAAATGAATTGGTTGTTTTAATTCACACATCTTGAAATATAATAGTTTAATTCAGCCATAGTATATATAATTTCCTTAAAATATTGTTGAGATTGACTTCATATATTTTCTAGATTATTTTAGCTTGTTTGTAGATTATACTAGAATATCATAATATACAATATTATTTTATTTGCGGCTATGGTACTCGCTCAAAGCATCCCCGCGAAGTACAGTAGCCCATCGACATCCAATTGGTCATAGTCAATGTCAATGTTGTTAGTCATAGTCAATGTCCTTTGAAAACAAGAGACATGAGAGGGCTTAATCTTTTGACTACTTAGGGTAGTCAAAAGATTAAGCCCTCTCATGTCCTTTACTTATTTATTACAAAAATATATATGACTCTAGTTCATAATATATATATATTATATCAAGGAAAACATTTATATATGGATAATATTCATAATTAACCTTATGTAATAACACAGAAGCCTTAATTTTTCATAAGTACTTCTTGGATTCTCCAATGTTGTGATATCTTCAGAAAGCTTATCCAATATAAGCAAGTTAATTTCAGAATGGTTCTAATCGCAACCACTGGTTTGACTGTTAACAAAGTCAACCCATAATAATACTTCATCATTGTATTATTATTATTTGAGTCATCTGCTCAAGGAACTTCGCATTCCTGTCAAGGTTCATTAATTCTTGAACTTCAACATCAATTGTATAAGTAATACTATCTTGTATCACTTATGAAGATTTAGTTCTTTGTATTCATTACCCAAGTAATGACTGCTTGATATGAAAGCATTCAATATCAGTAAGAAAATCTGAATATGGTTCTAATTGGAACCACCTATATGACTATTAACTGAGTCAATATTAGTATAATCAATACTTTGAAGGTGTGTTATTAATCATTTGTGATTATTGTCGAAAATCAATGATCTCTTGATCTTCAACATGGTAGATAGAGATGTTGCATAATAACATCATTGGAACTTTTGTAAAGGTTCTACTAAATCTTCCATAGACCCTTTGAAGACTGCTTTGCCGGCCAGCCTTAAGTACCAAGACATCATTATGAAACTTAATATTTCCAGTTAATCCTAAACACAGCACGTCATGTTTGCTGTTGCAGAATAGCCTCTACTATCTTCCATAGAGAACTAAATAAGACTGTCAGTGACCGGTCTTAAACAAACAAGACATCAGTTTTCTCTTCCACTGATAGTACATGTATTCAAAACTAACCCTATAAGGGATTTAACATCAGGTAAATAGTTAACTGCTATTAACCCAGTTAATAATTCAGGAACTTTTAATTAAAGTTATTATATTAATTACTATCTAACATTGATAGCTTTCATTCAATAATAGATATAATTCTGGTTCTATCGTCTAGTTAGTTTGAACATAGAATTAGTTTTAAAGTATTTGTCTTATAAATACATAAGTAATACAACTTTGGGACATCATTCCCATTCATCCTCCCAACATATCCGTGAATGAGAATAGAATTGTTTTACCATCTAGACTCAACTAAAGTTATCGAGCATACGTAATAATGTAACATTTAAATAGAAGTAGGTAACAAAGCCTCACCTGTGTTCAAAGTACTTCAAAGCTTACCAACACGAGATGACGCTTCCTTCATTATCTCTCCTTTAAAACAAATGATACAACCAACATTCAGCAGATCCTCCACTCTAATTACACTAGAAACGACGCTCGCTTCTAAATCTTCTATAGGACTCCTGAAACCACACTTAAAACTTCTGAATCAACTTTTTTCTTTCGTTAGCGTCTGACGCGAAGCGCCGCCATTCTCTTGACAGTCCTCCATATTAAGTATGTGTCGTTCGCGATTGAACGATTCAAAAGAACCAGATCTTCAAGTAAGTTGTCTCTATCGAACGGGTCACTTTATTGAAAATGATCCGTTCGTTCATTTGATTGCACTGACTCGCGAGTCGTTGTCCATTGACGATCGCGTCGTAGGTCGCGGTAATTCGTTCGGGTAAGAGTGAGAGAAAGAACGAACCGAGAGTGAGCCGATGATGCGGTGACTTTGTCGAATGTATGAACACTCAACACAGTAAAAAAGGTACTAACGTAGTATGACTGACGACCGATCTAACAATGAAATATGAGTCTTAAATATAGGGTTCTAGAATCTATTATATTCTTTTAGTTTGCTCCTACTTTAGATATTTTAATAATCTTTTGGTGTTGAAAATTTGTTTATTTTTATAAATAACCGCTTGTTTTAGTTTCATTTTTCTGATTGATCTGAGATTATATAATAAAAAATACATTATTTTACCAATAATTTAACGTTATTTATTCATCACCAAATAAATTTACCAATGATATAATAATGATACTTACCAAAAAAATTATTTTTTTTGTTTTTTAAAGTGCTTATTATTTACTGTCATTTATTAATTATAACAACTGATAATGATTTATTGGGACCTGCGATCTGCGATCTCAATCAATCAAAACTATAATTATTGTTTTGCTATGTTCTTTTGAAATTGAACCATTTGATTGAACGGGTCGAACGAACCAGATCATTTTGCCAACGGGTCAGTATTGATTCAGATCTTTGCGATCGAACGAACGACACATGCCTACTCCATATTGCCAAAATGCGTCGTCAATAATGCCACATCCGGTCAGTCTCATTAATTAAATAAATGTAATCTGCATAATCACATAAAAATAAATAGTTAATCTTCTATCAAAACGACAGTTAGTATTATATTACACATATAAATTTATTAATACATTATCCATTATTGTATATGAATAATAAGTAGCTGTTTTGTGAAACCATCAGTTTTCCCGGTAATCCTATAACTGTTCCCATTGGTCGATTTCAAGATTAGAGAAGGGACTAATCTTTATAGTAACTAGTGATGTCCCTATATGTAAATTATTACGATAATTGAACTAATGTTAAGCTTGTTCCACACATATTTGCATCGATTAGTCTAAATTTGATAATCAGGCATAATACGAATTAAAATACTATAAATCAGTTGTTATATTTCGTTTCATTTAAAAGATATTTTGCAACACGCTAGCTAAATTATAGTACGATTAGCTGGACGAAGGATATGTGAATAATCTCAACGTGACGAGCCAGTATGGTTAGTTACAATGTAAACCAAAGAGTTGTTTTAAATAGTTTATCGTTCAACGTTCACACTGCTGGCTGGTGAGGATTCGCTAGTTTGTCTTTAATCGACAAAACTTATGATTAAAGTAAACACTCGCTCAACACTATGAAACCCTAAAACTCGCTTATAGTCGAGCTCGCTAGCTTGTTTCCACATTCTAGCTCTACTTGCCACTCGTCCATCGTTGTCGGTTGAAAAACTGTCTTATTATCGCGTGACACTACAAAACGAACATTTTCAACGATTGAAGACAATTGACGTGCCCCCCGGTTTTATTTTAGTCTAGTCTATGCATATGTTTATAATGCCCACGACTGTATCTATTTTATAATTTTTTAGCTTTTAGTACATATCTTAAACATTACAATGTATGTTTAACATAAAACCGTTTAACTTAAAAAGTTTTTTTACCAATTTTTATTTTTAGTGGTGCTCCTTTAAAATTTCTATACATATATTTTCCACTTGGGCAAAGAAATCAAATAATGCTCTTGTAGGATAACACAACCACTTTTTGTTGCCAAATTCTTTTTTTTAATATAGTCATGGAAACTTTGTGATTCTTCTGCTTCCATATAATTCCTGCAGGTCACACAATTTTTATAAATTTTTTTTTGGCAAGTTGTGCTATCCACCCACTGCAATACCCTATAGCTGCGCTTCTTTCAAGAAGCATTGATGTTTGGCTCTGTAGTAGCTGGTCAGTATCTACCATTGACATATCCAAATGCTCACTGTCAATTTAATTTTCACATTCAGTTGGGTGTGTATTTACTGGATTTTTTTAAAAATATTTTAAGGATTGGAGACAAACTCCATCGTCTTTCTCACAATTTGACCCAACTGAATGTGAAGACGAAATATTATTTATTAACAATGTTTTGAAGGCGCCTTCAAATGCGTATGTTGTAGGCATTATGTTGCTACAGCCATGAGCTCTAATTGCCCCAAAAAAGTTTTCCAATGCGTCTTGATTGAAATTGCGCAGCAATAAGGAGTTAATTCCTTTGGAATTTAAATATGGTACAATCAATTTAAAACCTTCTATGGTTTTGATCCAACTTGACAATGAAGGCACTACTCCTTGGTTATTGGCATTACAAAATTTCATCGATTTCAAAATTGGTATACTTTTATTCCACAATTTGTGATGAGGCGAGCTTGGGGTCACTGCAGTTCTATAGATTTTTCCTCCTCTTATCGCGCTAAAACTGCCGTTGACGCTGTCGAATAACTGATCAAAAAAGATGAGAAGATCTGCTGTGTCCGTGCTGTCTTTTTCGAGAACTCCACATCCTGTAAATGAGAAAATTATATTTTTTACGGGGTCATTATTTGTCTAATTTATTCAATATCTTCTGAACTATTTCATTTTAAGAACAATATATTTCTGCAATTGTTAAAATAACCCTTTGATTCGATAAGTCATATATTATAAATATTATAATACAGTTAAAAAACATTTTTATTACTGACTAGCTTTTGCCCGCGGCTTCGCTCGCGTTAAATGGGGTTAGAAAGAGACAAAAAGTAGCCTATGTCACTCTCCATCCCTTCAACTATCTCCACTTAAAATCACGTCAATTCGTCGCTCCGTTTTGCCGTGAAAGACGGACAAACAGACACACACACTTTCCCATTTATAATATTAGTATGGATTTAAAACCTCAAAGTGAACCAATTTCCTATTTGTGTGACACATCATATTTTGGTCACTGAAGTACGTATTAAATATCAACTGAATTGGTTAAATAAAGAAAAAATGGATATAAAGACAGACAACAAAATGATCCTATAACTCTAGCTCGCTTGCCCAAGGGAAGTCCGCGCGCAACGCGCCTTTGCCCCGGGCCCTCAGCGCGTGCCTACCTCAAATGTCCCACGAAAAAAACTTGACGACCCTACTTTGCCCCGCCATTTATAGCGCCGTCAGCGCGCGGGTCGGGTTTCACAAAATCGTTTCTTTGGACTCAATTTATTTTAAAAAGTGTCAAGTGTTGTATAGTTTTATGTTTATTATGAAACTAGCTAACCAATGTTATCTTTTGTTTATCAAATTACGACTTTAGTTCAGAGTTATGCTGTGCTGAACTTAGAAGTAGGGCGTTTTGAAGCTCGCCTTGTATTCAAAAGCTCATATCTCAAAAATAAAAGCGATGACATATGGTTTTTATTCTTTGATTAGTTTAGTTATTTACTTACCTTGATGTTCACAAAAAACCTCCTAGAATAACACTGGATTTATGAAGAAAATCACTTTTTTATCGCACCACATCCCTCACCGAATCAAGCATGAATCGAACTGGAGTGAAACGGAACGTTTTTATTTTATTTTTTCTTGATTTTTGTCAATGGTTTGAATTGCTTGACTGGGGTTGTGTGGAGGGAAATTTCACGAAGAAACGGGACAAATAATACAAATTAGGCCCTGGAGTGATTGAGACGGGTAGAATCAGCTTTTTCGACGGCGGGAGCGATGTCAACCACAGGTTGACATGGTCATAGCTGAGTGAAATGCAATGTCAACTACCAGTTGACACGGGCAAAGCTGACTTCAAGGTTATGTCAACTACTATTTGACATGGTGAATTCTAAATTCTCGATTTGTCAACTGATAGCGGATAAGAGTTTTTTCATACAGAGGTTCAGAACCTTAGGGTTAAAAAAACTCTTAAATTAACTTTGAAATATTCATAATTAATTATGAATGAATAAACTGCTTACCTGCCATAAATCCAAGAGCTACTCCAACTGATTGGCTGAACACCTGGGTGCAATGTTTAACCCTCATTTTCGGGATAAGTGCAGGCAACACATGATGTGCTGTTAGTTTCGGTACTAACTTTACACCTTTATTACCGGGGCACCTGTTAAATAGGTTCACAATGTGGTCCCATTTTGCAATGCATTCTTTGCCTTTAATATTAAATTTAAGATTTTTTGTGATTAAATTATTTCTAATCCCCTTTATTAGGTGAGGTGGATCATATATTGGAAAAATCTGTTCCTTATTCACTAAGAAAAAACCATCTTTACATTCTTGTCCATTGCGTAAAAATGTTTCTTGCGTTTCTTTAAGCAATGCGTTTATAGCTGCCACATTTGAGGTGCCTCGGTCACATACCGTTGCCACGACTTTCAGCCCTGTTTCTTGCGCTTTTTTTATTATGGTCTGAATGCTTAGTGTGAGTTTTTTTAACTACTCGGTCGCGTTAAAGTAAACGCGAATTTGTATGGAGTTTGCTCAGCGCCATCTTGCGTCAAGTTTGTGAACCATATTTTGTGAGTGCGAGATTGTTTGTCAAGTTAAAGATCGTGACCATCGACTAACTTTATCGAAGTGAGCATTTAAACGAGCTCGAATGACGTTTATGCGAGTGCGAGTTACAACATTATCCTATTTTGACAGTTCGTTCGTGAACTTTTTCACTTGCGAGCGAGTTAACTTTGTCACGGATCACGGAGCTTTTCTTAGTGAATACAATATTAATACGAACATCTTATCACGGAATTCATTTATTTGTGATCAATTATTTGTAAAAAAAATGGCGGCACGTAATTTTTTCGCTTGGAGGATGTTGTCGACGGCAACAGCACAAGACGAGCGTAATCATTTAACCAGTGTTCGTGCAGAAGCTCGCATATATAACAATCCGCTGTTACATCTTCCAGACACCGAATTCAAAAGAAATTATCGCCTTTCGAAGAAAGCGTTTAAATGCTTGTGCAAAGAATTAAGACAAATAACAGATTTGAAAGCTACTCAACGGGTTACCTTGGAAACAAAGGTAGACATTTAAAAACATATGAATACATAAAAATGTACTCACTCATGCATGTGTATCTTTTTATCAATAATTGTACTTACTGCACTATTTTTCTTTGCAACGGGGTCTTACCAGCGGCCAGTTGGGGTTGCAAAGAATATGTCCCAAAAAATGTGCAGTGTTTATATTGAAGAGGTTACTAGAGCCTTAATACATAAGAATATGCTAAATAAATATATTCGGTTTCCTGACACTACAAATACTAGACAAGCAGTTAGTCAAAGGTACTTTTTTGATATAATAATACAATACATTACAGGTTTAAAAAAAAATTAAACAGTTAATTTTAATACACATTTTTTTTCAGATTTTCTGCTAAATATAGAATACCAGGGGTTGTTGGATGCATTGATTGTAGTCATTTTAGAATACATGGTCCACCAAAAGAAGATGAGCATCGCTACTATTCCCGTAAACACTATCATTCTATCAATGTCCAAATGGTAAATAAATTATTCTTGAACATTCATAGCATGAGTAATTTTTAATACCTAACTATACTTATATTAAAAATGTTGCAGGTATGTGATGATGAATATCGGATCCTAAATGTAAATGCCAAATTCGGAGGTGCAATCATGATTCATTTATATGGGACAATAGCGCCCTGAATCAATATATGCAGTTATTGCACCGGAATGGGGAAACAGTGTGGCTTTTAGGTAAAACTCTACTATCAGTAATTGACTAAATTTTATCCCAGAATCATGCAAGGCTATAGGGTATTATTACAGAATAAACTGGTTTACTAAATTAGGGAAAAGTTTGTGTTAGGCTGACATAAAATATGATGTTGTGATTTGTAATATATTTATTAATTTTAAATTCTCAGGTGACTCAGGTTATCCACAACGTCCATGGCTGATGACTCCAATTTTAGATGCAGCTCCTAACACACCTCAAGCAAACTATAATCAAAAGCATATGGCTGCTAGAGTTGTCATAGAAAACACATTTGGAAGGCTCAAGAATTGTTGGAGATGCTTAAATAAAGACAGGGCTCTTCATTATAAGCCATTGAAATGTTCTAGAATCATCTTAGCTTGTTGTGTTTTACACAACATAGGCATTAATTATGGCATTGCAGAGGATGTGGATATCACAGGTATACAGGAATTACAATTTTATACTTATTTAATTGTGGTATAAAATAAGTTAAAACTTTTCATACCTTGTTTTCATTGCTGTTTGTATTCAATAAATAAACATTTTTCAGACTTGGTACAAGATGATAACCAGGACTATAATGAGAGGATTACCCTTGACAGAGAGACAAGTTCCACCACTGAGTTAATTAGAGGACGGGTGTTAAGGGATCAGTTGGTTAGAAGACTACAGCAGCAATCATTATTATCTTTTAAGTCATTATAAGTTTATTTTTTGTAATAGGTTAATTATTATGGTTTAGGTTAATTTACTGTTATTTCTCACCCTAGTATTGAATTATATCTGTGTATGATTGGTATGTATTAAATGAAAAACACTAAACAAAATAATCTGAAATATTTTAATTTTTAATCCTCCTCGAAAATATTTTAATACTACATAATACATAAGTATTAAATAATATTTAATTAGAGTTTTAACACATAGTTTAAAGACTTACAAAACTAAATAAAAATAAAATAAAGCCATCGTAACATAAAATAATTAATATCTAATTTACGATCTAATCTTTACAAAACTTAGTAACTAACTTATCTAATAAATCTAATGTCCTTGAACCAATTGTTTGCCATTCCCTCTGGTTTAGGACTTCCATTTCCCTTATCCTGTTCTGTTCCCTTTTCATCTCCATGGAGTCTCTATGTTGCTGCATTCTGAATGTTCTCCATTCACGATCAGAATTAACAAACTGATGTGCAGCCTGCTCCGTTTGGGTCAGCCTCACACGTCTTCGAGGTGTCAATCTGATATGTGATGACCTCAGACTACGATGTGGTGTAGTTTGCCCATTCCGAGCAGGATGCACATTAGCCTGAGGGGCAGCAACAGGACACTCTGGAGATAATGTAGGTAAGACTTCTTCAGCATCTGACAAAAGAAAATATTAGTTATTTTAAGGCTGCACACAAACACTGCTAATATTATAAAATAATTTTATTTTTACTGTATACCATATTCTTTAGAAATTTAATGTTTGATTTAGATTAAGTATAATATATATAATATTAGGAAATTTATCTAACTCATTTCACAAAACTGTACGAAGGTGGACTTAATGCCAAAGGTATTCTCCACCAACCTTTATATATATATATACTATAAGTTCACTATAGATATATAATAAAAATTACTTAAACAGGGTTCATAATAAGTATAAAATACAGTGATATGAATACCATACATACTTAACTACATACTATAAGTAACTATGTAACTTACTTTCTATGATTTCAATATCTACATCGATGGCTTGGCTGTGACATCCTGACTCTGTATGAGCCTGGCTTATAGGAGGCTCTAAGTGCACTCTACTAGAAGGTCCAGGCTCATTCCATAGCTGAATACCTGCAAATAAAAAAAAAATCAGTACCATCCTATTTATTTATGAAATAATATCTACCTAAGTATACCAAATGACTTACATTCATTAATCGAAGAGCTCTCTTGAGCAGAATGTTCAGTCACCTCAGGCTCATTTGGTACAGCGCCAATATCCTGAAATTAATAAAATGTAAATAACAAAAAACTTAATAACAGTTCTAACTTATTAAAAAAGTGCCAAGCCCAACCTGTGAGAAGCCTGCTTCAGCCACAGCTAGGCCTGTTGCTGCTTGTAATCCAATAATGCTTAGGACCCTTTTCTCTAATTCAGTGAGTTTGGTATACACTGCAGGCCCACCACCAGTACCACTTGCTGCTCTATGCAGCCTTGCAGCTTTTTTCTTTGTGTTATTTTTAAAATCGCTCCACACCTAGCATGCATATAGCAAAATTTTAAACACAGGTCACCAATAATTAACAATATTAAAATGAAGTATGATAATGTTTAAACCTTTTTCCACTTCTCTGTGGATTTTGTATCACCACTGCCATCACTGTTGAGCAGTGATGTAAGCTCCTCCCAATGCTGGATGGTCACAATTCTACCTCTTGCATTGCTTAAAGGCTTACAAAGATCTCCATGTCTACAAAATAAAATCCCAAATATATCACAAGTTCAATTCAACAACTCGCTTTAAATATTGTAAGTAAACTTCTTGCTTGCTTACTCTTCCATAAAACTTAATAACAACTCAAATTGATTCTGGCTGGTTTTAATTTTTCTAAACGTGAGTTAAATAAAAACAAAATTCACAGACACTGTTTACCAACAAATTCGAAGATATGACCAAAGAGTATTTAAACCTACAGTATAAGACCAAAGAGTATTTAAACCTATGACGACAGGCGTAACACGACTATTTTTTTTTTTTTTTTTTTTTTTTTTTTTTTTTTTAACGTGACGCGTGCAGTTAGCCTCTCGGCTTTTACTGCTTCACCGGACAGTAGGGGTGAGCGTGGGCTCTAACCGGCCTAGCAAATATAAACTACAAACTAAGTACCCGCGCCGGAGGGCGCCCCCTGTGGGGCTCGAACCTCGGCTCTGGGCGGATACTGACGTGGAGAGGGCGAGATGTCGTGATTTTAGGGGATTTTGTGCAACTGTCGCTCTACGTTAATGCGCGACGCGGGCCTCGCTACCGGTTTAGGTCCGGAGCGGGCATTCATCGGATCGAATGCAAACTAAGGGTCATGGAGGACGCTGGTGGTCGCGACGCGTTCGCGGTCGTACTCGCGTCCGGCGAGTACGAAATATCGGTTGTGCAGTGTTGCGAGAGTCTCTAATCGATTTGATGTGCTCAAGGTAAACGGTGGTCTCGTCGTCCGGTTCGTCTAGGACGTGCTTCGGACGACGGTGCTTAATTGTGAGTCGGAGGGGAGTGTAATTGACCGCCCGTACCACCAATTTACTTGGATGGTGAGTGGCAGAGTCAAAATACCTTTTGGACGTTTGCTTCATCCATTGCCTGATGGTAGGCAATTGGAGATCGGCATGGAGGCTTTTGTTACGGACGAACCATGGTGCGCCCACGACTCGTCGCATAAACTTGTTCTGGACTACCTGTAGGAGGTGGATGAGATGTTCCTTAGCGTGCGCGAAGACCGGGCTCGCATAGGTCATCATGGGTCGAATGCACGTCTTGTAAATTCTCACCTTGTTTTCAAGGGACATTTTACTGCGTGCATTCAGTAGGCTGTGTAATCGATAAAGGGCAAATGAGGCACGGTTGCGAGCGTATCTCAGATGGTCCTTGAAGTTTAACTTCTGATCGAGGATCACTCCCAAGTATTTGGTTTTCCTCTCCCAGGGGATCGGTTTACCAAACATTCGGACGGGATCTGTGGTGGGCGCGGGGTTTACCCTAGAGAAGAGCACGGCTGCGCTCTTGGTCGGGTTGACTTCGATCCTCCATTTCCTGAACCGTTTGCCGAGGGCATCGGCTGAGGATTGGAGTTCTCGGTGAATGGCTGACGGGTCCCTACTGGAGTAGTAGAGAGCCGTGTCGTCAGCGAAGAGGGCTAGATGAGCCTTCTTGGGTCTGGGGATGTCGCTGGGGAACTCCTGCACGTATCGGTCGGAGGGAGGAGTAATTTCCCTCGACGCGGTAGCGAAACGTTCGGTCCGTAAGGAAGTCTCGTAGGATGTGCACGAGACGGTCAGGCACTTTGAGTTTAATCAGCTTATATAATAAGCCGTTGTGCCAGACCTTGTCGAACGCTTTGGCCACGTCGAAGAAGATTGCTCAAGTATGGCTGCGGGTTCGGGCGGCTTTTACCAGGATGTGTTCAACGATGCGATGCACCTGATGGACACTGGAGTGTCTGGCTCGAAAGCCAAACTGCTCGTCTGGGAGGATATCGTTTGCGTGGATGTACGACGACAAACGGGCGTGGATGATGCGCTCGTAGAGTTTCCCCATGGCGCAGAGAAGGCTAATGGGGCGGTAATTCGCCGGGTCGGATTTGGATTTAAACGGCTTCGGGATACCAATCACGTTCGCCTGTTTCCACTGGTGTGGAAAGATGTTGTTGGAAAAGGCCGCGTTGAAAATCGCGGCCATCAGGCTAAGTAGAAGCAATGGGAGTTGCTTGAAAACGCGATTGGTGAGTCCGTCATAACCGGGGGCTTTACGAGGGTGGAGTTTCATGATCAGAGTTTTAACCTCTTCGATGGTCACTGGCCTCAGGGGATCGTCGTCATCGTCGACGTCTGCGTCCTCCCGGGAGGGGGCAGTTGGGGTCGGAGGGAGAGGGATGGCGAGCCTACGTTCTACCTCGGAGTCAACCTCATTGAGGTGCTCCGGGTCTACTGGTAGGTTGCTGGGAGAACATTGGGACTCTAGATTGTCGGCCATGCATTCGGCTTTTTCGTCGTCATCGAACGCGGGGCGTTGATTCGGACGCGTCAGCGGGGGGATGGTCCAGTCGGTGTCTGTCTTGAGTCGCTTGCAGAGATTCCAAAAGGCCTTCCGCGAGGGTTGAATCTCGGCTAACGTCCTATCCCACCCGGATTCCCGCCTCTCGGTCATGCGTTCACGTACAGTACGCTGTAGTTCACGCATTCGAGTGCGGTTTTCCAAGGTGTTATAGGAGTCGAAGGCTCTGATGGCCGCGTTCTTCTCAGTCACTAACTCACGCAAATCCTCCGGGAGCTTCCACCGTCTGAACGCGTCAGCCGCTGGGACCTCCCGGGAACATTCGTTCACTTGGATTTGGACGTGAGTCGTGAAAGAGCCGATAGCTGCGAGCGTTTGTTCGGGGGTCTCTATGAGGGACGGTATCGAATCTAAGTGCTCCGACGTGGCTGACTTGAGTTTACCCTCAAGTTTCTTCCAGTCGGTAACATATCTGGGTGGGAGGTTGCTATCCGCGCCAGAGTGGCTTGTGCGGGAGGCAAGACTAAGGATGACCGGTCTATGGTCAGAGTCTAACTCGTGTAGCACTTCTACAGAAGCCAAACGTAGGTTTGTATTCTTAAGGAGTGCTATGTCGAGTATGTCGGGTCGGTGACTGTCAATTCTGGGGAAGTGGGTCGGTTCGAGAGGGACTATAGGGTCGAACGGTATGATTGCCAAGTGATTAGCAAGTGCGCGGCCGTTCGAGTTGCTCGTACGGCAGCTCCATTGCTCATGCTTGGAGTTTAGATCGCCTGCCACTATGACAGAGCCATCTAAGTCATACAGTGCTTGGAGATCGCTAAGTAGCATCTCCTTGTCTGGGGGGAGGTAGGCCGAGACTATCGTGATTGGCTGATGGCCTGTCATGCCTATTCGACAGACAGAGACCTCAATGTTCTTCAGCACGGGAGGGTCCAAAGGTACGCAATGCAGTGATTTCTTAAAGTAAATCAGCGTGCCCCCTTTGACGGAGTGAGTTCTATCGTTGCGAACTATACGATAGTTGGCAACTGTAGGACTCCTCCGTTTGCTCGGTTTGAGGAATGTCTCTTGAACGAGGAAGAGATCAATTTGATGATCGCAGAGGAATTCTGCGACTTCATCGCGTTGTCTCGCTAATCTGTACGGTTACGGGGGAGTGGTGACTGCCTGTCCGTCTGGGTGAACGGGGCAGAAGAGGAGGGGACGGAGAGACTGAGGTTCTCCTGCGCTGTTGCGCCGGAGCAAGGGGGGTCATCTAACATGATCCTAGTCTTCACGGTCTCCATCAAGTTTGCCCAGCCAACTGGGTCGGACTTGAGGAGCTTGAAGACCGCCTCAACGAAGCGGGGATCTTTGGTAATGTCTACCATGGAGGCGGGTACGGGGGCGGCCATCTTGTGATGGATTTTAGTGGCCTAACAGCTACCGAATTTTACGTTAGTTCGCTCCCGGAGCGTTCCGAGAAGAAGAACTAACAAGAAACTTCTCGGCAGTCGCTCTAACAGTTGAATGTCCCTTACAACTATCACCTCGGGTTGGACGGGCCCGAGGGTGTGTTGGTGTGTGTATCACCCTCCTCGCCGGGTTAGACGAGGAGGTGTGTGTACCTATGGTGAGCCCTAAGCTTGTATCCCTCTCGCCAGTCTTATTGTGCGAAAGGGTTCCTAGCAGCTCTAATGCAGAGGGCGATATGGGCCGAAGCCGTCAGCACCCAAACAACAAGAGAGAATGGGAAGGTAGGTTAAGGAGGTGGGATTCCGATTTGGAGTTGACTAGGGTAGCCCCGAAGGCCAATGATTCCAAACCGCTTCCAATTAACTGGCGTTGCTCTGAAGGAGCAAGGCCTAGTGCTTGGGTCTACACTAACATGGCTTAGTTGGCACGGTTACGTTTCCACCAATTAAGGTACTACCCGTGCGTGATAAGTTGAGACTTGAGCGCGGGGACGTTGTAGGAGAAAGCCGACGTATGGGATTCACGTCGGCATCACAGGCCGGGTTAAATGATTTTTTTTAACATTGCGCATGACTTCAGACTGACCTACAGTTAAACGAACGGGAAAACGAAAGGTTTTCTCTTACAACGTCACCGCGCTCAGGTCTCAACTTGTCACGCACGGATAGTAAATGTACGTAATTCCGGAGTACTAAGGCATTCTTGTCTTTCCTAGCAATTTCCAGTAAAGCAGGAAAAATCAGCGAATTGAAGTTAGTTTAGTCGTAAAAAGAGGTTTTCAGAGAAGAGATTGTTACGTAACACTACTATATTTAAACTATTTTATAAAAATAATCGTAATTTTTCTGGACCTAGTAAATGTCCGTTATTACGGTATAAAATTTGACTCTCCAGGTAATTCCGTAAATGGGTGCTGGTAATTCCGGCATATGCAGAAAAATGCCGTTTTTCTGCAGGATTACATGAAATATGAAACATAAATTTAATGTGACGTGTTCTAAATAAAACAACTTTATTTTATAAGTGTAGGAAAACAGTTTATTTAAATTTAATAACAACATATATTATTATAACATAATAATTTCTTTACAACATAAAATGACTTGAATTGTATAGGAATGCAATCATACTAGTAATAGGTACCAAAAAATATACTGGAAGATACAATTAAATTAAACAAATTAATGATTTTGTACCGATGTTATTTGTGACGAATCTGTTTAAAGTAAAAAAATGTTTTCTCTTTACACACGTATTTCATAACATAGAGAAATAAAATCGTAATACGTAATTTGATTCCAAGAAACTATGTTATATATTAGACCTGTAACAGCTTTTTTTGTTTACTTATCTCATCTCGTTCCTGAAAAATTACAAAAAACAAAATCACCTTCCTTTCCTCTATTCCGTAATTGTTACGTAATAATGGACACGGTTGGTTTTTGGTGTAGGTAATTCCGGCAATCAGAAAATTTCAATTAACTCGCTAAAAACTAAATGAAGTAAGTTGAAACGGTAATCAATCAGTTTGTTTTAAAACCCTTAAAAATAATTACATTACTTAGTTATGAAAATACTTACATATCACTCGCAATATCCTTATGAAAATCTGCGCGGTAGCTTACGCGTACGCAACACAGACAGTACCTTTATGGCGGTTTGCCGCAGACCGACCGAGGGAGACGTGACAACTGAGCCGACGATGGTTACAGTTCTTTTTAACGTGTGTAATTGACGCTCTATTGTATATACTTAATAGATAATTTTAGAACTTTTTGATACAATTAGAAGTTTTCTTATTTTTAGGCCTAAACCGAAAACTTACGGAAGTTCGTACACATACGTAATATGGTACATCTACCTTACCACTAGAAAAGTGGATTTTCCCTGAAGGGGCACGAAAGTACTAAGAAACACACACTATATTGGGGTAGCGCTGTCTTGAAAAAGACGCCACTACACCAATTAATAGTGTGGTTTGCCGAGATTCAACCAATCGAACGATCGATTTATCTCGACTGACGAACGTACACGAGCACGTATGGTCGGAAATAGTCGGGTAAAGCCAGGAGCGCACGAACGTGTCCGTGCGCGTCGACTGTCAAAACGAGACTCATTTTTGGTAGTTTTTTTTTTTTTTTTTTTTTAACGTGACGCGTGCAGTTAGCCTCTCGGCTTTTACTGCTTCACCGGACAGTAGGGGTGAGCGTGGGCTCTAACCGGCCTAGCAAATAAAAACTACAAACTAAGTACCCGCGCCGGAGGGCGCCCCCTGTGGGGCTCGAACCTCGGCTCTGGGCGGATACTGACGGGGAGAGGGCGAGAGATCATGGTTTTTAGGGAGTTTAGTGCAACTTTCGCTCTACGTTAATGACATGACGCGGCCCCCCGTCCGCGTTGAGGGGGGCTTTTTATCGGTACGATATGCAAACTAAGGGTCATGGAGGACGCTGGTGGTCGCGACGCGTTCGCGGTCGTACTCGCATCCGGCGAGTACGAAATATCGGTTGTGCAGTGTTGCGAGAGTCTCTAATCGATTTGATGTGCTCAAGGTAAACGGTGGTCTCGTCGTCCGGTTCGTCTAGGACGTGCTTCGGACGACGGTGCTTAATTGTGAGTCGGAGGGGAGTGTAATTGACCGCCTGTACCACCAATTTACTTGGATGGTGAGTGGCAGAGTCAAAATACCTTTTGGACGTTTGCTTCATCCATTGCCTGATGGTAGGCAATTGGAGATCGGCATGGAGGCTTTTGTTACGGACGAACCATGGTGCGCCCACGGCTCGTCGCATAAACTTGTTCTGGACTACCTGTAGGAGGTGGATGAGATGTTCCTTAGCGTGCGCGAAGACCGGGCTCGCATAGGTCATCATGGGTCGAATGCACGTCTTGTAAATTCTCACCTTGTTTACAAGGGACATTTTACTGCGTGCATTCAGGAGGCTGTGTAATCGATAAAGGGCAAATGAGGCACGGTTGCGAGCGTATCTCAGATGGTCCTTGAAGTTTAACTTCTGATCGAGGATCACTCCCAAGTATTTGGTTTTCCTCTCCCAGGGGATCGGTTTACCAAACATTCGGACGGGATCTGTGGTGGGCTTGGGGTGTACCCTAGAGAAGAGCACGGCTGCGCTCTTGGTCGGGTTTACTTCGATCCTCCATTTCCTGAACCATTTGCCGAGGGCATCGGCTGAGGATTGGAGTTCTCGGTGAATGGCTGATGGGTCCCTACTGGAGTAGTAGAGAGCCGTGTCGTCAGCGAAGAGGGCTAGATGAGCCTTCTTGGGTCTGGGGATGTCGCTGGTGTACAGCGAGAACAGGAGCGGGGCAAGGACTGAGCCTTGGGGAACTCCTGCGCGTATCAGTCTGAGGGAGGAATAATTTCCCTCGACGCGGTAGCGAAACGTTCGGTCCGTAAGGAAGTCTCGTAGGATGTGCACGAGACGGTCAGGCACTTTGAGTTTAATCAGCTTATATAATAAGCCGCTGTGCCAGACCTTGTCGAACGCTTTGGCCACGTCGAAGAAGATTGCTCCTGTGTGGGCTCTTTGACGGGCAGCTTTCACAAGGATGTGTTCGACAATGCGATGCACCTGGTGAACGCTGGAGTGTCTGGCTCGAAAGCCAAACTGCTCGTCAGGAAGGATATCGTTTGCGTGGATGTAAGACGACAAACGGGCGTGGATGATACGCTCATAGAGTTTCCCCATGGCGCAGAGGAGGCTAATGGGGCGGTAATTCGCCGGGTCGGATTTGGATTTAAACGGCTTCGGGATACCAATCACGTTCGCCTGTTTCCACTGGTGTGGAAAGATGTTGTTGGAAAAGGCCGCGTTGAAAATCGCGACCATCAGGCTAAGTAAAAGCAATGGGAGTTGCTTGAAAACGCGATTGGTGAGTCCGTCATAACCGGGGGCTTTACGAGGATGGAGTTTCATGATCAGAGTTTTAACCTCTTCGATGGTCACTGGCCTCAGGGGATCGTCGTCGTCGTCGACGTCTGCATCCTCCCGGGAGGGGGCAGTTGGGGTCGGAGGGAGAGGGATGGCGAGCCTACGTTCTACCTCGGAGTCAACCTCATTGAGGTGCTCCGGGTCTACTGGTAGGTTGCTGGGAGAACATTGGGTCTCTAGATTGTCGGCCATGCATTCGGCTTTTTCGTCGTCATCGAACGCGGGGCGTTGATTCGGACGCGTCAGCGGGGGGATGGTCCAGTCGGTGTCTGTCTTGAGTCGCTTGCAGAGATTCCAAAAGGCCTTCCGCGAGGGTTGAATCTCGGCTAACGTCCTATCCCACCCGGATTCCCGCCTCTCGGTCATGCGTTCACGTACAGTACGCTGTAGTTCACGCATTCGAGTGCGGTTTTCCAAGGTGTTATAGGAGTCGAAGGCTCTGATGGCCGCGTTCTTCTCAGTCACTAACTCGCGCAAATCCTCCGGGAGCTTCCACCGACTGAACGCGTCAGCCGCTGGGACCTCCCGGGAACATTCGTTCACTTGGATTTGTACGTGAGTCGTGAAAGAGCCGATAGCTGCGAGCGTTTGTTCGGGGGTCTCTATGAGGGACGGAATCGAATCTAAGTGCTCCGACGTGGCTGACTTGAGTTTACCCTCAAGTTTCTTCCAGTCGGTAACATATCTGGGTGGGAGGTTGCTATCCGCGCCAGAGTGGCTTGTGCGGGAGGCTAGACTAAGGATGACTGGTCTATGGTCGGAGTCTAACTCGTGTAGCACCTCTACAGAAGCCAAACGTAGGTTTGTATTCTTAAGGAGCGCTATGTCGAGTATGTCGGGTCGGTGACCGTAAATTCTAGAGAAGTGGGTCGGTTCGAGAGGGACTATAGGGTCGAACGGTATGATTGCCAAGTGATTAGCAAGTGCGCGGCCGTTCGAGTTGCTCGTACGGCAGCTCCATTGCTCATGCTTGGAGTTTAGATCGCCTGCCACTATGACAGAGCCATCTAAGTCATACAGTACTTGGAGGTCGCTAAATAGCATCTCCTTGTCTGGGGGGAGGTAGGCCGAGACTATCGTGATTGGCTGATGGCCTGTCATGCCTATTCGACAGACAGAGACCTCAATGTTCTTCAGCACGGGAGGGTCCAAAGGTACGCAATGCAGTGATTTCTTAAAGTAAATCAGCGTGCCCCCTTTGGCGGAGTGGGTCCTATCGTTGCGAACTATACGATAGTTGGCAACTGTAGGACTCCTCCGTTTACTCGGTTTGAGGAATGTCTCTTGGACGAGGAAGAGATCAAGTTGATGATCGCGGAGGAATTCTGCGACTTCATCGCGTTGTCTCGCTAATCCGTCTGCATTGTAAAACCCGATCTTTAGAGATCTGGGTTTTAGCCTGCAAGTGGTTTGGGTAGTCATTAGCGGGTGTACAGCCATTACGGTTGCAGGGATTTGATAAAGCGGCGGTAGACGTGAGCCGCGTCGATGGCCAGTTGGATATTGGTCGGATCAGCTTCGGCCCTCTGGGAGAGGTCCTCAAACTGGTCGAGCAATTCCCAACCTTGAGTCTTAATGCGCTCGGCAAAACCTGAGGCGCGCCCTTTGCTGTTCGCTTGGGGCGCCCGGGTTTTGGGCGCTGAGGCCGATGACTTTGAAGTCTGGGCTCCTTTGGCCGGGGCCTTTGGAACCTGTGACTTCTTAGTCAGCGGGTTGTAAGCCCAGCCCGATTGGACTGGGGCGGGAGGGGACGCGCTGGTTGAGGGTTTGGGGGACACCGCTTTAGCTGGGACTGGCACAGCCTTAGGGGCGACCACCTCACCCGCAGCCTTGGGTGCGGTCGAGGGGACGTAATCTGGCAGAGGCCAGTGTGGTCTTGCTGGTCTCAGGGATGTCTGTCGGACGTCCAAGGACATTAGCGGGGGAGGGCTTGCTTGGGGCTTGGCGGAGCTAGTCTGCGCCTGAGGCTTTCGAGCGTTGCGCTTACTGCGAGGCCTCCTGGCGGGTCTCCTCGCCGGTGCCTTGGGACAGCCGCGATAGTTCGCAGGGTGTCCCAGGGACTGGCAGTTAACACAACCAGGTGGCTCGGAGCATTCGCTACGGTCTTTCGGTCTGGGGCATTCGGAGGTGTGGTGGCCTGGGGTCAGGCATTTGACACACCTCGGGGCGACGTGGCAGTTCTTAGACGAGTGCCCGTACAGTTGGCAGTTGTGGCACTGCCCCTGTACGGTCCCTCGCCGCGGCGGCTCGACGACGATGCCGCCGACGCCGCAAACTGTTTTTAGGATGGTCAGGATTTTCTGACCTTCCTTCGAGTCATCAAGGTGGACCAGCACCATATCGAAGGGCTCGCCACCGTTTGATCGGCGCATCCGATGCACCTCTCTCACGGGGTACCCCTGGGTGGTTAGGTCCTCCTTGATGGAGTCGATGGGAAGGTAACGGCACACTCGGCGGATAACCACGCGGAGTGTTTTGTCCTCAGCGGTGCCGTAAGTGTAGTAGTCTACCTTACGAGCATCAAAGAGGGCCGTCGTAGTCCTGTACTCAGTGGGGGTCTGCAGCTGTATTTTATACATCTGCTCCTTGAGGATGTATGTAGTGCTAAGTGCGACTACACCTTTGGACTTTAACGTGGTGGACAGTTCTTCCCACTTATCGATGCTGAGTAGCATGATAGGAGGGGGCTTGGTGATCTTGGCCGTGAGGCCAGAGGGTTTGGCCTTTGCCTGGGAGGCGGAGGCGCTTGTGGTGGGGGAAGAGGCGACAGAGTTGGTGACGGAGGGTCTCTCCGTGCGCAACTTCTTCGTCTTGGCGCTCTTTTTGCTCTTCTCCTGAGTTGAACACTCAGAATCGGAGCCCGAAGAGCTGCCAGACGAGGACGATGACGTCTTGTCGCCGCGGGTCCGCTTATCAGCTTTCCCGCGCCTGACAGTTGTCCACTCGTTGTGGGCATCGTCATCGCTGTCAATGTGAGTGACGTCCATCTCTTCCTCTGTGGCTAGAGGCTGAGATGGAGAGGGGGTACGGTTACGGGGGAGTGGCGACTGCCTGTCCGTCTGGGTGAACGGGGCAGAAGAGGAGGGGACGGAGAGACTGAGTTTCTCCTGCGCTGTTGCGCCGGAGCAAGGGGGGTTGTCTAACATGAGTATAGTCTTCACGGACTCCATCAAGTTTGTCCAGACAACTGGGTCAGACTTGAGGACCTTGAAGACAGCCTCAATGAAGCGTGGATCCTTGGTAATGTCTACCATGGAGGCGGGTACGGGGGCGGCCATCTTGTGATGGTATTAAGAGCCTAACAACTACCGGAATTTACGTTGGTTCGCTCCCGGAGCGTTCCGAGAAGAAGAACCAACAAGAAACTTCTCGGCGGTCGCTCTAACAATAGAATGTCCCTAACAACTATCACCTCGGGTTGGACGGGCCCGAGGGTGTGTTGGTGTATGTATCACCCTCCTCGCCGGGTTAGACGAGGAGGTATGTGTACCTATGGTGAGCCCTAAGCTTGTATCCCTCTCGCCAGTCTTATTGTGCGAAAGGGTTCCTAGCAGCTCTAATGCAGAGGGCGATATGGGCCGAAGCCGTCAGCACCCAAACAACAAGAGAGAATGGGAAGGTAGGGTAAGGAGGTGGGATTCCGATTTGGAGTTGACTAGGGTAGCCCCCAAGGCCAATGATTCCAAACCGCTTCCAATTAACTGGCGTTGCTCTGAAGGAGCAAGGCCTAGTGCTTGGGGCTACACTAACTTGGCTTAGTTGGCACGGTTACGTTTCCACCAAGTACCACTAGAAAAGTGGATTTTCCCTGAAGGGGCACGAAAGTACAAAGAAACACACACTATGTTGGGGTAGCGCTGTCTTGAAAAAGACGCCACTACACCAATTAATAGTGTGAAGGTTTGCCGAGATTCAACCAATCTAACGATCGATTTATCTCAACTGACGAACGTACACGAGCACGTATAGTCGGAAATAGTCGGGTAAGGCAGGAGCGCACGAACGTGTCCGTGCGCGTCGGCTGTCCAAACGAGACTCTCCATTTTTGGTAGTACAACACCTCCATATAAATAGCATAAAAAATCATTGTATTTCATTTGGTCGGTTTATCGCACAGAAACTACGTGCTACCAACATACGAATAGGAAAAAACGCTATACTTGGTGAGCAAACGTTGTTCTAATCGAGTACCCAGTTTGTTACTCACACTCAGACTTACTCACTTTGCCATACTTTGGCAAGAGTAATAATGAGACAACAAGATGGTATTTTAGTCTAATTTATTTAGGATATAAAAAGGGTTTATATACTAATGTTGTACGTGTAAATATCTTACGTACGTGTTAATTCTTAATCGCTAAGCTTAATCTAAATACGTGATTTTATGTGCTACGTGATATTATCTAAATAGGTGATATTATGTGCGATATACAGTCGCTACATATACTCCCCCTTTAAAAAAAAATATATATTTATAATTCCTATAGTTGATTAAAAATATACAGTAATGTTTTAAATTAGTAATAATAACATAATAACTTATAAAATAAATAAAATATGTAACTAGTGACCGTAACCTTGTTGATGCAGAATATAAATAAAATTGCTGATGTTGTTTTGACACCTTACAATGCCTTGGTCGATGCACTTGGTTTGTGCAAGCATGTGCGCCATGACCTACGTTAACCTTTGAAAATGCTTGACTGCCATATATACTCCGAGCAACTCTCTATCGAATGTTGAGTATTTTTGTTGAGTTACACTTAACTTTTTAGGGAAAAATCATAATGGTTCCCAATTACGTCCAGACTTTTGTTGTAGAACCGCGCCAACCCAGGTAGAACTGGCATCCGTCATAAGGGCCAGTGGGGCGGTGCGGGAGGGATGAACTGTCAATACTGCGATTAAGAATTAACACGTACGTAAGATATTAACACGTACAACATTAGTATATAAACCCTTTTTATATCCTAAATAAATTAGACTAAAATACCATCTTGTTGTCTCATTATTACTCTTGCCAAAGTATGGCAAATTGGTGACCCCGACGTGATATTATCTAAATAGGTGATATTATGTGCGATATACAGTCGCTACACTCACTTTACAACGTGACCAACGGATACTCGATTTACGCTGTGGTTAAGTAATTCGTTTTGTTCGATGAAACTCGCACTAAGCATTCTCTGTATTTGTTTTTTTAATTCAATTGTTTTGGTGCTTCCTGTGCAATAGTAAAATGCCAAAGGCTGTTTGTATTTTTTTACAATGCCTCTTATCATGAAGACTAAAACATGATCACAATATTCTTTTTCCGTTACACAGCCATTGTTAATGAATCCTGATATTTCATCATTTCGTTTGTCATATGAAATGCCCGCTCCAATTGCCATCTCATCAAATGTTAAACAGCAGTATTTATAATTATCAGGCATTTTACTGACTCGAGTTTTTAAATTATCAAATATTATATCATTGATTCCACATTTTAGATTTACCTTGTGCAGTAAATCTTGCAGAGTTCTTCTGCTTGGTAAAACGCATATTCTGCTTAGTAGGCGATATGCTTTAAGAGATGGCTTATATAAGGACAATACCAAATTTTTTTCATCCAGACTGAATCGCCTTCCTTTCTTTTTCTTGCCACTTTGAGAGGCTTGCATTTGGCAAAATAACTTTCTAGTATGTGGCATATTCTTGCAGACAATATTGAATGCAGTCGTTTTTGTAATTTAATGATAGCCAAAATAGGGAACGATTAGAATTAATAGAAAAATTTAATATGTATACCATGAAATTAAAAAATGTTAGTTTAAAATACTCTTGTGATTTAGAAGCTCAACAGAAGAAAATGGACTCTCTTAAAGATGAACTCCATACATAATCAATAAAGTATGAACTATCTGCAAAACAGACACAACATTACATTCTGGCTATGAATGAGCTGATTGACCTTGGCAATTATAATAATGAAAGATTAGAATCGCTCAGCAATAATTATTCTTGTATGTGTCAACGGTCACATAGCCGTTCCTCACCACCAAAGGATACTTCTGCTTTATTGCAAATTAGTAATGATAAGAGTAACACTAGTTTCATTAGTCAATCTCAATCTGTAATTAACAAAACATTAGCAGTTAAGTCATACACAAGGAATGAAATAAATATTTTTAAACCTGAAATAACAATATTCAGTGATGAAATAGGTAAAAACTTAGGGCGCCTACTGTCAACAGAAGGACATTCAAACATCAATTTTTGTATGCCGGGTGCCTCTCGTCACCACATTTTTAAAAAGGTCTTTAATTATAAATTTAATAATGATGGAAATCTAATTCTTTTTATGGGAAATAGGGGTAATTTAAACAAAAAAACCCTAATACAGTATATTGATTGTTTAGATCGTTTAAATATAAGTAAAATTGTTATGTTTACATTTCCTTAAAGCCATAGTTTGTCACAGGAGGAAAATAGGATAAGGTATAATTTGAATTTGACATTACATACAATATCTACCTACATGAGAGAAAAACTACATGTAATTGACATTAACTCCTATGTTAAGAAACCCTTTTATATGACAAAAGATAACTATTGTTATCTGCCTAGTTTTTATACCAGACAAATAGCTTTGTCGCTATGTTATTGTTTTCATATTTCAGCCAAGAACATATTTGAGCAATGTACTGATGCTATAGATAATGTCAGTACTTTTCCTACTGACAATGACATATCCAGCTTGAATGGTGACATCTGTATACAGGATAATTTAAATTAACTGATATGACAATAGAGAATCACTCTTGCGTAATAGCAAATTCAAATATTAATTGTACTGTCAAGCATGATAAGGAATGTTCAGATCTTGTAATGGAAAATAATGTGAACCCATCAAACATAAATGCCTACAATAAGAAAAACCAAAAAAATTGTATCAACCTGGTGCATCAAAATATTCAAGGTTTGATGGGGAAAGAGTTAGAATTGGAGTTGTTTTTGAATTGTAGCAATATTGATATTTTATGTTTAACTGAGCACTGGCTACAACGCCATCAATTAATTTCCAGCTTCAATAATCACCAGGTTGCAAGCTCGTTCATCAGAGAAAAGTATATTCATGGTGGCTCTCTAATATTAATAAATAATTTGTTGAAGTTTAAAGAAAGAAGTGACGTTGTGAGCCTCTCTGTTGAGCGAGTAGTAGAGATTTCATGTGTTGAGTTGGAGCGATTTATTGTTGTGAGTCTTTACAAACCTCCTTGTGCACCATTTGATACCTTTTCAGACATTATGGAGGATGCCTTAAATAAGTTATCTAATACCCATAAAACTGTTATCATTTGTGGAGATTTTAATGTAAATATTTTGGAGAAAAACTCAACAAGTTGTAATTTTTTAAATTTGTTTATGTCCTATAATTTACATCACAACTTTACAGAACCAACTAGAGTTACTGCCACAAGTGCTACATGCATTGACAATATATTTAGCTCGGCAAAACCTTTACATAAATTAATAAGATTCAGTCAGATAATTCTGGTCAGTTGGTCACTTTTTCAAATTCTCCAAAGGTTGAAAGTACACAAATAAGTTACATACCATATAGTGAAAGCCGTTTAGGAATATTTAAATATAATATAGCAAGAAAACTGGCACTGTTGCCCTATCATAGTGATCCGGATCACTTGTACAACTCTTTATTCAACTTGATTAATGGTGAGTTCTGCTCAATATTCACACCCAAACAGTTGTCTGTAAGTAACCGTCTGATGTTCTGTGATTGGGCAACTCCAGGAATTTATAAAAGTCGCAATCAATTATATAAATTGTATGAAGAAAGATCCTATAATCAAAATACGACTTTTCTAGAACATGTAAAACAATAAGCCAAAACCTTTCGAAGAGCCTGTTCCATTGCTAAATCGATGTACTTAAAAAATATTATAAAAAATTGGACAAATATTATTAAAACCACCTGGAAGATTATTAATACTGAGACAGGTAGGAAAAAAATACGTAGTCGTGATTTTAATTTAAGAATAAATAATGTTGACATTAAAAGCGATTTAGAAGTTGCGACTGAGTTTGAAAAATATTTTTCTAATGTTCCAATCGATGTTACCAAATCTCTCGCGTCTTCTTCTGTATCTGCTGAGCTAATACTCCAGCAAAGCGTAGAGAAGTGTGACACAGATTTTGAATTCTCGGTGGTTAACCCTAAAGATATTTTGAATGCTTTCAAAAGTATTAATATGAAAACCACTAGGGATCTGTGGGGTTTATCTGTTAAGACTATTTCATCAATTATAACTTTAATCGCTCCACATCTAGCTGCTGTGTTCAATTGCTGTGTCGCATCTGGCGTATTTCCTGACTTGATGAAGTATAGTAAAATTATTCCATTGTTTAAAGCTGGTGATACTTCAGATCCTTCAAATTTCCGACCTGTTTCCGTATTGCCCACTCTAAGTGAAATATTTGAAAAGCTAATGCTTAGCCAGTTGCTCAGTCACTTTAATATACATAATTTACTTCATCGGAAACAGTTTGGATTCACGAAGGGTTGTTCAACTATAGATGCAGGAGTCAATCTGTTAAAAAGTATATTCGCGGCTTGGGAGGACTCGCAGGATGCATTAGGTATCTTTTGCGATTTGTCCAAAGCATTTGATTGTGTTCATCATGACACTCTTGTCAGGAAACTACACCACTACGGTATCAGGAACAAGGCTCTCGAACTTTTGACACTTGGGCAATAGAATTCAGAAGGTCGATATAAATGGTAAAAAATCTGCGGGATCCCCAGTGGTAATGGGCGTTCCACAGGGATCGATTCTCGGCCCATTCTTATTTTTAATCTATATAAATGACTTACCCTACTATGTAAGGGATAAACATGAGATTGTTTTGTTTGCGGATGATACTTCATTGACGTTTAAAATAAATCGACAATTACGCAATTTTGATGAAGTAAATGACGCAATCTCTAAAGTTGTTCATTGGTTTAATGCTAATAATCTTTTGCTAGATGACAAGAAAACTAAAGTCATAAAAATCTCTACACCTAATGTGAAACAGGTACCCAATGTACAGCTTAATGGAGCTGGATTTACACCTGTTAAGTCAACTGTGTTCTTGGGTATCACAATTGATTCAAAACTACAATGGGGCCCACAAATAGAAAAACTATCAGGCAAATTAATTTCTGCTGCATATGCTGTTTTAAAATAAAAATAAAATAAAAAAGGTTTTTATTCACGTAGACTTTAAAAAAGCGCTTGTAAATAGTCAGAACATGTTTGTAGTATTATAGTTGAATACATTATTATTTCTAGTAACATAGATATTTAGGTACACATTGTATTGATAGTATTAAAACATTTACAAATTTATATTATATTATTGTCAAGAGATTATGTTTAAGTTTAATTATCTAGTTTAAGTCTAATATTTGTAATACATATTGGCAATGGTTCTGTCTATACTAAGGTGATATTATTATGACGGACCTTGTGTTAATAACGACGGTCGCGCTTTAAAGCTACCACCGGATCCAATGCGCCCCAACTGAGAAGACCCAGCGAAACAAACTCAGCGGGTGTCTCTACTACCGGTTTCAACACGGCCCAGTTGAGACGCTCCGGCGAAACATAATCAATGGGGCATATACACGAGATTTGGTCCACTTACTGTAATTATTTAGCAGGCAAACACAATATATGCTCGATCGGTTGTCTGATTTGCGTTAATAATATTAGCTTCGCTGATGACATGGTGCTGCTCAGTCCTTCAATTAGCGCGTTGCGTAAGCTGCTTCGCATATGTGAGGGGTATGCGGAGGCCCATGGGCGCTGAAGAAAAGTGAGGTTATGGTTTTTAGAGCACCCAAAAGAGATTCCTCAGACGTACCACCCGTCTCACTCTATGGTTCACCTTTAAACAGAGTCACTCACTTCAAGTATCTGGGCCACTGGGTCACCGAAGAACTTAAAGACAACATGGATATGGAGAGAGAGCGCAGGGCGTTGTGTATCCGCTGTAATATGTTGGCTCGCAGATTCGCTCGTTGCACGCAACAAGTGAAGGTTACACTATTTAGGGCGTACTGCCAGACCTTCTACACGTGTAGTTTGTGGGCTAAATACACGCAGGGGACGTATAACGCCTTGCGTATACAGTATAACAACGCGTTCAGGGTGTTGATGGGGCTGCCGCGCTTTTGTAGCGCGAGTGGCATGTTCGCAGAGGCGCACGTGGATGGCTTCCACGCCATCATGCGTAAGCGCTGTGCATCGATGATGGCACGGGTTCGCGGCAGCCCCAGCGCCATTCTGGTCGCGTGTGCCAGCCGCTGGGACTCGGTACTGATGGCTCACTGGATAGGCCTTCACGCAAGATCAAGCGCCTGACGTATTTGTACCTTTTACTAACACTAGGCTAAGAAAATTGTTACTAACTACTCGTAATCTGTATTTTTACTAACAATAGGTTAAGAACACTGTTACTAACAAATTTATGGACCAAAGTCTGAAATAAATGTATTTATTATTATTTATTTATTTTAGGTTCAATATATTAGAATGAGAAAATAAAAACGTCAAAATAAAAGTAACATTAATAATTTTGAGACACAACCAACAGTTCTGAAATTCGTAGAATATTTAAATAATAGATAGTTTTATTACAGATAGTTCATGTAACATAAAAGATTACTCATGTCTATATGGCTATAAGATCTCCAGCGGACTTTGTGCAGGTAGATGCCGACCGCCAAATGTCTTTATCGTCAATGTAATCCTTAGTAGTGTAGTAACCCTTAGCCATAAGTTCACATTTAATGTGTGACTTAAACTTATTATCAGGTAGTTTAGTTATATGAATAGGGAGCTTGTTATAAAACCTAGTACAATTTCCCATGAATGACTTTTTAGTTTTGCTAACTCTAAAGGCTGGTATAGCTAGTTTGTCCTTATTTCTTGTATTGACATTGTGCAACTCACTCCGTTTTTTATATTTATCTAAATTTTTCCGCACAAGCATTATATTCTGATATATGTATTCAGATGGAACAGTAAGTATGTTTACCTCTTTAAAAACGCTTCGTAGAGACTCGCGACTGCCTAGATTATAAATAGCTCGGACTGCTCTTTTTTGTAATACGAAAATAGCACTTATGTCAGCTGCTGATCCCCACAGCAGAATACCATAGGACATAATGCTATGGAAATAAGCAAAATATACTAGTCTAGCAGTTGGTTCGTCTGACAATTGTCTGATTTTCCAAACTGCATATGAGGCTGAACTTAATTTGGCAGATAATTTTTCAATATGAGGACCCCATTGTAATTTTGAGTCCAGTGTTATTCCCAAAAATACGGTCGAAGGAACTAAATCTAAAACTTCCTCGTTAAGTGCAACCGTTGGTTTAATATGAGTCACATTCGGCAATGAGAATTTGATGCATTTGGTCTTTCCTGCATTCAAAAGAAGATTATTTGCCGAAAACCAATTTGATATGAGGCTGAGAGTTTTATTAGGTTCTATAAGATCCTTATCTTTCCTACTCACTTTAAATATGAGTGACGTATCATCAGCAAATAGAATTATGTCTGATACTTTCTCTACTAGATATGGGAGATCATTAATATAAACTAGAAATAAAAATGGACCCAAAATCGATCCTTGGGGCACCCCCATTTTGACAGAATGTCGTGTTGAATTTACCCCGTCTATTGAAACCAGTTGTTCTCGACCTGATAAATAGGACATTACAAGATCAAGAGATGTGCCAGAAATTCCATAGTATTTTAGTTTCACAATGAGCGTATGGTGGTCTACGCAATCGAAGGCCTTAGAGAGATCGCAGAAAACTCCCAGCGCATCCTGCGACCCCTCCCAAGCCTCCAATATAGACTTCATTAGTGTACACCCCGCATCCTGAGTAGAACGGCCCCTTGTAAACCCAAACTGCTTGTCATGCAATATCCCATTCATGTTAAAGTGCGACAACATCTGGCTGAGCATGAGCTTTTCAAATATTTTACTTAACGCTGGCAGTATAGAGATGGGTCGATAATTTGTGGCATTATTTGAACAACCTGATTTGAAAACGGTACTACCTTACTGATTTTCAAAAGGTCTGGAAAGACGCCATCACTTACACAGCTATTGAAGATGTTTGCAAGGATGGAAGCAATGTTTTGTATAACTGATTCAATTGCCATTACAGACAGTCCCCATAAATCCTCTGTGCCCTTTTTTTTAATGCTCTTAAAAGCTTTTAAAATATCAGCATTTGTAACAAATCGAAAACTGAATTTGGGCACAATTGGTTTAATAGATTGTTTTAAAAAGATTCCAGCCACATCCGGTGACGACGGGAGGCACTTAGTAGTAACTAGAGGCATATTTGTAAAAAACTCGGCAAAAATGTTGGCAACGGTAAGTTTGTCTGAAACAAGTTCGTCATTAATATTTAGTTCCACTATTTGGTCTCTCAATTTTCTTTTACCCGTTTCAGTATTTATTATTTGCCAAGCTGATTTTATCTTATTATCGGAGTTTTTTATTTTTCCACTTATATACAAACATTTAGCTTGGATGCAAACTTTTTTGAAAATTTTTGAGTAGTTACAAACATAATTTTTAAAATTGACATCAGATGTATAGGATCTTCTGTCATACAACTCATATAGGACATCTCCGTCTAATGCCTTGAGTTGCCCAATTAGTAAATTTTATATTTTTATTGTCAACTTTAATGTTTTTTATTTTACAAACTTTATTAAATTCGTTACAAATGCAATTAAATAATATACTGTACATGTCGTTAGGGTTATTTGAGTTAGATGAAAGATGGCACAAACTAGTCTCTAGGTTGGAACTAAACTTCCCTAAGTTAGATTTTGTGAGTGGCCTACAAGTGATTATTTGTTTTTCTACAGTTATCACATTACTTAGTCTGATCATCTGGCATTTATGATCAGAACGAACACCGCTTACTAAACACTTCTCAGCGACTTCAAAATTTGTAATAATGTTATCGATGCAGGTAGCAGATGTTGGTGTGACTCTTGTGGGCTCAGAGAATACACATTGAAGATTAAAAGACCGAAATAGAGACAAAAACATATTCAATTCAGGTGAAACTGTTAAAATATTTATATTGAAATCACCGCATACAACTATTTTTTTACTACTTTTGAATTTCTTAAGAATATCCTCAATTGTGGATGCAAAGAGCTTTAAGTCAGATGATGGTGGTCGATAAACACATAATATGTAATAGAATTGTGTTTCAACACAAGCTACCTCACACACTCGCTCAATAGACATTTGAGAGATATCTTTCCGTTCTTTAAATTGAATTTGGTTCCGTAGAAGTATCAGTACACCCCCACCATCTGCAGAAGTCCGATTATAAAAACTGACAACCCTATAGCCACTAACATTAAAAGCCATTTTGTGTGCCCTCAACCAAGTTTCGGTAAAACACAGAATATCTATATGAAATTTTTGACTAAAAAGTTCTACATCTAGTATTTTGCCAGAGAAGCGGTTAATATTTTGATGAGATAAAATTAAAAATTGATCACACTTCTCTGTTGTCTTACTTAATTGTTTAAATTACTAACTAAACTAATCTTAGTAACATTACTAAGCGATGATAAAAATAGTGACTTCGTCATACTACTTATGACTGAGTTAATAATTGAAGATACTAATGTAGAAAATAAATGTTAAAACTTTCTTGAGACATGTAATGTACTCATGGTCAACCTACTACTATCTATAAATTTATTTGTGTCAAAAAACATAAATTTGTCATTGTAATGACTGACTAGAAACTGTAGATGCATATTTAGTTTATGAATATAATTATTTATTCTGTCAGGCATGTTGGCCAAATATGGGAAGGCACACAATATTATTTTTTTACAATTTAACTCCAATATCTTATTAAAACTATCTGTAATATCTTTTTTTTTCAAGTTCTTACAATTTCCTACCAACAAAGTAATACATGAATTTTCACTGTGTTTATTCTTAGTTAATTTGTCTACAATATCTGAGAAATGTACTCCTGGCAAGCAGTAGTTAATAAAGGGACTACTTATCTTATTAATAAGCAAGGTACCAAGGCCCTTGCCTATATTGTCAGAATACAATATAGAGCTATGTTTATTGTCACCTTGTGTACATACTGGTGACCCTGACTTTAGTTGTGTGCATGACTCCAATATTGTACTGCTGCTGTTTATTAATTCTATTGCATTTTCAGCTACCAACTTATTATTACACTTTTTGGTTGGCATTTGCATTTAATTTTTAAATGTCTTATAATTTATATATGTTAATGCTAGGGACTCTTCAAGTGTTTTAATCTCAGATAGCAAATACTGAGTGTCCTTTTCGTATATAATTTTACTGTCCTCTAACTTAATTTGAAAGTTTTCTATTTTATCTAATAAAGTTTTACGCTCTTTTGTTAATTGGAGAATGTATTTTTGCAGCTTTTCACTACTTAAGAATCTAATGTTAGGCTGGCAGTCTACAGAGTCATCCCCGGTCAAGTCAATTGTCAAAGTTGTTTTAATTGGGAGATACTCCGGACCACAACTGGCTAACTCATCATGTAAGCTCTGATTTATTGGAGTCATTGCACATTTCTTATTTTTACTACAATTTAAGAATTTATTTTTATAGTTAATTAATTCTATTTCAAGCTCCCTAATTTTACATAGTGCTTGTTCATACAACATTCTACATTCATCAAAAGACTCTGTCTCCGCATGTAATCTGTCTCGCTCTTCATTGGTAGATTCGAGTTGTTGGTTGAGATTCACTAGTTGTCTTTTCAATGCCGTGTTACTGTCAATAACTCTCTTAATCTCGACCTCATTATCCTCACGTTCCTGTTCAAGTTTTTGACACAGGTGTTTGTATGTTTGTAAGTCCTTGAGAGCAGACCTTAACTTGTGTTCGGCTACCTGAGTTGCAGCCATGCTACGAGTCTGCATGTTGTGAGGTGTATGAGGTTGGGCTGAAAATAAAGATAGTGTGAACAGAAAACTTGGAGAGAAATAAATAGGAAAGTTAGAATATATGAGTTGAGACTTCAGTCAGAGTACTTTAAATATATGAAAAGAGAATATAGAAAGATATGAAATAACAGAAGGACACTAAATTAACTTTATTTTACAGCAATACGTATGTAAAGGTTATTTATTTGACACCTGAGAGGTGATAAATTGAGAGCTAGGGTCTATGCACGTTAACTTAATTGGGAGAGTATACCGTAATAGTGTTGTTATTGTGTTATTTGTAGTATTTGCTGTCTGTAACTAATAATTTTGTCGTCGTATATGCTTCCACTCAGTACGTCAAGCAAATCGAGACAGAATATGGCTAATAGGCAGTGAACGCAAATAAACATGGAAGCATTCCTAGCTCGCGAAAATGACCCAACGCAGATTGTGCCGCGGTAGGCGGGGCTTAAAAATTGTGCCGCGGTAGGCGGGGCTTAAAAATTGTGCCGCGGACCGAGTGGGACCGAGTTTGCGCACTACAGGCATCAATGGCGGTCGTCTGTCAGTTATTAGTTGCAGCGTGTTTAATTTCCAAAAATGCCTTCCAGTGCAATGAAGTGGTTAACTAATCAATCTCATTTGCATAACAAGAGTGTTGGAATTAGTTATTACGAGTAAGTACATCGCTATATATTTTAATTTTATTAAATATGAAGTCAATCAAATTGACACAAAATATATGGTGATGTTGTTATGCAAACGAATCAATTTATTTATGTACACAAAAATTATGACGATTTTTTTTTATTTATTACAATTATTTTAATCTTAGATAAAATACTCAGCATCTTTAGGGTATGCACAAAGAATGGTAATGTACCACCATTAAAACAGCTTGGTTTCTTCAAATTTTCACTCGATATAAAGCGAAGAGAACTATGGACGAAAATTAAAATTCGTTTGGAAATGAATTCAATTCAATTTTATTTATATATTTACAGGGTAACTAGCAAAGCACCAATTACCTCACAGGAATAGATAGCTAAAACCATAAGCAACAACATTTATTTTACAACTTTTGATAATTTGTATTTTTTTTTGTAAAAAGTCTATATTAAATAATTTACCACTTGAATGTTTATAACTCTACGTGCATCGTAAATAATATGTAACCAGGCGGCTTGCGTAATCTTTGCGATGCCCGTAGAGTAAGTTGTTGCTTAGGTATGGTGTTAGCTTCCTAGTCCTGCGAGGTTGTTGGTATTTTACAAGTAACCCTGCATATCTAGATCACCTATAATTTCAAGTCGATTCGTCCACGCGTTTTCAAGATAAAGGGTATTGACAGACAGACGGACGGATGGATAAAGAAGTGAAGGGGGCCCTAAAAAGTAGTACTTAAGTGTTATGTATAGCTACGGTAATTGTAAATAATAATTATTAATAATTGGTCACAAATTTGTTTTATTTACCTATTATCATAGCAAATAAACCCATTACTCGCCAAATACTGCTCTATTTAAAGACCTTAGAAAAACTAAAACCATAAGCAACAACATTTATTTTACAACTTTTGATAATTTGTATTTTTTTTTGTAAAAAGTCTATATTAAATAATTTACCACTTGAATGTTTATAACTCTACGTGCATCGTAAATAATATGTAACCAGGCGGCTTGCGTAATCTTTGCGATGCCCGTAGAGTAAGTTGTTGCTTAGGTATGGTGTTAGCTTCCTAGTCCTGCGAGGTTGTTGGTATTTTACAAGTAACCCTGCATATCTAGATCACCTATAATTTCAAGTCGATTCGTCCACGCGTTTTCAAGATAAAGGGTATTGACAGACAGACGGACGGATGGATAAAGAAGTGAAGGGGGCCCTAAAAAGTAGAACTTAAGTGTTATGTATAGCTACGGTAATTGTAAATAATAATTAGTAAATAATTGGTCACAAATTTGTTTTATTTACCTATTATCATAGCAAATAAACCCATTACTCGCCAAATACTGCTCTATTTAAAGACCTTAGAAAAACTCTTGCCGTAAAGTTCAAGATACTGTATATTTTATCATAATTCTTTATTATTTTAATAATATCAATGTCACGGTGAATTATTTTCGTTGCACTTTATAACATAAAACATCCCGCGGCGAATGTCATGAACATGGTAATTTAGACCCCAACATCACGTCATAAAGTCTACTTTTAAAAGGTGTATCTGAGCGGTAATATTTTGGCCAATCAGAGACGGTATTCCGTTGTGTCAGTTTGATTGGGATATTGGGTCAAAATTTGCGCTTAGTTTCCTTGAAGTAATGCTTCCATGTTTATTTGCGTTCACTGCTAATAGGTATGATAGTGGACGTGACTCACACTAATGAGCCGAGGAAATGTTTGGTTAGATATTATGTGTAAATTATTTGATAATTAGACTAATATACTCGCCGGGATTGTACATAAAACTTCATAATAAACTCGAATAAAGTTCGTTGAACGGGGCGTTGACAGCTGATCGGAGACAGGTCCGCTAATCGAGTTATCTCAGGGTTTATTTCCTCACAATACATCCACAATCACGTATTAATCGTGCTAAATTGATTTACTGCTTTAATACTTATTATTTTATTATGTTAACCACGGATTTATAATTAATTACAATTTTATTTCCACTAGTACGATTTTAGACAACCGATCGGCAGTGTTGCCACTCCTATTCCTTAAATCTCTTCTACTCCCCTACTCCTATTCCTCTTGTTAAAACTATAAGACGGCTAACTGATGTGGATACAGCTAGAATCCTATGGAATTCTTCTCTGGGGTAGCGCTGCGGACATTAACACCATATTTGTATTGCAAAAAAGAGCTGTAAGAGCAATATATAAACTTGGTCCGCGAGAATCTTTGAGAGAGAAGTTTAAAGAGATTAACATTCTGACTGTATATATATGAGAATCTAATTTATATGCATAAATGTAAAGACTCCTTCTGTAAAAGGAGTGATACTCATAATATAAATACTCGATATAAGCATAACTTTGTGTTACATACCACCCTTTTATGGGGCAACGTATAAGATTCTATAACAAACTTCCCAGTGATATCCGAGAAATGTCTATGAATAAGTTTAAAAGAATTATAAAAGCCAAATTGTGTAGCAGGGCTTATTACAAAACTTCTGATTATTTAAGTGACAAAACAGCTTGGGATTGAGTCGCTCTAAATTAACACATTTAAATACAATGTAAATTTATTTAAGAAATATATATTTTAAAAAAGGATTCCTACTGAGTTTTCTGGCAGTGTTTCTCAGTAGCTGCCACGTCATGCACTGCACGGTAGGGTAAAAAAAATTGACGATTCCACACAAATGTAATCTTTAACGGAATAAATGACTTTTTGAATTTTGTATTTTTTTGAATTTGGCCATCATGTATTTTGTCTTAAATTTCTTCTTGTCACTTTCGCATTTTTGTAATTTCTTTAAGACAGATCTAAATTCCTTATGTTGCGTCAAAGTTACACGAGAACCTGAAAAATACATTTATCTGTTATTTTTTGGTTTAAGAGACCTAGATGCCTTGACCTCCATTACTATTACGCTTTAGTCTTATTATGCAACTAGCTTTTGCCCGCAGCTTCGCCTGCATACATAAAACATAGCCTATGTCGCTCAGGAATAAAGCAGCTTTCTATGGGTGAAAAAATTTTAGCAATTGGACCAGTACTTCCAGAGATTCACTCCAACAAACCAAAAAAATAAACTTTACCACTTTATTATATTAGTGTAGATTTAATCATCATCATCATCATATCAGCCGAAAGACGTCTACTGTGGGACATTTTTATAATAAGGATTCATTTTTATATATATAATGTAAATGGGCATATACCATTTTAATTAACTATAAATATAAATTGAAACAATAATGATTAGAACTTAATTATGATAGTAGAGATTAACTCCTACGAACCTGAAATCAAATTGTTTGACTGTGTCGCATTAGATGTGGAAGCTAGAGGCGGCTTGCGGATCATAGTCTCAACATGTGGTGAAGCATGGGCTGGTTTACTGTTTGTAGTTTCAGTATTTGATGTTGAAGCTAAGGTTGATGTGCTTAAAGCTTCAATAGATTCTATTCCTGAAAAATAATAAAATAACTTTATTCACTTGAGGTTGAAGTAGGTAAGCCTGCACCACCTTTGCACATTTATTGTCTGAAATAGAAACCTGAACCAAGAAAGATTCTTTGATATTGCAATACAATGTATGAGATTTAAATGAGTATTCATGGAGTTTCTTGCTTGTTGGTCTCCATGAGCAATTATAAAAGTTAAAAACCAGCCAAGTGCAAGTCAGACTCTGACACAAAAGAATCCATATTTAACTATAAAAACTAAAAAAAATCTCGATTGTTGTATGGGGAGCCCCATTAAATATTTTTTTAGTATTTATAATTATCATCATCATCATCATTACAGCTAAATAAGTCCACTGCTGGACAAGCCTCCCTCAAGAATCGTCTTGGGGGGATATGCCATAATCGCCACGCTTGGCAGGCGGGTTGGCGATCGCAGTAAGATGGTCATAGTACTCAGAAGGAAGCTGCTGCCCATCCTCTGGTAGATATTCCCTCGGGTCGACTTCTACGCCCCCCACGGGATGAGATGGGGTGATGATATTCTGATTCTGATATTTGTCGCCGTCACCACACAGCAGTATTTATAATTATAGCAGCAACAAATACATCTGTGAAAATTTTTACAGTTCATGAGATTACAGCCTGGTGACAGATGGACAGCACAGTCTTAGTAATAGGGTCCCATTTCACCCTTTGGGTATGGAACCCTAAAAAGAAAAAAGAACTAATTGAAGTACATTTTTTTTTACATATTTAGTTACATAACTGATGTGTCAAAACCAGATTTTTGTAACTGACTTCTTCGTGTTGTATCAGATGATACAACCATTGCCTCACCAAGTGATTGTGCTTGCAGATCTAGAATAATACAACAATATTGCATGTATTTATTATTTGTTTCAATAAAATAAATACATTGTTACATATTATATTGCTAATAAGTATTAGTATTACCTGGGATATGCATTGTTGGAATTGGCAATTTAGACAGTCTACCACTTGGATACTTATGAATATCTTCAAAATGTCTATGACAGACCCGTCTGTTGTCATATACGAGTATATCTTGACGATCCAATATAGCTATTTGACCACCAATATTTAAGATCCAAGATGTAAATTTGTCTCCACTTGTCTTTGGATTTGGGAATCGGTGTAGAGGCACACCTGGAAATATAAATGATTAAACTATTAGGTGCCATACATTGTACACAGTTTCGTAATGTAAACTACTGAAAAGTCACTAAAGTATAAAATTAAAGTCTGTAGTACTATGACATTTGGATAGCAAGTGATGATTTCCCAGGAACTAGTGAATAAAAACGTTGAGAATTAGAATTACATTCAGAGCAACTTTGATTGACATCTTACATTCAGCAGATATTACAATAGGTGTATGACGATATGTGAAACATGTCTTTTAGATCTTTATGTTGCATTGTGATCAAAATGGTGATGGGGGGATATGCCAGCTCCTAAAGAAAAATGTTAGCACCACGTTACTTACAGTCTTTCCTAACCACAACACATCCAGGTACACAGCAAGAATTTTGGGAATTTTGAGACATGGTTATGAAAACTGTTATTGCAATTACAGGTCCAAACTCTAGAGTGCCTATGCAAGTCCACAGTAACTTCACTAGATCTCGATGATGAGCATACACAACTCAACACGAACGTACGAACAAATTGTAACGCGGCTCAATAACATGGAGGAACGAAAGCTCAACTCAACATGAAGATGCACTAGCGATACAACAAAAACTTAATTGCAAAAGGAAAAACAAAAGAAATGCGTACGAGTAACACTCACGCATCCTGTACTACTGCCTTACAAGATAAGCTCAATACGGAATTAATTTCTTTGTCTTGTAAGCGGCAACCAGTGTACGTCACTGAACACCTTTCTGCGAGTTCAAAGAAACTGTTTCATCTATCACGAGAATTCGCTAAGCAACACTCGTTCAAATTCTGCTGGACTTCAATTGGTAACATATTTTTACGTAAGAACGAAGGTGAAAAACAAATTCTTATCTCATCGGAACAATGCCTTGAAGACATGCGAAAATCTATATGACTACTTAGTTTATAAACATTTGTGTCTTTTCAACAATGTTTATTGTACCTAAATTACTCTACTTTTAATTATGTTATTTTTATTTTTTTGCTTATAACGGTGTTCTTGGACAGCGTATCAAATTACTTGTCTATGCGGAAATAAAAACTAATCCATTATCAAACATCCATCCACACACAAAAACCAATAATACTTACAAATTCTCTCGTTTTGCCAACTTTTCTAACGCACACATACAATACTCAGTTTCTCCTGCAAGTATGAGCTTCTTTTTTCACACATACATAACTATAAGTACCTTAAGTAGTAAGTTTTACTTTATGTTTCAAAAATGGCCAACTTGATAAATATAAATAATGAACTAGATACCAACAATGCAATAAACTCTTATATTTGCACACCAGATAATTGTAACAACTACCTCAACAATAAACCTTCTGTCAAATTACTTCACATAAATATCCGTAGTATAAACAAAAATTTTGACGAATTCTGTATATTGCTTTCAGAAACCAAAATTACATTTGACATTATAGTCCTCACAGAATGCTGGCTCAGCAAGGTCCCAAATTTACCTAGTCTAAATGGTTACAAAGCCCATATCACAACATCAATACTAAACCAAAATTATGGTATAATTATCTATACGAATACTTCTGTATTGTGCTCTGTATATGAACCACCCTTTAAAGATGGTAATTGCTTAACCTGTGAAATTGGTACTATTTGTTTTGTAGCAATTTATCGTTCTCCCTCGTTAAAAAGTAAAAATTTTGTCAATTTCATAGATAGCTTGAACGCTGTCTACACAAACCTTTCAACTAAGAACATTGTTCTTGTAGGTGATATAAACATTGACATCTCCCCCAATAGCAAGGACCCCGTAGCAGAAGAATACCTTACTTTCAATGCTTCTCATGGTCTTTTTCCAACTCACAATCATCCCACAAGAATCAGCACATGTCTAGACCACCTACTGTCAAATTTGAATCTTCCTACAACTACGCTTGTTTTAGAATCGTATATTACAGACCACATGCCACTGGTTTTCTGTATTGATAAAACTATACCCAATTGTAAACACTCGTACACTAAAACATCCGTGGACTACGTAAAAGTTAAAACAGATTTAGACGAAACAGATTTCTCCCCCATATTAAAATTTACTGATGCAAATACAGCTACGGACGAGATTGTGACAAAAATATCATCCATTGTAATAAAAAACACTCTGACAATTAAGCTTACAAAGAAAAATAAGATCCTGAAGCCATGGATGTCTGTGGGTTTACTCCGATGCATAAGAAACCGTGACAAACTACACTTAAAGTCCAAGAACTCGCCAGACAACATGACTCTTAAAATAACATACACACGGTACAGAAATTTTTGTAATGGCCTTCTCCGCAAGTTAAAAGTTCAATATTTTAAAAGCTTAATCGATAAAGCCGGTAACAATTCCAAGGCTTTATGGAAAGCTATAACAACTATAACCAATACAAGCAATGGTAAACGAAATCCGGTTGAACTGCTAAAAATATCTCATAACCCACAAATATCGATTAATAATGTTTGTAAATACTTCAACGAAGTTGGTAAAAACCTAGCGGATAACATAGTCGCTTCCGATTCTCAAGCTCAGCCTTTGACATCTGCTCTTGAGTCCTCAATATATAGTCCATTAAACTCTATAGCCATCACAGAAGTATCAAAATCTGAAGTTGAAACTATAATAATGCAACTCCGTCTCGATTGTGCTGTAGGATGGGATGGCATTTCTTCAAATATCCTGTATGAATGTAGAGAAAAATTGGTCCCCCCCATAACTCATTTATGCAACCTAGCCATAAGTACTGGTGTTTTCCCAGCAGTCCTTAAAAAAGGAATAATCTACCCTATTCACAAGAGTGGTGACAGAGATTGTGTCAATAACTATCGCCCAATTAATATACTCTCTCATTATCTAAGATACTTGAAAAGATATTAAATAGCGCCCTCAAAAACTACCTCGGTAAATTTAATATTTTAGCAAAAAACCAGTACGGTTTCCGCTCGGGTATATCAACAGAAGATGCTGTGCTGGATTTGACAACTACAATTAGCAAGAGTCTTGATGCAGGAACTAAGTGTTTATGCTTATTTTTAGACCTCTCCAAGGCTGTTGACACGGTCTCTGTCCTAATTTTACTACATAAATTATACGAAATAGGAATACGAGGCACACCATATAACATCTTTAAAGATTAACTTTCAAACAGAAAACAATATGTGAAAATAGAGGATTATCTGAGTGAAGAGGAAACAGTCTCTTATGGTGTTCCACAAGGGAGTATCTTATGTCCCACACTATTCTAAGTCTATATAAACGATCTCTGCACTATCTCTCTTCCAAACACTAACATTTTCACATACGCAGATGACACGGCTATACTAATCTCTGGACCAAACTGGCAAGCTGTGAGAGAAAGAGCAGAATTATCCCTTGCTAAAGTTATGAAATGGTTAAAAAACAACTTATTGACTCTAAATCTTTTGAAGTCACATTACGTTCCTTTTTCGATAAGAAATACCAATAATCCTCCACTTCTCCATTAAGGCACATACTTGCAGTTCATCGTATTTATGTAACTGCCAAGAACTTAACAGAGTTGACTCTGTAAAATACTTAGGAGTGCAGATAGACAGTGGACTGAAATGGGATAAACACATAAGCCTCATGACAAAGCGAGTAAGACGATTTATACATTTTTTCAAAACTCTAAGAGACACAACCTCACAAGAAAAATTAAAACTTGTATATGTGGCACTATGTCAGTCCATCATCCAATACTGCATCACAGTTTGGGGAGCAGCAGCTAAAACGCATCTTATAAGTCTAGAAAGAGCACAGAGAGCCGTGCTGAAAGTAATATTGAAAAAACCGTACAGATATTCAACTACTAGTCTTTTTTCAAATGTTAACATCCTTACAATCCGCCAGCTATTTGTGCTCAGACTAATCCTTACAAAGCATCCGACTGTACCCATACCAGACCCAAACAGACGCAGTAAAAAACGATTAAACCCCAGCGTTTTTTGTAGAACATCCTTCGGAAGACGCCAATACTATTGTCTTAGCCCAAAATTATACAACACCATACACCAGGAAATAAATATTGCTGGTCTTAACAAATATAGACTCAAGAAGAAAGTTACAGCGCCGCCAATCGAAAAAATGTCATAACTCGTAAATAGAATCAAAAATACAAAATGTGGTCTATTATTACTGTAGAAAAGGCAATAACGTAATTTTATACCACAATGTCAACACTTGAAATATAGCTGTTTAGCTAAATCGTGCATTTGTAACAAAAACGGCCGTTTATGTTTTGAATGTACGATTTAGCTAAACAGCTATATTTCAAGTGTTGATAAGGTGTTATACAATTACGTTATTGCCTTTTCCACAATAATAATAGAACATATTTTGTATTTTTGATTCTATTTACGAGTTATGACATTTTTTCGATTGGCGGCGTTAGTGGACTGTAATAGGCCTCTTAAGAAGCCCAGCCTATATTATTTTGAGTTGCTCCAAAAGTCAAATTAAATTAATAACATTTTATTCAATGTATTTTTCATTTCATAATAATTATTATATTTATTATGTTTTGGCTGTGCCCCGCAGTTTTACCTGCATTAAACTTTATAAACTAATAGCCTATGTATTATGCCAGGGTGTCAGTTAACTCCATACCAAATTTTATTAAAATTGCTCCAGGCATTTAGACGTGAAGTAGTAACAAACATACACACTCACAAACTTATAATATTAGGAGTATATAATCGAGACGATAATTACTTACTTAAAATCCCTGCTATTAATTTGGATCACGCCATTTCTTATAATTCAGACTCCACCCAAGTTTTACGAACCAAGCCCGTCCTAAAGTCGACAGCGAGTCGCAATGCGCGTCGACTCGGACGTGATATGTCACATTCATGGTGCCTGATGGATTTATGCCCCTCAATGGCTCCACTGATGTCTATGTTAGGGCCACATCTTGAGTCACAAACACTGATGTTTGGTGGGACACGCGATTCTATGTAGCTTGCTTTAGTTTTATTATTTCGCTAGAATTTCGTAACACTTCGTTTGTTTCGCCGGATTGGTTTTTGATGAGCAGTTTTATTGGCCTATTATATAGTCGCTAGATTCTCACTGTTTTCTATGTATTAGCTTCATCTGAATGAAATAAAAATAAAATATTGTGAGTATTGGGACGAATTTTATCCGACGGAATGTAATAATAAATTCTATATACATGAATTAAGTAATAAACAAAGCTGAAAGACTTTAGTTGTGTAAAATTAATTTAGGTTTAGCCACGTAGAGGGTTGTCTGTCTTCATATAGAGCATATTATTACGTTAAGCTTGGTATTTAATCTGAAATATTACGTGTTAATATTGACGTCTAATGCATTATGAGCTTTGCGAGTACAATTGTTTGCATGCGTCCCTACAGATGTGTGAAATGTGGGCAATCGCATAAGACCTCAGAATGCCCAAAATGGGACTGCAACACCCCTGCCATGTGCGCTCTTTGCAATGGACCTCACCCTGCTAATTATAAGGGATGTGAAGTCTACAAAGAAATCCTCACAAGAAAAAGAATTAAAAAACCAACAACACCCATTACCAACATCGAAAAGCAACCAACCTCTCAAAATAAAGAACATACTCAAAATTCAGAGCCAGCAAAACAAGACCAGAGAACACCATATGCCCAAATCTTAAAACAGACACCAGAAAACAATAAAAATTGGTAAAAAAACTTTTTAAGTTAAACGGTTTTATGTTAAACATATATTGTAATGTTTAAGATATGTACTAAAAGCTAAAAAATTATAAAATAGATACAGTCGTGGGCATTATAAACATATGCATAGACTAGACTAAAATAAAACCGGGGGGCACGTCAATTGTCTTCAATCGTTGAAAATGTTCGTTTTGTAGTGTCACGCGATAATAAGACAGTTGTTCAACCGACAACGATGGACGAGTGGCAAGTAGAGCTAGAATGTGGAAACAAGCTAGCGAGCTCGACTATAAGCGAGTTTTAGGGTTTCATAGTGTTGAGCGAGTGTTTACTTTAATCATAAGTTTTGTCGATTAAAGACAAACTAGCGAGTCCTCGCCAGCCAGCAGTGTGAACGTTGAACGATAAACTATTTAAAACAACTCTTTGGTTTACATGGAATGTATAACTATCGGACGAAATATATATATATATATATATATATATATATATATATATATATATAATATTGAAAAATGAGCAAGAAAATTGTAAGTAATTTTCTCACCGTCGGTGGGCCAACTGCCTAGCGAAGAATTAAACTATTTATCGCACATTTTAATCGATAATTGTAGACAATTGACGTGCCCCACGGTTTTATTTTAGTCTAGTCTATGCATATGTTTATAATGCCCACGACTGTATCTATTTTATTATTTTTTAGCTTTTAGTACATATCTTAAACATTACAATGTATGTTTAACATAAAACCATTTAACTTAAAAAGTTTTTTTTACCAATTTTTATTTTACTACTTTTGAATTTCTTAAGAATATCCTCAATTGTGGACGCAAAGAGCTTTAAGTCAGATGATGGTGGTCGATAAACACATAATATGTAGTAGAATTGTGTTTCAACACTAGCTACCTCACACACACGCTCAATAGACATTTGAGAGATATCTTTCCGTTCTTTAGATTGAATTTGGTTCCGTAGAAGTATCAGTACACCCCCACCATCTGCAGAAGTCCGATTATAAAAACTGGCAACCCTATAGCCACTAACATTAAAAGCCATTTTGTGTGCCCTCAACCAAGTTTCGGTAAAACACAGAATATCTATATGAAATTTTTGACTAAAAAGTTCTACATCTAGTATTTTGCCAGAGAAGTGGTTAATATTTTGATGAGATAAAATTAAAAATTGATCACACTTCTCTGTTGTCTTACTTAATTGTTTAAATTACTAACTAAACTAATCTTAGTAACATTACTAAGCGATGATAAAAATAGTGACTTCGTCATACTACTTATGACTGAGTTAATAATTGAAGATACTAATGTAGAAAATAAATGTAAAAACTTTCTTGAGACATGTAATGTACTCATGGTTAACCTACTACTATCTATAAATTTATTTGTGTCAAAAAACATAAATTTGTCATTGTAATGACTGACTAGAAACTGTAGATGCATATTTAGTTTATAAATATATTTATTTATTCTGTCAGGCATGTTGGCCAAATATGGGAAGGCACACAATATTATTTTTTTACAATTTAACTCCAATATCTTATTAAAACTATCTGTAATATCTTTTTTTTTCAAATTCTTACAATTTCCTACCAACAAAGTAATACATGTATTTTCACTGTGTTTATTCTTAGTTAATTTGTCTACAATATCTGAGAAATGTACTCCTGGCAAGCAGTAGTTAATAAAGGGACTACTTATCTTATTAATGAGCAAGGTACCAAGGCCCTTGCCTATATTGTCAGAATACAATATAGAGCTATGTTTATTGTCACCTTGGGTACATACTGGTGACCCTGACTTTAGTTGTGTGCATGACTCCAATATTGTACTGCTGCTGTTTATTAATTCTATTGCATTTTCAGCTACCAACTTATTATTACACTTTTTGGTTGGCATTTGCATTTAATTTTTAAATGTCTTATAATTTATATATGTTAATGCTAGGGACTCTTCAAGTGTTTTAATCTCAGATAGCAAATACTGAGTGTCCTTTTCGTATATAATTTTACTGTCCTCTAACTTAATTTGAAAGTTTTCTATTTTATCTAATAAAGTTTTACGCTCTTTTGTTAATTGGAGAATGTATTTTTGCAGCTTTTCACTACTTAAGAATCTAATGTTAGGCTGGCAGTCTACAGAGTCATCCCCAGTCAAGTCAATTGTCAAAGTTGTTTTAACTGGGAGATGCTCCGGACCACAACTGGCTAACTCATCATGTAAGCTCTGATTCATTGGTGTCATTGCACATTTCTTATTTTTACTACAATTTAAGAATTTATTTTTATAGTTAATTAATTCCATTTCAAGCTCCCTAATTTTACGTAGTGCTTGTTCATACAACATTCTACATTCATCAAAAGACTCTGTCTCCGCATGTAATCTGTCTCGCTCTTCATTGGTAGATTCGAGTTGTTGGTTGAGATTCACTAGTTCTCTTTTCAATGCTATGTTACTGTCAATAACTCTTTTAATCTCGACCTCATTATCTTCACGTTCTTGTTCAAGTTTTTGACACAGGTGTTTGTATGTTTGTAAGTCCTTGAGAGCAGACCTTAACTTGTGTTCGGCTACCTGAGTTGCAGCCATGCTACGAGTCTGCATGTTGTGAGGTGTATGAGGTTGGGCTGAAAATAAAGATAGTGTGAACAGAAAACTTGGAGAGAAATAAATAGGAAAGTTAGAATATATGAGTTGAGACTTCAGTCAGAGTACTTTAAATATACGAAAAGAGAATATAAAAAGATATGAAATAACAGAAGGACACTAAATTAACTTTATTTTAAAGCAATACGTATATATTTATGTTTAGGAGGTATGTAAAGGTTATTTATTTGACACCTGAGAGTTGATAAATTGAGAGCTAGGGTTTATGCACGTTAAGAAGAAGAAGAAGAAGTACACTTTATTGCAAAAATAAGTAATACAAAAACAATGGATACAGCAAGAGAGTTGGCTTATTTTAATGCAATTGGCGGCCTTATCGCTAAAAGCTTCTTCCAGGCAACCGATTAACTTTGAATGGACCAAAATTGAAAGAATCTAATGAAGGTAGCAGAAGGTGTACTAATTGCAATTGAAAAGTTATGAATCTAAAACTACGTACATATACATACATACACAAATAAATACATAGATACATACATAGATACATTTAAATATATATATATAAATACATATATAGGTACAATACATAAATGAATGTAAGGATATTATTTCACAAACGGACGGCAGGAGATTTATTGCCGAGTAGATAAAGTGAGATAGTGCTGTTTAACCATATTTTTAAATACGTTTTGTGATTGAGCGCGCCTAATTTGTATTGGCAGCGCATTTCATAAGCGGACAGCTTGTACACTGAAGGATTTATCTGTAAAATTAGTAGAATGCACTGGCATTTTGAGTCGTAAGTTTTCTGAAGACCGCAAGAATCGCGAATGAGTTGAGTGAAGAAACTGAAAGCGTTCCTTGAGATAGAGAGGAGTGGATGGATTGAACAGAATACTGTATAGAAGTGTGACAATGTGAGTATTCAGACGAAGTCTTATGGGCAACCACTTGAGTTTAGTGCGAAATTCAGAGACATGATCATATTTACGCAAACCAAATATGAATCGTATGCAGAAGTTTTGAAGTCGCTCAAGTTTATCAAGTTGGTCCTCTGTAAGATCAAGATAGCTGGTGTCACCATAGTCAAGGATAGGGAGAAGCAAGGACTGCGCAAGTGCAATTTTGGTAGCAGTAGGAAGAAAGTTTCGCAGGCGTCTTAGGGAACTAGCAGAAGCAAACATCTTTCTGCTTACTTCTTGTATCTGTGGACCCCAGGAAAGAGTCGTGTCAATATAAATACCTAAATTTTTCACTTTATCAGCGTAAGGTATAACAGTGCCGTTGAAAACAACATGAGGAGTTGGGAACAATCAATATTACCAATTTTCCGTGAGCTGCCAACAACAATGACTTGAGACTTTTCTGGGTTAACATTGATGCCATATCTCATGCTCCACTTACTTATATGAGATAAGTCTTTGTTAATGACCCTAATGGCTTCCGATAGCTTGTCACAAGGCGTTTGGGTGTATATTTGGAGATCATCCGCGTAAAGGTGGTAGGTTGAAGTAAGTTGGTCAGAAATAGCATTTATGAATAAAGCGAAGAGCAAAGGAGATAAAACGCCACCCTGTGGTACACCAGCAGTAGTATCACACCAAGAAGAGAAATAATCTTCTATGCGAACTCACTGCCGACGTCCAGACAGGTAACTGCGAAACCAGTCAATTACCGTTGGAGATATGTTAATGGAGCGTAAAATGGCCAACAGTATGTCAAAATCTACCGTGTTAAAGGCATTGATGAAGTCCAACAATGTTAGCACTGTCATATTGCCATTTTCCATGCCTGTCCTGATATCTTCGGTAACATTGATCAAGGCTGTGGTCGTACTGTGACCTGGACGAAAACCGGATTAGTAAGGATTAAGGAGATTGTTCTTGCGAAGGAACACACTGAGTTGGTTATGGATTAGTCGCTCAAGAACTTTGGATAGAAAAGGAAGTATAGATATTGGACGGTATTCAGAAAGGGACGTGGGATGGGATTTCTTTGGCAAAGGAATGATTTGTGCGTCTTTCCACATGGATGGGAAGAAACCACTAGAGATGGAAAAATTGAGGATATGGCAGATAATAGGAAGGATTTCGTCAAGGATAGGTAGGATCATGTTACGGCTAATACAGTCGCTACCAATAGCATTGGATGCTATTGACAATACGCTCTTCTTAACATCACAAGCAGAGAATTGACTAAAGACAAAATGTGGATAGTTAGGAGCCGGAAAAGATGATAAATAGTTTAGTGTGCAGGTTTTTACAGTCCTATCAAAGTTGGACGAACCTGAAAAGTGCTGATTAAGCAGGTTGAGGTCCAAGTCTTTAGGAATGGTATCTTGTCATGATTTTCCAACCCCCATAGATTTAAGAAATTTCCATACTTTCGCTGGATCTCCATTTTGAACAGATTTGTGAATATGCTGGCGTTGTGCATCCCTACACACCTTATTACAGTGATTCCTTATATTGATATATTTATCTCGGTGGTGGTCAGTATTTCTTAGTTTCAACTTGGTCTTTGCTGTTACTTTCTTATGTAAAAGTACTTTTATGTCATCGGAAAGCCAAGGTGCTGGAAGATGTTTCAATCTGATAGGCCGGACAGGAGCATGTTTGTCGTAGATGTTAATAATTATTGACGTAAAAATATCAACTTTCTCGTCAATGCTGTCAGCGTTAAGGAGCGTTGTCCAGTCAATGTTGCTGGCATCCTTAAGAAGATTAGCAAGGTTAATGCTACCAAAATTGCGTTGCAAGAGAATTTTTGACTTTGCCTTAGGCGGCCGAATTTTGTATGAGAGGTAGATAAGATCATGATGAGAGAAAGCGTAGAACATTGTCCATGTTTGGCAACGTGTTGAGAAGAAGAAACAAAAATAAGATCGAGAAGTGAAGGAGTAGAGTTAGGAAAATTATGTGTAGCATTTAGTGGAAGGATAGATTCAAGTTATTAGATTCAATAAGAGAGACAAGGCGAGATGAGCGAAAATCATTCTTCAAAAGACATGTGTTGAAATCCCCCATGACTATGGTGTGACTGTAAGAAGGGAGAACCTTTTCTAGGAGTTTTACCAAAGAGGAGAAAAAATTTACTCTTAAAGATGGGCTATAATATACACCAAGTAAAACTTTGCGATGGTTAAGCTCAACTTCAATAAAAAGATGCTCGCCTGCGTTTGATGGGGGTGGCTGGGCTGACATATCCACAATAGAAAAGGATATATTGGTACGCAAATAAATGGCAACCCCGCCATCACCACCACACGCCCGATCATTTCTAATTAGATTGAAGCCAGTGAATGAGTATAGCGTTGATGGAAGACATGGCTTGAGCCATGATTCTGAAATGAGTATGGCGTGAATATTCTTACAGTCAAAAGATGCCAGCATATCCGCATAATGGGCTGGAATACTCTGGGCATTTATATGAACCACTTTGAAATTCTTGGGTACATCAGAAAACTGCGTTATTAAGGTATCTGCTAGGGAAGGTACACTCATGAAACTGTCACTATCACTGCAAGAGTAAAAACTTTCATTGTCACTACTACAATCCGACATAATAAATAATAATAATATATACAAATATGAGCACTATACAATATAATATATATTATAAAATAATAAAAAAACAAAAATACTATCAATTTTGGTTCACCCACCGGCAAGCTTTTACATAATCGCAAAGTATGGCAAAATTTAAAAAACACAGAAAAAAAAACACATGAATCACACTAAAAATAACAAAATGCATCAGAAGATACTTTAACAAAATTTCCCTGATTAAAAAAACTATAATGTCCAGTATAAATTTCACGGGGTTAGTAGAAACAAATCCCGTGCTAACAATTGTAAATAAAGACTATGGAACGCAACTGTCGTTTGACAAGTGTTTTGACACTTACTTACGTCACGTTATGTCACTTGAAAAATAATAAAATGTTGTTGACATACATTAAGTTTTTTCTCCGGTTAGTGTTTATGGTGAACACATGTGGTAGAATTTTTTAACTGTATTAGGCATTGAAATTAGGATTTTGGTTTTATTTTTGGTGCCTTATATATATTTGTGACTGTTTTGTGTGTGTTTATATTAAGTTTTTGTGTGTTAATCACGTAATTTATGTCCGACGATCATGGATGTGGATGATCCGCACGGTGGTCGCCCGCCAGATCCCTTATCTTCACGCGATGGCCCTAATGTTGTTAAACCAGGTATATCCCAAGATGCATTTGCTTATACTCCACACTTAACTGGACGTAGTTCCTGAAAAACGTTCCAACCCACAATCAGATCAAAACTTACTTAATAATACCAAATAAGTCATGTGATTGCTATTTACTAACTGTCAAAATTTGGTGGCTGTACTATTATTTTATTAATAAAATCATGATCTAGTAACCCAACCCACTTGTATAGAGAACACAAATAAATATTGAACTAAAAAGCCCAAGCTGTGTGGAACAATCCAAATATAAGACAGAGTCATATTTTTTTTTCTGAAATGTGATCTAAGATGTTTGAAACGTTTTTGATTTTTAAAAATCTGATTGACCTTGTTAAAATAGATGTTTCACTAGAACGTTCCAAGCAATCTGAAACGTTTTTGTTTAAACATAGTACGTGCACTCTCCGGAGAATAGATATTTCACTAAAATGGTCCATATCATTTGAAACGTTTTTGATATAAATAAATGTTACCCATGTCGGCAAATTATAATTTTCATTAAAAAGTTCCAAGTCAATTGGAATATTTTTGATTAAAAAAAAAATCATCTTTAAGTTAACATAATGATTTAATGACAAGAAGAAAAGAAAGTTTATATTTTAATATTAATAACTTTATTTCCTATTTCTCTCACATTTAGGTACAATTATTTATTAAATGAATACGAACTATGCAAGTGATTCAGTGCTTCTGTCAATACTTATCCACGAGTGCAAGCGAGACAGACTATTTGCTTCCTGTCATTGTGAATCTTGACTTATCAGTATGTAGGACGCAAGCATCGTTGAAGGAGTACGTATTGTCGCCGTGTCGTGTTATGTTTCGTTATCGTTGTGTTTTGTAAAATACTAAGTGATCTGTGTAAGTTTATTAATTTGTAGTGTCAGGTGTTAATTTTATTTTACTATGGAAGCCGAGGAAAACGTAAGTATTCATTAAAATACCAATTTATTGTGAAAGATATTTGTTGACTGATTCGCTAATATAAGTTTAACTTCTTACATAATCGTTATGATTTGTTACAGACTCTGTCATTAGAAAAGTTATTGGCTAAAAGACGGAAATTAATGGACCTCCGAAACAAAATAACCTCTCAAAAGCAAGGTGAAGTTGAAACCAGTGGTCTGGTGGAAACTTTGAAGGAAATGAATCCTGACCAGATAATAAAACAGTATGAAAAAAATGCTTCTGAAGGTATAGTATCTAGTTAGCTAGTCATGATTTGTTTATTACATTTTTTAATAGTGATTTTCCTTTGTTTTATTAAAGTAACATGATTCAAAATACAGCTTTGGAGACATTCTTGAGTGATTTTCGTTTGTTTTATTAAGACCGCACGTCATCTATACCTATCTATCTACCTTATTAAAAGGATGTGCAGGGATGGTGTGGACAAATAAATATTTTCATTACAGTTTAGAACAAACTAAAGGTTCTGATAATAGAGGTAGCCAAACAATATTACCAACCACTAATCAAACCATACACTATGTATATAATACGCATATTTTTTACAGATGTGATCAATCTCAAGACTATACCACCCCTAGAAATAGTCCTACCTTCAACTAGTACTTCTATAACATATCAAGATACCAATCTCTCCAATACAGATAATATAGCGAGTGTAGAAAGTAAGAACTTCTCCCTTACAGTTGCCACAACATAGAGTTTTGAAAGTTATTAAATTGTTGTTATACCTTTATATTGAACATGTCAGGATTGTAGTAACTAGTACTATGGTAGAAACTCGTAGTTGCAGCCTACCTCTCTGGGAAGCAGGTAAGGTTAATATTTGGTAAGATTTATGAAATGGTTGCTTTTTTTTCAGGTTACATTTCTCTGGATCCTCCTTCTTATTCGCCTATCACATCTCGAAATACTAACAATGAAGATATATTGAGAATACAGAGTGATTGGTTTATGCATACTGGGGCATCACAAAACCCAGATTTACAGAAAGAACCTCAAGAGATTGTACAAGATTGTTCTGAAAATGGTTTTCAAAGTTAGTCATCGATTTCTATTTAATTACTTATTAGTAGACACATCCATTTCAAAATAGCATTTACCATAACAATGTATTGCTGTTCCATTTCAACAAATACACATTTTGCTACATAATATTATATTTTTTAAGGAATTGAAGATTCTCCAGTAAGACCAATGTCACCAGCTACACTAGATCTGTTAAATACACTTTTAAGTGGCAGTGACGATGATAGTGTCAAAGATCCGAACTACATAGTTTCCGAGAGTTCGGAAATTTCAGATGCGGACAGCGAATCAATTTTACTACCTAGAAGTATTACACAAGAACAGAACATGGAGGAAGTATGTAGTAATAATTTGCATGAAGATCACGGAGAAGGAATAAGCCATAGCACGTGTGAAGAAGAAAATTCTGTAGTAAATAATATCAATGGTGAAGAAGAAACTACTGAAAAAAGACCAAGTCGGCCAAAAAGGGGGCGAAAAAGAAAATTCAAAGACTATACGTTAGCTCAAAGAAAATGTCGCAAATATGCTAATTTGCCGTACAGAGGAAAAAATAGAGAAGTACACGCAAAAACGTTTGAAAGTTACGCATTCGTTTGTAAAAAACAGTGTCATTTGAACGTAACAGAAGAAGAAAGAAGAAAAGAATTTAATAAATTTATCACATTTGGGTCGTATGAAGCTCAGCTACTGTACATTTGCTCGAACGTTACGGAAACACGTAAAAAACGGTCGTATATATCTGAAAATACTTCATCTCAGGTCAAAAAGCCACGAAACTTGTCCAGAACGTATAGAATTTCAAATATTCCTGAGTGCCGTGACATGTTTTTAAACACATTTCAAGTACCACACAAAAAATCACAATTAGTTTAAAAATACAACGCAATGGTGATAACTTACGGGATTGTAGAGGATTTTCATCTGGTGGGTGGAATAAAACTGCGCAAGAACAAATAGATTTTGTTTGTAATATTATAAATAACTTACCAAAATATGAGTCCCACTATAGAAGATCTCAAATTGGTGATGCACTATATCTGCAACCAGGATTGACTATGCAAAAGATATATGATTTATATGTTGACGAATTTAGACTCATTCATGACAACGACAGCAAAAAATATGTATCATTAGCCATTTTCAGAAAGGTTTTCCTGAAAGAATTTAACTTAAGGTTCAAAAGTCTTAAAAAAGACACGTGCAATAGATGTGACACATTTGCAGCAAAACTAAAAGTCCCGAACGATTTGTCAATAGAAGACAGAAACCAATTGATATCCGAAAAAGAAAAGCATTCAAAATTAGCTGAGTCCTTACGAAGTCAAATGAATTGCCAGATTGAAAGGGCAAAAGTAGATGAGACATTTGAGTGTTTAACATTTGACATGGAGAAAACGTTGCCTTTACCACGTATTCCAACAAACGTGGTATTTTATAAAAGACAACTCTGGTTTTATAACTGCGGCGTTCATGTGTCTTCTACAAATAAAGGATATTGTTTTGTTTGGGTTGAGGGTCAAGCTGGCAGAGGTGCCCAAGAAGTTGGTTCCTGTTTGAAAAAATTTATAAACGAAGTAATGCGTCCTAATGTTGAATATCTATCACTGTGGAGCGACAGTTGCGGGGGCCAAAATCGGAACATAAAAATGGTCCTCATTCTTAAAGTGATTTTATACAGCCATCCTACCATAAAGGTTATAGATTTAAATTTCCTAGAAAGTGGACATACATTTTTGCCAAATGACACTGACTTTGGTAAAATTGAAAGACATTAAAAAAAAATTCAGAGACTATACACTGCAGAAGATTACGTGAATGTGATAAAGACTTGCACAAAAAAGACCCCTCTAGTACCTATAAAGATGGAAAAAGAAGACTTCGTGAGCACTGAGAAATTAGAAAAAAATATAACAAATCGAAAGATGTTCATTAATAAGGTTAAAGTAAATTGGCTAAAGACCAAACATATCCAAATAAGAAAGGATAATGTACACTCTGTCTTCATGAGTTCAGATAATAATGAGGAATATCAAGAGTTATATATAGGGCGAAAATTTAAAGGAAGCGTGCTTCCTTTATGCTCAGAACTCCTTATTCCTCTTTGGCCAGACGGAAAACCTATTACCCAGGCTAAATTAGATGACCTAAAGTCAATGTTTAGTCTAATTCCTGAGGATTGCCTGTCGTTTTATAAAAACCTGCAGGGTATAGAAGGACCCGATTATATTGAAGGATTTGCTGGGGAACAAGACTTTGAATTCGAAGAAGAGCGTATATCGTAGATATTTATCATTACAAAATAAACTTTTTTTTCTATTTAATCTTGTTTTATTATTATTTTCTTTGTCGTACATGTCATTTGGAACGTTTTGCGCAAATTCAAATTTTAAATGTACCACGAATATTGCAATAAACCAAAAACGTTCCTCAGCAATATTTTTATGAATATTGAGAAAAGCATTAACATTAAAAGTCTAAAATAGGGTCACATTAAAACTCGATCATGTCATCTATAGCATACAAAAGTATCAGTAGAAAAAAAATAAAAATTTCATTAAGTAATACGAGATTGAACTTTAATCGCAATTATCTCAAAATGTCAAGTGTAGTGGGTTGGAACGTTTTTCAGGAACTACGTCCAACTGTTCCTTTGAGAACTTATGAGGTTATTGAGAATTCCCAGTGCAGTCCTGATAATGATATTTCTAAGAATACATCATCAACTGATAGCGTACAACAAATCCCAGCGATTCCTAACCCTATCTCTATTGCTCGGGAGAAATATTCAAATAAAGATGCCGGCCCATTCTTAGTTCATGTCTCATATAAGTCAGATGATTTGGCAGCTGGTACCACAATCCACCCAATTAAATTTGGCCAACTTATTATGAAGTTGAATATTAGAAACGTACTGCAGGAAGGTATTAAAAAAGTAGGAAGAAATAGAATAGCGGTGGAATTTAAAACTCCTGAAGATGCCAATGCTTTCATAGGTAATGCTGCAGTGGTAGACAAGGGTTACTCTCTATTGATTCCCACCTATAATATCACTCGAATGGGTGTTGTTAAGGGGGTTCCAATAGATTGGTCAGAGGCTGAGATTCTGGAACATCTTAAGACCCCTTCTGGTTGTGGAATGATTATTAAAGTGAGGCGTATTAATCGTAAAGATGTATCAGATGGTTCCCCTGTTTGGAAACCCACACCAACGGTTATTCTTACTTTTGATGGGCAAACCCTACCTAGTAGAGTCTTTTGTTACTATAACTCCTTACCAGTGTCCTTATACCATTTCCCTACTATACAGTGTTTTGGTTGCTGTAAATATGGCCACACTAAATCCAAGTGCCGATCGAAAGCCAAATGCTGCCAATGTGGTGGTGAACACTTTGGGGATAGTTGTTCTGTGGATGAACCCACATGTTTTTATTGTGAGGGAGCTCATACTGCTACAAATAAAAGCTGTCCAGAGCACAAAAGACAAACTGAAATTAAAGTGACTATGGCAAGGTGTAGCATCTCTTACCTGGAAGCATCTAGGCGTCATCCTCCTTCATACAAATCATATGCTGAGGTTACTTCTACGACCACTCCAACACCACATCTTCCTCCTCATAGTACTCCATATTCCAGATCACAACATAACGCCAATGTTCCCACTTCTACTTCCTACATTAAAAAGAAAGTTGTAGTGATGCCCAAAAAGCGACCTCGTTTGGACCCTGGCTATGATGCCAAGGCTCACCAAGATTTGATTCATGATTATTCCTATGTTCCTTCCTCAAATGGGTGCGCTCTTTCCAATTCTCAGACTCCTCCTGAGGGGGATGCCTCAACGGAGTTAGAATCATTAGTCATGCATCTTACATATTTCTTATTGCACCACCAACTATCAGACCACGTTGCCAAAACATTAATTAACGCAGTCCAATCCCAGCAAAATGGATCTTCGGTTCCTCTGGTGGAACGCCAGAAGCGTTTATCCCAAAAAAATGAAGTTATCCATTTAATAAACAAATTCCACCCTATAATTTTCGCCATCTCTGAGACGTGGCTAGTTCCACATCTTCAGTTCAATTTCCCAGGATATTGCACATTCCGTGATGACCGAATTGATGGTTATGGCGGAGCTTCTATTCTGGTAAACAAGGACCTTCCTTATTCCACTCTTTCCCTTCCTACCCATGGCAATGAAATTAATGCCATTGGAGTGAGAGTCCTGGGCATTAATTTTGTTTCTATTTACATCCCTTCCCCAAACCCACTTTGCTTTCAATACATCAAAAAGGTGTGTAATTCTTTAACTCCCATAATTCTTATGGGAGATTTTAACTGTCATAATAAGCTATGGGGATCTATTCAAAATGATAATGCTGGCATTGAAATGGTTGAGTTGTTGGATGAAGTAGGTCTCTGTGTGCTTAATGATGGGTCTCCCACCAGACTCCCTCGATTGGGACAGAGCAAAAGTTGTGTTGATCTTACCTTATGTTCTCCTAACCTGACATCCCAGTTGGAGTGGGAACGCTTAAACCTGACATATGGTAGACATTCCTCTCTAATTAGTGGGTCCCTACCTCATAGAGATAAGACTCCTTTGTTAAAATATAGGCTTGAGGATGCTCAATGGGAAGTCTATCAGTCTACTTTGGAAGATAAAATTCAGGCTTTCCCAGACAGTTGTTTAGACAACCTAGATTTGTGTTGGACTCTTTTATCTGAAGCTATATCAGAGGCTGCAGATATTAGCATTCCCCAAAAAAATGCTGCATCAGGTAAAATATCCTCACCCCCCTGGTGGGATAGACAATGTACAGCATTTATTAGATCTAGAAATGAAGCTGAGTTAAGGTACATTGGCCATATGTCTCCTGAGAATCTCACCAGATACAACCAAATTACAGCTAGATCACGGAGGCTTTTCAAAAAAAAGAAATATAATGGTTGGAAAAAGTTCTGTTCTTCCCTCTCCCCTTCATCCCCATCATCCCTAGTTTGGAAACAATTCAAAAAATTTAGAAATCAAAATTCGTCTCCTATTCCTAGAAACATAGCTATATCCTTTTTTAATAAATTAGCCCCTTCCTTTGTACCTCAAGCTGGTGACTGTCAGTACCCTCCCTGTATTCCTGGGATTGCCTCCAACCAATTAGATGAGCCTTTTTCCTTAACTTAACTGAATTTTACATGCATTTAACTCCAAAAAAAACAGATTTGCATTAAAACTTACATCCCCTATTTTAGTCGTCCTTAGGGGCGGAATTTCCAAAAATCTTGATACATATATTATTTATTTTTAAGTTAAAGGCCAAATACCAATTTAATGGGTTTAACTTGAAAAATGTCACATTTTTCATACAAACATACATCCCCAATTGTACGTCCTTGGGGGTGGAATTTTCAAAAATCCTAAAATATATATTTTATTTTTAACTTCAAGGCCATATACGAAAGCCTAACATCAAAATGAAGAATTTTCATAAAAAGTTTCATCCCTTATTTTACTCCCTTAGGTATTTTCGAAAACCCTTCTTCAGTGGATGCCTACGTCATAAAAGGTAACTACTGTCATAATGTCAAGTCTCTAACTCCAGCCGTTTAGGCTGTGCGTTGATATGTCAGTCAGTCAGTATAAATTTACATCCCCTATTTTACGATCTTGGGGGGGTAGAATTTCCGAAAATCCTGAAATGAATATTATATATTTTTAACAGAAAGGACAAATATTCATTTAAATGCGTTTAACTTCAAAAATATCGCATTTTTTCATAGAAACTTACATCCCCTATTTTATGCCCTTTGGGGTGGAATTTTCAAAAATCCTGAAATATATTTTTTTTATTTTGAACTGAAAGGGCAAATACCAATTTTCAGGGGTTTAACTTCAAAAATGTCGCATTTTTCAAACAATCTTACAACCCTCTATTTTACGCCCTAAAGGGCTGTTATTCCCAAAAATGAAAATAAATTACATATTTATTATTTTTAACTAAAAGGCCAATACTAATTTTCATGCTTTTAACTTAAAAATTTAAAAACTTTCGATAGGGTCTGGCATAATAGTCTGCTCAACAAGCTTTCATCATATGGATTACTTTCTGGCCTGTGCACCTGGATTTCGGATTTTCTAACTGGGCGGTCTATAAGAGTGGTCGTTGATGGCTGCTCTTCAGATCTCAAGGCCATTAATGCCGGTGTTCCTCGATAGACAGACGCGCTCGCAGGATAATCGACGATAGAGACCTAACAAGTAAAAAGCTGCAAAACTTGGATCATCGGCGTCAGGTTGCAAGCTTATCGGTTTTCTACAGGCTGTTTCATGGAGAATGCGCTCAAGACCTCCATGAACTTATCCCTCCATCTCCCTTTTTTTTATCGAACTACAAGGCGTCGGGAGGCTCTCCACCGCTATGTCGTTGACATCCTATTATGCCGTACGAAGCGTTTTGCTTCCTCTGTCATCATACGCACGGCTAAGCTGTGGAACAACCTTCCAAACGACGTGTTTCCAGACTCATATAATATGGGTTTATTCAAGGATAGAGTGAACAGGCATCTTATGGGTACGCGCGGTTCACCTTCGACCACATCTTCACTTACCATCAGGTGAGATCGTGGTCAAGCGCAAACCCATTTTGCATAAAAACAAAAAAAAGCTGACCATCCGGCTGGATCTAAGGTCTTCAAGGCCCACCGTACAAACAGAACGAAAAAGATCTCTGACTATACCCTGCAGCTAATGGACGAAAGACGGAAAATGGTTCTGACATCCTCTGATGATGCTACCAGACACCGGCTCAACACACAGATCACAAAGTCTTTGACTCGCGACACGCGATAATTTAATACAAATTGTATTAAAAAAGCCATTAGGCGGAACGAATGCTCTAAAGTGTTTGCAAGAGAACTGACTGTTGGACAGAGTCAACTGACGAAGCTGAAGACTGAGGATGGCAGAATCGTCACGTCTAGACCTGAGTTGCTGGGAGAGATTGAGAGGTTCTACGGACAGCTGTATACGAAAACCCAGTCACCTGTCGATAGTTGTACCTCAGATCCCAGAGCACGACTAACCCAACACTTCACCGAAGACATCCCGGACGTCAGCCTGTGAGAGATTAGAATGGCTCTCGAACAGCTTAAGAACAACAAGGCGCCTGTTGATGATGGAGTTACGGCAGAGCTTCTGAAGGCGGGTGGTACACCAATCGTACGGGCCCTTCAGTAGTTATTTAACTCCGTCATACTAGAAGGTCAAACGCCACAAGCATGGCACAGGGGTGTGGTGGTGCTCTTCTTCAAAAAGGGCGATAAAATCCTCTTGAAGAATTACATACCCATCACACTGTTGAACCATGTTTACAAGTTGTTTTCGAGGGTCATTACGAATCGTCTCGCACGCAGGTTTGACGACTTCCAGCCTCCCAAACAAGCCGATTTCCGTAAAAGCTTTACTACCATAGACCACATACATACGCTTCGGCAGGTTATACAGAAGACCGAAGAGTATAACCAGCCATTATGCTTAGCGTTTGTGGACTATGAGACAGCCTTTGATTCGATCGAAACTTGGGCCGTACTGAGGTCTCTCCAAAGGTGCCAAATCGACTACCGGTATATCGAGGTGTTACAAGTGTTTGTATGAAAACGCCACTATGTCAGTGCGACTCTAGGACCAGAACTCGAAACCTATCCACTTGCAGCGAGGTGTGAGACAAGGAGATGTTATATCTCCAAAACTGTTCACCGCTGCATTGGAAGATGTCTTCAAGCTTCTGGACTGGAAAGGCTTTGGCATCAATGTTAATGGCGAGTGCATCACCCACCTTCGATTTGCCGACGATATAGTAGTCATGGCTGAGACCCTAAAATACCTCGGTACAATGCTCGATGACCTCAGCAGAGTCTCTCAACAAGTGGGTCTGAAAATTAACATGGATAAGACGAAAATCTTGTCGAACATCCATGTCGCACCCATTCTAGACTTCGTAGATCACCGTCGCCTAGTTGGTAGTGATCCAAGCTGGTGGTCCTGGGTTCGAATCCCGTTAAGTGCAAATATTTGTGTGATGAGCACGAACATTTGTTTCTGAGTCATGGATGTTTTCTATGTATATAAATATTTATCTATCTATATAAGTATGTATATCGTCGCCTGGTACCCATAGTACAAGCTTTGCTTAGTTTGGGGCTAGGATGATCTGTGTGACATTATCCCCAGATATTATTATTATTATTATTCTAGTTAAGGTTGGAGACTCTGCACTCGAAGTGCGGCTCAAACCAGGTAAGTAAAGCAATCGTGGACAATATTAGTCCCTGAGGACGACGCATTCTGTCGTCAATGTTAAGTCTGGCTGCAGAATGCGACCTAATTAGGAGCTATGATTGTCCGGTTTCTTACGGCTATTTTATCTGACCTCGGCGAAGGATTGCCTCTGGTCTGTCCTACGTAAATATAGTTCTCCACACTATATTTACGTAGGACAGACCATTCAACTAGGTAGCTCCAACTTCGTGAAGGAGGTTAATCGTAGAATCCAACTCGGCTGGGCAGCGTTCGGGAAGCTACGTAATATCTTCTCGTCCCAAATACCGCAGTGTTGCCAGTGATGACTTACGGAAGTGACGTGGTCGCTCACTATGGGCCTTATCAGGCGGCTCAAGGTCACCCAAATAGCAATGGAAAGGGCTATGCTTGGAGTTTCCCTGCGAGATCGAATCAGAAATGTTGAGATCCGCAGGCGAACCAAAGTAACCGACATAGCCGTAAAAATGGCCAAGCTGAAGTGGCAGTGGGCAGGGCACATAGCTCGTAGAGCCGACGGCCACTGAGGCAGAAAGGTTCTCGAGTGGCGACCATGAACCGGAAGACGCAGCGTGGGCAGGCTTTCTACAAGATGGATCTTGTGCGGGTCGCTGGAAATCGCTGGATGCGGATAGCGCAAGACCGGCAATTGTGGAGATCTTTGGGGAGGCCTTTGTCCAGCAGTGGACGTCTTTCGGCTGATATGATGATTGTAGCGACTGTATATCGCACATAATATCACGTATATCGCACATAATACCACGAACACATGTAACTTCATACATAAATAGTGGGAACATGTTAAAAATGTCAGAGCGTAGATTACTTCACCTAGCAACCCTAGTATTTGGTGTGGTTGCGAACAAGAGGCCTGAGTATCTTTACGAGAAATTAACATGGTCAATGGATGTAAATAGTTACAGAACCAGGTCTTCAGCTCACCTGATCTTAACCCCGAGACATAAGACTGCAGCATTTCGTGGATCCTTCAAATATGCGGCCGCAAAGGTCTGGTGCGATATACCACCCCCTTTGAAGTGTCTGCAAACATTGCATACCTTTAATACCAAATATAAAAAAGAATTGTTAGACCGACAAAAACTAATGTCTTAAATTCTCAAGCTCAGTACAAGTACTATTTTACTACTTTACAAGGCTGAACTTACCCGTCTTTATGCACATTTTGGTGGGAAGGAGTATCGCAAAATAACCACACGCATTTAGCGGCTTGTGTCAGCTCAAAACAACTATGCCCTGACGTTCACGCAGCGACGAAGTCCATGGTAATAGCATCGCCATTACTCCATTAGTGTTGTTTTCATAAATCATCATATTTCAGTTTTTATGTCAAAAAATCACAATCACCACTCGTACCTATACACCAAACATATTTACGCTATTAATTTAGTACCTACTGCGTATAATGAACCAAAATAATTTGTTGTGCACATAGATTAATAAGTGATTCAAATTCCGCGTCCCTTTTTCTTTCATCTGACAGTCAGAATCCAAGAGTATGTAAGGATGACAGACAACTCGGCTCGATTAGTAACATAGATTAAATAATTAATGTATATTGTGCAATAGTCGAGTTAGTCGTAATTAGTTTGTTTTTGGTGTGTCCAAATAAATGAAAAACGTGTGACAAGAATGTCGACATAATCACAACATTAATTTTATTTTTATTTTATATATTACAAATTAGTGTTTGTAGTTTGTAGTTATTAATATTTTTATTTTATAAGTCTCCATATCCACATATTAAGTATTTAAATTAGTTGTAAGTAATATTATTAGTGTTCAGATACTTTTTGTTTTTTAATTGAAATGCGAGCTGTACTGGCACATGAATTGTTATTTACCTGGTTCCATCAGAAAACCAGCGCTGCATCAGTAATGTCGCAGCTAGTGCTGAGATGGGACCAATTCGGACTCGCACAGATAGCAATTAAGAACTTCGTTATGTGTACCTATATATTATTATTATTATCTGTGCTTGTTTACGGAATAAATATATTTTTCTTTCTTTCTTTCTTATTTAAATAAGGCACGTTTATTGATTAAGCTTAGCAATAAAGAATTAACACGTACGTAAAATATTTACACGTACAACATTAGTATTTAAACCCTTTTTATATCTTAAATAAATCAGACTAAAATACCATCTTGTTGTCTCATTATTACTCTTGCCAACATATGGCAAATCGGTGACCCCGAGAAGAAAAACACGCAACATGACTCAACCAACGTGCAAATCAAGCAGCAACCAACATGAAACACTCGAAATAGCAGCTGGCACCGGCATTCTGTCCCGCATTCCGGAGTTTTGGAGGGACCAACCCAGATTATGGTTTACACAACTCGAAGCCATATTAGCACCACAGAAGCAAGGCGACGATTACAAGTATTATACGGTGGTGGCGAAGCTATCCAAGGAAGAAATACTACAGGTTAGTGACCTTATTACCTGCCCGTCATCTACAGAAAAGTACAAGACCATCAAGGAACGTCTAATCGACTGCTATGAAGAATCAGAACAGCGTCAATTTCAAAAATTATTGTCTGAAATGGACCTCGGCGATCAAAAACCATCACAACTTCTACGCAAGATGCAAGTTTTGGGTAAAGGAAAAATCGGCGATAAAACCATCAAACTACTATGGTTGAGACTTTTACCACCATCAGTTACTACAGTTCTAGCTGTCACAGAGGACATGGACGTCAATAAGATGAGCCAGATTGCCGACAAAATATTATTAAATTCAAAACTTACTGAGGTATCAGCCGTAAACGAAAATATAAATAAAACAGACGACGGTACAATGAACTGCATATTAGCCCAATTAGCAAAAATGCAATTGGAACTAAATACAATTCAGCGCAATCATAGAGACTATCGACGCAGCACTCCAAGTTACTATAAGCGTCAACATTCTCCATCGAGGTCAAGAGCAAGCAGTCGGGAAAGAAGACACCTTTGTTTCTACCACGATAAATTTAGAAAACACGCAAAAAAATGTGTTAAGCCATGTGATTGGAAACAGGAAAGTAACTCAAGGAACCAGGGAAACTAACTAAAGCACAGACTACGGTGGATCTCTGTGCTATTCACTCGTCCAACCGCCTCACTATTACCGACCGAAAAAGTGGTATGAGATTTTTGATTGACACGGGAGCAAACATTTCAGTTATTAGCAAGCCACAGAGACCTTCATCTATACAAAGTGAACAATACACACTTTATGCCGCTAATGGTACAAAAATCAAGACATATGGTGAAAAAACACTCACTTTAAACTTGGGGCTACGTAGACGTTTTACGTGGATCTTCGTCATCGCCGATGTAACGCAACCAATTATCGGCGCGGATTTTTTAGAGCATTACAAGTTATTAGTCGACATAGCTGGTCGGAAACTTATTGACAGGGTAACTGAGCTGACGACGCCTGCAACCCTGACCAAATCGACGCAGCAATCAATTCGGACTATTTACGTTGGAAACAATCGGCGCATTACTCAACTTTTAAAAAAATATGAGGATATTACGAAAATTTCTTCCCTCCACACTACTCCAAAACACAAGATTAAGCATCACATTATCACTAAAGGACCGCCTGTATCAGCACGTGCAAGACCATTACCTCCTGATAAATATCATACAGACAAAAAGGAATTTCGGAATATGATGGAGCTTGGCATTTGTCGCCCTTCGGACAGCCCATGGGCCAGTCCTTTACATATGGTTAAGAAAAAGAATGGCGAATGGAGACCATGTGGAGATTATCGAATGCTCAATAACGTGACTGTACCTGATAAATACCCACTTCCACGATTGACAGATTTCACTTATATATTAGAGAAGAAAAAAATCTTTAGCAAAATCGATATTCGGAAGGCCTACCACTGTATTCCTGTGCAAGATGTGGAAAAAACTGCCATTATCACTCCTTTTGGACTTTTTGAATATTTAAAAATGCCGTTTGGTTTACCAATGCAGCGCAAACATTCCAACAATTCATGGACTCTCTATTCAGAGATTTACACTTCGTATTCGTCTTTGTTGACGATTGCCTTATAGCTTCAGACAATGAGCTTTTGCATTATCAGCACTTGGACACGGTTTTCAAACGCTTACAGGAGAATGGAGTAACTATTAATCTCGAAAAATGTGACTTTCTCAAGAGCGAAATAGATTTCTTAGGTTATCATATAACGAGCCAAGGAATATGCCCAACTGAGGAAAAGTACAAGGCAATTATGGAATTCCCTAAGCCAAAGACAGTCAAAGAATTAAGGAGATTTTTTGGCATGATTAATTTTTATAGAAATAACCTTCCACACGCCGCTGACTATCAAAACATTCTAAACGACTATCTGCACGACTCTAAAAAGAACGATAATTCTCCTATTCCTTGGTCAACAGAGGCCGAAAAAGCTTTTGATAAATGCAAGGAAAACATTTTGAACGCAGTATTGACAGTTCATCCCTCCCGCACCGCCCCACTGGCCCTTATGACGGATGCCAGTTCTACCTGTGTTGGCGCGGTTCTACAACAAAAGTCTGGACGTAATTGGGAACCATTAGGATTTTTCTCTAAAAAGTTAAGTGTAACTCAACAAAAATACTCAACATTCGATAGAGAGTTGCTCGGAGTATATATGGCAGTCAAGCATTTTCAAAGGTTAATTGAAGGAAGAGAGTTTACAATTTTCACGGATCTCCGACCTTTGACTTACGCATTTTCTCAAAAACCATCATCGAATGATACGCCACGGCGAGTACGTCAATTAGATTTCATTTCGCAATATTGCACCAATATTCAATACATTAGCGGACGTGATAATATTGTTGCAGACGCACTATCACGTATAGAACAAATTGATATGCCATCACCATTTAATTATGCCGACTTAGCGCGATGCCAACTGAATGACCAAGAATTAATTAGACTTCGTGACAATAAGAATTTGAAATTTAATAACATCATGCTTCCGGGTTCTACACAAAGCATCAGCTGCGACACATCTACTGGAAAAAATCGTCCTTATTTACCAGAAAAATTTCGAAGACAAGTTTTTGACGTCATTCATGGACTGAGTCATCCTGGGAAGAAAACTACTAGAAAATTGATAACTCAAAGATATTTATGGTCATGTATGAACAAAGATATCAATAACTGGTGTAAATCGTGCATAGCTTGCCAGAAATAAAAAATACAACGCCACACAATATCACCTGTTGGCAACTTCATGCCATCGCAACGGTTCGAACAATTGCACATGGATATTGTGGGTCCTCTCCTTATTTCGGAAGGAAAACGATATTTAATTACAATCATAGATCGTTGTACTTCATGGCCGCAAGTAATTTCGGTTGAAGATATCACCGCCGAAAGGATAGCCCACGCACTATATGAAACATGGATATCAAGGTTCGGATGCCCATTACGCATTACGACGGATCAAGGTCGACAATTTGAATCAAGAATATTTGAGTCACTTTCACAATTTTTAGGAGTACACAAAATTAGGACAACGCCTTATCACCCACAAGCAAATGGAATGATAGAGAGATTTCATAGAACCTTAAAAGCAGCGCTCATGACAAAGGGATCTAACGCTAATTGGATGAAAGAAATTCCTACGGTTCTACTTGGTTTGCGAAGTTGTGTACGCGAAGATACAGGATATAGCGCAGCAGAGAATTTAAATTGGAAGGCTCACATAGAGACATTGAGTAAGAGAGTAAGCAGCAGCTCATATGCCTTGTATTCTTTATCCCGAACCCTTAGCACGGATGCTCTCCTAACTTGCTATTACGGAATCGTTGAATCGGTACTCAGATACGGCGTCATATTTTGGGGCAACTCTACCGATAAGGATACTATATTTAAGGCTCAGAAAAGATGCCTTCGAGCAATGTTTGGACTAAAATGTACTGATAGTTGCCTACCTTACTTCAGGCAATATAAACTATTAACTCTACCGTCACTTTATATTTTAGAAATGTCGACATTTGTTAAGTCCAATCCAAATCTATTCCTGCGTAAGGAAGAGAGAGTCTCACGGAACCGGCGTGATAATAGTGGCTTATGTCTACATCCGGCGAAAACTTCACTTATGCGCAAAAGTGTTGTCTGCATGGCTCCTATCATTTATAATAAAATCCCAAAGAGTTGGAAAGAGCTTAGCAGTGATGCATTTAAAATAAAAGTAAAGTTATTTTTAGTGGACAAAGCTTACTATAACATTACAGAGTTTTTAAATGAAAAACTCGGTGGTTAACAATCATTACTGTAATTTTTATTAATAATTTTTATTTGATGAAATGTATGTTCTTGGAATTGTTGTGTGTGTACCTATTGTTTTATATTCTAATTTGTATAATATTTGCTTACCAGTACCTGGTTAGACATGTAGTAACTTATTATAATTATTTTTAAGACCTGTAATGACCATGTTTAAAGCAAATAAATTTATCTTATCTTATCTTAAAGAGATGACATACGGCGCGTCTATAAGACTCCCTGGGGATTTTTTCGAATCATCACACCAACCTTCTACATACGAAGAATTTGTTAAAAATATTCAAAAGGACATCAGTCATATGATATCAGTACCAAAACGTAAGAAGCAAAGCCGAACAATTTTCATTCATCCCGAGCTCAAGGAATGCTCACACGTATTTGTGCGATGCGACAGAATAAAAAAAAGTCTAACACCCCCCTATAAAGGACCTTTCCCAGTGACAAAAAGAATGAACAAAGCATATGCCATTAAGATTGGAGATAAGGAAACAATAATATCAATAGACAGATTAAAACCAGCATTTGTTATCAACAGTGAAACTATAAACGTGCCTACCTCAGAAATTAAATCAAACAATCCGAACACGTACATCACGAAGTCAGGGTGGACAGTTAAACCCGTAGTACGATTCGGTATTCGCTGACGCAAGTATTCTGCCCATTTAAATACCCACGGTGTTTTAACAAACGCCATCATTCATCGCCAGCATCTCCGAAAGAACAATGGGCAACCAAAGCTCCAAAAGACCAAATCGTCTACAACTCCGACAGCTGCTTAAACCAAAATGAAGCCGACCAACTAAGAAGCCTTATCCTGGAAGAGCTACGGTGGACAAGAAACATCGCAATAGGCCAAATTATAATCACCCGGGGCATCCTCCTACTCTACGGAGTTCTCAAGGCCGTGGACAGGAGAGTGAAAACGCTTGCGGAAATAATCAACACAAATGCCACGGTTAACCTAGGTCATGGCGCATATCGCTCCTTGAATACAAAAGGGACACAAATCAAAATCCATAAATTTTACAGGACAGCCAAAACAAATTTTTGATACTGTTTTTTTATAATATTTCATATATTTATTAATTAAATATAAGATGTTAATATATCATTAGATGCGTATTTTTTAGCTCTATCTATCTACAATATAAACGTCGTAATAGCTGTTTCCTATTAAGAAAAAAACGCATAAAAGTCCCTTTTGCATTCAAAATTTGAACCAATATTATAAAAAATATGTCAAAATTTAAACATAGTTTTACAAATAAAAATGGTTTATTGTACCTTTTTGGTAAAAAACCGTATCAAAAAGTTTAATCTTATTACTAGGTAAAAACATAAGTGAATGGACACCATGAAAACATTGTATTAAAAAATCTAAACTAAAAAATCTTAACTTATTATTAAGTAATATAATTGAGATCAACTTTGCACGTAACTATTATTCAGTAAAATTAAACATCTCTCTAAAACAATTATATTTTTAAGAATAATAGAAAAAACAAGAGATAAAACTGTAATAATCATTGTCAAAATATACATAAAATAATTATAAAAACTAAAAAAATAATCAACTGACGACACTAATTTGTCTCTCTTTAACATTAATAATTTAAACAAAACAAAATACGCGATCAGTGCTAAAGGCACATAATTCAGTAGTAAAATATTATAGCTTATAATGTAATAATACTTTTGCACAATAACAATCTAAGTAATCTAAAAAAATCACAATTATTAACAATTTAAGGCACTTTTTACGTAAAATAGTTTAAGTTACAATATATAATCGTTATTTATTATTGTTATGTAAATGTTTGTATGAAATTTATAAGTCTTTATTATTAAAAGGAACTTTTAAAATTACATATTTTAAATATTATCACTATTAGTTATCTATTGTTAAAATTACAAATATTCGTAAAAGCTTTGGTAATACTTAGGAATGATATTTTTCTCAATAAGTTTAAGAATGCCCTGTTTTTTAATTTCAGTTATTTTAAGTTTTTGTTTGTACAGTTTCTTTGTCGCTATAGGATTAGCAGACCTTCTTTTTGTCAGCGTGGATACCGAGGTAAACTCTTCAGTTTCGTAAGAAGTCTTGAAGAAAAAATTGTTCTCATAATCTCGATGGACTTTAATAGTTTTATATCAGCCGATTTGACTTTTTGATTATGACTGATGGAGGGCTGTGTTTCTATATTAGGCGACTGAGTATCCAAATTGACTGGCAGATTATCATTGATGAGTAAGTGATGTTCTACACGAGAAGGGCCCGGTTGGAGTGAAATACTAAATTGTTCGGCAATTACTTTTGACTGTATATCTCCTTCGGAATCAGAAGATATTTCATGACTAGGTAGAAAGGGGATCTTCAACACTGTCATCTGAAGAAAAATCTGCAATTCATGAACTACTGGATGTTGATGATCGGCTGGAATTGGTATCCGAGTCATTATCAGAGTTGCTTGAACTGATACTCGAGTCACTCTGTTCAACAACTATTTTTGGCCTATTTGTGTCTTTGGTATTCGTTACACAGCTTACTTCACTATCTTCGTCCTCTTATATTGATAGGTTAAGGTCAGGTTGACTGTCTGCTATAGAATTTGTATCTGAAGAATCAATGGGTAACGTGACGGGTAGACCAAGTGCAGCTGGATTATTAAAGAAAAATTAATTTTTCACATTATTGTGGCCAGGTAATGCTTGAACTTTTTCCGATTCTTGAACGGAGGTTGCCATATTCAACATATTTCATGCTCTATTAATTTAGTCAATCTGAAAAAAAGCATCTTTAACGTTTTATAACTAAATAAACATAAAATACACACAATTCTATACATAAATTATACAGTCCTTAGTACATACACCCAAAACATACATACACTCAAACATTCACACAATCAAATACATAACAATCCTTACTATGACATTTCCAATACTAATTTTCCAGGAATAACACCTTCATTATAAAGTTTAAGCAACCACCTCATATTTAACATTCAAATTCATAGTCAAATTCACAGAAAATATGGTGCAATGCATCTTAATCACATATTTTTCAACATTTACTAATATCTACCCATATTATTATAGGTCCCTATAAACACTCACTAATGTTATTTAAAAAACTTTAAATTAGTGACTTCAATTTACATTATATTATTAATTTACAAACAAATAAATACATTTTTATGATTTTTAAGTTAAAAATCATTGAAGTAATAAGAATAGAACAAAATTAACATCAAAATGGTAATTATTATTTTTAAAATTGTAACGAGATCTAAAATTATAGAATAGAATAAAATAGAATACTCTTTATTGTACACACTCAAACAAAACAATTATATGGAAGACAAAATAAATCACACAATAATGTACAATGGGCGGTCTTATCGCATTAAGCGATTTCTTCCAGACAACCTTTGGATGGATAGGAGCTCTAAATATTTAAAGTAGTAGGTGTGCAACAAATGAAGTAGAAAAGTATAGAAACATTGTAAGTATATATATAATTATATATAAATATATAATGAGGTTTATAACAATGTAAGGTGGCATACCAAATAGCATGTGTATATAGCAAAATATATATAAATACAGTATATAACATAAATATTATATTAGACAGTAGGTGACTTTACGAAAGTAGGTAGTGTTCTTTAACAGCTTTATTAAACGTGGCAAGAGTTTGTGCACGTCTGATATCAATTGGCAAGGCATTCCATAATAGTACTGCTTGAACAGAAAATGATTTGTTCATAAATGTGGTCGAATGCATAGGAGTATGCAGCTTTAGGTTGTGTGATGATCTTAGGAATCTGGAATGTGTGTCACAGAGAAACTCGAAACGGTTTTTAAGATATGTAGGTGTAGTGGGATTAAAGAGAGTGTTATATAATAAAGAAAGAACATGAGCATTCCGACGAAGGCGGATTGGCAACCACTTGAGCTTTGACCGGAATAATGAAACGTGATCATATTTGCGAAGGCCAAATATGAATCTAATACAAAGGTTTTGAAGACGCTCAAGTTTATCCAGTTGTTCTTCTGTGAGATCTAGATAGCTGACATCGGCATAGTCGAGAATAGGTAGGAGAAGTGATTGTGCAAGAGCAGTTTTAGTGGTAATAGGGAGGAAGTTGCGCAGGCGCCTGAGTGAACCAGATGACGCAAAAAGTTTACAGCTAACAGCTTTCAGCTGAGGACCCCATGATAACTTGCTGTCAAATATAATCCCCAAATTTTTTACGTTATTACTAAGAAGGATAACCGTGCCATCAAAGGTGATTTGGGGGAGTTGGGACCAGTCCACTTTAGACGTCATTCGGGAGCTGCCAACTACTATTGCTTGTGTTTTAGAGGGGTTAATTTTGAGACCAAACATCTGGCTTTACACTCTAATCTGAGCTAAATCGTTATTGACTGTCGCGATTGCAGTGGGTAAATTCATAAGCGAAGCATGGAAATAAATTTGAAGATCGTCTGCATAAAGATGGTAGGAAGAAGAGATATTATTGGAAATCGTATTAATAAATAAAGCAAAAAGCAACGGAGAAAGAACGCCACCCTGCGGCACGCCAGCAACTGTATTAGACCATGTAGAAAACATGTCATTAATACGAATTCTTTGCCGGCGCCCAAACAGGTAAGATCGAAACCATTCAATCACCGTTGGAGATATGTTAAGTGACGTCAAAATACCAAGGAGAATGTCAAAATCTACAGTATTGAACGCGTTGCTAAAATCTAACAAAAGGAGAACTGTAAGATTTCCACTCTCCATGGCACCTCTTATGTCTTCCGTAATATGGACCAGGGTTGTGACGGTACTATGACCAGGTCGGAAACCGGATTGCATAGGATTGAGGAGATTGTGCTTACAAACATAGGAATTAAGTTGGGTGTAAATAAGCCGCTCGAGGACTTTGGAAAGGAATGGAAGAATAGATATAGGACGATAGTCGGAGAAGGAGGATGGATTTCTGGTTTTAGGAATGGGAGTGACAAGGGCTTCTTTCCATGTAGAAGGAAAGAATCCACTTGATATGGAACAATTCAGGATGTGACTGATAATGGGTAGGATATCATCAAGGATAGGAATGATCATATTACGGCTGACACTGTCGCTACCGACCGCATTGGAAGATATCGACAGGATGCCTTTCTTAACATCACAATCGGAGAATTGATTGAAAACAAAAGGTGGATAATCAGCAGTTGGAAGAGATGAAAGATAGTTCAAAGATTGAGTTTTAGCTGATGCGTTACTCGACGATGAAGAGGAAAAGTACTGATTAAGCGAATTAATGTCTAATTTATTAGGAAGAGTATCTAGAGATTTTCCAACTCCTAATGATCTAAGAAATTTCCAGATTTTCGTTGGATCTCCGTTTTCAACAGATTTATGGATATTATGGCGTTGAGCACTCCTACACATCTTATTGCAGCGATTTTGGATCGCAAGATGTTTGTCCCGAGAGTAGTCTGATGGTCGACACTTGTATCTAGACTTCGCCGCTGTTTTAAGACTTATGAGTGTCTTGATCTCGTCATTAAGCCACGGTGCTGGTAAGTGTTTTACTCTTACAGCTCGAATAGGCGCGTGTATGTCGTACAAGTCAATCAGGGTGGAAGTAAATATATTGACCTTGTCATCAACTGATGCGGAATTCCTTAACGAGCTCCAGTAAATACCCCTGGCAGCTTCTCAAAGACTCTCAAGGTTCATACCACTAAAATTGCGCTGCAAAAGAATTTTCGACTTAGCCTTTGGTGGACGGATTGCGTAGGAAAGAAAGATCAGATCGTGATAAGAAAACATGTCAGCCGAGCATTGACCATGCTTGGCGACATGATCACGAGAAGAGACGAAGATAAGATCCAAGAGAGATGGAGTTGCATTAGGAAAGCGGTGTGTTGCATTCAATAGAAGACAGGAAAGGTTGGTCGATTCAGAAACCGACAGGAGAGAGGAAGCAGGAAAATCATTTTTAAGGAGGCAAGTGTTGAAATCACCCATTAAAATAGTATGACTGTAAGAAGGAGTGAATTTTTCTAGAAGTGTTTCAAAAGAATTGAAGAAATTGATGCGGAGGGATGGACAATAATATACACACAAAAGAACTTTTGTATGATGCAGTTCGACTTCAATTAGAAGATGTTCACCTGCATGCAGTGGCGGCGGCTGCGGTGACGTATCAATTACGTTAAAGTTAATGTAGTAACGGAGATAAATGGCTACGCCACCACCACTACCTGCCACACGATCATTTCGTATTAAAGTAAAGCCTGGAAGGGGGTAAGAGACAGATGGAAGACAAGGTTTTAACCAAGATTCAGATACCAGAACGGCATGGATGTTCTTACAGTCAAAATTTGCCAGCATCTCTGGAAAATGAGCCGGAATGCTTTGGGCATTGATGTGGACTACATTGAAATTCCTAAGAACATCGTTAAAGTGAAGTTTGAGAGTATCACCAAGAGATGGGAAACTTAGGTAGCTCGAATCACTACACGCTGATTGAAAGCTATCGGAATCACTGTCATAGTCAGATAGTGACATAAATAAATATTAGTGTATAATAAATATGTCTATAAATATATAATATAAATAATTAATAATGAATAAATATAAAACGCAAATACGCTGTAATCTCAAATAATCAGCTATTCGCTACTCTCCACCCGCCAGTTTCTGTGTAATTAATTACTATAGGCTAAAAATAATAATAAAAAATAAACAAAAATGCTTAAAAAACTAGTCACAAAGCAAAGAATAATTATCGCCGTCGTTTGCATTCGCCCCGCTTACAAACACCATAGACAACATTAAGTGGCCAAAAGACTAATTTTGCAGGGGCGTGTACACGTGACTGACATTGACTATAGAAAGGTTTGAAAGACTAAATTAAAAAAAAAAACTTATAATTTAATAAAAACAGTGAAACCAAAATTACCTACAGATATATAAGACGATCAGAAGTACATAAAAACTAATAGTTGTAATAATATGAAGGTAGAGGTTAAACAGACAAATGAAAACTCGGCGCCAAGCAAGACGGGATACGATCAATGAAAAACTAAAGTTCAGCAATACATCGATCACTTTTTTGGTGCCGTATTGCGCCGACTTCTTTGGGATGCTGGTTCAGAAATGATTGTTCCCTTAGATCCGCCTGCCACAGGTTTTATCGGCTCAAGCGGGCTTGAACTAGGAGCCACAGTCGCTGTGTTTGAATCATCCGTCTTGATGTTGAGGACGTCCTCTGTAGTTACGACACGATATCTCTTACCTTGGGCACCGATCACAAATACATTCCCCATTATTGTGTAAGCCTGGGTGACGCCAAACCTGGATCTCGCAGCCATAAACGCGGTGTGCCTGGTTTTCGTCAGGAACTCCGAGACACTTACTCCTGATCCCTTCAGCGCAGTTTTCAAGGACCAAGCCTTGTCCCGGACTGCAACCACATCGAATTTGCACAGAATCGGCCGAGGTCTAGATGAAGCGCCTACGCGTCCCATTCGATGGCACCGTCTGATGTCGCTCTCAGTGAAAACAGACGTCAAAGTTCTACGCACACAGCTGGGCATGGATCCCAGCTGTGTGCATCGAACTTGGACGACTGTATGTGCCACATCCTCCTGCTTGCCCTCAGCGAGACCATGGAACAGCAAGATCTTCCTGCGCCCGCGCATCTCCAGACTATCCACAGTGCGTGCCAGGGTATCCACTTGCTTCTGCAGAAGGTTTAGGGTCTGCACGAAATTAAGTTTGTAGGAGGCAAAGTCGGAAGCCAGTGTAGTGACTGTTGGAAGACTTATGATTGCAGCTTTATTCAGTTCAGCTTCAACACTGGCACACTTCTTAAAACTCATCTCTTAAACTTGATAGTGAATCTTGTATGGTAACTGCCATTGCCTCTGAAGCAGATTGTAGTGAATTTTTGTGATGTGATTTTTACACTTAACTGACAGGTGGGTTGGGTTTATTATATATTATTTAGCATAAATATTGTTAAAAATTTATAGTATACTTATTAATTATTATTTTAAAGTTAATTAAATAGAGGAGCAAAATCAATCTTGTCTACTTGTTACAACTACCCACCAACCAAAAATTATTATCATGAAAAACGGCCATATTTCTGGCCTTCCCATTCTAGCACGCTAAAAATAATTATTTTATCCAATATAATTTAATGCAAACGGGACGTATTTCAAAATATGCTACTGTTGTATTATAATTATACTTAACTAATATTGGATTACAAAGAGGACGCATTTCAAATATGGCAATTTTGTATTACAAAATATAATCAAATACTAATGTTAGAATGCAAAACAGACGTTTTCTAAAATATGGCACTTTTGTATTACAAAATATGGTTACAAATACTAATGTTAGAATGCAAAACAGACGTTTCCTAAAATATGGCACTTTTGTATTACAAAATATGGTTACAAATACTAATGTTAGAATGCAAAACGGACGTTATCTAAAATATGGCACTTTTGTATTACAAAATATGGTTACAAATACGAATGTTAGAATGCAAAACAGACGTTTTCCAAAATATGGCACTTTTGTATTGTAAAATATAATCACACTTACCTGAAATTTTGAATCCAACACAGACGTATTTTGGATTGTGGCACTTTTTCATGCAACCGACGCGACGTGCGTTTCCGTTGAATCTCCGGGCGCAACTAACAAAATGGCGGTTTTGCACTGACATTACCTGTTCAAGTGAGCTAATGCAAAAAGGGCGGTAAGTCAGTGCAGCCATAATATAAGCAAAAATGATGGGAGTTTTTTTTTCACTATAAAATATAGTCGGTTCAGGTGTCATTTTTGCAATAAAACGATTTTCATATTTTTTTTAATTGTGGCTTTTTTGTAGTCAAGGAGCGATATGCTTGCACAAACCAAGTGCATCGACCAAGGCAGTGTAATGTGTCAAAACAACATCAGCAATTTTTATTATATTCTGCATCAGCAAGGTTACGGTCACTAGTTACATATTATGTTATTATTACTAATTTAAAACATTACTGTATATTTTTAATCAACGATAGGAATTATAAATATATATTTTTTTAAAGGGGGTGTATATGTAGCGACTGTATATCGCACATAATATCACGTATTTAAATAAGGCACGTTTATTGATTAAGCTTAGCAATAAAGAATTAACACGTACGTAAAATATTTACACGTACAACATTAGTATTTAAACCCTTTTTATATCTTAAATAAATCAGACTAAAATACCATCTTGTTGTCTCATTATTACTCTTGCCAACATATGGCAAAATGATGATGATGATGACAATAGAACTTATAAGTACACACATACACACAAGCCCATTCAAACACATACGGCCACACTACTTTACTGCATGTTATGTAATTCATATTCTTATTTAGTACCTAAGTAACTGTAAACAAATATCTAATACATATCTAAACTATTGTTGTTACTGTTCATACCAAAGGGAAGAGGACTGTAATGCCTTACTACAGGTTAGTAATTAACCCTGGGGCCGCGGTGGCAGTATGAGAAGTGTCCTCAACTGCCGCCACGTACAAGCGGCTCCGGGATGACAGCTATCTGTTTGTGGCGCAGTCGCTGTGCCGTACTGGCAGGAGTCGGCAATAGGGGAGGGCAATCCAAAGGAGCCCTCCCAGGGTACGTGTCCCGACCATCTGGTACATGGCGCAAAAGGGGGGTACCGGAGCAGCATACCCGCGTTCCCGGGACTCCCCCATCAGGCGCCAAGAGAAGTCCACGGCAGGTAGGTTTAGTCGGTGCGAGTCCGACATACCCACCCGCAGACACTTTTGCGGGTGGCATTCGAAGGCATTCCCCCTGCCTTACCAAAAAAAACAAAAAAGGTTAGTAATTAACCTATCAAGGATAACAGACACAAGATTGTGTGTGATAACTATTACTTGTAACTACAATCACTTTTATACAAGTAAAGATATCATTATATTATATTTTGGAAGATTGTTATAGAATATTAAATGTAGACGCAATGGGTAGTACGTAATACGAGATTATTGTATGTCGTGGAATTTGACAGACCAGTAATGGATGACACACAGACTACACGTCGCGTGTGACATTAAAATTTGTTTGCTATAAGGAGCCCCTTACAAATGGGAATCTTATTACTTTCCATAACAAGTTTATATACATATTGAAATCTGTATTATTCTTAAATTTGAATTTCATAGCATTATTCGCAATGCAAAGCGTTAATCTAACCTCAAAATATTAATTAATGAAAAAATAGATTGTTTTCATATTTTAATTAAACGCGCCGTGTGAGTGATTGTTTGAAATGTTACCTCAATTTAGGTTTTATCTGTAACAGATAATAGGTACATATTTCAATATTACGTAAGTATTAGGTTTCTAAAATAAAATAAAATATTTTTTTTTATTACTTATTTATTAACTTATTAACTAACTTAGTCCATGGTTAGAACATGCTTTTCACGTTACATGCTCCTTAACATTAGTATAACTTAAAATACCACCATTCGATCTAAGCTTATGGGATAGGGGATCCTTACTAAATGCCTCAATTCTCTACGTACACAACCTCCCGTTAGGTTGTATACTCAGCGAGGTAACAGTGTGCATTCAGCTTAGACAAGCCGAGTGCACACCGCACAGATGTTCATTATTGAGGCAATCCTTCGCCGAGGTCAGATAAAACAGCCGTAAGAAACCGGACAATCATAACTCCTAATTAGGTCGCATTCTGCAGCCAGACTTAACATTGACGACAGAATGCGTCGTCCTCAAGGACTAATATTGTCCACGATTGCTTTACTAACCTGGTTTGAGCCGCTTAGCGCTACTAAGTCCAGCTGTGGGGTGGCCGCGTTGCCACCCGCGCGGCGCTTGCGTGGCGCGGGTAGCAGTGCGGTGCGGTAGCCGGGCTACGTAGCATTGTCTATTACTATCTATTAAAATACATCACATAATAAAACTCTTGAGACTATCCTCGATTTTATTTATAATGTATATATAATCGGGGATCGTCTGAAAGTTTTATTTCTATTACTTTTAATGTTAAATTCAAATAAAAAGAATTCACAAAAATAAATAGACTCTAATTAAACAAAAAGAATGAAGTAACACTCAAATAATACTGAACAAGAATTAAAATTGATTTAAAAAATTAAATGGCGAGTTTCAAAACCAATTAAATAATTTCAGCTACACACAAAATTAAGTTAATCAAAGTTGATGTCGTCAGAAAACGGAAACCAAAACCACAATTATTATATTATACGTATATAATACTGATATACCTAAATTGACCTAGGATAGGACTTGGCGTACACAAGTAACTTAAATTACTTTCAGTTAATTCAAGTTACTTCTTACAATAATATAAATCTTGAGAAAATGTAGATAGTGCATTTGACCAAGATTTTTTAATACTACGGCAGTATCCGCCTCTGCACACAACACACACGGACACTGCGATTATTAAAAATAGTTTGGAAACTGTTTACATAGCTTTTACTTATAACCAAATTCACTCTGTACACTTAATTTAGTTAGACTATTTACAATTATACAACGTCCATCTCACGCCGCGGTGGTATTGGGCGCGGTAACACGTTGTGCGAACGCAATACATGAAGGAACTTCGGTCGAAGTCAAGTGCGGCGTCACGTCCGAGGCGCGTCTCTAGCACCAACTTGGAGACGTGCCGCTCACGCCAGGCCACGGCGACTTCGACAGGATCCCTTCCCTGCAGCAGAGATGCACAGGATACGATTAAAACCATGAGGCTTTATAAGTTATGTATTAATGGCGAATATGGCATACCCCTCGTTCGTGGTGGAGGTTTTTGGACGTAACCCCGAGCCCACCGCGCACTTATAAGTATGATGTATTTTTAAACGGTTTTATTTAGCTTACCCTGTTTGTTTTATTCTTTTTTCTTTCTTGGGTCAAATTTAGTAACTGAAATTTGACCCTCTTCCTGTTGACCGATTGATCTGAAATTTGGTACACACTTCTGGTTCTGGTGACAGTACAATTAAATAAATTTTGTTTCATTGTAAATCCAATATGGCCGCCGCTACAAAATGGCGGATAACTGAGGTTTTATTAATCTCATCAATATGGGTGTCAAATGAAAGGGCTTAATAAGTAAAATACAATGTACTATACAAAATTGAAATCCAAGATGGCCGCCGCTACAAAATGGCGGATAACTTAGGTTTTATTAATCCCATCAATATGGGTATCAAATGAAAGGGCTCAACAAGTAGAATACAATGTACTATACCTAATTGAAATCCAAGATGGCCGCCGCTACGAAATGGCGGATAACCTAGGTTTTATCAACCCAACAATATGGGTATCAAATGGAAGTGCTCAACAAGTAGAATATAATGTACAATACAAAATTCAAACGATATGAAAAGCGACCAGCAGAGCACCCCAACTATGATTTTAACAATATGTGTCTCATAGACTCTCTTGACAATAACTTGATACGAGCTAGCTAAATATCATTGCTGTAATAAAATAAATTTTATAAATGTTTTCATACAAGATGTACCTAAATATCTATGTTACTAGAAATAATATCTAATGTATACAACTATATTACTACAAACATGTTCTGACTATTTACAAGCGCTTTTTTAAAGTCTACGTGAGTAAAAACCTTTTTTATTTTATTTTATAGAGTTTGCGATGTTATTTGAGCCACACTACACGAAACCGCCAGTTATAAATGAAGAAAGCATCGATACCGATGCTTATGCACCGCATGAGCAAACAGCAAGAAGGCGTCTTATAACTCTATCAGACAACACAAAAATGACTATTAAAAACACGCCAGCTGTAGTACGGGTACCTAACTTTGCAGCAGCTTCTGATCCAGAGTCATATTATTACAGTTTACTAATCCAGTATATGCCGTATCGCAATGAGGCCGAACTTTTAGGAGAATTTAATAGTGCCAGAGATGCGTTCCTCGCCAACGAAGAAAGTTTAAGAGAAACAAACGCCTACTTGGAAATATATCGTGAACGTGACAGGCAGCTTGAAAATGCATTCGCGCAAGTACACGCCTTTCAGATACTGGAACACGCAGAGCCCATGGAACCAGACCATGAAGAAGAAGTTCCATATTTGCCAATGAATGAAGACCAGTTCTTACAGGCTAAGCAGTCTATGAATGCAGTACAAAAGGAAGTTTTTACATTTGTTACCCAGTCTATACAAAATCAAATGTCAGGTGCCGAAGAACGTTTAAAATATTCTTTACAGGTGAAGCTGGTGTGGGCAAGACTTTTCTATTAAAGTTACTACGAGACCAAATTAATAGGTGCTACGCAAAGGATGCGGTTAAAGTCTGCTCACTAACAGGAGTTGCAGCTCGATTAATAAATGGAGCTACGATACACAGTACTTTAAAATTGCCTGTACAGAAAGACGGTCGTATAACAGGTATGTCACCACTGTCCGGAAATTATTTAAGAATAATGAGGCAACAATGGCATCAGACAGAATTTCTGATTGTCGACGAGATTTCTATGGTGTCTTACCAAATTTTGTGCATGATGGACGCCCGATTAAGGCAAATAAAGAACTGTGAAAATGAGTTTTTTGGAGGAGTAAACGTATTACTTTTCGGTGATCTTTCACAACTGCCTCCTATAAAACGATCAGGATCACCTGTTTTCAAACAGCCAGAACATCTCCAGCCAGCTACACATCTCTGGCGTTTATTCACGCTGTGTGAATTAACTGAAAATATGCGTCAGCAGGGTGACCAGACTTTTATTGATATTTTGAATGCTTTGAGAGTCGGTGAGCTAACTACCCAACATTTTAGTATTTTAATGGGAAGACTTCTTCAAGACACAAGTGATGAGTTTTCAATAGACAAGGCGTTAAGCGTATACCCCACAAATCAACAAGTTAACGACCACAACTCTGCTGATGTATTGAATTTGTTTAGAAATAGAGGTGCTCGTATTTATAAAATAAAAGCTCAGGATCAGCTAGTACACGCCACACGAAATGCGGACAATGTGGATATAGCTAGTATAATACCAGCTGATATCAACAAAACTGGGAGTTTGCCAGCGGAACTGGAAATATTTGTGGGGGCAAAAGTCATGCTACGTTCCAATATTGACGTTTCAAAGGGATTAGTAAGTGGCGCTATAGGCTACATCAACGAAATCGTTTGGCCTCAATTTCGTCGAACTCAGATGTATGCAACAGATGTACCTTCTCTTCGAATTGATTTCGCAAGAGACGGCGTACATCTTATACCCCCAAAAGCCATACAGTTTCCAGCCAAGTACAATTACGGGACGGCTGAAAGAAGAATGTTGCCTTTAATACTATCATGGGCTTCTACAATACATAAAATGCAGGGCAGCACTGTGGATCACGCAGTCGTATACTTAGGTGCGAAACTGTTTGAAGAAGGTCAATCCTACGTGGCTCTTAGTAGAGTAAGATCTCTGCAGGGACTACGTATAGAGGAGTTAGACTGCAATAAACTAACGGGCAAAAAACCTTGCAATAATGAGGCCCTAAATGAATTAAACAGAATGCGAAATAAAAACTAAAAACTAGAAAATAAAAATTGGTAAAAAAACTTTTTAAGTTAAACGGTTTTATGTTAAACATACATTGTAATGTTTAAGATATGTACTAAAAGCTAAAAAATAATAAAATAGATACAGTCGTGGGCATTATAAACATATGCATAGACTAGACTAAAATAAAACCGTGGGGCACGTCAATTGTCTACAATTATCGATTAAAATGTGCGATAAATAGTTTAATTCTTCGCTAGGCAGTTGGCCCACCGACGGTGAGAAAATTACTTACTATTTTCTTGCTCATTTTTCAATATTATATATATATATATATTTTTCGTCCGATAGTTATACATTCCATGTAAACCAAAGAGTTGTTTTAAATAGTTTATCGTTCAACGTTCACACTGCTGGCTGGCGAGGACTCGCTAGTTTGTCTTTAATCGACAAAACTTATGATTAAAGTAAACACTCACTCAACACTATGAAACCCTAAAACTCGCTTATAGTCGAGCTCGCTAGCTTGTTTCCACATTCTAGCTCTACTTGCCACTCGTCCATCGTTGTCGGTTGAACAACTGTCTTATTATCGCGTGACACTACAAAACGAACATTTTCAACGATTGAAGACAATTGACGTGCCCCCCGGTTTTATTTTAGTCTAGTCTATGCATATGTTTATAATGCCCACGACTGTATCTATTTTATTATTTTTTAGCTTTTAGTACATATCTTAAACATTACAATGTATGTTTAACATAAAACCGTTTAACTTAAAAAGTTTTTTTACCAATTTTTATTTTTAGAAGAATACTCGTATAAATAACTGTCTATTTCTTCATAATGACGCAAAATATTGGAACGAAGTTCCTTATCGCGCTTTGTCAAAGGGGGCTAGACGGAAAAAATTCTTACGAAAAGTTGTCACGATACTTTTTGCAGCTGTGCGGCGTGCGCATGTTTCTCTGTCTGTCTCTCTCTCTCTCTCTCTTATAGAAAGCAAGCCCGATATTTTCATTAACCGACTTCAAAAGGAGGAGGTTCTCAAGTTCACCGGTATTTTTTTTTTTTTTATGTATGTACACCGATTACTCGGAGATTTATGATCCGATTTACGTGATTTTTTTTAGTTTAATGCGAAATAGTTGCCATTTGGTCCCATAAAAATTTTATACAGTTCGGCCCAGTAGTTTTAATTTTATGGACATTTTTGTATGAAAATTTGGGTTTATGTGGACGATGTAATTGTCTTTGTCACAGACGTTTTTAAATCTTAGGCAGTCTAGGTAGACACTTACTGTTCAAGTGTTTTGGCATGAACATAAAGAACAATTTCAGACGACTAGCGTGTAATACGCGCGAACAAGCTCGTTTTTGTAAGCGCATGTAGGCGCACCTTTAGCACAAGCGCACTTTTTTACCTATTACGCTGAGATTTTTGAACAGATTTACGTGATTCTTCTTTATTTTCATGCGGAATAGCTGCCATTTTTAGGATTCCGTAGCCAAATGGTAAAAAACAGAAACCTTATGGATTTGTCATGTCTGTCTGTCTGTCCGTCCGTATGTCACAGCCACTTTTTTCCGAAACTATAAGAACTATATGTTGAAACTTGATAAGCAGATGTATTCCGTGAACCGCATTAAGATTTACACACAAAAAATAGAAAAAGAAACAATAAAATTTGAGTGTTCCCCATACTTAGAAATGATATTTCATCAAACCATACAAGTGGGTATCTATGGATAGGTCTTCAAAAATGAAATTGAGGTTTATAATATAATTTTTTTCTTAACTGTATAGTTTGCGCGAGAGACACTTCCAAAGGCGTAAAATGTGACCCCCCCGCCCCCTTGCAACTTCTAAAATAAGAGAATGATAAAACTAAAACAAACAGATGATGTACATACCATGCAAACTTCCACCGAAAATTGTTTGAACGAGATCTAGTAAGTAGTTTTTTTTATGCGACAGAAATCGTAAACCGCAATGTACGTTCCATTCTATCAACTCAAATACTTGCTGGTACGGAAAAAAAGATTCCGCCTTTCACGGGCGAGTCCGACTCGAACTCTCTCAACTCCTCTTGATCTTCAATACGACCTAGTTTATGAGCCTTCTGCTCAGTACACTCGATGGCTAATCGATCATAAATAAGACCTAGTCTAACAGCCCTCTGCTCAGCAGACTCATTAGCTAATCAATCATAAATAACACCTAAGCTATGAGCCCTCTTCTCAGTAGACTCGTTGGCTAATCGATCACTAATAAGACCTAGTCTTCATAGAATCATGCCCTCTGCTCAGCAGACTCGATCATTAATAAGACCTAATCTGTAAGCCCTCAGCATACAGACTCGTTAGCTAGATGATCATAAATATGGGCTAACCCATGCGCTTGCTGTTCAGAATTTCATGAATCTTAGCGAGTCTAGACTCGTACTGTGCAAGTTTTCTTAAAGTGAACGTAATTTATGTAGTTTTTCTTACTTTACAAACGTTCTTTTCGATCATTCACTGTCTTACAAGAACGTGAAAAAGAGTTTCGAACAATATTTTTTCGGAGGATATTTCTTTTTTCCGTTCTCGTTTGTTGGGAACTATAGTTTTGAAGCGCGCGGCACCTTTCGTAGTCCTACCCATAGCTAGACACTAAAAAGTAACAAATAAAAAAAACTTCGTTTAAAAAAACCGACTTCAAAAACTAAAAAGTATCAAAAAAAATATCTTAATAAAGATTTAATTTAATACATCTCTTATGCAAACGTAATACCTTTAATATTAATGAAATACTATAATTTGTATTTGCTACATATTGATAGGTTTGAAGTCGGTGCCTAGCCAAGCCAAATAAAAGTTAATATTACATTCAGCTTTCATACTTTGTTATGAAATTCCTACACTAAAGATTAACCTACGTAAATAGACTTAAAGAACAATATGAAGTAATATGAAACAGATGAAACTATATCATAAAAATATATTTAATATTAATACCCGAATGGGTTATTATAGTTATAATAAATCTATATTATGCGTATACATATATGAATATATTTGTGGCCCTGAAAAATAAACAAATAAATAATTAATTAGGAGACAACGCATCAATATTTACTACATTTCGAGACGACCGTCAACGACGTCTGTAAGCGGACAGACGTCGTTGACGGTCGTTTGTGTAGAAATTCGAAGCGATCCCGCTGAAAGTAACGTGGTACCTACTATTACATTTGGCTAGGCACCGACTTTAAACCTATCAATATGTAGCAAATACAAATTATAGTATTTCATTAATATTAAAGGTATTACGTTTGCATAAGAGATGTATTAAATTAAATCTTCATTAAGATATTTTTTTTGATACTTTTTAGTTTTTGAAGTCGGTTTTTTGAAACGAAGTTTTTTTTTTCTATTTCGCATTGAACAGTGTGGTGTCGCGACGATTATTTTTGTTGAGTGTATACAGGTTTTTTGTACATAATAAATAATAAGAAATAACTTTGTTCCATCCGGGTGTCCCTTGACACCTCTCAAGTTTTGTATAACTCTGAAAAGAGACCATGTGCTCTACAGCACAAGAAAGCGACTCCTGTTTTACCACCAACTTCTAGATTGATCAGTGTAGTGCTAAAAAATCTCTACAAATAAAATTCTAGTTGTATTTCCTGCGATTTCCTACCGCCAGAAAGCTCCGTCATCATCATCATCATTATCAGCCGGAAGACGCCCACTGCTCGACAAAAGCCTCCCCCAAAGATCTCCACAATTGCCGGTTTGCACTATCCGGCGACTTCCAGTGACCCTCACAAGATCTTCGGTCCATCTTGTAGGGAGCCTGCCCACGCTGCGTGTTCCGGTTCGTGGTCGCCACTCGAGAACCTTTCTGCCCTAGCGGCCGTCGACTCTACGAGCTATGCACCCTGCCCACTGCCACTTCAACTTGGACTGTGTTCGAATGGTACTTACCTTATTAATCAATCGACAAGCATAAGGTACAACTGTGGGCCGAAGCCGGGCTGACAATCAGAAGAGGTCAGCTTATAAGAGTCTGAGAATTTTGTAGATATTCAAGTAATTTTATTGAAAGGAAGAAGGCTATACTCACGTCTCTCTGCTAGCTTCCTGGTGAAGCAGGTGGCGTACTACGAGCAGTCATGCGCGAACGCGCGTGAGCAGCACGCGCGCACGTGGCACAGGTGCGGCCGGGAGGAGGGCGCGGGCACGAGAGGCCGCCCGCAGCAGTGGCCGCCCAGCACACGCTGCTCGCAGTACTCCAGCTCAGGTCCGCACGTACCGCATCCCGGACGGGTCGTGCAGCCAGCCTCATTTTGCAGCTACTGCAATAAACGAAATTATAAGTTAAGAGGATAACTCGAACATTATGGCGATCGGTAATCAGTCAATGACAAAATTAAAAAATCTTAACTGATTATAGCTCTGACGGTAGAAGTAATTTTAAACCACTGATTGTAAATAAAAAAATACGAATATAAGTATAAAAAATTATGAATTATTAATAACATTTTTTTCGGGGGTAGGTGGCGAAAAAGTGAATACATACTTCATAGTGTATAAATCCTATTTAATTAAATATAAAGTATTTATTAAACATTTTAACATATAATTTTAGTGCCCTTACATTAACTAAGAGGTACTCACGTTTGTGACGCGTTTTATGTGATTTAAGTTTAACTTTTATACCACCTGCCAGCTCACTACACTGCACTTAATACACTTCACTATATCAAGATGTCTCATATCTCTGAAGTACTTGCTACACAACACAGGCTTGAGGAAAATGTTGCTAAGAGACTAGATGACCTCCAAGCCCAGATACAAAGTGCCACTGCAGTGGAAGGACAGCGCTCTGGGAAGGACACTGTGGCTAAAGTGGCTGAAGAGTTAAGAAACTTCCGGGAGCTTATTTTCAATATCCTGAGCCTTCTTCGTCAGCAGATTCGTGAGTGTGCCAAGCAAGTTGACGAATTGGAAACCAGGAGCAGACGGAAGGCATTGGAACATAGATGCGATGAAGGTAAACAAGAACTTTAAAGAACTAGAATACATTTTGCAAAATTATAACATTTGTAACCATATTACCAAACCAACAAGAAAATTATCATGTATAGATCTTATAGCTAGCAATATACCCGACGCTCAGCCACAAATACATAATCTTGCATTATCTGATCATGAGACTGGTCAATCGCTGTGTTTCGACTCTTACACAAATGCTGATAAATGCAAAAAACTATTCTGGTTCGAAAAGAGAAGAGACTTAAGCCATGAAAATATAGAAAAGTTCATATCATGCATATCGTCTCTGTCCTTTTCAGAAGTATATGAAACAGATGATACTAACACAGCTTTTAATAATTTTCATGACAATTTGACTCTCTTTTATAACCTGTGCTTTCCCATTCTGAAAATTAAAGTTACAAATAAACCTGTAAAAAATAAATGGATCACAAGGGGTATAAAAAAATGTTGCATAAAAAAACGAAGTTTGTACTTAAAATATAGATTAACAAATTCTAATAAAAATAATAATATAAAAAATTACAAAAATTACGCTAAAATACTTAGACGGTGCATTTTACACGCACAGAAAATAGATAACACACGTTACATACTTCAATCTAAGAATAAATGTAAAGCTACTTGGAATATTATCAAAAAGAATAGCATAAACAAGGATTATGTATCTGAAATTAACTCTATTACAATTGATCAGTGCACATACACAAATGTAGATACGATAGCAAATAAATTTAATGACTTCTTCATAGGCGTGGCAAACAAATCTATTGACTCTGTCAGTAACTCCAATGCGAATTTTGACTACATACAAACAATTTCTGACATATCTAATAGTATCTACCTAACCCCAACGGACGCTCTTTCTGTATATAAAATTATAAATTCTTTAAATCCCACTTATTCAACTGGTTATGATGACATTAATACAAAAATATTGAAATATTGTTCTCAATTTATAGCTTTTCCCATAAGTCATATTATTAACTTGTCATTTACTGAAGGCATATTTCCCACAAGACTTAAATTTTCTATAGTGAAACCACTGTACAAAAAGGGTGACAAAGGTGATGTGAATAATTATCGCCCAATTACTCTAATACCCATTATTTCAAAGATTTTCGAAAGAGTCATGTACGATAAACTAAACTCCTTTGTAACAACTCATGAAATAATAAAAAATAATCAATTTGGCTTTAGAAAAAACAAATCTACCACCCTTGCGTGTTTTACTCTCATAAAACTTATAACCTCCAGCCTTAATGAAAAAAAGCCTATACTGTCCATATTTCTAGATATGTCAAAAGCATTTGACTTTGTTAATCACAAATTGCTTCTTTACAAACTAAATCGCTATGGTATAAGGGGTAATGCATTAAACTGGATAAAAAGTTACCTAACTAATCGTCTGCAATGCGTAGAGATCACCAGTTATACTGAAACTGAAAAAACGACACACCGATCCTCATTTCAGCAAAACTGTAGTGGTGTGCCTCAAGGCAGCATATTAGGACCATTTCTGTTCTTGCTCTACATCAATGATTTGCCCAATTTTACCACCCATAATTGCATACTATACGCAGATGATACTACACTTAGTATTAAACTCACCGATAATAATATCAAAAAATACCAAGACGAAGTCAATAATACATTAAACGCACTAATTAAATGGTTACAAGACAATAATCTGCACGCCAACATCAATAAAACAAAAATGATACAGTTTCGCAGCTAGACATAAAATACGCTAATGATGCTGTTGAAGAGGTAGATAGTGCAAAATTTTTAGGGATAAGAATAGACAAAAATTGCAACTGGAAAGCACACATTGACGAATTGTGCGGAAGGGTAAATAGATTTGCTTTTGCTCTAAGTAGAATAACCCGCGTAGCTGGTACAGACGCTGCATTACTTGCATATCATGGTTATGTTTCTTCAATACTACGGTATTGTATTATAATATGGGGTTATTCTGTGGACGTCATTCAACTATTCCGAGCGCAAAAAAAATGTATTCGAATAATAAGCAAAGCCCTACCATTAGATAGCTGTGTCCCTCTATTTAAAAAGTTTAAAATATTACCTCTCCCGGCCTTATATGTATTCGAAATTTGTATCTTTGTACGTGAGAATATAACTTTATTTGATATGCACAATGATATTGTAATAAGGAAGAGTCGCAAAATTCATAAATTATGTGTACCGTCACAGAGAATTTCACTTTTCTCTAATAATGTTTTTTGTATGGCAATTCGTGTTTATAATAAATTACCTGATGTATTCAAAACACTAAATCCCTGGACATTTAAAAACAAACTATTTAATTTTCTATTATATAAATGTTATTATTCAGTTGACGACTTTTTAAAGGAAAAATTCGATGCTACATTTAAATTAGACCATAATGCAATGTAAAACTCAAAAACTGTGCCCTTTTTTCAGTACTTGGAAATTGTTTCAGAATTAATAATTTTGTAAATTGAATTTGTATTAATTATAAGAATATATTTGACCTGTAAACATTTGTGCGCCGGAAACGGCAGAATATTTTGGACATTTTAAACTGTAACAACCTGTGACAACAATATTCTTACAAATAAATAATTCTATTCTATTCTATTCTATTGGTATTCTCAGGTGTAGCAGAAGAAAAGAATGAAAACTGCAGTCAGGTGCTATTAGATCTTATCAGCACAAAACTCGGGCTCTGTGACGTTTCTTCCTCATGTATAAAAATATGTCATCGTCTTGGTACACCAAATAAGGAACATCATCGACCAATTCTGGCGCGCTTCTCTAGTATGGAGGTCAAATCAGCAGTCTGGCGTAATAAAGCCAAATTGAAGGGATCTTCAGTGTCCATGAAGGAGTTCCTGACAAGGCCCAGGCAAGCAGTCTTCGCCAGAGCACGCCAACACTTCTCTATGCGGTCAGTTTGGACGCAAGATTGCACTATCGTCATCAAAACGGCGGATGCAAAGCGTCACAAGATCTTCACAGATGAGCAGCTAACTCTGCTCACTATAAAGTATCCCAAGGCTGACAATTCTCAACAACAGGAGCCAGTGAAAATCTGAAAAAATGTGTTAGTTTAGTACTCACGACCAGGTTTTTATTATTACTTAATCTTAGTACAATATCCGCATTTAAATGTGACTTAATTTACCACTGTAAAATTACTTACCACTGTAAAATTCATGATGTTTTCCATGTCATATCAATTAGGTACTCATTTCGAGGTTAGTAGTTTAGTTTTCATTTACTTATCATAATAATATTATTTTTATACCCTCCATAAATTAGTTTTAGTATAATTATTATAAAAAGGTGGGTTCTTTCTCATAATGCGTTAATTGTTTCGATTACGATTGTCAATTAATTGTCAAACTGTGTACTGTCACATCAAGAGAATGTCAAAATGACGTTACGTTTAGTTTCTATGAGTGCGTTCCAGTCTTATTAAAAATGTGTCTTACTCTTATGTAACTATGGATTGGAACAATATATTTCCGTTCTTTTCAGTAGTAATTATTTTTGTATTTTGTTGTCTAAGATTTTCATTTATTTTGTTATCTAAGATTGTTTATCTTTATTATAGGAGTTCTGCTCTCCATTATAATGAAGTTTGTATGCTGGCGGGTGGTGCAAAGTATACCTTTGTGCTTTTCATTTCATTATTTTTATGGTTTTAATTATTATTTTTTAATCTACTATTATTTAATTTATATACTTATTTATTAATTTATTATAACTATCGTATATGCTATATTATTATGTCTTTTATATCTAGTGATACTGATGATGATTCTTTTTTATCTGCCAATGGATCGACAATCTCCTCCGATGTTAGTTATCTTTCGCTGACTGATACTCTTGGTGATGTATTACGCAATCAGTTTAATAATTGCCGGACTAATTTACTGAATATCTGCCACATTAATGCTCAAAGTATTCCCAGCCATTATAGTGACCTACTTGACGCCTTTACTGATTGCAACGTCCACGCCATTCTGATTTCTGAAAGCTGGCTTAAACCTCACCTGCCCTCCACTACGTATTCTCTTCCTGGATTTATTCTTGTTCGGAATGACCGAATTGATAAAGCGGGTGGAGGTGTCGCAATATACATTAGAAGTGATCTTCCTTTTAAGGTTTTGGCCACATCTCCCCCGAACTCGTCTGCTTCCGCCGAATTTATTTTCCTCGAAGCTTCACTCAAAGGCTCGAAAACCGTTATTGGAGTGGTTTATTGTCCCCCTAATTCTGATTACTTCACCAATTTCGAATTGGTACTGGAATCTTTGGGTTCGGAGTATGTTCACCACATCATCATGGGAGATTTTAACACCAACCTCCTCTTCCATAATTCCCTGCGTTCTAGAAAACTCCTGCATATAGTTGAGTCAAGCAGTCTGAAAGTATTGCCTCTCCAAGCCACCCATCATAATATTTCAGGCGATGATACTTGGCTCGACTTAATACTCTGCTCTAACCTTTCCTTAGTTTCTTCACACGGGCAGCATGAAGCTCCCGGCTTCTCCCGTCACGACCTAGTTTTCCTCTCTTATGTCCTAAAACCTCCAAAACTCAAACCTAAGGTACTGCACGTGCGTTCTTTCGCACGTATGAATGTGGAACAGTTACGCGAGGATGCATCTAAAATCGACTGGAGGACTTTGATCGAGGCTAGCTCTGTTGATGATAAAGTCCGCATGTTTAATGAGACGGTCACTAAACTTTATGACAGCCACGCGCCGGTCATTAAAGTAAAATTTAAGCGCCCACCAGCTCCTTGGATGACTAAAGAAGTTAAAATGGCGATGAGACGTAGAGACCGAGCATTCTGTAAGTTTAAAAGGGAACGTAGTGACGATAACTGGGAGAGTTATAGGGTTGCTAGGAATCGGTGTAATCAGATGATACGCAACGCTAAACGCCGTCATATTCTAAACAGTATATCTTCTTCTACACCTGCCGGTATTTGGAAATTCTTAGGAACTCTCGGTATCGGCAAGCCGCGACATATAGACCTTCCCACCTCTGTTGGATTGGATGATCTTAATAATCATTTCTCCACTACTTCGTCCATTGATCATCTGACCAAATCTCAAACTATTGCCTTTGTAAATGGTCTAACGCGTCCTAATATAAACCCTTTTTCTTTCTCTCCAGTCGATTCAAACGAGATCAAAAAGATAATCCTTTCTATCAAATCCAATGCAGTTGGTTGTGATTGTATCAGCCGAAAAATGATCACCTCAATTTTAGACCAACTGCTTCCTGTCATTTCCCATATTATTAACCATTCCCTTGAATCTCGATCATTCCCGTCCTTATGGCGTAAAGCCTATGTCCTTCCCCTTCCTAAAGCCTCTAATCCTTCACTTCCTACGCACTACCGTCCAATCTCCATACTTCCTTTTCTTTCTAAAATACTAGAATCCTGTGTCCACAAACAGCTTTCCAGTATTGTAGTCACTAACAACTTAATAAGTATGCTGCAATCTGGTTTCCGACCAGGGCATAGTACGACCACTGCACTCCTTAAAGTGACTGGCGATATTAGAGCAGGCATGGAGGAAACCAAAGTCACGGTCATGGTTTTGGTGGACTTTTCCAACGCATTTAATACCGTCAGTCACGATATCCTACTATCCATCCTTTCCCATCTTATGATCTCAGACGAAGCGCTGGAATGGTTTTTCTCATATCTTCTGGAACGTCAACAGTCAGTACGTGTCGGAGAGACTTCATCAAACTGGACAAACCTCGACACAGGCGTTCCACAAGGCGGTATTCTTTCTCCTCTTTTATTTTCTGTCTTTATAAACCTTTTAACTTATGATCTTCAGAGTGCGTATCATCTTTATGCCGATGACCTTCAACTTTATGCTCAGGCGGGTACAGATAGTTTGCCTGAAGTCATTGGGAAGCTCAATAGGGACTTAGACTTAATCAAAAGCTGGTCTGATAGGTTTGGCCTCACAGTCAACCCTGACAAATGCCAAGCCATCTTTGTAGGAAGCTCGCGTTTGATGAGCAGAATAAATTTAGATCAAATGCCACGCATCATGTTTGATCAATCCGCCATTCCATTCAGCCAATGTGTAAAGAATCTTGGGTTACAGATTGATACGACTCTTAGCTGGATGAACCAGATTGCTGCTGTCAGCCAGAGTGTCACATACATTCTGCGGAGTCTCTATCGTCTCAAAAACTTCCTTCCATCTAAAACTAAAGTAATGCTCGTGCAGTCCTTAATCCTTCCTAAAATTGACTATGGTGATGTGTGCTACTTTGACCTGAATGCAGATCACCTCAATAAGCTCGACCGACTTCTAAATAACTGCATTCGGTTCATCTTCAATCTACGAAAATACGATCATGTGTCATCTTACCGCGCGCAATTAAAATGGTTACCAATTCGCCAGCGCAGAAACTTACGTGCTCTGACTACTCTATACACTTTACTAGATTCCGTTTCTTCTCCTTCATATCTAACTTTTCAATTTCAATACCTTCATTTAAAACACAATAAAAATCTGCGTTCTTCTCATAACCGCATCCTTCACTGTCCTTCACACCGCTCTGACTTCATCCACTCTTCTTTTCTTATACAATCCATTCTCCTCTGGAATGCTCTTCCATCAGAAATCAGAATGGCTAAAAGTCGCTATTCTTTCAAAAAGAAAACGCGGGAGCATATAACCAAAAAGTTATTGGCAGAATCATCACATTACTCATCACATCATCACATTACTCATCACATCACTTTTTTTTGGTGTGTGGGTAGTTAAAGTAACTAGTCGATTTAACTTGGGCTGTGTAAATTAAAATATAAAAATAATATTAAAACATATATAATTCTACTATATTTATGAAATTTTAAGATATTTAACTTACCAACTGCCAGACAAGTGTTCTCACATCTTTATCTCACCAAATAAAACCAAAACTTTGTTGAACAAACAGTTACATAACAATAATGGAAAACATCCAGACTACATTATTGGAGCTTAAGGAGATGTTTCAGAGGAGGATGACTAATGTAGAAGCAGAGATCAAAAAGTCATCTACAGTGTCAACATCCACCACACTTGCTGCTGAAGTTGCTTCATTCAAGTCATTTATGCTGCTGCAACTTGATACATTACAGAAGCAAATTAATATAATCTCACATGGCATAGAGCATTCGGAAATCAGAAGTCATCGAAGAATTGTGCTCCTACATGGTGTTGCAGAGCAGCCAAAGGAGGACACTACAGATGTTGCGTCTAAAGTTATTCAAGACAAGCTTCATCTAACTGACTTTTGTGCTACAAACATCCAGCGTTGCCATCGAATGGGTAAAGCTAGCTCTAATAATAAGCCCAGACCAATTCTTTTGAAGCTTATCAGGCAGGCGGACCGGGATGCCATTTGGTTTACTAAAACCAAGCTAAAGGGCTCAGGTATTACTCTGTCAGAGTTCCTCATTAAATCCCTTCATGACGTCTTTCTTCATGCCAGGCGAACTCATGGATTGAGTCAATGCTACACGAGGGACGGATATGTCTATGTCGTGGCCGGTGGTACTCGCCATCGAGTAAGTACGATAGCTGAAGTCGATAATATCCAGCAGAACGATACTGCCAAACCATCTGATGCAGGACAGAAACCGGCATTAACAAGGTCTAAACGCCAGGTCACTTTGAAGAAGTAATGTTTGTCGTCATTCCTTATCACTTCAATAAAGTTATAATAGGAGCATAAAGTTGATACAGGTATCGGGTAAGCAAAACATCATCCTATCCACTCGCACTTTTGCTCACGGTTATAGTATTTACCCACTTTTCATGCTAACTATTACTATAAAACTTGTTTTATAAATACCGCAAACTTAAAATATTTGCACCAAAGATATTGTTATATTTTAGTATCTTTGATTTGCACAGAGAATGTAACAAAATACGTTTAATTATTTGTCAATAAGCTAACTGTCAACGTCAACATGTCAACATTAGTTTTTCTTGTACGTTCAAATATCTATTAATAAGTATCCTCATGAGCATGGTACTTTCGGACAAGATAATACTTAATTTTTATTTATCATCTTATAGTAATTATTACTTTGTTTGTTTAGTTAAATTGTTTTTACATCTACCCGATACTTGAATTAATGCTTAGTTATGTATTTTTTATATAGTTTTAATTTATAATACTTGGTTTTGTTACATATACACAACTGGCAGTTGGACCATATATACTGAACAATAAATTAGTATAATTTTAATTTGAACTATATATTTAAGTAGGTAAGATATTTAAGTATTTAGATATATTATTATTTATATATTTTAAACATATTATTATTTATGTCATAAAATGTCTAGTGGTGATTATTTTTCAGTAATAAGCGATAGTGATAGTTTTGAAAGCATTCCGTCACTTAGTGAAAATCTTACATCTCTGTTTTCTGATGTTCCCAGAGATTTCAATGTTGTCCATATTAATGCCCAAAGCATTCCGGCACACTTTTCCGATATGCTGGCTAACTTCGATTGTAAGAATTTACATGCTATTCTTGTCTCAGAATCTTGGCTAAAGCCTTGTCTCCCTTCAGTTTCTTATAACTTGCCAGGTTTCAATCTTGTAAGGAATGATCGCTCAATAGGTGGTGGTGGGGGTGTAGCTATTTATCTCAGGTCACATATCCCATACTCCATAGTTGATATCTCAGCGCAACCTTCACCACCAAATGCAGGTGAGCATCTTTTCTTGGAAATTGAACTCCAACATACTAAACTTTTACTCGGAGTTTACTATTCACCTTCTCTAAAAATTAACTTTTTCTCTTCTTTAGATATTCTTCTTGAAAAGCTTGTTCCATCGTACAGCCAAGTTATCATCATGGGTGATTTTAACACCTGCCTCTTGAAGAAGGATTCTCGAGCTTCAACTTTTATTTCTACAGTTGAATCAAATAACCTGACCGTGTTGCCGCTAAGTGCCACACATCATTTCCCAAATTCCGTTCCTTCTCTTCTTGACCTTACAGTTGTATCCTCTACAGAGCACGTAATTAAGCACGGTCAGTGTTCTGCAGACTGTTTCTCCTATCACGACTTGATTTACTTATCCTATAAGGTTCGTCCGCCCAAGGCTAAATCGAGAATTCTTCTGCAGCGCAGTTTTCGTGCGATGAACCTAGAAAATCTTCGGGAGGATGCTAGTAATCTAGACTGGACACCTCTTTTTTCGGCTGATTCCATGGATGTCAAAGTGGACTTTTTTACTGAATGCCTCTTGCGTTTATATAACAAACATGCCCCCGTACGCCCTGTAAACGTGAAGCACCTTCCAGCACCATGGTTGACAGACGACCTTAAGTCAATAATGAATAAAAAAGCAGCGGCTAAGTCCAGGTATAAGGCCCGCCCTAATCCACAAAATTGGGAAAAATTTGTTATTATTCGTAATCACTGTAATAAGGTGTGTAGGAAAGCGCAACGCCAACATATCCATACCTCTGTGGAAAACGGAGACCCAGCTAAGATCTGGAAATTTCTTAGATCACTGGGAGTTGGAAAATCTCGTCAAGAAACTATTCCAAAAGACTTAAATTTTGAGTTATTAAATCAGCATTTCTCATCGTCGTCTGATATGAATAAGTCAGTTAAATTAAATACTATAAGAAATCTATCTCTGCTTCCAACTCCTGATCATTCACCGTTTTTCTTTAGTCAGTTTACCGATTGTGATGTTAAGAAGAGTATTCAATCAATCACTTCTAACGCAGTTGGTAGTGATTGTGTTAGTCGTAATATGATCCTTCCTATATTAGATGAAATCCTTCCTGTTATTACTCACATTTTTAATTATTCCGTTTCCAGTGGCTCTTATCCATCACAATGGAAAGATTCACAAATCACTCCGCTTCCAAAAAAATCCAATCTTCAATCCTTTTCTGAGTACCGTCCGATATCCATACTACCTTTCCTCTCAAAAGCCCTTGAACGCCTTATCCATAACCAACTCAATTCCTTCCTTTGTAAAAATTCTCTCCTGAATCCTTTCCAATCCGGTTTCCGTCCGGGTCATAGTACGACTTCAGCGCTAGTTCACATTACTGATGAAGTGAGATCTGGCATGGAAAATGGCAAACTCTCAGTCCTCTGTTTGTTAGATTTCAGTAATGCTTTTAACACCATCGACTACGATGTATTGCTAGCCATATTACGCTCTCTTAACATATCTCCAACGGTAATTGATTGGTTTCACAGTTACCTGTTTGGCCGACGTCAACGGATTCACATCGAAGACTCTTATTCTTCCTGGTGTAATACATCTGTTGGCGTGCCGCAGGGTGGCGTTTTATCTCCTCTTTTATTTGCAATATTTATTAATGCCATTTCCCAAAAATTAGTTTCATCCTACCACCTTTATGCAGATGATCTCCAGATCTACAGTCAAGCAACTCCCAATAACCTGCCTGAAGCTATTCGTCTCATAAACAGAGATCTTATACATATTTCCTCCTGGAGTGATAGCTATGGGCTTATTGTGAACCCGGCCAAATCACAAGCAATTGTTATCGGTAGTACTAGGATGCGAAGTAAAGTAGATTGGTCACAAATTCCCGATATTACTTTGAATAATACTGTGATTCCATTGGCTCAAAATGTTAGAAATTTGGGAATCTTTATAGACATAGAACTCTCATGGGCTCCGCAAGTACAGGAAGTCAGCCGTAAAATCTTTGCTTCTGCTGGATCTTTGCGAAGGCTTCGTAATTTCCTGCCTATTACCACGAAAATTGCGCTTGCACAATCTCTTCTTCTACCTATTCTCGATTACGCTGACGTCAGCTATCTTGATTTAACCCAGGAACAACTTGACAAACTTGAGCGTCTCCAAAATTTCTGTATTAGGTTCATATTTGGTCTTCGCAAATATGACCATGTTTCAGAATTTCGTACTAAACTCAAGTGGCTTCCTATTCGTCTTCGTCGGAATGCACATATCTTATCTCTCTTGTACAATATTCTCTTTAATCCCTCAACACCCTATTATCTCAAAGAACGTTTCAAGTTCCTCAATGACACGCATGCCAAGTCACTGAGATCATCAGAAAACCTGCAGCTAACCTTACCAACGCATTCCACAAATTTCTTTAGCAAGTCATTTACTGTTGTAGCTGCTCGTCTCTGGAATGCGTTACCAGTATCAATAAGACGCGCTCAATCTTTATCTACGTTTAAAAATCTTGTGACGAAACATTATCTGTCACAGCTGCAATAAATGTTCCTTTTTTTCTTGTCCATCATATAACCCTGCTAGATATTATAGTTGATATTTTCATCACAACAGAATATTAATGTTTATTACTTATATTTTTATTTGTATCTATATCTATCTATATAACATATCTATGTCTATTTATATATTATATATGTATATATATATATATATATTCTATTATTATTATATCTATTATGTAAGTAATTAGTGGTAGTACTACTATTAAGTAGATACCACTATTAGTCTTAAGTAATTAATCATATTCTATATTTTGACACCATACACTACCCCTACTCCTAATTCCATACAATATAGTCCAACTAAAGGTTGTCTGGAAGAGATCGCTTTAAGCGATAAGACCGCCTATTGTACCTTTTTATAATTATTAGAGATCCTGTAACTTTTATTTATAATGGTGTACAATAAAGTGTATTTATCTTATCTTATCTTATCTTATCTTATTAGTATTATTTTATTTATTTGTATTATTTATATGTAGGTATATGTATAATATATATGGATATATAGTAGTATATTATAATATAGGTATTGTGTATTTTATGTAATTGTATGAAGTATCTACATTTTTACTCTCAGTTTTACTCTTTAAGCTCGTAGTGCACCTACCATGTAATCTCTGCATCACCCCAAGGTTGACTGGCAGAGAATGCCTTCGGCATTAAGTCCGCCTTTGTACATTGTTGTGCATAAAGTTTAAAATAAAAATAAAATAATAAACATCCTTCTTTTTGATGTTGGTTAAAAAATATAGAGCTGACATCTATTGTCCTTTTTGATACCCAATTTAAAAAAAAACTATGGGACATCACGCCCCTATTGTATTAAAAAGAATTTAAAAATTAAATTACAAACAACGGACAAACCATATCCCATACATACAAAACAAAAGAAACGTATAGTCAAACTGATGACCCGTTCCTTTTAAATATAGGTTCAAATGGATATTTTCGTCGAAATAACCATTAATGAGGCATCGAAACATATTAATAAGCGCTAACGTACTTTTAAATTAAAGAAAAATCAATCAAATAGTATTAATTCCAATAGCAATACAAGTATGCGACTTACCTGCACGCCGTCTTGGTTGCGACAAAGCTCTCGGGAGCTGCGCAGACCCCAGAGCTATACACTCGTAGCAAACATATATAAACTTTGTCAGGGCTGGATTAAGGAACGGGGGACCAATATGTGGGTGCGTTTTTCCAGAGATCTGACAAGCAAGTACGAGACGATAAGCGAAACCAACAATCGTAATATAGGTAATGAAAAAGAAGTTCTTATAGATAACCAAATAAATTTAGTTACTCAAACATGATTTACACATAATAATAATAATAATAAACAAAGATTCTTAATTTCATATATCCTATTTTTAACATTTCAAATTACAAGAATACGATTACTCGTATCTTAGTATTTTAAGTTAGCAGAGTCCAAGTTCAGGCAGGGGGCGGAGCTTGTGACGTCATCGAAAGTGGAGTGATCGAACGTGGAGGGGCACGCAGAGGCTCCGAGCGGCGCGCACGCCTGCCGACCGGCCTTCTTGTTCCATCGCCAGAGATAGACGGACGTTATACTGTGTTACTGCACATTGCCATTTTACCTTGTAAATCATATTATTTAAATAATAAGTTTGTCATTCTAAGAGTTATCTTTCTTTTTATTAAATACCTATCGAGTTTACTAAATTCAGAATTGGGATTCCTACCCTGTGCTTTACCGCTGTGGCTAATCCTTAGTTAAATTTATTAATTTATTATTGAGTTTAGAATTTTGCTATAGCAAACTTTGATATAAAAATGTCTGGTAGGTAATCGTAAAAGTCGTGAAGATAGTTCGTCTATTCATGGCCCGGAGCAAACGCTTCACACAATTTTACAGCGCTTAAATTCGTTGAAAGATAATTCCAGGTTAAGAAATCCGAGCGCAGATAATGCGGGTACCTCAGGTGACATGTTGGCGGCGCCAGAACCGGGCTCGCCACCGCCGCCGCTGCATTTACCGCTAGTTTTGGCGGGCGCCCGACCCGTTGCTAGCCGTGGCCTCGGACGCCGAATCATGCGCTGCAAGCGACGACATGTCTATGCTTCGTCCGAGGATGATAAATTCTAGTGCTAACGCCGCTGCCGACATGGTTATATAAGTGAGGTAACCGAGAAGATAGTGAGTGCAATCAGTGCTATTCCGGTAAGGTCAAACCGTGTTTTATTTCAAACTATTTGGTTGTTTCGGCTACTGAGGAAATTGTTGACGCGATTCAGTCCTTAGTTCAGAGTTGTTCTAGCCATTAATTTGTATCTAATTTTAATCTATCTCCTATATACACTTATGGAGCGACGCGATGCATAGTGTTTAGACACTGAATCGTTTGAACCACAAGGAATGTTTGTTTTATTACTGAGTGTATTAACTGTAAAAATAGTCCGCACGTGTGGCGCGCAGTGGCTAAGATAGTCGCCTCGCCGCTTCGGGTCGCGGGTTCGAGTCCCGCACCGGACAACTATTTGTGCAACCCATAAATAGTTGTTCTGAGTCTGGATGTAATTTGTGTCCGTCTATTATATGTTAGTTAAGGACCCCGCGACACAGGGATTATATTCCCTAATGCGGGCTTTGTCTTTAATAAACGGAACAAATCTACCCCAAGTGAAATATTTATTTTTGTGTTGTATGATGTTACGTAAGCACATTTTAATATTTTATTTGTAAAATGCTGCGATATATTTCACGTGGCCGATCAAGAAGTTGCTTGAAGGAATGCTCCCGTATCAGGGCACTATTCGCATATTTTGTCGCGCGGTGGTTTGTTTGTGACGTTTATGATTCGACCAGAAGTCATCAAGCGTTGATAGCCGTGACCGGCGCCGCTCAGTATCACGTGCGTTGCGTAAAGTTGTAGCCACCGCTGAGGCATACTTCAACTCGATGGACTACACGATGTTGTAGAAAATGTCATACCGTTATTACGCCTTATGATAGGGAGTGAGAAGCTGAGAACCTTGTGATACTATTGACAACGACTTTGACTACTCAAACCACGTGCAACCATAGCTAATACCGAACTAACATCTGACCTATTCGTATTATTTTTGCCAATTCATTAAATACCTGGTAGGTATAATAACCGTAAGCGTTCTCAAGTTACTTCTTAGCAGCGCGGTTATCAAACTAATTCTGAAGACATTCTCTGATATTACTTTGTATGTATGTATGTATTTTGTAAAATACTACGTCATACAGAGGACAAACGTTTCACCAAGGTGAGATCAGAGTCATGTAAGCAATCTCAAACTGGCTAGTGAGTTAGGGTCAGGTGTGACCGAGACGGAGAAATGTGGTTTGTTACATATTTTCTCGTCACAAAAAGTCTGACATGCAATACAATTTTTTGGTCTCACTGACTACTCCCACTATTATTGTATTGCTCTGAAATATACCGAGCGTTAATGTGATCTAATACCGCGTGTACCGCGTTAGTGAACTGTTTCCAGGATTTTGATTACGAAAGGGGATAATGATTCCACATGCTGATGATGCTGATGTTAAACTAATAAGAGTTCATCACATTTCCAAGCCTTCTAATTGGACACAGATAACATAGGCAGCGAACGAAGTGATTCAATGGCCACAGAATGGTATCCTTTTGTATCCAGGTGTATTGTTGTGTATTGATACTGTGGTTCTTGTTACTTTCTTAAAGGACCTCTGTTGGATCTTTGGGGATGTTACATGGCGAACATGGGCGCATGGGGGTGGGAAATAAAACTGTCGCCCTTATTTTGAAGTGCTTTTGGCTCCACGTGCTTAGACTTTTATTAAAGCTAACCAAAAGTGTTCATATTTGGTAGTGTGCTCTTTGTAAATAAATTCTCTTAGTCTACAGGGAGATTGGACCGGGAAATGTGTATACCCTGGAGGTGGAGGTGAAGGTTTTCAGCGTGCTGCCAAGCAGTCTTTGTGACCTTGCGCTGTTGAGTGCCAGATATGGCAGAACGCAGGGTACGGCTGGTACATGATCTCATGGCGAGGTTTGAAGCAGTTTGTCGGAAAGTATACAGCCCATTGTCATATTTGCGTTTCAATGAAACTTGTCCTTAGAGTCCTACTAGTGTGTTACCTCGTGCTATAAATGTAACGTTCCATTCCAAACTGTCCATTTGGAAGTTTACCAGAGTACAACTGGAATAATTTCGTGCTTGTTAGTGTTGATGCATTTACGTTGATCTAGCGGTAGCGTGTTCAACCGCAGATAATGAGGTCCTGGGTTCAAATCCCGGGTCGGGCCAAAAAGTAATTTTGGGATGTTCCCGTAAAGAAAAATGTCTGAATGTCAGTGCGAAGTCTGGGAGTTGGCGGTATTATACCCCCGTGCCTCGGAGAGCTCGTAAAGCTATCGGTCTTGTACCTAGCCTCTCTCCGGTCGTGTCGCTAGTCTAGTGACTGAATAGAAAGTGCTGCTGTGTTTGCGCACACACTTGTGCACTATAATATGTCCTGCGCAGTTGGCTAGTCTCCATCGAGAGTGGCCGCCGTGGCCGATGTCCGGCATGGAGGACATTATTATTACTCTACCCTCTTATGTACAGGCCAGATACTAATGAACTAAAACTTTTTTTTGAAAACTCTATTTCATTATTCGGTACTCCTTGTTTAATTATATCAGATCAAAGCGGAATGTATGAGAACTCGTCATTTTGTTACTAAATTAGAAACTTGAGTTGTTTGAAACATTTCATAACTGCAGAGATTCATCACGGTGATGGTCAGCTTGACAGGTACTATCGCACCGTCATTTACATGATTCGTGTGGAAACTAAACTTTTGACAAGAAAGTTGGTCTAATATCCTGTAGAAGTTTACAACTCAGCCTGAATAAAATCTTCACCTTTAAATTTTTTAATTGGCAGTGATGGTGCTTCGCGTATGATCATTGGTGCGCGACATTCTTTGATTGCAAGTATGAGTATGCGGTTTGGCTATGTATGGTGCGCTCTACGTGTATTTATTTTATAACCCTCTGATAGCCTAGTTGTTACCGCTAAATGTTGTGTTGTTGGATCGCATCCTGAGGGCACTGCGATGATTGAGACTATCCTGAACGGTTCGTCTCTTGTACTTATTTGAAGTCTACGTGAATAAAAACCTTTTTTATTTATTTATTTATTGTGCATCCTGAGGGCACTGCACTGATCGCATCCTGAGGGCACTGCACTGATCGCATCCTGAGGGCACTGCGATGATTAAGACTATCCTGCCTGGTACATGCCTCGTATTTATTGTGCATCCCGAGGGCACTGCACGGTTCGCATCCCGAGGGCACTGCGATAATTGATCCTATTCTAACGTCCTTTGTACTTACTGCGCATCCTGTGGGCACTGCGATAATGGATCTTATTCTAACGTCCTTTGTACTTACTGCGCATCCTGTGGGCACTGCGATAATTGATCCTACTCTAACGTCCTTTGTACTTACTATGCATCCTGATGGCACTGCACAGTGCGCATCCTGTGGGCACTGCGATGATGGAGACCGTCTCAAACGGTACGACTCCCTGAATTCCGGATATACCCGAGGGCTCTGTCCGAATATTATAAAAGTAACGAGTTCTTAATTGATATTTTGAGTCCTGTTCTGAAAAGTTATAAAGGCAATATCTTTCACAGGCAATGTCGATGACGATATCTACGAGTCTGCCATTTAGTGCTGAGTGCCTGGTTGTCGAAGTGGAGGTAAATGGATCTGGAGATCTACAGCTGCACGATGTTCCAGCGGGCGAGGGCGCACCGCCATCAGGAGGGGCCGAGTTAGCAGAGTCCAAGTTCAGGCAGGGGACGGAGCTTGTGACGTCATCGAAAGTGGAGTGATCGAACGTGGAGGGGCACGCAGAGGCTCCGAGCTGCGCGCACGCCTGCCGACCGGCCTTCTTGTTCCATCGCCAGATATAGACGGACGTTATACTGTGTTACTGCCACATTGTCATTTTACCTTGTAAATCATATTATTTAAATAATAAGTTTGTCATTCCAAGAGTTATCTTTCTTTTTATTAAATACCTATCGAGTTTACTAAATATATAGTCATTCATTTATTCTAGTTTATTATTTTATATAATTTTATGTTTGTAAGGTTAGTAGTTTTTCTTTCCGGAGGTATGAATCTCGTTTTGAGTAGAGGCTTCCTTCAGTTTCTTCCAGAATTTTCTTCTTCTGCTTTTATATATCCAGTCTTTTCCTCCATTCGCTATGGTGTCATAGGTCCACCGTACGGTCAGTATTCTTACATTTCAACTGCCGAGGATGAGTCCTTTCCATCTTGTAGTCAATATTGTTCATCTTTTGTTCGGATATCATCCCATCTAATCTAATAAAAATGAAAACCATAAGACACAAAACTAAAATATTAAATTTAGTTTTGTGTCTTATGGTTTTTATTTTTATGTTTTTAGGTTTTTGTATTTTTAAGATGCTGTTTTCCATGGCTAGTGGCATGATGTTATATTTATTCTCTGTCTCACTTTGTTCCTGTATGTCCATGTTTGCCTACCGTAGGTATAGTATACTAGGCAGAAAAAGGTATCCATTACTAGTTCTCTTTATATTCATTTTGTATTTTCCTTTTCTTTAAGTGACCAAAATTTTGCCTTGTCATATTTATTCTTCTTTCTTACTCTACTTCGTAGTTAGTTTTTCTAAATGATATTTATTTTTCTAAGTGATACACGATCCATCAATATGATATCTGATGTTGGTGTTGCTAAAAACTGCGAGTTTGTTAGGTCCCCGCTAAATTCCGAATTTCCGACTTGAATACAAAGAATATTATACAACAAACATTTGTAACTCGGATGAACACTTACCGTGCTTAACTGGAAATACAAATGAAATTAAACAACACTTGGTTATGAACAAACAATTGTTATTGACACGCTATTGGTAGCAGTTAAATCTAATACTAGCATAACATTCACTAAGTAATCCAAATTTTTTATTAGCCATCGCTTATCTATCATTCGCGTATATATCATTATAGTATTTTAGTGCTAAAAAAATCATTTTAGTTGAAGAGCTTACCACTTGGTCGGTACCAAATGGTTATCACAATTAAAAAAGGGAAACATTATTTAAAAACATCATTTTTTGTTAACATCTGGTGTCGTTCTTGTTTCCAGTCTATTTTTAATATGAACATTAACACTTTCACTGATTCACTGGAGAGCCCTGTTTCTTGTTTTTGCAACTACAGGAGCAACGAAATCCACATAACTTTTACAAATTTTATGGGAAAGCGCCCCCTGCTCCGGCTCTGCCTTATAAATATTGATTGAATGTACTGCGCATGTCTAGAACGCGCGTGGGTTGTCTGGCTAGTGGGGCGTTGTTAGGAGATGTTTTTGGATCGATAATGGAGGGAAGGCAAGCTCTAGGGCGTGGTGTTGCTATGGTGGAGTATTCCTTTGTTATATTATTGTACCTTGTTAGCATACCACACCAAAGAAAAAGCATGGTTTGTTATGAAGATTTAGCCAAGTAATAAAATAATTGCATATATCGTAAGCGCTGTATGGTTTAACTGATAAAACTGACGTACATAATATGTTCTGAGCTGTCTGCGCTTTTATTATTTAATAGTCACGAACAAGTACCGTCCGGGAATTGAATTCTTATTATTAAATATATAGTATTATTTTTATACCAATATTATATACATTAATGTCATCAAATGAATATTTCAACCTCTCGTTAACCGTGTCGGTAAGCCGGTTACATGAAATTAAAAGAATAAGAGAATAGAGAGTGCACCTGTTGCCAAAATTATGTCATTGTATTTAAACATTCTATGCAAGTTTGGTAAGACAATCAATCACTAGATGGTGTTGATCGACGCGGCTGAATTGCGATTTGATTTCGTTTTCACTTGACGGGTGCCTTAAGAAATTGTTGTTGTCGAATTGAGAATTCGTATGGTGAGAGTTTTAACGATTATAACTAGAGTAAAAATACAATTGTTTATTGAGCATAGTATTTTTAATTGAGGATTCCTGGGTAAAAATTTTACATGGTCCGATCGAATCGGATGTACTTAGTGTCATCCGATTCGATCTGTTAGATACTGTACTTACCCTCAACGACATCCAGTAGGATGTCGTTGAGGATAAGCACAAGTAACCAGTGATAGTGTCGTTAAAGTGTTTAGGAGCCGCCGTCAGAGGGCACTACCGTGGTACACAGTTGTTCCTCACATCGTTGCCGGTAGAGAACACCACCGTCACATTTGCAGAAGGAATTAGCAACAGCAGCAGGAACTCATAATATATGTTATCAAGTACTCAGTAGCAGCGCAACGGTTATGACGTAGCTGCTATGTTATAATACTATGATTATTTATTTGATTAGTCATTATCATTTTATTAATTACTATAATAATTCTATAATAATTTTACATCTTAAAACTATTAATAATCAATATTATACTATCAAATCGTTGTCACTGATAAAAGTATAAATAGGGTAGGAGAATTATTAAGGGGGCATTCTTTGTACGACGGTAGATGAGAACGTTACTCTGTTCGATTAAATATTGAGTGTGGAAAATATGTCGGAGTTTTAATGTGCAGAACCTACGAGTGCGTAACATTTCAGAAGTGGGATTTTACCCACAATGCCTGGACCATATTTCGCCAGTTTGGGGAAACGTAAAAGGAAGCACAACGAATCAAAGAGCTCTGTTGATCAATACAGTGAGATTTTTTTTTTCTCAGACGTCGCGTCGGTCGCATTAACAATGTGTACAACAAAAACAACACATCTCACGAGTTCACAAAATAGACCAGCTCGGCGACGTCTACAATTGGGACGACACTGATCGCACGTTTATAAATCTTGAAAACTATGGCCTCACCTGGGATGAAGGGAAGGAGATGCTGAGGGTCACTTTCCCGCTATCTACTGATTACGTGGATAAACTGGAACACATGCTGGCGAGAATTAAGGATAACAAGGACACTTTGACGAAGTATTATCACGAGATGCTATTTCATGTATAATTCGAGGATTCCCGACTTGAGAGCCAACGCAGCGGACACACCACTGCGGCCTGCTGGTTTGGCGCCGGAAGTGTCGAGACATCAGGAAACCCACCACATAAGGTTAGTGAAATATTGCATATCACTTATGATAATTATAGTGCTAGATATTTACTAAAGAACAGTGCCGGTCGATGGCAAACAGCTCAGAGCATACATAAAAACTGGCAGTATAATCAATTTACTTTGGATCTCGCAAGTTCAGAACTTAAGAATTAAAATCGAACCTAGCACTACTATTATGGAAGGTTACGGTAGAGCATGTGTAAATTCACTCTATTCAACGGAATAGTCTAATTAACTAATTTAATAACATTGGACATTGATCTATTCATTGGACAAACCATGATTAATAATAATAATGTTAGCTTGGTGACCACTAACGAAGAGAAACATTACCATAGTTACGAGCTCAAAACACTCGTTGTGGTTCAATCTCTCAAACATTTCCAAATATATTTAATAGGCTTCAAAGTTAAAGTTATTGCTGACTAGCTGTGCCCCGCGTTAAATGTTGTTAATTATCACAGCTCCTCCCCCGTAGGTGATAGCGTGATAATTTGTACCCTATATGTTGACCCGACCTCTTAGTAATATTCATGCAAAATTTGAAGTAAATCCATGCAGTACTTTCTGAGTTTAGCTCGAACATACATACAGACAAACAGATAAACAGACAAAAATTCTAAAAACTATATTTTTGGCTTGATATCTATTGAAGATCACGCTCCAAGTATCCTTTTAAAAAAAATATTCAATGTACAGTTTTGACTTTTCTACGATTTTATTATATGTATAGATTACGCAGCTTTAGTTTCACCCTTGTAAAATGCGATTTAATTCCTCGGATAGCTCGTTGATGGCTCACAACTGATGAAGCATGTACATGCACTGAGTAGAAATCCCACGAACAATACTTATGATTGACAATTCTGATTGGCTATTAACTTTAGTTACAGGATGACAATATACAAAGTATTATTACTAGACTTAAAATAATTCAGATTCAAATTTGTCAACAAATTACATCGTAAAGATAATAAAATACGCGAATAATGGCTCAAAATCAGACTATTTCATCGTAGTCGTGTTCTTTACGATCTGAAGTTTAGCAGTTACCCTATTAGTCTGTATTTCATTTAGTTTGGTCTCGGAAGTAGATGTATCTGAAAGGGAAGATGTGTATTTGGAGTTTTAAGACCATTTTATAAAGTGCAATTGACTTCTTGAACTTGGCAATTGGAGCGAGGGCTGCCTATTGCATTTAATGTGTTTGAATTGATTTTCTTCGGAAAATTGCTTAAAATAACCACTCGTAAAAGCTTTGCCTCTACTGTAATTATTCTAACTAGATAAACAAACTGCAAAGTAATTTCTTTTATGATTCGAATGATCTTCAATCGAATAGTTTCAATCGAATTTGTCTCGTATCTACAATATTTTTAGCAGGTCGAATGAATATAAATTTTGTAAAGCGACAATTACTACAATACATTAGGGTTCCTCTTACGAGTTTTGGCAAAAAGGACCTAAATGATCTGCGTGCAAAGTATGCATAGGAAGGGCAGCCTTGTTGACGAAATGGAGTTTTAATAGATCACATTTTTCATATCTGGGATATCTTATTTGATCGTGGACTTTTTGTAGTAGACCGTATTTAGCTATTGGTATCACAAAACGTTCACCAGTAACAGTTTTTCTAAAAAGCATATTATTATTTAAGTAAAGATTAAATTGTGTGTATACTTAATAAATCTATATCCTCACCGATCGATCGATCTCATAGAAAGTGCATTAAGTACGCTGTAGGACAATTGGTATGATGAAAAAGGGGATTTACAAGAGAAAACCGCGAATATAACTAGAAAACTTAACGGTTTGTATACAGGGCCTTATAAAGTGTGTAAAGCTGACCACTCACTGGATCGTTATACGATAGGTAGTATCAAGGGTATGAAAGGATCAAGTATCTATATCCTGGAAATTTGTAAGTTTGTTACAGAATACTACACCAAAAGAGAAAATATACAATCTAACTTTACACTTAGGCATGGGAATAGATTAAATTTACCAACATCCCATCTATCTATGCACTCTACAAGCCCGTTGGTCATGTCAATAAAAGTCTATCATAAACTTCCAGAAGATTTAAAAAAAGAAAAAAGGAATAATACATTTATTAAAAACTAAAAGCCATTATACTGTTAAAGAATACTTGGACTCAAAGAAATAATGCTATAGATCTTGACATTTATTAATGTGATAATCTTTTCGCTTTAAATATTGACATTGGCATACTATAATTCTTACAAATAGCATAAATTCTTAAAGTTTTATTATTAACAAAAAGCCTTCTTCCTCCCTTCTACTATGCTGTGCCCGTCAGAGTCCATAATTGTTACATAATTATAAGATTATACCATCTGTTATACATTATGGAAGCAATAAATGATTGAGTATTGAGGATATCGAAAATTCTCTGCAATTGTACGCGGCGAAATCCTCAGATCGTATAATGCGTCTATACCTGATGAAAATAGCAGCTGATAGCAGGATGATTCAAAATCAAAATCGTTTATTCCATTTAGGTACCTACACGTAATACACTTATGCACGTCAAAATTGTAAACATATAATAATATAACAAAAAAAAAAAAAATACAATTTAATACATACAGTGATATGTCAAAAGAAAAATAAATAAATAAAAATAATTACTAGAAATTAGATTGAATATCATATTTAAGCGACAACAATGCGCTACATCAATAAAATAATATGTAAAACTACTTATAAAATGGAAACAAATCACTCGCATCAGTTACTTATTTAGAGACTAAGATTGAAACGCATTCTTGTCATTTATATACTTAGTCATTTACTGTTTAATATGCCTTTTTAATTAAACAAGATTTTGTTTCCGATTTGAATTGGTTAAAAGGTATAAAGAGGAAACTAGAAGGAATATTATTTTTATTTATTAATTTTTGTACACACAAAACTGACAATAAATTGATACAAGTAGGTACACAAATGATGAGTACTAATGTACTATTAGTTCACAAGAAATTTCTTCCAGCAGACCCGCGACAGGAGGAAATTTTGTAAACCATGATAATGTGTGGTGTAGGTCTATAATACACGTACACACTAATAATTACATGCATACTTAAATATGAGTATTATATCCAATTTAAATTTAACATTATACTTACTAATACATTCTGTGAAGATGAAATTGAAAGATAGTGCTTCTTTACTTGTCTTTTGGAAGAGAGAATGGTTGTACTGTTTCTTATATTTGGTGGAAGAGAGTTCCACAATCTGGCTGCATGCACAGTAAAGGAGTAGGAATAAAAATCTGTTTTATGGATGGGGAGTTTTAGGACGGATTTCAGGTGAGATCTACAAAAATCATCGATTGGAGATTTATAAGAAAACCGCTCACGCAGATAGGACGGGGACAGAGGATTATGAAGGATATTGAAAAGGAGGCACAATATACTAGTGTTCCTACGAAATCAAATAGGAAGCCGCTTGTGGTCTTTACGGAACTTTGAAACATGGTCGAACTTTTTCAGTCCAAATACAAACCGAATGCATAGATTTTGTAGACGCTCAAGTTTATTTAGAAGCTTGCGGTCCTAATCCAACAAAGGATCCGTGAACTTTACGTATATGATGATATTGAATACATAAATCAACATCATATCTATAATAGACTTGTTAGAAAGTTAAATAAATATTTAATTAGCTATAAATCCTATAAGATTGAAGATTGAGCTATTAGATGTAGTTAATAAAAAGCCAAAACAGATATGTAGAATGGAAAATGATTAACCTTATTTGAATACTTGTGAAATTGTTAGCTTGTTTATTATTTATCATAAACATATTTCCATCCTTTAATAAATAAAAGCTGTGTGATTCGGGATACATAAAAGCTGTGTGATTTGGGATACATAAAAGCTGTGTGATTTGGGAAACATAAAAGCTGTGTGGTATGGGATGCATAAAAGCTGTGTGGTTTGGGATACATAGAAGCTGTGTGACTTCCACGTCATTTTGCTATCAACAGTATAATCCTTAAAATTTTGGTTGTATTCGTTTCATGGACATGCTGTCCTTTATGATTGACTTTTATAACCGGGGTAGTTGTATGTTAACTGAAAGTAGTCACTATTTGACAATGATACTGATAATTTTTGTTAGTTCTATGTACTGTATTCTGTGTTCATAAGAATAGAAATGAAAACTTTGTGACTAAACAGAAATACAGCTGATCAAATAAGTATGATTACTTCAGGTGTGGCGCAGCGGTTAAGACAGTCGCCTCGCTGCTTTGTGTCTCAGGTTTGATTCTCGCGCAGTAAATCTATATGTGTGACCCATAATTAGTTGTTCTGATTCTGGATCTGGTTGTGTTCGTCAATTATATGTATGTAAAGTACCTCGTAACACAGGGATTTAATTCCATATAGCGATTAGCGTTTTTACAAAAAAAAAAAAAAAATTCAGTTTCATTAGATGTATAACTCTTTAGTGTAAAAAACATTCTATAGTAATACTTAAAATGTATATAAACAACAAGTTACTGCGGAAGCATATTTCTATTCCAGGACTCTGGGTTCAGCTCCGAAGCGCAGCAGAACGCGGGCCGTGGGACACGACCTTCACAGGATGGCCGAGTGTTATCAAGTACTCAGTAGCCGCGCAACGGTTATGACGTAGGTGCTATGTTATAATACTATGATTATTTATTTGATTAGTCATTATCATTTTATTAATTACTATAATAATTCTATAATAATTTTACATCTTAAAACTATTAATAATCGATATTATACTTTCAAATGGTTGTCACTGATAAAAGTATAAATAGGGTAGGAGAATTATTAAGGGGGTATTCTTTGTACGACGGTAGATGAGAACGTTACTCTGTTCGATTAAATATTGAGTGTGGAAAATATGTCGGAGTTTTAATGTGCAGAACCTACGAGTGCGTAACATATAATATGATCTGATTACGATATTATTAAGCATGGGTGGTGATATATGCATTTCGTACAGCCAACGCCATGTCTGAGCAATAATATTCATACAAGTGTTCGTGACACATCGCACCAGGCCTGAGAGGGGACGGCACCGCGGCGGGGGCGCGGGTGTACGCTCGTACCGGCACCGCCGCGCACGCAGCGGCCAGCCAGCTAACCGCCCTTCCATCACCCACGAGTGTGAAACTATAAGCCATACCGAACGCACGTAACACATTGTCGCGCTTAGCAGTTCCAAACAATTTTACCGTTATTTATAATACAAAAGTATACTACAGTTTACTGCTTTCATTTAAGTCCAGCTAGTCCTATCTTCATATATTAGGCGCGCTGGATCAAACATTGGTCCTTCACCCGCATAGAAAAAACCAGTACCTACGTCTTATAGTTTGGAAATACCGTTAGTCTCTCGTCGGTCTATACCTACGACAATAATCGGCATGCTACGAGCCTGACGGAACATTTGTTGCCGGTGCGATACTGGAAGCTCAAGATTGGTGCCCACTTCTCAACGGTATCTTCAAGGAGTGGCCGCTTAGGTGTGGATGCACACCACGAGATCTTCACGACAGCAGAGAGGTCTTCAGTACAGTGCATTCTAAGCCACGGTCATCATTCTGCCGCATCGTGCAGTAGAAGACTTTGGACTCGGATCAGCAGTTACGCTTCAGCACATCGGATGGCAGAAGATACGTGAGATCTTCCAATTCCTTTCTTTTTCTCACGACAATTCTGTACAAACATTCATACTCCATATCTTCGGTCGTAGTTGTTTAGAACGCCGTAGACTTCCTATGATCAAATAATTATTGAGTCGTTCTAGCTTCATACATACAAATTAATAGACTTTTGACACAATAATTTGAGCAAGTCATCCATTGCCTATAAGATAATTTAATGTACCTAGTGGGTAAAAAATAAAACATTTTTCAATCATCAACTAATAAACATTTCCATTAATTATATCATAATAACTCAAGAACACAATTATTGTAACATACAAAATTATGATATTTTTTCTTTGTTTACATCATTCGACTGGATGACTAACTTGGTACACTTCTGTTGCATTCCTTCCTCGAGCCTTGTAGGTATTTATTGTTATAGTCTTGTTTTACTGCATTTATAACAAAATTATATTTCATTCACATTAGTATAATACCTACTTATATTTTATTTAAAAGGTATTCACTTTTTATTTACCTGGCTTTACGTACTAATTTACGTAAATCTGTGTAGTAATTTATGCCTGACAAAAATTACGAGCAATTATATGCAAGAACGCAAAATTATATCTACATACTAATATTAGTCATTTCACGTATTTTCTTACTTCCGCACTTAATCAAATACATAAATGCTTGCAATTTAATTTGGGTGCGAACAGCAACCATTTAATACACAATAATGGTTGCAGCGGCTTCATACGCTGAGCTTGTTTTAAGACGTGCTGTTGTAATAAAGAAGGTTGCACAATTTTCTTCTTTTCTCGATTCATTACAAACTTGCGATCAACTAAGCGATATACAGCTTACAATACTATCCACAAGAATCTACGAAATAGATTCCCTTTATAATGGTTTTGATAATGTTCAGACGGAGATGGAAGTGTTAGCTGAAGATCCTGAAAACTTGTACGGTGAACGTGAAGAATTCGAGAATTTGTACTTCAGCCAAGTGGCAGCGGCCCGTTTGCTGGTTATGAGTCATAATCAACGTTCTCTGAGTTCGAAATGTACCGTGAGTCAGAAAGTTTTAGGTATTCCATATCAGACACATAAAGCTACACCACCATGCTCTCTTTCTTCTACTTATTTATACGAGTCTTCGTTAAATATTACTACCAGCCAACATAGGCTAAAACCCATAAATAATAATATAATTAATACAAATGACGCTAGCTTACCATTTTGCAATTCCTCTGCTAGTCTATGTCGCTTCCCCATAGAATTGGGCAAACAGGTAAATTCATTTATGGACTGTGAACTTCAAGTCGAGGCGATTCTGAACTCTCGACCATCACACTCAAACATACTCCATAAATTATCACAAAATCCCGCTTCTCCTATCCATATTGGAAGGCCACTGATCTTTATGTCTCGACTGTAGTCGAGACATAAAGATCAGTGGCCTGTAGGACTTCAAACAAGACCTTGGCCTAAAGCCTCGTCGCTACAAGTTTCGCCAGGAATACTACTCATACTGTTTTATTTTATGGATACAGAAGCGGACAAAGTTGCACTCATCTCGAAATGATACGAAGAGAGGCGTTGAGATAGTTTGCTACCAGGTGCTGGCAAGTCGGCGGCGTCGCAAGCTGCGGCTCATTCATCTTTTTGAAGACCAAGCTTTTCAACAGGGGGAGCATGTTCGTGACACATCGCACCAGGCCTGAGAGGGGACGGCACCGCGGCGGGGGCGCGGGTGTACGCTCGTACCGGCACCGCCGCGCACGCAGCGGCCAGCCAGCTAACCGCCCTTCCATCACCCACGAGTGTGAAACTATAAGCCATACCGAACGCACGTAACACATTGTCGCGCTTAGCAGTTCCAAACAATTTTACCGTTATTTATAATACAAAAGTATACTACAGTTTACTGCTTTCATTTAAGTCCAGCTAGTCCTATCTTCATATATTAGGCGCGCTGGATCAAACACATGCTATATAGGCACGGTAAGGTTATCTAACAGTATGATATTATTATTGTTTTATGTTTGTATGAAGATAATGTGATGGTTTTGTAAGCAGTAGATAAGCGTGCGATTAGTGATAAATATCACTTATAATGAGTACCTACAAAACTTACATAATTTGGCAATAACACACCCAGAAATAGGTCTCATAGTGCCACCATAGCCCCGAAGGGAGTTTGTTGCGCTGCTGGCTGTTGCTGCCGCCCCGACGCCTCCTCATCGACTATTCATATCGACTCAATCCCGATCTCCACACCACAGCATCCCATTCGATCGAGTCGCCGGCCAGCATTGCATGTTGACGGAGAAAATTCCCGTCCGTTCTTAGCAACCAGGAATCGCATCTCGGCCTCCCAGGCCGAGCACTCCTCCAGCGCATGCTAGGCAGATTCCAGGTCGCTTCCGTAATGGTGACTGTGTTTCGTTGCTGCTCGGACTATCCGACTCAGATACTCACCGATATACTGAACAAATCTGACACCAGGGTAAACACAGTCCATAAGTACGATAAATAAAGAAGAAAGATTACTGAATTAGATTTATTTGTTTTAAATAAAATTAAATAAGTTAAAGGTTTTTATTTACGTAGATTTTTAAAAAAGGGCCGACAAATAGTCGGCCCATGTTTCTAGTAGTACGATTAGTAATAATAAGTTAGTACATCATTATGTAAAGGTACATTTATTTATTTAGATATGCGGCTTGTATGAAAGCATACAGGAATAATATTTAATTTGATTAAGTAATGAATTTGTTACTTAGCTAGCTTATTTAAGTTTTTTTCAAAATCGAAATAATTTATTATTTCATTGCACTTTGGGTATTACATTTGTCACAGAGATTATTTATGTGTTTAGTGATCCAAAATTTCTAATTTATGAATATTTTACTACAAGTAACATATTCATCTAATTCATTCCATACATTCTCATAATCATCATCTTTGACCTATTAAGAAAATGTGTCCGAATACAAAGCGCGCTATAACGCAATAGGGACGACACTTATTGGCTGATTAAAACGTCCATTATGCATTATGCCATATCGTATTATTACTCAAATAAAGCGAATGAAGGTTAGGATAGGCAACACTGCCGATCGGTTGTCAAAAATTGTACTAGTTAATTAAAATTAATAATTACTTATAAATAAATGTTTTTACGTTGTAAAATATAAAATATTACTATTAGCAATCTAAATTGTAAGCTAAATAATTGAATGTAATTAGTTTTCTGAAGAAATAAACCCGAAACAACTGATATCTGTCGACGCATCAGCTGTCACTGCGCTGCTCGTGTCCAACGAACTTCATTCGATTAAGTATAAACTTTTGTGTGAAATTCCGGGGAGTATATTACTTATTCTTTATTTTTACACATTCATACTAACCTAACCAACCATTTATTCGACTCATTGGTGTGAGTCACGTCCAATTTCACACTGCCATATTCTGTCTCCATTTGCATGACGTACATTGTGGAAGCAAATTCGACGACTTAATTAGCTGGCTACAGACATCACACACTTCAATTACTCCATAACTATACTGATATAAGACTGGCATTCGATAAATTTATTCCTATCTACACATACTAAGTTAACTTGACTAGACCCTAGTAATGAACGCTCATTAGGTGTCATATAGATAAAGTTAAAGGTGCCCCACTACAGTTTGTAACTAAATGTTTAAGTGTTGCTTTATCATAAATCTATTATTAAGTTAATTGCCCATCTGTCTTGTATATACTTACTTATATTATTTCTACCTATAGATCTCTGTAGTTTATTTTTCATATCTCACTCCTTTGACTTCAAATACATCTTAACCTCCTATTTCTGTCTAGTTTTCTGTTCACCCTCTTTTTGTTTTCAGCCCATCCTCATTCACCTCACATCATGCAGACCCGAAGCATGGCTGCAACTCAAGTAGCTGAACATAAGTTGAAATCAGCTCTCAAGGACTTACAGACATACAAAGATCAGTGTCATAAACTTGAACAGGAGCGTGAGGAGAATGAGGTAGAGATAATAAGGGTCATTGATAGTAACACATCACTGAAAAGAGAACTTGTGAAACTCAACCATCAACTAGAGTCTACTATTGAAGAGCGAGACAGACTGCATGCGGAGACAGAGTCTTTTGATAAGTGTAGAGTGTTATATGAAGAAGCATTGTTCAAAATTAGAGATCTTGAATTAGAATTAATTAATTGTAATGAGAAGTTGTCAAATTATGTAAAAAACACAACTTGTCCAGTAGCTTCCATTAATCAGAGCTTGTATGACGAGTTGGCCAGTTGTAGTCCGGTGGATCTCCCTATTAATTCAACGGTGACCATTGATTTGACTGGCGATGACTGTGTAGACTGCCAGCCAAGCGTTAATTCCGTAAGTAGTGACAAGCTAAAACAATACATACTTGAACTAAGTAAAGAACGTAGGGCATTATTAAACAAATTAGAAAATTATGAAATTAAATTAGAGGATAGCAAACTAATTTATGAAAAAGATACTCAGTATTTGCTTTCGTAGATAAAAACTCTTGAGAAGTCCCTAGCAATCTCATATCACAGTTTCCAGTCATACAAAAATGAAATGCAATTGCTGGCTGGAAAGTGTAATCCTGAAAGCAATAGGACATTGGAACCGGTTAACACCAGTAGTGCAGTAGTGGAGTCATACACACAGCTGGGATCAGAGTCACCAGTAACTCCACAAAATGACAATACTAAACATAGCTCCATACTGTATTCCGATGAAATGGGTAAGGGCCTTGGTACCTTGCTTTGTAATAAGCTGAGTTGTTCCTTTGTCAACTATTGTATGCCAGGATTACATTATAAAGATATAATAGATAAATTAATTCAGAATAAACACAGTGCCAAATCATGTATAACTCTAATGGTAGGAAATTGTAAGAACTTAAAGAAAAAAGACATTACAGATAGTTTCACTAAGATGTTAGAATTAGACTGTAATAAGATAATATTGTGTGCCTTCCCCTATATGTCCAATGTGCCTGATAGTACAAATAATTATATCCACAAGCTAAATATGCACCTACAGTTTTTGGTTAGCCATTATAGTAATAAATTTATATTTTTGGACACAAATAGTTTTATAGATTCTTGTAGGGTAAACATGAGTACAGTTACTGTCTCAAGAACATTTTTGAACATACTTGCAACTTTAGTAGCGGCACATATTAACTCAGTCATAAGTAGTATGACGAAGTCACTTTTTATACCATCTTTTAGTAATGTTATTAAAATCAATTTAGTTAGTAGTTTAAACATGTAAGCATGACAATAGAGAAGTGTGATAACTTTCTAACTCTATCACATCAAAATATAAACCGCTTCTCTAGCAAAATTCTAGACATAGAACTTTTTAATGAAAAATATGAAATAGATATCCTTTGTTCAATTGTTTTATATAAATGTGTTACATGAACTATCTGTAAATGATTGCTATCATATACTTAATTTAAAATTATTGACTCTGTCTCAAAATGAATAATGTTATTGTTTCGAAGTTTTTCTTTTGTATCATCATTACAGCTTAAATAAGTCCACTGCTGGACAAGCCTCCCTCAAGAATCATCTTGAGGGGATATGCCATAATCGCCACGCTTGGCAAGCGGGTTGGCGATCGCAGTATGATGGTCGTAGTACTCAGAAGGAAGCTGCTTCCCGTCCTCTGGTAGATATTCCCTCGGGTCGACTTCTACGCCCCCCACGGGATGAGATGGGGTGATGATATTCTGATTCTGATATTTGTCGCCGTCACCACACAGCAGTTTCTTTTATATACCTAAATGTAATCTAAAATAATAAACATTCAGACAACCGATCGAGCATATATTGTGTTTGCCTACTAAATAATTACTCTAATTGGACCAAATCCCGTGTTCATGCCCGCTTGAGTATGTTTTGCCGGACCGTCTCAACTGGGTCGCGTTGAAACCGGTTGTAGATGAACCCACTGAGTTTGTTTCGCTGGGTCTTCTCAGTTGGGGCGCATTGGATCCGGTGGTAGCATTAAAACGCGACCGTCGTTATTAACACAAGGTCCGTCATAATAATAATACCTTTAATATAGACAGAACCATTGACAATATGTAGTAAAAATATTAGACTTGAACTAGATAATTAAACATAATCTCTTGACAATAACTTGATACGAGTTAGCTAAATATCATTTCTGTAATAAAATAAATTTTATAAATGTTTTCATACAAGATGTACCTAAATATCTATGTAACTAGAAATAATATCTAATGTATACAACTATATTACTACAAACATGTTCTGACTATTTACAAGCGCTTTTTTAAAGTCTACGTGAATAAAAACCTTTTTTTTTTATTTTTTTTTTTTCATTTCATTTCATTTCATTTCATTTCATTTCATTTCATTTCATTTCATTTCATTTCATTTCATTTCATTTCATTTCATTTCATTTCATTTCATTTCATTTCATTTCATTTCATTTCATTTCATTTCATTTCATTTCATTTCATTTCATTTCATTTCATTTCATTTCATTTCATTTCATTTCATTTCATTTCATTTCATTTCATTTCATTTCATTTCATTTCATTTCATTTCATTTCATTTCATTTCATTTCATTTCATTTCATTTCATTTCATTTCATTTCATTTCATTTCATTTCATTTCATTTCATTTCATTTCATTTCATTTCATTTCATTTCATTTCATTTCATTTCATTTCATTTCATTTCATTTCATTTCATTTCATTTCATTTCATTTCATTTCATTTCATTTCATTTCATTTCATTTCATTTCATTTCATTTCATTTCATTTCATTTCATTTCATTTCATTTCATTTCATTTCATTTCATTTCATTTCATTTCATTTCATTTCATTTCATTTCATTTCATTTCATTTCATTTCATTTCATTTCATTTCATTTCATTTCATTTCATTTCATTTCATTTCATTTCATTTCATTTCATTTCATTTCATTTCATTTCATTTCATTTCATTTCATTTCATTTCATTTCATTTCATTTCATTTCATTTCATTTCATTTCATTTCATTTCATTTCATTTCATTTCATTTCATTTCATTTCATTTCATTTCATTTCATTTCATTTCATTTCATTTCATTTCATTTCATTTCATTTCATTTCATTTCATTTCATTTCATTTCATTTCATTTCATTTCATTTCATTTCATTTCATTTCATTTCATTTCATTTCATTTCATTTCATTTCATTTCATTTCATTTCATTTCATTTCATTTCATTTCATTTCATTTCATTTCATTTCATTTCATTTCATTTCATTTCATTTCATTTCATTTCATTTCATTTCATTTCATTTCATTTCATTTCATTTCATTTCATTTCATTTCATTTCATTTCATTTCATTTCATTTCATTTCATTTCATTTCATTTCATTTCATTTCATTTCATTTCATTTCATTTCATTTCATTTCATTTCATTTCATTTCATTTCATTTCATTTCATTTCATTTCATTTCATTTCATTTCATTTCATTTCATTTCATTTCATTTCATTTCATTTCATTTCATTTCATTTCATTTCATTTCATTTCATTTCATTTCATTTCATTTCATTTCATTTCATTTCATTTCATTTCATTTCATTTCATTTCATTTCATTTCATTTCATTTCATTTCATTTCATTTCATTTCATTTCATTTTATTTTATTTTATTTTATTTTATTTGTAACGCGATAACACCGCGTTACCCGGAGCGCACTAGTCCCGCCTCCCGCCGAGCCCCACTCCAGCGCACACGCCCGCCGCCGCCGCCGGCTGCGGCCGGAGAGTATATAAAGCCTCGCGCACCGTCATTCGGCAGTTCGGCTCGCACGGACACGCTTCCTTTGGAACGGTCTCGGGCAGCTGAGCGCACTCCGGCCTGCACGGTCGGCTTCCATCTCGGAACCGACATCGGGCGGTCGCGTTTAACTTCGTGTTCTTCGTGTGTTCGGTGTCATTATTGCACTTTGAGTTGTGTAACGAAAAGGACATTTTATTGGATAAAATAAATTATATCGCTGAGAGTCTTGCGAGTGGTTTTCATTTATCAAAAGCCTTACAGTGGCGCACAACGAGGAGCTCGATAGCAAATTATTAAGGCCCCGACCCACTCGTAAGCCAGACAGATATAGAAGCAGTGTTCCTGAGAAGATGGCAATCAATATGACGGACAGCCAATTCAAAGAATTAATCTCTGCAATTACTAGCACGACAAGGGAAAGAAGTACCTTTGCTCAGTGCCCAGCTAAGTTTGGAGGCTTGAAGACGGAGGTGGAACCATTTTTAGCAGCAGTAACGGTGTTTAAAGATATTGAGAAGATATCGGACACCAATGCGCTGGAGGGTTTACCGTTGGTGATGGTCGGTGATGCAGCTGTTTGGTGGCAAGGCGTTAAGGGTCACGTGAAGACATGGGAGAATTTCAAGGAACGGCTGCGTGATACATTCTCTCCGAAAAGGCTTGATTACGAGCTATACCAAGAAATAGTCTGTGTAAAACAAGACGATCAGACCCCTACAGAGATCTTCATTGCTAAAAAGCGGGCGCTGCTTGCCGAGATGTCGGAACCACACACTGATCAGCAAGAAATTAGCCTCGTTTTTGGCCAGCTTAAACTTGCTGTGAGGGAGAAACTATACAGAGACTCGATAAAAACCTTTGATGATCTTTTGACGAAGGCAAGAAACATAGAAAGAACACTACGAGAAAAAGGAGAACAAAGTAATAACGACAAAATACAAAACAACGACAATACAACAAAATATAAAAATAGTAAAAAACAAAGTAAGGTACGTTGTGGCTACTGTCGTCTTCCCGGACACGCGGCTGAGGTCTGCAGAAGGAAGGCGAGGGACGACGTTGAAAAACAGAATGTTGTGAAGAGTGATCCCACAACAAGTTCGGAAAATGATGGCAAACCAAAGTTTTCTTGTTATGGATGTGGTGAGCCAGGAGTGATACGCAGTCGTTGTCCAAAGTGTAAAGACAAGCAGTCTACAATATCAGTTGATTTTTGTTTCTGCTCCGCTAACATGACTGCTGATGTTCGACCACGCCCCACAGTGCCCATTACCATACAAGGTTTGAAGGGAATAGCGTACATTGACACGTGCGCTAAATCAAGTATTGCCTCCTACCAGCTTTATAAACGTATGGAACAGAACGGTTCAAACTTTGAGAGGGAGGTCATGTATATAACCCTCGCTGATGGAATAGCAAGGAAGCAGGACGTTCTAACAGTGAAGACGACTGTTAATATCTACGGACGTGATATCATCACCTCGTTTGTCATATTCCCTGACGCAAGGGATAACAGAACGCTCCTCGGAGTAGGATTTATAGAAGATGCCAGACCTATAGATGACCTATAGATGCCCTAAACCTACCCCAGCGAACCTGTAGTTTCATCGACGAGCCACAGAAGAATTACGAGTTGAATCCAGAAAGCGTGGATAACTCGATGGACATTGCGGGTGTTTTATCCAGTGTGTGCTTGCCAACAATGGAATCGCCGATGATGAACACACCCAGTCCCGTGATTACGCCAGTTAAAATGCCAGAACAGATCTCTCAGCTGATGACGCCTCCACATTCCCCTGGTAGAAGTGCCACTGTTATGCTTGGCGCAACAGAGGAAGTACTGGAACGACCCTATGGGCCGCTTATACCCATAGGATTCTCAACTCCACCAAAGAGACCACGGACAGTCTTATTTGATGGATACTCCCCGATCATTGATGCCTTATACGAAGATGCACGTAGGCATATCGATGCGGCTGACGTAGAGTTGTCACCTGACTCTGCTAGTTTATTCCCGAGCACCGAGATCTCTTCGATTGCCATATGCAGTCACGAGTGTTTGCTGACAGCAGAAGAAAAGGTACAGCTGCAGAAATTCCTTACAGAGAACGAAGCCGTATTCGTACCCAATGGCGAACCAACGACGGAGACAGAACACGTTATCGACACGGGATCACACAGGCCGATCTCCGTACCACCATATCGACTGTCACCTATAAAGCTGCAAACCCTGAAGTTAGAGTTAGAGAAGATGCTAGAGCAAAAAGTCATTGTGCCATGTTCCTCACCGTGGTTGGCACCAGTTGTACTTGTTCCCAAGAAGGACGGAAGTACACGAGTCTGTGTCGACTACCGGCAGTTGAATGCCATAACCACTGCCGATATGTACCCGCTACCGCGCATTGACGACCTCCTCCATAGTGCTAAACCTACTCGTTATATGAGCACCATAGATCTCCGCGCCGGATATTGGCAGATTAAGGTTAAGGAGGAAGATCAGTTGAAGACAGCCTTTATTACACCTTTCGGTATATATAAATTTTTGAGGATGCCTTTTGGTTTGCGAAATGCACCAGCGACTTTTCAGCGTCTCATGGACAGATTTAGCATCTCCTTAAGCCATATCAAGCTGCTTGTTTATTTGGATGACCTAATTGTGATGTCAGAAAGTCTAAGTGGACATTATAAAGACCTGAACGATGTTTTCGGTCGTTTAAAGGAGTACAACCTTACGGCAAACAAGGACAAGTGCGTGTTTTTCTGTTCTAAGGTCAAATATCTAGGACATTACATAACGCCTGATGGACTTCAACTTGACCCCGACAAGGTAGCCTCAATAGTGGAAATGGCCGCACCAGTAAACGTAAAACACTTGATGTCGTTTCTACAGATGTGTTCGTGGTATCGACGCTTCATTCCTAATTTTGCAAAGATTGCTGCACCACTTACTCGTTTGATGAAAAAGAACGCTGAATGGACTTGGAAAGATGAACAGCAGAAAGCGTTTGAAGAGCTTCGAAAACTGTTAATCACAGCACCGGTGTTAATGCAGGCAGACCACACCAAACCTTTCATAATCAAATCAGACGCAAGCAATTATGCCATAGGTGCAGTTTTGGTGCAGGGGGAGGGCGAAAACGAGCATCCCGTTGAGTATGCTAGTCGCCTCCTCACTCCAGCTGAAAGAAATTATTCCACCACAGAACGAGAAGCTCTAGCTGTAATCTGGGCGATGAATAAATTTTGTGGTTTCATCGAGGGTACAGATGTTACTGTACTCACCGACCATCAAGCTCTGAAGTGGCTTATGACACTAAAGTCCCCAACAGGTCGACTAGCACGATGGGCCCTGCAGCTACAACCTTACAATCTGACAATTAAATACATCAAGGGAAGAACAAATGTTGTCGCCGACACACTATCACGTCCCAACTGCGATCCAACAATGAAACAAGACTGTGGAATATGCAGTATAGTAATTGATATGCCGCGGAAAAAGTCAAAAGAAATAAGAGAGGAACAATTTAAAGATCAAGAAATAGTAAAAATAATTAACGACTTAGAAGGGAATCAACATGAAAACGGTAAATATTGGAGTATAAAAGGATACCTCATGAATCAGGGACTACTCTACAGATATAAATCAGATAATGACAACGAAAACGCTCAGCTAGTCGTTCCTAAGCATGAGCAGGAGAAAGTTATTGCCGTGTACCATAATGAAGCGTCCGCTGGTCATTATGGAGTTGAGAAAACTGTCGAACGAATTACTAAACGATACTTCTGGAAGGGAATGAGAACCCAAATAGAAACTTATATCCGGAACTGTATCGAATGTCAGAGGTACAAACCAAGCAACCTCAGACCAGCCGGTCTGCTCCAGACTACGGCTCTCAATCAAAGGTTTGAAGTTATATCCTTCGACTTGTTCGGACCCCTACCTAAAACGGCTAAAGATGAGACATGGATTTTCATTATAGAAGACTTGGCAAGTAGATGGGTCGAATTGTTTGCATTAAAACAAGCCACCGCCGAAGAATGCACAAGAGTGTTATTGGATGAAATCATCCTACGTTATGGTGCACCACGACGGTTCATCAGCGATAATGGTTCCCAATTTGTCAGTAACGTGATGCAACAACTGACATTCTGTTTGGGCATTGATCATGGCTTTACCCCTGTATATCACCCGGAAACAAACCCGGTCGAAAGACGCAACAGAGATTTGAAAACGCAGTTGGCCATACTAGTGGGGAACGACCATACAAAGTGGTCGGAACACCTGCCAAGCATACGTTTTGCCATGAACACCGCTGTCTGTTCATCTACTGGGTACACGCCAGCTTACCTAACTTTTGGTCGAGATCTACGCACTATCGACGACACAAGTCATGATCTACGACAAATAGTGCAAAACGAGAATTTAATTCCTGAGATAACACCAAAGTTGTTAATGATGGCTTCTACATTAAAGAAAGCACATGAAGTGCAGGAGATGAAGGAAGAGAAACGAAAAGAATACGCTGATAAGAGACGTCAGCCGTGTCCAAATTATCAGCCTGGCGACCAAGTCATGGTTGATAAACATGCCTTAAGCAAAGCAACACAAGGCTTCAGTGCTAAACTAGCACCTCGACGAGATGGCCCATACGTTATCAAAAACACTCACGGACCATCTTCTTTTCAGATTGCTGATCCTGCCACCCCACACCAGTCTGCAGGGTTGTACCACTCCTCAGCCCTGCGACCATATCGAGGGACGACGTCTGACGCCCCTCCCGAGCCGGTCTTGCCTTTACGCCGGCGAGGTCGCCCGCGAAAGAACAAGCCAACACCGCCGACCACAGTCAAGTCTCGTCCCCGCGGGAGGCCGCCAAAGAAGCAGCAGCCTACCTAAGTCCTGTCTTCCTCACCGGGACGTCTTCGGAGACAGAGGGGGAGACTGTAACGCGATAACACCGCGTTACCCGGAGCGCACTAGTCCCGCCTCCCGCCGAGCCCCACTCCAGCGCACACGCCCGCCGCCGCCGCCGGCTGCGGCCGGAGAGTATATAAAGCCTCGCGCACCGTCATTCGGCAGTTCGGCTCGCACGGACACGCTTCCTTTGGAACGGTCTCGGGCAGCTGAGCGCACTCCGGCCTGCACGGTCGGCTTCCATCTCGGAACCGACATCGGGCGGTCGCGTTTAACTTCGTGTTCTTCGTGTGTTCGGTGTCATTTGAGTTGTGTAACGAAAAGGACATTTTATTGGATAAAATAAATTATATCGCTGAGAGTCTTGCGAGTGGTTTTCATTTATCAAAAGCCTTACATATTTTATTTTATTTTATTTTATTTTATTTTATTTTATTTTATTTTATTTTATTTTATTTTATTTTATTTTATTTTATTTTATTTTATTTTATTTTATTTTATTTTATTTTATTTTATTTTATTTTATTTTATTTTATTTTATTTTATTTTATTTTATTTTATTTTATTTTATTTTATTTTATTTTATTTTATTTTATTTTATTTTATTTTATTTTATTTTATTTTATTTTATTTTATTTTATTTTATTTTATTTTATTTTATTTTATTTTATTTTATTTTATTTTATTTTATTTTATTTTATTTTATTTTATTTTATTTTATTTTATTTTATTTTATTTTATTTTATTTTATTTTATTTTATTTTATTTTATTTTATTTTATTTTATTTTATTTTATTTTATTTTATTTTATTTTATTTTATTTTATTTTATTTTATTTTATTTTATTTTATTTTATTTATATTATTTATTTTATTTTATTAAAAAAAAAAAGAAGAACATGGTAAATCATACTTTCAATAAATACTATTTTGAACTATTGTATTGTTTAAAATTTTATGATCATAAAACAATACAGCTAAATGAAACTATAAATAAACTTAAATAGACTTATGAACTGATGGTAATTAAAAAAATGGTAATTAAAAATTCTTCCACCTTAAAGGAATATTTTTATATAATATATAAAAATATTCTTTTAAGGTGGAAGAATTTTTAATTTCTGGTAATTAGTGTTCGAGTTTATCTATTACATACATCCATACAAGAAATGTTATCTTTTTGCTTTATTATATTAATTTACAAGTTTAAACATCGTATGTTTTTTTTTGTATTCTAATAAATATCTTAGCTTGTGAATATTATTAGTGAGTAAAACGCGCTGTATCACCTACATTTTTATGTTACGAAAATTGCAATAACGTAATCCAAGGTTTTATTTGGCGTAAAATAATTATTCATTTTTATATCTACGTGTTACCTACCCTTGTGAAGCCGGAGCAGGTAGTATATAAAATAAGCGGCAAAAAAACTTTCCATCTAAAGTAATCTTATTCCCAAACCTGAAATTATGGCCAACATGTTTCAGCGCTACTTTATATTGGTATATACCTAAACTGTAAAGCCACCTGGAACTGTATTCTAACATAGATCTGGTGAGATTCAAAGTACGAAAAGATCTGAACGGAAATCAAGATCTGCCTCTTATCTCTGACGTGAAAAGGACCTTCCTATATTACTTGGGCCAGGCAATTTGCTCGTTCACGACAGTTCATAACTTACCCCAAGCCAATCTGACCTCGATATAAATAAATCGATAGTCTTCTATTATTAATACAATAACGACATAAGTTTACAGCGAGGAATTACTAATGTGGATACTATATTGCTCGCCACATATACTTAAGAAACTGAAATCAATACAATAATCGACAATATCTCGGCTTTTTATTTCCTCTCATCCCTCTAAATCTGAACCAAATGTTAATAAAGCGTGTCTATAATATTTTTTTAGATAACTGAATAAATAATTGAAGTTCGGTGTTCATTTTATTAAACGCTTAATTTAATTTGAAAATAAGAACCTGCGTGGGGTTAAGCCTCGAGAAAAGCACGGCTGTGCTCTTGGATGGGTTCACCTCAATTCTCCGCTTCCTGAATCATTCGCCTAGGTAGCGCAAACCTGGATGGAGGATGATGCTAAAGCTATTTCTGTATGTAGTGCAGAGCGGTATCGTCTGCTAAGATGGCTAATTGGGCCTTCTTGGCGATGGGGATGTCGCTGATGTAGAGCCAGAACAGGAGCGGGGAAAGGATGGATCCCTTAGGAACTCCTGCGCGAATCGGACGGGGAGTGGAGTAAACTCCTTTGATGCGGTGTCTAAGCATTCGTTCTGAAAGTAAGCCTCGTAGGATACATGTACGAGACGGTTGGTAACTTATAGTTAGAGCAGTTTTTATAATAATCCGTTATGCCAGAACTTGTCAAACGTTTTAACCACGTCGAAAATGAGTGTTCCCGTATGGGTACATAGCCACACTTTGACGAGTACTTAGTTGTTTCTACGATGCCGTGCACCTGGTCAACAGGTGGCTGGCTGTCTCGAAAGCTGAACTCGTCGTCTGGGAGGAACTTGTTGGCTATATATAACGATGTCATTATCACATCATTAGAAAGATGTACACTGCTGGACTAAGGCCTCCTCCAAGAATCCCACAACTTCCTCTAGAGCTGCCGTAAGATCGTCGGTCCACCTTGTAGGGAGGCCCACGCTGCGTCTTCCAGTTATTGGTCGCCACTCGAGAACCTTCTGCCCCAGCGGCCGTCAATTATAAAAAGCTATGTACCCTGCCCACTGCCACTTAAGTTTGGCAATTTTGTGGGCTATGTCGGTTAATTTAGTTCGCCTGCGGATTTCGACATATCTGACTCGTTCGCGCAGGGGTACTCCCGTCTCCATTGCTATTTAAGTGACCTTAAGTCTTCTTATGAGGCCCATTGTAAGCGACCACGTCTCTCGTTTGTAAGCCATCACTGGCAACAAACATTGATTAAAGACTTTCGACTTGAGACACTGCAGTATTTGAGATTGTAACGAATAAGTATCTAACTAATTGTTATACTACTAGCCTGTACCTACCGCCAGTTATTTTAATAAACGTTTTGTCGCTAACCGCCGCCTTTCATTGACGTCTCATTGGCGACGAGATCGGGATTAATTTTTTTACTTGAGTAATTCTCTACTAATATATACGCGGACATAGGATAAAAATGTCGATCGGCAAAATCGAACCGTTTAATTTAAGTTCAAAGCAGTGGCCAGCATACATTCGGCGAATTAACCAGTACATCAAACTCAACGACATTCAAAATGATTTAAAGGTCGCGATGCTAATTACCGTGGTCGGAGAAGAAACGTATGCTTTAATGTGCGATTTGTGTTCTCCCAAATTTCCAGAAGACAAAACGTATGAGGAATTAGTAAATCTGTTGACGGATCACTTGGAGCCACAACGTTCAGAGATTGCTGAGCGCCACGTGTTTAGGCTGAGAAGGCAACGCGCTGGAGAATCTCTCACGGAGTATCTGCAAGCGTTAAAACATCTCGCAACAACCTGTAACTTTGGCAAATGCAGTGTATGTTCAACCCTGGAAGAAAACCTGCGTGACCAGTTCGTTTCGGGGTTATCTAATGATGTGATGCGGTCTAGGATCTTTGCTGAAAAGAAAATCCAATATAAGGAGGCGGTGGAACTAGCCCTGGCTCTAGAAGCAGCGGAGAAACACGCTGAGGTGAGCGCCAGCAGCACAGCGGCAGCGATGGCGGCGGATTCATCGACGGCGGCGGGCGGCACGGTAGGCGAGGGCCTGCACTACGCCGGTGGCGGCGGCATACGTGCCGGCCAGCAGGGGCGTCAGCGGCGCGCAACCGCCGCCCGAGCAGGCGGTAGCAGTGCGGAGCCCCCGAGCTCGGGCACGCTCGTTTGCTGGCGTTGCGGCAAAGCGCACATGGCGGATAGGTGCCGATTCCGAAATTACAGTTGTAATGAGTGTGGTGTAAAAGGACATTTAAAAGTGATGTGCAGGCAAATACGTGGCAAAAGTGGTAGACAAAATTATGTGAGTGATGAGGAGTCGGATAACGGCATGTTTAGTATCGAAATCTCTGCTCAAGGTAACACACCATATTTTATAAGGTTGATGATTGACAATGTATTAAGCTTGAACTTTGAAGTGGACACGGGTAGCCGTATCTCAGCTATAAATGAAGATTTGTATAAGCGAATGTTTTACCATAAAAAAATTATCGCGGACAATCTAATGTTCCGTTCCTACTCGGGTTCACGAATTGAATCTTTAGGTTACCTCGAAGTAGACGTCTGCTTAGGGCAGGAAACAGGGAAGTCATTGCGTCTTTATGTCATAAGGGGCGGAGCGCGGCCCTTATTGGGACGAGAGTGGATGCGTAGTTTAAAAGTAACGCAAATTACATTGAACGAAATAATAGACGAGGACCTAATTACACAATTACGTAATGAATTCCCAGAAGTTTTCTGCGATAAGTTAGGCACATGTAAACAACGCATACGGCTGCATCTCGTAGATAACGAACCGGTTTACGTGCGGGCGAGACCTATACCGTTAGCGCTCCGTGCTCGAGTTGAGAGGGAATTAGAACGGTTAGAGGCAGATGGCACTATTTATCGAGTAGATTACTCAGATTATGGTACTCCTATCGTGCCTGTCGTGAAGGCAAATGGAGACATACGTATTTGTGGGGACTATAAAATCACCGTTAACCCAAAGCTAAAACGGGATTATTACCCACTACCGAGAATTGAAGAGTTATTCGCAACCCTTAGCGGGGGGGGAAAATTTACAAAAATTGATTTAAGACACGCGTATGAACAATGTTTACTGTCGGACGATTCCCAAGTGTACACAGCCATAACGACACATATGGGTACGTATGTGTATAAACGTACTCCGTACGGTTTATCCGTAATTCCGGAGAAATTTCAAAAAATCATGGAGGAAACTTTGCGCGGGGTGCCCGGGTGCGTGGTATTCTTAGACGATATCTGTGTAACAGGGTCAAGTAAACTTGAACACATTAAGAATCTGAGAGCGGTACTCGAAAGATTGCGTAATATGGGGCTTACTGTCAAGTTAAGCAAATGTCGGTTTTTGCAAGATAGCGTAAAATATCTGGGCTTCATTATTAATAAGGATGGCTTGCGGCCAGACCCTGAGAAACTAGAGGCCATTTCTAACGTGCCAAGACCCGTAAACGTATCTCAGCTCAAAAGTTTTCTGGGGATGCTAAATTATTATGGGCGATTCATTCCCCGGCTTAGTACTTTATTACAACCATTACATAATTTGTTAAAAAAAGAGGTCCGTTGGAATTGGGACTCAAAGTGTGAAAAGGTTTTTTTAGTCGCAAAGCGTAATCTCCTGAGCGAACGAGTACTGGCGCACTATGAGGAGGGGCGCGAATTAGTATTATCAGTAGACAGTAGTGCGTACGGACTGGGTGCAGTGTTGGCTCACCGGTACGCGGACGGGAGCGAGCGGCCGGTCAGTTGCGTCTCGCGAACGCTTAACGCGGCCGAGCGTAACTATAGCCAACTAGATAAAGAAGCATTGGCTATTTTGTTTGGTGTGACAAAACATCATCAGTACTTGTTCGGTAGGCGCTTTACAATGCGTACTGATCACCAGCCGTTAACACATATTTTTGGGGAAAAAGGAGGAATCCCGCAAACGGCTGCCAGCCGTTTACAAAGATGGGCGGCGCGACTGGCTGCGTATGATTTTCGTATAGAATTCGTTCGATCGGCAGACAACGGGCCGGCCGATGGCTTGTCACGATTACCGTTATCTCGGGAGGGTCGCCCTGCGGACTCAGACGTCATCGATTATTTAAATCTAGTAGAGGAGGCACTGCCGGTTTGTTATAAGGATATTGCAAAAGAGACAGAACGCGATGTATTACTAAGTAAGATTAAAGGTTATGAAATCTTTGGTTGGCCGTCGGCCCCGAGCTGCGAGGCGGAAAAACCTTATTTTTCCAGGAAACAAGATTTCGTGGTGGACCAAGGGTGTGTCATTTACAAGTACAGGATTGTTGTGCCACATGCTTTACAAAAAAAAAATTTAAAAGAAGTGCATGAAGGTCATTTAGGTATAAACAAAATGAAAAGTTTATCGCGTAACTACATTTACTGGGCGAATTTAGATAAAGATTTAGAGGAGGTATGTAAATCGTGCGTCGCGTGCTCTGCAGTTCGCGACGCACCGCCACATGCATATTTACATCCTTGGGAATTTCCGTTACACCCTTGGCAGCGAGTACATGCCGACTTCGCCGATTGCGGAGGCGTTAGATATTTAGTTATGGTGGATGCACATTCCAAGTGGATTGAGGCATTTCCAATGAGAGGTACTAATGGTGCTTCTACCATTTACTACCATTTTCTACCATTAAAGCTTTGAGAAGTGTTTTCGCACGTTTTGGTTTACCGTCGCAGCTCGTGACCGATAACGGGCCGCCATTTACATCTCAGGAATTTAAAAGTTATTGTGAGAATAATTGTATCAAACATACAACCTCGGCTCCTTATAGACCTCAGGGAAATGGCGCGGCGGAAAATGCTGTTAAAACAGTAAAAAAGGCTGTCAAAAGAGCACTGTACGAAAAAGAGGACGTAAATGCAGCTCTGTGTAAATTCTTATTACAGTATCGAAACTGTGAACACGCGACAACCGGGGTATCACCAGCAGTAGCGTTGCAGGGGCGACGACTGCGCAGCCGGTTGGATGCGCTGCGGCCGGATGTAGCGGCCACAGTTCGGGCTAAGCAGGAGCGGCAAGTCGCGCGTGTCTCGGGTACCGATAGAGATTTTAACGTGGGAGACTCGGTGTTAGCTCGGGACTATACAGCTAGGGGGGACAAATGGGCCGAAGCCACGGTGGTAAGAAAGACAGGCCCAGTATCATACAAAGTCCAAGTGGGTGACGGGGTGGAATGGCGCCGTCATGCTGACCAAATTATACCTAGGAACGGTACTAAAAACAGGTATTCTTTATCTCGAATGAACGGGATAGCCTCACGTGAGGAAAGTCAAGGTCGGAAAGCTGTAGAACCCAAGGTAAATAACGGAGCCGAGGATAATGTGAGTGAGGATGCACACGGTGGTGACGGTGAGGTTGTGAGTGCGCCGTTAGGAACCCTACCTGAATTAGAGGCTAAACCTGGACCACAGTCACCAATACCAGAGCCGACACCGCCTGGAGTATCCGCTAGAGCACTACGTGCATTAAAGCGAGCTAATCGCCTCGTGTAATTTAAATAGCTTAATTATATAATTTATGTACTAGTTTTAAAATAAAAAGAAATGTGTTCTAATCTTAGTGAGGAGAGATGTAACGAATAAGTATTTAACTAATTGTTATACTACTAGCCTGTACCTACCGCCAGTTATTTTAATAAACGTTTTGTCGCTAACCGCCGCCTTTCATTGACGTCTCTGTACCAGATTATAGTTTCAGTACTTTATTTGCTAAACTGGACTTGATGATTTTTGGAGTATGGAAAATGAAACGAGCTTTTTACGTTGAGACCAAGTTGGTATCGACTGGTATATATTTAAAAAGTACAGCGTTCGAGGATAGGGGGTAGGGAACAATATTAGACCAATACGAGGCGTTTATTATCGCGTGTATCTAATATGTAGACCAATAGCAAGCGCCCACCATCACGCCATATTACAACAGTTTAATTGGCGGTATGAAACTGTTCAGGTCCCCACGGTTGCTTAGCACGGCATCTTTAGCATGATGCGTGAACATACCCCCGGCCTTGGAAGCAGCAGCTTTCAACATATAAGTGTTGAAATATCTTCACTCCTCGTCGTGGTTATAAACGAGAGGACAAATCCTGGCGTAAGCTCGACGCACGATGCCCGCAGCTGTCATGACGTCTGCCACTCTCGAAATCCCGTCCTTACCAGGGATGGTACGAAGTACTCGGCCCATGGGCCATTTTAATGGTGGAAGATTGATGTCCTTTATAAGGACAAGTGAGTTTTCCTTCAGATGCGTCTTATTATCTGTCCATTTTGCTCGAACCTGCAGCTCCGAAATATATTCTTTGGACCAGCGTGTCCAAAAATGTTGTCGAATTTGTTCTACTCTTTCGAACCTCTTCAATCGATGTTCGGGAATGTCGTGAAAGTCCTCACAAACTGGCGCAGTTAGCGGTCGACCAACCAAGAAATGAGCTGGAGTAAGAGGGGAAAGGTCTTGGGGATCTGGAGAAAGAGGAGAAAGTGGTCGGGAATTTAGGACAGCTTCTATTTGTGACAGCACTGTACCAAACTCCTCAAAAGTAAGATGCGCATTTCCTACTACTCTGCGAAGATGATATTTGTAAGATTTTACTCCTGCTTCCCACAAACCACCAAAATGAGGCGAATACGGCGGAATAAATTTAAAATCTATTTGTTGGCTAATGACATAATCCTTTATATCTGAATTACATTTACGTAAAAATTCAGAGAAATCATTCATCAACCCCACAAAATTGCGACCGTTATCAGAAAAAATAACTTTAGGTTTACCACGACGAGATACGAATCGCTTAAGTGCTAATAAATACGCTTCACTAGTGAGATCACTAACGAGTTCCAAATGTATTGCGCGCGTAACAAAGCAAACAAACAAACAAATGTACGCTTTCGACGTTTTAGACCCCCTACCTTTACGGTTAAGTATGAACACTGGCCCACAGTAATCCACTCCACATTTAAAAAAAGGAAACGTAGGAGTTATTCTATCATCGGGTAAATTACCCATTTGCGGAGTTAAAGTTTTACCCTTATTGCGTGTACATATAACGCAATCGTTCACTATACGCCTGGATAGACTCCTACCACCTAAAGGCCACCATGTTTCACGTAAATGGCAAAGCAATGCTTGAGGTCCAGCGTGAAGAAGCTGTAGATGTTCATACCGAAACATCAATACAGTAAAATGATGTTTACTCGATAGCAATATAGGGTGCATTTTATTATAACTAAATTCATTTGAATAACCTAACCGCCCTCCTACGCGAATAATTTTATCTTTATCTAAAAATAAATTAAGACGTTTTAATTTATTTTTACCTTTAATTATGGCGCAATTCATTAAAGTTTATATTCATTAGAATAACTTTCCATTTGACACCACCGCGTTAAAACTATTTGTGACTCATTCAACTCTTTAACACTAAGAATACCGTTCCGTTTACTATTTTTATTGCGAATATTATGTATGAAACGTAGTAAATATGCGACGGCACGCTTCATACGCTTAAATTGAGAAAAACGGTAAAACGGAAAAATACTTAAATCACACGAACCACGGGTCACGAAAGAACAAACAACAGATTTAAGTTCAGGCAGTTCTATATCTGTATCTACGTTACTATAACTAAAATTGTCTAATGAGAAGCTAGGATTTCTCAAAAAATCCGGGCCTTCCCACCATAAACGGGAAGAAGACAGGTCCTCTAAGTAGACACCTCGTGATGCGAGGTCCGCGGGATTATCTTTACTCTTCACATGGCGCCAAACAACATCTTGCGTGAGTTCATGAATCTCCACCGTTCTGTTTTGAACAAAGGGTTTTAATTTGTTTGGAGACATGCGCAACCATCCTAGTACAATGGTTGAGTCAGTCCAAAACACTATGTTCCTAAACTCACAACGCAAAGAACTACGAACCTTGTCAAGCGCTTTAGCACCTAGCAAAGCACCACAAAGTTCGAGCCTTGGTATACTTAGCGGTTTCAAGGGCGCGACACGAGATTTAGAAAATAATAATCTTACGGTAATCGTGTTATCCATACTTATAGTGCGCACATAAATACAGGCACTATAGGCCGTTTGCGATGCGTCACTAAAAACATGCAATTCTAGATACATAAAATGACTACCTATAACGTTGCGGGGAACGTTTATAGTACCGAGCGCATTCAAAGAAATAACAAACCGGTTCCACGTTCGCTCGACGTTAGATGGAACCTTGTCATCCCAATCTAATTTATGTAGCCATAACTGTTGTAACAAAACCTTTGCTATAATTATTGTAGGACTTAATAAACCGAGCGGGTCGAATATTTGCGATATGTTAGATAAAATAAATCTTTTAGTGACTAACTGGTTGTCGTTATGAAATTGTGTATTAAAATAAAATACATCGTTTACATTGTTCCAGCCTAAACCCAATGTTTTAGAACTAATATTTTCATTGGATTTAATTTCTATAGAATGGTTGCTTAATTTGTCACTATAGAATGGAAAGTTATAAACCCACTTTCGAAGTGAAAAACAACCAGATTGCAAAGTATTATTTATATTCGTACATAAGTCAATTAATTTTAATTTATCATAATGTGATATTATTAGATCATCTACATACATATCTTCTAAAATAGCGCGTTGAACTTCGGGTTTACATGACTCCATACCTAACTGTTTCAAACACCTAACACTAAGGAACGGTGCGGATGCGGTACCATATGTTACGGTATTTAATTGATAAGTCCCTAAGGGCTTAGAAGGGTCATCACGCCACAGAATATTTTGAAACTGGCGCTGGTCTTCAGCTACTAAACAATTGCGAAACATCTTTTCGACATCAGCGCACGCGACATACTGATGCTGTCTAAAACGAAGAAGAATGGATATTAAGTCCCCTTGGATAGGAGGCCCAACTAGCTGTAAATCATTGAGTGACTTGCCAGATGACGATGGTGCACTCGCATCGAAGACCACACGCAGCTTAGTTGTGGAGCTTTGCTCCCTAAATACACCATGATGCGGCATGAAATAGCATGGACGCTTAAAAGAATCTACTGGGCTCATATGACCTAGATCTAGGTACTCTTTCATAAATTGCGTATATAATAATTTATAACTATGGGAACGTTGTAAACGTTTCTCTAATGCGAGGAAGCGTCGTTCAGCTTGCGTATACGATTCGCCTAAAAGATCAGGTGACTCTTTAAATGGAATGCGTACACAAAACCTTCCTTCTGAATTGCGGCTAGTAGTACGAAGGAAATGGTCTTCACATGCACGCTCCTCCTGAGTCCGCGTATCCCTGAGCTTAGGAAGCTCTTCGACTTCCCAAAATAAGCGAAGCTGCGAATCTAAGGAACTTAAGTTACAATGAACGCGCCTATTATTTTGCGAATTATTAACTAAGCCAGATATTATCCAACCTAACTTAGTATTTTGCAGGTAAGGGCCGTTAGACAGTCTCATTCTGCCTTCTAATAACAAGTCCCAAAACCTATCTGCGCCTATCAAAATGTCTATGGTATTATATTCCAAAAACGTTGGATCCGCGAGATTTACATTATTTGGAATATTAAATTGCGCGTTTAGTTTTGTTAGACACAAGGCCGGCATCATAGACGTTATCTGTGATAATACAAAACAATTGATGCGTGTTTGGTACGTATTATCAGTTCGTGACTGAATCTCGATGTTACAAGTTTCTGTACATTGTATCACCGAGTCACCTACACCTTTAATTTCGTAATTAGAAATAAGTATAGGAACGTTAATTAAATTACAGAAAGATTTCGTTATAAAACACCGCTGACTACCACTGTCGAGCAGCGCGCGCGCTTGATGATAAACACCGTTAATGTCGGGCACTTTGACAACAGCTGTTGATAGTAATACCGAGTGAGAATCTATAGAATTATTATGCATATGTATCTTGTTTACGTGAATGCGTTGGGAACCTGCGGAGGTAGAGGAGGCGGGGCCGGAGGATGCACTCGATGCGCCTGCGACCGCAGTCACCGCTTGGCAGTCAGTCGTAATATTGGAATGCAATGCAACTAAACTATCGCTGTTGTCACTGTGTAGTAATGAGTTATGTTTACGATTACATTTTCGACAAGGCCCAAACATACATCTATCGGGAGTGTGACCGGAACGCAAACAATTCTCACACAGTTTATGCTCGCGAACTAAGTTTAATTTGGAATCTAAGTTACTATCAATAAATTTCTGGCAAGAATAAAGTGGATGATTAGCGTTACATTTTAAACATGTCTTTTTGTAGTGGGGCGAGCGGCTATAGTTCGATTTATGTGTAGAAACATTGCAGTGTGATGTGTTGTGTGAATGTTGTTTTTTATTCTCAGATTGAATTGTTGGTTTATTGTGTGATAATTGCAATGTTTCTAACATATCCGCCCGGTCTTTTAGGAAGCTAACTAACTCATCAACCTTAATTATGTGTTTGGAATCGTTTACGTTCGAATTTAATGTGCACTTATGCGTTTCCCATTCGCGTTCGGTCGTCCTATCCAACTTTGAGACTATTATATAATTGACAAGCGTATCCCACGAGTCGGTAGGTTCGCCGAGTAACTTTAAAGCGCGTAGGTTTTTTAAAACTATATCAATAAGTTTCCTAATGCTAGCCGGTGATTCTTTTACTAACGGGTTAATACTAAACAAGGCCCTAACATGATTGTGCACTAGGAGTCTATTATTGTCATACCTGTTTAACAACAATGACCATGCGATTTCATAATTATTGGACGAGAATTCGACAGAATTAATAACTAATTCAGCGTTGCCTTTCAACGATGACTTCAAATAATGGAACTTTTGAATGTTACTGATGCGCTTAGAATTGTGAATTAACGATAAAAATGTGTCCCTAAACTCAAGCCAGTGCTCATATGCTCCGTCAAAGGTGGGTAGTGAAATGGTTGGAAGTTTAACCGACTGCGATTGTTCACTAAAGCAATGGTTGTTGGAACCGTTATTGACCTCAGCATCGGTCAGCATGGACTCCGCGCGAGCTACAATACTGTAGTATGAGGTTTCGAATGATTCTCTGCTATCTAATTGCTCAGATATCTCGCCATCAGAAACCATGTCCTCTATTTGACATTGTACCGCGTTAAAGTCATTAAATAAGCTAGTAGCACCCTTGATACGCAATTTTAAATCGATTTGAACGCGACTAGACATTAACTTAGTCTCTTCTATACTACTTAAATAGTTAGAAAACTTGGTGAGTCTGCCTTTGATGACGCCGCGTTTTCTGACTAAGTCACGTAGTAACGTGGCATCGGGATTAGGTGACTTTTCACGTAATTTATTTGTAGCACTGTCGATATCTAGCGTAAGAGGGGATTTATCCCGAGATTTAACACTTTCGCTCGCCATTTTGGTAGTAAGTGAGAACAGGAGTACTTACAGTTAAAAGCTTTAACTTGTGGCCTTAATAGCAGCCACCTGTTCTGCGCTCCGATGATGATAGTAGTAGGTAGTTCAAGACTCCAATGCGTCAATCTCACTGAAATCAGGTTAGGCACAGGTATCACAAAGAGAACTAGGAGGTGGTTGGATAAGAGAGGATGGTTGGCCTCACCAGACTGCGTATAATTTGCGATGAACAGCCAATCCAGCTCGCGTCCAATGTGCGCTTAGCCTCCAGTCGCCTTTGTCTCCAGGTTCATGCGTTTCGGGTCCAGTCAGCAATAGCGCGTATGAGCAGGAGTTCCACAGGATGCTGATTCAGGATGCGGTATCGAAGGACCAAATATGTACCAGATTATAGTTTCAGTACTTTATTTGCTAAACTGGACTTGATGATTTTTGGAGTATGGAAAATGAAACGAGCTTTTTACGTTGAGACCAAGTTGGTATCGACTGGTATATATTTAAAAAGTACAGCGTTCGAGGATAGGGGGTAGGGAACAATATTAGACCAATACGAGGCGTTTATTATCGCGTGTATCTAATATGTAGACCAATAGCAAGCGCCCACCATCACGCCATATTACAACAGTTTAATTGGCGGTATGAAACTGTTCAGGTCCCCACGGTTGCTTAGCACGGCATCTTTAGCATGATGCGTGAACAGTCTCAGAGATGAGATATATGTACTCGTATATGCTTTTTTTAGTATGGATGTGGTTATTTAGTAACCGATTTTGAAAATAATTTATTTTATCGATAGGAAACCGAAAATAATAACAAATATGGGACAACTAACACACTGACATCTGATCTCAAACTGCGCAAGGCCTTATACTATGGCAAACAGATAACTGAGAAACATACTTATAAATTTCGAAATACATACTTATCATAGAAAAATTACACCCAGCAACAGAACAAATAATCGGGCTCATCACACAAAGATTTGTTCAATAGGGTTCAAACTCACTACCTTTGGCTTAGGAATCAGAATAACTAACCACTAGACCAATGGGCCAATGTCTTCGGGATGGTTTCATATAATTTGAGCATCATAGCTGTGTCAGGAAATCGGTGGGCTATAAGGACTAACGTAACAATTTCCTTTAATTGTTTGTAAAAAACTTAAAAATCTACAGAACAAAGAACGATGGAAAATCCACACCCTAAAGCAGGTACGCCCTCTAATATCGATCCAAATCCTCCACAATGCGCTAGGCACCCTACGCGTATCCTAGACTTGCGCTGTACACTAGATCAATAATCCATGGCACAAGGCCGTATTAACAGGGGGCGCCGAATAAGATTAAGTAAATTAGATATCGGTAATATTTTATCCACGCACAGACCTCAGTGAGTTATTGCTAGTCCCTCCCTCTTACCCACCACTGCAACTCCTGTAAGCCAGGATCAACAGTAGCACACAATGAAATGACACTGAGCGGTGAGGCTCAGGCATGTCCCGGGGAATGGCTTTAACTGTCTTGGATCCCACAACGAATTTAATCAGAAAGAAAAAAAGGAGGAGTTAGAAATGAATAGTTCCACTTCCCTCCAGAGCAAAGCGGGAGACAGAATGATATAAAGAGGCTATAGCCTCATTAAACGAGAGAATTGCAACTAGAGAAGCCAGCTGCTAGAGCACCAAGGATTAATTTAAGGGTCCTAAGTGAGCTGTTATATTTGATTCCAATAGTAGGTATGGCAAAAGCGCTTAAACGCACGGAAGTTGTTCCTTGTTGCTACAAGATCCGTATAATAAACTACTCCAGATATTGGTTGCAAGCTATTTAACATAATATTACGCTGATTTTGCCAGAGATCACATTCCCAAAGTATGTGGTGAGCGGTTTGTTCATATTCGTTACAGGAAGTTGAGCACAGACAGATTGGTGAAGATACTAATTTGAAACTAAACAATTTACTTTTAAAATTGCCGTGTCCGGTAAGAAATTGTGCAACACAATGGTCTATGATTAGCCAAGTTTTATTTAACCGCTCGCGTATGTCCGGAAAGAACTGGTGCAGATGGCGACCCTTGGTTGAGGTATTTCATCTACATTGCCATTCATTTAGCAGTTCGTCATTTAAGTTAGCAATTGTCATAAATAGCCTGGATATTTTAGCACGGTCGCGTAATGATAAGAAATCATTATTTAAATTTTCTCGCGTAGAATAATACATCGCTGCTCGTCTTTGAACCTCAAGATCAACCGGAAGTACACCCGCTAGTACAGGTAGGGCCTCTGTGCTTACTGTTCTATAGGCTTTACACAAAAATATCAACGCCAACCTTTGGCTTTGTAGTAATTTACGGCGAGCAGCTCCGATGGTAGCCCACACAGGCGAGCCGTAGCATATACACCCAAGATAAGTAGCTCCGTAGATGATTCTAAGAGTATTGAAAGAGAGGCTCCAGGTTGCCGTTGATATCCTTGTAAGTGCAAAAAAGTTTCGCTTAGCCTTTTCTCCAACTGATTTAATATGTTCTATAAACGAGAAGTTCTTTTCTAAAACTAAACCCAAATAACACGTGGATATCTTACGTTTAACAGTAACATTATTCAGTTTTACGCTCGGGGGAGATTTTAGTTCACCCTTCAGAAGGAGTTGGTAGGTTTTATGGGGAGCAAATGTAAGGCGATTTCTTTAGACCTCAGTGAGTGTATAAAATATTACAGATACCTAGTTTAGGCCCTGCGTCTGTGCAGCCACGCAACCGTCGTGGGCGTACAGACACAGTGCCGCATCACGGTCTGGTATAGCTGCCCGTGACACATAAAATAAAATAAAAAGGTTTTTATTCACGTAGACATTAAAAAAGCGCTTGTCAATAGTCAGAACATGTTTGTAGTAATACAGTTATTATTTCTAGTTACTTATTATAGATATTTAGATACACGGATTGTTAAAACATTTATAAAATTTATTTTATAATAGTAGTGATATTTAGCTAGCTTGTATTAAGTTATTGTCAAGGAGATTATGTTTAGGTTTAATGATTGAAATTTATATTTCATTACATTTTGACGGGATGGTTCTATCTATATTAAGGTACGAATTCAGTATTATTATGACGGATCTTGTGTTTAAAACGACGGTCGCGCTTTAATGCTACTACCGGATCCAATGTGCCCCAACTAAGAAGACCCAGCGAAACAAACTCATCAGGTTCATCTACTACCGATTTCAACACGGCCCAGTTGAGACGGTCCGGCGAAACATACTCAAGCGGGCATGAACACGGGATTTGGTCCACTTAAAGTAATTATTTAGTAGGCAAACACAATATCTGCTCGATCGGTTGTCTCAATGAAAATTAATTTAGATTATATTAAGAAACAAAAGAAAAACACCGAAACAATAACATTATTCATTTTGAGACAGTGTCAATAAATTTAAGTTTAGTATATTTTATTTTCAAATTTCGAAAACTTACAGCTAACAGGTAACAATTATTTCGGATGAATAAAAAAGAGATGGCCAATTAAAAGTTTTCACAAATAACTTAATACAAACATAATTTTTAACAAAGGCAAGTGTTTGTTAGGAAATCCTCGCACGCATATCAACTATGTTATTAATGCAGATATATGTTGACTGTTAATTAATTAAATTGCCTGCTATTTCTCATAAAATCATTACACATGGTGCTTTTTATGCTTGAAGCACTTGAGTGAAAGAGGTCGATGTCGACTCTCTGACTTACAGTGTTATATGTACGGCTCGCCCTGATTAAGAACAAGTTCTGCCTGTAATTGCAATAGGTAGCAGGCGTATGCAGAATGTCCTGTCGCCTAAGAAAAGCTGATGGTACGCGGAGCCCTATTTTGTCTACCAACTCAGAAACATCTGTCAATCCGATGATGATGTTAACAATCATATTACAGATAGTCACAGATAGTTCACGTAACTCAACAAATTAGTCATGTCTATATGGCTACAAGATCTCCAGCGAGCAATGTGCAGGTAGTTGGTGAGCGCCAGGCGTCTTTGTCATCGATACATCGATGACAAAGACACTCTTTAGTAGTATAATAACCCCGAGCCATAAGTACACGTTTAATATGTGTCTTGAAACTTGTGTCAGGCAGATCAGTAATATAAGTAGGAAGCTTGTTATAAAACCTAATACAATTTCCTAAAAAATATTTATTCGTTTTGCTGACTCTAAAGCCTGTAACGTTGTATTTCTATTCAACGCTCCTTAGTTCATTTTAGTATTAATTCTCCGCCGCTTTAAACCAGTTCGGTAGCCGCCGAGCGGTCGCTAAGCAAAACCGGTTGGGAAGCGTGAGCCGCCGAGCGGGGATTTAGCGAACGTTGGGAGGTGAGACTCAGATTGCACTCATTGCGATAGCACGTACGCACTCACTTAAAAAGAAACGTTATATTTTTCTTAGTCGCGTCGTGTAACATCTTCAAGTTGAAGTGAATCTTCATTCACAAATAGTTATTAGTTTAACAAGTTAATTTCAATCAGTGTTAACCCCATATTGGGTAAGTGTTGATTATTATTTAGTTCTCACTCAAGTAGGGTATTGTAACGTGTACCGGCCACCTTTATTTGACCTCGTGGCAAATACCACGTCAACTTCATATTGTGCCTTATGCCTACACTAAATTTATTTTATGTGCGGTGCTTCACACCATTGTTCTATAACATTTTTATAACAAACTTAAATTTGTAAACTCCGCTTCTGCCTGTGACATTTGCACACATTCGCCATAAGCGTAATTAGTACTCCCGCTTCCTCATCACCATTACGCGGTCACAGACAGGAGAGGTTTTATTTAAAAGAATATTTTATTTAGTGGACGTCAATTCCCAGGGTCCAAAGTTCGGCCTACGAGGGTCCAAAGTACGAATTGCAACTGTACCTCAACATCTCAACATCCGTCACCGTTAGCGACGAAGCCACACTTCAGACCAGCCCAATCCCTGTGGGTCATCCTCCGGCCTGCGTAATCCTCCTGGAACTCCGCGACATCTCCGTTAGCGACGAAGCCAGCCAGGAGAGTACTTGGCGCGCCTACCTCCATAGGGCATAATAAATGACGGGCTTATAACCCATGACCATACTTTTTATTTCTAAAATAAATTTGTAAGTTTATGATTTGTGAATCGTTTAATTGTTTTTTTTTTAAACCACACCTCATACGCTTTGCAAGTTTGTCTTTATTCCTAGTATTTATGTTCACTTTTTTTTCTATAGTTATTAATATTTTTTCTAACTGGCACCGTTAGTATATTTACTTCTTCAAACAAAGTTCGCAAAGATTCGCAACTACCTAACCCATAAATGGCTATGACTGCTCTTTTTTGTAAGATGAAAATAGTACTTATGTCAGGGGGCGAACCCCACAGCACTACCACACCATACTATGGAAGTACGCGAAATATACCAATCTAGCAGTTTGTTCATCTGACATTTGTCTAATTTTCCAAACTGCATAAGAAGCCGAACTTCATTTAGCTGCTAGCTTTTCAATCTGAGGAGCCCATTGCAATTTTGAGTCTAGTGTCAATCCCAGAAATACGGTCGATGGAACTAAATCTAAAATTTCCTCATTTAATACGAGGTTATGTGCTGAAAACCATTTTGATATAAGGCCGAGTGTTTTATTTTGTTCAATAAGATCTTTGTCCTGCCTATTTACTTTAAATATAAGCGACGTATCATCCGCGAACAAAACTATGTCTGATACTTTCTCCATCAGATATGGTAGATCATTAATATATACTAGAAATAAAAATGGGCCCAGGATAGATCCCTGGGGCACCCCTATTTTCACAGGATGACGTGCCAAAATGATACCGGCTATCGGGACCATCTGTTCTCGACCCCATAAATAAGACACTACAAGATCAAGAGACGTACCAGATATTCCATAGTACTGCAGTTTTACAACGAGTGTACGGTGATCAACGTAATCGAAAGCCTTGAACAGATCACAGAAAACTCCCAGGGCATCCTGTGACCCCGCATCTTGAGTCGAGCAGCCCCTTGTAAAACCAAACTGCTTGTTATGCAATATCCCATTCAAGTTAAAGTGTGACAACATTTGGCTAAGCATGAGCTTTTCAAATATTTTACTTAAAGCTGGAAGGATTGAGATAGGTCTGTAATTTGTGGCATTCTCAGTACATCCTACCTTGAAAACGGGTACTATCTTACTAATATTCATTAAATCAGGAAAGACACCATCACTTATACAGCCATTGAAGATGGCTGTAAGGACTGTAGCAATATTTTAAAATATTGATTGAATTTCTTTAACAGACAGTCCCAATCTTCTGAACCATTCTTTTTAATACTATTGAAAGCTTTCATAATGTCTTCACTCGTTACAAATTAAAAACTAAATTTAGGCACATCTTGTTTTAAACTTTGATTTAAAAACACTTCAGCTACATCTGGTGACGCTAACAGGCACTTAGTTATATCCACAAGTATATTTGTAAAAAAATCTCCAAAAAAAATGGCAATCGTAAGCTTATCTGAAACCAGTTCGTCACTTATATTTAATGTTACTGTTTGATTTCTTTATCGACTTTTACTAGTATCACTATTAATTATTTGCCACGCAGATTTTATTTTGTTATCAGATTTATTAATTTTGCCCCTAATGTATAAAGCTTTAGCTTCTATGCAAACCTTTTTAAAAATTGTTGAATAGTTTCTAACATAATTAATAAAACTACATCGGGTGTATAGGACTTTATGTCATACATCTCGTATAAAAAAATCTCTACTCAGTCTAATACCTTGAGTTGCCCAAGAACTAAATTTTATCTTATTATTATCCATCTCAATGTTTTTTTTTTATTTTACAAGATAGATATATGTAGATATATCCGATAATAATATGAACAAGTCTATCAAACAACTTTTTCTGTTATTCTTGAGCTTGGGACATGCGTCATAGCTGGTAAGTGTCTCACATCAGTATATTACCATGTCATTAAAACAAATCATCACACGTAATATTTCTTTCAAACTTGAGTAGTTCAGTCTAATAGTTAATCTTCTTTAAATGTAAATGTTACAAGTTACCCTTTTAACGTGAATATAGATTGGCTCTAAATGGAGATAATTTGTACAAGCATACCTTACAATGAGTTAGGTGCTCCCAGCTAGTTGCACTAAACAATCCGTAATTGATCGGCACACGGTCAGTCTATAGATGGAAGACCTCCAAAGTGGTTTACTTTCTGTACGCCTACCTCTGTTCTTCAGATAGCACGTTAGGCTATCGTCGATGTCGGTAGTTGTTAGACAACAGTCGATAAGCCGATGTTAGAGGTCTATTCGACGGTTTGAACAACTTGGACCCTAGGGCCTGGTAACCACTGCCCATACGATAAAGTAAACAACAAATTGGTTAAGGTCTTACGTCGTACGTACTTACTCCTTTATAATAGAATATGTATTTGTATAAAATTAAGAATGTGAATTGGACAAATAAAGGACTAAATTAATCAATGTACGCGGATAAATGTAAAAAATCATTATTCTTAGAGTGTCTTTACTTAGCCGAGTGTTTTGACGGTTGTTGAGTGGCTGTTTACAATGTGGTAGCGAAGCAACCTTCCAGAAAGATACCTGCTATAAATAGAAATACAATAATTAGGCGCCCGTCCCTAAATTGGGCCCTGATATAGCTGGCAAGTTCCGCGCAGATCGCGAGTTAGATTTGTCGCAATCAAGACGGCGTGCCGGTAAGTCGTCAGCGAACGTATAGTGCTACTACTATTAATCTTTTAAATTAATTCAAATACTTACTTACATTATTTGTTTCCCATAAAGCAATTTTCTGAAGTGGGCGCTTGTATACTAACGTAATAAATTATTTGGTATTTATATATACCGGATGTATTATAATAATATCTCGGGACAATGTCACACAGATCATCCTAGCCCCAAACCAAGCAAAGCTTGTACTTTGGGTACCGGGCGACGATACGACATACTTATATAGATAGATAAATACTTATATACATAGAAAACACCCATGACTCAGAAACAAATATTCGTGCTCATCACACAAATATTTGCACTTACCGGGATTCGAACCCAGGACCACCAGCTTCGTAGGCACTACCAACTGGGCTACGGTGACCGTCAAACCGTATTCTTTTGAGGCCAATTATAATTTTCCTTTTATAATTGTGTGTTGGTTTACCCTATTTTTAAATAAAATGTAGTTTAAAGTCAGTCAGTCAGTCAGTCAGTCAGTCAGTCTTCACATGACCGAAACTTATACACAAATTGAGTAGAAAAGATGGGTTCTTAACATTTTGTGCATTTCTTGTTCTACTAAAGATGTGGTTAGTTATGTCGTAAAATAAAATTTTCAAATTAATGGCAAAATTAGTTACAAGTTTTACACTCCTTGTCCACAATGTCGTTCAATGTTGTTAAACGTCCAGTTCGATAGCGTTGGTTACTAAACGTATGCAATCGGCTATAACACAACTAATAGATTAGAAGTATCAGAAAATCTTAAATTACAAGTATATTGATAGAATTTACTTTAGAAGATTGAATATTATTTATTTTATTATAGATATAATAAAATATAAAAGAATGTCAATAAAAATGATTACTCTTTTTAAGACGCTTTTATTAGCTTTACTTGTAACTATGTATGTAAGAAAATCTTGGAATCTTCATTTGACCCACTTCCCGGTCTCCAATTAGGATGAAATTCTGCACACGCTCTGAATTCTGATGACAATACATGACTAGCTAAGAAACGTCATTACAAATCCAATATGGCGGCCTCCCCAAGATGGCGGACTGGCTGTTTGAGATCCACCCCCATGATATGGGTATTAAATGAAAGGGTTTGCTGAAAGGGATACGAAAAACAATTTGTAATTTTTAGTGCGTGCTAAAAGCGTGTTTTTTAGTTTTTTAAACTATTATATGTTATTATGACTTTGGCCAGATGCGATTTTTTCTTTCATGTAGAGGATCTTTAGGCAGGTAATATCTTTTTGGAGTAGTACTTATGGCACCTCCTGACCTGGGCCTCATTAATAGGAATTATATTTTATTAGTTTGCTATTGTTAAATAGTGTGGCTGACGGCATAGAATATTGTCCCCCCATTTCATTCCGTGGGGGGCGTAGAAGTCGATCGGAGGGTATACTCAGTGAACGGGCAGTGACGTCTTTGTGTATTATGACCATCATACTCCGCCAACCCGTCTGCCAAGTGTCGCGATTGTGACATAGGTATCTTTCCAAATAATGAAAACAACTTGGTTGTAGAAATCTTTTGGGGAGGCTTCTGTGATATGATGATGATTACTTTTATTATCGCTGAGTCGGGTGACTAATTAAACGAGGATATATGATCTCCGCAGACCCCGCAAGCCGTCCTGGATGCGGCGCGTGAAGCCAGTGGGTGCCGGGGCACGGCGAGTGGCCACAGCCGCTGCTACGGCGCGGCGCTCCGTGCCCGAGCCCTTCCCTGGCTGCCCCGCCGTGCTACAGGGGCGCGCGCTACAACCGCGCGCCTTCGCACCACTGCGCACAAGACACCACACTTCCGAGTTGCTGCTGCTACCGAAAAGTAGCGGTGAAATGTTAGTATTACCTTCTTTGTTAGTATGTTATATAATTAGACCAGCAGTAACAAGCTGGTTGGATATAATTTCTATACTCATATTTCTTTATCTAGAACCCTTAAAATTGACCCTCGGTGTTTCTCTAGTTACAATTCTCTCGTCTCATGAGACTCCAGCCTTGTAACATAATGCTGTCTCCCGCTTTGCTCAGGAGGGAAAGGGAACTATCATTTTTTAACTCAACTTTAGTTTTTCTGATGATATTCGATATGGGATCCAAGACAGTTTAAGCGATTCCCCGGGACATGTCTGAGCCTCACCGTTCAGTGTTATTTAATTGTGTGCCACTGTTGCTTGGCTTACAGGTATTGTAGTGGTGGATAAGAGGGAGGAGCCAGTCCCGATCTTTGCAAAATAAATAACTTTGTCATGGTGGCCAATATGTTATTCTCGAAGCGAAGACGTTTCGTTATGATACTATAGGTTTTCTTTATTGTAGAGGCATATTTCCCCGAACCCTTAGCTCAATGGCATGGAAACTGAGCCTATTTCATCCAGCGCAACCTGAATATTTCTCACCAACTACTGCAGTAGCCAGATTTCAATTTTAAGAGCAATTCAGTCATAAAACTATTATCGCATGGATTTTTATAGTACGATGTGTGTGTCTATTGCAGGGAAGGGGATCCTGTCGACGACGTCGCGGCTGATCGCAAGCGGCGCGTCGTTGCTGCTGCTGTAGATGTGACATTAGGCACCGCGCGCGTCGCCTGCGCATTTGTGAGCTGATACGACAATGACAAGACAGCTTTCGTCGCTGTCGTATTATTTCTAGCTGCTTGTCTGCGACCGAAATACTTCCATGTTTTTGAACGGAAATAAGCTACAACACTTAATTTGCGTCTCAAATATGGAAGGAAGAATCCCTGACCTGAATGTCGACGCGATCGGGTTATATGCTGTAGCTCAGCACAGTATTCGAACGCCCCGCCAGGCTAAGTGCTCGTCGCGGTACATTCGCCAACGCATTGTATAGCTACGAACTTATTCTAGTCGATCCCGTGCAGTAAAGGGGTAAATAAAAAAACCTTCCAAAATCTTGTAATGTGAAAGTTAACGCATGTGGTAGAAGATACTCCTGATTCTTCTGGCTAAATGCCACCATCACATTGAAGACAGCCTCTAAAAAGCTTTGCGGTATTCCACCGCGTTTATGTGAGAGCCAGGGTACGTATTAGGTGTATCTTTGTTCCACGTGTGGTTGTGCAGGCACAGAAACTGATCTGTTCTGTGCTTGTACTTACAGGGTATTGAGAACTAATACATATAAACTCGTACGCATTGAATTCAAGACGTACAACACAAGACTCAGCAATACGTATGCGTTTATTTGTGTGAGCATTCAATATTAAATACTTTCACATTACATGCACTGTCCGCGCATGTAGTATGCATACACGGATACTGCTGTAGTGTTTTGGAAATCTCGGCTGAATTCACAACTTCATTGCATCTGACTAAGATTTATACATTTCATGGGATTTTCAAACAATAGAATAGAATAGAAATTTTATTTTTCAAGTAGCTATGACTCATATATATAATGCTATTCAAGTTTAGGTATCCCGTTTTGTTAACGACCTCAAACTCTTTTCATTTCGAGAAAATTCATCATTAATATATGGGTTAGTTAGGTTTCAAATGTTTATGAATATGTATTTGTTTTTCTCATAACTTTTGTCTTGTAGTGTTAAGCTGGCACTTTTAAGTATTGTCATAACGACTTTGACTAAGCCACATGACCACTTTGACAAATCCACATTACTTTCGTCGTTAACCTGGGATGTTCACGTTCAAATGTTATAAATTAATGGAAAATGCATATTTAGGTAATATTCTGATACATCGTAATGTCCCTCATAATCAGTTCCAAATTCCATTGCCTAGTATCTGTAGTTGTCAGTTTAATTCTCTACATCACCCTTGAGCTTGACCCCGGAAGCCCTTCGTTCAAATAACATAAGTTAATAGAAAATGCATATTTGTGTATTATTGCCAGACGTGATAATGTACCTCGTAATTCATTTGTAACAAATTCAATTACTCACTATGTTTCTTGACAGTTGAAAACCCTCTATAAACTTTGGTCTTGACCCAAAATCTTGAAATGATATTAATTGATTTAAATGATTACTGATTTAATCAATTTATATCATTTGAACTCAGACGTATTGTAGTCAAGATCAAAGGACATAGAGCCAAAAAGAAAAAGACGAAATACACTCTGTACTTCTCTTCTTTTTGTCTCTATGCAAAATTAAGTAAAATAAAACAGCCTTGGTCTTTAACTGTCAATTCATAATATTGATCAGGGAAATGTGTAAGAAAAGGATTTAAAGGTACAATAACTTGAACAATAATTTGCACAAATATGCATATTTAAATAATTTATCGCAATTGAACAGTGACTCCAGGACTCCAGTGATCCCGGTTCGAGTAGAATCTTTAAATGACAACTAACAATAATAGAAAATTTTATTTGTACCGAACTGATTTCGGGGTCTGATATGTATGCTATCGTATTATCACTCATTTTTGTTTTTTTATAAATTTATATTATTTGAACGTGGCCTTGTCGCAGTCCTTATAATAATATCTAAAAGTGTCAGCTTTATGATACTAGACAACAACAAAACCAAGTTATGAGAAAAATCAATTCAAAATGCATACGTTTAAAATCATACGTTCATACTTTCATGATATTTACTCCAATGAAGACCATCGATTATTCGACGTTTTGCGGTCATTGACCAAAATCTATACTTAAAACATTAAAAACACAAACATCAAACATCCTATGCAAAGCAAAGTGTCTATTGAAGTAACACTACAACTGTTTAAATTTGTATTGGCAGTGGTTATGCTATTGTCAGAGTTATTATACACGGACTGATCGAGCGTCTCGATACTTAACCTCTTCACTCGTTTACGTACCGTTGAGGTGAACTATCCACGAACGTTACATAGCCTGGCTACTGTGACACACTACCATCCTCGCCTGCAAGCGCCGCGCGGACTGTAACGTAGCCAAACCTCAGCCAGGTTTAGCAGCGTTAAACAGCCAACAGACAACATTCATTTTTCCACTAGTTATTGATAACAAACAATGACTAGTCGACTAGTGAACCGATACTTGACAGCCAACAAACACCATTCATTTTTCCGCTAGTTATTGATAACAAACAATGACTAGTCGCCTAGTGAACCGATACTTCACAGCCAACAGACAACATTCATTTTTCCACTAGTTATTGATAACAAACAATGACTAGTCGACTAGTGAACCGATACTTGACAGTCAGTTTCAGTGACTCATTCTGCCGCACTCTTAGTCGAAGCAGGAAATTGTGGTACACTATGCAGTTATGAGTTTCCATTGTTTAGCCAAGATGGTCGATCAGTACTCGTGACTTATAAGATGTTCCAATAGCTTTTTAAGCTACACGTTGACATTTTTTATAATAATGTAAATGATTTTTTGTCCTTTTGTAAACTTTATTTAATGTGTGTAATTAGTTCTTAAGATACTCGTAAAATGTAATAATAGTATTAATTTTATATGTACCTATGTCGTAGTTCACTACAAGATTTGACGCCAAACTGTAAGTGTAGTGAACATTTGTTATATAAATAAATAAATATAGATAATTGGGTAACGTTCGTAATTATTAGTTAGCGTTAAGCCTTCCACGTCACTCACTTCCGGTAATATTAATATAAAATAGAATAATACCTATGTATTGCATGTTATTTTTTTTTATATCAGAGGTAGTCGACAAACGAGTAAGTGGGTCAACTGATGGTAAGTGATCACTGCCGCCCATGGACACTCGCAACACCAGAGGTGCCGCGGGTGCGTTGCCGGCCTTTAAAAGTCAGCAAACAAGTGTTGCTGACGCTTCCCTCCACCCCAATGAGGTCTGGCGACCCCGAGATGTAGAGATTACGGGCAACGCCCGTAGTGGGGGACAACCCACGTATGGGCACTGCCTATTTTAAAATATTTTTGAGCGTACTGAATATAATAAGTACGGTCACCTTAGCCTAGTTGGTAGTGCTCCTGCCTACGAAGCTGGTGGTCCTGGGTTCGAATCCCGGTAAGTGCAAATATTTGTGTGATGAGCACGAATATTCGTTTCGGAGTCATGGATGTTTTCTATGTATTTAAGTAGTTATCTATCTATATAAGCATGTATAGCGTCGCCTGGTACCCATAGTACAAGCTTTGCTTAATTTGGGGCTAGGATGATCTGTGTGACATTGTCCCTATATATTATTATTATTAATAATAATAGCCATGCATAGCATGTTCTTAGGAGCAGGAGGAGGAGGAAAACACATATAGATAACTTTTGTACCAAAACAAATAGGTTTGTAAAAAAAAAAAAAAGGTTTTTACTTACGTAGACTTTAAAAAAGCGCTTGTAAATAGTCAGAACATGTTTGTAGTAATACAGTTATTATTTCTAGTTGCATATTACAGATATTTAGGTACACGGAATGTTAAAACATTTATACAGTTTACTTTAAAACAGCAGTGACATTTAGCTAGCTTGTATTAAGATATTGTCAAGCAGATTATGTTTAGGTATAATGATTGTTTAGGGGCAAGTTTATGATGACGTCTATGATCTTGGCTAACGTAAACAGTATCTCCAACAGAATATGTTTTATTATTTCGTCTAGTATTGTCAAATCGGTCTTTATATTTAGTAGCGCTTTCATTAAGTCTTTGTCGGGCTAAGTCACGGTCAGCATTTACATTAATATGGGGTTGACTAGATACACTTGTCACGTCATCTAAGCGAGCTTGTATGGGAGGTATGTTTCCTTCTCTACCTATCAACAGTCTAACTGGCGAAAATCCCGTAGTTTTTTGAATGGTAGTATTAAGGGATTGCTGTAAATTCCAAAGAGCGTTTGGTCCATTCTGCAGTGTCTTTAATAGTTGTAGTTAGCATATTTATAACTGTTGCTACATAACGTTCAACTTGACCATTACTGCGAGGAGTACCGGTAGATATCATATGATGACGAATTTGCAATTCTCTAAATAGTGACTGTACATGGTTTGAAGAAAAGTTAGTGTCTCTGTCTGTAATTATCAGGGAAGGGGTGCCAAATAACGTAATCGTCTCGCGTAAAACAAATACTAATTCCTGTCCTCCTAAATTCTTAAGTGGTTTTAGAATACAAAACTTTGTAAAACCATCGACAACTAACAAAATGTGCTTATATCCCTCCTCAGACTGCCGAAATGGTCCAGTACAATCGAGATGCAATGTATGAAAGGGAATAGTTTTCACTAAAGGGTGGAGTAAACCTTGTTTAGGTCCTGAATGACCTTTCCGAGATGTGCAAATCAAACAATGAGTTATATATTTTTTTGTAAAAGCTGCAATGCTAGGAAACCAAAAATGTTCTTTGAGTTTATTAAGAGTTTTATCATAACCTACGTGACAATTCTCGTCATGACTCAACCTGTACCCCTTTGGAACAAATAATTTTAGTATATCGTCAAAGTCAGTTTTGTAATGTAATAAGTCGTTAATAATAACATACTGGTTAACGACAATGTCACCGATCCTAACTTTGTTCAATAAGTCTTGAGTTTCATGATGAGCGACTTTTAACCATGATGGTGGATCAGAATTTAAGTTTTCAATAATATTAACTTTAGGTTTTACAGTTACTGGGCTGCGACTTAATTAATCAACATTTTGCACAAACGTTCCCTTTTTATACGAGATTTGGAACTGAAAGTCATGCATAAAGGTCCACCATCTAGCTACACGAGGGGACAAGTCCTTTTTTGTCATAGTGGATTTGATAGAATTGCAGTCTGTCACTATAGTAAAATTTATTCCCAATAAATACACTCTAAAATATCTAAGGGCATTATAATTTAGGCTGATGGGTTTCGCGATTTGGATTATGAAAACACTGAGCACGAGTCTGCCCCAGTCTATGTAATAACACAGAAAACAACGTTTATCATCTATTCTAGATCGTTTATTCGACTACTAGCAGTGGATAAGGATTCAGTTTTGTGATCTAATGGTCGCTTTTTGGGAACTTTGGCATATGTTGTAAATAACGAGATTAATTCGGCGGTGGTATTAACATGACTGTTGTGTGCTGCCATTTTAACCGTCATATCATGTATGCCCCCACAGATAAGTTCTACTAATTGTAATTCGGTAAATGCTATTTTAGTTTGCTTAAATAATCTTAGTTTTTCCCTAGCGTATTCACAGTACGAGTCTGTGGTGTCGGAGGTCAGTAGGTAGAGGTCCAGTATACTGGTTAAGAATGGAATCCGTTGGCGAGAACTATCGAAAATAGTTAAAATGTCTTCCAGTGGTATATTCGAATGCTGTGCAATAGAGCTGGTTGACTATAGGACCGCTTTTATATGTATATATAGAGTACCAAACCCTAGGAAAATAAATTAATGTTTTGAAAGGCTTGAACATATATTGAGAGAGTTAGTGAAAAGGAATTTTAAAAATATTGTTCTAACCGGTGATTTCAACATAGATATCTTAAAAATAACTACACAATCAATTGAATTTGAAAATCTCTTACTAAGCTATAACTTGAAGCTAGCGATAAAGCAGCCTACACGCTTAAAAAGCCAGACATGCATAGACAATTTTGCGCATAATTTCAGTAAGCCATGTAAAGCCACAGTATTATAACTAGGAATATCAGATCATACTGCCCAGTTACCTAAATGTCCAATAAAAACGGCATGTTGTTTAAATAGTTGGCGTACAGTGCAACGTGACTACAGCAAAGAAAATATTATAAAATTCGTGACATATATAAGTAGCTTAACATTTTCTGACATTTATGAATCCTGTGACACCAATTTAGCGTATAATGCTTTCATTGACATTTTCTCATTTATTTATTACCAGTGTTTCCCTGAAACAAATATTGTAGTAAAAATAAACAAAAGCAGTAAATGGGTATCCCGAGGCATCAAGTTATGCAGTAAAAGGAAAAGACAGTTACTGTGGAAATACAGAAGAAAACCTATAACTGCCAATAAAATAAAACTAAAAAATTACTCAAAACGACTTAAAACAATTATCAATTTGACGAAACGGGCCCAGAATGATTATAAAATAAAAACATCAGAAAATAAAGCTAAAACCACTTGGCAGTTAATAAACCAAAATAAATTAAATGTACCGAAGACTAGTATTGCTAAACTTAATGTAGGTAGTAAAATCGTTACAAACCCAAAAGATATTGCAAATTTGTTTAATGACTATTTTATAGATAAAACTCAACCAAATAACTATTCCAGAGCTACAGTAATAAATCAAATAATTAGTAAAAGAGACTCTATGTTCATGGCCCCCTGTTTACCACATGACGTATTGAAAATAATATCGGCACTCAAAAACACTAACAGTGTAGGTTATGATGGAATTTGTACAAAAATTATCAAAGCAGTTGCCCATCAAATATGTGGACCTTTGAGCCACATAATTAACCTAAGCATTAGTGAAGGTAAATTTCCTGAGGCCCTCAAAATTGCTATAATTAAACCTATATTCAAAAAACAAGACAAAGAGAAAATGGAAAATTACAGGCCCATCTCACTCATATCAGTATTATCAAAAATTATTGAAAATTTTTATTATAATGAATTAAATTCCTACTTAGAAAAAACAATATATTATGCAATGAACAGAAGGGCTTCCGGAAAAACAAAACTATAAATATGGCCGTTTATGATTTTATTCACGTAGTCCTAAATAATATGGATAGGAATAACCCAACGTCAGCAATATTCTGTGATATGACCCAGGCGTTCGATTATGTGCATCATACTATTCTATTAAAGAAACTGGACACATATGGAGTGAGAGGCAATATCCTAAAACTCTTTGAATCGTATCTTAGTGACAGGATACAAAAAACTCAAATAAACAGGATAAATGACAGGAATTGTGAAAAGTTATATACATCGAAAGAACGTAAAGTCAAGTACGGAATACCGCAAGGAAGCGTATTAGGGCCACTACTATTCACCCTCTATATAAACGATCTTCCTCGAGCTACCATATATCCAATGTCACTTTTCGCAGATGACAGTACAGTTACTGTGACATGTAAATCCAAAGACACTTTTGAAAATGACATTAATCTTACACTCGCAAAATTAATAGAATGGTTAGACAATAATAACTTGAAAATAAATATTAATAAGACATTGATTATGCATTTTAACCAACGTTTGACATGTAATACAAATCTTAATCTTGACATTAACTACAAAAATAATAAAATTGACGCAGTGAATAAAACTAAGTTGTTAGGCCTAATTGTAGATAGAGCCCTCAATTGGAAGGAACACATAGAAAACCTCAGCAAAAGAATAAGCAGCAGATCATATGCCTTATACAAACTATCTCGAATTCTTAATCTCGATGCACTACTTACCGCCTATCATGGACTGATCGAATCCATTATTAGATACGGTGTCATATTCTGGGGCAATTCGACGAACAAAGAAATTATTTTTAAAGCTCAGAAGAGATGCCTTAGAGGAATGTTTCAACTTAAAATGACAGATAGCTGTATACCTTATTTCAAAAAGCATAAGATTTTAACCATGCCGTCTCTGTACATTTTTGAAATTCTGATGTTTGTTAAGACAAACCCAAACCTATTTCCACGTCAGGCAGATAAAGTTCCACGAAACAGGCGGGACAACAGCAAGCTATGTTTGAAACCGGCTAGGACTGCACTTATGCGTAAAAGTGTTCTATGCATGGCACCAATCATCCATAAGAAACTTCCAAAAGCCTGGAAAGAACTACCTGATAATGCTTTTAAGAGCAAGATAAAATCGCTTTTAGTAGACAAAGCTTATTATAATATCTCCGAATATCTAGCTGATAAGTTTTAGGACATATTGTTATTAATAGTTCAATCATAATATTAGGGTTCAAATCTTTTTACGACATGATTTTTAATTCACTTTTGACATAAAATGGTAATTAGTTATTATTTATTCTTATTGTATAAAGATTGTTATTTTCATTTTCTTTCAATTGACATAATTATTGTACATTCAAATATTTGCACGCCATTGTATGGCAAACATGTCTGAACCAAATATGTTAATACGTTACATCTTACATGAAATTTCATTGTTATATGTATACACATGTTTATGCAAATAAATTACTTACTTACTTACTTACTATTTACTTACTTACTACTTACTTACTTACTTTAATGTGTGGTCTTTTGCGGTGGGTAGTTTAACTTAGTGGACATAAAAATCTTTGCTCTTGACATTTTATTCATTTAAAATTAATCCCAGTTTTATACCTAAATAACTAATGATAAAAAAATATTTCTAAAGTCACCCACCTGCCAGTTCAGTGTTTTCATCAACTTTCAGCCACTTATTAGCACATAAACACTCAGCTTAGAAGAAAGAAAGAAAATATTATTTATTTTTGCTCAGAACATCGGCGCTTATAAATATTAAAACACAGCGTATTAAAACAAATTGTGATGAACTTATAAACTACTTCATAAAACTGTACTAACAAATATAATATGACTATTCTTATAAACTACATGTCATCAATAATAAGCGCATCTTACATAGTGCGCCGCTGCGGAACAAAAATAGGGTGCGGTTCAGTTTGGGTACCGTGGCATTGCATAAAGCAGCACCAGCGGAAAACTGATTTTCAACCACAACCTGAGAGTGACAACTTTAGCGTCTCCTCGGTGGAAGACCTATAAAATCAGTAACATAAAATAAATAATTTACTTCTAATAATAATAAGCCTAAATGGTAGAAAACATTACTAAAATATTTCTTACAATACTAAAACACGAACATAGAAAGTGCAGCAATATATAATAAATTGTATTTGAGTAACGTAGAGTTATATACTTAAAAAATATATGTAGTAAAAAAATAATATATAATAATATACAAAAGCTATTATTATTATAATTTATTGTGTTGGAGGTATAGATACTAGTGCAATTAGTTAGGCACTATAATAGCGTTTACGCTATATTTTAGATTACTTTAACATAAAAAAATTGTCTTATTTATTCAGACCGTGTGAGGTACTGATTTTAAAACAGGGACTACTCATGGAGTTGAGCACTCATAAAAAAACCGTTTAATATGCAGTCTAAAGGTCTGCTTGGTTTTAAGGTTACGAATTGGTGGCGGGAGATCATTCCAGATCTTAGTTGCTGCATACTTAAAACACCCACGGAAAGCAGCAGTATGATGCCTAGGCACGGAAAGAGGGTTAGTTACAGATCGCACATGCTTTTTTGTTTGATCTTGCCTCCAAGTTAATTTATCGTAAAGATATCTTGGTTTCCGCGAGTTTATTATGCCAAATAGCTGTGTAGCCAGGTGTATCTTTCTCCGAGCTTCCATTTTTAGCATGCCTATCTCATTTATGTATGGAGTGATGTGGGATCTCGATGGAACTTTGGTGCAGAAACGCGTGCATGCATTCTGGATACGTTGAATTAGTCGAACAGATCGAGTCAGTATGCATGGGCCATAGACAGTATCGCAGTAGTTAAGCTTGGCGAGAACAAGACTATCAACCAATTGTTTCCTTATGTTCAGACTAAGATAATCTCTTATGTTGTACAAGACTTTTAACCTGTAAAAACAATTTCGGACAGCTTTGCAAATATGGGCTTCGAACCGCAGTTCTGGGTCCATTGTGAGACCAAGATTACATACCAGTTCAGCTTTTTCGATTGCGTCACCTTGAATGATAATCTTAGGTTGCTTTGATTCAATGGATTTTATACACTTTTTGCTACCCATTACCATGAATTTAGATTTAAGTGGATTCAGTAGTAGACAGTTTTTATTGGCCCATATAACAACTCTCCTAAGGTCTTCATTTACTCTTTGTACAGCTGTTATTGTATCACATGGCTTGAAAGAAGTATAAAGTTGAATATCATCAGCGTACATGTGATACTTACAGTTGAGAAAAGAGTTTGTTACGTCTGCACTGTAGAGTATAAACATGAGCGGTCCCAAAATAGATCCTTGTGGGACTCCTCTAGTTACGCAACGAGGTGGTGATATTGAAGATTTTCCATCTTCCTTCTGAATTTCCACGTACTGCGTACGGTTACTCAAATAGCTGTCAAACCACCTGACTGTATCCACTGAAAAACCGTAATCGGACATCTTAGATAGCATTAATGTGGAATTTAATGCATCAAAAGCACGGGAAAAGTCCAGCAAGACTAGTAACGTACCTAGGCCTTGGTCTCTGGCTTCTAATATGTTACCAACTATATCTGATAGTGCTGTAGCAGTGCCGCGACCTTTCCTGAACCCTGATTGTTGATCGGGAATAATATTGTTCTCCTCTAAGTATTGCAACATCTGCTCATAGACAACCTTTTCGAGCACTTTAGAGATACACGGAAGTAAACTTATCGGCCGCAGATCCTTAATGCTGCTTGGGTTGCTAATCTTAGGAATTGGTTTGATAATAGCGCCTTTCCACAAGTCAGGAAATGTGTGAGTGGTAATAGATGTATTAACTATATCTGCGATGGCTTGTAAAGTAGCAGGCAAGGTCAATGTTAACATATCCAAGTTTATACCATCTACACCTTGTGCCTTGGAAGCTAAATTTCTTATAACCCTCAGTATAACATCTTCACTAACTGGTTTTAGCCTGAAATTGCTCTCCCCGTGCTTGTTAAACTCATAGAATGTAAGTAAAGATATGTTTGTGTCACAATTGCCTGGTACGTCAAGAAATACTCTATTGATCTCATCGGGATCCTGAAGCTGTCCCGGAAGCTGTTTGCATTTATGTTGCGGAAGTACATCGTTTTTTAAATTTTTCCATAGTGTTTTAGCATTTTTAATATTGTTGTTTATATGTTGAGTAAAGTACGCCTTTTTTTCAGATACAAGAGAACTGCTGGTCTGATGTTTTAGCTGTAAATAGTATTGTTTATATTTTATTAATTTTAAATTGTGATACTTGAGTCTAGCTTGATTTCGGAGTTTAAACATTAGACGTATGTTTTGCGTAATCCATGGAGTAGGCCGGTCTCTAAAAATCTTGGTCTTTACGGGAGCATGTAGGTCATACAACTGTGTTAGGAAAAAGTTAAAAGTATAGACCATATCGTTAACATGCGACAAATTACTTATCACTTGCCAGGGAATTAGTTCCAGATCAGCATTAAAATGCTCAAGTATGATATTTTTGATCGGGCGGTAAGTGACAAGCCTAGGTTTAGGCTTTACTTTTTTAAAAACAGAGGTAAAAGTTATAAAAGAATGATGGGCAAGATCAATGTTGTGGTCCACCACAGTATCCGAAGCTGGGACATCAGTACAAATTATATCTATCAAGGTACTGCTGTCTCCTGTAAAGTGAGTAGGTGTATTTACTATTTGAGTAAGCGCTAAGTAGTCAAGGAACTCATTGAGATAAGCGGTTTTGGAGCTGTTATGGTCTAACATGTTAACATTTAAATCACCTAGGAGTACTATGTGATCATACGGGGCCAACGCAGTTATGGTTTCCGTTAATCCATCTAAAAATTTGGGCAGTTCGTACCAGGGCGGGCGGTAAGCGGTTCCTATAATAATAATAATAAATTCATTTATTTCAGGCATCAGATATACATCAACCCATAGTAAAAGTATCCATTAAAATAATAACTATAATGACAATATAATGGAAAACATCAAATACACATTAAAATAAAATATAAATTAACAAAAAATTATACTGATATGAAATAAAAAATTATAATAACAATAATAATAATAATAATAATAAAATAAATAACAAATAATAATAATAAATTCGTGTGGTCATTTTTTATTCATGTCATGATGCACGGACAACCAAGCTTTTAGAATAGGATTGTCCAAACACCTAGACAACGTGTACAGTATGGAATTCTGAGATGTACGGACGCGATCCCAGAACGAAGCGACACGTGACCTAATAATTGCGTAGTAATCGGGGATTCTGGCCTCGGCGAACATACTCGACGCACTACACCAACGGGGTAACCTCCTCAGTATTCTGTACGCATCATTGTATTGCACTCTAATCGTGTTACGCGCTTTTAGCGTACAGTTAACCCAGAGTTGGCAAGTGTAGAAACTTTGGCAATACGCCTTAAATAAAGTATTTTTTACCTCGTTGGTACAACGCGAAAATCTTCGCGCGAGCATGTTACACCTTACAGATAGCGCTCTGCGCTCTCGTTCAATATCGTCGTCGTCTCTGAGATTTTCCGTAAGTACGTGTCCCAGGTATTTGAACGATCCTACTCTACCTATAATAGCGCCGTCAAGATATAAGGGTGGTACCCTCTCCGGACCCTTTCCTGCCTTAAAAACCATCATCACGGTTTTCTTAACATTGTATGTCAATCCGTGACTTTCAGCATATTTTTGACATATTAAAAGAAGCTTCCTGAGACCTTTAATAGTCGGACAAAGCAATGTCATATCATCCGCGTAGCTCAGGTTGTTTACACACGTGGATCCCACTTGACAGCCGACATTAGCTTGCTTTAACTCAATGATCAGGTCATTGACATACAGATTAAAAAGATCCGGAGAAGTTAACCCCCCCTGTCTTACGCCACACTCTAAATTATAGGGATTTGACAGCGCCTCACCCCATTTGACGTAGTTTGCCTGGTTTCCGTTCCAGTATCTCAACAGATTCACAATCCTAGGGGAGACCTTACTATGCACGAGTTTCGCCCATAAAAGTTCATAATCTACCAGATCGAAAGCACGACTTAGATCTAGAAAACATGCATACACTGAAGTGTTCCGTCCAGTGTAATAGTTAACAGTAGATTTGAGACTGAAGATTGCAGAGTCCGTCGAGAGGCCAGGACGGAAACCAAACTGGGCATCGTCTATCTTGATAGTACGACTAATTTCAGGGTGTATTATTCGCTCTAAAATCTTCCCTATAATAGTGCCCAAAGAGATCGGTCTATAATTGCCAATATTACACATATCACCAGTTCTATTTTTAGGAACTGGAACCACCACGGTTTTCATAAGATTTTCAGGCAAATATGAAAAATTTAGACACAAATTGAATAGGTGTGCAAGTGCGCAATATATTTCCTCGCCCGCATACTGTATATGCTCAATGCTTAATCCATCAAAACCTGGCGATTTGCCTCTGGTCATCCGTTTTACTACTAGTTTGACATCCTCTGAGGACAAGTTATATTTCTTATCATCAGAGGATGAACAGACTGTATAACCACGATTCGAATGCAATCTAGGTTCAACTTTAAAATGTTTAGCAAACAAGTTCGCAACTTGTATGGGTTCCTGCACCTGCCCCACACCAATTGGTGAACTTGTTTTGCCCTGTGTTAACTTCGTAGCAGCCCAAAATTTACTGAAATTTTTATTTGTGGCGTGTGACGCTAGCATGTTCATTTTAATTAGGTCCTCATTATTTTGACACCAGTTCAATTTGCCTCTAAAAATCTTACGACTTTCTACCATTTTTGTAAAAATTTCCCCAGATCTGGGCTTACCTGCTACTTGCCAGCACTGAAATTGTAACCTGGCCGTTCGGTGACTGTCCCGAACATGGTAGTTCCATCCCAATATGTGCCTTTTCCGTGCATCACAACATGAGACCGACGCGCTGTTTATAGCACCACATTGTAACGTACGCACAATAAAGTTATATAATTTATCTATTTCACACAAATGATTCTTACAACTAAAATTAACACATTCATCGCAGTCCCATAAATAAATAATTCGTTTTAAATAATGGCATATAAATCTATTTGACTATTATTTCTATTTCCCCACTTAATGTTTTTATTACTATCACATTTATTAATGTCAAGTCTTTTCCGTAGAACAACACTTATATCACATTCAATTATAAGTGGTATATGATCGGACCAATACACTCCGTACTGCACTTTCACTGACGTCACACTCAGACTAGCGGCCTGTGTTGTTAGACAGTGGTCTAGCCACGAATTCGTCCCGTAAACATCACTGACGTACGTGTATGTCCCGGACTCAGCACCAAGAATATCTACGTCCGAACATGATAAATTCTGATCCGAACAAAACGAGAACAGTTCACGTCCGAACCGCTTGTTTGGATCCGCGTTGAAGTCGCCTAGGATGTAAACTGTTTCTGTATCACAGTCGTCAATTATAGCGGTTATTTCCGACAAGCACGTAGTAAAATCAATCAGATTTTCCTCAGAATCCGTAGGCAAATAAGCACAAATCACCAATATCTTTCGATCTCCGGTTGAGAGACACACCGCTGCTAGTCTATTATTGTCACATTTTATAACAGTTGCTTCACTGAACAATGACTTCCTCCAGAGTAGGGCCACACCACCGTAGGGGCGTCCCCGTAATACCCCCGCTGATAAATCTACAGAAGACTTCGCGAAACTGCTGAACTTCTTATCTATCATATTGACATAGTTCAGGTCGTGGTGCAATAGCCATGTCTCTTGTAATGCTATCACATCTGTACTTCTGCAAAGTTCACGTACATGTTCTATTGAACGTTTCAGAGATTTACAATTAAATGTGGCTAAACTTATCTTTTTCTGACTAGGCTCCATTATTGATGAGATTTAGATGCAGTATTGACAAACTGTTTTTCACGATAACGGCGATAAACTAATCCGGCCGGCCAGAAACTGCTATTAAGAAAAGTATTCAGCCGATTACTGGTAACTACAACTTTAAATGAGTTGAAGGCTGTCTCATTATGCTGTTTGAGCTGTTCGACTCGCACACACTGTTCACCTCTTTCACGAATATGCTCCTCGATATCCTCTACGGTGACTGATTTATTCGTTCGAGATATATATATTGAGCATAATGTATCGGCTACTAGAATACGCCCGCTATTCTGCAATGTTCCGCGCATGTTATATTTACGTTTATTTCTATTCATAACAACCTGAAATCCGTCATTCTCAATCTGTGCATTATTGTTTTGCCGGCCGACAACAGATGCGGCCGCAATAGCGCTATAGGTAGGTAAGTTAGGTATCGGTACAGGTGCAGTCTCAATAAGTGCAGGTAGCTGCCGCGCCTGAGACGATTGTGAGTGTGAATCACCCACATTATCCGTTACTTTTTTCTGTGGGGACTCCGATGGTTGCATACTATTATTAGTCGTTTCCTTCGATATATTTTTATTTTCTAAGCTAGACCTCATCGCTGTGTCTTTCGGTGGATATCGCATAGTTTCTGGTCTGTTTTTCTCACGATCTACACTTGTACGTAGTTTGAACAGCTCATTAGTTACGGTCGACTCAAGTTTTGACAATTCTTCTTTAGAGGCGGTGCGTGAACGTAATAGATTTAATTCATTTTTAAGATAAGACAAATCGTTTAGGAATTGTGCCACATCCACATAATCGAATGATACACAGGGTAATTGGTTTAAGTCCCTCGCAACGAAAATCGGCAGCAAATCCGGTTCGGTTTCCTTGAGCACTTTTATCACATCTTTAACGTTTTTTTTACTTTTTTCGTCTCCTTTACGGCGAACGTTGTGCTCGCCATCATTTAGTGCGGTATATAATTCGGTTTTGCTCGTTTCTATTTGCTGCTCCGAATATTTAGAAACACATATTTGGACAATACTTTGCTCGTCCAAGACATCGATTCGATTTTGAACAAACGTTAGGAACTCGTTAATAATCACTGTTCGGTCCGCCATCACTTATAGTGCATTCGCGTACCCTAACTTGTCACACGAGATTTATTGAACACAAAAAGTAACATTTTACCGTTTATGTTTAAATTAAGCCAGAGTTGTTCGACATCCGTTTGTACTTGGTGTGACCTTATCCTAACGTTAATGTTGTTTTTTATATAGAAAGCTACGCCTCCCCCTCTTCCCGAGCGTATACGTACTGGACGTGGAACATGTTTCAATTTATACCCCGGGACACTTGGTGCTCTGTCTTCTTCCCCAGGCCTTAACCATGTCTCATTGATGGCCATTAAGTCTGGTGAATGTTGATCCATAGATAGCAAAAACTCATTTTGATTCGTAGCCAAGGACCCTGCATTAAACAAACCAAATTTAATATACTTATGTTTTGTCATAGAGATATATAAATATAAGGTACATATTTAATACACATAATTAACATACTTCCTGTTTTATCTATTATTACATAAAAAAATAAGAAGTACCTGAACGTTATATAGAAAACCATGTCTGTGTTTAATGTTAAATCAACACATAGTTTAATAAATACCAAGTATGAATTATTATAACTCACATAATAATATGTAGTGCCTATTTCTACGTAAATAAATATCTTATTTAGTGCTGCATACGATACACTATTGCATATGGATTGAATCCTTTCATGCAATGTATGTTTGGTGTTTCTTACAATATAAACAAAAATTCGTTCTATCAGCTTACTTACATACAATGTAATGAATTGTCTACGTCTTCGCGTACGACAATTATTTGATTCTATTATTGATATAATCATGCTAACAAATCTAATAATAATAGTAAAATAATTAAAACTATACAGACTCCATGTGGGGTCCGATAAACTTAACAATGTCTGCCGTTGAATTAATACGATATGCAGTTTCTTTAGGTTTCCGACGGGCCAGGATTCGTCCTCTCTTGGTCCATACGAAGCTCCAGTTGTGTTCCAAAGCAGCAGCTCGGGCCTTCCGAAATAAGTGCTGGTTAGCCTTTGTCAGACGCTCGAAAATAGAAAAACGTCTAGAAGGGCAAGGGAAGCCGAGGCCCTCTATGCTCACTCCACGTCTCGTCTTGGCGTTTTCGAGGAGAGTATCCCTTAGTTCTTTTCTGGCTAGGCGTAACATAATGGCACGTGGACGGGCCTCTGTAGCATTTTCAGAATTGGTAGCTTTTAAGTGACGCCCTCCGATCCGTTCTACACTTACAATATCCCTGTCTTCCATGGTGACTACAATTTTAGAAGCAATCAGCTTGGCCGTGTGGACTAAGTTTTCGTTGGCTAGCTCAGGTATATTAGTTACAAGCAGGTCATTCGCCATAAGTTCCTGATCGCGATCGTTTAACTCATATTTTAACTGTTGTATAATTTCCTGCATTTGTGTTGAATCTGAATCCATTGTGGGCGGACGAGTCTCTAACGACGTCAGCCGTTCCTGAACATCCGTAGTCATAGTATCAGAACGTGACTCTTAAGCAGTCAGGCGGCTCTCAATGTTATCCATTCTATTCAGGCATGATGTAACTGTTGCTTTATATTCGGCAATATCAATTCTTATTTCCTTTAACTCCTCGCTCATTCTTTCCACGCTGTCCAAAAGCTTCTTCAGAGCCATCTTGACGTCCATGGAGGAGTCATGCATCATCCCCTCGTTAGGGTCGACTGAACTGGCTGTCCCCATCTGCATAACCGGCAGTTTACCCCGGACAGGGGTGTCTGGCTTATTGTCCCGAGCTATGTTTTTACGACATTCTGGGCAGTTCCAAGTAGACTCGATGATACCAGTAACAGGCAGACCCACGCAAGCGCGATGGTACATCTCGCGACACGAGGGACATCTAGTGGACTCTTTAGGCGTTAATAAACTTCCACACGCCAAGCATTTGGATCTTGTCATGTTGTGGGTAATGTATGTCGTAAACGCCTGTTAAAAAAGTTATAAAGCAGTCACAAGTAATATTTAACTTGTAGACCGAAAACGCCTGGGACAATTTTCTAAGCAAGAAGTCGCAGATCAATACGAGTTTCGGTATTGTCAAATGTCAGATTTTTTATTAAAAAATGTTTGTGAATAATATTACACGACCAACTGTTTTTGACAATAGCTTGTTAGATTACACTTGTTAATGATAACAAATACACTGTACTTGTAAAGTCACTCCAAGAGTTCACTGATATGCACTTCTTTGTTCACTTCAATCGAGATTAAATATTTTAAATAATATTTTCATTGGGAGCTTATCGAACACGTATAGTTATAATAAACGAGGTACCGTCACTGTAATAATATATATATATATATGTAAGTGCTTAAAATTCACAATGGCAGTGACAGTGCAAGATTCCATCACTAGCTTGAGGAAGGAGTTTTTTGCAAAGTGTGCTAGTGTAGAAGCTGAGCTAAGCAAGGCAGCTGGCTCTGGTTCTCTCTCCATCAACTCACTGGCTGCTGATTTCACTGCTTATAAATCGCAGTTTCTGGACACCATAAATATTCTTCAAAAGCAGGTTAATATCTTGACTCGCAATGTGGATAATTTGGAAATGAGAGGGAGGAGGAAAATTTTACTGTTTCACGGAATTGAGGAGGATGACAGTGACAGTGAAGATGTATCACAAACTATAGTGAACGTAGCACAATCCCAGCTGATGATGAGTGGATTCACAAGCAATGATATCAGGCGGTGTCATAGAATGGGTCGTCGCAGCACTGGTAGCAAACCTCGACCGATCCTTTGTAAATTTCAATGTGTCACGGTCCGAGATAAGGCCTGGTCCTCAAAGACTAAGCTAAAAGGATCGGGAGTCACTATCTCAGAATTCCTGACCACCACAAGGCACTCCGCGTTTATTGCTGGACGTTTGAAGTTTGGTATCACGAAATGTTTCAGTCAGGGTGGCCATGTCTTCGTTATCAGTCCTTCTGGTCCGCGGTACCGGGTTGTTACAGTGGAAGATGTCAATAATATCTCGACAGAAGCTCCGAAACCACCCGAGGTCCCTGATAAAACTATCTCCACTCCACGAACGAGAAGAAATGCAGCTAAGAAGTAACTCTTTGCTTGTACCATTTTGTTCCTTTTCTTGTTTACAACTTAAAGGTGATTATCGCAGCACCCTCATAAATATATAGTAAACAATAATAATCGTCATAAACATTTTGTAAATGTCATGTTTATGTCAAAGAGTATTTAAACCTGTTTATTTGTCTATGAATGTTTACGTTGCGTTCCATGTCGTTGTCTATGTTTTTTGTCATAAATGTAACATTTTTGTTCATGGTGCTCGATATTCTCGAATATTTCACCGATCGAGATTATACTTTTATTTTCTTTGATTTGTATTCTCCACGACACTACAACTGGCAGGTGGATAGCTAAAGTTAAATTAGTTTTACAGTTATTGTTCATTTACTCAGGTATTTTTAATTATTTATTTAGTTTTATTTTTATTTATTTTTTCGTAGTATATTAATTTTATCTATTTATTATGTCATTTTTGGATTGTGATAGTGATAACGATAGTTTTATGACTGCGGATAGTGATTCAAGTTTCATAAGCATTCCCTCCCTTGGGGACATGCTTGTTTCACAATTTTCTGATGTTCCTAAGAACTTCAATGTGGTCCACATAAATGCCCAAAGCATTCCGGCACACTTCCCTGATATGCTGGCTAACTTGGACTGTAAGAACATCCACGCTATTCTTGTATCTGAATTTTGGTTGAAACCTTGCCTTCCATCTATCTCTTATTCTCTTCCTGAATTTAACCTAATACGTAACGACCGTGTGATCGGAGGTGGTGGAGGCGTAGCAATATATCTGCGTAATTACATTAATTTTACTATAGTTGACACGTCAGCACAGCCTCCATTAAATGCTGGTGAGCACCTTTTTATAGAGGTTGAATTACATCACACAAAGGTTTTATTAGGAGTATACTATTGCCCTTCTCTTCGCATTGACGATATCGTCTTTTGAGACACTTTTAGAAAATCTTACACCTTCTTACAGTCACACTATCGTCATGGGTGATTTTAACACATGTCTCCTTAAAAATGACTCCCGCGCTTCTTCTCTTCAATCGATAATTGATTCCACTAACCTTTTCTGCCTTCCTTTAAATGCTACACATCGTTTCCCTAACGCCACTCCCTCTTTACTGGATCTTATTATCATTTCTTCTCGTGATCACGTCTCTAAGCATGGACAGTGCTCAGCTGATGTGTTTTCTTATCACGGTTTAATCTATCTTTCATATGAAATCCGTCCTCCAAAGGCAAAGTCGAAAATTCTTCTGCAACGCAATTTTAGTGGTATGAACATCGAGAAACTACGAGAAGCTGCTAAAAACATTGATTGGAGTGCACTCTTAGACTCAACTTCAGTCAAAGATCAAGTTAACGTACTAACTTCTCAGCTGATTGATTTATATGATATTTATGCCCCAATTCGAGCCATAAAGGTAAAACATCTCCCGGCTCCTTGGCTAACCGTCGAAATAAAAAACATTATGGCTCGAAAAGCAGCAGCGAAAAGTAGGTATAAATGTCGGCCTTCAGCCTTAACTAAAGAAAAGTACATAGCCGTTCGGAATCTCAGCAATAAGATGTGTAGGAATGCACAGCGCCAAAATATTCATAAATCTGTTGAAAATGACGATCCGGCAAGGATTTGGAAATTTCTCAGATCATTAGGAGTGGGAAAAAGTAAAGATCCAATTCCTAAAACATTAAATATTGATTCGCTTAATCAGCATTTTTCCTCTGCGTCATCCAATTTTAATGGAACAACCAAAACTAATACTCTTAACTATCTTTCATCTATTCCTACTCCTACTTACTCTCCATTAGTTTTTAATCAATTTACAGATTGTGATTAAGAAGAGCATTCTGTCGATATCATCTAACGCGGTTGGAACTGACAATGTCACCCGTAATATGGTTCTTCCTATCCTTGATGAAATCCTTCCTGTTCTTTCCCATATCTTTAACTTTTCCATTTCCAGTGGCTGCTTTCCGACAGCATGGAAAGCTGCCCAAGTCACTCCCTTACCCAAAACCAAAAATCCTGAATCATTTTCAGATTACCGTCCCATTTCTATACTCCCTTTCCTATCAAAAGTCCTGGAACGCCTTGTTTCCAACCAACTTAGCTCCTTCCTTTGCAGAAACCATCTCCTCAACCCGATGCAATCAGGTTTCCGTCCCGGCCATAGTACCGTAACTGCCCTTGTTCATATTGCGGATGACATAAGAAAGGCCATGGAGGATGGGAATCTAACAGTTCTCATTTTTCTTGATTTTAGTAACGCTTTCAACTCGGTAGACTTCGACATTCTCCTTGGTATTTTAAACTCTCTTAACATATCTCCAACTGTAATTGATTGGTTTCGTACTTACCTGTTCGGCCGCCGGCAAAGAGTTCGTATTGAAAATTGTTTTTCTTCATGGTGCAGTACAACAGCCGGCGTGCCTCAGGGTGGCGTGCTTTCTCCGTTACTCTTTGCTATTTTTATTAATACGATCTCCCGACACCTAACCTCATCCTATCATCTTCATGCTGATGATCTCCAAATTTATACTCACACTCCACTAGCTACACTTACGGAGACTATTAACTTAGTCAACAATGATCTCGCTAAGATAAGTAAATGGAGTAGAGTATGGTCTCCGAGTTAATCCATTGAAAACCCAGACTATTGTCGTGGGCAGCTCTCGAATGGTTTCCAGGGTAGATTGGTCCCGAATCCCCCAAATTAATTTTGATGATGTTCTGATCCCATTTAGCAATCAAGTGAAGAACCTGGGGATAATAGACAACACTCTATCTTGGGGTCCACAATTAAAGACAGTGAGTCGAAAACTTTATGCATCCGCTGGTTCCCTAAGACGTCTTCGAAACTTCCTACCCATTACCACTAAAACTGCCCTTGCACAATCACTTCTCTTACCGATTCTCGACTATGCCGACGCCAGCTATCTTGATCTCACACAAGAACAACTTGATAAACTTGAGCGACTCCAAAATTTTTGTATCAGATTCATATTTGGCTTACGCAAATATGATCATGTTTCCGAGTTTCGTGCCAAGCTCAAGTGGTTGCCTATTCGCTTTCGTCGGAATGCCCATATTCTCGCTTTATTATTCAATATACTTTTCAACCCCACTACTCCTTCATATCTTAAAGAACGTTTTGAATTCCTTTGTGACACACATTCGAGGCTTTTAAGATCATCAAAAAACCTTAAATTGCACATTCCAGCGCACTCTTCCATCTTTATGCACGAATCATTTGCAGTCCAAGCAGCTCGTTTGTGGAATGAGTTACCATTTTCTATTAGATGCTCTCAGAATATACTTAGCTTCAAAAAACTTGTGAAAGACCACTATCTGTCTCTATCATAATAATTATTAATTTATTTTATTTGGATATAGTATTTTAATATAGTATTATATTTATAGTATAGTATAATATAGTATTTTATTTACGTATATGTATGTATAATAATAACATGATCATTAAAATATTTTTAGTTTTTAGTATACCTTTTTAATTATCTCTTTTCTTCTTTTTTATCTATGTACCACACTTTGTTGCACCATCCCCGGCATTTTTACATATTTCATTCCTATCCATCCAAAGGTTGTCTGGAAGAAATCGCTTTATGCGATAAGACCGCCCATTGTACATTATAATTAATGTTTCATTGTTGTTCTTGTTGTTCTTTTATTTTTTGGGTACAATAAAGTATATTTTATTTTATTATAATACTGACTGAGTGTTGGCTCCAAGGTGTTTCTTTTATTCCAAATTTAGAAGGCTACCACCATGCAGCTACTAAAATAAACTATAAACAAAATGACGGAGTAGTTATTTATTATAGAGAACATCTTAAAGTCAGCATAATCGAACCTCATTTCCAAGACTGCAATTGCTTATTAGCTACTTATTAGTTAATCGTATTGCTATTCTGGCACTGTATAGATCGCCCTCTTATACCAAAATAGATCCTTTTATCGCATCTCTAGATAAAATTATGAACATGATTTCAGGATTAGAATCTAAGATTGTGATGGGTGACATAAATATAGCGATAAATCCTAGTAAAATTGAGACAAATGGGGAAAAATATTTAACTATGGCTGCTTCACACGGTCTTCTACCAGCACATACCTTGATAACACGTAGTGCTAGTGAAACGTGTCTAGATCACGTTCTTATAAAAACTAAAAGCTCTACCCTTACAATAGTCCCACAGGAAACGCTAACAGACCATTATCCAGTTTTACTAAGCTTAAATATGAAAACCCCCCGACAATATACCACAACAACCAAAAAAATAGTAAGCGACACAGACTTGGAGAAAGATGACTTAGCTATTAACTTCGACCCAATATATCAATCAGTAGATCCAAGTTATTGCTTAAACTATCTTACACAGTGTATAACGACCGCGATAGAAAAAAATACTAAAATAATATCTCTACCAAGGCGCAAAAAAGTTATAAAACCATGGATAACACCAGGTTCGGTGAAGTGTATGCAGAATAGGGACAAATTACACAAAAAGTCACATTTAGCTCCAGATAACGAAATCTTAAAAATCAGTTATACACACTATCGAAACTTCTGCACCAATTTATTGCGTAGATTAAAGAGAGCTTATGACAAAAACCAAATTGAAAGCGCACAAAACGATAATAGAAAATTATGGAAAGTAATAAAAAACATCACAAGTACAAGAAAAAACACACAACACCCTAAGGAACTCCTAACATTATCCACTTGCCCCATTCAGTCGCTAAATGAGGCAAACAATTATTTTGTAAATATTGGGAGCTCTCTAGCGGATAAAATTAATAAGGAAAATAATGAGATGTCAAACGCAGCGAACATGTTTAATCACTCAGACAAATTTACTACATTGAATTCTTTTGGTTTGATTGATACTGACGAAAAAGAAGTTGAACAAATTATAAATGGCTTAAAGACAGACTGTGCACCTGGACATGACAAGGTATGTAGCAAATTTCTCAAAACATTCAAAAACATAGTTGTACCTATTTTAACAAAAATATTTAACGATTGTTTGAGCTTAGGAATATTTCCCACATGCCTAAAGAGATCAAAAGTTTGTCCAATCTTTAAGAGTGGGGACAGAAATCGTATCAACAATTACAGACCTATATCTATTTTGCCAGCTATCTCTAAAATCCTAGAAAAAATTATAAATAATCGTTTCATGAACTACCTTGAAAAAAATAATTTATTATCCACCAATCAATACGGTTTCAGACATGCAAAATCAACTGAACAGGCCGTAAATAGCAGTTTTTTAAGCGACAATCTCGATCAAGGAAAAAATGCTTGTCTATTTCTCTGGACCTGGCAAAGGCGTTTGATACGATCTCTGTTTCCCTTCTACTGAGTAAACTTGAAAGGCTTGGAGTTAGAGGTATGCAACTCGAGCTTTTCAAGAGTTATTTAACTGGACGATTTCAATGCGTTCGACTAGATGGATTTAAAAGCGAATACCTCCCTCTCACACACGGCGTTCCGCAAGGCAGCATCCTAGGACCTACTTTATTTCTCGTATATATGAACGATCTCACGAGCCTTAAACTCACCCATGGGGAAATAATTTCTTTCGCCGATGATACTGCATTAGTTTTTGCTGCTAATACATGGGATGAGGTATTTTGTGCTGCACAGCGGGGATTTGATAGTACCAAAGAATGGCTGCAAAGAAATATACTTACGTTAAACTTAGACAAAATTAAATACATATGTTTTAGCATTAGGTCAGCAGTTGGACTGACCAATGACCATGCGTTAATTTCACATGAGAGGCATATCGGATGTACTCATGTCCACCCTTAGAGCGCGTACAAGTCATTAGGTATTTAGGTATTACATTTGGGTACTAGTGGGCTGGATGTCGGTCCGGGTGGTGGCGCTTCCACCCAGAGCTCTCCAGTGCTACCGCTGCCTGGAGAAGGGGCACGTCAGGGCTCGGTGCACAGGGTGCGACCGGAGCGCGTCGTGCTTCGTCTGTGGCCAACAGGGCCACAAGGCGAAGGAATGCACGGCGCGCGCCCCTCATTGCGTTGTGTGTGCCGACCTTGGCAGGCCGGCAAACCATCGCCTGGGCAGCGGTAGGTGTACGCCACCGAAGAGGAAGGGAGCGGGACGTCCTGCCACGTCCGCTCCAATATCGTTGCGGTCCAACGATCCGGGCTCTGGACCCGGTGGGGTGTCCATGGAGGTGTAAACATTCTTTCCCCCCCAACTTATTTTGCAGGGCAACTTGAACCACTGCATCGCTGCGCAAGCTCTTCTTGCGCAGACGATTGCTGAGCGTTCGGTTGCCCTAGCGATAGTGGCGGAGCCTCACTCCGTTCCCGACCACCCTCGTTGGTTCGGGGCGGATGGGGGCCTCGTCGCCATTTATTGGGCAGGGGGGGAACGTGACCCCCATTGCACACTCCTGGCCAAGGGGCCCGGATTCGTCGTCGTAGAGTGGGGACCAGCAGTCGTGGTGGGCTGCTACATCTCCCCGAATTGCGGCCTCGCAAATTTTGAGGCGTACCTGGACGGGCTAACGGGCCATATTAGCTCTTACCATTACCGTCCGGTACTCGTCCTGGGCGATTTTAACGCCCACTCTAGTGTGTGGGGCGATGCCCGGGACGACGTTCGAGGGGAGTCACTGCTGGAATGGGCCGCCGGACTGGACCTCCGTCTTTTAAATCGGGGTTCAGTCAGCACCTGTGTGCGGTGGCAGGGGGAGTCGATCGTCGACTTGACGTGGGCGACTCCCTCGGCCATTCACCTGGTCTCGGGGTGGAGAGTTGCGGAGGAAATTGTCACGCTGTCGGATCACCGTCACATCCTTTTCAGCGTGGCTTTCCGTCCGCCCCGAGGCGGCCCTGACCGCAATAGTGTTGTCCCACCGCGGCGCTGGTGCCTACGCCGCTTGGACCGCGACATGCTGACGGCTGCCACCGTCGCCATCGCCTGGGGGGCGAGTGAAGGTGGAGAGAGGATCCCGTCCGATCCCAATTCGCAAGCGGGCTGGTTCCGGGGCATCATGTCTCGCGTCTGCGACACGTCGATGCCCCGGATCCGTCCGGGTGACAGACGAGGCTCGCAGTACTGGTGGTCGGCCGAAATCGCGCGACTCCGTTCGGAGTATGTCGCAGCGCGTCGCCGACACCAGCGGGCTCGTCGGAGGAGGCGAGCCAATGCCGAAGAGGCTGCCGGAGCGCACAGGGCGTATCAAGTCGCCGTCAAGGCGCTATCCATCGCGATAGCGGAAGCCAAAGCTCGGTCCTGGAACGAGCTCATCGAGGGACTGGATAGGGATCCATGGGGGCGCCCGTACAAAATGGTACTGGGCAAGCTCAGACCGTGGGTCCCTCCGTTGACGAGTACCCTGGACCCGGATTTCCTGAGGAGGGTGGTGGACACCCTCTTCCCTAGGGTCCAGGACAGTCCCTCGGACCCTCCGTCACCGTCTTACCATGCTTGGGACGACCAGTTGGAGGTGACGGAGGGGGAGTTGGACCGAGCAGTACGGCGACTTGCGGCCCGAAATACCGCCCCTGGCCCGGATGGGATGCCAGGCAGGGCGTGGGTTTGGCCCTGGCAGTCCTGGGGGACCGGTTGAGGCAACTGTTCACCAGTTGCCTCCGTAGTGCCGTGTTCCCCACCTGCTGGAAAGAGGAAGGCTTGTGCTTCTGCAGAAGCCGGGCAGGACCGCCGATTCTCCCTCGGCGTTCCGACCAATCTGCTTGCTTGACGAGGCGGGCTAGCTCTTTGAGCGTGTCATAGCCGCCCGTCTCAGCGAGCATCTGTCGCGCGTTGGCCCCGACTTATCGGACAGCCAGTTCGGATTCCGGCAGGGACGTTCGACGCTGGACGCGATCAACCGCGTCCGCGCCCTGTCGGAGCCCGCCGTTCGGGCGGGGGGTGGCGTTGGCGGTGAGCTTAGACATCGTCAACGCCTTCAACTCCGTCCCCTGGCGGGCGATACGGGAGGCACTGGTCCATCATAACGTGCCTCCCTATCTCCGTGGTATAGTCGGGGCATATTTGCGCGACAGGACGATTAAATTCGTCGGTCGGAACGGGATTGAGATCCAGAGGGAGCTCTCCTGCGGGGTTCCTCAGAGGTCCGTGTTAGGACCTCTGCTATGGAGCCTCGCGTACGATGCGGTCCTGCGGATAAGCTTCCCTCCCGGGGTGAGCGTCGTCTGCTATGCGGACGACACGCACGTCATAGCCCGGGAGGTAAGTTTCCAGCGGGCGGTACGGCTCGCCGAACTCGGTGTTGCGTGTGTCGTCGCGGCCATAACGAGACTGGGCCTTCGGGTAGCGCCTCACAAGACCGAGGCGCTATGGTTCCACGGCTTACGCCGTAGGGAGGAACCACCCAGTACGTCAATGCGTGTAGGTGACGCAGAGGTCAGGGTGGGGCGGTACATGAAGTACCTGGGCCTCACCCTAGACAGCCGATGGGGCTTCGAAGAGCACTTCGAGCGTCTGGCCCCCCGAGTGCGCCGGGTAACCGGAGCGTTGCACCGGCTTTTGCCGAACCTCGGGGGTCCCAGGGAAGAAGTTCGCCGCCTCTACGGAGGTGTCGTGCGATCCATGGTCCTTTATGGGGCGCCCGTCTGGTCTGAACGCCTGACGGGCGCCTCCCGCTGCAGAGTTATCTTGAACAGCCTGCAGCGTGTGGTAGCCATACGGATCGCACGAGGATATCGGACGATATCCTTTGAGGCGGCGACACTCCTGGCGCGCCTCCCGCCGTTTGATCTCCTGGCGGCAGTCGACGCGACGGTTTTCACCGAAATCCGCGTCCGCCGGGAGAGCGGTGAGGCGCCAGAGCAGACGCTCGTTGCCTACAGGCGAGAAGCACACCGGCGCGTACTTGCACAGTGGCGCGCAAGGCTTGAGTTGCGGCTGAACGCGCGCCAACGTGCCGTCGGTGCTATCCTGCCTCACCTCGAGGCCTGGGTGGGAAGGAAGGGCGGTTGCGTCACCTACAGACTGACTCAGATACTCACCGGACACGGGTGTTTCGGTGAGTAATGAAATGAAATGAAAAAGTCATTTATTCCGTTAAAACATTACATTTGTGTGGAATCGTCAATTTTTTTACCCTACCGTGCAGTGCATGACGTGGCAGCTACTGAGAAACACTGCCAGAAAACTCAGTAGGAATCCTTTTTTAAAATATTTATTTCTTACATAAAATTTCATTGTATTTAAATGTGTTAATTTAGAGCGACTCACTCCCAAGCTGTTTTGTCACTTAAATAATCAGAAGTTTTGTAGAAAGCCCTGCTACACAATTTGGCTTTTATAATTCTTTTAAACTTATTCATAGACATTTCTCGGATATCATTGGGAAGTTTGTTATAGAATCTTATACATTGCCCCATAAGATAGCCGTTAGCCCAACTCCCCTCGGGGCTGCGGTGGCAGTATGAGAAGTGTCCTCAACTGCCGCCACGTGCAAGCAGCCCCGGGAAGACAGCGAATTGTTTGTGGCGCAGTCGCTGTGCCGTACTGGCAGGAGTCGGCAAATGGGGAGGGCAACCCACAGTCCTCCCAGGGTGCGTGTCCCGACCATCTGGGACACGGCGCAAAAGGGGGCACCGGAGCAGCATACCCGCGTTCCCGGAGCTCCCCCTATCAGAAGAAGAAGAAGAAGAAGTACACTTTATTGCAAAAATAAGTAAAACATAACAATGGTTACAAACACGGACATAAACTTATTATGCAATTGGCGGCCTTATCGCTAAAAGCGATCTCTTCCAGGCAACCACTGTGCGTTGAATGGACCAGAATTGAAAATAACCTGATGAAGGTAGCAGAAGATGTACTAATTGCAATTAGAAGTTATTAATCTAAATTAATCTAATATTACGTACGAATACGTAACTAGAGTCATACGACTATACATATACATAAATAGATACATACATAGATACATACATATAAATAGATAGATATATACATATGTATAAATATATTTACAAATATAAGTGTAAGGATATCATTTCACAATAGGAAAGCAGTATATTTATTGCCTAGTAGATAACGTCAAATAGTGCTGTTTCACCATATTTTTAAATACATGCTGTGATTGAGCGCATTTGATCTGTATTGGCAGCGCATTCCATAAGCGCACAGCTTGTACACTGAAGGATTTGTCGGTGAAATTAGTGGAATGCGCTGGCATTTTGAGTCGTAAGTTTTCTGAAGACCGCAAGAGTCTCGAATGAGTTGAGTGAAGAAACTTGAAACGTTCCTTGAGATAGAGAGGAGTAGCGGGATTGAACAGAATACTGTATAGAAGCGTGACAATGTGAGTATTCCGACGAAGTCTTATGGGCAGCCACTTGAGTTTAGTGCGAAATTCAGAGACGTGATCATATTTACGCAAACCAAATATGAATCGTATACAGAAGTTTTGAAGTCGCTCAAGTTTATCAAGTTGGTCCTCCGTGACATCAAGATAACTGGTATCACCATAGTCAAGCATAGGGAGAAGCAAGGACTGCGCAAGTGCAATTTTGGTAGCAGTAGGGAGAAAGTTTCGTAGGCGTCTTAGGGAACTAGCAGAAGCAAACATCTTTCTGCTAACTTCTTGTATTTGTGGACCCCAGGAAAGAGTCTTGTCTATATAAATACCTAAATTTTTCACCTTGTCAGTATAAGGTATAACAGTGCCGTTGAAAACGACATGGGGAATTTGGGACCAATCAACATTAGTAATTTTCCGAGAGCTGCCAACAACAATGACTTGACACTTTTCTGGATTAACATTGATACCATATCTCATGCTCCACTTGCTTATATGAGATAAGTCTTTGTTAATGACATTAATGGCTTCCGATAGCTTGTCAAAAGGTGTTTGGGTGTATATTTGAAGATCATCTGCGTAAAGGTGGTAGGCTGAAATAAGTTGGTCAGAAATAGCATTAATAAATATAGCGAAAAGCAAAGGAGATAAAACGCCACCCTGTGGTACACCAGCAGTAGTATCACACCAAGAAGAGAAAGAGTCTTCTATGCGAACCCGCTGCCGACGTCCAAACAGGTAACTGCGAAACCAGTCAATTACCGTTGGAGATATGTTAATAGAGCGTAAAATGGCCAAAAGGATGTCAAAATCTACCGTGTTAAAGGCATTGCTGAAGTCCAACAATGTAAGCACTGTCATTTTGCCATTTTCCATGCCTGTCCTGATATCTTTCGTAACATTGATCAAGGCTGTGGTCGTACTGTGACCTGGACGAAAACCGGATTGGTAAGGATTGAGGTGATTGTTCTTGCGTAGGAACACACTGAGTTGGTTATGGATGAGTCGCTCAAGAACTTTGGATAGAAAAGGAAGTATAGATATTGGAAGGTTACGGGGAATTGAAATGGGATGGGATTTCTTTGGTAAAGGAATGATATGTGCGTTTTTCCACAAGGATGGAAAGACACCACTAGAAATGGAAAAATTGAGGATATGGCAGATAATGGGAAGGATTTCGTCAAGGATAGGTAGGATCATGTTACGGCTAATACAGTCGCTACCAATAGCATTACATGCTATTGACAATACGCTCGTCTTAACATCACAAGCAGAGAATTGACTAAAAACAAAATGTGGAAAGTTGGGAGCCGGGAAAGATGATAAATAGTTGATTGTGGAGGTTTTTACAGTCCTGTCAAAGTTGGACGAAGATGAGAAGTGCTGATTAAGCAAGTTGAGGTCTAGGTCTTTGGGAATACTATCTTGTCGTGATTTTCCGACCCCCATAGATCTAAGAAATTTCCATACTTTCGCTGGGTCTCCATTTTGAACAGATTTATGAATATGCTGGCGTTGTGCATCCCTACACACCTTATTACAGTGATTTCTTATACTGATATATTTATCCCGGTGATGATCAGTTTTTCGTATCTTCATTTTAGTTTTTGCTATAACTTTCTTATGGAGAAGTATTTTTATATCATCTGAAAGCCAAGGTGCTGGAAGATGTTTCAATCTGATAGACCGGACAGGAGCATGTATGTCGTAGATATTGACTATTGTTGACGTAAAAATATCGACTATCAGGCGCCAGAAGAAGTTCACGGCAGGTTAAGTTTAGTCGGTGCGAGTCCGACATACCCACCCGCAGACACTTTTTGCGGGTGGCATGCGTAGGCATTCCCCCTGCCTTATCAAAAAAAAAAAAAAAAAAAAGTATTACAATAGATAGTGGCCTCAGTTTTAAAGAACACATTAAACTACTTTGTGGAAGAGTGCGCAAACTTATATTTGTATTTAAAACTCTAAGACACGTTGCCGAGTTAAAGCTGCTAAAACGTCTATATATTGTCCTTTGTCAGTCACTCCAAACATATTGTATATCATCTTGGGGGGGTACGTGCAAAACCACGATAAAACCAGTCAAAATCGCCCAGCGTGCTATTTTAAAGGAGTGCCATTTCAAACCAAACTATTTTCCCACTGTGAATCTCTATCAAATATCTGAAGTATTGACTGTAAGGCAATTGTTTATTCTCAACACCTTGCTTCATGAACACACTAACATACCTTATGATCCCAATATATCGCAAAAACGCCGGAGGGATATAGTTTTTACGAAGCCATACAGATATAAAACTAAATTTAGCTCAAGATTCATAGGATTTCTTGGCTCCTACCTGTACAACAAGATTAATAACAAAATAAATATTTACGCCTTAAATAAAAAACATGCAAAATCGGAACTATACAAGTATTTGCAAAATTTTAATTATGAGGACACAGAAAAATTATATTTCGTCGCTTCATTCTTCAGATACAATTAACAAGGTAGTTCCTTTATCCTACAGGCACTATTCGCACGTTTAGAGAATCGATATTTAATCGATAACTCTTTTTTTTTTTTTATCTATGGTAGCTTACACCGCCGCGCCGCGCTGTCACTTGTCAACTCATTCTTTTTCCGAGCGAGGCAACTTTCGCACGTGCCTAGCAAATTATACGATATAATAGTCAGACTCCATCTTGTTCCTGTTTTGCCGAAGGAAAACGCAGAAAAGATTCGACGATATCGTCGCAAGCTTCAAAACTCGAAACAAAACAGTGCAAATACAATAGGATCGTATACTCGTTAGAACAATCTGACCAATCAGGTTAGTACCTACTTAATAAATATTTGGTGATTTAAACAATTGTATAGATTGATTTATACGCCTGGAGGTTGACCGTGTGTCATCACGAAGGTAATTCTTACCCCTAGAGGTTAACCGTGTGTTAACAAGTGAGAGTATTGAAATCATTCGATGGATGATTGAATCATGACTTTTATTATGTAATGCCGGGAGGTGGATCATGTATCCTCACGAAGGCAGTATTATTACATAATTTATCGGACAATAGGGGAGTACTGGGCATATTAGATCACTTTCTATTTGTCCGAATATTGTATAAATTTTTCGTTGCCGATAATTTTATATTCTCAATCTACCCTGATTCATATTTGGTTCTTGTCTGTCTTTCAGACAACGAAAATGTCGACCCTGATCCAGAATCATGGAAATCTATCTAACTAAATCAGGACGACATTTTTAATAATCTAGTCCCCCAGAGTTGGACTCCGACATTCTTTCGGCCTTAGGGTAGACCAGTGTGGAGACCCCCAAAGGCCCAAAAAATCATGAGAATCTTTCACGCCTGTGGCTACCCTTATAAAAAAAGGGTTTAAATAAAGATTCCAAAGAAAAACTTAATAAGGAGTACCTAATCCCCGAAAATTGTATACTATTGCAAGCACCAAAACTAAATCCTAAAATTTCAGCGGCTGTCGCTGACAGCTCCCGTACTCGAGGCCAAAGGATAGAGGCAGTACAACAGCAGTTAGGCTAAGGTATAGTTGCTCTCAATAAAGGCTTAAATTGCTTATAAACGATGATAAAGACAGGCTTCAAGCCATAAAGATAGCTGTCGCATATCATGACTCATGAACAACAAAAAAAAAAAAATAGCTCATTACGCCTGGTTTGGACAAGGGTTTCTTAAACATTATGCAGTAGGTGGATCGCGACGACTTACTTTTCGGAAATCAACTTTCCAAAAAATATAAAAGCTACAAGAGCGATCAAAAACAAAGCTTGCAGATAAAGAAGCTTCCTGCAAACCCTGAGATACCATCTGCGTCTGTGCCCACACCTACAAAACATCAGCAATATTGGCCATCGACGAGCCGCTCCCGCCAGCAGGGAAACTGGACGGGCCCTCCTCGCTTCCCTTCGTACAGAAGGGGGAGGGGAGGGGAGGGCAGAGAGGCAGGAATGCCCCGACGGGTCGAATGCCTCAATCAGTGGCACCAGCCCCCCAACAAAAACAACATGCCCAGAGCAAGCAGCCGCGTGCAACGGTCCAGTTGTAAAGGTACACGCAGGAAGGATCCAACATCATTACAAATGTTGGCTTCTCATTATTAATAATTCCGAAACACTTAATTGGGTCGGAGAAGGTTGTCGTTGTTGTTGAAGGTATACCATTTTGTAAGAAAGTAAAATTTCTACCCCGACGAACTTGCTCTCTCGTACTGATCGTGCGGATATGTCAGAGTAAATTAATAAATGTCGGGGCTATATCCCAATCCAGAAGATCTAAAAAGTACTTCTATTATTATTAAGTATCCAGCTCCTTTTTTTTTTTTTTTTTTGATCAGGCAGGGGGAATGCTTACGCATGCCACCCGCAAAAAGTGTCTGCGGGTGGGTATGTCGGACTCGCACCGACTAAACCTAACCTGCCGTGGACTTCTTCTGGCGTCTGATAGGGGGAGCCCCGGGAACGCGGGTATGCTGCTCCGGTGCCCCCCTTTTGCGCCGTGTCCCAGATGGTCGGGAAACGCACCCGGGGAGGACTGTGGGTTTCCCTCCCCATTTGCCGACTCCTGCCAGTACGGCACAGCGACTGCGCCACAAACAGTTCGCTGTCTTCCCGGGGCTGCTTGCACGTGGCGGCAGTTGAGGACACTTCTAATACTGCCACCGCAGCCCCGAGGGGAGTTGGGCTAACGGCTGCCGCCGCCACCCCGACGCCTCCTCCTCCTACGAGTGGGATCGGCTCGTTCCCTATCCCGTTCGGCGGCCTCCTTCTGCAGCAAAACTGCCTCACAGAAGGTGACCACGGCGTCCCATTTGGTGGAGTCGCCAGCCAGCATCGCATATACGACTGCTGGCGGCGAAAGATCCCGTCCGATCTCAGCAACAAGGACTCGTCTCTCAGCCTCCCAGGCCGGGCACTCCTCCAGCGTATGCTGGGCAGAGTCCAGGTCGCTCCCGCAATGGTGACAATGTGTCGTCACTTCTCGGCCGATCCGGCACAGATACTCACCGAAACACCCGTGTCCGGTGAGTATCTGAGTCAGTCTGTAGGTGACGCAACCGCCCTTCCTTCCCACCCAGGCCTCGAGGTGAGGCAGGATAGCACCGACGGCACGTTGGCGCGCGTTCAGCCGCAACTCAAGCCTTGCGCGCCACTGTGTTAGTTCGCACCGGTGTGCATCCCGCCTATAGGCAACGAGCGTCTGCTCTGGCGCCTCACCGCTCTCCCGGCGGACGTGGATCTCGGCGTAAACCGTCGCGTCGACTGCCGCCAGATCGAACGGCGGGAAGCGCGCCAGGACTGTCGCCGCCTCAAAGGATACCGTCCAGTATCCTCGTGCGATCCGTATGGCCACCACACGCTGCAGGCTGTTCAAAATAGCCCTGCAGCGGGAGGCGCCCGTCAGGCGTTCAGACCAGACGGGCGCCCCATAAAGGACCATGGATCGCACGACACCTCCGTAGAGGCGGCGAACTTCTTCCCTGGGACCCCCGAGGTTCGGTAAAAGCCGGTGTAACGCACCGGTTACCCGGCGCACTCGGGGGGCCAGACGCTCGAAGTGCTCCTCGAAGCCCCATCGGCTGTCTAGGGTGAGGCCCAGGTACTTCATGTACCGCCCCACCCTGACCTCTGCGTCACCTACACGTATCGACGTACTGGGTGGTTCCTCCCTACGGCGTAAGCCGTGGAACCATAGCGCCTCGGTCTTGTGAGGCGCTACCCGAAGGCCCAGTCTCGTTATGGCTGCGACGACACACGCGACACCGAATTCGGCGAGCCGTACCGCCCGCTGGAAACTTACCTCCCGGGCTATGACGAGCGTGTCGTCCGCATAGCAGACGACGCTAACCCCGGGAGGGAGGCTTATCCGCAGGACCGCATCATACGCGAGGCTCCATAGCAGAGGTCCTAACACGGACCCCTGGGGAACCCCGCAGGAGATCTCCCTCTGGATCTCAATCCCGTTCCGACCGACGAATTTAATCGTCCTGTCGCGCAAATATGCCCCGACTATACCACGGAGATAGGGAGGCACGTTATGATGGACCAGTGCCTCCCGTATCGCCCGCCAGGGGACGGAGTTGAAGGCGTTGACGATGTCTAAGCTCACCGCCAACGCCACCCCCCGCCCGAACGGCGGACTCCGACAGGGCGCGGACGCGGTTGATCGCGTCCAGCGTCGAACGTCCCTGCCGGAATCCAAACTGGCTGTCCGATAAGTCGGGGCCAACGCGCGACAGATGCTCGCTGAGACGGGCGGCTATGACACGCTCAAAGAGCTAGCCCGCCTCGTCTAGCAAGCAGATTGGTCGGAACGCCGAGGGAGAATCGGCGGTCCTGCCCGGCTTCTGCAGAAGCACAAGCCTTGCCTCTTTCCAGCAGGTGGGGAACACGGCACTACGGAGGCAACTGGTGAACAGTTGCCTCAACCGGTCACCCAGGACTGCCAGGGCGCAAACCCACGCCCTGCCCGGTATCCCATCCGGGCCAGGGGCGGTATTTCGGGCCGCAAGTCGTCGTACTGTTCGGTCCAACTCCCCCTCCGTCACCTCCAACTGGTCGTCTCAATCATGGTACGACGGTGACGGAGGGTCCGAGGGACTGTCCTGGACCCTAGAGAAGAGGGTGTCCACCACCTTCCTCAGGAAATCCGGGTCCAGGGTACTCGTCAACGGAGAGACCCACGGTCTGAGCTTGCCCAGTACCATTTTGTACGGGCGCCCCCATGGGTCCCTATCCAGTCCCTCGATGAGCTCGTTCCAGGACCGAGCTTTGGCTTCCGCTATCGCGATGGATAGCGCCTTGACGGCGACTCGGTACGCCCTGTGCGCTCCGGCAGCCTCTTCGGCATTGGCTCGCCTCCACCGACGGGCCCGCTGGTGTCGGTGACGCGCTGCGACATACTCCGAACGGAGTCGCGCGATTTCGGCCAACCACCAATATTGCGAGCCTCGTCTGTCACCCGGGCGGATCCGGGGCATCGACGTATCGCAGATGCGAGACATGATGCCCCGAAACCAGCCCGCTTGCGAATTGGGATCGGACGGGATCCTCTCTCCACCTTCACTCGCTCCCCAGGCGATGGCGACGGCGGCAGCCGTCAACATGTCGCGGTCCAAGCGGCGTAGGCACCAGCGCCGCGGTGGGACAACATTACTGCGGTCAGGGCCGCCTCGGGGCGGACGGAAGGCCACGCTGAAAAGGATGTGACGGTGATCCGACAGCGTGGCAATTTCTTCCGTAACTCTCCACCCCGAGACCAGGTGCATGGCCGAGGGAATCGCCCACGTCAAGTCGACGATCGACTCCCCCTGCCATCGCACACAGGTGCTGACTGAACCCCGATTTAAAAGACGGAGGTACAGTCCGGCGGCCCATTCCAGCAATGACTCCCCTCGAACGTCGTCCCGGGCATCGCCCCACACATTAGAGTGGGCGTTAAAATCGCCCAGGACGAGTACCGGACGGGACTGGTAAGAGCTAATATGGCCCGTTAGCCCGTCCAGGTACGCCTCAAAATTTGCGAGGCCGCAATTCGGGGAGATGTAGCAGCCCACCACGACTGCTGGTCCCCACTCCACGACGACGAATCTGGGCCCCTTGGCCAGGAGTGTACAATGGGGGTCACATTCCCCCCCTGCCCAATAAATGGCGACGAGGCCCCCATCCGCCCCGAACCAACGAGGGTGGTCGGGAACGGAATGAGGCTCCGCCACTATCGCTAGGGCAACCGAACGCTCAGCAATCGTCTGCGCAAGAAGAGCTTGCGCAGCGATGCAGTGGTTCAAGTAGCCCTGCAAAATAAGTTGGGGGGGGGAAAGAATGTTTACACCTCCATGGACACCCCACCGGGGCCAGAGCCCGGATCGTTGGACAACGACGATGTTGGAGCGGACGTGGCAGGACGTCCCGCTCCCTTTCTCTTCGGTGGCGTGCACCTACCGCTGCCCAGGTGATGGTTTGCCGGCCTGCCAAGGTCGGCACACAATACGCAGTGAGGGGCGCGCGCCGTGCATTCCTTCGCCTTGTGGCCCTGTTGGCCACAGACGAAGCACGACGCGCTCCGGTCGCACCCTGTGCACCGAGCCCTGACATGCCCCTTCTCCAGGCAGCGGTAGCACTGGAGAGCTCTGGGTGGAAGTGCCACCACCCGGACCAACATCCAGCCCACTAGTACCCGGCCGATTGCCGCTAATTTGCGGGCGGCCACTAGTGGGCAACGAACCCACACCGATCCTAAGCCCGACGGGGAGAACCGAATTTCGCCGACTTTTACGTCGGCGACAGCACATCCCCCCGCCGCCGTGGCAAAAGTTTCTGCCACTTCGGTGGGGTCGGTGGAGTCGTCCAGGTCCATCACCCGGAGCTCTCCCATTGCCACTGGGTGCGCCACCACCGCACCCGTCTCGGCTAAGGCCTCCCTTAGCCGAGAGGTTAGGGCCTCCGCCTTCGCGGACCCCTCTGGACCAGGGATCCTCAAAATAAGACCCCCGGTCAAGGCCCTCTTAGGGTGAAGGCCCGCCTCCAAGCCAAGGTCCTTTAATTGGACCTTGGTCCTCGCCACCTTCATGACCTCAGCCATGGTAGTGGCCGAGGTCGATGGCAGGTTGATCGTCACTGCCGCGGACGGAGGAGGTCGCGGCAGCGCGATCGGCCTCTTTGGAGGTGGAGGTGGCGGTGGCCGATTCAGCCGGGCAGCCTTTGCCCTGGCCTTTCGGCCAACCACCTGGGCCCATGTGCCTTCGGCGTGCGGTGGCGGCGCAGTCGGCACCGGCATTGCCGGAGCCCGAGCCGCAGCAGCTTCCGCAGCGGCAGCCCGTTGTTTCCGCCGGCCACTCTGCTTGGGTGGCACCTGGGGCGGCGCTGCGCTCCCAGCGAGCGGCGGGCGGATGGCCCTGCCCGGAAAGATCTCCGCCATGACCTCATGACGCATCTGGACCAGACGTTCGTCCCAGATGCGCCCCATCTCCCTCATTTTGCGGTCCATGATGGCCGCAAACCTCTCTTCTGGAGAGGCCTGATCTTCCCGAGCAGGAACAGAAGGAGGAGCGCCAGCGCTGCTCCCTTGCCGAACCAGGGCCGCGGGTGCCGCCTGAGTGTAAAGGCCCCTTTCGGTTGCTCGCGGCGGCGACAGATTCGACAACCGTGGTGGTGGTTGTGGCGGTGACCCTAAAGGAGACCGCACAGAAGGTGACGGTCGGGATGGCGAAGGCAATGGCGGAAACGCCCCGAGCTCTCTACTGCGGAGTTCCGCCATCTCCGCCGACATGGCGGTCACACGCGCCTCCAGGGAGGCCAGCTGGGAGCGCAGCCGCTGGTTTTCTAGCTCCAGTGAGCTCCCGCTGGTCCTCCCGTGTAATTCAGCGGCAGCCGCCTGAGCTTTTCGCGCCGCAAGACGTAGGACACGCACAAAACTGCCCTTCAGGTTTCGGGACGTGTCCGCCACCTTCTCAACCGCTGCCAATGACTCTTGGATGACTGCACCCAGGTCAGCTGAGGGCTGCTGGCGTAGCTCCTCTACCAGGTCCTCGACCCGGGGCAGTCGGCTAAGTATCCAGCTCCTAAACCCTATTGGGGCAAAAAGATTTATATTGAACCTCAAGGCAATGTATTTAACATTTATTTATACAACCCATTTCAAAATGGAGCACCATAGAACCGCAGTTAGACTAGTACCTAGAGCCGGTTTCATGGCAAACAACAACCTATAGTTTTAATACCTATAGTTAAAACACAACAAAACTACTTAAGTTTTGAATTTGACGGATTTGATCGGATTTGATCTATTACAAATTTAACCAGCCGGTCCATAACACCAAGCATTTACGAAATTAATAAAAAAAAAGTCATGGACTATTTGCGTAATCAGGGTTACATATATTCTTAACCGTATATATCTAGATATTTTGTGTATAGGCAACACATATAAATAATGCAGAGACAATGTTAACAACATGATTGATCTACTTCAATGTCTCGGTTTCGTCATTAATTATAATAATAAGAGTAATCTCGAATCTCCCAAGGTCTGTAGGTTTCTGGGTTTCGTGTAAAATACTACAAACATCTAAGTCTACCTGAAGACTTACATGTATGTAGTAGAAGAAAGAACGTATGGGTATTTTACATTTAGTTAATAAATTTATCTAACTACCCACATGCTCCATTAAAGAACTATCACAGTTCATTGGAGTGCTTACTGCTGATTGCCCAGCAGTTAAGTATCTTTGGCTATATACTAAATCCATAGAACGCCGTAAGTACTTAGCTATTAAAAATATGGAGACTTTGAAGCTAAAATAAAACTAACAGACCTTATCTTACCTGATTTACATTGGAGGAAACAAAACATATTTTCAACCAAAACCCCTTTTAAGATCAGACAAAACTTTTGCATTAGGAATATTTATTTTCCTTAAATAATGAATAAAATCTCTGAAGATGTTTCCGCTATCAAGGAAGATATTCAAAAATTAAAGGTCACCACCGATAACCTAATCATAGAACATAATAAGATGAAACTAGATATTATTGCACTACAAACCGATAGTATATCCACTACCGAAAAATTCAATGTGTTAGAGGAAGATATAGAAAAAATAAAAAATAACCAGAACATAACTCACACTCCAGTAGTAATGAGTGAAGTTATTTCGGAGATACAAGACAGGCAAATCAGACAAAAAAACATTATTTTAACAGGAATACCTGAAGCAAAGGGCAAAAACAATGAAGATAGACTGACTCAGGACAGAGAAGAAGTTATTAAAATTATAAAAAATATACTGCCTAACTTTACGGAGCCAATAAAAATCAGACGCTTGGGAGCATATAAGCCTAACAATACTCGCCATATCAAAGTACTTTTTGCACTAAAAGAGACTGCGATATGATTACTACGTAAGAAAGCCATGATAAAGGATAAATCAATAAAAATGTACTCTGATCAAACTCCTGCACAACAAAAACATATGAGATCATTGAAAGAAGAATTACAGAAGCGATTAGAAATCGAAAAAACCAACTTAGTGATCAAATATATTAATGGATCACCTAAAATAATAAATCAAGATCCAAAAAAGTAAAAAGGAAACCTAAAATACAATACGTTCACTTAGTACCAAACGACAGCAATTCTTATAAAAACACTTACGAGATTACAAGTCAATACGACAACATAAAATCTAACACAGATTCTCTTAGGGTTAACTAATGGAATCAGGCGTTACTTTGCGGAAATCCATAACAATCAAAATACAAATTCAATATTTAGTGTTAATTCCGCTAATTGTCAGTTTAATCATGCTGGGATGCAATTTGCACCGCCCTCCCGCCCGCAAAAATGTGCACATGCAAGAAGGACAATATAAAAAGCAAATTACATGCGCCAGTACGATACCCAACACGTGTTTCGGTCCTCCACGGACCATTCTCAAGGGCTGCTAACTCGTCGAGTGCTCGAAGGAGACTAAAAGCCAACGAGGCGAACGCTCTTTTATATACTACCAACCGCATGGACAATTATTTCTAACTACCCCCAAATATTCGTAGTAAAGGAGATGAAACTAAATTTGTTTGGTCATTCAACAATGCAAAACTATTACTGCTATGTTTTAATATTTCTAATTGTTCCAACACACATAACCGGAAACTTTTATCACAACTATGTAAAATATTATACGTATTATTGTCGCCCAAGGAATGGCCAGTTTCAATTAAATGTTTGGCGTAATGAGATTTATCAGGATGGCCATTCCTATAAGCAGCTACATGCTCTTTATACCGTATTTCAAAATTTCGGCCTGTCTGACCTATATATACCGCGTCACAATCATCGCAGACCAACCTATACACGCCGGATTTCTTGCAATTTTCCAAATTATCTTTTCCATTACAAAGACGTCGTATAGTTTGGTCCGTCCGAAATGCAACGTGAATATTATTTTTACGCAGTAAATTGGCAATTATATCTGAAATTGGGCCCATATAGGTCAGACTACCAACATATTTGTTAATACGGTCAGGGGGGCATGCATACAGTAAAGAGCGAACCCTACATCTCTGATTATTTTTAATCAAATTATCAATAATAGATTTTGGATAACCGTTTGATAACGCGATTTCATAAAGAATATTAAGCTCTTTTATGTAATTCTCATTAGACAAGGGGACCGACATTAACCTATGAACATAGCTGCGGAAGGCAGCTAGTTTATGTTGATTGGGGTGACATGATGAAGCTGGAATAGCCATATCGGTATGTGTTGGTTTCCGATATATTTGAAATTCTAATTTATTATAGACATTAGTGATGGTGAGGTCAAGAAAATTAAGGGATTTTTGTGATTCTAATTCCAATTTAAATTTTATTTTAGGGTGGAGATTATTTAATTTAGTAACAAATGAATCAATTTGACGTTTGGTACCAGACCAACAGATTATTATGTCATCAACGTATCTATAATAAAATAAAATGTTGGGTTCGCCCACTATATATCTACGTTCAAAATTATCCATAAATATCTCTGCCATTAGTGGACTTAACGGTGAACCCATGGCCAACCCTTCCTTTTGGCGGTAATATTGATTGTTAAAACGAAAATAATTTTGTTGCATGCATATTTTTGTGAGTTTAAGTAGATCATACATCTCTCCAGGATGTAACCGTTGTCTCTCAAAGTGTTCACCCAGAATATGTAAACATTCCTCATGAGGGATATTGGTAAATAGACTATCAACATCTAGGGACAGTAACTTAGCGGAAGATGGAATTTGAGTATCTTTAATTTTTGAAATTAAGTCTAAACTATTTTTTAAACTGAATTGAGGTTGAAAGAATGCTTTTTTACTTACGAGTAAAAGGACGTTAAGATGTTTGGCTAAATTATACGAGGGGGCACCAATATGAGAGACAACAGGGCGAATAGGAACGTTTTCTTTATGAACTTTTATCACAACTATGTAAAATATTATACGTATTATTGTCGCCCAATTATGTGTGTTGGAACAATTAGAAATATTAAAACATAGCAGTAATAGTTTTGCATTGTTGAATGACCAAACAAATTTAGTTTCATCTCCTTTACTACGAATATTTGGGGGTAGTTAGAAATAATTGTCCATGCGGTTGGTAGTATATAAAAGAGCGTTCGCCTCGTTGGCTTTTAGTCTCCTTCGAGCACTCGACGAGTTAGCAGCCCTTGAGAATGGTCCGTGGAGGACCGAAACACGTGTTGGGTATCGTACTGGCGCATGTAATTTGCTTTTTATATTGTCCTTCTTGCATGTGCACATTTTTGCGGGCGGGAGGGCGGTGCAAATTGCATCCCAGCATGATTAAACTGACAATTAGCGGAATTAACACTAAATATTGAATTTGTATTTTGATTCTCTTAGGGTTTTCTATGCAAACATACGAAGCTTGGTTAGACCAGGGAAACTAGATGAATTAAAGTGTTTACTAGCAGCAATAAAAAATACTACACATGTCGTAATACTGGTCGAAACCTGGATTAAGTCTGAAGATGAAGCCCAAACTCTACAAATACCAAATTACTCACACTACTATAATTTTAGAGCCCATAGTAGAGGAGGAGGAGTGTCCATTTTTATCCATAATAACTTAAAACATAATTTCTTGTACGACAAATGTGAAAATGACAATCATTTTTTGTGGGTTCATCTGAATAAATTTGCTGTAGATATAGGTGCCATCTATAAACCAGAAAGGACAAATTCAACACAGTTTCTAGAGACCTTTTCGGAAGAATTATACAAACATAAAAGATCCATAATATTAGGAGACTTCAATTACAACCTACTCAGTAAAGAACGACCAATCATAGAGTACAAGGAAACACTACAGGAAAACGGATACAATATTCTGAATAAGATAAGCGCTAACTATTGTACAAGAGAAACAGCTACTACCAAAACCATTCTAGATCACGCTTTAACTAGCTTAAAAGAAAATAGTTTCCATCTTGCTATTATTGAATCTGCTAGTTCAGATCATAAACAGAAGTGAAAAAAATCAAGCCGAAACTATTACAAAAGAAAAATTATACGTGCCTAGCTTATGGTAAACTATACGGATCTTTAGAGAAGCTGGACTTTACTACTGTTGGAGAAAACTATGCAATGTTTCACGATACAATTAAATCGGCTATAAAAAGCAATGAAATAAATAAAATTAAGATCTTAAATCCTCCCAGGACAGACTGGATTAACAAGGATATCATTAGTGAAATTGACAGAAGAAATTTACTGTGGAAAGAATTACAAAATAACCCTTCTGATGAACAATTAAAGCAGACATTCAAAAAACAAAGAAACAATGAATTTGAGCAAATTCAGATGACTAAAACCAATTATTACGATAACTCATTTAAAGAATGTGTAGGTAAGCCTATGAAAATGTGGAAACTAATAAATAGTCTTTCAAACAATAAACACCAAACAAGCCTAGCCCCTTCGAAACTAGAAACACCCAATGGAATTACATCAAATCCAAAAAATATCTGTGAAACCCTTAATGATTATTTCTCGAATATAGGTGTTTTACGAGCAAATCAAATACCTACCTTTTATCACCACAGTTATGCCACTAGCCAAAACGTAACACACACACATAAACTCTCACACATAACACTAGCCACAGAACTTGAAATTGGTAAAATTATTGACAATCTAAAATTAAATACTAGTACAGGATTAGATGGCATCAGTGCGAAAGTCATAAAAATGTCTAAATTACTAATATTACCTAGTCTCACAAAATGCGTAAATAAATGTTTGGTTGACGGGACATTCCCAGATTTACTGAAGAGCGCTAAGGTTACTCCTATATTTAAATCGGGATCAAAATTGGATCCAGGCAACTACAGACCTATCTCTATCTTACCTGTGATTTCCAAAATTTTTGAAAAACTATTACATAGCAGACTACTACAGTATCTAAACTCATTTAACTTCTTATTTGACCGTCAATATGGATTTAGGAAAAAATCTAATACACTTTCAGCAACAACTGACCTGATTACAAAACTTAAAACTAATATTGACCAGAAACGCCTAGGTTTAGGTGTATTTATTGACCTAAAAAGGCATTTGATACTGTTAGTCACAAATTGTTATTACGTAAATTAGAACAAATTGGTATCACAGGAAACGCGCTTCAAATATTTCAATCTTACTTAACATGTCGGTATCAGGTAGTTAGTATAAATGAGCATATAAGTGAACCAAAATTAATAAAATGTGGCGTCCCACAAGGCTCTATATTGGGCCCACTTTTGTTCCTCATCTACATAAATGACGTCCATGAAATAGGCCTAAAAGGTCATATCTCACTTTATGCTGACGACACCTGTCTGTTTTACTATGGAAATTCTATCGACACTGTCATAAACGACGCACAGACTGATCTTTACACCTTAGAAAAATGGTTTCTATCTAACTTACTGACTATAAATGCGGCTAAAACCAACTACATAATTTTTGCAGCCAAAAACAAAAAAGTTCTCAATCACAGACCTCTGGTTATTAACGGGACTACACTAACTCGGGTATTTAAAGAAAGGTATCTCGGGCTTATTTTGGATAGCCAACTGCAGTGGAAGCCACATATCGACAAGATACGTTCAAAATTATGTAAATTAACTGGGGTCTTACGTAGTATAGCAAGATGCTTACCCTTAAAAATCCGTAATATTATATACAACTCTTTAGTTAAACCTCACATTGATTACCTAATCGAGGTCTGGGGATCAGCTGCTAAAGTACACATTCAGAAATTACAGAGGTCGCAAAATAAATTAATAAAAGTTCTATTTCATTACAATTATTTTACTCCAACACAAAAGCTTTATACTGAAACCAAATTATTAAATATTACACAAATTTACTAATACAATATAGCAATCTTGATACATAAAATATTAAACAAAGACATCCACACAGAAATAAAACTTACAAAAAAGATACAAGTGCAAACACGAAGTTCAAGAAGGGCACACAATATAATACTATACAAACCAAGAACCAATTATGGTAAAAGGACAATTGTATACCAAGGAGCACAATATTTTAATGCATTACCTAACCATATCAAAAACGCTAAGACCACATATATTTACAAAAAATTATTAAAACAACACATTTCCAAAGGCTCTACCGAACAATAATAACAAGAAAAAAAAAATGGTAAACAAATTCACACTCAGTGTAAATGCCTCTTAAAATTTGCTCACTTACTTACAACGGACAAAGGGCGTGAGCGCAGCGCGCCGGTTATTATTCACCTCTACCTACACAAGTACATTATTTACCAACTGTTAATGGTACGTTGTTTAGTAAATTACTTCATATTATGCGCAGTGTGAACTTTTCAAATTTTCAATTATGTAATATTTATAGTATAATTATGTATCTTGTTTCTCCTCGAAGTGATTGTAAATCTTTGAGAAATAAAGAAATTCCAACTGTTATTTACCAATGCGTCGAAAACTGGTTGGGGAGCTTTTCCCGATTGGAAACGAGCAAAATTGATGAATCATCTTTTCACATCAATCGTTTGAAATCATTGGCTGTTTTTCTAGGAGTAAAATGCTTTGCTACCATACATTCTAATCGTTCAATTTTGATACGCGTTGATAATACAACGGCATTATGCTATATATAAAGCGCATGGGTGGGATTAGGTTTCCTCATTTAAATAATTTGGCGATAGAAATTTGGCAATGGTGTGAGATGAGAAAGATTTCTTTGTTGGCATCATATATTATACGCGCGAAAATATAGAAGCTGATCTTGAATGAGGATGTAAAATGGGAACTATCAGACTGGGCATTCCAAAAGATAGTACATACTACCACTAATACTACCACCGATACCAAACGCCGCCAATATATTTCGAGGAAAACAGATCCCGACGCAAAGTTAATTGACGCTTTCACAATTAGGTGGCATTCTGTTTTTTGTCTACGCATTTCCTCAGTTTGCTTTAGTTATTAAATGCTTGAGAAAAATCATTACTATTTGAGCCATGGGTATTCTAATCTTCCCGTACTGGCCAGGGCAAGCTTGGTTCCCTCTTCAAAGAAGAATTATTATATCTGATATTGTTATCCTTAGATATTTTGCGTTCAAATTAGAGATCATGTCACTGGCTCCATCGAAACCTTTCCCTGGGGGCCGCGACGCTCTCCGGGAACCATTTATTAGACTAAATACCCCCGAAATAGCACTGGATCTGATGCCGTCTTCAATATCTGACAACACAATGAAGTAATATTCAGTCACCTACAAATTGTGGTGGTCATTTTGCTCAGACAACTCGGTCAATACCTATGAAGTTCCACTTTCAGCAGTGATAACATTCCTTGTTGACCTTTTTAATAAAGGTGCCTCCTATGGTACCTTTAACAGCCATAGATCTACCCTATCGTTATTTCTCGGAAATAATGTAGGAAAAGACGAACGAATTAAACGTCTACTAAAAGCCTTTTACAGGCAAAGACCATCCCATCCCAAGTACACCACGACATGGGATCCAAAAATTGTATTAGACCATTTGTCTAAATGGTACCCGAATGGCGATCTAAGCTTGGTTAAATACACAAAAAAATTCAATCTTGTAAGCCCTGTGTACATATCACAGAGTTAAAAATTATCACTTATATAGGTCACTAATATTAATAAGCTGCCTAAGGTTTAAGGATCGCAATATCCGATATAATTAAGACCTCAGCAGCTAACGGTGAGCAACCTGTACTCTTTTTACCCTATTTCGTGGACAACCCAAGCGTATGCCCCACAAAGACACTAGAAGATTATCTTTTGGTCACAACAGAATTACGAACCGAAGGTTTTCCTACAGCTCAAAAACAGATTATCGGTAATCTGTTTTTGAGCTGTAGGAAATCTTTTAAAAAAGTATCTTCGCAAACTATAAGTAAGTGGTTAAAGCAGACTCTTGCAGAGAGCGGCGTTGACGTCTCTGTATTCAGTGCACATAGCACTCGTCACGCCTCCACTTCAGCCGCGGCCTCCGCGGGAGTTTGCATTGACACCATAATACTGCCGGCTGGGCCAGCTCGTCCTTAACGTTTGTTCGATTTTATAACCGTCCTGTCACAGACGAAGGATTATTTGCTTGATCTTTTTGTGGGATTAGTAAGGAGATAAATTAAACAGAAATGATTGTTTTGTTTTAATTCTTATTCAACTAGACGCTAGTTCATAATGATACGAATATTTAGAAATACTCTCCTATGTTCTTCATTTTTTCGTTATCAATTGATTACTCGAGAAAAAATAATCATAATTTGTGCTATATCCCAATAAATATTTATTAAGTTTGTTAAGTTTTAAGTTTTTTTTTACTATAAACCAATGTTTTACCGTGGGTAACACACATTCTCTAAACATCTACCTTGTTAATTGTATCTGAAGAATGAAGCGACGAAATATAATATAAGATCAAATGAACTTCAAGTGAAGTTCGATCATTATTATATGAGTCGCTTCATTCGAAGATACAAGGGTCCCACCCACCCGCAACCAAAGTAAAAAAAAAAACTTATATTAATGCGTAGACACCTACGTATTAATGGTATCTCTAAACAAGAATGAGTTGACAAGTGACAGCGCGGCGCGGCGGTGTAAGCTACCATAGATAAAAAAAAAAGAGTTATCGATTAAATATCGATTCTCTAAACGTGCGAATAGTGCCTGTAGGATAAAGGAACTACCTTGTTAATTGTATCTTCGAATGAAGCGACTCATATAATAATGATCGAACTTCACTTGAAGTTCATTTGATCTTATATTACTTTGTATAACTCAATAAATTGTAAAAATATGTAAAGAAAAAAAAGAGTGCCTTCTTACATTTTTAGAATTAATATTAAGTATATTAAATTTAAATTAGTGTTTAAATTTTAAAATAGTTAGTAAGTGCAAATCTGGAAATAATTCATATTATATATCATAGGGATTGGTGCTGATAACCGAGATACAGGCTCTGCCTAGTTCGGTTACAGATGCCTAATTTATTTGTATGTTATAAAATATTTTAGCTAAACATAAGTATTTGTTGTGTGTGTTCCAAAGTGTTCGCAAGAGCTCTGTCTGTTGGACAGAGCCAACTGACGAAGCTGAAGACTGAGGATGGTAGAATCGTCACGTCTAAACCTGAGTTGCTGGGAGAAATCGAGAAGTTCTACGGACAGTTATATACGACAACACAGCCACCTGTCAAAAGTTATGCCTCAGATCCCAGAGCACGACTAACCCGACATTACACCGAAGACATCCCGGACGTCAGCCTGTACGAGATTAGAATGGCTCTCAAACAACTCAAGAACAACAAGGCGCCTGGTGATGATGGAGTTACAGCAGAGCTTCTGAAGGCGGGTGGTACACCAATCCTACGGGCCCTTCAGAAGTTATTTAACTCCGTCATACTAGATGGTCAAAATCCACAAGCATGGCACAGAAGTGTGGTGGTGCTCTTTTTCAAAAAGGGCGACAAAACCCTATCGAAGAATTATAGACCCATCACACTGCTGAGCCATGTTTACAAGTTGTTTTCGAGGGTCGTTACGAATCGTCTCGCGCGCAGGTTTGACGACTTCCAGCCTCCCGAATAAGCCGGTTTCCGAAAAGGCTTTAGCACCATAGACCACATACATACGCTGCGGCAAGTTATACAGAAGACCGAAGAGTATAACAAGCCACTGTGCTTAGCGTTTGTGGACTATGAGAAAGCCTTCGATTCTATCGAAACATGGGCCGTGCTGAGGTCTCTCATAAGGTGCCAAATTGACCACCGGTATATCGAGGTGATAAAGTGTTTGTATGAAAACGCCACTATGTCAGTGCGACTCCAGGACCAGATCTCGAAACCTATCCACTTGCAGCGAGGCGTGAGACAGGGAGATGTTATATCTCCGAAACTGTTCACCGCTGCATTGGAAGACGTCTTCAAGCTTCTGGACTGGAAAGGCTTTGGCATCAATGTCAATGGCGAGTACATCACTCACCTTCGATTTGCCGATGATATCGTAGTCATGGCTGAGACCATGGAAGACCTCGGTACAATGCTTGATGAGCTCAGCAGAGTCTCTCAACAAGTGGGTCTGAAAATGAACATGGATAAGACGAAAATCATGTCAAACGTCCATGTTGCACCCTCTCAATTGAAAGTTGGTGACTCTGCACTCGAAGTTGTAGAGAACTATATTTACCTAGGACAGACCATCCAACTAGGTAGGTCCAACTTCGAGAAGGAGGTCAATCGTAGAATTCAACTCGGATGGGCAGCGTTCGGGAAGCTACGTAACATCTTCTCGTCCAAAATACCGCAGTGTCTCAAGTCGAAAGTCTTCGACCAGTGTGTGTTGCCAGTGATGACATACGGAACAGAGACGTGGTCGCTCACTATGGGCCTTATTAGAAGGCTCAAGGTCACCCAAAGAGCAATGGAGAGGGCTATGCTCGGAGTTTCCCTGCGGGATCGCATCAGAAATGTCGAAATCCGCAGGCGAACCAAAGTCACCGACATAGCCCGAAGAATTGCCAAACTGAAGTGGCAGTGGGCAGGGCACATAGCTCGTAGAGCCGACGGCCGTTGGGGCAGAAAGGTTCTCGAGTGGCGACCACGAACCGGAAGACGCAGCGTGGGCAGGCCCCCTACAAGATGGACCGATGATCTTGTGCGGGTCGCTGGAAACTGCTGGATGCGAATAGCACAAGACCGGCAATTGTGGAGATCTTTGGGGGAGGCCTTTGTCCAGCAGTGGACGTCTTTCGGCTGATATGATGATGATGATGAAGTATTTTGTAAACTACAATTAAGTTTTTTGGAAATAAAATTATTATTATTATATTCGTTCCTATTCCAAACTTGCAGCGTCACCTGACCATAACCCTTGACATTAATTTTCGTTCCGTTCCCTACTATTACCGATTTATCTTTTACGGTCGAATATGAATTGAATAGTTCGTAATCACAACACAGGGCGGAGCGTGGTCTAGCTCACTGCTGATGTGGACTGAGACCTAGCTCTAACTTAGTTATCTGTCCGATTAACTAAGTTGGCAAATGGTTTTGGGGGAGAGCGCAACAGTCGTTAAGATCCCCAAGACAAGTCTGGTGTGTAATCCTTCACGTGGTTGCTGCCTGTTACGTGTCTGCATCATCCGCTCCCCAGCGGCAGATGCACTCACAAACTGAAACCACCAGACGTACCCAATTCCCCCATAACCCTCCTTTATATACAATCCCTATTTCCTATCCTCCGCTGCCGAGATTCGTGGTCATGTCTCGGCGGGCCTTCTATTGCAAAAAAGTAAGGGAGGATGAAGGAGTCCTTGGGGTTGAGCTGGGGCGAGTCGGGCTGTAGTTACTCCCTCCGAGCAACGCCCCTTTGGTCTGGATTTCTACCGACACGGGAGGTCGGGGTCTAACCAACCACGATCAATCGGCTGACGACGTCCGGTCTGACGGCCGTCAGGTGAGTGTCGGGTCTGGGTGGGTTTGCAGTCGGGTGAGTGAACCCTGGGCGCTGTAGTTTAGGTGCCCATCGGGGCGCACACTACGGACTCGTAAATTGCCCAGACTAACCCATGAGTTACTAGAGAAAGGGAAAAGAGAAAACCAACCTATCTATGTAGTATATGTCATATTTTATTTTTTATTTTATTTTATTTTATTAGGGAAGGTAACAGCTACTTATAATTGGTTACAAATTTTGGTAAGTAAATGCCAATAACAAGCTTCCACAACTAGTTAACTAAATGGATGCATCTCCGGTCTACTTAATTAATTACAGTAATGACAATTCTACAAATGGTTTTAAAAGATTGAGCCAATAGTGTTATACATAGATTTATACATTATCAATGAAATATCTAGTTAATTTGGATCTTGTAGAATTTTTGCTAGTAGTAAACAGATCAATAAAATAAAACGACTGTCATCATTTAACTTGTTAAATTCATTGAATACTCTAGGCAGAAAGCTGTTGACTATAAAATTGGTGTGGCATGGAGGACAGTTTAACAAGAGATTTTTACGTAAATTTCTTACAGGTATTGACAACTTGATTTTTGAAAGAAGTTCGGGACAGTCGATATCACCCTGGGCAATATTGAGAAGAAAAGTTATATCAGAAATGTTTCGTCTTACATGCAATGGTAGAATATGCAGTTTGACACAGCGCTGCTCATAGGTGATATCGGCTAGGTGGTCTAATTTGAATTTAAAACCTAAGTAACGGATAAATTTTCTTTGAATCATCTCGATCTCATTGGAGTAGCAAGAATAGCGCGGATTCCAAATCTGTGAAGCGTATTCCAAGTGACTTCTCACATAGGAGCAATATAGTACTTTAATGGTTTTCATATTTTTGAAGTCATTTGAACAGCGAATCAGGAAACCTAAAGCCCTAAAGGCTTTGTTGACTGACTCGCTAACGTGCTGATCAAATAAAAGCTTACTATCATGCACTACACCCAAATCTCTTGAAACAGTCCTCCTCTCTAAATTATTATTTTTGATTGCATAATCAAATACATAAACTAGACGCTTACGCGTGAAACTCATTGCGAAACATTTAGAAGCATTTAAATCTAGTTTATTATAACTACAATATAAATCAAGACGTTGGAGGTCCTCCTGCATTAATTTGGCATCTTCAACACAATTAACTGTACGGAATATTTTCATGTCATCGGCAAATAACAAAAAATTGGAATGTATGAAACAGGGGCCAACGTCGTTGATAAAAATAACGAAAAGTAGGGGACCCAACAAAGAACGCTGAGGGACGCCAGAAGGAATTCTAACCCACGATGAAGTATAGCCACTCAACACTACTGCCTGAGACCTGTCTAGAAGATAAGACGAGAACCAGTCATGGAGTCTACCGTGAATACCGAGATCCAGGAGCTTAGCAAGTAGGATTTTGTGGTCTATACGATCAAAAGCCTTGCTGAAATCAGTATCGACCACATCAACCTTATTACCACTGTCCATATTATTGGTTAAGTATTCATTAAATACCAACAGATTAGAAGTGGTCGATCTGCCTCTTACAAAACCGTGTTGTTCTGGTGTGGCGTACTTTGCACATTTATATTTAGTTCAATGTAATTTAACTTGTAATATTTATTTAACTTTTGTTTATATATTATTTAAATTCATGTAAACTAATTATCTGTTTGTACAACCCGTACGCACAGATTTATTTTATATAGCTAGCGGTGGCAGGTAACTTGTGGGGCAAACGTGGCCCGCCCAGCGGCGCCCGCGATGAACGATCGTGGGCCGCCGGCTGCTCAGTCCAGCGCAAACTGTGACGCGGAGCGCACGCCACTTTCTTTAATTATTACTATCGTTGTATTTATGTTACGTGTGTCTCTTCTCTCTATTGACTGTTCTCCTTCTGTGTAATGTGCTTATTGCTTGTGCTGTATAACCACTAACTGTAAAAAAACGACTCATTATATAAGTGAACATATACCGGAGTATTTATTTCCGTACCCGTGCAGCACGAAAACATTCGCACCATAACCACATTGGTGACCCCTGTGGAGCATTCAAAATGGATCCAAGAGAGACTGTACATGACGCGAACAGCAAAGGTACGACAATGGCGGGAACGACGGCGAGCAGCGCGAGTGCCAGCGGTGCATCTACAACGTCAGGCGCGCAGCCGCCATTTTATGACGTGTACCGCGTGGGCGTTCGTGTGCCGCCCTTTTATCCAGAAAGGCCTGCACTACGGTTCGCGCAACTGGAAAGCCAGCTCGCTTTGGCAAATGTTACAGCGGACTCCACCAAGTACCATCACGCCATCGGAGGACTCGACCCGGTGTACGCCGCGGAGGTCGAGGATATCATGACCACCCCGGCGTCAAATGATAAATACGAAAAGCTGAAGGCGGAACTCATAAAGAGGCTGTCGGTCTCCAAGGAAAGGAAGGTGCAGCAGCTTCTAACCCATGAGGAGCTGGGCGACAGGAAGCCATCGCAGTTTCTACGTCACCTTAAGCAGTTGGCAGGATCAGAGGTACCAGATGATTTTATGCGAAGTATCTGGATGGGCCGGTTGCCCAGTACGACGCAGTCCATTATCGCCACTCAAACAACCGCCAAGCTGGAGGACTTAGCGGAGCTGGCTGATCGCATCCATGACGTGGTTCCAGCTATTCCGCACGTCGCATCAACATCAGTGCCACCCCAGCTGTCAACGGCGCCGAGCAGCAGTGTCGACCAGATGGCCAAACAGATCGCCGAGCTATCACGGCAAGTACACTCACTGTCGACTCAAGTAAATAGACTGTCGCGACCGAGAGAAAGGTCGAGCGTCCGCCACCGTGGTCGTGCTACTTCAAGACGTAGGTCGAACTCCACGCACAAGAAGTTCCCTACCTGTTGGTACCACCACAAATTCGGCGGCGAAGCAACAAAATGTGTAAAACCGTGTGACTTTACGGGAAAAGGGCAGGGCAGTCTGTAGGAGCGACCGACGGCTGCCATAATAGTGGTCGCTTGTTTGTAACGGACCGAAGTACAAAAACTCAGTTCTTAGTAGACACTGGTAGTGACGTATGTGTTTTCCCACGCTCGGCCATTAAACACCGTCGTGTTAAGACGGGCTATGAGTTGTGTGCCGCGAACGGAAGTGTTATTGTAACTTATGGGTGTATTAATCTAATATTAAATATAGGCTTACGCCGCGAGTTTAACTCGGATTTTATTGTTGCAGACGTCACAAAGGCGATTATAGGTGTGGACTTCTTGTCGCACTACAACTTAATTGTAGATGTGCGAAACAAGCGCCTCGTTGACGCTACTACAACACTCGCAGCCCCGGCTTCGCCTGCCCGTCCTTCTGACGTTGTTTCTTCGGTGAAGGTAAGAATTGGTGACACCACATACCACGACATTCTCCGGGAATATCCTGAAATAACCCGACCGTCTGGTATTCATAACACACCAAAACATAACACTATGCACTATATACGAACAACCCCTGGTCCGCCCGTAGCGTGTACTCCGCGTCGTTTAGCGCTTGATAAATTAAAAATCGCTAAGACGGAATTTGAATCCATGATTATGGATGGTACTGCTAGACCCTCGGACTCCCCTTGGGCCTCCCCCCTACACCTCGCGCCTAAAAAGGACAATGGTTGGCGTCCTTGCGGGGATTATAGGATGTTAAATGCTAGGACTGTTCCAGACAGATATCCAATACGGCACATCCATGATTTTGCGCACAACCTGTCTGGATGCCGGATATTTTCAAAAATCGACCTCGTCAAGGCCTTCAATCAAATAAGGGTGAATCCTGCGGATATCCCGAAGACCGCTATTACCACACCCTTTGGATTGTTCGAGTTTCCCTATATGTCGTACGGCCTCCGCAATGCGGGGCAAACATTTCAGCGTTTTGTCGACGAAATTCTGCGGGGCCTAGACTTTTGTTACGGTTATTTAGACGATTTTTTGGTATTTTCAAAAAACCAGAAAGAACATGAAGTTCACCTTCGTAGTCTCTTCTCCATACTTCAAACTTATGGGATGGTAATAAATCCATCAAAGTGTGTATTCGGGGTATCTGAGGTGACATTTTTAGGCTATAGTATCAGTGCTCAGGGCACACGACCGTTACCAACGAAAGTCGAAGCCATCACGAACTTTCCACCCCCAAAAACCGTGCGTGACCTAAGAAGATTTTTAGGGGTGGTAAATTTTTATAGGCGGTTTATCCCAGGCGCTGCAGAACACCAAGGTCCTCTTAATGCCCTGTTAGTAGGATCAGTAAAAGGGTCTCACCCTGTGAACTTTTCACAAAAGGAATACGAGGCATTCGAATCATGTAAAAAAGGTCTATCTCTGGCAGCTATGTTGAGTCACCCAGATATGGAGGCCAAACTCGCCTTGGTAACGGATGCTTCTGACACTTGCCTTGGGGCAGCCCTTCAACAATGGAAGAACGACGCTTGGCAGCCGTTAGCTTTTTTTTCACATAAACTAAGCCTGGCTCAACAGAAATACTCGCCGTATGACCGCGAACTGTTGGCCATATATGAAGCTATCAAATACTTCAGGCATATGGTTGAGGCTAGAGAGTTTGTGATTTATACGGACCACAAACCCATCTGTTATGCGTTTCACACTCGAAAAGATAATTGCTCACCGCGACAATTTAGACATTTAGACTATATCTCACAATTTACCACCGATATCAGACACATTGCGGGCAAGGATAACGTTGTCGCCGACGCTTTGTCGCGAGTAGAAGAGATCGTCCAGCCCATCGACCTAGACCAGTTAGCTGAGTCACAAGACTCTGATCATGAACTCCAACAGCTACTGAATGGGAACTCTTCATTATGCTTGAAGAAGGTGGTACTGCCGGGAGCACGTTTTAAACTATACTGTGATGAGAGAGGTAATATACCGAGACCTTATGTCACGAAGGACTTCCGTCGTCAAATCTTCAACAGTTTACATTCACTAAGCCACCCGGGAGCGAACGCTAGTGCGAAACTTGTTAGTGAGCGATATGTATGGCCAGGCGTCAGAAAAGACTGCAAGGAATGGGCTCGGAACTGTTTAGCTTGTCAAAGGTCTAAAGTAACACGCCATGTCTCTGCACCCTTAGGCAACTATAGCTTACCAAGATCGAGATTCATGCATATTCACATCGATTTAATCGGTCCGTTGCACGGACCGATTGACGTTGTCCGATTTCACATGGATATCGGTACTGTCTTACAGCCATTGATCGTTTCACTAGATGGCCAGAGGTAGTACCAATATGCGATATTACGGCCGAAACTGTCGCAAGAGCCCTCCTACATGGATGGATTGCGCGATTTGGTTGTCCAATTCAAATTGTTACAGATCGTGGTAGGCAATTTGAGTCCGTCCTTTTCAAACGCCTATCTGAAATAGCTGGCTTTGAACATCGCAAAACAACGGCCTATCACCCGATTTGCAATGGATTGATTGAGAGGTTTCATCGACAACTCAAAGCTTCCATCACCTGTCACGGCAATCAAAATTGGGTAGAATCTCTTCCGTTGGTACTTTTAGGCATACGTAGTGCATACAAAGAAGATCTTCAGGCAACTTCAGCCGAACTAGTGTATGGCGAGACATTGCGCCTTTCTGGTGACTTCTTTCAGACCATAAATTATGAAAATACGGACATAACAGACTACGTGACTAGAATACGTACATTTGCTAGAGAATTACAGCCTTCACCATCATCGCGACACAGTAATAAGCGAACTATATTTGTATTTAAAGACCTAAAAACCGCGTCTCACGTATTTTTAAGAGATGACGCTTCATCAGGTTCCTTTAAACCTTCATATACAGGACCTCACGAGGTCATCAAACACGGTGAAAAAGTTTTCAAAATCCGCCTTAGCGGTAAACCTGTCTCAGTATCAGTAGACCGACTAAAACCGGCCTACATTCTTCGGGACTCCGAAACCACAATCACACACACTAACACACACACAAACTCACCAGTCACCAGTTCTATTCCTGAAACCGAGGATTCCGACGTCATAAAGACGCGGTCAGGACGCCAAGTGCATTTCCCCAACTATTATCGCCCGTAGTGACGGTCTCTGGAGGGGGGTGATGTGGCGTACTCTGCACATTTATATTTAGTTCAATGTAATTTAACTTGTAATATTTATTTAACTTTTGTTTATATATTATTTAAATTCATGTAAACTAATTATCTGTTTGTACAACCCGTACGCACAGATTTATTTTATATAGCTAGCGGTGGCAGGTAACTTGTGGGGCAAACGTGGCCCGCCCAGCGGCGCCCGCGATGAACGATCGTGGGCCGCCGGCTGCTCAGTCCAGCGCAAACTGTGACGCGGAGCGCACGCCACTTTCTTTAATTATTACTATCGTTGTATTTATGTTACGTGTGTCTCTTCTCTCTATTGACTGTTCTCCTTCTGTGTAATGTGCTTATTGCTTGTGTTGTATAACCACTAACTGTAAAAAAACGACTCATTATATAAGTGAACATATACCGGAGTATTTATTTCCGTACCCGTGCAGCACGAAAACATTCGCACCATAACCACACTGGTATGAACACTAACTTCACTGAGTCATAAATATGATTATAAACTACACGCTCGAGAACTTTCGCTATCAAACATAATTTCAATATCAGCCTATAATTTGTAACAGCGTTTCTGGTCCCATTTTTATGAATAGGTGTAACGAAGGCTGATTTCCATATCGATGGCACGACACCTTCCTTCAGTGATCGTCTGAAGAGCAAAGTTATAGGCGCGGATAGTTCTTTAGCACACGCAATTAAGAAAGAGGCTGGTATTGAATCGGGACCAGCGGACTTGAATGGATCAAGAGTTTTCAATAGCTCATAGATCTGCTCTATACTCACCTGAACTGTGGAAATGTCACAGACCTGGCTACTAATTGAAGGGACTTGTGGAGATGTCAAAAGGGGATTGTCATCGCAGCCTAGTTGGTAGTGCTCCTGCCTACGAAGCTGGTGGTCCTGGGTTCGAATTCCGGTAAGTGCAAATATTTGTGTGATGAGCACGAATATTTGTTTCTGAGTCATGGATGTTTTCTATGTATTTATGTATTTATCTATCTATGTATGTATGTATATCGTCGCCTGGTACCCATAGTACAAGCTTTGCTTAGTTTGGGGCTAGGATGATCTGTGTGACATTGTCCCCAGATATTATTATTATTATTATCAATAAGAAAGTTAGATGCAAAATAACCCGAGAAAAGCTCACTAATACCTGGTCCAGTATCGCAGTACGTATCTGCGTAATACATTGAAGCTGGGAACTTACTGTTACCCCGTTTAGTCTTAATATAAGACCAAAAACGCTTAGGGTTTTCGGTTATAGAATTTTCAATACTACTAATGTATTTTTTGTAACATATATGTCGGAGAATAATAAATAATCTATGCACGATTCTATAAGAATGAAGTGGCAACACTAGTAAATCATGGATATCATAATAATGGAGTGGCAACACTGTTGTACGTGTCATCGTGATTTGAAGGGTTGACATTTGACGTTGTCAATGCACTAATATCTGTCAGTAGTGCGATTGGACTTGACACTTGTTCTAGTACCGTCGCCTGCGCCGGGTGTGCGCACTGATCGATTTTAAAAATACAACATGGCGGACACGGACCTCGTGGACGTCGATTCTAATCCATCTGAATCTGCGATAGCAGCGGTGGGATCGATTCCAAAATCATCCCACGTGTCTACCGCAATGCCTGCTACTCAAAATCAAGAATATTTTCGTGATTCGGTTTCACCACGTAGCGAAAATAGTGTCGTTACAAAATTGAAAAATAACGATGAAAATACAACCCCGCTGATTGTGAATTTACGGCTGTATCGCAAACTCGTGGACCGATTACGAAACGCGAAACGTTACATTGACACATCTTCGATGTCGAGCTCGCAAGTGAACTTCGAAGTCGTACCCGTTGTGCAAAACGTTAGACGAAGCAAAGGAGCGTTTATCAAGACAGTTAGCGGCGACCAAGAGATTGATGACCTTTTTCAAGATATGGTGCCGTTTGGTGCAGTGACCGTGCTAGAACTTACATACGTGGAGTACTCGACTTAGAAGCTTGCCTTGATTGACCGTTTTGAGCCTGCTTCGAGCGAAGGTAACAAGATCGAAGTTGTTATCACAGGTATCTCGGATGCTCAGGTATGTTCAGACTTGTTTAAAACATGCCTACTGATTTCGTGTTTCGATGTGGTCACTCGTGAAGAGCGGAGTCTCTCGGCCAGTTCGTGTTTATCGTTGAAGAATAGTTTTTGGTGCATCAGTGAACGTGGTAGAAGTTTTTATTTAACAGTGAAGAGAGTACGGGCTCTGATAGTTAGGCTGCCTTTCTGTCGGTCGACTCTTTGAACTAAAATAATTAGTTTGTTCTTTTCGAGGCGAAGTTGATCGTGCTGTCTCTTTGCAAATAAGGAGACGGCATTGGCGATTCTGGATTGGGGAGAAGTCACCAGTTTGTATTAGAGTAAATTTAAAGTAACCTCTAAAGTAAAAGTGCTTCGTGTCGAGTGTGAGTGGTGAATCTTTATTTTATGAGAAAAAACCTGTAAGTACTTTTATTGTATTGTTTAAAAGGCACTTGATGACCTAATGCTGCACTGAAGAATTTTTGATATCTGTGAAATTCATAACACGTGTTCTTTTGTGTGGTTTATACTTTTTAGATGTTGAAAATACGCCCAACGTCTGTTATATTTAATTTTTATGGTGACAATATGCGCGTTTTGAAGGTTAAATAGTTTGAACGGTTTATTTCGAAGTCTATGGATGTAGGGGCAAGTTAGATCACATACACGCTCTTGTGGACAGTGGTACAGATTGTTCCCTAATTCGTAAATGATTTGTTGATAACCATACAGGTACTCGAGAGTTTATATCCGCGCGCCTGACAGGTATTGGGTCGGACATTACATTTTCTTTTACCCGTATTAGTCTGCCTGTCAAGGTCAACGAAGTACTCGTGTGTGAGTAGTGACTTTTGTAATTGTAGATTCACATATTTTTGGCTCATGATGTTATGATAGGTAGATGTTTTTATCTAACCGGGATTGAGCTTGACTATTAGTAACAAAGTCACCCACATCACTCGCGAGGTCCATGCTGAAGTTTGTTTATTACAGAATCTTGACACTTGTACAAGCTATCGATACTGATTTGATCGACTGTAAAGACGTTTCTCAATTACTGACAAGTGGAGAGATTCCTGTCTGTTCTAGTAATAATTCATCATCATTATGTTAGCCGAAGGACGTCCACTGGGCGGAGGCCTCCCCCGGGAATCTCCGCAGTGGTCGGCCCTCCTTGTGGGGGGCCTGCCCGCGCTGCGTCTTCCGGTGCATGGTCCCCGGTCGGGAGCCTGTCTGATCTAGCGGCCGTTGGTGTTGGGAGCTGTGTGCCCCGCCCGCTGCCGTTTCGGTTTGGCAATTCTTTGGTTATAATTATAATCATAATACCTTTATTTGTATAAATGTGGTGAATACAGGTGTTATTGTTTACATCATTTAAGTTTCAGACATTTGCCATATTGTACATGGCATACAAATGTTGTATTTACAAACTAGGTATATTGAACTCAAAATACTAACTTACTGATTTGTGACACAATTTTTATGTTGGCTGCTTTGTTTTGCCTGCGGATTGCGACGTTTTCGTTCGGTCGCGCGGGGATGTTCCGAGCGTGGCCCCCTCCGTTGCTCTTTGGGTGACCTTGAGCCTTCTTGTGAGTCCAGTGGTGAGCGACCACGTGAAAGACTTTAGACTTGAAACACTGCGTTATTTATGATGGGGGGACTTTGCGTAGCTTCCCGAACTATTCTAATTAATTGCTTCACTATAACCGAGAACCACGAGCGTAGGTTCTGGAAGGCAGCTTCAGGTGAAATCCAAATCGCGCTAAATTGTATCGTAGTTAGAAGTACAGTTAGAAGTCCGCTTCAATTGTTGACGGGTTGTAATAAAAGTTCCCCTCCAAAATGAATGCCCTTGTCCAAAAATATGGTAAGGTTAACCTCTACGAACTTAGATGTGAGGCATAATGCAGGATGGACGAGCTAGCTCATGCTGATAAGGTGCGTTATGGCAAGAGCAAAGTTAAAATTCGTCGATTTAAAATAGGAGACGTTGTTTTTGTCGGAAAGAACCCTAACAAATTGTGTTATTTATTTTGTCTTCTATGTAATTGTCCTGTTTCAGTGTGTACAATGGGGAGTATGCTTTTCTATTCTAACAATAAACAAATGAAGTGAAAAGTTTTCAAATCCTTGTAAGATAATAGAGGTCTATGACAACGATAGATACAAGGAACAGCCAATAGCTGGTGGACGCGTTAAGTACCTACGTATGCTACGAAAAACTTGAATTTGACAGTTGTAGTCAGAAATAACAGTGTAGTTAATGCCGATGGTTGAGTTAAATTCTAACGTTTAAAATGATTATTGGAGTTCATTGTAAGACACATTTATGTGTTACATTATGAGTAATAAAGCTGTTTGATTTGAAATAAATTGTGTGACAAGGGAAATACCCTACTTAGAGTTCCTGAAACTTGAGCATTGAAAGCTCCGCGCTTTGTGCTTGAAACGGTTGAGCATTGAAAGCTCCGCGCTTTGTGCTTGAGACGGTTGAGCATTGGAAGCTCCGCGCTTTGTGCTTGTAGCAGTTGAGCATTGAAAGCTCCGCGCTTTGTGCTTGTAGCAGTTGAGCATTGAAAGCAGCTCCGCGCTTCGTGCTTGTGACAATTGACTATCGCAAGCTTCGTGCTTTGAGTTCGTGACGTTGCATTGCGCACTTACCTATAATTTTCGAACTTGTAGCAAGACCTCTAAGGAGTATGTGATAGTAATCGTAGATGCTTTTACAAAATTTTGTCAGTTAATGTGTGTCAAAGATTTAACACTCTGCTTGCGAGGCACTACGTAGCTTTGTCCACATATTTAGAACCCCGAAACGAATTCTCTCTGATCAAGGTACATCTTTTACTGGTCAAGACTTTCAGGATTTATACCGAGGTTGAGCCATTGAGTTCCATGAGATTGCCAGTGGTGTTAGCCGAGCTAATGGACGGGTGGAGCGAATGATGTCCACCTTGACAAATTGTTTTACAGTGGCCGAAAATTATAAAAATGAATCCTGGAAGTCCGTCTTAGGCAAAGTAAAACTCGTTTTGAATTGTACTGTAAGTAAGAGTATAGAGAAAAGCCCCTTACAGGGTAGCTAAAGTGTGTTCCAATGAGCGTTATAGGTTGGAACCAGTATCTGGGGGACGGGCCCAATATGTGTGCCATGAACGACTACGTAAATATCCAGCTAGTTTACCTGAATTGGCAGAATTTCTTGATCCTGTAGAACCCATAATTGAATAGTTTTATTTAATTATCGAACAAATTGTATTGATTAATTTGGTATTCTAATTTGGTGTAATTAGTAATTTAGATTGAATTACTGTTTTGAATCATGATCATTGTTTGAGTTGAAACGATAATTACATTGTTTTGTTGAACGTAAACCTGTGTTAATAAAAGACTTAAGTTCATTGCTGATTGATAAAATGTTTTATTTGAACTGAAAACTACTACGCTTTATTGAAGGGTGGATCGAAAGCCTTATTGCTTTGTCCTGATGTCCTGCTGAAAGCCATCACGCTTTGCAGCGTGTTTTAAGTGCTGCCTCTGAGCAATGCTGAAAGCTGTAACGCTTTGCCGAGTAATTGAACTTTTGCTGAAAGCTTTAACGCTTTGCTGTGTGTTGCAGTTTATGTAGAAAGCTTCAACGCTTTGCTGTGTATTGCAGTTTATGATGAAAGCTTCAACGCTTTGCTGCGTGTTGCAGTTTATGTTGAAAGCTTCAACGCTTTGCTGTGAGTCTATATGCTGAAAGCTATAACGCTTTGCTGTGTGTCTAAATGCTGAAAGCTATAACGCTTTGCTGTATGTCTAAATAAATGCTGAAAGCTATAACGCTTTGCTGTGTCTCTAAATAAATGCTGAAAGCTATAACGCTTTGCTGTGTGTCTAAATAAATTCTGTAAGCTATAACTCTTTGCTGAGTGCCTAAATTAATGCTGAAAGCTGTAACGCTTTGCCGAGTAATTGAATAATTGCTGAAAGCTGTAACGCTTTGCTGTGTGTTGCAGTTTATGCTGAAAGCTTCAACGCGTTGCTATGTGTTGCATTTTATGCTGAAAGCTTCAACGCTTTGCTGAAAGTTTGAGTTCATGTTGGAAGTGGTGGTGCCTTGTTGGAACCGTATAGACGATGAGCGAATTGACGCTTGAGTTAAACCTAAGAACCGTGTGCTTAGTAAGTGACAACGCAAATGCGCGTTGATTATCAGAATGGCCGTGTCGGAGAATAATAAATAATCTATGCACGATTCTATAAGAATGAAGTGGCAACACTAGTAAATCATGGATATCATAATAATGGAGTGGCAACACTGTTGTACGTGTCATCGTGATTTGAAGGGTTGACATTTGACGTTGTCAATGCACTAATATCTGTCAGTAGTGCGATTGGACTTGACACTTGTTCTAGTACCGTCGCCTGCGCCGGGTGTGCGCACTGATCGATTTTAAAAATACAACATGGCGGACACGGACCTCGTGGACGTCGATTCTAATCCATCTGAATCTGCGATATATATCTTCCATTTCCTTTATTCTATCACGAAGCAAATGGAATGTGTGAAATATACTAATACATATAATCTTATGTATTAGTATATTTTATTTTCTCTTTCCCCTTTTTCTGGTTCGGCACTATATCAGCCTAGTAGCCCTGGTGCTTGAAAGCATCCCCAGTTGAGGGCTCGATGGAGGGTGGGGAGCTAGGTTTGACGAAATCCAAATATAATCGAGGAGATAAAGAAAACAACCGAGGGAAGCCGTGACAAACACTGGCGTACCCGGGCAGGCCCCTGCTGCTGGAGCTGAGATACCCGGTAAAGGGACTCAGATCCGGCGACGGGATGTCACTGGGCGGCCGGTGGATGAAACTGGCAAACCCGCCAATCCGTCCCATAGCGGAAAATCCTTGGGACCGGGCGAAGGCAGCTCCAGCAGGCAGAGCGTACCACCCCGAATGACACCCGTACCGGGCACATCGGCGGGCGGCTCTGACGGCGGGATAGCTTCCGAGCGACCGGCACCAGGGGGCGCGCTTAGGGGGAAAAGGAAGCTTAGCGGCGCTCAAAAACGCCGCAAAGCTATAGAGAGGCAAGATGCGGCTCAGGGAGGAACTCCATCAGGAGGACTTCAAAAGAGAGAGAGAGAAATCAGTAACGAGAGCCCGGGCACGCATAATATACCAAAGAGGGCAAAAACCCAGGGGTCTTACAAAGACGCCCTAACTGGGACCCGGATGGTCATCGTTAATGCGAACTACCCGGAGGAGAAGCTGGATCCCAAATCTCTAGATCCTCTAAAAGTCCTATTGTGGGACCTTTTAGAGGAGACACCTGACCCCGCGCCGAGATTCTCCGTGGGCAACATGATTGCTGGGGCCGTTCACATTATATGTGATGGACCTGAGGCAGTGCAGTGGCTTAAGTGCGTCAACGGAAAAACTGTTGATGGCACTCCACTTAAAGTGATTGACGCCAAGGACCTTCCTAAGCCAATCAGGATGGCATGGAGGTCCAAAACCGTAAGCAGTGTCACCTCAGAGCGGCTGCTCAAGATGACACAGAGAATGAACCCATCCCTTCGTACTGACGAATGGAAAGTGGTACATGCGAATGTCGAGGCAATGTACACTCGGCGCATTGTCCCGATGGACAAAGCCTCGGCAGAACATATAAAGGCAGCGGGATATAAGCTGCACACAGGGCTGGGAGACAGCCACTTCAAACTCCTAGACGACGGGGAGAAAAAGGAAAATGAGACGAGAGCCGACAACAGTGCGACCCCAGGGGAAGCGGCGACGTCGTCTCAAAAAGATCCCATCGTAGGCGAACCGGGTGGCTCCGACCGGAAGGAGTCAGCCAACACTGAGGCATACCGCGAGACCGAGGGCACCCTATCACCAGCTACCTCAATGGGTGGCCTCAGTGATCTGGACGGGCTCCGACTGGACGGGGACACCCTCACCTGCGAGGAAATGGAAGGGTCTGAAGAGGACCACTAAGACTAGACCAACTCAAATGGCTAGCTTAAGGTTTGTACAGATCAATCTACAACATAATAAGGCTGCGACTGCCCTTCTGGCACGCGAACTTATAATGGACAAATATGATGTAGCAATAATACAGGAACCCTACTTATACAAGGGCCAAATCAAAGGACTAAGCGGGACGGGAGGTATAATATATCAACACCGTTCTGATAATAATGTGAGGGCATGCATCTACGTCAAAAATGACTTAGATACAATACCCTTACACAATTTCTGTTACAGAGAACTGACAGCTGTCAAAATCATACTAAAAGAGGGGGTAGGTCGGAGGACTATTTGTATAGCCTCTGCCTACCTACCCTATGAAGCAGAAGAACCAACTTCTCCGAAGTTAAGGGAACTCGTGAACAATTGCAATGCAAATGATGTAGATCTCATAATCGGCTGCGACGCGAATGCACACCACATCATTTGGGGCAGCACAAACATAAACAAGAGAGGAGAGAAACTACTGGACTATCTGGTAAGTTCACCGCTCCAATTAATTAATTCTGGTAACAGGCCAACATTTGTTAACGCAAAGAGAGCTGAAGTTATCGACATAACCCTAGCAACGACTAGAGCCAGCAACCTAATAGAAGAATGGAATGTACCTAATGAGATATCCCTATCGGACCATAGGTACATTTGCTTCAAGTACAGAACACGAATAAAAAGGGAGTCTGTACAACGACGCAACCCTAGACACACTAACTGGCCCATGTACTTAAGGGACTTGAAGGTAGAACTAGGTGATCCGAAAGGTAAGCTCAATTCAGCCATAGACATAGAATTTGAGGCAGAACGAATTGTTCAAACAAATTCGAAAGCATGGAGAGACAACTGTCCTGAGAAAACGGCCAAGGCTAAGAGAATACCCTGGTGGACACCTGAGCTAATTAGGCTCAAGAAGGAAACTAGGGTAATATTCAATCTAGCCAAAGCCACAAAAAACTTTGAACTGTATGCTAGACAGCTCACAGAATATAACAAAGCCGTCAGAAAGGCAAAAAGGCGTGCATGGAGGAATCACTGCCAGGAAATAGGCAGCATTCCACAATGTATGAGACTCACGAAAGCCCTGGCCACTGCCAGAGTGAACCCATTATCCGTTATCAGGAAAGCTGACGGGACACTAACAGACTCTGGAGAAGAGACACTAGACGCTTCCCAGGCTCTGTGACAAAGAAAACCATGGAGCGAGAAATCCCAATTAGCCATGAGTAGTATATTATTGGGCATTCTACCCCACCTGCCGTTCCTCCGGCTCACTTCGTTCGCCTTCGTCACTCTCGGTGTGGTAGAATGCCCAATAATATACTACTATAACTAGCTCTACATATCAACCACTTACCTCGATTAACAAAAGCAGATCTACGGTTTAAACTCGGTTTCACTACACTACTTTACTGTCATTCTTTCATAGTTTCACTACACATTTCACCACTTTTAAGACCCGAAATTATTACTTCTACTAAAGAGTAATAACTGAATGTATTCCTTATTTAAATCTACATGAAACGTGGTAAGCTAAACTTCAGGACAGATTGCCTCATGTCTCTCCACAAAGTTAGAGATAGCGCCTTACCACAGAGGTTCAACGCACACTCAGTTTATGCGACCAGATTGGTACCGAGGACATCTGAAATTTAGGATATCGTATATATTAAAATAAAACTTGGGACAGATTGTCACTATGCCTCTCCACAAAAGTAAGAAATAGCGCATACCCATAGGTGCACACACATTCTATTTCCCGTGGCTAGACATCCGAAATTTTAATTTTATTTCGTTTCATATAGATGAAATTTACACGTTTATTAAACAAGTAAATGTGTCGGCTGTCTGAACCGATGACCTAAACTCCAGGACAGATTGTCTCATGTCTCTCCACAAAGTTAGAGATAGCGCCTTACCACAGAGGTTCAACGCACACTCAGATTATGCGACCAGATTGGTACCGAGGACATCTGAATTTTAGGTTACCGCATACATTAAACTAAACTTCATGTCTCTCCACAAAGTTAGAGATAGCGCATTACCACAAAGTTCAACGCATACTCAGTTTATGCGACCAGATTGGTACCGAGGACATCCGAAATTTTATTTAATACATTCACCCAGACGACACTACTTACACGTTAATGAACAAGTCACGTCACGTCACGTCACGTCTTGTACTGATCAGGCAACTGTTACGAGTGGGTGTAAATGAGCCTTTAGTCTGCAAAACTGCAAAATTGCAAGTAGCAATAACTTGCTGCGCATATTTTGTTGTGTGTAATTTCCATGCGAACCTTTGTATAATATGCAAGATAAGCACTGCGCTTGTTGCAAACATTGATTAAATTTGTCTTATGCAGGACTTCCTATGTTCATAAAATAGGTACTTCAGTTTTGGTACGGTACACTCATCTTGGAAATTACTTTATTGTAATAATTATGACCTTTATGAATTTGTAGTTACAATAAATAAATATGTGTATAAAATACATAACTTTTTTGTCTAGTGATTAATAATAATTATTTATTTATTTCTCTCTCACACATAAGGGTTTACAAAGGATAAAAGAAAACAATTGTTTAGAAATACGACTTTATTAATATACTATACTTATATTTCTATTATAGTTGATGGTTTTATATTTGCAGTTTGACTGCAACATACGTAATAAACTAGTTTTGGTACACGTATCCGTTCAAAACTTTTCTGCACATAAATTATCTCTAATGCAACTTATTGATTGATGACGCTGACGTCATCCCTATATGATCAAAGTACAGGTTAAGTTCGACTCTGCGAATAGCTCTGGTAGCAAATAGGCTTATGTAAATTTCTAGGTTCGAGTCCCTATCGCAATCCCTTTTCCAATAAGTTAATAATTAAGTTAATAAATTCGTTCAGCATGCGTTAGTACCCTAAGTATTATAATTATATAAATGTGTCTAGTAAAGTAATCACCGAATATTTGTTCCAGATTTTTTTCACAGACTTAAATAATGTGTCACCAAAATCTATTATTTAAAACCGTGCATAATGATGTCTTGTAATTATTTTTTAAATAAACAAACATACAGAAATTAAATAAATAGTAGTCATTGGTAGTAATCATAGATACCTAACGCCACCTTTGTCGGTGTCGAACAATATATATTATGCTGGTTTATATTTCATTTCTCACGATAACATTGCATTTGACGGAATCAATATAATGATTTAAATGGACGTAACTGACATAAGTTAGTAATACAATTGTAATGCTAAGATTTAAGGTTTAATTTTGTAATGAGGTTAAATTTGCTGAGATGGTATTTTTCTTTACTTAAATTCGATTAATTTATATGAAAATTCACATTCGCTCCAGCGTCTTCTAGTGACAAGCTCCACAGTTTATTGTCAATTACGAATACCGAATACTTCCATAAAATGTACGTAAGTATTTTTTAAATAATTATGTTATTTCAGTGTCCTTGTGTTTCATAAGTCGAGCGTTCATTGTTCTAATCTTCTTTACAGATATTTTTTATTTGAAATTAATTGTTGTGTATTCGATTACAGGTCTGACTCCGAATCAGAATACACACGTCGCGCACCCGAGGCGGCAAAGGTGCAGCCAAAAAAGAAATCAACCAAGCGTAAAGCTTCCGAGAGTACCTCCACCTCGCAATCGGAATCTAAACCAAGGTAATTTCTATTATTGCTTGTCTTTAGGTATTTGTGTATTTTATTCCAATAAGAGTGTTATACGTTAGTAGTGGATTTATTTTTATACTTAAAAACAGAGACACAATCCAATGATTCATAATCTTTATTCCATTGGTTCTTTTTGATAGAACGTTTTCAAGGAGCTGTTATTGTAATATTTATTTGTCATAAAAAGTAGTTTTTACACAAGTTTTCTTATATTCTACGTATTATTACTATGTATATAATTATGTATGTGTCTTATATTAGCATCTGCCACTGAATTAGGCTTGTGGCGTGTATTTCATCACACTGGTAACTACATAATATTACGCAATAGAATTGATGATAAGGTACTTATATTATTTTATTTTTTACAGTAAAAAACAACATAGCTCGGACCTCTTCGGTCTAGAGGATAGCGAGTATCGCGCACCGGCAACCGGCAGCGAGGACCTCACGTCGTCTCTCGTGAGCCGAGTCGCTAACGGGAAGTTGCGGCGGGCGGTGAACGTTGTGGGTGACTTTTACGTGGAGGTAAAAGTATATAATAAGTCCGATGCAGCGTCCACGACTCCACTTGATCGGTGGAAAAAATCCTTAGTGGCACTTAAAGTGCAATTAAATAAGGATACTCCGCAGTGGGACGCGCTGCAGACATTTATGAGACGGGCTCATGTAATGTTTCAAGACTCGGAGCCCGTCTTTTACAGTGATAACATTAATATAAAATAATATAATAATTATTATTTTATATTTTTGTTATCAGTTTATTTTAAGGCTAGGCTAGGTTTAGGTTAACTGTTACAATTATAAGTTTGTAATATGTTCTTCTATAAGATAAATAATTTGTAAGTATCTTTTGTTTGTGTTGTTAATCTAAAACTTGCTCTATTTTACGTGGACATTAGACTAAATAATAAAATACACAAATTAAAATACCTACACACATTAATAATAATACACAAAAATGCCTTTCTGTACTGTTTGCAATACATCCGTTGAGCGCAGTCAGTGGACAGGTCACCTACGCAGTACTAATCATAAAAACAAAAATATTTCGTATTTTTGCGAAGGTGTTGAAATAATACAAGCTGCTTTTCGTAATCGTATAGCTTCGTATAGAGTTGCCGATCCGTCTGAGAATTACTGTCCTAAATCATTTTTAAATATTGTTCAAGACAAAATTAAAACATTAATTAATATGTCTCTTAAAGATCACACTAGTATAAAAGTTAATTTCGAATATTTTGCTATGTTTTTGATGGTTAAAAATGATTGTCAAGAGATGAAATCATTTTCCACTAAAAATTTCACTTTGCATCAGAATTATGAATTTATACCATTATTGTCTCAAGTTAAAAACACTTAAGCAAAAAAGATAGAAGAATTTCAAGACCGTGACAGTGGATGGACGTTCTTGTACAGTTCTCACTTGGAAGTCAATGTCAACAAATATCAACCTTTGAGCGGTTCAGGCTTTACCGAATTGCCTGCTGCTATAAAATCGAAAAAAGCATGCGTTAATATACGCAATAACGATGAATATTGTTTTTTATGGTCAGTAGTTGCCGCTTTATATCCAGCTAAAAGTCATACTGAAAGAGTATCATCTTATCCTGATTTTCGAAACGTGTTAAATGTAAAGGACATATCATTTCCATTAAGTTTCTCAGATGTTGAGCGGTTCGAGTTAAATAACCCTAATTTGTGTATTTACACCTATGGTTTAAAAAATAATATCGTCACGGGACCGCTGTACAACCCAAAAGCTTTGAAAGGAATAGTAATTCATTTACTTTACTTAGAAAAGGACTATTTGGCACATTACTGTTTCATTAAGGACTTGCCACGACTTGTTAAGAGTCAAATATCAAAACACCACGGTAAACTTTACCTTTGTGATGATTGTTTAATATCTTTTAATTCAAATGATGATCTTAGTTCGCATAGTTGTGGGGGTATTGTCACTGAACTACCTCCAAAGGGTTCCTTTATACAGTTTGAAAATTATAATAGAAAGCAAATTGTACCATTTGTTATATATGCGGATTTTGAAACAATGCTTGAACGGTACGAATCTTGTGACCCTGATCCAACTAAAGCGAGCACAGTAACACGTCAGCGACACGTGCCAGTAGCTTACGGTTATCATATTACGTGTGCGATAGACGAACGCTACAATCGTTACGTTTCATATCGCGGTTCGGATTGTGTACCAAATTTTGTAAAGTCTATCTATAAAGATGCGCAAAAAATTCATAATATTTTAAAAAATAATGTTCCTATGATTTACACCGACGAAAATGCTCGCGACTTTGAAAACGCGATAACATGCCACATTTGCGAGCACTTCTTGTTCGGTGATAGAGTTCGTGATCATTGTCATTTAACAGGTAAATATCGCGGTGCAGCTCACAGCTATTGTAACTTACAATTTAAATTACCTAAATTTTTGCCTGTGTTTTTTCATAATTTATCTGGTTATGATTGTCACCTATTCATAAAAGAATTAGGTGGAGCTCCTGGAACTATTAAAGTAATACCTAAAACAAAAGAAAACTATATTTCATTTACAAAGTTTATTCCGATTTCCTCCGAGGAAAGCATACAGGTCCGGTTTGTAGATTCTTTTAAGTTTTTAGGAACCAGCTTAGAAAAGTTGGTCAGTACAATGAAAGAACAAGAGTTTCATCAATTAAAATCTTATTTTCCTGACAAAAGCGAATTTGACCTACTTACCCGTAAAGGGGTATATCCGTACGACTATATGTGTCAATGGGAACGTTATGAAGATACGTGTTTGCCTTCTAAAAAATGCTTTTATAACTCTTTGAGTAATAAGCCCATTTCCGACGCAGATTATGCACATGCTTGGTCCGTTTGGTCTGTATTTAATATCCAAAATATGGGTATGTATACAGATTTGTATCTTAAAACCGACGTTCTATTGCTAACAGATGTATTTGAAAATTTTCGTAAAACTTGTAAACGACACTATAATCTGGATCCCGCATTTTATCTTACAGCACCAAGTTTATCTTTTGATGCAATGCTTTTAAAAACCGGAGTTCAATTAGAATTGATAAGTGATGTTGAAATTTTTAGAATGATACAAAAAGGTATTCGTGGTGGTGTTTGTATGTGCTCCAAAAGGCACATTAAAGCCAATAATAAATATTTAGATACCTATGATCCATCCCATCCAGATTCGTTTATCATTTATTTAGACTGTAACAATTCATACGGCTATAGCATGTGTCAATCCCTACCCTATTCTGACTTCAGATTAATGAATAGTCAAGAAATAGAACTTTTAAAATTAAACTTAACTGACATTAGTGATACTGCGGAAAATGGTTACATTCTTGAAGTAGATCTAATATATCCAAAGAATTTGCACATTGAACACAATGACTTTCCATTTTGTCCAGAAAAATGTTTACCACCTGGTGGTAAGAATAGAAAACTAATACCCAATTTGTATGATAAATATCACTATGTTATTCATTATGTACATTTAAAAAAATGCTTACAGCATGGTTTAGTATTGAGAAAAATCCACCGTGCTATTACATTTAAGCAAAGTTGTTTTTTAAAGCAATATATTGATATTAATACTCAGTTACGACAAAAAGCAGAGTCAACGTTTGAACAAGATTTTTTCAAATTATTAAACAATAGTATCTTTGGAAAGACGTTAGAAAATAATGAAAATCGAATAGATGTGAAGTTAGTGAACAAGTGGTGTGATTTAAGCAATAAAACCAAAAAGACTATTTGTGCTGAAAAATTAATAGCCAGCCCATATTTTCACAGCGCCTCTGTATTTTCTGATGATCTAGTAGCAATTCAAATGAAACCTTCGCATATTGTTCTTAATAAACCGATATACATAGGGTTTACAGTATTAGAACTATCTAAGACTCACATGTATGATTTCCACTATTCTATTATAAAACCATTTTATGGTAACCGAATTGAATTGTGCTATACTGACACAGATAGTCTTGTTTATGATGTACAGAGTAATGACGTGTATAAAGATTTAAAGGTCAGTTTTCTAAAATATTTTGACACAAGCAACTACGATTTGAATAACGAATTTAACCTGCCAATTATTAATAAGAAGATTCCAGGTCTGTTTAAGGATGAAATGGGTGGTAAAATTATCCAAGAGTTCGTAGGACTGCGCTCAAAGTTGTATTGTATTAAAACTTTAAATAAAACAATAAAAAAATCAAAAGGCACAAGAAAAAATGTTACAGCAAGTTTAAATATGTTAGATTATAAAAATGCTTTGTACAATTGCGAAGTCATTCGCAAAAAAAATAAACTATTTAGGTCTATAAAACATGAGATATTCACCCAGGATGTAAATAAAGTAGCACTTTCGAGTAATGACGATAAACGGTTGCTATGCGCTGATAAGGTATCTACTTTAGCCTGGGGTAATACAACTATATTAATGTAAAATAAATTTTATTATTATTATATAATTTTATATGTATTTGTATTTTAAGCCTTGTACCTATATTCGTGTTTCTTTCTACATATAAATAAAATAAAATTTACTATTCTGTTTAAATATGTCTTTAATTTCTATACCCATTGACAACCCGATAAGACTTTTTGCTTGCATTCAATGTGCTATGCAATTACCAGCATTAACTTGTTGAAACTTGAAATTGATTAGCAGTAATAAAGCAAGTACCAAGTAATATTTTATACATAAGTATTATTATAAAATCTATACAATTCCTGATGACTAAGCAGGCGCGCCCGGCGCCGGCGCGCGGCTTTAAGAAATACGACACTTATCAGGTGTTCGCGCTCCGTAAGTGGTAAGCGCTGTCCACAAGGATACAGGTTCAAACTTGTCTAATTCAACATGAAATTGATTCGCATTATATCGTACAGGCTCTGGTTACACTAGAACATTCATAAATAATATTGATACTCTGTCGTTACATTACGCAGTCACTTGTTGAAGTGGTCACATCGCTGCATCGGTTCAAAGCAAATAATTCGTAAGTATATTTTGTTCTGTGTATGTTTATAAATTTCCTTTTTTGTTATAAAATTAAATAATATTAATGACTATTTTGTTGTTTCAGCTCATCAATAATGGCAGATTCACCTGATATTGTCTTCTCCCAATACTCTCAAGGTTTCCCGACTCCGAGTTTAAGTTGGCATACCCCAGAAGCACACGGGTCCGCCAACAAGAAGCCTAGAGCAAGACGGGAGTGCCAAAAACGAAAATCATATGGGCAGTCTGCGTCGTAAACAATGAAAAGAAAAAAGGTTTACGACTTATACAAGTGAACGTTTTGGACATCAGTGAAAATCAAGAACCTGCAAGTGGCAATGAGGAGGTGGTAGTGTTAAGTGCGCAGTATGTAGTCAGTGAACCAGTGGACAATGTTATGGACGAGACACTATCGTTAATTAACCAAATATCCAAAAAACTCTGTAATGACTGTTATTAGTGATATTATTAAGTACTTAAGTGTTTTGGTAATAGTAATGGCAAGTTATTTTTCTGTACTTAAAAATAGTTCCTAAGTTATTGTGTAATTATATATTAAAATATCAAATAATTTTAAATTTTATTGTAATATTAATGTCAAAATAAAATAATACATAACGTAGGTATAGGTTAGAAAGATGAAATAATTCAATATTATAATTTGTAAATTGGTAAATATGTTAAATGTAATATAAATAAAACAATTTTCTTTCTTATTGTAGAATAATAATTATGCATCACAAATTTGTAAATAGAATAATAAATGTTTACGTATGTCTGTATGTATGAATAAAAATAACTAAATAACTATAAGTAAGTTAAATTTGTAAATAAGTAGGTAAATGATGAATGTAATAAAATAATTATCAAATAGGTATTATAAGTTTTTGTTGTAATATATGTAGCAACTAGGTAAATAGAATTAAGAAAATGTATCAAAAATTAATTAGATATTTGTAAATAATATAAAAAGTTAATAAAAATATATTTATAATTTAAATTACATATGTTTTATTTTACATTACATTGCTTGAGCATCAAATTTACTGTAGTAAAATAATGTTTAGCTTACTATTCGTCCCCAGTTCTCATTAATTGTTATAAAAATATTGTATTAAATTATTTAGGTACTTGAAATTAAATTTACTTACATGACTTATTTTGCGACAGCTAATTTAGAGCTTCATATGTGTGAATCATAGTTAGTTATTAGTAGAGGTATGTTGAAATAAAACAAACATAAGTAGATTAAAATATTTTTATTAACAAAATAAATTAAATACAGACATATTATTATCAAAATACCATTTCTTAATACATATAGCATTATTCAAAGCACAGTTTAGTCTATGATTTACACAATTAAATTCAGTATTATTTTTACAATATTTCTTTTTCAATCTTGAAAAATTAGGACATCCTTTTTCACCTATATCTATCACTTCACAATTTGCACACAATTCTTTAATCCACTTTATCTTTTCTAAGCCCTTTGTGATAATTTTTTTATTTTCTAAATGTGGAATGATGACGCGTTGAAATTCTCTGTAGTCTATGTAGCCCTCACTCCAGAAAATGCCTCGATTTCGTTCTAACCATCTCACTTGCTTCTTTTCTTCTTCTGTTAGATAATGGAATGCATGTGGTGGTTTTATCAAAAATGTTTGTGTATGCTCCTGACTTGCAATGGCTACTTCTTTCACAATAAAATTATTTTTAAAATCTTTAAATCCTTGGATTTCCACTATGACGGTATCCGGCTTCATGATAGCTTCTTTACAATGTTGCTTAATGGTTTGTATTCAACAATGCAATCGTTGAGAATGAGACAATACGCTGAAGTTTGATCTGGTATCTCTGTATCACTCTCAATTTCCACCCTTACATCCACAACAGGACCTGTCTTCAAGTTATCAGCTTGTCTAGAGCAATCAACAACAAACAGAGGTGCTAAATCTTTAAATTGCTTCTCACTTAACAAGGGCTCCGGCCGACGTCCGTAATACGACTGTTGAAATCTAGTGTATTGTTCGTATAATAAAGCGACTCTGTTATTAGCAAAACTTATATTCAGGTTTTCATATGGAAAGTAGGTTGAATTGAGATATACTCTAACGTCTCGAACATGACAGTGATCGAATTGAGACATGTCAGAACTTGCATTGTTTTTCCTATTTGTCTGTAGACCAACAATAATGTATCTTGGTTTTTCTATTTGAGATGAAGTTTTGATAGACCAGGTATGCTTCGTAGTTTTAGGCAAAGCTGGATATTCGTACAGATCCCAATTTCTGTATATCATTTGAAGCGGTCGATCTTTTTCTAAGAGTTTTAACAAAGTAATTTTTTCTTTGTCTGATACTTTAACATGCGGTACGCGCCATATGATTTTGTTGATCTGAACATCATCCACTACTTCGCTGGTATTAAGTTTTACAGCGTTCAAATTAGTGTTACTTCGTTACAATATCAGTTCGTGTCTACTATTTATCACAACTTTTTTAAAATCTTCCGCAAAACCGAGGACGTTACGGAGTGGTATAGAAGCAGAAAACTTTCCTCCATCAATATTTTTTTTGCCATCAATATTCCAACCCCAAGCATTAGACATTTTTGATTCACTTTCGTTCATTGAAATTAATGATTTCATGGTGGTTGTTATACCTTCATTTTTTACTTTATCAATCTCTACTCCATTTAGCTCATACCTAATGTCTTGGAACAAGTACAGTAGAGCATTGTTTATGAAATGGACACTAGTGACTGGGTCTTTTAAGTCCTTTTTGCTGACAATGACAGTGCCTTCCAAATATAGAGTGCTAGCTGATGGCAGTATGTACAGGTCCTGTTGGTTTATAGGTATGCGAATTTCATCGTTCCTGTTGAAACTTGTTACGTATGGCTTGTACGAATGAAATTCGATTCCTTCTATAGTATTATCGTAAGTCGGAGCGGATAAAACGTCTAAGATATTCATTTTAGCAATCCAATCGCTCTAAGGAATGTTTTGTTGTCTTTAGTTAATTTAATTTTTTTCTTAAAGCGAGGTCCTACTTGGTAGGTTGTTCGAATAGAACTAATATTTTTTATTTGTTGATTCTCATATTTATTAAAGTAAATCATTTTTCCTTCTGAGGTGCAAATACAGCTGTACTTCTTCACCACGCAAATTGATTAAACGATTGTTAATATCCAATAACCTGATGTGTATGCAGCTTATGTTGTTTTGGTTGATTGGAAAGTATAGAGCGTTTTTTGGGATTTCTATGATTCTGTATCCAGGTGGCACGTTTAGGGCGAATTCGTGAATAATGTGACTTGGATCGCCGTTTATATAGGAGCCGCTCACAATATCACATTCAATCCTGACCACGGTCGTCGGTAAAATGTTGACTGGAAACTCTGATACATACCATTTATTTGCTTTCAATGTCTGCTGATTAAAGCCTAACAGTTTTCCGAAGGAGTCTTCTTTGGTAAAATTTACGTCTTTTGTACAGTAAATAGTAGTTTTTAGAGTATTGTTATTGCACTGTAGTTTTATTGATGCATCCTTTATTTCAGATTTTAAATAGTCATTGATATCTTGCAATTCATACGCACCTTCAGGTATTTCAATAACGTCATTGATGCCATAATAAAATTTGTTATTACTTTTATCGATATTTGGGATAGAATTAAATGTTGAAAAATGCATTAAAGCACATTCATATTGTGCATCCAATTGTAAAGGATTGGGAAAGTATGTAGATAAACTTGATGAGTTCCCAGTTATTGACAAAGTGAGTGACATTTTGTAAATGAGTGAAATGAAAGAAATATCATATATTTTATACATTTTTATTCCAAAAAGTCCACAGATATTCTAAACATAAGTGTCCGCAGGTTACTGTATTAAACTTTTGATATCTCGTGTAGTTATAAAATACAGTACAATTCTTAAAATACCGCATTAATTCTACTGGAGGTCTTAAATCTCCATAGCTATCAAAATATTCACAATAGTTGTTTATTTTAACATACGCTACCCAATGAGTTCCTTCATTTTTAGAATTATCCAAGTTAACGATGCCACATTCAACTTGCTTTGGCTGCCCTGGTAACTGATCTTTCATGTACACTCCTCGGAAATACGGGATATCCTTTGCATACTTTTGAATATCTACATTAGTTAGGGGGCGATTGGGCAGCTTATATTTCAGTTTTTTTAACTTTTTATAAATAACCCTTTGCCATTTTTATACGGCTTGATGTATAAACCCTTTCCTAGAGTTACAGACTCCATAACTCTATTATGTCGTTCCGTCTCTGCCAAATTTTTTTGAGCTGCTTTATAATCATTAACAGTTTTTGCAATACCAGCTGCACCTCCGGCTAAAGTTCCTAAAGCTGACAATCCAGCAAAAATTGGAATTAAAGGCAGAACGCCTCCAGTTTTCGGTAAAGGTATTACTCGAGGTACTCGAACGTGACGAATATGTGGAATTATTTTTTTTGCTGTCAAGTAAGCAGTTTTTATTAATGCCTTTTTGTCTTTGTGTTTCAGTTTCTTGATTTTATCTTTGTAACTAAGCTTCTGAATGTTTTAATACCAGAGCCAGAGTTTAGTTTAGCTTTCATAACTTTGCTAACGAGCCATGAGCTTAGTTTTTCACCTTTCCCTGCATCTTTTGATTTAAGTCTTTGTTAAGCCATGTTTAGCAGACGTAAATCGGCTTTGTGACGGTTGAGTAAATCTGTATATTTTGTGTATGCAATGTCGTGATGCATACAAGCTTCGTCTAACTTATTCACACCCCGGTCACCGCGAGCCAAACGTTCACGTAATTTAGTTCCAGGTCCGCAATAATTATATCCAGGTAAATGAACTTCGAACGGTAGATGGTTGATTAAACTATTTACTAGTCCACCCCCTATCATTACTTGAAGTGCAATGGAAAGAACAGCAAAAAATATTGGTTATATAATTATCTTATCTCCTTATTGCAGCTTTATCAATCCAACTGTTTTCTTCACTGCTAAGACCCAACCATTTAACATAAATTTTATTTCCTTTCCGTTTCAAAATCTTTTCTATCAAATAAACATCTGGATATTTCGATTTTTGTAGTTCTTGTTCGTAAAAAGTTCCTAATATGTCTTGGTTTCGTTGGTCTACTATGTGATATGTTACTGGTATGGTGTTATTAATCTTTTTTATTGTAAATAATTCAGTAGACCAATTAGGAGTATATCCTTTCTCGAAATCGTGTTTGTATTTGCTGATACGAACACAGTCACCAATTTTGAATGTAGGCTTTCGCCTTATGGATTCATGTATAATCTTTCTAATATTTTCTTTTATTTTATTTTCATTAGATTTATTCAAATCAGCCGGTTTACACTTAATAGTTCGGTGTTTCGTATTATTATATGTGGTTAATATATCTCTCAATGGTTGACCTAACCACTTATAGTTCCCATTAAAACTAAAATATTTATATAATTTATTTTTAAGTGTTTTAATGAGTCGCTCTACAATTGAGGCTTTTTTAGTAGAAAATGATGAATAATGATTAATATTATATGTTCTCATAAGTGTCTGAAACGTATTGTTATAAAACTCACTTCCCTTATCAGTTTGTAAATTCACAGGATTTTGTTGACTGCTACGCAATATATGTTCAAATGCACGGGTAACCTCAAGTTTATTTTTAAATTTTAATGGCTCCGCCCAAGCATACTTTGAAAAACAGTCAATCACTAACAAAATATAATTATAACCTTTATTATACTTTCTAAGGTTTTGCATATCCATTAAATCTGCCTGCCATAAATCTTCAATCCCCTTTAGAATAACAGACCGTCGAAGGAAATTTCTTCGTGCCGCTTTATGTATTTCATTTACTATTTGCTGTTTTGCCATTACGGATTTTTTCGAGTAATTCGTTTACTTCTGCTTTAGTATAAAACTTGTCTTCGTAATGAGGTAAAATCGAAGATACATTGGCTTTTAAAGTAACTTGCACTGTCTTTTGCACATCTTTTATAATTTGGGCACGCAATGAACCAATCATTTTATTAAATTCTTGTATCGTATGAGTACTTAACTGATCTACATAATCTTTGTTCACAGCATCGTCTGCGTCTACAGGAGGTTTAATACCTTTGAGTTTAGAGGATTTTAAATCAAATTCCCCGCTTTCAGATTTGAACAGTGCGTTTTCATTAAACTCAAACAGATCTGATAAACGCATCCTTTTATGAATATAGTTACCGAATTTATCTACATTCATGTTTTAAGTATACTGTATAGTATATAGAGGTTGAAGGTGAAATGAACTTTATGAAGACGAAATTTGTTTATTTATAACCTTACTTTCCTGCAATTCTTCAATAATAGATATTATTTCATTGTCTAATCCAGTTTTACCAGCATCCCGAGATGCCATTAGTAATTTCAACCTTTCTACCAATTCATTTGGATCATCCCAGTACACATAATCAACATCTTTTTTCCATTTCTTTATCAGTGGTAAACCTTTTCCCTTTGATTGGGTATCTTTAACCGTATTTTGTAGTTTGAAGAGAGGTTTAATTACTTGCAAATATTTTTGTCCCTTATTACTTTTTATTGGTTTATTTGGTTCGTAGTCTCGACGATGTGCATTTGTATCAATCAACATCGACTTATAATGATTCATATCACCGTCTGTAACTAAGCTTAAATCTGTGTCTTTCTTAAGCAACAATTGTTTTAAACCAAGAGTACTTTGGTATTTACGTCCAGCGACGGTGATATATTGATCATTCATTGTTATGGGTGCAGAACCTAGCATGAGTTTTCCGCGCTCTACTCTAACACCAAAAGGAATATCTCTCAAAGCTTCCGAGGATACTGACCAAGATGATGTATCACAACCTTCTTTGGTGTCAACAACTGATTCATAAGACGAGTTGCTATTAAGAGAAACAGATTTATTTTCGTCGTCATCATCATCACATCTGTCTGTCTGCAAATTGTTGTCAATATCATTTTCGTATTTAGTAGTACGTGAAAGAGGAACTAGCTTACTAGTACTAGCAATCAAATTGAGAGGTTCTGTTACAGGTTTGAACACAGATTCCAATGCTTGTTTATTATCAATCTCCACATCTCTCATTTTTCGTACCTTTTTCTTTACAGCTTCCGCTGCATTTACAATTTGTCTTTTGAATGATTTTTCCATATTGATATAGCGATCCTAATTGATTAAGTGATGGCTTAGGAATATCAATGTTGAGCAGGCAACTGCTTTATATACCCATTTGCGTTCAATCAAAGACAACAAAAGTGTCAAACCTATCTCTATAGCATCCTTCGTTTTTGGGACAATCCTTATTTATTACAACATAACTAAAAGGTTTACTCCATATTTTTGAACACATTTCACGAAATTCATTCCACGTCATGTCAGTGTTGACATGTTCTTCATAAACATGTCTCAAATTGATTTCGTCTTGTTTAAAAAGCACGATTAGGTTCGCGTTATCTCTTACCAACTGTTTAGGAATTTTACTATATGTTTGATTTAAATAAAAACAATCGATGTGTTTGTGTCTTCCCATTGCAAAATAATCACGAATGTTATTCTGATTTTCACAGGCAACATCATCAAATATAATAACTGAATTTGGCTTAGCACTTTGAACACTCAGTACTTCCTCATTTTCGTGGTATTTTTGAAAAGAAATGTCTGGTACTCGTTGCATAACTTTTTCTAAAAAAATATACTTGGGTTGCAGTAAAGTTTTCGAATAAACGTAAACATTTTGAAATCTCAACCCATTCTCATGAATTAGAAGACCAATTATTAAATTCGTTTTTCCACAATTTGATGGCCCACTTATGATGCATCGTAGTGAGTTAGGTAACAATTTTCCATGACGTAGACTAGTCTTGCTAGACTCGACACAGATTTTTTTCACATGTAATGAATGCGGTTGTTTTACGAATTTCATTGTTACTACTTAAAAAGGTTTGATTAATAATGAGTCAATTACGTTGTTGCATTGACCTAAATAGTAAAATAGAAGCCCTAAATCGACGGGTGCCTAATATCTAGGAATATTATTGGGCATTCTAGAAGTAATAATTTCGGGTCTTAAAAGTGGTGAAATGTGTAGTGAAACTAGAGGTAAGTGGTTGATGGAGGTAAGTGGTGGTAAGTGGTAGAGCTAGTTATAGTAGGATGTTATTGGGCATTCTACCACACCGAGAGTGACGAAGGTGAACGAAGTGAGCCGGAGGAACGGCAGGTGGGGTAGAATGCCCAATAATATACTACTGCCATGAGGATGCGGAAAGGCGCACAACCAAGGCAGATTGGGATACCGCTAAGAAGATCATAAACGAGACCAAGGTAAAGTGGGCCGTAAGCAACTTTGAACCATTCAAATCGCCTGGCTCTGATGGAATATATCCCATCCTATTACAAAAAGCGAATAACGTACTAAACTCACACCTATGCAGGCTGTACAGAGCCTGCATAGCCTTTGGATACACTCCCCAAGCATGGAGACAAGTTAAAGTAGTATACATTTCGAAACCGGGAAAGTCGGACTACGAATCACCAAAATCGTACAGACCGATAAGCCTCACATCATTATTTCTCAAATCGCTAGAAAAAATGGTAGACACACACATTAGGCAAGGGCCACTAAAAAGATTTCCTCTACACTGGCAACAAAATGCGTATCAGGCAGGGAAATCTACAGAGACAGCCCTACACCATGTAGTCAAAAAGGCGGAAGCAACCTTAAAAAACAAAGAAATATGCCTTGCGGCATTTCTAGACATTGAAGGTGCTTTTGACAACACGGCATTTAACACTATACAAAATGCCGCCACTAACCATAGCATAGAACCCACTCTATGCAGATGGATAGACAAAATGCTGAAAGGACGGCAACTGCAGTCAACACTGCTCGGGGACATCAGATATGCAACGACAACCAGAGGGTGCCCACAAGGCGGAGTCATCTCACCGCTACTGTGGTGCCTGGTTGTGGACAAGCTCCTGATAAACCTAAACACAGGACCATGCTATACCGTCGGCTATGCAGACGATATTGTGATACTTATAAGTGGGAAATTCCCTCACACAGTATCGGATATTATGAAACAAGCCTTAAAAGAGACAGAGGACTGGTGCAAATCAAATAACCTTTCGATAAACCCACAGAAAGCAGTTATAGTACCATTCACAAAGAAGAAGGACTTATCGGGAATAGGAACTTTGAAACTATACAACACAAAAATTTAATTGTCAAAAGAAGTGAAATACCTAGGTATAACACTCGACAAAGCGCTCACATGGAAAGAACATGTAGAAATATTAAAAACAAGGCCTTGAGAATATTCGGCATGTGCCGAGCAGCTTATGGCAAAACATGGGGACTGAAATCCAAAATTGTTCACTTGATATACAGAATGATAATAAAACCGATACTGATGTACGGTAGTATCGTCTGGTGGCCAAGAACAAAACTAGAAACCTGTAAACAAGTGCTAGACAAAATACAACGCACTGCCTGCTTAGCAATGACAGGGGCGTTTAGCACTACACCAACAGCAGCCTTGGAAGTAATCCGAGACCTAGTGCATCTACACATTGAGGTACAAGAAGAGGCAAGGAAAACACTCCAAAGACTTGCTGCATTGGGCCACTTATCTTACGATCGTATGCCCACTAAGCACATGCAGATAGAAGACTGGAAAGATCTTAACAATGTAGTAGGGATGGGCAGCGATAAAATGCAACCAACCTATACATTTGACCAACAATACAAACTATACATTCCCAGCAGAGAGGAATGGAAATTGGGACTTTGCAAACAAAACGAGCAAAGTCAAATTTGGTATACAGACGGGTCAAAAATGAAATCCGGCACAGGTGCGGGTGTTTATAATGAAACCTGCAGTATTAGCGAAAGCATGGGAAACTTCGCGACAGTGTTTCAGGCTGAGACATATGCGATTATAACATGCGCCCAGACAATCATAGATAGGGAGACGAAAGGTAAGACCATCTACATACTCAGTGACAGCCAGGTTACATTAAAAGCCCTGATGTCACACAAAATCGAATCGAAACTAATCCAGAACTGTATCACGGCTCTGAACAAACTTGCCACTAAAAATAAAGTCAAACTCGTATGAGTACCAGGTCATACGGGAATAGAAGGCAACGAAAAAGCAGATGCACTGGCTAGAAAGGGATCTGAAAGTCAGTTCTGTGGACCAGAACCGTGCGTAGGGATTCCTCCAAATGTAATAGGAGCATTCCTTAAAAACGAATCCACAATTAAACACAATCAAATGTGGACCAAAGTCAAAGAACTAAAACACTCCAAACAACTCATGAAAGGAGTAGATAAGAGCTGGTCCAAAAAGCTTTGGAAATACAGCAGAAACCAGCTACGACTAATAGTAGCAGTATTCACGGGCCACTACAGCACCAACTACCACCTACACAAACTGGGACTGTCGAACAGCCCGATCTGCAGGACCTGTGGGGAAGAAAATGAAACAATGCTGCATATAATATGCAAATGCGATGCATTGGCGAGACACAGAATGGCAATCCTGGGGCTGGCATATCCAGAACCAAGTGACTACAAGGATCTACCTCTAATAAGCGAACTGGATTATGTGCATACCTCATTCAGGGCTCTAGGGATAGAATAAAACCAGTGGGGGATAGTACAAAAGATCCTGAAGGGTCGAAGTGCTGTACACAAGTACACCCCAAAACAAGATAAGATAAGATAAGAATCACAACACATATGCTCGCTTGCACCTGAATCGACTAACCACTGAGATTTTTGTAACTGTTCATCAAAAACACTGTTGACTATAAAAGCATTACTTTCTTTTTCTTTGTCCCTTTTAAAACGGCACTGGCTCTTTAGATGTCCCGGTTTATTACAAAAATAACACTTGAGATCTGGACGACTGTCTTTAGAGTTACGAAAATTTTTGTTCACATAATTATTATTATATCGGCACTCGCTTTGATAATGTCCAAGTCGGTGACACTTATAACACTTTATACTTTTTTTATCTACTTTCTTTGCCACAAACGCCGTAGACGACGGTGGCCCGCCTTTTTCTTTAATTCTTTCTTCCTCTATCAATAATCTGGCTACCAGATTATCATAGGTCTGCTTGTCATCAGGAGCAGACTCCCATGCCGAGATGAAACGCTTGTAATCTTCTAGTAAGGACGTAAGAACCTTGGTGATAACAAATTTATCAGACATATTTTCTCCCAGCTGTTTTAACTGATTCTGCATCTCATGTACTTTCGATAAAAACACAGACGTCTCTGTTCCTTCTTCAAACTTGAATTGAAAAAAGCGTTGTTGCACAATGTGAATGCTAGTTTCAGATTTTTGTTCATATACGCTTAAAAATTTCCTCCACATAGCCGCCGCAGTATCGCACGAGATGATATGCAACATGACTTCTTCCGACATCCTCGTAACTATCAGCGTTTGAGCTCGCGCATCCTGGGTTTCCCAAGTACTACGCTGAGTCTCATCTTCAGGTTTTACTGTTGTCCCGTCCACGATTTTGTAAAGACCTTGACCTCGCAGCAACACGGACGTTTGGAACTTCCAAATGTTTCAATTCCTGGAACCCTCCAGCTTCATGACGTTCTGTTGTCCACCTCCCTGTGTCGAATCCATTTCAAAACCTTCTTGTAGGCTCTCCTGCCTTGCCCAACGATAGTAGGACAAGTAATTTTCCTTCCCGGTATTACTTAACCTCAAAAATGGCGTCAACCCACGCCGCCGGTATTTTAGACTATTAATTTTCACTGCAGTTTTTGCAATCCTTAAGCCTACATTTATTAATCCATGCTAGTTAGTGACCTGGGCCCATAACGTGATGAATTATAAATGAAATATAGGCTTAATTTAATACGATAACTTGCAGCGAATGGTCGTGTGAACGGTGATCGCGTAAGTGGGCGAATAATTGTTTGTGATAAAAAGTATTCTTATATACCGCTAATAAATGAGTATAAAATGTAACGGCTGTGATGCCGTTATCTACGACATTTTGTATATGGAGTGTGCACGAGAGGAATGCAAGAAATTGTATCATCTCAAGTGTCTAGCGTTAACAAGGGAGAAGTTTGAAGAATTTACAGAGGAGTACAAAAACACCTGGAAATGTCCGGAGTGTGTATTCAGTGCCCCCAAAAATGGAAATTCGGATACACCGGTACGAGTTAATTCTATTATGAACGAAACATTCACGCCGTGTTATGTAAACATGAGCAGAAGTAAAAGGATAAATCAAAAGGAAATCTTAGAATCTGACATTGGAAGCAATGGGCAGATACTTCAAGAACTACGGGAATTTCGTATTGAGATGAACCTGAGAATGGAGGAGCAAATAAAGGAATATGTTTTTTTTTTTTTTTTTTTTTTTATTGGGTAAACTAACAATATCACAATATTACACTATAATAATGTTTAGGCTATACAATATAATTAATTATGATATCCACACCGTTTACCACAGATAAAGTTAAAACATATGAGTAAGTTCAAATTGAGAGTCGAACAATTATGCAAAAATTAGAGAAAAGATAGTATGAACAACATAATACATCAACAATAAAGTTCTTAATCTTGATGTTATACACTTATTACAACAACAGTATTACATAGTTACACAGTCTTTACTACATAGTTAGTAAAGTTTGTTTCTCAAGTGTACCGTTATGGCGTGGAACGGGCATTCGCCAGTATAAGCTTCTTGAATGTACTTACACTACTCGCAAAAACATCAATATTACCAAAATTACTGTTGAAGGAATCCAGTATACGACAAATGGGTGAGCGTTTGCCTGCATTAGTGCGTGAATAACCTGTGTAGAATGTCGGGATTGAACGACAGGCTCGCGGTTGCGATCTGGTAGGCACATAATAATGAATGCTGTTAATAATTTCGTTACAGTCGTATCTATTGTGACATAAGTCATACAAAAACATCGCTTGCAACTGTATTCTTCTCGACTTTAGATCTAAGAGTTGATATTTTTGCAGCAGTGTAGAGTAATTCTGGTAGCTATGAAAGCATTTATAGTGCATACAACGCAAGAATTTTTTTTGCACCCTTTCAAGGCTATAAGAATACTTAGTATACAATGGATCCCAGATACATGTGGCATGTTCCAATTGCGAACGAATTAAGGTCCTATAAAGATATAAATATGTTTCGGGACGGACAAAGTCATTACTGGCTCTCAACACAAAACCATACATTTTGTAAGCTTTACTGCATATTTTATCTACATGTGCATCCAACGTCATCTTAGTATCTAGTGTGACTCCAAGATCGCGGATAGTCTGTACTCTATCAAGATAGTGACCGCCAATGCAATAAGAATTGTTGCTAATTGACGTTCTTTTTCTAGTAAAAGTTTAAAATTTGCATTTATCAAGACTTAGCAGAAGTTTGTTTTGTGTACAATAATTATTAAATCTATCCAGATCCTCCTGTAGTTTATGCTGATCATTAACGTCATGAATAGTTCTGTAAATTTTCAAATCGTCTGCGTAAAGTAAAAATTTACTGTGACCAAAGCAGTTATGTATATCGCTAATAAATATAACAAACAGTAGTGGACCAAGAATGGACCCCTGCGGGACTCCAGAGGTAATAATTACCATGTTAGATTCGAATCCATTGATGACAACTTTTTGTGTTCTGTTGGTCACATAAGACTTAAACCACCTCCATAGATTACCACGAATGCCGTTAAAAGCAATTTTTTGCAGTAGTATTTTATGGTCTACGCGGTCAAATGCTTTCCGAAAGTCAGTATAAATGCTATCTGTTTGTCTATTTGCATCCAAATTATCAAATATTTCAGAGGTGTAAACGATAAGATTTGTGACAGTGGAGCGTTTACGAACAAAACCATGTTGCTGCGGCAGAATAGTGCTGTGTAGTAATGGATAAATGGTGTTATGAACTAACCTTTCTAAAAGTTTCGAGAGCGCAGGAAGTATTGAAATTGGGCGATAATTAGTGACTTCTCTTTTTGAGCCTCCTTTGTGTATCGGTATTATTCTGGCCGATTTCCACACTGCAGGACATATACCCTCCATCAAACATTTATTGTACAATATTGCAAGCGGCTTATATATAGTTCTTGCAGTATTTTTAAGAAAAATTGGTGGTATACAATCAAGTCCTGGGCCTTTGGTACAGTCAAGAGCCTTTAGTTCTTTCAATACATCCGCTTCAGATAATTGTATATCACTAATAAAGTTGTTTGTTATTCTTATATCTACATCACTCAAATTTTCAACACTGAGAGTGTCTGAAACATCCGAGTGCTGAAAAACTGAGTGAAAGAATGAAGAAAATAAGTTACAAATTCCCTCGGGGTTATCTGTCTCCATGCCACCACGGTGTACACAGTTAGGAATATCTGATTGGTTTTTACGGTTTTTTAAATATGTCCAAAAGTATTTAACATTTTTAGGTATACTGTTTTCTACCGATTTCATATATGTCTTGTAACATTTTTCAGATTCTTTTTTGAATCTGTCTCGGTACATAGAAAATATATTATAGTCACATTGATTTTTATATACCTTCCATTTAATCCAAGCCGTATTTTTATTTTTGAAAATATGTATTAGTGCAGGGCTAAACCAAATTGGAAAATGAGACTTGAAAATGCGTTTCGAGGGAGTGTGTTTACGTATGATATCAAATATATATTCATAGAAAATATTAACACTATCTTCGGCAGATTTGTTTACAAACAGCTGACCCCAGTTTAATTCATAAATGTCGCTGTTAATTAGCTGATAATTAGCATTTTTGTAACAGTATTTTATCTGTTGTTTAGTCGACATAGGTTTGGATATGTTATTGTTAATTGGTATTATGACGTAATAAGGAGGGTGATGTAAGTCCGGTGGAACCAACGTGATAGGCGCAGAGAATGTCCTGCTGGTATGTATATTGGTTAAACACAAATCTAGTAATCTATTCATATCATTTTTGTGGGTGTTTACTTGTATACAGTCTACAGCGGATAAAAAATTTAATAAGTAAGAATACGGCGGTGTCAAGTTACTTGTTCGGAGGAGTTGCATTTTTGTTCCGTCCAAATACCAGTCAAGATGTGGTAAGTTAAAATCACCAAGTAAACAAAAATAATCGTAGCCCTTTATCTGTATAATGTTTTGTATTTTGTTAAAATAAGCGAGATAAACATTAGAATCTATGCCAGGTGGGATGTATGCGGCACCTAATAGGTATACAGCGTCACCAAAGCTCAGCTCTAATAGTATATGGTCAATGATTGGTGGCATTATCAAGGAAGCGGCGGGAGGCGCCGACGTGCAGGGAACCGCACGCAGCGAGTGAAGCACGGCCACCAGCACGCCGCCGCCATCTCGCCGGTTAGTTGCGGCGCGATCCCGGTCGCATCGGTACACATTATATCGAGGATCTATAAATTCGGTATTCACTATGCCATCATGCAACCAAGTCTCAGTCAAAATTATAATATCATAATGGTGCGATAAGATGTTCATAAAAATCGTATTTAATTTTGTTCTTAACCCACGACAATTTTGGTAATATATCGATAACACATTGTTCTTTTTGTCATTGAATGTTATGAACAAAAATATGGAATATTAAGTAAAGGCATTTAGAATCACAGTAGGTATAGATAAAAGTTTTTAAGATGAATGCACATGCAGGAATACATATAATATATATAAGTAGTTTAGTGTTTACGCCCGTTATAGTAACGATCAATTTGAATGTTAGGTAATAACTATTACTATAATAAAAATTATGTATACAATTATATAGTATTTTTCGAAAGCAATTAACAAATACTAAGTTTTCGTTTTTACTTACTGACTTGTATGAATAGTAACAATTTAATAACAAGTTTATTAAAATATTTAATAGCAACGCAGCCTTTTTACAAATGAAACTTAGATCTGACCAAGGTTGGTAAGAAGAAGTATAACCATAATGTGTTTTAAGTATCTTAAGTATATAACAATTAATTAACCTAATCTTATAACTATTTAACAAAGTATTATGTTTGCAAGTGTAACAAGTAACAATGTTTATTATGTTTTTGCGATGTGCAAGTAGTAAATAGAGATACCGCTGTGTTTTACCGCGCAGAAAAATAATCGTGAGGGTAAAAAACAGGTTTAAGAATGGCAAGTTTATGACCGGGTTTAATTCACTTGATACGAGCAATGTCCTGGTGTGTTCTAATGGCAATAGCAGGAGAGGTATCCGTCTTACGAGCCAGGACAGTTCCATGCTGGATCCATACATATTTGTATTCGTTCTTCTTGGCAACTTCACGACATTGACGAAATAACAATTTGTTATTCAACGTTAGGTGCTCATTAACGTAGATGGGAACTGGTTGCCCCTGAATAGATAAGGAATTAGAATCTAAACCTTTTGTCTTACGACTAGCCGCAATCACATTGTCACGTAATGTCTTATTTGTGAATTTCACGATAACATTCTTTGGGCGTCGATCACTTTGGTTAGCGTGAGGTACGCGATGTTCAACTAAAAAATAGATTTGTGTATATCGAAAACGAGTTACATCAACTGCGCGTTACTATGAAGGTAGTACAAGAAAAGGCAAATAAAGTTGATGAATTAGAAGCGCAAATATTACTCATGGAACAAAAAAATAAGCAGATTCAAATTAATCTCGAGAAGAAGCCGCCAGCTGGAGAGAGAAACGAGATAGTGCAAGACGTCAGAGAAAATATTACATTTGCAAATGCAATTGGTCAAAACGAAAAGAGGGTAGTTAAAAAACATCAATTAATAAGCAAAGATAAGGAGATTGAGGCCACGAAACCGGAGATAATAACTGCTACAAAAAGAAATGCTGCGAGCATCGATAAGAAATCCCTGTCGATAACCCACGCCGAGGTACAGTTGGAAAAAAACAAGAAAGAAGAAGAGTGGACTACAGTACAAAATAAGAAAAAGAGATATACTGTCAAACAGGTGATAAAAGGAGGTAACACATCTACCGGGAATATTCAAGGAACGGAAAGAAAAAAGTTTTTACACGTATGGCGTTTAAAAAAGGACACGACGAAAGAAAACCTGGAAATACACGTTAAGAGCATATGCGGAAATGATATAGAAATGACAGTAGAAAAAATCAAGCAAAAAACAGAAAGAGACTACGCCTCCTTTATTATAGGGGTTCCAGAAAGTCAATACGAATTGTTATGCAGACCAGAGTCATGGGCAGTAAATATAGAATTTTGTGAGTGGGTGTGGTTTCGTAAGCCGCACAACAAATCATAAAGAGATACTCAAGCCTATAGAAATATTCTATCAGAACGTGAGAGGACTGCGAACCAAATTAGACGAATTCTACATGGGAGTTTTATCTAATAGTTCAGATTTTATTGCAATTACGGAAACGGGTTGCAACAATTCCATTCATGATGCAGAATTAATACCACCTGGTTATAAAATATTACGCTGCGATAGGGCCGATGGGCGGAAGCATGGTGGCGCATGTTTAGTGGCCACACCGCGCTACGAGCTCCGACAAGTATGTATACCGAGTTATGTTGCTATAGATGACCGTGCGTTCGAACTGGTTTGTGCCGCAGTATATTTACATAATAAGTTTTTAATGTTGTTATGCGTACTGTATATGCCGCCGAATAGTAATGATAACGAATATATGTTGTTATTTAGATTATTAGAGAATTATTGTGATAATTACAAAGATTTAATAGTAATAGGGGATTTTAATTTGTATTCAAGCTCAATAAATATACAAAATTATTTTGAATACTTTAGCACTTATTGTGAATTTACCCAGTTCAACAGAGTAACAAATTGCAATGACCGCGTATTAGATCTAGTATTAAGCGAGGAGGACAGGGCGCTGGAAGTGCGAGCAGCCGAACCGATTGTGCCGCCTGACGCGTACCACCCACCGCTTACTATTGGGGTGACACCGCGCAAGCGAGCACGGTACGCCGAACGTACACCGCTACGGTCCGAACCCATTACCTCCGCCGCGCGCCGCGGCCGCGTATGAGACACATCACATACACGCGTCTTTCACCGGGTGGAATTTTTATAAGGTGAATTTTTCGTTGTTACCCGCAGCATAAACCCTAGGTGGTTTATGCTGCGGGTGGCTCGTGGTTTCACTAATATCAAAGCAGTGGTGGCTTTGTATAACTCTTTAGTTAGAAGCCAATTAGAATTTAATGCAGTTATCTGGTCTCCACATGAAACTAAATATAGTGTCATGTTGGAGAAAGTACAAAATAAATTCTTTAGGTATATTTATAAAAAACTCTATGGGGTATACCCGTTTTACCCAAATAAGTATCCTACCTTATTCATTCTGGGCATGGTGGGATACAACGAGTTAAGAGTGAGACGAAGTTTTGCGCTAGTCTCTTATATTTTTAAGGTATTTAGGGGAAAGATACACAATCCGGACGTGTTGTGTAGGCTGGGAATGTGTGTCCCGGATAAATATGTGTGGAGGAGGCGACAGCCGCGCCTGCTGGCCATACCGCGCGCTCGCACCAAGCTGCTAAGCGAAGCTCCTTTCACCCGTGCACTGCGTACTCTCAACAGTATTGCAGACGAGATAGACGTGTTCTGTTGTACACTGGGCGAGTTCACAGTAAGGGCTCTTTATATTATTAGTTATTGCATGATATTATAAAAACCTGTAATATAGTAATATAATAGAAATATAATATGCTGTCTACATTATCGCATTAGGTTATATAACCTGTAATGATAATTGTAAAGAGGAAATAAATAAATAAATTATTTTATAAGCACACAGTCGTTTAGTTACAAAGATCCGCCATGACACTTACATTTTAAAAGTGAGAGAGAGAGATAACAAGTCACAAGATACTATCTATCCTACTCTGTTACATTGCACTGTATTTTAACAGAGTATCATCAGATCGTCAACTGTCACTTTACCGGACTTTATGACGTGTTGTAGTAACAAGCGGGTTAACTGAAGTGCTTATGGCAAGCGTTCACCTATTCACATATCGAACACCGCTCATACACAGATCTTGTCAAATTCATTTTTTTTTATGTCAGAGGGCGACAAACGAGCAAGTGGGTCACCTGATGGTTAGTGATCACCGCCGCCCATAGACACTCGCAACCTCTCTGGTGGTCGCGGGTGCGTTGCCGGCCTTTAACAGTCAGCAAACAAGTGTTGCTGACCCTTCCCTCCACCTTAAGGAGCTCTGGCGACCTTACTCACACTCGGAAACACAACATTATAATTATTAATGTTATTATTAAGGAATGTCTTCTGTAAGGTGGAGGTACTTCCCCAGTCGGGCTGCTCTTTGAGCGAATAAACGCTATGCCCTACCTCTCTTAAAAATTCATATTCATATTCATTTATTTGCATACCATAATGTGAGTGAAGGTGTTAACAATAGGCTTAAAGCTTAGGTACAGTTATGGACCCTGTAAGGGCACAGCAACATAAGTTTAGAGTAATTAAGTACATAAGTAATGGAATCAGGCGTTACTTTGCGGAAATCCATAACAATCAAAAAACAAAATCAATATTTAGTGTTAATTCCGCTAATTGTCAGTTTAATCATGCTGGGATGCAATTTGCACCGCCCTCCCGCCCGCAAAAATGTGCACATGCAAAGAAGGACAATATAAAAAGCAAATTACATGCGCCAGTACGATACCCAACACGTGTTTCGGTCCTCCACGGACCATTCTCAAGGGCTGCTAACTCGTCGAGTGCTCGAAGGAGACTAAAAGTCAACGAGGCGAGCGCTCTTTTATATACTACCAGCCGCATGGACAATTATTTCTAACTACCCCCAAATATTCGTAGTAAAGGAGATGAAACTAAATTTGTTTGGTCATTCAACAATGCAAAACTATTACTGCTATGTTTTAATATTTCTAATTGTTCCAACACACATAACCGGAAACTTTTATCACAATTATGTAAAATATTATACGTATTATTGTCGCCCAAGGAATGGCCAGTTTCAATTAAATGTTTGGCGTAATGAGATTTATCAGGATGGCCATTCCTATAAGCAGCTACATGCTTGGTTGGTCTGCGATGATTGTGACGCGGTATATATAGGTCAGACAGGCCGAAATTTTGAAATACGGTATAAAGAGCATGTAGCTGCTTATAGGAATGGCCATCCTGATAAATCTCATTACGCCAAACATTTAATTGAAACTGGCCATTCCTTGGGCGACAATAATACGTATAATATTTTACATAATTGTGATAAAAGTTTCCGGTTATGTGTGTTGGAACAATTAGAAATATTAAAACATAGCAGTAATAGTTTTGCATTGTTGAATGACCAAACAAATTTAGTTTCATCTCCTTTACTACGAATATTTGGGGGTAGTTAGAAATAATTGTCCATGCGGCTGGTAGTATATAAAAGAGCGCTCGCCTCGTTGACTTTTAGTCTCCTTCGAGCACTCGACGAGTTAGCAGACCTTGAGAATGGTCCGTGGAGGACCGAAACACGTGTTGGGTATCGTACTGGCGCATGTAATTTGCTTTTTATATTGTCCTTCTTTGCATGTGCACATTTTTGCGGGCGGGAGGGCGGTGCAAATTGCATCCCAGCATGATTAAACTGACAATTAGCGGAATTAACACTAAATATTGATTTTGTTTTTTGATAATTAAGTACATTAAATTAAATTAAACATTAAAATTACATAATTGCATCTAAGACATAATAACTCAAACCTACTTAATATATTTAGATTATAATTAAAATTTATACAATATTAATGTCACTTCATATAATATACATAACTTATAATAATTGAGATACTACATACGATTGTTTATTTAAAATGCATGAATGTCAAAGTGAATGTAACAGTAATTTAATTAAATATTTAATATCTGTTGGAGTTCCAGTCATAGTTTATCATTCATGTATTCGTTTATATTATAGTAGGTTTTGTGTATTAGAAATTGCTTTAATTTATTATTAAACATATTATATTTATTTATATTCTTAATTTGTTCCGGTAGTTTATTATATATTTTTATTGACATTACATATGCACTTGATGAATGCATTTTAAGTCGTGATGTTGGAATGTTTAGTCTGTTTTTGTGTCTTAGAGTAAATCTATTCTGTATGTCTTCTCTTTTGGTGTATAATTCGGGATGTATACGTACAAACTTACAAATTTCGTATATATAAATACAAGGTAAGGTTAAAATCTTCAGTTCCCTAAAGTGAGGTTTACAACTATCGACTTCTTGTATATTAGCTATGATTCGAATAAGCTTTTTCTGTATGGTAAATAAAGTAGGCGCGTCAGTACTATTACCCCATAAGATGACACCATACTTAAGCCATGCGTAAGCGTACGCATAGTACATGACTATCGCAGTTTTGAGGTCTGTAGTCTTTTTAATCTCTCTGAATGCATATGAGAATTTAGATAGCTTCGCTCTTAATTTTTGTATTTGGGACTTCCAATTAAAGTGTGAGTCTATATCTAGGCCCAATAGAGTGAACTTACAAACAGTTTCTAATTTAGAGTCTTTGAATCTAAAATTTATGTCTAACGGTGTTTTTTGGCGAGGGTGGAATGTCATTATTTTAGTTTTAAGAAGGTTAATTTCCAGATTATGTTCGGTCATCCAATTTGTAGTATCATTCAGTATTGAGTTCAATTTATTATTTAGGTTGATGTTGGAGTCATATTCTGCAATTATCGATAAATCATCTGCAAACAAGACGCATGGTTCTTTGATATGGTTAGGCAGGTCATTGATATACACAAGAAATAGAAAACAGCCAATAACGCTTCCTTGCGGGATTGAGGCTCTGATTGGTATTTTATTACACCTGAATAATTCTATTTCGTTTGTTTTGTGGTTGTAATATTCTATTTCTACCAGTTGTTCTCTGTTTTGTAAATAAGATGTGAACCATTCATGACATTTGCCGCGGATTCCTATGTTAAATAGTTTATTTAATAATATTTGAAATTGAACTTTGTCGTAAGCTTTTGTCATATCTAACAATAAACCTAAGGCATACTTCTTATTGTTAATAATATTGAGAGCTTTTTGAACGTACTTGTAGACTGCCAAGATAGTGGATCGGTTTTTCCGAAAACCATTTTGACTGTCATTAAATATGTTGAACTTTTCACAAAACGCGTAAACTCTCTTGCACATGGCTTTTTCAAATATTTTTGAAGCTGTTGGTAAGAGGGCAATGGGACGATAATTATTTGGATCAGTTTTTGTATTTTTCTTGTGGATTGGTTTAATAAGGGCTTTTTTCAAAAGGTCAGGAAACACGCCTTCTGCAAACGACTGGTTAATTAATTTGTAAAACGGTAAGGTAAGTTCGTCTGCACATTGTTTCACTAAGGTTGGTGGTAGCTCATCTATACCATAGCTAGATTTGTTTTTTAAGTTTTTTATTATTGCGTTTACTTCATAGGGATCTACTGGGTCCAAGAAGATAGTATTTACTGTAGACGAAATAGCAGTAGGGGTTCCAGTATGTGTGCTGTCAGTTGGGTTTGATCTAGCTTCCCCAATAGAAACAAAAAAATTATTGAAGATGTTGGCTATTTCCTTGGGCTCTGAAGTTACTCCGTTATTTATTTGTAGGGTTATATTATTTTTTTCACATTTAAATTTTTTGTTTGTACGTTTATTAATAATTTCCCACATAGTTTTTACTTTATTTTTAGATTTCCTTATTTTATTTTTGTAGTGTTGTTTTTTTGCTGTCACTACAGTCTTCTTTAATATTTTTTCATATTTTTTGTAATATTTGGTGAGGATTTGATTTTTAGTCTTTGTAACTAATATTTTAAGTAATCTTTTATTTTTACAAGAGTTTCTTATTCCTTTTGAAAGCCAGTAGTTATTACAATTATATTTTATTTTTATGTTTTGTGTTGGTATGCATTGATTTAGGATATTAATTAGTGTGGGGTGCTAGGCCGGAAAACCTCCACGTGTGCCTGCAACTACTATTCCTGTCCGTATTTTTAATCCGGTGGGAATGGTAGATTTGCGGGCCGGTGCACCCTGGGCGCGACAGTAATTGTTTTTGTAATGGGATTCGTCCCCCCAAAAATAATTACTGTTCGTGGCTAATATTCCGGCGCCAGGTGGTGGATGCGTTCCTTTGCGTGACCTCTGATCAGCAGAGAACATAGCAGAGGAGCAAATGAGGAAGAAAACCTCTATAAAATTACCCTAAATCCAAAACAAAACAGTATGAAGTCGGCCTTGAAAAACAAACTACCCCAGGAGGGTACCGGTAATTCCGGAGAATCCCTCCCGGATCCCTGTGGGTCCGGCAGCCCTACCGTATCTGGGGAGGGCACTCAATGCCAAAACAGTGAGGGGGCACGCACGCCCAGTATTGCTTGTCCCAAAGATTTGTCGGTTGTTCCGAAAAGGGGAAAAAAAAGAGGAAGAAAACCTCTGCAAAAAAATCACACAATTACTATGAAGTCGGCCTTGGAAAACGTATTACCCCAGGAGGGTACCGGCACTGCCGGAGAATCCCTCCCAGGTCCTCATGGATCTGGCAGCCCCACCGTATCTGGGGGGGGCAACCAATGCCTTGATGCCACGGAGTACGTGGAAGAGTTGCGCACGCCCAGTTTTGCGCACTCTAATTGTGTCATCAGTATTACGGAGGAAGAGCGACTATTGGCTAACCGGGCTAGAAACGCCCGTCAATCGCGTACGCCATCGCAGTCACCAACACGATCAGCGTCCCGAAACTCTGCGGCTGAGATGTCGGAGTCGAGCGTCAGCTCGATGCCTAATTCAAAGTTTTGGCAGTCGGGTGCAATCAAAGCTAAACGAGCCTCCAAAGGAGTTAATTTGCAAGGGCGTGAATCGTCAACAGACGATGGACCCCCGAATAAAATCCAAGCTGTTCTCAATGATGGTGAAAACAGCGGCTGTCGCGCCAAATTTAAGCGGCCGGGGAAGCAGCCGAAGAAATCGCATGGTTTATGTGATACCGTCGAATTGGATTACGCGGTGGCAATTAGAGAAGTCGTTGAACAGCCGGAAAAGATGTCGGCGGCTAATCTACTTGAGAAGGCTGAAGGAGGCGCGGCCCTGGTTAGGAAAGTCGTTTCTCATGCGTCGAGATTAAAGGGGACTGACCAAAAGGCTTTAAAGGAAGGAGCAGAGCTTTTGTTAGTTGTGGCCCAGGAGCTTGCTAATCGCACTACCTCGACGGAGACAGCCAAGCTGCAAGCTGCTAATAAAAAGTTAGCTGAGCAGCTAGCTGAGCTCCGTGAAGAGCACAAGCTGCTTAGAGAGGAAGTTAAAAGAGATCGGCAGGAGCGTATGCTCCACGAGGTAGGACCGATCGCACAAAAACCGGTGGATCTAGATTCTATCCATTCGATTGTGCAAAAGGCTTTGGAACCTTTTACTCGGCGATTCGCAGTTCTCGAGAATCGTATTCTGCGCCCGCCCTTGGCTGCAGATGCGAGAGTTGACCTGGATTGCGACTCAGCAAGGAGCAATACAGCTAAACCTTCTCATGCAAAAGGTTCAGCTCCCTCAGCTGAGGTTTCAACAGCACCTCAGGCTTCTGTTGGTCCTACAGTTTCTATTCCGGCTGGACCCAAAGAATCTTATAAACAGATTCTCAAAAGAGGGGAAAAGGGAAAGAAGCCTAAATCTTCTGCCCCTTTGCAAGCTTTTGAGCCGAATGCGGCCCATATACCTACGGCTTCAGAGTCCCAGGCATTTGAGGTTGTGGGTCAAAAGAAGATGGCCGCAAAGAAGCGTAGAGCCGACAGAAAGCGCCAAAAAGCGGTTGAGAAGCGTAAAGCTCAGGCAGCGGCAGGCCTTCGCGTTCCACGTTCTGCTGCTGTGGTTTTAACTTTACTGCCTGAAGCGGCAGAGCGGGGAGTCACTTACGCTTCGCTTCTGACTACCGCTAGGGCGAACATAAAGTTGGATGAGCTTGACATTCACGGCCTACGTCACCGTACCACCCTAACTGGAGCCCGCATGCTAGAGGTCCCTGGTATGGCAAGTAGCGGCAAGGCAGACGCCCTTGCCGATAAACTCAAGGAGGCTCTCAACGGAGATGATGTCAGGGTGTCAAGGCCCATGAAGATGGTAAGCCTTCGCCTCGTGGGTCTGGAGGAGTCCGTGTCGGTCGACGAAGTGATTGAGGCCGTCGCAAGGGTGGGAGGGTGCTCCAAAGAGCACATAAAAGCTGGAGATATTCGCCCTGGTCTCAACGGTTTGGGCATGATGATATTGGTTTGCCCCATCACAGCGGCGCAAAAAATTGCAGCTGGCCGGCGACTGCTAATAGGATGGAACACGGTCCAGGTAAAGCTCCTGCAGCCTAAGCCGTTAAGGTGCTATAGGTGCCTTGGTGATGGACACGTAGGTGTGAAATGCCCATCCTCAGAGGACTGCAGGGGCTTATGTTTCAATTGCGGTCAGCCCAATCATACCGCAAAACTCTGTGAAAAGGCGCCGCACTGCATTCTTTGTGCGGCTGCAAATAAGTTAGCGGATCATAGGGTGGGCAGTAAATCCTGCACCGGTACACGGGGTCAAGGTGTCAATTCAGCGTCCAAAATGACTACTTCTCAGACGGTAAAGTCAACAGCCACCGCTAAGGCGACCCAAAATGGGAAAGAGGTAAACATGGACTGCCTATAACGACTCCATTACGCTTCCTTCAAGCGAATATCAACCACTGCGCTAGAGCTCAGGATCTGTTAATCCAGAGTATGGCGCAGTGGTTGATTAACGTAGCGGTGGTGGCTGAGCCGTATTTTGTTCCTCTCCGGAGTGACTGGGTGAGTGAGATAAACGGCTTAGTGGCCTTAATTTGGCAAACCGCTGCTGGTTCCTCACCTTTCACAAATATTGTGAGAGGAAGGGGTTGCGTGGCTGCAGTAGTGGAAGAAATTGTTGTAGTAGGTGTCTACTACTCACCAAATCGATCGCTGGCCGAATTTGAGGTGTCCTTACTGGAGCTGGGCACAGTTGTCGCAAATAGCCACCCCCGCCCTGTTATTGTCTTCGGGGACTTCAATGCCAAATCAACGGCTTGGGGTTCACCGACTACAGATGCGAGGGGTGAGGCTCTTGAGGAGTGGGTCCTCGAAACAGGTCTACTCGTCCTTAACAGGGGCAACGTAAACACGTGCGTGCGTCAGCGGGGTGGATCAATTGTGGACATATCGTTCGCCAGCCCTACAATCGCACGCCGTGTTTCAGGCTGGCGCGTATTGCAGGAGGTGGAGACTCTGTCGGACCATAGATATATCCGATTTGACGTCTCTACCCAAACCTCTTATGCTCCGGCCAGAGTCGCCCCGTCGGGGGTTGGTCCGCGTTGGGCATTAGGTAAGTTAGACCGCGACGTTCTCCTGGAAGCCTCCATCATACAGGCTTGGATTTCGGTACCACACAGGCCTGTCGATGTTGATGTTGAGGTGGAGTGGTTCCGGGAGGCAGTATCACAGGTATGTGACGCGGCCATGCCTAGGGTGCGGCGGCTGCCAGCTAAGCGCCAAGTATACTGGTGGACACAGGAAATTGCACAGCTGCGCCGTGCTTGCACTGCAGCGCGCCGGCAGTATGCCAGACATCGCAGAAGGCGTCGCCAAACCCAATATGCGGCAACTAGAGAGGCGGATCTCTATGAGGGGTACAGGGCAGCTAAGAGAGCCCTTCAGAATGCTATAAAGAGGGCCAAAATCCAAGCACGTGAGGAGTTACTGGGGACTCTCAATCGGGATCCATGGGGACGCCCCTACCTTATGGTAAGGGGCAAATTGCGCCCAAGGGCCCCCCCGCTGACCCAGAGCCTTCAGTCTCACCTGCTGGAGGAGGTAGTGGCTGCACTGTTCCCTTCTAGAGGGGACCACATTCCTCCATCAATGCTTTCACCTCTGGAGATGGCACCCAACGTGGACAGTGACTTTGTACCCGAAGTGACCCGGGAGGAACTGAATGAGGCGGTGCGAAGGCTTAAGGCTAAAAACACCGCCCCGGGGCCTGACGGCGTTGCAGGCCGTGTTTGGGTCTTGGTTTTGCGGGCTCTTGGGCCCCGGCTGACGAGGCTCTTTAGCGCATGTTTAGAACGGGGCCAGTTTCCACAACAGTGGAAATCTGGCAAATTGGTTCTGATTCAAAAGAAGGGGCGTCCATTGGACTCACCGTCTGCTTACCGGCCCATAGTGCTGTTGAACGAGGTGGGCAAGCTCTTAGAGAGAGTCATTGCAGACCGCCTCGTTCAGCACTTGACTGTGACTGGTCCGGATTTAGCAGATAACCAATTTGGTTTTCGTCAGGGGCGGTCCACCATGGACGCTATCATGCGCGTAAGAGCACTGGCGGAGGAAGCAGCCTCCAGGCGTGAGGTGTTGTTGGCGGTATCATTAGATATCAAGAATGCCTTCAACACCTTGCCTTGGAGTTGCATTAGGGTGGCACTTGAATACCATCGTGTGCCAACCTATCTCCGCCACATAATCGGGGCCTACTTATCCCAAAGGGTAGTTATCTTTCCGAGTCGTAGAGGATGGAGTCGGCGAGAGGTGTCGTGCGGTGTTCCGCAGGGTTCAGTCCTAGGGCCACTCCTATGGAACATTGGCTACGACTGGGTGTTGCGTGGCGCACTTCCCCCAGGAATACAACTGACGTGTTATGCTGATGACACGTTAGTCACGGCTAGAGGGGGGTCACACTGTCAAGCGGCCACACTGGTTACAGCAGGGGTAGCGCAAGTTGTTGGGAGAATCCGGCAGCTGGGTCTCGAGGTTGCCCTAGAAAAGTCAGAGGCCCTTTATTTCCATGGGTCTCGAAGGGCACCACCTTCGGGATCCCAAATCACGGTGGGAGGCGTCCGCATCGGTGTCGAGTCGACGATGAAGTACCTAGGACTCGTCCTCGACGGCCGTTGGACCTTTGGACCGCACTTCCAAAGGTTGGTCCCAAAGTTAATGGCTGCGGCGACTGCGTTGGCGAGGCTGCTGCCTAACATTGGGGGACCGGACGCTTCCTGCCGGAGACTCTATATGGGGGTCGTGCGGTCGATGGCCCTTTACGGGGCCCCAGTATGGGGGGAAAGCCTGTCGGCCAAAAACATCGCCCTGCTGCGTAGACCACAGAAGGCGATGGCCATCAGAGCAATCAGAGGATACCGCACGATCTCCTTCGAGGCGGCGAGTCTCCTTGCCGGATCACCACCGTGGGAACTCGAAGCGAGAGCCCTCGCATCACTATACAGGTGGCGTGAGGAGGCGCTTGAGCGAGGCTTTCGACCCATACTGCGCGAAATCGAAGTGCGGCGGTCGGAGCTTCGCCGTGACACGGTGGTGCTGTGGAGTCAGCGACTTGCGCAACCAAGCGCGGGGCACGCCACGATAGTGGCGGTAAGACCCATCATGGAGGAATGGCTGGAGAGAAGGCACGGCGCCCTCACTTATCGGCTTACGCAGGTACTCTCGGATCATGGGTGCTTCGGGAAGTACCTGCATCGTATAGGCCGAGAAGAGACGCCTGGTTGTCACCATTGTGGTGGCCCCGTTGACACGGCGCTTCACACATTGGTGGAATGCCCAGCTTGGGAGACACAGCGCCGTGTTCTCGGGGCTGCAATGGGTGCGGTTGACATCTCGCTTGCAACGGTGACCAAATTCATGGTTGCGAGCGAGAATGCCTGGAGTATCGTCGCCACCTTTTGCGAGGAGGTGATGGTAGCAAAAGAGGTGGCGGAGCGAGAACGGGAGGCATTGTCTTCCCGCCCAACCCGCGCTAGGAGAACCGGGCGTCGGAGGGCGCATATCGCCAATCTCCGGCCTCCATGAGGAGAGGCCTGCGGATGGTGGACATGGGGCAGTCCATCATCCGACCAGAATAGGCCCGAGACGGTGGCGCGCCGTGTTCCGCGCGCGCCTCTCTTGAAGAGGGGGACATGGATGTCCCCAACAGAAGTGAGGCTCACTGAAAAGTGAGCCAGCACCTGTCCAGGCTGCGGTGAATGCGCGAGCGAATCCCGTGGTCTGGACTAAAGGTGGCTGAGGAACACCGTGGGGTTTTAGTCGGTAAACCCAGCCCTACCATCTGGCTGGGAGTCCGACATACCCCGTCGCTTCCCCAGCGGCGGGACGATCCATAAAGGATTTCCCCACGTAAAAAAAAAAAAAAAAAAAAAAAGGATATTAATTAGTGTGGCATTAAAAGCTTTATAATTTTCGTTAATATTATTTTCAGTCGTTATAATTTCATTGCAGTTAATTTCCTTTAATTTAGATTTGAACAGTAGTATATTTTTATCGTTGAATCTTCTTTTTTTTATGTACCAGTTGGTTTGTTTTGTTTTTTGGGGAATATTTAAATGTAAAATTGTACTATTATGATCTGAAAAACGTAGCTCTTCTACTGTGGTGTACATATCATTATGTTTGAAGTTTGTGAATATTAGGTCTAAGCATGTTTTAGTTGTTGGTGTTGTGCGTGTTGGTATTTTAATGTGTTGTTTTAATTGATATTCCTGCATTAGATTTAAAAGTTGGTTTGTTTTTAAATGATCTGATAAAACATCAATATTGAAATCTCCCCCGATGATTATATTTAATTTTGAGTACTTTATATTTACATATTTTAGAATTTGTTTTAATTGTTTATAGAAAAATTCATAATTCAAATTCATACACTGCAATGCTTATAGATCGGAACTGTTCATACAAAGACTTACCACAGGACTGGTCCATGCTTGCCCCACAACAAGCCCGATGATCCAACAGATAGTCACACAAGACACCATGGTTCTAAGAGACGAGTACAATAGAACGCCCGTCATATACTATAGATAATTGAGTAATTTCAGCGTAATCAGTCACTTTGTTTACATGATAGCTACAAATTGATCGCTATCTATTTGCTTGCCAATTGTGGAGTTAAAGAGAATGGTGAATTGGTTTAATGTGATACTTGCCTGATTTATGTGAATACTCTTGATTTGATTGTCCCATAAGGAAACGGCAGAGGAACGGGCGCTTAATAGGCTACATCCTATCCTACTAATATTATAAACGCGAAAGTTTGTTAGTATGGATGGATGTTTTTTACTCTTTAACGTAAAAACTACTGAATGGATTTTAATGAAACCTTCCAATAATATAGCTTATACATAAGAATAACACATAGGTTATAACTTATTATATAAAGTTTAACGCGGGTACAACCACGGGGCACAGCTAGTCTACTATAATTATGTGAGTTTCTGTTCATCGGAATTCTTTTTGGGATTTCCTTTTAGTCGGCTTTAAAGCGGAGGTGCAACGTGCAGTGAGCATCCTGACATTTAAATTACATTGTTCGACAAAGGGTTCTCCAAAAGATTACAATAACGGAGTTATGTCAATCGTTTGGAGGGATATGCCATAATCGACACGCTTGGCAGACGGGTTGGTGATTGCCGTATGATCGTCATAGTATACAGAGAAATGCTACTACCCGTTCTCTGGGAGATATTCCCTCGGGTCAACTTCTACGCTCCGTACGGCATGAGATGGGGTGGCGATATGCTATGCCGTCAGCCCCACGTCAATTGATTACTTATAAATGTTTGACAATTATGGTTTTTGTAAAATATGAGATTCAATTAAAATAATCTACTAATTTAATTCTCACGTTTTTGTTTTAACGTTAATAATAATAATATCTAGAGACAATGTCACACAGATCATCCTAGCCCCAAACTAAGCAAAGCTCGTATTATGGGTACCAGACGACGATATACATACTTATATAGATAGATAAATACTTATATACATAGAAAACATCCATGACTCAGAAACAAATATTCGTGCTCATCACACAAATATTTGCACTTACCGGGATTCGGACCCAGGACCACCAGCTTCGTAGGCAGGAGCACTACCAACTAGGCTACGGTGTATTCACGTTTAAGTAACGAAATTAGTGAATCTTTGCACAACGTTTAGGTCGAATATGATATAAAGATATCACCACACCATTTCAACCCGTGAGTGGCGTAGAAGTTGACTCAAGGCAATATCTCCCAGAGAACGGGCAGCAGTGTCTCTCTGTGTACTATAACCACCCTACTGCGATAGCTAAACCTAGCGTGGCGATTATGGCATATCCCTCCAAATCAACTCAATTGTGGATTTTGTTTGGGAGGCCCAGAAGTGGCTGTCATTTGGCTGACATGATGATTCTGGCAAATAATAATATAAATATTGGGACGTCTAACACACTGTCATTTGATAACAAACTATGCAGAGCCTCTACTGTGGAAACCTGACCCCTGATAAACATATTTATATATTTCTAAATACATTAATATTATAGATAAATTACACCTCGACACTGAAATTACACCCTGACACTGAACATATAATCGTGCCCATCACACAAAGATTTGTCCTGAGTGGGGTTTGAACCCACGAGCTATATAATATGACTTGATCATATTATGATATCTATCGTTTATAATATATAAGCCACTTTCGCCAAATTAGTTAACCTTAAATCTATACATATAATAAAATCGTAGGAAAGTTGAAACTGTACATTGAATATTTTTTAAAAAAGATACTTGGGGCGTGATCAACAATCGAAACCGAAGCCAAAAATATAGTTTTTAGAATGTTTGTCGGTTTGTCTGTTTGTCTGTATGTATGTCCGGGCTAAACTCAGAAAGTATTGCATGGATTTACTTCAAATTTTGCATGGATATTACTAAGAGGTCGGGTCAACATATAGGCTACATGTTATCACGCTATCTCTTACGGGGGAGGAGCTGTGATCATTTATATAGTTCAACGCGGGAAAAACCGCGGGGCACAGCTAGTAATATATAAGCCACTTTCGCCAAATTAGTGAACCTTAAATCTATACCTACATATATTAAAATCGTAGGAAAGTCGAAACTGTACATTGAATATTTTGTAAAAAGGATACTTGGGGTGTGATCTGCAATCGCTATCGAAGCCAAAACGATAGTTTTTAGAATTTTTGTCTGTTTGTCTGTACGTATGTCCGGGCTAAACTCGAAAATTGCATGAATATTACTAAGAGGTCGGGTCAACATATAGGCTACATATTATCACGCTATCACATAGGGAGAGGAGCTATGATATTTTATAAAATTTAACGCGGGTATAACCGCGGGGCTCAGCTAGTAAAATATAAATTGATAAATTATTTCCACTGCACAATTAGTAATAACAAATTGATCCTTATACCAAAATAAATTATTTTATCGCTTGTGGTATTAAAAGTAGATAAACTTCATGTATCCTAACTCAACTTGTGCAATAAACCACAAAACCAATTTTTATGATTTTTTTATATAAAGATAGATAGGACCTTGGAGAAGTAGACTAGCTAGTAGACGTATATCCATATAGTGTTAGTGTAATATTCCTATATTAATAATAATGTAATAATAATATCCTGGGACACTATTTTCACATGCCCTTTGTAAATGCATATGTACTTATTTAGATAAATTACACCCAGAATTAGGGCAAACATCATAGGGAAATAGGGTCATGCACACAGATATCTGTCCTGGGTGGGAATCGAACCCACGACCTTCGTCGTGAAAAGTAATGCCTACCACGCCAACAGGTCCGTCTATTACACAACACTATATGGACCTAGGTCTGAAATAATAATAGTTTTTGAATTCCAAATAAAATAGAACATATTATATAGTATTACTCTAACCTTGGAATTTATTTATGGCTCGCAACGTACGGAAATGGCAGCTAGAAATGACTCTTAAGTACTCTGCGAAGCCTGTGTGTGTACGGTTAAGCGTCGGAGGCTCATTTGGAGGAAATGGGCAGAAATCACCGCAATTTATCAAAGTGCAGTTCAACTGCAGACATCTCATATAAGTTGTGTTATTACGAGGAGGTCGGACTGAAATGTTAGGCATTAAAGCCATTAACCACTGTAATATGAACGCTAGGGTTTGCAGTGCCGCTGCCAGCTTAAAGATAGTGACACGCTATTAAAATCTCCGTTTTGATAACATGACTTTTTATCAAGACTATGGGAAGAGGTCAAAAATTGTCCGGTTCGGCTCAAATAAAAGGTGAAATTATTTTTAATTTCTCATCACACTAATATTATAAAAGTTTGTGGAAGTTTGTGAGTGTGTTTGTTTGTTACCCTTTCACGGGTTTAGATATAACTTTGTAATAATATAGCTTAGGTATATATCCGAATAATACATGTAGTAATTTATGAAGGTTAGCTCAAGTATGTCCGCGGGGCACAGCTAGTATAATAGATTGGAAAGGCGCTGGGTCACGACTTTAATTAAGATTTCTGGACCAAAGAATATTATTGCAAATACAATGCTTTGTTTCTGGGTATGTGTGGTTGAATTCAAATTCAAAATTCATTTATTCCGTTGAAGTATTAGAATTGTGTGAAATGATCATTTCTTTTTAACATACCGTGCAGCTACTGAGAAACACTTGTAAATATTTATTTATTTACACAAAATAAGGATTATTGGACTACCGCCTGATAAGTTTCACATCATAAAAGTTGCTGGGGAAGCTATTTATTGAATTTTCGTTTTATTTAAAATTCCTTTCTCGTAAGCGCGATTATTTTGATACATAAAGAATTATCATCAGATTATCCATGGCTTTCTGAATGTAATGCGTAACCGTTATTGTGGTGCGGATAATGAACACAGTCGGATTGGAATTATGACTTTGACCTTTCTTCACGAACTTGGCTTAGCCTTATATTGAATGTGAGTTGTTTTGTTGTCTGATACCCTGCTAATGTGAGGATTGCTTTTTCATCAACGTCGATAGTTTGTTTGTTTGCTTTTGGTTTGCGTCCCATTTGATTATGGCGGCGAGGGAATAGCGACTTCTTCTGTTTATGTCAACTAATTTGACTAGTGTCGTAGCCGGAAAAATTCTGCTAAATGGCAATGACGGTACTTAAATGAGTTGTGTGAACCGCTCTAAATCTATGGTTCTTAGAATAAAATATCATATTATGTTTCGATTAACAAAAAAATTAATATTGAACTGTCATCAGTCCTTACGCTCACAGCTAGATGGTCTCAACGGTCCGTAAGTGATCGGCAAGGTTAAGCAACTAGGCTCGCGGTCAGTCCATAGATGGGTGACCGCCAAAGTTGTTTAACATCTGAGCGTCTCCGTGCTTCGGAGGGCACGTGAAGCTGTCGGTCCCGGTTGTAGTTATTAGACAACAGTCGTTAAGCCATGACAGAAGCCTACAGGGGGGCTTGAACAACTGTGACACTAACGTAACCACTGCCCATACTATAAGTAAGTAAGTCCTTAATAAGTATGCCAAATATCGAATTTTTAAGGAGACCAAAATCATTTTCAAAGTTTTCGTTACATACATACTAACATACGTATGAAGCTAATAATAGCATTATGAAACCAAACCACTGTACTATTTATATAGAAATTAATACTTCGGTAAATCTCTTGCACACAAGCTATATCTTATCATTTCTTTTACTACTTATTGTTGTAGGTAATCCAGATAATAAACTAACCAAATAATTTTAAATTTAATCTGGATAAAATACAATATATGTATTTACACACATCTTAAAGTATCTTTAAGAAAAATATAAATTTCCAAAAATATAATTTAAGCTAAATTAAAATTCTAACAGAAATGCTTGCTTTTCACGCCGGAGGTCGTTGGTTCGATTCCCACCCAGGGCAAATATTTGTGTGCATGAACATGTCTGTTTGTCCTGAGTCTGGGTGCAATCACACTAATTATCTTTATAGTAAGTATGTATTTACAAAAGAAAAGTAGTATATGTAGAATATCAGCTATCTGGTTTCCATAGTACATGTTCTGTTTAGTTTGGGATCAGATGGCCGTGTGTGAATAATGTCCCAGGATATTAATCAATGATAGTGTATTAAAATTACATGTAATTGAATCTCTACGAAATTAGGATTGGATTAGTTGTCTAGAGTCATTTTTACTATAGAAAACTATAGTAAAATGGCTCAGACAAAAATAACGTAGCTCTGTTTCACAGTTATTTTTGTTTATAAATATAATTTTTTACGCGTCAATTTGATTAACTTTGGGTTACTATAAAATAAAAAAATAAAAATAATTTATTGCAGACTACATGGCCCATATTTGTTAGTAACAATTTGTACTTAAGCACTATGTTAGTAAATTATAGAATAATACATCAGCAATATATAATACAAAGAATAAATAAAAGATTATATTATTTATAAGGACGGATGCCCCCACGCAGTAAGTTTACAGGACCCCTCGCGGCGTGGAGTTCTGTAAACCTACCGAAAAGTACGGTATCCGTTCTGTCCCCCACCATTTTCAGAATCTTGTTCGGGCTCCTTCGTATTCGTGTCACAATTGATGCAACTTTCTTGCGCATTATTGCATAGAAGTCATCAACTGCAGCATCAGCAAACATGCCGGATGCGCTGCAGTACCGTGGAAGCCCGAAAAGCGTTCTAAATATATTATTATATTGGACGCGCAAGGCATTGTAGGCCTTTTGAGTAAAGTTGGCCCATAGGCAACTAGTGTAGAACGTTTGACAAAAAGCTTTAAATAATGTTATCTTAACTGGCGCTGTACATCTAGCAAACCTACGCGCCAACATGTTACCCCGCACCGACAATGCCCTGCGTTCCCTCTCTATATCTTTATCATCACTAAGATTATCCGTTATTATGTGACCTAGATATTTAAACTCTGAAACACGACTTAGTGGTACTCCGTTCAGCAAGATAGGTGGAATAGAGGTGATTTTTGTGCCATTGGCTTTAAAAAGCATAAATTCACTCTTCTTTTCGTTGTACCGCAAGCCGTGCCTCAAAGCATAACCCTCACATACCCCCAACAGCCTTCTTAACCCCCCTACAGTGGGTGAAATAATGGCCATGTCATCGGCATAAGAAAGGTTGTTGACACAGACATCCTCATAGTGACACCCTATATGCATACTAGTAAGTTCCTGAATTAATTCATTTATGTTTAAGTTAAACAACCGTGGCGAGGTCAAGCCTCCCTGCCTGACACCGCATTCCAGAGTATATTCATCAGAATACGCACCCCCCCACCTAACGGAGTTCGACTGCTTACGATACCAGCATGCAAGGATGCCTACAAGATCAGATGATACTCCTGTCTTTCTTAGTTTTGCCCAGAGCTTAGTGTATGACACCAGGTCAAAAGCCTTCGATAAATCCAAGAAACATGCGTATACAGGTGTGTTTCTTTTAACATAATAATTGACAGTGTTTTTTAGAGTTAATATCGCACTTTCCATTGACAAACGCTTTTGAAAACCAAATTGTGTATCGTGCAAACTTATACTTTTTTCCAGCTGTTTATCCAATAAACCGTCAAAAACCTTCGCTATTACGGTAGCCAAAGAAATTGGCCTATAGTTATCACAGTCTGAAATATCAGCAGTAGTATTTTTTACTAACGGTACAACAATGGTTTTCATAAGGTCTGGTGGTAAATATGTGTGCCCGATGCAAAATGTGAATAACATGGCCAATACTCTATATAGGTGTACACCCCCGTGCTGCAAGTGTTCCACACTGAGACCATCATGACCAGGTGACTTCCCTCTCTTCATATTTTTGATGAATAGTGATACGTCTTTACTTAAAAATCCCACGGGTTTGTCTACCAGCTTATCATGCGTCTCAGTACCGAACATAAGCGGCAGGGTAGGTTTTACCTGAAATTGTTTCATGAACAGGTTGGCTATCTGTTTAGGGTCACTAAAACCTTTAACGCTCACAGGCAAACTGATCTTTCCGTTTAACTGTTTAGTACTCCTCCAGAATTTAGTAAACTTCTTAGCAGCATGCTGAGAAGCTAAGCTATTCATTTTTAATTGCTCCTGATTATTCTGACAGTATTTAAGGCGCGATTTAAAATTTTTTCGACTTGTACACATATTACCGTAAAGTATACCACTCTCAGGTTTACCCGCCTCAACATACAGCTGATAATCTAATCTAGCTTGCCTGTGTGCGTCTCTAACATGTTTATTCCATCCATACAGAGACTTGTATTTATTTGACTTATTAACAGACTTTTCGCGACTCTCAACTGATGCTTGTACTAACACCTGGATTATCTTATTATACAGCCTATCAATTACAATTCTATGGTCAAGATTTTGACACATAGTATCAGTGCATTCATATAACTCGTGTGGAAAATCAATTTGTTTCAGTAGAGTAGTGCAAGAGTCATGATATTTTTGAATCTCTTCTAAATCTCTTACGCCCCACAGCACCCTGTCATGTAAACCTGGACTTATCGTGAGTTTTGAACTTATAACTCCTAGATTACATTTAATTTCTATAGGAAAGTGATCAGACCAATACACATCGTTAAGAACTTTAATATTCGTCACAGTTAGCCAGGCGGACTTGGAAACTAAGCAGTGGTCTAGCCATCTTTTACAACCATGTGCCTCGCTTTGAAACGTATAGGTATCTGACTGCAAACCTAGCTTTACCAGAACTGCGCAAACCCAGTCATTTTCAGTACAAAAATCCAGAAGCTCATTACAGAAGGGTGCAGTGGGATGTGCGTTGAAATCTCCCAACATAAATACTCCCTCAATGTTACAGTCCATAATGATAGCATTCAACTCACCCAGACAATGAGTAAATACCGGTAAGTTGTCCGCTTCATCTGTCGGCATATATACAGACATGATAAGCACTTCACGACCTTCACCTACCGTGCATTTGATCGCTACAATACGCTCACTTATACACTTCACCACCGAAACATCACGAAAACAACTTTTACGCCACAACAAGGCAACTCCGCCGTGGGGCCTCCCTCTCAGTATCCCGGAAGATAGGTCAACTGCCGATTTTGCTGTGTAACTGAAGTCCTTGTCGATATCGTCCAATACTCGTAAGTCGTGAGGCAACAGCCAGGTTTCCTGTAGGGCAATCACGTCTTCAGTCTTGCACAATTGCTTTACACATTCCGCACTTCGCTTAATATTTTTACAGTTAAAACTTATTAATGTACTAGGATTCATGTTTATTGTTACGGTTGAGATCCACTTAGCCCTTGCTTTCCATCAGGTTTCAATCCCAAATTTACGAAACGTCGGAAAGTAATTCCATCTGGCCATAACTTGCTATCAAGGTAATAGGTACGGGTTGAATATTTTCCTCAATTGCACATGCAAAAAGGTCTTTTAATTATGTGCCATGTATAATTCTGATATATAGGAATTGCCGTTGTAGTTAAGAGAGTGAAAAGTTCCATTGCCGAATATTAATTAATACTCTTCATTTTCATTTGTTGATTATATGTTTTTAAATCTCCCACAAAGCAAGAATTTATTACGTTTGGCTTATTACGAAAAAAATCCAAGAGAAAGTGGAAAAACAGTTCTAACAAGAAGAAAATTAGCAATCACTTAAACTGGATCGTTAGAATCTTGTTTTGATATGTTTTAAATGCATATTAGTGAACATCGCAGGGCCCCGGTAATTTCCTAATTAATATTGATTACTACCGAAGCCAGCATTCCTAATTACATAATTCTTATCCACGTATAGTTGGAGGTTAAGTATAAAATGATAATATGGCTAAGGTTGCGGCGGCCTCGGAAGCGTCTGACATTTGTCGATCGCTGCGCCCGGCCATCGCAAACATTGAGTTAGCGTCGTGATGCTGCATGTTTGGTTAATTGTCTTCACATGTGAGTAATGTTATATTTACTTTACAATAAAACAACTGCAGAATGGCCTCCAATCGTGTTTGTTGGCCATTTAAATTTCATATTATCATAATGTTCGAAAACTTGTCAAGCAATCTGATGATTATAGAAATAGTACTTATATTGACGGTCACCGTAGCCTAGTTGGTAGTGCATCTGCCTCCGAAGCTGGTGATCCTGGGTTCGAATCCCAGTAAGTGCAACTATTTGTGTGATGATCACGAATATCTGTTTCTGAGTCATAGATGTTTTTTATGTATATAAGTATTTATCTATCTATATAAGTATGTATATCGTCACCCGGTACCCATAGTACAAGCTTTGCTTAGTTAGGGGCTAGGATCATCTGTGTGACATAGTCCCAAGATATTATTATAATTATTGTTATTTTTTAGAATAATATCCCTTAATGCGTTTCGTGGTAGGGGTTGACTGGTTTAAATAGTCACGTAAGCAAACTGACTTTATTACTCTCTCCTTATTTAGTAAACAGGAGGATGTGCGTAAATTCGATTATCGGAATTCGAGCAGAAGACCGCTGTACTCGGCTAGTGATACAACCTCAAAACAAATTGGTTACAACGATAAAACCAGTCGAAATCGCCCAGCGTGCTATTTCAAAGGTGTGCCATTTCAAACCAAACTATTTTCCCACTGTGAATCTATATCAAATATCTGAAGTATTGACTGCAAGGCAATTGTTTATTCTCAACACCGTCCTTCATGAACACACTAAAATTCCTTATGATCCCAATATATCGCAAAAACGCCGGAGGGATATAGTTTTTACGAAGCCTTCCAGATATAAAACTAAATTTAGCTCAAGATTCATAGGATTTCTTGGCTCCTACCTGTACAACAAGATCAATAAAAAAATAAATATTTACGCCTTAAATAAAAAACATGCTAAATCGGAACTATACAAGTATTTGCAATATTTAAATTATGAGGACACAGAAAACTTATTACGCATAACCCAATAAATTGTAAAAATATGTAAAGGAAAAGAGTGCCATCTTACATTTTTAGAATTAATATTAAGTATATTAAATTTTAATTAGTGTTTAAATTTTTAAAATAGTTAGTAAGTGTAAATCTGTAAATAATACATCTAAATATATCATAGGGATTGGTGCTGATAACCGAGATACAGGCTCTGCCTAGTTCGGTTACAGATGCCTAATTTATTTGTATGTTATAAAATCTTTTAGCTAAACATAAGTATTTTGTAAACTAGAATTAAGTTTTTGGAAATAAAAAATAAAATTATTATAACTAATTTGCTTGAGTTTTAAACAAAACGTGAATTATACTGTCGCGTAATTGCTATGTTGAAAGAAATCCATACTTGGCACATGGTAGTCTACACACGTTATTTTATTATTATACTACCATAGTGGAAAACATACGGCTCACTTGATACATTAGCATATGACGCTTGCGACAGACATGGAATCACTCACGCGTAGCCAATTCTTGAGCACAATCTTAACATAATATGTTAAGCTTAGAGCAGCTGCTCGATATGTAGTCAGTACCTATATCCATTACACAAATAAAAAAATCTAAATTAGACTATATAGACGGCCACCCTCCTGTGTGGGTGACCGCCTTGGTGGTTTAATTTCGGAGCCTGACTGGGTTTCAAAGGTAACTTTAAGCTGTCGATACTATATACGGTTAAAGATATTTATTTTCTCAAAAGATTACAGTAATCGCTTACAGAGATAAAGACACTTAAATATTAAATATATTAACCAATTAGCGTATCTAGTTGTAGGGTAGTTTGAAAAATTATTAAAAACGTATCAGTACAATGACATTCCATGTTACGAAATCGGATCGAATTCGAAATCGGTTTCGAGTCCAGAGACTCGCACATGAAGGGTTCCTAAGCAGCAAGTATTTCAGTTGATTAAATGAAAGCAAATTGCGGTTTATGACGTATTAAAAAAAAACTACTTGCTGGATCTCGTTCAAACCAATTTTCGTTGTTAATTTCTATAGTAATGTACATCATATATTTTTTTTAGTTTTATCATTCTCTTATTTTAGAAGTTAGACGGGGAGGGGGGGACACTCATTTTACGACTTGGGAAGTGTCTCTCGCGCAAACTATTCAGCTTAGAAAAAAATGATATTAGAAACCTCAATATCATTTTTAAAGACTTATCCATAGACACCCCACGTTAAGGGTGCTCACCCTATAGATATAGGTATAATTAGCTCTAAGTAGCCTTAGTAACAATATGAAAGGGTTGAGTCAGCTTTTACTGACACATGTACTTGTTACTGTGAGAATCCGTGTATGTAATGTTCTAGAATAAATTCTAGCTTAATAAACAGTTTACGTTCCCATGAGAACGTAATGTGATTCCTGCATGACGTACTAAACGTACTTTACTTTATAACCAATGTACATTTTAAATTCATTCTGTTCTTAGTCTTCGCTTAAACAACATTGTAATTAGGTTTTAACCAATAAATACATTTTTTGGTATAACCGTTTATACATTCCTTGACTGGCGCAGCCGGTAAGCGACCTGTCGTCTGGGTCTTCTGTGATACGAATCAACATTTTCGGGGCTCAAGAAGATACCAACGTTCGTTTCAACGATTGAACGGGTCGATCGAACCAAACAAATTCGTCGAGGGTGGCCACGAGAGCAAGCGGAGCAGAATCACCGATCACAGAAGGAGAGCGGAAAAGCTGCGGTTATGTGAGTCAATCTTTTCACTTTCCTTCCAATTTTCCTTTGAATTGTCCTGGTGATCATTATATGTGTTTCGTGTATATATAGGGATTAGAAAACGCCCGTTAGCACGTAGCATATATTATTAGTATTTAAAGTGATTAAATCTCACGTTAGTTTAATAGGTTTTTTTTGTGTGTGTGTGTTATATAAATAAATTAAATAATGGAAGCTAACGTAGGCATTGTCGCAGTACCAGCAGGAGTACTAAAAATCATCCCTGTGTTCAGTGGCGAAACAAGGCTACTGTCACTTTTTATACGTAAAAGTGAATACGTGATTAACTTGTATAGGGGTACTGAAATTCAAAACGAATATTTGTTTCATGCCATTACGAGTAGATTAGGTGGGAAGGCTGCAAACTTAATAGGAGAAAGGGAGCCAGTCCACACTTGGGTAGACAGAGGACTGTCTGGTTCTGGAATTAGAGAAATTAAAAATAAATAAGGGCGAAAGTTAATTTAGACTTCTGCCATAGAATCCAACAACTACGTAGCATTTTAATTGCGAAGGTTAGTGAAACCGTAGAAGATGCAGTAGACAGATTAGCTAAACAAAACATTTATACGAATCTTTCTACGAATGTTTTCCTTTATAATTTACCACAATTTCTAGTGAGGTTAGTCCGGTTAAAAAACGTTAACACGCTGGAGGACGCCTTAAAAACCAAGTTGGAAGAACAGAACTTCCAAGAGGTTTACGAACAAAAACAGTCGCGGAACCCTAACTCTAACGATAACTTCCAGAGACGTAGTAGTTATAATGCGCACATGAGGCTCGGTGCGAATACTAGTGCATCAAACGTGCAACGATTTAATAATAGGTTCCAAAACCCTACTTATAATATAACTTATATATTGTTACTGTTTCTACTTTGGGCTACATTCTGTGGATTAATATATCCACAGAATGTAGCCCAAAGTAGAAACAATTCCTTCCAATTTAGGAATTATGCAACAAACAACCCATTTAATCAGAATCATCAACCATTTAATAACAACTCGTTCGGACGGCCAAGGCCGCAAGGGCAAGGTCAAGGTTTTGCTGATGCCGCGGTGCATGGCTTGCAATCGCAACAAGCGCAGTGGCAGCAAAATGACTCTAATACCGACGTGACGATGCGAACGGCTAGTCGGAGACACAATGTTAATTATACCGATAACGACGCGTTACAAAATACTTATTATAATAATGAGGTAGGAAATTTTTATATGAGAGTCTCCACAGACCGGAGAAAATAGTAATTAATTGTAGTGCGGTAAATCTGCCACACATTCGTATACCAGAGCTTAATGCAATTTTTATGCTGGATACGGGCAGCCAGCGTTCATTTTTAAGTCCAAAGTTAGCGAATCAATTTTTTTGCAACTTTAAAAAATATGAACACTTTCAAGTGATTAGTACCCACGCCAGTAGCAAGCATAATGAGATAGTTTATATACCTTAACCAAGGATATTCAAGAGTAAAGAATGGCATAAGTTTTATATTTATAGTGTAGATAATAGGTACGACGGATTAATAGGTAGTGATTTGTTGACGCAACTACATGCGAACATCGACATGAAAAATCAAAAACTTTTTACGAAAACTACCTTTATACCGATTATTTATAGTCCACCTGATAGTGAACTTTATGTGTTACCTCCGCGTAGTGAATTAAGGGTAAAACTTCCAGTTAATTTGTTGCACGGTGAAGGCATATTAAGGTTTTTAGAGTTCATGGAAGGTGTTAGGATGCCAACGGCTATAGTTAATTGTATTGATGGTTATGCTACAACCGTAATTCAGAATACTAGGTCCGATCAAATGGAACTAGTGGTTACCAGTCCGATCAAATGGAACTAGTGGTTACCAGTCCATTTAAGGTGGAACCATATGTTGGAGATAAGTTATACGATAAGTTAAGTTTAAATTTTACATATAATAATAATAAAAACGTAGATCAGCTTTTAACCGATAATCTCTAAGTTAAAAGTTGACCACATGAATGAAGAGGAAAAACAATCCGTCATGAATATTTGTAACGAGTACAAAGATATTTTCTACTGTGAAAATATACCTCTTTCATTCACTAATGAGGTCAAACATAAGATTATGACCAGAAATGAAGATCCTATACATATTAAGGCCCATAGGTTGCCCCCTACACAAACGGCAGAAATTAAGAAGCAAGTTGAAACGATGCTAAAAGATAATATAATACAAAAATCGTTTTCACCTTGGAGTGCACCGGTACATTTGGTACCCAAAAAAGTAGATAACTCGGGAAAGCAAAAATGGAGAATGGTCGTAGACTATAGGCGTCTTAACATGACATTCAGTAGAAAGAAAATTATCATTAATGCAAAAAGCATTTGATAAATTAGTAAATATTACAGATGACTTAAAATACAATTTAATCCAGTTAAACATGAAAACTTCGCAATTACAAACGCTACAGTATAATCAATCTAAGATACATAATGTAGTAAGTCAAATTAATGCGTTATATCAAGTTCTAAATAACTTTCGCACTGTGTACAATGTAATTCAGGAAATCGAAACGGCGATAGCTTTTAGTAAAGTACACATACTACATCAGTCAATTATTAACTCTACCAAACTTATTAATATTTTGTTAGAGATAGAGAAATCTCATAGATTAGTTTATACGGTAAATAAGGATAATCTTACTAAGTTAGAAGGGACAATTGTTTTAAAGTTATATTCCGATAGAGATAAGTTAGTTTTTGTACTAGAAGTACCCTTACTAAACACGATCACATATAGTTATTACAAAATCATCCCTATACCTATATACAATCCTATTTCACATGAAACCTCTATTATAATCCCAAAGTATCCTTACCTTATAGTGAATGGATTGCATTACAAACCCGTATCTAGCCCATGCGAGCAGATTGAATATGATCGAGTCTTATGTAAGGTAGAGAATATCTTACAGTATGCTGAAACGACGTGCATTGAACAGATATTGTTACTGAAAAATTATTCTGCGTGTCGTCGGAACTTTGTTCAGATAGAGAATTACGAAGTCACATCGTAGCTGATGGAATATGGTTGCTGTTCACGAAAGAAAATATAGTAGTTACCGAAAATTGTACCAATGAAGTAGTAAAGTACAACGTGAAAGGAACATTTTTAGTGACCCCTGACCGAAATTGCGAAACACAAATTGGAAGCAAAATGATCGGTGGGTTAGCTGAAACCAGGATGACTGAGGCCAGCCTGCAATTGAGACTAGTGAAGATGCCAGAGCTTCAGAAGGAAATACAGTTGGATGACAATCAAGTTGACCTTCGTGGAGTGGACCTGAACGACATTAAGGATATTTTGAATAGTGCTAGATACAATAGTGATAGTGTAAACGGAAGTGAAATTACAGTGACCAAGGACATTAGCATATGGACAATAAGTGTTTTAGTAATAATGTTTATAATTTTATTCGTAATATTAATGGTTAGATGTCAAGTTTATAAAAAAGTTATTATGTATAAACGAAATCTCCTGGAAACAAATAATTCGTCTCCAGCAGATTTCTCTCTTAAGGGGGGAGGCGTTAAGGGTGCTCACCCTGTAGATATAGGTATAATTAGCTCTAAGTAGCCTTAGTAACAATATGAAAGGGTTGAGTCAGCTTTTACTGACACATGTACTTGTTACTGTGAGAATCCGTGTATGTAATGTTCTAGAATAAATATAGCTTAATAAACAGTTTACGTTCCGATGAGAACGTAATGTGATTCCTGCATGACGTACTAAACGTACTTTACTTTATAACCAATGTACATTTTAAGATAAGATAAGATAAGATAAGATCTTTATTTGTGTAAATGTGGTAAGTACAAAGATGTTAACATAATATTAGATTAGTTCTCACATTTAACCGTTTACGGCATACAAATATTCACATCTAGATACAATAAGTCCTTAATATATTAACATGTCATGTCCAATAAATTAATTTACAAATTATAGTACTTATATATAATGTAGTAATGATTTAATTTATAATTAAGAATTTGATTTCATTCATAATTTCATTTATGTCTATACTTCAGAAATTCATCTACTGTATAAAAACACTTTTCGACTAGAAATTTATATAATTCAGTCTTAAATTTTGTTTTGCTTAATGACTTAAAATATTCAGGTAGATGATTGTATAATTTAACTGACATATGGTTTGAATTTCTGGCTGCGATATCAGTTTTACTTCCTGGAAGTAATAGTTTATTTGGAAACATTGTGTTGCGTTTACTGAAATCACACTTCTTATTATAAAGTTCCAGGTGATCATTAACAAAGTTGCACACTTCATATATGTAAAGACATGGCAAGGTGAGCAAATCCAGACTTTTGAATAGTGGTTTACAGCTAGTTAACGGAGTTACGTCACAGATTGCGCGAATGCATTGCTTTTGTGATATAAATGCTCTTTCTATTTTGACTGAGTTTCCCCACAGCAAAAGGCCATATCTTAAATTTGATGCCACATACCCGTGATATGCCTTAAGGGCTGTTTTAACATTGCTTACTTTTGTCAGCCTCCATAATGCATATGCAAAACGATTAATTTTTGAGCAAACTTTATCGACATGCTTTTTCCATGTGCAACAATCATCCAATACTAAACCTAAAAATGTAGTCTCATTAGCTTCAAAAATTGTATAGTCTTGGTATGTTATAGTCAAGTTTTTCTTCGAAGCTTGTCTACTTCCGAACTGTACGAACAACGTTTTGGACATATTTACTTTTAAAAGATTATTATTTATCCAATTTATAATTTTCGCAATGCAGTCGTTGATATCATCATTATATGTTTGTTTCGAGACACAGGGAACTATAACTGAAATATCGTCAGCAAATAATGTGCAGCGATGCTTTGTCACATTCGGTAGGTCGTTTATAAAAATTAAAAATAGCAAAGGACCCAAAATGCTGCCTTGAGGAACACCAACTCTTATTTGTTTAGTGTCAGATTTGTTAATTTCTTCTTCCGTGTATTTATTAATATTACATATTTCAACAAATTGTTTCCTATTGCTAAGATAACTTTCTATCCATGCTAGTGGTGGTCCCCGTATACCATAAATTTCACATTTCCTAAGCAATAGGGAGTGTGATACCTCTTCCTTCTGAGTCTCGTTACGAGATAGACGTGTTCACAAATATTTATTTAAAAATTAAAATCAGTGCCAATAGAAAACAGTAGTAGTCGTATACCAACGGTAAAAAGTATAATTTCGCGTCAATACGGAGTGTTATACAAGACATTTTGGTGCCCAGTTCTCAAGACACGCGCGCCGCACCGCCGCACCTTATCCCCCCGTGCCTCGATCCGCGAGAAAGAGACTCACCTCATAATTTGTCTCTCGCTTACACGCACCTTCATCAGCGCCCCACTACCTAACTACTCAACGTAGAAACACTACGACATCAACTGATCTGCTACGTCGTGCGCGCAGCTACGAACTACGCTACGGCCGCCAGCTACACTTACGAATTCTACAATATACCGAATGGAGCGAGCCAACTTAGATAAATCTCTGTCTGGAACGGATTCGCAACGGGCAGGGCTGCAGGAACCGGAGCATTCAACACCCCCTAACTTCGTAACATCTCGACCAAAGCGAACCGATCGAAGACGAGAGGAAAACTTTGTTGAAGAATTTGCTACACTTAAGGAGGAGATGCAGTCTATGTTCGCGACGATGATGAAAACCCAAGAGGAAGAGTTTAAAAAAAATTCCACCATACTTCAGGGAATACAACAATCAAGTTGCAACATAGAAAGTTCCATTACCTTTCTGACGGCGCAAAACGAAGATTTCAAGAAAAAACTTATTTCTTTAGAAGACAAAATAATAGAGGATAAAAAATACATCATTATTTTGGAAGATAAAATGGAAAGCATGTTACAGGACAGTAGAAAGGCTAATTTTGAAATCAAAAACGTACCGAAAAAGTCAAACGAAACCAAAGACGACCTAATTTATATGGTAACAAGCCTATCAAACTCAGTGGGTTGCCCGATCGACAAAACGGTTATCCGTGATATCTACAGAGTTCATGCAAGGAAAAATTCTAGTAACGCACCAATTGTAGTGGAAACAAACTCAACATTGATAAAAACCAACATTCTGAAATCATGTAAGTCATTCAACATTAAACAAAAGTCGAAACTATGTGCCAAACACCTAGGTATGCGCACAAACGAGGATACACCTATCTTTATCACTGAACAGCTTACTGCAAAGGCTGCACGCCTACACTTCCTTGCACGTGACCTGGTGAAGTCAAAAACTTACAAATACTGCTGGACTTCATATGGTCGGGTATACCTTAAAAAAGAAGACGTCTCTCCGTCCATTATAATTAAAAGCGAAGCACAAATTCAACAGCTGATTATTCAACAATGACTAAATTATTATTACGAATGGCCGGGTTATTATCTCAGCTATTTTGCTTATTTCTTGTGCTTATCAAACTGGGTATGTAAAGTCTGTTACACCTACTCAATTTTCACACAACATACATTATTCTATATTCCCTCAAATACATCAATAAACACACACACACACACACTCGTCATCATACATTATATTTACTTAAAAGGTTATTTACGCTTGTGTTAACTTTAATTAATTACAAAAAACTAAACAGAACAATATATAGATATAAACACCTATTAATAACTAAAACTACAATGATTCCTGATATTTACAAAAAAATCAAATAACTGCAATATAATTGTTATATATATCTACAACCCCTACTATCATGCATATCTCAAGTGTTCCTACGGGTTCAAACATTTCTTATAATGCATACCCTGTTTCAAATAAATACCGTGTATTTAATAAAACCTAATTATGAGTGATCTAATACAAACTATACATGACATCGATAATTTGAATATCGCGAGATCGATAGAATGCGATTTTAGTGAACTCGCCCACAAATATAGCACAACTAAAAGTGACCTTACAATAATTTCCTAAAATATTAGGAGTATATATTGCAATTTCGATGACTTCATAGTAAATATGCCATGCCTCAAACTTGAAACAGATGTAATAATCTTGACTGAATGCCGACTCGACCCCAATAAACCCATACCGACATTATCTAAGTATCGGTCCTACGCTACAAATCGGCATAGTATATATCAAAGACACTCTAAAAGCCTGTGTCACAGAATTAAACATAAGCCACGCATCATGCCTACAAGTAAATATATTGAATAATATAATTTTAGGAATCTATCGTTCACCATCTAACACTAACGCGGAACCTTTTATAAATTCTTTGGCACCACATTTAGAGAAGCTAAATTCTGTAAAATTTAATATTATCATCGCTGGTGACATCAATATTAACATAAAACCTAAACACACTGAACAAACATACGAACTTAAAAATAGAACATCTTACCTGGATATGTTATCAGGTTATGGTATTCTCCCTGGTCACACCTTAACCACACGAGAAACCAGTTGTCTTGATCACTTTATGTTAAAAATAAACAAGAAACGGCATTCCGCTTTTATTGCTATTCTACGCACTACTATAACAGACCACCGCACAACCTTTCTATCAATATCTAAAACAAAACTGTACCAAGCTACATCAAAAACTATTACCAAAATTGATTTTGAAAGTGCCTTGCAAAATTTAAAAGAAAAAAATCTATCGACACTACTTTTTTGTGAAAACCCTAATTACATAACAGAATGTTTAACTCAAGGTCTTATTGAGTCACTAAAAAGAAACTCTGTAATTCACAGGATCCCCAAAAGCAAACGAATAATTAAGCCCTGGATCACGGAAGGCATATTAAGATGTATAAAAAATCGTAACAAGCTCCAAAAACAATTCCGAGAAGATCCCTATAATGAAATAAACAAAATTACATATGCTCGTTACAGAAATCCTTGTAACAACCTTATAAAAAAAATAAAAAGAAAATACGAAAGAAACCTTATTAATAAATCGTTACACAACAATAAACTCCTCTGGAAAACCCTAAAAACTATCACATACACAAATAAATCTACTGGAACTAATCCTCAGTTAACTAATATAAAAGCAACACCTACGGAATCAGCAAACTTCATAAACGAATATTTCGCAAATATTGGTAACCAACTGGCAAATGACCTTCAACAAACCGTAATCCAGACTGACCTCAACCTTTATCTACGTTCCTTACCTAGTCTCTCAAAATCTTTTGGTCTCCTGGATACAGATGCCAATGAAGTCAACAGTATAATAAATTCTCTAAAAACAGATAGTGCCCCAGGATGGGATAATATCTCCACTAGGTATCTAAAACACGTCAAACTTGAAGTAATTCCAATTATAACGCACTTAGCTAATCTTTGCTTTAAATACGGCACTTTTCCTGGCTGTTTGAAAAAATCAATTATAACCCCCATTTACAAAGGTGGGCAGGCGGGTGATGTTAGTAATTATAGACCAATTTCTGTTATTCCTGTCATAGCAAAAATATTAGAAAAACTCTTAAATTCCAGATTATTATTAACTATCTTCAAACCAATAACATTTTATCCCCATCTCAATTTGGGTTTAGACGCGGTATGTCTACAGAAGACGCTATCACATCTTTAACTGCAGTGCTAACAAAAGAACTCGACAATGGTACTAGGTGTTTAACGGTTTTCATAGACCTAAAAAAGGCCTTCGACACGGTTTCTATCTCCATCCTTATCAAAAAATTAGAAAAAATTGGTATAAGAGATACACAACTATCCATTTTCAAAGATTACCTGTCAAACAGAAAACAGAAGGTTAAGTTAGATAATTTGGTTAGTGAGGACGTTGATGTGACTTGCGGCGTACCTCAGGGAAGCGTTTTGGGTCCCACTCTATTTTTAATATATTTAAATGACTTATGTCAAATGACATTAGATAAAGCAAAAATATTTTCGTATGCCGATGACACTGCAATCGTCTTCACCGGCCTTACCTGGGCTGAGACCAAAACTAACACAGAAAAAGGTATGTTGAAAGTGGCTTCATGGCTAAAGACAAATCTCCTTACGTTAAACACGAGCAAAACTAACTATGTCTGCTTCTCAATAAACAAAAATGTCCAACCAAAACCTAATTACAATATTAAAATACACGAGTTTACGAGAGCTGGTGAATACGACTGCAACTGTCCAACCATCAGTAAAGTTAACCACGTCAAGTACTTAGGTATAATGCTGGACCAAAGCCTGTCCTGGTACCCTCAAATTGAACAAATTGCTGCGAGGATACGTAAATTTATTTGGATTTTTAAAACATTACGGCATGTTATCCCAACGAGTGGCTTAGAAAATAATATCCTAAATAAGGTGTATATCTCGCTAGTCCAATCTGTAATAATTTATTGTATTTCCACTTGGGGTGGTGCACGTAAAACACGTTTTCTTGATGTTGAAAGAGCGCAACGGACATTACTAAAGGTTACTTCAAAAAAAGGACTTTTCCCACCCATGAGCTATACCAAATAAGCAATTTGTTGTCAGTCCGAAAACTATACATTATACAAATAGTATTAAGAAAATATAAAACCATTCCTTATGATCCTAATGTATTAACTAGACGAAGGAGATACAATATTGCTTCCACTACTATCGTAAAAACAGAATTTGCAAATATTCAGTACGAAAAACGCTCCTCTTTTTTATACAACAAAATAAATGAACATCTAGATATTTATAATAAACCGTTTAAAGAATGCAAGTCATTGTTGATAGAGTGGATAAACAAGTTATGCTACGATGAAGTAGAGAATCTCCTATTAAATATAATGTAAAAACGAGTCCGTATAAATTAATAACACATACACACACACACACACACACACACACACACACACACACACACACACACACACACACACACACCCACACACACACCCCCACACACACACACACAACACACACAGACTAATTATAATAAATATGTATTATTAGTTTTCTTGTTTAGTTACATGTTACACGAAATTTTAGAATTGTAAAGAGCGGCGCTTCCTGGCACAGGCATCTCTATGCTTAAAAGGAAACGCCACCAACTGTCAAATGAAACACGTGTAATAATGAAATAAAACATTTTGATTTTGATTTTTGATTTTGATTTGATACCATGTCAAATGCCTTGCTTAGATCAAAAAAGACTCCTGTTGTAGGTATTCTCTTATTTACGTTTTCAACTATATTTGCAATGAGATTAAACGCAGCTAAAGTCGTGGATTTCCCTTTCTGGAATCCATTTTGGTCAATATTTATAACATTATACTTGTTTAAGAAACTTGATATTCTTTTATGCAAAGCCTTTTCAAACACTTTTGCTATAACTGGTATCAATGCAATAGGTCTATAGTTATTTATATCTGTTTTTTCACCTTTTTTATACAAGGGTTTTATTTTGGATATTTTCAGTCCTTCAGGAAATGAACCTTGTAAAAATGATAAATTTATTAAGTAATTCAAAACATGAGATATTTCATTAGAGCATAATTTAATTATTTTAGTAGATATTTCGTCATAACCTACGGCGTTAGTATTTTTCAGACTTATTATAATATTGAATACCTCGCTTTCACTAGTTGGGGCTAAAAACATACAATTATTAATCGGGTCAATTTTATGGTCAAATTTTGAATTGGGAATTGTATTACTATTGTATGTCAAATTTATTAAATGTTCATTGAATAAATTGGCTATGTCATTTGGTACAGAATATAATTTATTAGCATGAATTATCTCATTTATGAATTTGTCAGTTTTATTCGTCATCGTGTTTTTCTTAATTATTTTCCAAGAAGCCATACATACATTTGTGGCATTGTTTATGCAAGACTCGTTACATAACCTTTGTGATGTCATCATACATTTTTTAAGCATTTTATTATAATTAATTATTTTAGCTTTCATTTGCGCATTTTTGACTTTATAGTACTGTATTCTAAGTCGTCGTTTAGTCTTAGATGACATTCGAATACCCTTAGTTATCCACGGTATTCGTTTATATCCAACCTTAATTCTTATTATTGGAAAGCACAATTTATAAAATAACAAAAATTGTTCATGAAATTTATTAAATACAGCATTGATGTCACTTTCTACCATAATGTCACTCCACGATAAATTGTAGAGGCATTCACGAAATTTCCTAATATTGTCGGGATGATAGTCTCTTCTTTTCTGGTACCAAAATTGTATGGGTTCTTTTTTATTTATAACCGGAATTGATAACATCTGACTTGTGTTATGATCAGATAAGTTCAGATGCAGGAGCTGGCTCTTAGCATCTGAAACATTACTTATAATTTGATCAATGCAGGCATTCTGTCTCGTAGGCTCACGTATGTGTATAAAAAAGTTTTGGCTCTCAACGATTCTATTGAATTCCATTGAGGCAGGCGTGGGTTTCAATAGGTCAATATTAAAGTCACCTGTAATGACTATTTTTCTATTTATTTTATGTCTAAGTCGAGTAAGTAAATTTTCTAACCTATTTAAAAATATAAGTGGGTTACTATTTGGTATTCGGTAAATGCATATTACTATACACTAAATTCATTCTGTTCTTAGTCTTCGCTTAAACAACATTGTAATTAGGTTTTAACCAATAAATACATCCTACATCCCATATATTACTCGGAAAAGAGCAACTATCGTCCCATCTCTCTAGCAACAGTCATAGCGAAAGTATTGGACGGTATTCTTGATTCTTGCTTAAATGATTACATACATCTTCATGACGCACAGTTCGGATTTCGGCCCGGACTTTCAACTGAAAGTGCTATTTTAAGTCTCAAGCATACCGTTCAATATTATTTAGATCGCAAAACGCCGGTATATGCCTGTTTCCTAGATCTCTCTCGTGCATTTGACCTGGTTTCGTACAATGTGATGTGGAGAAAGATGGGAGACAGGGGTATACCAGTAGAAATTTGTAAATTGTTTCAGTTCTGGTATGGAAATCAAACCAATTATGTTAGATGGGACGGAAGTCTCTCTGAACCATATAGGTTGGAGTGTGGGGTGAGGCAGGGAGGCTTGACGTCACCAAAACTCTTCAACCTTTATGCTGATGAGCTCATAGTCGGTCTCAGCAGCATGCGTGTTGGATGCAGTGTTAATGGGGTTAGTGTCAACAACATTAGCTATGCTGACGACATGGTGATCCTGGGGCCAACTCAGGGATCAATCCGAGAATTGCTCAAGGTTTGTGAAAGCTATGCTGTCACACACGGTCTAAAATACAATGTAGACAAATGTAAATACATGGTCTTTGAGGTCGGCGGCAAACGAAGGAAGGACGAACCTGAGATCATTTTAAATGATTCAAAAATAAAAAGGGTGGCCAATTTCAATTATCTCGGCCACTTTGTTACTGACGGCCTCAAAGACAATGTAGATATTGAAAGGGAACGTAGGGCTCTGGCGGTCCGGAGCAATATGTTGGCACGTAGATTTGCGCGGTGCACAAACGAAGTAAAAATTTTACTTTTTAAAGCTTACTGCCAGAATATGTACACAGGCAATCTATGGGTCAATTATTCCAAAGGATCGCTAAATGTCCTACGCATACAATATAATAATGCTTTCAGAATCCTATTGAGACTGCCTCGTTACTGCAGTGCATCAGAAATGTTTGCGAATGCTTATACCGACGGGTTTCATGCGGTAATACGCAAAAAAACTGCATCATTACTGAGGAGAGTGAGAGGCAGTCAAAATAGTATTTTGAAAACCGTAGCGGAGAACTTATACTCTCCAATATTAAAACAGTTTGTGGCGAGAGTGATCGGTACTAACACTAGATAATAAGTTATTTTTAATTTTAATTTTATTTTACTAACACCAAATGGATTAATTTTTCCGAAATAAAAAAATATACAATACAATATATTTAAAAGAACGCTTCGAGTTCCTTTGTGACACGCATTTGCGATCCTTAAGATCATCAGAAAACGTAAAACTTCATATCCCAGAGCACAAATCTATATTTATGGGAAACTCTTTAAGTGTGCAGGCAGCCCGACTTTGGAATGCCTTGCCTATTGTAATTAGACGTGCTCAGACAATAGCAACTTTCAAAAAGCTTGTCAGAGAACACTATTTGAGTGTATAATTGATGTTTTCTTAAGTTAAGTATCTATTCTCTTCTTATTTGCTTATTTAATTTTGTCTTTTTCATATTTTAACAGTAAATTCACTAAAAATAGTTTTATTTATGGATATACCATCATTTTGGTATATCTCTTGTTGCACACCTACTGCTAGCTATAAGTTATTGTTCAGCTCCTATCCATCCTAAGGTTGTCTGGAAGAGATCGCTTTATGCGATAAGACCGCCCTTTGTACAACTTGTTTATGTAATATCTCATGTTGTATTTATTTTTATGGTGTACAATAAAGAGTATTCTATTCTACATTTTTTTTGGTATAACCGTTTATACATTCCTTGACTAGTACGATGAAAAAAAAATTTTGAGTTTCAGTTAGTATGGCGACCCCCCAAAATGATTGTTCTTTTTCTACTTTTGTGTAAAAATCTTAATGCGGTTCACAGAATACATCTACTTACCAAGTTTCAATAGTACAGCTCTTATAGTTTCGGAAAAAAGTGGCTGTGACATACGGACGGACAGACAGATAGACAGACATGACGAATCTATAAGGGTTCCGTTTTTTTCCATTTGGCTACGGAACCCTAAAAACTGAATTTAAATCGTCGCCTGCTGGCAAGGTGCCCAGAAAGCTGGCCACATTACCCCGTTGATTAGCGAGGCTAATACGTTGTTTTAAGTACGAGCCAGCTCTCTGGTCACTTGACGACTTGATTAGACGCCTTGACAGCTCCCTAACGAAAACCCGTGCTTCTGGACCCCAGGGACCCATTGTTTCCACCCCAAAGGGAAGAAAGATATATCCTCCACCGATTGATATATATTTTCTTCGCTTCAGGGCCTCCGCGGATTCAGCCACAACTCCCGGCGCCCTCGAGCTGATTGGTAGGTGGGAGGGAGCCAGTGTGTCAACACAAGTTGCATCCCACACCAAAGGCTTCCCTCGACTCCAAGGAACCAACGTCATTCCATCAGGCCTCTTGCCATCGTCACGTGAAATGTTAATGCACTTTATGTCAATTAATATACAATTTGATATGGCGATTTAAAGAAGTAATACATATATATGTAGGATTCGGGGCCAAGAGCGGTATGACAGGGTTTGGAGTTCCCATGTTGCTGGGATTAATTTGCCACAATTAACAAACAAGGTCCATTAATTTACACACTAATTACAATAATTGCAATAAAAATAAAGAAAGAAAAATGACGGCGAACAGAATCTTAATTCTACGTTCGTATAGTGGCAATACAACCACCGGAATAGCGTATTGTCTAGGCAATATAGCTATAGCATCGGGTATCGCGTCAGCAATTCCGCGTATGCAATATACAGTGCAAGACTGTACCAAGTAGACCAACAGTTCTGTTGGGAGCAGAGCTCTTGTTCGAGTCTAATCCGAAGATAGACTGCCTGTACCTTCGCGAGTCGTCTCTGTTCACCCCTTCTGGGGCGAACGAGGAGTCGGTAACGGGGCTGTGCCCCTCGTCCGAGGTTTCCATCGCATGCCATGAAGATGGCACGGTCTTTGGGGCGGGAGGCTTTGCTCACTAGGGTGCATATCCCGCTTGGGGATTGTGCGTAGCCCTTTGGCTGTTCATTAGTCCGTGGGGTACCTCTTCCCCAGTCCGCCTCCCCGCCAGCTGGGCGGTCAGGTCCTGCCGGGTGAGATGCCATGTGGCGAGGCCCAGCAAGGCCGACCTGCGACACAGCGGCAGGGGGGAGGGGGGGGGGGGGGGTTCCCACGTAAGACTAGGCGATGTTTTGCGGCGTCGCTGTCCCCGCCTCTCTCGCTCTCGGAGTCGTGGGTGACTAGATGTGGGTTCTTCTCCAGCATCATGTATCCGGCCACTAGCGAGGCCAAATGGTTCAGCAGCTCTGGCCAGGGGTCACCCCCGGCCGCTACCGATTCTCTGGCCACCTCTAGCCTTTTCCTGAGGTTGTTTAGCAGCCTTATTGGGTATTTCTGTCTTCGTTTCTCTGAGCGTGTGGTTGCTCCTTGTGGTTGCGGTGCTGGTGGTACAGGGGAGTTTCTCCTGGCGCTCCGCAAGGTATTCGGTGTTCCCACAACTGTGGGTTGGGCCTGTAGCGCATCCGTTTGGGATGTGCTTTGGACACAGTCGGAGAGGGGGTGGGCCCCTTTCGGCCTGCGTCGCTTTTTCCTCCTTTTTGCCTTCTTGGCCTTTGGAGGGTGGATATTGGGGAGGTTAGCCGCAGCCATGAGGGTAGTGCTGGGCGCCTCTCCTCTTGGTATCGGCTCCAGTTGTGTGATGGTCTGGGGCGGGCGCGGTCTAGCCGTGATGGCGACCGTACCGGCCTTCTTGTTGCGTAGTTCGCGCTTGTAGGTAGGGCACTTGATGCTATTGGCCGGGTGGTCGCCATTGCAGTTGGTGCAACGAGGCTTCTCCTGCCTCGGGATGGGGCACTCCCTCGCGAAGTGAGGTCCGCCGCACCGAACACAGGCGAGCGGGCGGTGGCACATGTGCGATGAGTGCCTGAAGCCTTGGCAGCGGTGGCATTGAGCGGGGCCCCTCTTCCCCCGCCATGGTTCTATGCGGATACCGGGCATGCAGAGAATCTCTGAGATTTCGTATATGCCCGGCAAAACGTTGGTCGTCTGTATCAGTTGGCAGTAGTAGACGCAGCCTGGTCTGCCGTGTTTGGCTCGTATCTCTCGGACATATTCCGGCTTAAAGCCTTTGTCCTTGAGGGCTTGATTTATGTCCTCGGGGTCGGTCTGGGTCGGTAGTCCTCTCAGGGCCACCTTTATCCTCCTGTCCGCTTGAGGCGTGTATGTGAACCACGATAACTCCTCCGCCTTTTCCAAGTCGGTGAGATACCAGTGGATCAGTCGGTACTCTCTCTCGCTGTGAGGGGTGAAGCGCACGCCGTGCCCGTAGGGATGGACGTGCGGGGTGAAACCCAGCGTATTTCTTATTAAACGCAGGTGATTTACCCAGTTTGGGAAGCGTTCGACCACCATCGGTGGGTACCTTGGTCCCTTTCTGGGAGGGGTTTCCAATGGTAGCTGTTCTGACATCTCGGGGGGTGGCGGGGTCGCGCTGCCTGTAGCGCGGGGTCCACCAGCAACCTCCGAGTATGTGGCCGTATTTTGGTGCAGTGTAGAGGGGCGCGGTGGGTAGCTGTCCATTTTCGGGCGCTTACCCTCCGTTGTGTCCTCTTCCTGGGGGCTTCGTTGCCTCCTTGCCGACGTGTTTTCGGTAAGTAAGTAAGTATTTATTTCGCTTAAAAACGTGGTACATACAGGATGTTTACATAAGGTTTAAGTTCACACATTTTGTCTACAGAGACATGCGAATATATATTTTTACATGTAGTCTTAATAACTATAGAATTAATTATTGTAATATAATCTAATACATAATAATAAGAAAAGACCATCATAGTATTATAAAAATAAATAATCAATAATCAGAATATGTCAATAATTATAATTATGAATTCACTCCTTATGGTCAAAGAATTCAGTAAGGTTGTAGAAGACCTTATCTAGGTCAGGGAGGGTACAAGGTCCATCGGTGAGGCGGGCCTTGTTGTGTTGGCTGGTTCTGTTGTTCCGTTGGGTGACTCGGCCGTGGACGAGTACGTCGCGGAGCGTAGGTGACCAGCGGGGGTCTCCTTTTTTGTGGAGTCAGTGGGTGAGGACTCGTGCTCCTCCTCTTCATCTTCGGCTGCTCCATCGTCTGAGTCGGTGTCATCCCGTTCTATCGCGGCGTCCCGTGCGAGGCCACGGTACACGTCGATCGGGCGGGTATGAGGGTAGTTCGACATTTTTGTTGAAGGGCGTTCCGGGCGGACTGCCGGTGTTGTAAACGCGCGCGCTGTGGGCGCGGGCGCTCTGATCGGCCGTACCGCACGGGTAGCTGAGGCGCGTGGAGTCGGGGGTACAGCTGGGGCAGGCGGCGGCTTGCCTCTCGGCGTGTCATCCCGACGCGGTGATGCGGGCTTCCGTGGGTTGCGAGTTGTTGACGCGGGTTGTGGGTAGGCGCGGCTCTCGGAGCTCGACCGAGTCTGTGAGGACCGGGGAGCTGCGTGAGGTTCAGCTCTCGACCGCGCCGACGGCGGCGCGGGAGCCGATTGATGCGCGGTGGGTTTCTGATCGCCGCGTGCAGCGAGCACGGGCGCCACGGGGCTCAACCTCCTCGCGGGGGGAGCCGAAGGGCTCGACCCCCTCGGGGGGGGAGCCGCACCACGGGGATCACGGGGGGGGCGATCGAACGAATGTCCGAGACGCGAACCCCTGCAACCCATTGCCAGAGCTCGGTCTGGACGGACGGGTTTGGGGATCAGCAGCAGTCGGTGCGGTTACTTGGCCCTGTGAGGGGTCAGGCTCGTCGCGTCGCTGCTGCGGTCTTTTCTTCTTCGGCGGCATGATGGTAAATGGAGGTAATCCACTGTTCGTGAAACCCCTCGCGACCTCTGGTGGCGAAGCCAGGAAGTCGACGAGGAGGTCCGAGCGAGGCACTAGTGACTGCCTGTACACTCGTCGCTTGCCTTCTCGTGTGATGTATGACTAAGTGTATATTGAACTTACCGTATATGGTGTACGCGTGCAACCTAATTATTGTATTTGTACCTAGCTCATAAGATCATTTATTTTAACAATATACTTTCATACGTTAAACTGACCGGTTGTCTTTTCATTTATTCGCCTTTACATTAAATGTAGTAATCTACCTATTACCCGTGAAGCACGTCTAGCTTCGTATGGCGACCATGCCAGGATCTTTAGTGTTTCAGTTTTTCAGGATATAATAATTAAAAATTATAATGGGCAGTCAAGTATCCAAGGAATTCAAAGAGGAGGTAATAATTGCCCAACAGGGACAAGGAAATAAAGCGAAATCCAGTATGTCTGAGAGCGATTACTCTATGGAAATGCGATATATGATGGTTGCAGTTATTGTAATGTGTGCTATTTTCTTGGCGTACAACTTATGGAAAAAAGTACATAAATGCCTTACCAAGAAGATCGAAAGGCAAGCGACGGGTATTGCTTTGCAGCGAGTTTCAGTGTAATAGGACCCGGCTAATAACTAACGATGTGGAGAAATTTGGACAAGTGTCGAATAAGTGCAAATGGTGACAAATAAATTCTGTAAGTGAACTTTATATTAATTATCTTTAAGTATTTAGGATACTTTCCGTTATGGTTATTTTTTTTACAAAACGTAATATTTTATTTTATAATATGTTTTACTGTTTTTCAATATATAGAGCTAATGTTAGAATTACAAAATATATATGTGCAGTTGGTAGATATAAGAACTTATTTAATTAAAATTGGATCGCATCGGCGACAGAATAGTGAAGCTGCGAATAAACAATTTCAAAAAGCAGTAAAGATTTATAAGAAGTACGAGTATACCGAAATATTTGACATATATGTTAATAAGGTAGAAAAAGCCGAAATATCGTTAAGTGATGTTGATTTACACTTGTCAAATAAGATAGACTCGATTTATGCTGATATAGAAAGTTTAATGATGAGTATAAATAGCAGCGAAACCATGACTACCAAACCCAATTTTGATTTGAGAGTGGCGGTTAGTCTATTACCAATAATGGACGACACCGAAAAAGTTACTTTACAATTAATTGACGCAATAGAATTATATTCTACTATGATTTTAGATACGGATGCGTCACTTCTCATAAAATATGTTTTAAAAACTAGGCTATCACATAGTGCAAAATTGCGTTTGGCAGATTCATATGGTTCTGTTGACGAAATGGTTGCTGAAATGAAAACACATCTTTTAACAAAAAAATCGGACACCGCGTTACAAAAAAAGTTGCATACCGCTTATCAAGGTGGTAGGTCTATAAATCAGTATGGGAAAGATTTAGAGCAACTGTTTGTGGATCTAACAATTTCACAAGCCGAGGGCAAATCTGAAGCATACAAGATATTAAAACCCTTAAATGAAAAACAGGCTATTCAAAAATTTGCCGACGGGTTGCGAAATGAGCGGCTTAGTACTGTCATTGCTGCGCGTAATTATAGTTCATTAAAGGAAGCTATACAAGGTGCTAAAGATGAGGAGGTAAATATGCCTTCCACATCAGGACAGATATTTTCAGCTCGAGGTAGGATGTTTAATAATAATAGGGGTTACCCAAATAATGGATACCGAGGGCAGAGTGTTTCGAGGCGCGGTACCACTACACCGTTTCGCGGAAAACCATTTTTCAGGAACAACATAAATAATAATAGGACATTTTACGATTCGTCGTATTATCGTAGTAGCGGTCGGGGTCGTGGTAATTTTTCAGGCCGTAGTAGGTCCCGTGGATATAATAGCCAGCAAAATTTCAATTCGAAAAAACATCATGTCAATGTGACACATGAATCGCAAGATAGTAAAATAGAGACTGCTGCTGAGCTTTGCCGTCTAACAACTCAATTCCCTGCCGCCCAGCCACCGTTGAACGCCACACGTAAACCAGCTTCCACGGGTCAAGCGTCACTATCGGCAGATAAACCAGCGCGTGCAGCGGGAGAAAATCCGGCGGCGACAACCTCATCTTCTGACAAAAGAAGCCGGAGACAAGCCAAGTGAATTTTGTTTTGACCTCTCTTATTTAGCTGCTTAATACTTGCGTAAATGTCACATTCACATTTTTAATTTTGTTTCTCTTTTGCAACTCATTCCAATTATTTTCTGCATTTTATTGAAGGTATTTAGATTAAGAACTAATGTTAGACTAGGTTATAAATTGTTACTTTGATTGTTTGTGACATTTACTTTTTATTATGTTAAAATATGTCTTACGAGATTTAGGCTTTTTGCCCTATCTTGCGTTTTGTTATTTTGTGAGTGTACTGGGGTTAGCATAATTGTTATTGATTTTCGGACTAAAAGTACTATATAGGTATTTATTTTATTTATTTTTATTTAGTTATATTTAAATACATATGTTAATATATATAATATATACTTAGATTATGTTAGATGACAACGATGACGTTGTTTATTTTTCGTGTTCTTCTTCTATAGATTCTGATGAACAATATGCTAGTGCGTTTAGTGATGATGAGTCACTGCAACTGCGCGATCAATTATACTCACACTTCTCTTTCTCTTCTTCCAAATGTTTTAATACAGTACACATCAATGCTCAAAGTATTCACGCTCACTTTCCTGATCTTTTGTCTTCTTTTGATTCTGATCTTATTCATGCTGTCCTAATTTCTGAGACTTTTCTCAAACCCACTCTCCCCTCGACTCAGTACGCTTTGCCAGGATATAAACTGTTGCGGAACGATAGAACTGGAAAGGGTGGGGGTGGTGTTGCCATCTATCTTCGTGCGGATCTGAAGCATAAGGTTATTGATCGGTCTCCAAGTCATTATTCAAAATCAGCTGAACATTTATTTGTGGAAGTCACCGTTAACCACGCTAAGATGCTTTTGGGCGTTTTTTATAATCCATCGAGTCAGATAGATTACTTCTTGTCTTTTGAATCTAAACTCGAGCATCTTAATTCTCTATATGAACATGTCATTGTACTGGGAGACTTCAATACCTGTTTGCTTAAAGATGATGCACGGAGTCGTCGACTCCTCTCTCTTGTTTCTTCTGTCAATATGCATGTACTTCCTCTAAATGCCACACACCATGCTCCACATTCCACTCCTTCTCTTCTAGACCTTATTCTCGTTTCGGATTCCACCAAAGTGGCAACTCATGGACAACTTCCAGCCTCCTTCTCTTATCATGATCTTATCTATATCTCTTATAAAATTCGCTGCCCTCGACGTAAGTCACAGTTTATATTCCTTCGCAGTTTTAAAAATATTTATCTGGAACGTTTGAGGGCTGAAGCGGGCAGTATTGATTGGTCACCTGTTTACATCTGCAACGATATTAACTCCAAAGTGGGCATGTTCAACGAGAGACTAACGCAATTATTTGATAAACATGCTCCACTCAAAAGGGTGAGAGTATAACATGCCCCAGCTCCTTGGATGAATGACCAAATAAAAAAATTGATGTCTCAAAGGGATAAGGCCAAAAGAAGATTTAAAAACACGGCAACTAACGATAACTGGGAAATTTATAGAAAGCTACGTAACAGATGCAGTCGTATGTGTAGAGATGAAAAGAGACGCCACATTTACAGTTCTATTAATAACCTCAACACAGCACAAGTATGGCAATTTTTTAAATCTCTAGGTGTCGGCAAGACTTCTAGTGACAACACAGTAAACGTGGATATTAATAATCTTAATAATTATTTTTCAAGACCACCCGTTGCTATGAGTGCCGACATCAAATCTTCTACTCTGGAACAAATTCTTAACCTTTCAAAGCCACTAAATACTTCATTCTCATTCACGCCAATCACCGAGAAAGACATTATACTATCCATAAAATCCATATCCACCAAAGCGGTAGGCAATGACGGACTTCAACCACTGATGATTACTATCATTACGGAGGAACTTGCTCCTATCTTAACTCATATAATAAATTGTTCTCTAGAGTCAAGTTTCTTCCCTTCCGCTTGGAAAAAAGCTCACGTTTTACCGCTTCCTAAAACCACTAATCCTTCTTCCTTAACTCATTACCGTCCAATTTCAATCCTTCCTTTCCTGTCTAAGATCCTAGAGAGCATTGTTCATAAGCAACTGTCTCATTATCTCTGTACTCACAACCTTTTAAGTCCTTTCCAATCCGGCTTTCGTCCTGGCCACAGCACTGTCACTGCACTTGTGAAAATCACAGACGACATTCGCTTGGCTATGGAACAGAAGCTACTCACCGTCTTAGTCCTACTGGATTTTAGCAGTGCGTTTAATTCGGTAGACTTTGACATCCTTCTTGCTATCCTTTCTTCTTTGAATGTCTCAGCGCCTGTGATTGCGTGGTTTGATTCATATCTTCGAGGTCGCTCACAGTCGGTCCACTACGAAGATTCTTTCTCTCAATGGTGTGATCTTACTGCGGGTGTTCCTCAGGGTGGCGTACTCTCTCCTCTTTTATTCTCCGTTTTTATAAACGCCATTACTAAAATCTTTACTTCTAACTATCATCTCTATGCAGACGACTTGCAGCTTTATCGGCACTTCAAGGCCAATGACACTAGGGAAGCCATTGCTGCCATCAATAATGATCTTGAAAACATAAGCAAGTGGGCAAAATCTTTTGGACTTTTGGTCAACCCCTCTAAATCTCAAGTTCTCATTATTGGTGGCAGACACATGTTTAACACCTTAAATTTTTCAGCCATTCCTCCTGTTCTTTTGGATGATTTGCCGATACCTTATTCAAAATTTGCCAAAAATTTAGGTGTTTTAATCGACTGTAACCTTTCGTGGAACAATCACGTTGCAGAGGTAAGCAGGAGGGTATACTGTTCTTTTCAATCTATCAAACGTCTCCAAAAATTCTTACCATTTCAGACTAGAGTTACTCTCGCTCATTCACTTCTACTCCCTCTTCTTGACTATGCTGATGTCTGTTTTCTTGATGCAACAGAAGAACTTCTAGATAAGCTCGAACGCCTGCAGAATTTATGCATCCGCTTTATTTTCGGCCTAAGGAAGTACGACCACGTGTCGGAGTTCCGGGCTCAATTGAAGTGGTTGCCTATTCGGCGGCGTCGGGATTATCATATCCTTTCTCTACTTTATTCCATTCTTCATAACTCTGTTGCTCCCATCTATCTCCGTGAACGCTTTGAGTATCTGGTGCCTAGAGGTAAACCTTGTCGCACAGCTATTTCTCTTCTTCTAAGGACTCCTTCTCATACTTCCAGCCGCTATGATGGCTCGTTTACTGTACGCGCAGTGCGCCTTTGGAACTCTTTACCACACTTCATACGAGATAGCTCTTCATTAAGTATATTTAAGAACAGAATTAAGAATCATTTCTTATCTCTTTAATTTATGTATATAATAGATATGTAGGTTTTATGTAGTTTATTCTTTATATATATATATATATATCTATATATATATATACATATTATTAGGTATTGTATGTAAATATTTGTATGTATTTTATCAATATTTTTAATTTAATATTTTGTTGTACACTGCTTGTACCCATTATATAATAATTTCACTCTCCTAATGGTTTGCTGGAAGAAAATTCATTAATGAATTAAGCTCGCCTATGTACATGACTTTTTATTGTAAAATTTATTTAAATGTATGTTTCTGTGTGCAATAAAGAATAAGAATAAGAATAGTTCTAAATCGGAGGAAACCGAAAAGTTTCAGTTTTTTCGCGACTAATTACATATTAACTTATCGGAATATGAACTCTATACATCTGTATATCGATGACTATATGTGTACATGGCTCATTGATACCGGAGCATCATTGTCTGCTGTGAAACAAAGCGTGATTCACGCATCGAGCGAGTTTATTCGCCCTAAGACGACACACATAAATGGTATTGGTGGTCAAATTACATCTACTGGGTGAATAGAGTTGATATTACGTAACGAAAATAATGAATCATTTACACATGACTTCTACATTTTTAACGATTTGCCATTAAATGTAGACGGAATTATAGGACAAGATTTTCTATCAAAATTTAATTCTATAATTAATTTTGAAAATCAAACATTAACGTTACAAAATAGTGAGGGAATTCCGATTATTTTACCTGTACAGTTATATTCGATAGGAAATACAAATGATAACGCATGTATAAAGTTGCCCGCGCGATGTGAAATTCAAGTAGATATTCCAACTAATAGGACAGGTGATTGTGTAGTAATTTCAAATGAGATTTGCGAAGGTGTATTTTTAGCTAATTCGATATGTAAGAGTAAAAACGGTAGGGTGACCATGCGTATTATGAACACACGGGAAACTGATGTTAATTTACGTTGTTTTACACCAGAAATTCGTGATTTAAAAGAATATCATTGTTATTCGTTTAATAGAATAGTAAATAACGCGGATAGGGTAAAATCTTTGTTTTCTTTGCTTAATCTTAATTATTTGATTAAAGAAGAGGAGACTTCTATAGCAAATATTTGTGCAAAATTTGCGGATATTTTTCATTTACCAGGGGACAAATTAAATACAACAAACTTGTATGAACAAAAAATTCATTTAAAAGAAAATATTAGTCCCGTTTATAAAAAACCTTATCGTCTTCCACATTCTCAAAAAGCAGAAATAAATAAACAAATAAAACAAATGTTGGAAAATGACATTATAGAGGAGTCGACGTCTGAATGGTCGAGCTCTTTACTGATTGTTCCGAAAAAGACTGATGCTAGGGGTGAAAAAAAGTGGCGTGTTGTGATTGATTATAGGGGATTGAATGAGTGCATACAAAATGATAATTTTCCACTACCAAACATAACCGAAATTTTGGATTCTTTGTCAGGGGCTATGTATTTCAGCCATTTAGACCTTAATCAAGGCTATTACCAAATTAAATTAGACCCAGAGAGTTGTAAATACACTGCATTTTTAGCTGACAAGGTATATCAAATGAAACGCCTTCCTATGGGCTTAAAATTAAGTCCGAGTGCGTTTACTAGAGCGATGACTGTAGCACTATCGGGTTTAAATTACGAAAAGTGCATTGTTTATTTAGATGACATAATAATAATGGGTAGAAATTTGCAAACACATAATAAAAACCTAATTGACGTTTTTACAAGGCTTCGAGACGTAAATTTGAAGTTAAATCCATTAAAGTGTACATTTTTGAAGAAGGAACTTTTGTATTTAGGTCACGTGGTAACACCAGAGGGTATAAAGCCAGATGAAAATAAAGTTAAAGTTTTACAAAATTATCCGATTCCGAAAAATGCAGACGAGGTCCGTAGATTCGTTGCATTTGCAAATTATTATCGGAAATTTATTCCGAATTTTGCTAAAATTACATTACCTTTAACGAACTTGACAAAAAAATATATAGAATTTAATTGGAGTAAGGAATGTTTACATGCGTTCGAGACATTGAAAAAAGCGTTAATTAGTCCTCCATTATTACAATATCCAAATTTTTCAAAGGAAAATGAATTTATTTTGAATACCGATTCATCGGGGTTTTCGATTGGGTGTGTGCTAGCAAATGGAGACAAAAAACCGATAGCATATGCTAGTCGCCCACTAAACAAAGCGGAGCGTAACTATCCGATAATTGAGAAAGAGCTTTTGGCGATAGTTTGGGCTGTTAAGTACTTTCGCCCTTATTTATATGGACGCCGGTTTAGGGTTATCACGGATCATAAACCGTTGATTTATTTATTTAACATGCGCGACCCTTCCAGTAGGTTAACAAAGTTTCGATTATGTCTGGAGGAATATGATTTTGTAGTAGAATATATGAAAAGAAAAGATAATGCAGCTGCAGATGCACTATCTAGGATTGAATTGACAAGTGAAGAGTTGAAGAGCATGTATGAGTGTGTGATAGGGGTCATGACTAGAGCGCAATATAGAAGAATGGAAGAAGAGAAAAATAATAATAATAATAATAATAAAATTTTTATTCAAGAAATAATGTGTACAAAATTATATCTACTTACTTTAAAAATAATTAATACTAAGCTATAGACAATTTGTGCCTGTACTAGGTTAAACCTGTACCACAGGCGTTCTAACGGCTTAAAGGGTATACTTATTCTTTATTAAAAATGTAAACAATATTTAATTATACATACAAATTCAAAAACCTAAGATATAATGTTTAAAAAATTAACTTATTTTAGAATACTGAATAATCCCTCAGTCTCATCATAGCTCAATTTTTGTAAAAAATTGCTGACTATTTTTTTACAAATGAAAATGTATTGACTGATAAGAGTTCCTGCAATGATCGGTCTGATCAACCAAGAGTTGCGGAAATTTTTAAAAAACCATATCATTTTACAGAGTTAAACTTTGATGAAAAATGTTTACACATACATAATAAACAAACCGATAATTGTTATAGTAGAAATAGGTACCTAATATATTCACCGTCATTGTCATTAATATCGGTAAATCGAAGCTCTCGATCATGTTTCAAACGAGATTTGTTCGTGAGAGAGTTAGAGCAGATATGTAAACAAAATGATATAAAAGAATTATGCATAATTAGAAATAATGACAATAAAGAAATAATTACCGAGTTAGCACGTATTATTACGAAAATGAAAAAGTGGGAAGGTCCACGATTATGTATTATTAAAGGAGTGAGTAGAGTAGAAAATAAAGACGATCGTAAAGTTATTTTGAATGATTACCATATTTTACCCAGCAGTGGCCATGCTGGTATTCGAAGGATGACTAATAACATTAAAAGACTTTATTACTGGACAGGAATGGACCGTGACATAGCTAATTTTGTTAGAAAGTGCGAACAGTGTCAAAAACAAAAGTTCCATAAGCACACCCGAGAGCCAATGTGTATAACTACAACAGCGACGTCAGCATTCGATAAAATATATTTGGATTTGGTTGGACCGCTTAGTAAAGATTGTAATGACTATTGTTACATATTGACTCTTCAATGTGAACTTACAAAATATGTAGAAGCTTACCCGTTAATAAATAAAGAAACTCAAACAGTTGCCCGAGCTTTTGTTGACAATTTTATACTGCGTTACGGTATTCCACGCGAAATCGCGACAGACAGAGGTAGTGAATTCATCTCATCAACCATGAAAGATACATGTCAATTATTGGGTATTAACTGTATTCAGTCAACAGCATATCACCATGAGTCGATTGGTTCTTTAGAAAATTCTCACAAGGCCTTGGGAGCTTTCTTAAGGATACAAACAGATAACCAGGCTCATATGTGGAGCAACTGGTTACAATATTGGTGTTTTTCGTACAACACAACAGTGCATTCTGAAACTAGATATACACCCTTCGAACTTGTTTTTGGCAAATTATGTAACATTCCAAACAACCTTTTGAAAAATGTAGACCCAGTATATAATTTTGATGACTATCCCAAAGAATTAAAATTTAGACTACAAAAATCATGTGAAGATGCACGAAATAATTTAATTCAATCCAAAATTTGTAGAAAAACAAAATATGACAGACAATGTAATTCAGTTAACTATAATACTGGAGATTTGTTACTTTTAAGAAATGAAAATAGGGAAAAATTAGATCAAGTATATTTAGGTCCTTTTACAGTTATAGAAGAATTAAGCGTAAATGTTAAAATAATGCAAAAGGGAAAGGAAAATGTTGTTCACAAAAACAGAACTATTCCATTTTATATGTAACGAGTTATAATATTATTGTGAAGAGTGTACATTTATAAGTAGTTATGCATATCTATTATTATGTTTAAAGTTGCTATGTTATTCATGCTAAGATTAAGACAATGTGTTATTATATAAATAGAGTATCAAATATCTTTAGGTCTTTATGTACTCAGAAACTAGTTGTTAGAGTGATGATGCAATATGTATGCGTGTATTAATTTTAAGAAAAAAAAAATGTTATTGTAATGCCATTATTTTTTTTTTCTCAAAATCAGGGGGATGATGTGATGTATGACTAAGTGTATATTGAACTTTCCGTATATGGTGTACGCGTGCAACCTAATTATTGTATTTGTACCTAGCTCATAAGATCATTTATTTTAACAATATACTTTCATACGTTAAACTGACCGGTTGTCTTTTCATTTATTCGCCTTTACATTAAATGTAGTAATCTACCTATTACCCGTGAAGCACGTCTAGCTTCGTACTCGCACCCCCTCAACGGGGGCGGAGGACTCCATTCCGAGGCGTGGCCCCTCTCTGGAGGTGTCTATTCGCACCCCGCTAACAAACGGGGTGGGCAGTTGTGTGCGCACCCTAGGGAATGAGTGCTGTAAATTGATGCCCCCTTGACACCAAGGGGGCCGTCCATAGCCGAATTGCCGTGTCCTCTGGTGGTAGGAGTCTCTAGCGTCCCTTCTTAATCTTCTTGCCGTTGGGCGGTCTAGCCACACCAGGTGAGACGCCCTAGGGCGAGGCCCAGCGAGGCTGACCAGCGGCCAATGGCGCTTGGTAAGAGGGACGCGTTTGTTCTACCCCGATCTACGGAGGAGTAGTGTGGTTGAGGGCGTCGGTTGCGGGCGAATCCCTAGGGGGCCCGAGGCTTGTAATGGGCTGTGTTGGCGTGGTAGACGCTCTGCCCATGTGAGAGGCCACAAGGTGGAAGAGTCCTCCCATGATGGCCGGGAGGGGGTCTTGACCAGCTTGCATTGCTGCTTGCGCTTCTTGTAGCAGCCGCAGACCGAAGCGAATCAGTTCCGCTATGTTTAGCGGAGCTGCCATTATCGATGCGGCTGGGGGTTGCTCCGCCTGTGTAGGTGGAGGGGGGGCTGCTCTCTTGGCCCTGGTCACGCGTTTTGTGGCCGGGGCGGCGGTGTTATGGCTCGCCGATGTTGTGGGCGTAGGCGTAATGGTGTCGGGGGCGGCTCCTGCTTGCCGCTTTTTCTTTTTCTTCTTATTCCTCTTGCGAAGGTTTGATCCGCGAGGCTTGGGGTCGTTGGCGGCTGCCATTAGGGACCCCGAAGAGGCTTCACCTTGAGTGGTGGGGGTTGGTTGGTGTCCCCCGGGCTTGCGTTGTGACTGGTCGCTGAGGGCGATCGTGCCAGCCTTTTTATTTCGTGCCTCGATTCTGTATATCTTGCACTTCGGGTAGTTAGCCGGGTGCGCTTCGCCACAGTTGGCGCAGCGGGCCGGCTGTTCTCTCGGTACCGGGCACTCTCTCGCGGCATGCTCGTCCCTGCAGCGTACGCAGGCCTGCTTGCGGTGGCATTGGTCATCTGTGGCATTGCGCCGGCCCTTTCTTGCCGCGCCATGGTTCGAAGACGACTCCGGGCATACACATAAATTCATTTATGTGATATATACCCGGAGTTGTGTCGGGCTTCCTTTTGACAATGGCTAGATAAATGCACCCCGGCCTGCCTTGTCGGGCACGGATGGGGCGCACGTATTCCGGCTCGATGTCGAGCTCTCGGAGTGCTTCCTCGATTTCTTCAACCGGGGTGTGAACGGGCAGCCCTCTAATGGCCACCTTTAGGTTTCTCTCGGCCGGCAGGGAGTATGAAAACCATGACAGGCCCTCCTCCTTCTCCAGTTTGCAGAGGTAGCTCTGCACTGCCCTGTATTCTTCAGGGGTCGCCGGTACAAATCTTATCCCCTGTTGGTAGGGGCGTACGTTGGGGTTATACCCCAATTGGTTCTTTAATGCCCTCAGGTGGGTAGCCCAGTTTGGGAACTTTTCTACTACCAACGGGGGGTATTTAGGCGTCTTTTTATTTTGTCCAGCTGTGGGTAGTTGGACATTTACTTGCTTTGGTTTCGTACCGGCGGCCCCGCTTGTGCTTACCCTGCCGGCGTTGGCGGCTGGGTTGCTTGCGGCTGCTGCGGCGTACGAGGAAGCACTCGGTGTGGCTGGTGAGGTGGTCACGGCGGTGCGTATGCGCTTGGCTGTTTCCTCCTCCTCTTCCGGGCTGCGCTCCCGTTTGTCGCCGGCCGCCGCGTGGTCTATGTCCATCGCGGCTATCTCGGCAAGGGCTTCGTTGAGGGCGGCGGATTCATCGAAGTCCGAGTCGTCGTCGTAACTGTCGGCGTCGTCGGACGTGCGCGCATCCGGTAGGGACTCGTTTGAGGCCGAGTGTTTACTGGAGCGTGCAGAGTTGGGTGGGGTAGACGGGCGGGAGTCCGTCGGTGGCATCGTTGTGGGGGTGAAGCGATGTTCTTCTCCCCCTTCTTGTATGTGGTCCCCTGTGAGCTCCGCAATGTCAATGCCGCGGGCGGCGTCGATCGGGCGGAGGTCGATTGGGGTAGGCGTCCTCGTTGGCGAGCTTCTGTTTTTGTTCCCTTTGGTAGGAGGGATCTTGGGTATCGCGCCCGTCGATTCCCTTGCTGGGGCGGTTGGGCGTATAGGCGGCGGTTGGGTCGACGAAAACGGTCGCGCGGCGGTCGCGTGTGTGCCGATAGGCACTGCGGCGCGGGTCGCGGTTGCTCGTGGCGTTGGCGGCGTGGGTGCGGGTGCGATGCGGGTAGTTCCGCTTCGTCCCTTGTTGTTGCGGGATAGTGGGCTGTCCCGGGGAGCATCGTGGGTCGACGCGGTACGGGCGGCACTCGACTCCGGTCGGACCAGAGGAGGCGCGCGCGGAGAGGTACGGGCGGCACTCGACCCCGGCGTGGCCAGAGGAGGCGCGCGCGAATCGCTCGACCCAGACGGCTGGGGAGCGGGTGTGGAAGGCTTCCACCCTCTCGCTTGAGGGGGAACACGCGGGTCGCGCGGAGAAGACCGGACGAACGTACGCGTTCCGGTACCCGGTGGCGAGGGTTCAGGCTTTGCCGTAGCTCTAGGTGCCCTGTTTTTTTTTTTTTTTTTTTTTTTTTTATATTTTCCTTCCGTTTTATGTGGAAGAAACGATCGGTTCATCAGCCCTTGGCCGAATCCTTTTGTAGGTTGGTCTAATTTTTCTTTGAGTTTGAAATGATAACTTTACTTTTGTTTTAATGTATATGTTGTTTTAATTGTTACATTATGTTTTCTTTCTGCATAATATTTTACTTTATTTTATGTTTACTATCTTCGCTGTTTGTTATTCTATTATTATATTTTGATATAGGCTTTTTATTCTGTTTTTCTTGGGTGATTTATTAGTATTATTTATGCGTTAACTATTGCTTATATGTTTTTGATTAATTAAGCTGACTATTATTAAGTTTTTCAGTTATTTAGTTTATACCAGTTTTGCCAATTTCTTTCTGAGATTGTTATTCTGTTATCTGTTTCGGCACAATTGTCTCAGCTTTTCTCTTGGTATATATATAATATAATGTATGTATATGTATTATAACTACTAGAACTACCAGCTTTAAGTAAAATATTTGAAAAGCTGATGCTCAGCCAAATGTTGTCGCACTTTAACGTGAATGAGATATTGCATAACAAGCAGTTCGGGTTTACAAGGGGCCGCTCTACTCAGGATGCAGGTTGCACATTAATTAGGTCAATATTGGAGGCTTGGGAGGGATCACAGGATGCGCTGGGAGTTTTCTGTGATCTCTCTAAGGCTTTCGATTGCGTTGATCATCGTACGCTCGTTGTTAAACTGAAGTACTATGGAATATCTGGCACATCTCTTGATCTTGTGATGTCCTATTTATCGGGGCGACAACAGATGGTTTCGATAGGCGGTGCCACTTCGGCACGTCATCCTGTGAAAATGGGGGTGCCCCAAGGATCTATATTGGGCCCATTTTTATTTCTAGTTTATATAAATGATCTCCCTTATCTGGTAGAGAAAGTATCAGACATAGACATGTTCGCTGATGATACATCGCTCATATTTAAAGTAAATAGAAAGGATAAAGATCTTATTGAGCATAATAAAACACTCAGCTTTATATCAGAATGGTTTTCGGCAAATAATCTCTTGTTAAATGCAGGGAAAACTAAATGCATCAGGTTCTTATTGCCGAATGTGACTCAAATTGTACCAACAGTTGCACTTAATGCGAAAATATTAGATCTAGTCCCATCGACCGTATTTTTAGGATTGACACTTGATTCAAAATTGCAATGGGGTCCTCAGATTGAAAAGTTAGCAGGTAAATTAAGTTCGGCTTCCTATGCTGTCTGGAAAATAAGGCAATTGTCAGATGAACAAACTGCTAGATTAGTGTATTTTGCGTACTTCCATAGCATTATGTCGTATGGCATTCTGCTGTGGGGTTCGGCGGCTGACATAGGTACTATTTTTGTATTGCAGAAAAGAGCAGTCAGAGCCATTTATGGTTTAGGCAGTCGCGATTCTTTGCGAAATTTGTTTAAAGAAATAAATATACTTACTGTGCCATCGGAATATATATATCAGAATATAATGTTTGTTAGAAAAAATATTCATAATTATAAAAAGAAAAGTGAACTGCATAATATAAATACTAGGAATAAAAACAAACTAGCCATGCCAGGCTTTAGAGTAAGCAAAACTAATAAATCATTTTTAGGAAATTGTATTAGGTTTTATAACAAGCTTCCTACTCAAATTACTGATCTGCCTGACACAAGTTTTAAAACACATATTAAACGTATACTTATGGCTAGGGGTTATTACACCACTAAAGAGTACATCGATGACAAAGACGTCTGGCTCTCACTTCCTACCTGCACATTGCTCGCTGGAGATCTTGTAGCCATATAGACATGACTGATCTGCTGTGTTACGTGAACTATCTGTAAATGATTGCTATCATATACTTAATTTAAAATTATTGACTCTGTCTCAAAATGAATAATGTTATTGTTTCGAAGTTTTTCTTTTGTATACCTAAATATAATCTAAAATAATAAGCATTCAGACAACCGATCGAGCATATATTGTGTTTGCCTACTAAATAATTACTCTAATTGGACCAAATCCCGTGTTCATGCCCGCTTGAGTATGTTTCGCCGGACCGTCTCAACTGGGTCGTGTTGAAACCGGTAGTAGATGAACCCACTGAGTTTGTTTCGCTGGGTCTTCTCAGTTGGGGTGCATTGGATCCGGTGGTAGCATTAAAGCGCGACCGTCGTTATTAACACAAGGTCCGTCATAATAATAATACCTTTAATATAGACAGAACCATTGACAATATGTAGTAAAAATATTAGACTTAAACTAGATAATTAAACATAATCTCTTGACAATAACTTGATACGAGCTAGCTAAATATCATTTCTGTAATAAAATAAATTTTATAAATGTTTTCATACAAGATGTACCTAAATATCTATGTTACTAGAAATAATATCTAATGTATACAACTATATTACTACAAACATGTTCTGACTATTTACAAGCGTTTTTTTAAAGTCTACGTGAATAAAAACCTTTTTTATTTTATTTTATTTTATAATGTTCTTAGATAGTTTTTAGTGTTTTTAAATAGATATGATTATTATTTTATATATAAATATTTTATATGTTTATTTTGTTGTCATAATATGTATGTTATCGTTCCTTGACGTCTGTCCTTTTTTGCAATTTTTATATATTATGCATAATATATATTCTTACAAACCTTCACTTGTTTCTTACCATCCTTCTTTTATATTTATATAATATGTATGTATATTCTTTTATTAATATATATTTATATATTCTATATGTATCTTATTTTAGCTGTATTTCAGTTCTAGTTGGCTTATTTGTATATCTTTCATTATCATTATGCTTTCCATACAAATTTTTGGCTTATTTTCGAGGTAATTGTGTCGAAACATACACAACTGACCTGGTATGCGCTGTAGGGTCCATTCAAAACTTTTCCTGTATATATGCTGAGGGCCACTTCCTTCAGTGTTTCCATCTCGAGTTCCCCCGTTTTTTGAAGATGTTCCTTTCGTAATTAAATGTCTATTGTCATAATATAACATTTTAATTTTATTATTGTGTTTCAGGGGGTTCCCGGTCCAGTTACGACACATTTCGCATTCGACAACGGCTGTCTTTTGCGATATGCTAGGAGTAAGAAACTCTAGCTCTCGCAAGAGCGTCCCATTTCTTACGAATGGGACAGACGCTGTCGAATGCGTTATGATCTTGCTTTCCGACTTTAGTGGCCCTACAGTTTTTGCAACTGGGCGAGTCTCCAGCAATCCAGCTTGGGCAGTCGGGCTTCCTATGCGAACCGCCGCAGTGGGAGCACAGGTCTGCTTCCTCCGTGCAGAGTCTGCGTCCATGACCGAAGCCGAGGCATCGTGTACATTGAATCAGCGGGCTTTGATCATAGACTCTCACCCGCTGAAGGTCAATGTACACCCTCTCTGCCTCGATCAGCCGCCTCCACACGGGGGGCGAAACCTCCAGAACGACGTGTTGTTCGTTGGGGTTTTTCGCTTTGCGCCTGTACTTCACTGCGATAGTTATTTCCTCGGGTGTGAGACCGCCCAGCAGGTGCCCATTCTGGTTTCTAATGGACCCCACAACGTCGTCATCGGTATTGGTGGACAGCAGGTCAGTCAGAATTATGAGTGGGTTTCTGGGCTTCGTTTTTTCCACCCTTAACTTTGCCGATGATCTCCTAATTTTGTCCGCGACGCCCTCTATGTCCCTTTTGTTGACGCACCCTATGACGACCTTCTGATGTCTGGCCTTTCTGAGTTGATCCACCCGTATTCCCGACACCTTTGCGTCCACGGTTGTCCGGATCTTTTCCATAATCGTCCCAGCGGTGTCCATCATGTCCTCCGACGAGACGACTATGGAGTGGAGTGGTGGAGGCATGTTTGGCATACGGGTGGATGCAACTTTGGCGTACGTATCCGCACCGCAAGGTTTCGCTGGGTGAGGCATAGGCGAGCAGATCGCGTCCTTCAGGTCTTGCGAGAGTGTGCGTGTAAAGAGCACACACTCCGCCATATCTTCTCTGCTCTCTTTTACCTCCACCAGCTATTTCCTTAGCAGCGCGGCTTGTTCGCCGTTGTCCATGACGCTCGAGGTCATCGCGTCGTCAGCTGCCTTGGTAAGGTCGCCTATAGGGGCCCAAACAAAAGGGTCGGTTTGTGTCTCCTCCTCCTTGGTGACTGGTCTGGGAGTTGTTTGGTCACACGAATTTTCCAAGTGGCCGGCCACTGCCACGACCATGTCCATTATGAGACAAGGGAACCTCGCCAGGTTTTTATTAAGGGTCTCCTTGATTTCCCGTTTTAGATTTCCGGAACGCTCCATTGCCGACTGGGCCTCTTTAGTGAGACGTTCGGCTTCTCTGGCCAAGTTCTCGAGCGTCAGGCGCAGTGCAGCCTCGGAGCGCTCCGGAGTCTGCGCAGTTGGTGTCTTGGTGACCACAGTACCTGTTGAGTTGCGTTTTGCCATGGCTGGCTTATCGCCGTCCCTGCCTTTGCTCGGGGCCGCGGCCGACTTCTTGGTGGGTGGTGGCTTTTTAAGAGGAGGGGAGGGCTTTATTGGAGCCTTCTGACGTAGTGGATTTGGTCCATCGACGCTGCCGGTGCTAGTGCGCGTTATTTTGGCAGCCGCACCGGCAGCGTAGGTGGTTTGAGTAGGGGAGGAATGGTCGACTGTGAAGGATTTCCTCTTCTCCTGTTCCCCCTCTGCCGTCCCTGTAGAGCTCCTGGGTGGAGTGCGGAACATATTCTCCGGTAGGCAGGCAAAAGCTAGCAGTCAATGAGCTAGTGAGTGGTGTATATGGCCAACTCAACTAGTGTGTCAAAATAATAGTAGAGGAATTTTCTCAAAATTGGCTGAGGGTCACCTCGGTGGTCTGGGGTATGCCGTGTAGGGTATATATCGGATGGGCTTGAGGAGCCCTATCCGATCGGCCAGTAAAAAATTTTTAGTACCCCCTTTAAATTATAGTAAACGGGTGGGTGGGCGGTTAAATTTTTGCTGTCGCAACGGTTTCCGACGCTTCCCTACCACTTTCCCTGGAGTCTGACCCCACGAGATGGGTGTCTTCGGGTAGGCAAAGACCAGGGCTGTTGTTTAAAAGTGGTTGGGTTCGAAGCTCCCGAAGAAAATTTTTCAGGACGAGCAGAATAAGGCGCGACACCCGAAAAAACTAAGAAAATTTAATATAAAATTGATTTAAAAATAATTTAACCACTATAAAGAATGTCCTGGGTGCCCTGTTGGTGCTGGCTGCGTCGCTCGTCCGGTCTTGCCAGGGGCCCGACGAGTTCCCGTTTTTCTTCATTTTTCAATGAAAATGTGGGTAGGCGTAGAAAAAGTTTTTCTTCTGCCGGAGAAATCTTCTTGGTGATTTGCGTAGCTTCCCTCGCGGCCCTACGACCCGGGGGTCGGGGTGCAGGGTCGCGCAAAGCGCGTGGTGGTGGGCCCGAGCGAGATCCCAACGGAGTTGGCAGCTTTCGAGGTGAGAGGTGCGCGCGTGCGCACGAAGCTACGGACTGTCCGACTGCCTGTACAAGCCAGTGCGAGCTCTTATATAGGGGTAGACCACGCCTCCTACTCCCTCCAAACAGCTCTGTTTAATGGCGTACGGAAATACGTCACGCGTTTACTCGATACAATTTACAAAAAGGATCCAAATCTAAATAGTGTAACTATTAAAATTCATCAAATAATCTAACAGGAATTATCGTGAAGTTATAACAGTTGTTTTTTATTTTTTATAATCTAATTACAATATCAAAACATACGCTCAACAATGTTTTGTACAGTACCAACTAAATGTCGAACTTGGTTGGCGAATTTAATTTTTAACTATCTTCGACACGGCCAGAACTGACGATTCACACGTCCTCGTGTGGTTCTGTAACAAAGCACAATCGGGTAAATACCGATCGGCCTTTCTGACCAATAATAAAGAACAGAAACTTTAAAGAAAAATCCTGAATCCATCATAAATGTGGGAAATGGAACGTAATTGTGTGAGAAGGATGAATGATATGTGTAAGAGAGGGATGGAAGAGATGAAAAATAAGATGGCGACCGTGACTGTAAAAGACGTAACTGCTGTTAAAAGATTTATAAAGTATTAAATAGTTTCTTTGAGTATTCACATTGTGTTTCACTCTGAAATCATCCCACAAATTTTGGGGGCTCGTCCGGGATGTGTTCAGAGTCAGGGAAGCTATAAGAAGACGAATACGACGAATTACCGGCAGCAAGGCGGCAACGTGCATATCCGGACAGGAAGTGCATTGTGTGCAATTTTAAAGACGACATCCAGCGAAACGGGCTATCAAGACGTGCCTAACGTTTCTATTTCGACGCACTAAACGACGACGACGACGATGATGTCTCAAGACGGTGGAAAAAGGACCGACGGCGGTGAGGGAACACATGTGGCGGCAACCATGTTCTCCAATTTCGATGGGAGTATCGCGCAGTTCAACGGTGAAGATCGATCATATTCATCGACCAAATGGGCTCAGGATATTGAAGATAACGCGGAAATCTTCAGTTGGACCCCGCAACAAAAGCTAATTATCGCGCGCAGGTCTTTGTGTGGTACGGCGGGCCTGTGGTTAAAATCAGAAAAAGTATTCAAAACCTATGAAGAGCTTAAGAATGCCCTATTAAAAGAATTTCCCGAGGCGGTAAATGTAAAGGAAATGCACGAAATCATGGCAGCTAGAAAGAAAAGAAAAGACGAGAGCTATTACCAGTATATACATAATTATACTTCCATTAGCGCGGTCACGTATTTTTCTGCTCCGAAAATTTTAATCTAAAACACTGTAAAAAGTTTGTGTTTGACACCGTGATATTAAAAACTTGATAAATAAACGTTCCAAGAAAATAACTAACACATTCCTAAACAATTTCTGAGTGTTTTGTGACTCAAAATAGTGAATTTAAGTTTAACATTGACAGTGAACTTGAACTTGTTATTGAACACTAGTGAATTATAATAATCGGAATACCGTCATATTATACACATGTGATGTGTCGCCGCTCAAACTTGTACCATAGTGATCAACAATTTCACGTAGAATCATTAATGTGACTGTGGCATGGTATAACAGACCTGTGCCTCATAACGATATAGTCCGCTGATTGCTAGTTCAAACCCACGACAGACTGGTGAACTCTTTTTGTGCATTAATACTAAATAACAAATATGTCTAGTTGTGATACATGTGGAAAAATAGTAAAAAAACAAGATAGATTAACATGTTCAAACTGCGAAAACGACTACCACTACTTATGTGTTAATTTGAACGCGACCGGGTTTAAAAAACTTAGTAAAACTGCTTTAGCAGCATGGCAATGTTCGAATTGTAAAATTCATAGTCAGCCTACGGCTAAAGGAAGCAAGGTTAATGATACACTTCTGGCCCAAAAATCACCGTACACTGAAGATGATAGCTCAGACGATGCAACTAAACAAGGTGATATAAGGCGTATTATTAGGGAGGAAATCCGTAACTCGATGCGTATAGAGGTTAAAAACATGACCCGTGAACTTAGAGCCGAAATCGAAGACATCAAAAATCAGCTGGAGGAGTTAAAGTTATCCGGTTCTTTCGACATATCACAAGTTCAGGAATTAGAAACCAATTACCAACAATTGAAACACGAAAATGTTGAACTTCGGGCACAGAACGCGACTATGCAAGGAACCATAAGTGGATTAAAAACTCAGTTGAATAACATGGATCAACTTATGCGGGAGGCTAACTTGGAAATTCATGGCTTGCCGGAAAACAAAAATGAAGTTCTTTCAAATATATTGCTCCAATTGGCGAATGTCGTTTCATACAAACTAAATGACTGTCAAATAATGAAATGTACTCGTGTCGCCAGTCTTACGAACAACAAGTCACGTCCTCGAACTGTTGTGGTCAAATTATGCAGCCCTAGGTGCCGAGACGAACTATACTCAGCTGTAACCCGATACAACAAAGCCAACAAAGATAATAAATTAAACACATCCCTTTTAGGCTACTCTTGCGCCAAGCAACCCATTTATGTTTCTGAGCATCTCTCACCTATTAATAAGTCTCTACATGCTGCCGCTCGGCTTAAGGCTAAAGAAAAATCGTATAAATTTGTGTGGATTAAATATGGGAAAATATATGTATGTAAAAATGAAGATTCCAAAAGTATTCTGATTAAAGATGAACAGTCTTTAGATAAGATTATTTAAGGTTTTTAACAGTTTATGTGACGTAGATTCTTATTTCTTTTGCAATTATTATGGTTAAGTTATCTATCTTTTATCAAAACGTAAGAGGAATAAAAACAAAAGCACAAGAATTTCTCTTTTCAATTTTAAACACAAATTATGATATAGTATGTATTACAGAAACTTGGTTAGACGAAGCATTTTTATCTTCGGAATATTTTGATCAAAGATACACTGTTGTACGTCGCGATCGTAGCGCGGCTTTCAAACAAGTTTATTCAAAATCTTATGGTGGCGGGTTATTAGTAGCTGTTAGTAATAAATTTACATTTGTGAATAAAATACATTGGCAAACCTCTGTAGAGGATATTTGGTTAAGTTTGTCAATTGGAAATGTCTGTATTAATCTTTGTCTTGTCTATCTACCTAGTTATATACCTCCTGACGTTTTTAATGAATTTCTATCTAGAACCGAAGAAATATGTCTTGGATACCCGGAATCAATGTCACTGATAATTGGTGATTTTAATCTTCCACATATTAATTGGTCACATAAAAGCAACCCTTTTCTCGGACTTTCTGATCCAAAATCCATAGCCCTCAAGAACTTTCTTAGTATGACAGACCATATACAAGTTAACAATATTTGTAATCAAAATAGCAATATCTTAGATCTCATTATGGTGGATAGTAAGATGAGTGTACATGTCGCCGAAGCGCCGGCCCTTAGTAAACTGGATATTCACCACCCGCCCCTAGAGTTAGTGTACCAGATGCAATTTGAACCCAATCTGAGTCATAATACATCACTTATAAACTTTAATTTTTCTAAAACTGACTATGAATCTTGTATTAATGATTTAAAACGTATTGAGTGGGATCAGTTTTCTAACTTGGATTGTAACGAGTATGTTCAACATTTTTACAATATTATGTGGGAAATCATTGAAAAATATACTCCTCAAGGTAAGCCTAAGAAGGGTAAATATCCAGTCTGGTTTTCGTTGTCATTAATTAGACTTCTTAAAGAAAAGGATAAATATCACAGCCGGTTCAAAAAGTTCCGTAATCCTCGAGACTATGATACTTTCGATTGTTTACGATCAAAAGCTAAATTAGCTATATTGAATTGCTTTCGCGGTTACATAGAAAGGCTGGAGAGCAATTTAAAAAGCAATATCAAGGCATTTTGGGGTTACGTAAAAACAAAAAAGTCTTATAAAGGTGTTCCGCACCAGGTCTTATATGGCGATCGTGTTGGAGAGGGAGGTACGAATGTGGTTAATCTCTTCGCAGAATATTTTTCTTCAGTATACACTAGTAATAGCGATAAATCACAGTCAATTAATCAAGAGGCGCACCTCAAATCCAGCTACACTTTACCTTCTATCAGTATATTAGAGACTGACATCAAATCAGCTATAGAAAAAATTAACTTAAACAAAGGTGCTGGTCCAGACGGTATACCTCCTACTTTCATTCGCGTTTGTATGAATGCTCTCATTCACCCGCTTTTTATAATTTTTAATAAATCGCTTAATGAAGGTACTTTCCCTGAAATATGGAAAATATCTCATATTGTCCCCATACATAAATCTGGAAGCATGAATGACGTCACTAATTACCGGCCTATTTCTATTATTTCTCAATTTGCTAAATTATTTGAAGGTTTAATATATAAAGTAGTTTACTCGCATCTCAGACACTTAATTAATCCCCGACAACACGGCTTTGTCTCTGACCGGTCTACAGCTTCAAACTTAATTATATATACAACGTTTATTACAGATACTTTTGAAGCTAGAGGTCAGGTTGATGCTGTATACACGGATTTTGCCAAAGCATTTGATCGGGTCGATCATTCGATACTTTCTACGAAGCTAAATCATGCAGGGATTCACGGTTCTTTATTGTGTTGGTTTGAAAGTTACCTACAAAATCGTTGCCAGCTTGTATCTCTGTCAGGTTATGAATCAATTCCATTTATTCCAAGTTTCGGTGTTCCTCAAGGGTCCAAATTAGGTCCTTTATTATTTTTGTTATTTATAAATGACCTCCTGGACTTACTGCAATGCGAATGCCTGGCATATGCAGATGATCTAAAGATATTTTCTCGCATAACTGTTGAAAATGACTGCTCAAAACTACAAAACGATCTTGACCTTCTCCAGCAATGGTGTGTGGACAATAAAATGACGCTCAATATAAAAAAATGTCATTACATAACATTCACGAACAAAACTAAATTTATAGACAATAAATACCACATTGACGGAGTGTATCTCGACCGAGTGCCTGTTATTCGCGATCTTGGAGTTTACTTTGACGCCTCTTTATCATTTCGCCAACACATGGATTACATAATGCTTAAAGCAAAGAAAACTCTGGGATTCGTTATTAGAATGACAAAACCCTTTCGGAATAATGATAGCATTATACTTCTATATAATGCTTTGGTAAGGAGTACTCTCGAGTATTGTTCAGTCATATGGTCTCCCTATTACTCGACCTATTCGAATGGTATTGAATCCACCCAAGCTCGTTTTCTACGTTATTTGTCCATAAGAAATGGAATCCGTAAGTCTATTCCTGACTACAATGACAGATTGGCACACTTCAAAATACTATCATTAAAGGAAAGACGCGAAATATCTGATCTTCTATATCTCCACAAGATCATAAATGGCTCTGTTGATTCCCAATTGATAAAACATTTTAACTTCAAGGTGCCTCAACGCTCTGTACGGCTATATCGATTATTTGATATACCCAAATCCACTTTAAATTCTTCTTATAACAGTCCCCTTACGCGTTTTACAAGGTTATATAATGAAAGATTAACAAATAATACATCTTTAGACATTTTTTCAATGAAATTTGTATCATACAGACATTTCCTATTGTATAAATAATATGTATCTAAATCTTGTACGGCCTACTTACTATAGCTCTTTAATTTAAGTATGTGTAGTTATTTTTGTGATTCTTAAGCAGAATTTTATCTGCACTGGAAGTCTATAAAGACATTTTCAACAATGTTATGCATACCTGTTATCTGTATGATTACTAACACATAACATTAGTTAACTGAATAATTTATAAGTCTATGTAATTGTACTGTTGGTGTGCTTATTAATAAAAATAAAAAAATAAAAATAAATAAAAAATATGTTGACCATGAAGGAGCTTGGTAAGAGAGCCAAATTCCCCGACTACGTTGCCATACAGTACGCAATCGATGGTATAGAAGATCTACCGGCGAACAAAGTTGTTTTATACGGTGTGACGACGTATAGCGTGTTAAAGGAGAAGTTGGCCATCTATGAGAAGATGAAAGAAGACAACAATAAAACAACACGGTTGGAGCCTGTAAAGAAAAGAATAGGACCATCATCATCATCAGCAACAAGACGTCGTTGCTATAATTGCGGGGATTGGAACCACGTGTCGGCGCAGTGTCCGAACGGCATAAAGTGTTTCCGGTGCAACGAGTACGGACATATTGGATCACGGTGTCCTGTGATTGGTTCCGACGGCGGAAGGAGTGAGCGAAACGTTGGCCATTCGTTCGTGAAGCAGCCGATGACGACGGCAGCGAATGATCGTGCGACCCGAAGCCGTGGCGCGGCAGTACCAACTTCCACAAAACCACGTTCGGCGATGTTCGGAACGACGAAGATGACGTCAGAGAACGATTCAGTGAACGAATGTATGTGCGGCCATGACAGTACCAACACTACAAACGTCACCGGGTTGTCAGTTTCAAATGACGTGATGCATGTAAACAAAGACTTAGCGTGTGTAAATAACTCAAGTAAACCGGTGAAATATGTGATAATAGCGGACAATAATCAATCCCGTGCACTCATAGACTCAGGTAGTGATGTGAACTTGATATCGGCTGAACTGTATACTAAGTTATTCGACGAAAAACCCAGTGTTGGCGGTCTTACGCTCTCCGGGCTTGGGCGTTCACAAGTGCAGTCTATGGGAAAGATTACGACGTCAATTACTATAGATGGACAGTGTTATAAAAGCGTTACCTTCCATATAATACCTAGAGACTGTATGCCTTACGATATTATAATAGGACAGGATTTCTTGAAGGGTGTAACATTGTTTATGAATGGCGGGGGTGTTAGCATATTTAATTGCAAGGATGAGTGGTTGAATAATATCAATTGTATTTCAGGTGTTACAGATAGTCTTGTGGAAAACATAAATGATCGCTCTATAAGGAATGCAGTTTACCAGTGTATAGAAGATTACAATCCAGTTCAGGTGAAGGAGGTACCACTGGAATTAAAAATCGTGTTGAAGGATGACATTCCTGTGGCTCAGCGACCCCGAAGATTGTCATATGCAGAGCACGGTATTGTAGAAAGTCAGATAGAGGAATGGTTGAAAGATGGCATTATAAGGCCAAAGATGAGAAACAAGCCTTAGAAAGATTGAAGCGAGTTCTTGATACAGCAGCAAAGTTTGGATTGAGAATCAACTGGAAGAAGGCAAGGTTGATACAGACTGAGATTGAATACTTAGGACATGTTATTAAGAATGGTGAGGTGCAACCTACTACAGAAAAGACTGATGCAGTAGTAAGATTTCCAGAACCAAAGACGGGTAAGCAACTTAAGAGTTTTCTTGGCCTAACTTCATATTTTAGAAAGTATATAGAGAACTATGCTGTTATAGCTAGACCACTTAATGATTTGTTAAAGAAGAATATAGAATTTTTGTTTGATAAGGAACAAAAGGAAGCATTTCAAAATTTAAAGATTAAGTTGTCAAGTGGCCCAGTCTTAAAGATATTTGATCCTAATTTAGAAACAGAATTACACAGTGATGCCTCAAGCATTGCCATTTCCGGAGTGCTTATGCAGTATCATCCAAATACTGGTTTACACCCAGTTCATTTTATGAGCCGTAAGACAAATGATGCACAAAGAAAGTATACTAGTTATGAGCTGGAGGCATTAGCTATTATTGAAAGTGTAAAAAAGTTTCGCCATTATTTGTATGGTAAACATTTTAAGATAGTAACCGATTGTAAAGCTTTTCAGCAAACATTGAAGAAGAAAGATGTCACAGCGAAAGTAGCAAGATGGGTGCTCATGCTTAATGACTATGACTTTGAGGTAGAACATAGAGCTGGTGAAAAGATGAGGCATGTTGATGCTCTCAGCCGGAATCCATATGTAGCTACCATTACATCTTTACGAGAGCAAATAAAGCAAGCACAAGACCAAGATGATGGAATTAAAGCAATTAAGGAGATATTAAAAGAAAAGATGTATAAAGACTACTCAATGGATGGTGATATCCTATACAAAGGACCTGAGAAACGGTTGGTAATACCTAAGCAAATGGAGAAAGAAATAATAATGAGAATCCATGGAAAAGGACACTTTTCAAAGAGAAAGATGAAAGATTTAATTTGTCAAGAGTACTACATAAAAGACTTGGATAGGAAAATAGAAGAATTCATAGTTGCATGTATACCATGTTTACTGGCTACCCGGAAGGAAGGAAAACAGGAAGGGTTCTTGAATCCCATTGAAAAGGAAAGTATACCGTTAGATACATTACATCTGGATCATGTAGGACCATTGACTGAGACGAGGAAGCAATACAACTATATTCTCACTGTTATCGATGCTTTCACAAAGTTTGTGTGGTTGTTCCCTACTAAGAGTACAACTAGTGCAGAAACACTGAATAAGTTGAGAACACATCAACAGATTTTTGGAAATCCACGAAGAATAATAACAGACAGAGGTACTGCTTTTACAAGCCATGAATTTCAGGAATATTGTAAGGAAGAAAATATCCAACATGTAACAATTACCACTGGGATACCCCGAGGTAATGGTCAAGTAGAGAGGGTGCATAGAATTATAATCCCCTTAATAACAAAGCTCTGTAATGAAGAAACGGGAGTGTGGTACAAACATGTCAGCCGAGTGCAAAGAGCATTGAATAGCACATTTCAGAGGAGTATTAACACTGCACCTTTTAATTTATTAGTTGGCAGTAAGATGAGATGTAAAGAGGACATTGAAATTTTACAATTACTTCAAGACGAAACTGCTGCACAGCATGATAGCGAACGTGAAGAGTTACGTAAGAAGGCAAAAGAGCAAATTTTAGCAGTACAAGAAGAAAATAGAAGATATTATAACAGAAAAAGAAAAGAAAGTTGTAAATATAAGTCTGGAGACTTGATAGCAATTAAAAGAACTCAATTTGGACCAGGTCTTAAGCTAAAGAACAAATGTTTAGGCCCTTACAGAATCACAAAGGTTAAGCTGAATGACAGGTATGAAATGGAAAAGGTTGATAGTTAAACAGAAGGTCCTTATCGTACCTCCAGTTCAGCAGACAATATGAAGAGGTGGCCAGAGGAAAGTGAGGAGTAAAGAAATTTCAGAGGTAAGTAGAGGTAAAAAAGGTGTATGAATGAGATATGGAATGAGTGATGTATGTTGTAGTAGTTAGTGCAATTTTATTTTTATTATGTACTGTTACACCCTGGGTTAAACGAAAATTTTACCTGTGTTAAATGAAAATGTTACTTGTTTTGTACTGTGTTATCTACTGTGTACTACTACTACTACTGTGTGCTGTGTATAAATTTGAATTTTTAACATATGTACCTAAATTGTTGTTTATTGTTACTTGAAAAGTTGTTTGTTGTCCAAGGATGAATTGGAATTGTTTTTCTTTCTATGTTTGATGTATTTTAAAGTATGTCTGGGGACAGACATAAAGCAGGATGGCCGAATGTGGGAAATGGAACGTAATTGTGTGAGAAGGATGAATGATATGTGTAAGAGAGGGATGGAAGAGATGAAAACTAAGATGGCGACCGTGACTGTAAAAGACGTAACTGCTGTTAAAAGATTTATAAAGTATTAAATAGTTTCTTTGAGTATTCACATTGTGTTTCACTCTGAAATCATCCCACATAAATCATAAAAAGTAGTTATAATAATTAAAGCTGTCACAGACAAACACAACTCAGTCGAAATCACACCATGGGATTCGACCAATTGGAGTTGAATAGACATCCCGCATAGGAGTCAAGATAGACATCCCGCATAGGAGTCAAGATCAACATCCAAAACTTGGAGTCAAGATAGACATCCTTAGGCGTCAAGTCAAGATAGACAACCCACATTGCCGTCAAGTCAAGATAGACAACCCACACATTGGCGTCAAGATAGACTATCCAAATTGGCGTCAAGTCAAGATGTACAACCACATTGGCGTCAAGTCAAGATAGACAACCTTACACATTTTGTAAATTGTAGCTATGATATGTCAGTAACAGAACAATCATTATCATCACCGTCAACATTGACGTCCTCAATAACGCTAACTGGACATTCAGGCATTTTTCTAACACGGTCATGAGCATATTTGTAAACTCTATTACTATTTAAAGATTTCAACAAATATCGATCACCATCCAATAATTCAATGATTTTATAAGGACCTTTAAATTTTGGGTCTAATTTTGGTTTCTCTCGTCATTCTTAATAAGGACAAAATCACCAACTTTAATTAAAAAAAAAAAAAAAACTTTAGACTAACCAAATCTTTCTTTATCATGTTGAGCACTTTTGTTTATACCTAGAGCTGCTTGTTCTCTAACATAAGATAAATTAACTTCAATTTCTCCATCATCAATAATCATCAAATTAAGAGGTCTAGCAACCCGTCCTATCAATAATTCCAAAGGACTAGCCTTAGTAACACGATTGACTGTGCAATTAAGGGCTAATTGGACATCACCAACCGCGTCTTGCCATGATCGCTCACTGGCTTCGACGGCGGTAAGCATATCTTTCAAAGTCCCCATTACACGTTCAACCTGACCATTGGCTCTACATGATCCAGTTGCTAATAAATGTGAAGTAATATTATGGGAATCACAACATTCTTTAAAGTGTTTGCTGGCAAAACAACGACCCTGATCGGCTACAATTCTAATAGAATAGAATAGAATATGCATTTATTTGTCTCATCACAAAAGTAGTTTACATTTTTTCTTAAATAAGATGACATTTAGGATGGTACATTTAAGCAGTTATAAATGCAACCAGTTTTGTGAGAGACTGGTGCCTGAGTTAGGTTTGGGTAAACCTGTATTACAGGTCACCAGTGCCCCACTCCGCAGATTGAATTAAATCTTGCTTTCTTTGCAATTATAATTGCTTGAAACTCGTAAATCTAAATCTATAACAGTAGTGATATAAATAAATAACAGTAATAATAATATTAAAATTAGATATTGTGTAAAAAAGTTTGTGTGTTTTTGAATTCTGTATAGTCTATAATGGGTATGTATGTAATAGGACTTAGGTTTAGAAAATAACAAACAATAGTGGTATTAAACAATAAAGTGTCAAAATAATAATCGATGAAATTATGTTAGAGCCCTGTGGTAAAGATAAGTAGATTACTTAGTTATATTTATACTAGAATTTGAGAGTTAAATTAGGAAAGTTTAAATTGTAATATTAAATTAAATAATAGGCGCTTCAAATAAGGATGCACTAGACTTGAGAGCTTTAATACAATTAGAAGTGTCGATCTGGGTAGTGTGATATAATAAGATATACTTTGTAAAAGAATCAATAAGAACTATGATGTATTCTTTGAGATCACTTTTTCCACTAAGTTTTCCCAGTAACATCAATGTGTACAGTATGCCAAGGAATACTAACTTTAGGTATTGGATGTAATTCGAAAACAGAAATAACTATGTATGTGCCTACTAAGTTAGATGTTCCCTTTTTTATCACAAGCTTAAATTGCAAATATCTCGAAAACTGCTAGTTTAATCTAAAAAGTAACGAAAGTTTTGCTCCCCTTGCACCACCACCGACGTGAGCCTGTATCTCATACTGACCTTAAACCTACCCTCGAAAGCAAATAAAAAGATAAAAGAACAAAGAGTTGCATTAATGATTTCAAATGTTTAAATGACGGTACTACGGAGGAAATACGTTTGCCAGACAATCAATTACAAAAAGATTCACTAATAAGAGAACATTCAGCTCCAGAGTCATAACAAAATGAAAGTGTCTCACCAGACTGCTGAAGTGCACCAGTGACAGGCCGTACTTCACAAGCTTCTACACGTTTCATCATTGGTAGACTGCTCGATGATTGGCACTCAGCAGCCCCACTCGTACCAGCATAAGCAGCTATAGACTTACCATCTTTTGGTTGGGCATTTAGGAGGTTAATAAGAATAGCGGCTATAGTTTCGGTTACATCAAAACGAGAAATAAAGAGACTCTTAAAGTCTAACCAGGTCATACCTGCGTATGATATTTGGGAAAGTCATTTGGCAGCACTGCCTTTTAAGGCTTTGCTTAAAGCAATAATAAGAGCTCCGCCCTGAAGTGGTTTCTTGGTCAGACAAACATCTAGGGTACTACTCCAAGCCAAAGCATTAGAATCGGGCAAATCAGCATTAAATTCGGGCAAGCGTATCACAAGCGCAGGGGTGAAAGGCGTCCTAATAGCGTCGATTAATTGGGCCATGTTACGGCTTTGAATCTCTAACATTGCACGCCATTGATCCTCAGCCTGCGACACCTGCGCTTGTCCTGATCCCACTTCTGATCAGGGGGCCAAGGGCGGTATGTCAGGGTTTGGATCCATGTTGCTGGGATTAAGTAGCCACAATTAACAAACAAGGTCGATTAATTTACACACTAATTACAATAATTGCAATAAAAATAAAGAAAGTGAAATGGAGGCGAACAGAATCTTAATTCTACGTTCGTATAGTGGCAATACAACCACCCGAATAGCGTATTGTCTAGGCAATATAGCTATAGCATCGGGTATCGCGTCAGCAATTCCGCGTATGCAATATACAGTGCAAGACTGTACCAAGTAGACCAACAGTTCTGTTGGGAGCAGAGCTCTTGTTTGAGTCTAATCCGAAGATAGACTGCCTGTACAATTTTTTTTTTTTTTTTTAACATGACGCGTGCAGTTAGCCTCTCGGCTTTTACTGCTTCACCGGACAGTAGGGGTGAGCGTGGGCTCTAACCGCCTAGCAAAATTCAAACTACAAACTAAGTACCCGCGCCGGAGGGCGCCCCCTGTGGGGCTCGAACCTCGGCTCTGGGCGGATACTGACGAGGAGAGGGCGAGATATCATGAATTTTAGGGATTTTGTGCAACTGTCGCTCTACGTTAATGCGCGACGCGGGCCTCGCTTCCGGTTTAGGTCCGGAGCGGGCATTCATCGGATCGAATGCAAACTAAGGGTCATGGAGGACGCTGGTGGTCGCGACGCGTTCGCGGTCGTACTCGCGTCCGGCGAGTACGAAATATCGGTTGTGGGCCTGTACAAGGCAGTGCGAGCTCTTATATAGGGGTAGGCCACGTCTACTACTCCCTACAAAGAGCTCTGTTCAATGGCGTACGGAAATACGTCACGCGTTTACTCGATACAATTTACAAAAAGGATCCAAATCTAAATATGAGTTAAGCTCGCCCTTGTACATTAATTTAAAAATACACATGTATAAAATGTTTATTTTCTGTGTACAATAAAGAATAAGAATAAATAGTGTAACTATTAAAATTCATCAAATAATCTAACAGGAATTATCGTGAAGTTAAAACAGTTGTTTTTTAACAACTATAATCTAATTGCAATATCAAAACATACGCTCAACAATGTTTTGTACAGTACCAACTAAATGTCGAACTTGGTTTGCGAATTTAATTTTTAACTATCTTCGACATATATATATATATATGTTTGGTGGTTATGCTTTTGTAATAATTAAATATATTATGTGTTTAGTCGTTATTTCATAGATAGTACGTACTGATATAATATTTGCTTTTAATTTATGCTTATTTATAATAGTGATGTGTATTTAATAATAAATAGGTATTTATTTTATTGCTTAGTTTTTACTAGTTTTGGTGTATTTTACAGTAGGTATATAATATGTATTTAGTACGTGTATAGTATGTATATAGTATTGGTTCGTTTTACAATGTTTTTATTTATTTTTTGTATTATTTTTAGGATGTTTTCAATTTAATTTAATAATGAAAAATCCTTTAAAATGTGTCCTTTCAACAGTTTTTTAAATGATAACAAAGTTTTCGCTTCTTTTATATTTTTTGGCAGCTTATTGTATGTTCGAGCTCCTTCGTATAGAATGCTCTTTTTTCTATCATTTGTCCTCGGTGGTCTAAGACATATATTATTAGCCTGCCTAGTCAGACGTTTGTAGCAGTCTATTCTTTTAGTGAATGTGAGTTGTGAATGAATATCTTTTGTCAGAACTTTCCTAATCAAGATGCAGGTTTGTGCAAGGTTCATGAGTTCAGTTTCTTTGTAAATTTTGATAGTGGGTGTTAAATAATCATATCGCAATAATATTTTAATCAGTCTATTTTGTGTGGTTTGTAATAACTTTAAATAACTTTTAGCTGCTGATCCCCAGACTTCAATTAAGTATTCAATATGGGATTTGACTAATGAGTTATATAGAGTATATTTCACATTTTTAGGTAGACATTGGGCTATGGGTGGCAGAACTAAAATTCACATGTAGGTACATCTTTTACGTCTTAAACTGGGTTGCGAACACTACACTAACGCGGCCTTCCGCCTTTTATCGTACAACTTTATCGGATTCCCGTCGAGACGGAATCAGTTTACATAAGAATTTCTTTTTAAGATGTTTTAACGTTTCAAAGAGAACATAAATTAAATGTTTAGACTGTTTCGTGTGGGCGTATCGGGGGAATGTGGGAGAGGTCTCGAGGTAGGGTTGCCAGGATAATTTTGTTTATTATTGTAATCATTTCAGCTTTGCATTCCTTTGCGTGTTCTGTGTCTGAGTGAACACTATCCTCTTCCATGACCCTTAGTTTGCATTTGTATCTATAAAATGCCCTCCCCGAGGACCCCTTAATCGGATGAAAGAAAGAAAACAGTTTAGTTCCCGACGAGTACAGACAATCCTTAACTTAGTTTACATCGAAGAGAATATTTTAAACTACGTTTAGTTTTCATGTAAATATATAAAATTTAAACAACTGATCGAGTAGATATTGTGTTTGCCTACTGAAATAATTACTTTAAGTGGACCAAATCCCGTATTCATGCCCGCTTGAGTATGTTTCGCCGGACCGTCTCAACTGGGCCGTGTTGAAACCGGCAGTAGATGAACCCGCTGAGTTTGTTTCGCTGGGTCTTCACAGTTGGGGCGCATTAGATACGGGCGTAGCATTAAAGCGCGACCGTCGTTATAAGACAAGCCCGCACAAGTGTATTCAATCCCTGTGTCGCGGGGCACTTTACAAACATATAATAGACGGACACAAATTACATCGGCGCGGGACTCGAACCCGCGACACAAAGAGGCGAGGCGACTGTCTTAGCCGCTGCGCCACACGTGCAGTCAAAATATCTATTCGTAACTAGGAATAATTATGTATACTTAACTATATTACTACAAACATGTTCTGACTATTTACAAGCGCTTTTTTAAAGTCTACATGAATAAAAACTATTTATATTTTATTTATTTATTTAAAGAACGCGAAATTATCCGTACAAGCTAGGTAAAGACGTGTACCTCAGTAAATAATTTGTAACGCTGATCTTTATCTAAATTAGAATACACATAGATAGATAGATAGATAGATAAACTCTTTATTGTACACCAAAGTATTACAAAATAAAAAACTGTTTAAACCTTAAAAGTATACAATGGGCGGTCTTATCACAAAATGTGATCTCTTCCAGACAACCAAAGTAAAGATCGGAGAATGGAGTTATTGAGAGGGGCAGTTGTCGGTGTACAGATACATTACAAATAGTACCTATGGGTACACATAATGAAAAAATAAAAAGAAAAAGAAAAATATAAACATATTACAACTAATAAATACATATAATATATACAAATAATGTATTATGTTCCTAATTGTGTTGTGAGTCTTGTAGTGACAGATAGTGATTCTTGACAAGTCTTTGGAATTCTTGCAGACTTTGTGCACGTCTCACTAATAAAGGCAGTGCATTCCACAATCGAACACTTTGTACGGAAAAAGATTTGTCAAGAAAATTAGTAGAATGCGCTGGCATTTTTAACTTGAGATTTTCCGACGATCTCAGCAATCTTGAATGTGACTCATGCAGGAAAGAAAACCGATTTTTGAGATAAAAGGGAGCGGATGGACTAAAAATAATGTTGTAGAGAAGTGTAAGAGTATGAGCATTCCGGCGAAGGCGTATAGGGAGCCACTTGAGCTTAGTACGAAATTCGGAAACATGATCATATTTACGGAGCCCAAATATGAATCTTATACAGACGTTCTGGAGACGCTCAAGTTTATCAAGCTGGGCCTCAGTGAGATCAAGATAGCATAGACATACTTAGGCGTACGACATGTAGTAGCGTGTAGTTGCGACGATAATTATTATTAGTTACATCGCTGTATACCTACTAATACTTGGATGAGCGGGTACTAACGTAGAGGGACAGTTAAGTCGACTAAAATAGACCCTTTCTTTCTTCTACCCATCAGTAACCTCCCTGAATTTGATTAGAACCTCGACTTTAATGTGGGTTATTTAGTTTAAAGTTTTATTTATTAAGATAACTTGACATCAATAAAAATAAGACTAACATTAGGCGGCCAAGGTATCGTGTAAGGTAGAGTAGAAAATACGTATGTTCATCGACGTGGACATGAGTACATACTTCATCTCCACGTCGATGAACATTCGTATTTTCACAGCGTATATGTCGGAGATTCTGACGGATTTAACTCCGAAACATAGTCGGTGTCCGCCATCATGCACGTGGTGAAAAGAATCAGTGCGCACACCCGGCGCCGTCGAGCTCTATATGCCAACTGTGTCGTGTCGCTAACACGCTAATGTCACTTAGACAACTGACAGACGTCAAACGTCACATGCGACAGTTCATAGACAACATCGACTCGAACTACTGACTCAGTGAGTAGTGTTTTCCAAACGCTAATAGATGGCGTTACTAGTACGTAAACAGTCCTTTAACTTAATTTCTCCGACACTGCCATTCTGACAACCAACGCGCTCTCGCGTTGTTACTCGCTGACATAATCAACATGAATTACAGCTCTTCAGTTTGGCAAGGACACAAAGCGTTACAAGCGGCTTTCAATGTTACACAAAGCAAAGCCTAAAGGCTTTCAGCATTTACCACAAAGCGTTAAAGCTTTCATCATTAGTTAGAGGGCGTACCTCACACAATGCAAAGCGTTGAAACTTTCAGCATAAAATGCAACGCACAGCAAAGCGTTGAATCTTTCAGCATAAACTGCAATACACAGCAAAGCTTTGAAGCTTTCAGCAGAAACTGCATCACACAGCAAATTGTTACAGCTTTCAGCATAAACGGCAATACACAGGAAAGCGTTGAAGCTTTCACCATAAACTGCAACACGCAGTAAAGCGTTGAAGCTTTCATCATAAACTTCAATACACAGCAAAGCGTTGAAGCTTTCAGCATAAACTGCATCACACAGCAAAGCGTTGCAGCTTTCAGCATTAACGGCAACACCAAAGCGTTGAAGCTTTCAGCATAAACTGCAATACACAGCAAAGCGTTGAAGCTTTCAGCATAAACTGCAATACACAGCAAAGCGTTGAAGCTTTCAGCATAAACTGCAACCCACAGCAAAGCGTTACAGCTTTCAGCAAAAGTTCAATTACTCGGCAAAGCGTTACAGCTTTCAGCATTGCACAGAGGCAGCACTTAAAAAACGCTGCAAAACGTTGCAGCTTTCAGCATCAACCTTGGGTCACGACTAATGAGCCAACCTTACTGCAAAGCGTGATGGCTTTCAGCAGGACATCAGGACAAAGCGATAAGGCTTTCAATCCACCCTTCAATAAAGCGTAGTAGCTTTCAGTTTAAATAAAACATTTTATCAATCAGCAATGAACATAAGTCTTTTATCAACACAGGTTTACGTTCAACAAAACAATGTAATTATCGTTCCAATGATCATGATTCAATACAGTAATTCCATCCAAATTACTAATTTACTAATAACACCAAATTAGGATACCAAATTAATCAATACAATTTGTTCCATAATTAAATAAAACTATTCAATTATGGGTTCTACAGGATCAAGACATTCTGCCAATTCAGGTAAACTAGCTGGATATTTACGCAGTCGTTCATGGCACACATATTGGGCCCGTCCCCCAGATGCTGGTTCCACCATATAACGCTCATTGGAACACACTTTAGCTACCCTGTAAGGGGCTTTTCTCTATACTCTTACTTACAGTACAATTCAAAACGAGTTTTACTTCGCCTAAGACAGACTTCCAGGATTCATTTTTATAATTTTCGGCCACTGTAAAACAATTTGTCAAGGTGGACATCATTCGCTCCACACGACCATTAGCTCGGCTAACACTATCTCGTGGAACTCAATGGCCCAACCTCGGCATAAATCCTGAAAGTCTTGACCAGTAAAAGATGTACCTTGATCAGAGATAATTCGTTTCGGGGTTCTAAATATATGGACAAAGCTACATAGTGCCTCGCAAGCAGATCGAGATGTTAAATCTTTGACACACATTAATTGACAAAATATTGTAAAAGCATCTACAATTACTATCACATATTCCTTAGAGGTATTGCTACAAGTTCGAAAATGGTGTTCTCCACCCTGGAACATTATAGGTAAGTGCGCAATGCAGCGTCACGAACTCAAAGCACGAAGCTTGCGAAAGTCAATTGTCACAAGCACGAAGCGCGGAGCTTTCAATACTCAATCGTCACAAGCATAAAGCGCGGAGCTTTCAATGCTCAACCGCCACAAGCACAAAGCGCGGAGCTTTCAATGCTCAACTGCTACAGGCACAAAGCGCGGAGCTTTCAATGCTCAACTGCTACAAGCACAAAGCGCGGAGCTTTCAATGCTCAACCGTCTCAAGCACAAAGCGCGGAGCTTTCAATGCTCAAGTTTCAGGAACTCTAAGGAGGGTATTTCCCTTGTCACACAATTTATTTCAAATCAACCAGCTTTATTACTCATAATGTAACACGTAAATGTGTCTTACAATGAACTCCAATCATCATTTTAAACGTTAGAATTTAACTCAACCATCGGCATTAACTACACTGTTATTTCTGATTACAACTGTCAAATTCAAGATTTTCGTAACATACGTAGGTACTTAACGCGCCCATCAGCTATTGGCTCTTCCTTGTATCTATCGTTGTCATAGACCTCTATTATCTTACAAGGATTTGAAAACTTTTCACTTCATTTGTTTATTGTTAGAATAGAATACTCCCCATTGTACACACTCAAACAGGACAATTACATAGAAGACAAAGTAAATAACACAATTTGTTAGGGTTATTTCCGACAAAAACAACGTCTCCTATTTTAAATGGACGATTTTTAATTTGCTATTGCCATAACGCACCTTATCAGCATGAGCTAGCTCACCCATCCTGCATTTTGCCTTACATCTAAGTTCGTAGAGGTTAACCTTACCATATTTTTGGACAAGGGCATTAATTTTGGAGGAGAACTTTTATTACAACCCATCACCGGACTTCTAACTGTACTTCTAACTATGGTACAATTTAGCGCAATTTGGATTTTACCTGAAGCTGCCTTCCAGAACCTACGCTCGTGGTTCTCGGTTATAGTGAAGCAATTAATTAGAATAGTTAGGGAAGCTATGTTACATCCTCCCATCACAAATAACGCAGTGTTGTCTAAAGTCTTTCACGTGGTCGCTCACCACTGGTCTCACAAGAAGGCTCAAGGTCACCCAAAGAGCAACGGAGAGAGCCACGCTCGGAGTATCCCTGCGCGATCGAATAAAAAACGTCGCAGTCCGCAGGCGAAACAAAGTAGCCGACATAAAATTGTATCACAAATCAGTAAGTTAGTATTTTGAGTTCAATATACCTAGTTTGTAAGTACAACATTTGTACGCTATGTACAATATGGCAAATGTGTGAAACTTAAATGATGTAAACAATAACACCTGTATTCACCACATTTACACAAATAAAGATATTATGATTATAACCAAAGAATTGCCAAACCAAAACGGCAGCGGGCGGGGCACACAGCTCCCAACACCGACGGCCGCTGGATCAGACAGGCTCCCGACCAAGGACCACGCACCGGAAGACGCAGCGCGGGCAGGCTCCCCACAAGGAGGGCCGACCACTGCGGAGATTCCCGGGGGAGGCCTCCGTCCAGTAGACGTCTTTCGGCTAACATAATGATGATGAATTATTACTTGAACAGACACGAATCTCTCCACTTGTCAGTAATTGAGAAACGTCTTTACAGTCGATCAAATCAATACGCCATAGCTTGTACAAGTGTCAAGATTCTGTAATAAACAAACTTTAGCATGGACCTCGCGAGTGATGCGGATGACTTTGTTACTAATAGTCTAGCTCAATCCTGGTTAAGTTAAAACATCTCTACCTATCATAACATCATGAGGCAAAATATGTGAATCTACAATTACAAAAGTCACCTCACACACGAGTACTTCGTTGACCTTGACAGGCAGATAAGTAATGGAATCAGGCGTTACTTTGCGGGAATCCATAACAATCAAAATACAAAATCAATATGTAGTGTTAATTCCGCTAATTGTCACCAGTACGATACCCAACACATGTTTCATTCCTCCACGGACCATTCTCAAGGGCTGCTAACTCGTCGAGTGCTCAAAGGAGACTCCTATTTTGATTGACAGGCAGACTAATACGGGAAAAAGAAAATGTAATAATACCTGTCAGGCGCGTGGATATAAAATCTCAAGTACCTGTATGGTTATCAACAAATCATTTACGAATTAGGGAACAATCTGTCTGTTACCAACCACTGTCCACAAGAGCGTGTATGTGACCTAACTTGCCCCTACATCCATAGACTTCGAAACAAACCGTTCAAACTATTTAACCTTCAAAACGCGCATATTGTCACCATAAAAATTAAATATAACAAACGTTGGGCGTATTTTCAACATCTAAAAGTATAAACCACACAAAACAACACGTGTTATGAATTTCACAGATATCAAAAATTCTTCAGTGCAGCATTAGGTCATCAAGTGCCTTTTAAACAATATAATAAAAGTACTTACATGTTTCTTCTCATAAAATAAAGATTCACCACTCACACTCGACACGAGGCACTTTTACTTTAGAGGTTACTTTAAATTTACTCTAATACAAACTGGTGAATTCTCCCCAATGCAGAATCGCCCATGCCGTCGCCTTACTTGCAAAAAGACAGCACGATCAACTTCGCCTCGAAAAGAACAAACCAATTATTTTAACTCCAAGACTCGACCGACAGAAAGGCAGCCTAACTATCAGAGCCCGTACTCTCTTCACTGTTAAATAAAACTTCTTCCACGTTCACTGATGCACCAAAAACTATTCTTCAACGATAAACACAAACTGGCCGAGAGACTCCGCTTATCGCGAGTAACCACATCGAAACACGAAATCAGTAGGCGTGTTTTAAACAAGTCTGAACATACCTGAGTATCCGAGATACCTGCGATAACAACTTCGATTTTGTTACCTTCGCTCCAAGCAGGCTTCAACCAGTTAATCAAGGCAAGCTTGAAGTCGAGTACTCCACGTATGTAAGTTCTCGCACGGTCACTGCACCATACAGCACCATATCTTGAAAAAGGTCATCAATCTCTCGGTCGCCGCAAACTGTCTTGATACACGCTCCTTTGCTTCGTCTAACGTTTTGCACAACGGGTACGACTTCGAAGTCCACTTGCGAGCTCGACATCGAAGATGTGTCAATGTAACGTATCGAGTTTCGTAATCGGTCCACGAATTTGCAATACAGCCGTAAATTCACAATCAGCGGGGTTGTATTTTCATCGTTATTTTACAAATTTGTAACAACACTATTTTCGCTACGTGGTGTAACCGAATCACGAAAATATTCTTGATTTTGAGTAGCAGGCATTGCGGTAGACACATGGGATGATTTTGGAATCGATCCCACCGCTGCTGTCGGAGATTCTGACGGATTTAACTCCGAAACATAGTCGGTGTCCGCCATCATGCACGTGGTGAAAAGAATCAGTGCGCACACCCGGCGCCGTCGAGCTCTATATGCCAACTGTGTCGTGTCGCTAACACGCTAATGTCACTTAGACAATTGACAGACGTCAAACGTCACATGCGACAGTTCATAGACAACCTCGATTCGAACTACTGACTCAGTGAGTAGTGTTTTCCAAACGCTAATAGATGGCGTTACTAGTACGTAAACAGTCCTTTAACTTAATTTCTCCGACATAATTTTTGACTGCCTTGTTGGACTAGCGGTAGCGTGTTCAACCGCAGATAATGAGGTCCTGGGTTCAAATCCCGGGTCCCAAAAAGTGATTTTGGGATTTTTCCGTAAAAGTAAATTTCTCAGTATCAGCCCGAAGTCTGGAAGTGGGCGGTATTACCTACAACCCCGTGCCGCGGAGAGCACGTAAAGCCGTCGGACCTGTACCTGACCTCTTTCCGGTCGTGTCGCTAGTCGTCCCATTGGATCATGAGAGTGATGGAATAGAAAGCGCCCCTGTGTTTGCGCACACATATAACATGTCCTGCGCAATTCGCTAGTCTCTGGGGACTGGCCGCCGTGGCCGAAATTCGGTCGGGAGGAAATTATTATTATTAAGTACTATTTTTATTTATTAAACCTCCACACTAGATAATTAATCCACAAAACATATATGACGGACATAAAGTTTGCCAGTAGGCATTTTCTTCAAGGCAAGTACATCGTATCACGTACTGAACTGGAGAGTCCGGACTCAGGTTTATCTTTGAACGAAGGTGATCTTTGTCCTTCATCTCTAACAAGATGAGTTTAGGTTGCTTATCCTAACTCTCGTCGTGTTAATATACAGTGACTTCCGTTCCGTAAAATTAAGTTATTACAATAGATTTAACTTCAAAGTGTAGGTGTCAACCCTAATGGTGGAGGGGAGTTAGTATGCGATGAGTGGGTGCGTGCCGAGCGTGCCGGCGTGCAGCGTCGCGAAGCATTTCGGTTATCAGCAGCATCCGAAGCGCGTCACACCACTACCCTCATCTACTGGAGTTTATCTATATCGGTATCCAAAGAAAACTGGATACACAAAAGTGACATTCAATTGATTGAGCCAATTAGCTAATAAATTCTTAACAGCAGAATAGAAAAACATGAAACCAACCACCCTCATGGTGAGGAGGAGGTTACTTTGTTCACCGCGCTTGGCATGCGATTTAGTGACCACACTTAGGTGATAGCTAGTACACAGGGGGCGCTGCTGCCCGGCTACCTGCTGTATCCCTTAGTCGCCTTTTACGACACCCACAGGATGGTATGGGATAGCCCTGTTATTCTTTCAAACCCGGAAACCACACGGCCTATATTTTTTAATTCAAATGTAAATAAAAACGGTTAAGTATTTTATATATTCATAAAACACTACTTTAAATACGACGGAATTTTATTTTAAATAGACAAGCTTTATGCCATAGAATTGTGTGTTTGTATTGTGACCAATAAAAATAAAATAAAAAAGGTTTTAATTCACGTAGACTTTAAAAAAGCGCTTGTAAATAGTCAGAACATGTTTGTATTAATATATAATTAATTTATTAATTTAGAATTATTTCTAGGTATGTATAGATATTTAGGTACACGGATTGTATGAAAACATAAGATAAATAGTCTTTATGTGCAAAAAAAACCAATTACAGACATAAATTTAGGAAACATTGAAAGCAAATTGTACAATAGGCGGTCTTATCGCAGTCAGCGATCCAGACAACCTTTGGATGGATAAGAAGCAGAAATATAGAAAGACAACACGATAAGGGTAGTGCAAGATAAAATAATTTAAGTGGGAATCTAAATACTTACAAACTAATAATGGCATTTACTTAATAGTAATACTACCATGTCATTAGATATAATACATACTTAATTACATAAACATAATAATACATACATAGATACATACATACATAATAAACAATATAATTTGGAAGGACAGTGGAAATGAATTCATAGTGACAAGTAGTGGTTTTTCACTAGAGTTTTGAACAAACCAAGGTATTGAGCACGTCTAATTGTTAAAGGCAACGCATTCCAGTAAAAGAGTAAAAGATTTACTAAAAAAGTTAGTAGAATGTGTTGGTAAAGACAGGTTTAGGTTTTTCTGATGACCTTAATGATCTCGCATGTGTATCACTTAGAAATTTAAATCGTTCTTTAAGATAATAGGGGGTAGCAGGATTAAAGATAATGTTGTATAAAAGGGACAAAATATGTGCATTCCGGCGAAGGCGTATAGGGAGCCACTTGAGTTTTGTACGAAATTCAGATACGTGGTCATACTTGCGGAGCCCAAATATGAACCTTATACAAAAAGTTTGAAGTCGCTCAAGCTTGTCAAATTGCTCTTGGGTCAAATCGAGATAACTGGCATCAGCATAGTCGAGAATAGGAAGAAGGATGGATTGGGCAAGCGCAATCTTAGTGGTTACTGGTAAAAAATTTCGAATCCTTCTCAGAGATCCCGCAGATGCAAAGACTCTGCGGCTAACCTCCTGTAACTGAGAAACCCAAGAGAGATCCTTGTCAATGTATATCCCCAAATTTTTCACTTTATCACTTAAAGGTATAAATGCATAGTCAAACATTATATCTCGGACTCGTGACCAATCAACTTTGGATCTCATAATGGTACTGCCAACGATAATGGCCTGAGATTAAGACGGGTTTACTGTTAGCCCATAAGATTTACTCTATGTGCATATATGTAAAAGATCTGAATTAATAGAGTCTATAGCTTCCGGTAGATTATCAGGAGAGGCTTGGCTGTAAATTTGAAGATCATCTGCATAAAGGTGGTAGGACGAATTCAGATTTTTGGATATAGCATTAATGAATATTGCAAATAATAAAGGAGATAAAACGCCACCTTGCGGCACGCCAGCTGATGTATAGCTCCAGGAAGAGGTTGCATCTTCGATACAGATTCGTTGGCGTCTGCCATATAGATAACTGTGAAACCAATCAATTACCGTTGGAGATATGTTCAGAGAGCATAGTATACCGAGCAATATGTCGAAATCTACGGTGTTAAAAGCGTTGCTAAAGTCTAGTAGACAGAGCACCGTCAGTTCACCACTATCCATAGCAGACCTCAGGTTATCTGTGATGTGAATCAGTGCCGTAGTCGTACTATGACCCTGGCGGAAACCGGACTGAAAGGGATTGAAGAGAGAGTTCTTGCAAAGGAAGAGATTTAGTTGATTATAAATAAGACGTTCAAGAACTTTGGATAGGAACGGTAATATGGATATAAGATGATATTCGGTGAAGGATAAAGGATTGGATTTTTTAGGTAATGGAGTAATTTTGGCTTCTTTCCACTGTGTCGGGAAGGAGCCACTGGTTACGGAGTGGTTCAAAATATGGGTGATAGTGGGAAAGATCTCGTCTAGGATGGGAAGGATCATTTTACGACTAAGGCAATCACTGCCAATTGCATTGGACGAGATGGACATTATGCTTCTCTTAACATCACAATTAGTAAAATGATTAAAGACTAATTGGGGGTGATCAGGTGTTGGAAGTGCGGAAAGATAATTTAAAGTATTAGTTTTAGTTGCCCTTTGTATATTGGACGAAGTAGAGAAACGTTGATTTAGTAAATCTAAGTTCAGATCTTTTGAGATTGTGTTTTGACGTGACTTACCAACACCTAATGATCTCAGAAATTTCCAGACTTTAGCCGGGTCTCCGTTTTCTACGGAACTATGGATATGTTGGCGTTGGGCTTGCCTACACACCTTGTTGCAGTGATTTCGGATTTGTACGATTTTTTCCCAGTTTGCCGTATTGGGGCGGGCGTTAAATTTTGACTTAGCAACTACTTTTTTTTTCATAATAGTTTTAAGGTGTTTTGTCAGCCACGGCGCCGGAAGTTGTTTTAATTTAACAGGACGAGTGGGAGCGTACTTGTCATAGAGTCTTATAAGACTTTGGGTAAAATAATTAACCTTGTCGTCAATTGAATCGAGTGCAAAGAAGGGCTCCCAATCTAAATTACTAGCCTCTTCTCGAAGATCATCCAGATTCATAGCACCAAGTTTGCACTGCAAAAGAATTTTCTGACTTGCTTTAGGGGGTCGAATTTTGTAAGAAATATAAATCAAATCATGATAAGTGAAGACGTCAGCAGAAAATTGACCATGCTTGATAACATGTTCAACAGAAGATACAATAATTAGGACAAGAAGTGAAGGAACAGAGTTAGGGAAATTATGCGTAGCATTCGAAGTTAGAACAGTAAAATTTTTTGATTCTATAACAGATAAGAAGTTTGAAGTACGATGGTCTTTTTTTAGGAGGCAGGTATTGAAGTCACCCATAATGATAACATGGCTGTAAGAAGGAGCAAGACTTTCTTAGATGTTTTCGAAACAAGAGAAGAAGTTTATGCTTAGAGAAGGAGACTAATATACTCCTAGAAGGAGCGTAGTGTGGCAAAGTTCAATCCCCAAAAAAAGGTGTTCACCGGCGTGCTGTGGTGGTGGCTATGATGACATACTAATTATCGAGTACGGTATATGCGATCGGAGATAAATGGCAACACCTCCGCCACCGCCCACCGTGCGATCATTCCTAATAAGATTGAATCCCGGAAGAAAGTATGAAATGGAAGGGAGACATGGTTTTAGCCACGACTCTGAGACAAGTATTGCATGCAAATTGTTTTAGTCCAAGTTAGCCAGTATATCGGGGAAATGTGCCGGAATACTTTGGGCATTGATGTGAACAACATTAAAATCCTTGAAAGCATCAGAAAATATAGACTGAAGTGTTTCACTAAGTGAGGGAATACTTACGAAACTGTCATTGTCACTATCTACCGAAAAATAATCAATATCACTACTAGTGACTTACGAACCCTGGCCACAGGGGTTCCAAAAAAAACCAATTATGTTTGAATTAAATTTAATATAAACTAAATAAAAGTTACAATGTAAAAGTACTTATTACTAACAATAACCTAGCTATGTCGGCGATCGACCAAGAAGTGAGCCGTTCTCACATAATGATGGGAACCACGATGCCGGTGTCGTCTTCGGCACGTTACGCGGTGTCAGCAGTTAGGCAACAGCGCTTGTGTTATTGAAGCGACTGCATACTTGCACTTTCCTCTGGCTATGCTCTTGAACACCTCCCCCCGTAGAACAGCGACTATTGAAGACACTCGTCGTAAATTGCGCTGGGAGATGATCTGGATTATTTCTTCTATTGTCAGGGATAGGGTACACCCTTTGTAGTTCAGGTTCATTACTATCTGATTCTCTATGATGAGGCTTTAAAAGTTTCAACCGATATCTTCGATACGTCAGTCCACTAGCAAGTACACATGCACTTAATAGTAGTACATATATAGGTATGGTTGTGTGGTAAAGGCTCTCGTTCGAACTTTTTGTAAAATGTATCGGTGGCTGCAGGGATATCTTGGTATTAGTTGCGTGTAGGTGGTCGAGATTAATCGATTTTAACTTGTACATAGGCAGCGCTGACGGAATATGAGCTTCATATTTTGGTACATCAACGATCTTCAGGGCTTGACCTTTTATTCTCTCCTTTGTGTTAGAAATTCTAAATTCTGTAGTCTCCAGATAACAGTTCTGTGGGATTATGGCAAGATAGCTTCCCTGAGTCGTCTTGTAGAGATCTTGTCCACAGGAAAGATGTATCTTGGTAGGTGTTGGGAAGCTGACAGTGTAGTGACGGTCGTCCAATTTCTCGAAAGCGGAGCTCAGAAGAGATACGGTGGTAGGACTGCATTCGGGGATCTTCTGTTGCGTCTCGATTAGAGTCTGGCTACAATCAGGAGACATTCGGCTATGTACGTTGTGTATCTCTTCACATAGATACCCTTTACTAGACTTCGGGCATTCAGCCTCTATGTACTTGAAATCTTTCGAATGGGTTGCAAGGAAACGGAAATTAGGAGTAAGGATTTCATGATTTTTATTAGGTACAACGGATATCTTATACAAATCAAAAGTCTGAGATAGAATAATGGGAAATTTAAAGACTATTACTATGTCATTGCCTACATAATACGAACCTAGTTTCATTATATCATAATATTCTCGAAGATTAAGATCTATTATCTTATCATTACTATATAACGTACTGTTATACCCTAGTCCTGAAGCCCTTAATGCGGCTCTGGCCATTATTTTGCAACCTAACCAATTTTGAATGCTAGTTAGGATTAGAGGCTCAGTGAGTCCTCAGTCTGTTTTAAACCTCAGTAGAGAGCGGTTGCCTAAAGAATATTTTTAAGTGTGTGTTTTGTCAGGGTTTTAAAGTATTATAAAAATAAATTCTTTCTTCTAGTTTACTTTAATTTCTTTTTTAAAAAGACATTTGTGCCTACCCGTATAACAATTGGTGTTCAGCGGTGTGATTTTCGAAAATTCCCAGTGCCGGTAACCGCTCCACAGACTCGTTCCGTTTCTGCATAAACTTTAAAAAACTAAAAACACATCCGTATCCTGTACTATTTATAAGTGAATAAGTGAAAGAAGAAAACCTACCTCGTGTCACGAATACTACCAGATCCTGCAAGTTCCTGCTAATCCTGCGAAGAAAGTGTTGCATCCTGAACCGCAATAACTTACCTTCGGCTGTGCACCGTGCGCCCTTACCTAGAAGTCCAGTAGAAATACTTACCATATCCGTATCCTGAAAGAAAATACATCAAAAGTGAAGTTCATTTTAAAATATTAATTTATGAACGAGAGCCTACACTCCGCTTCTTATCGCCTCGGAATGTTCCCGGCCGTCGCCTTCGTATCCGCCGCCTACACGTTACTGATACTGTAAGTCTTTGGTCATTGTTTAGTCTAAGGCTGATAATAGTCTAGGATCCCGCAGTAAATTAATTCTAAATACTAATTTAACTGTACTAATAAAATTTAGATATGCCAAGAGTGCCTAAACCCGAAGGAAAAGAGTTAACACTCGACATTCCCCAATCGGAACAGGGCAAAGGCGACGAATAGGTGAAGTCTCCTGTTCTCTCTCCTCATTTTACAAAAAAAATGGCTACAAATACCGCAATGCCCGAGCTGGAGTTAAATATATTATTCAAATTTGTTAAATCTTACGATGGGAGCCGTGAAACTCTGAACTCATATCTAGTAAATTGTGACAACGCTTTCGAACTTGCCACAGACTCTCAAAAGCCTATTCTATTCAAATATATCATAAGCCAGTTGCATGGAAAGGCGGAAACTGCTTGCTCTTTCAAGGAGTTTTCGACATGGTCCCAACTCAAAGAATTTCTCAAAACTCAATTCAGTGAGCGTAAACACTATACACATCTCCTCACTGATCTCCAAGAGAGCAAGCAGGGCCCGCAAGAAAATGTCAGCGCATACTCATTACGGGTGGAGACTTACCTCTCACAATTGTTGACAGAAATAACACTGTCCACTACTAAACCTAAGGAGCTACCCGGCCGTACCGCGGCTATGGAAGATCTTGCTCTACATCTCTTCCTAATGGGGTTGCACCCCCGTATCTCGAACATTGTGAGATGTAGGACTCCTAAATCTTTAAATGAGGCCGTTAATCTAGCTGTCTCGGAAGAACGCATTCAGCAAGCATTGTATAAGCGCCCGCAACCCGACCAGAAGTCTGGAAGTAGCTATAATAACCGATTTAAGGGTAGCATATCGAAAAGAAATATTAATGCTTATTCACAAAAGCCATCAAATAGCCAACAACCGGGTTCTTCTAATCCTTTTTGCCGATACTGCAAAACACCCGGTCATGATATTTCTATCTGTAAGAAACGAGAATATAACAATAATCGTTTTAGATATCCGCAAGGTCCATCTACCAATCAAAATCCCTATAAGCCGCCTCAACGTGTGAACTTCCTCGAGCAACCTGATGAGGATCCGGGTCAAGACGAAGTAGATCTTTCACCCGGAGATTTAAACGAATAAGGGTCTCGCCCTGGTGTCGCACGAGACAGTCCCCCAAAGCCGATACCAGTCTTCAACCTTCCAATTCTAATCCGACCAATCGACAGGGTAATCAGCCCCAAACTGACGGTCAAAACTCAACGAAATCGTTGAATCCTAATCCGACCAACCGACAGGGTAATCAGCCCCAAACTGACGGTCACCCATTAATCAAAGCTTTGAATAATTCTAAGCCAACCAATCGACAGGGTAATCAGCCCCAAACTGACGGTCAAAACTCAACGAAATCGTTGAATCCTAATCCGACCAACCGACAGGGTAATCAGCCCCAAACCGACGGTCACCCATCAATCAAAGCCTTGAATAATTCTAAGTCGACCAATCGACAGGGTAATCAGCCCCAAACCGACGGTCATCAAATTGCTAAAACTAACTCGACATCTATTTCCAATCAAAAAGCCTTTACTATTTCCAATAGAGTCGATAAAAATATTTATGAAATCAACTTAGACACGACAAAAAGACTTTTACCCCATATCCTACTCGATTCCCAAGTTTCAGATATTCCACTACACCTGTTAGTTGACTCAGGATCCGCCATATGCTTGTTAAAAGAATCATGCATACAGAATATGCCAAAACTCACCCAAGAACCCATTAAACTTAAGGGTATAGCCCCTGGTGATGAGCCGACGTCAACAATAGGCCACTTGCAACTCAAATTAAAATTGAGCGAAAGCAAAACAGCATTATTTAAGTTTCATGTCATTAAAGATATCAATCTGCCCTACGATGGCATTATCGGCACGGACTTCCTAACATCATTTGGATGTCAAATTGATTATACAAATGACATTCTTAAAATTGGTAAATTAAATATCAAGTTACTGTTCTCTGACCCATTTTATATCATTCCACCTCGCTCTGAAGCCGTCATTGAATGCTCAATACAAAATACCAACCTAAGGGAAGGTATCATCTTAGACCAACACCTCAACCAAAATTTGTTAATTTCCAATTGCATAGTTAAAATTAAGGATAATAATAGAGTTAACTTAACTATTGCAAATATTTCAGAAACTTCTATGCATATCAATTCTAATTTAAATCTAAATATCGAGCCTTTTCATTCCGAATCGTTCCAAATTAACACTGCAATTACATCCAATACGCCAAATAGAACCAACGAAGTAATCAGTTCATTACGAATTGATCATCTAAATCAAGAAGAATCCGATGCTCTTCTGGAACTTTGTGCCCAATATTCGGATATATTCCACTTAACTGATGACCAATTAACTCATACTTCTGCTCTAAACCATCAGATAAAGACGAGTAGTGATATTCCCATCCATACTAAATCCTATAGATTCCCAGAAATCCATAAGAAAGAGGTAGAAACCCAAATCGAAAAAATGCTTGACCAAGGTATAATTGAACCTTCTTCCTCACCCTAGAGTTCGCCAATTTGGATAGTACCTAAAAAGATAGACTCCCAAGGCCAACGTAAATGGCGAATAGTCATCGACTATCGTAAACTAAATGATATTACAATCGGTGAAACGTATCCTATCCCGCAGATATCTGAAATACTCGACCAGCTGGGACACAGTAAATACTTTTCGACATTAGACCTCACCTCCGGGTTCCATCAAATTCCTATTTCCCCTGAGGATAAATCTAAAACAGCCTTCTCTGTACCTCAAGGACACTATCAATTTAATAGAATGCCATTTGGATTAAAGAACGCGCCCTCTACCTTCCAAAGACTTATGAACAATTGTCTCTCCGGCCTTCAAGGGACACGTTGTTTTGTTTATTTAGATGATATTGTTATTTATTCTGCCGATCTTAATTCCCACATGAATAACCTAAAAACTGTGTTCGATAGACTCCGTTATTTCAATTTAAAACTACAACCCGAAAAATGTGAATTCCTACGCAAAGAAGTTGCCTATCTAGGTCACATTATCGGCAGGGATGGTGTCAAACCAAATCCCGATAAAACTAAAGCGGTGACGGAATTTCCAACCCCTCAAACTCCTAAGGACATTAAATCATTTCTAGGCCTTGTATCCTATTATAGAAGATTCATTTCTGACTTTGCGAAACTTGCCAAGCCATTAACGTCTTTACTAAAAAAGGACACCCCTTTTATATGGCAAAACGAACAACAACTCGCTTTTGAGTCTCTGAAAGCCAAACTTGTTTCTGCCCCAATCCTAGCATACCCAGATTTTACGCAATCCTTCCTCTTAACCTGTGACGCTTCAAGCTATGCGATATCGGCAATACTATCCCAGGGTCCCATAGGACAAGACCGCCCGATCGCGTATGCATCCCGCACGCTTAATAAGGCCGAGTGCAATTACAGTGTCACCGAGAAAGAATGTCTCGCTATAATATTTGGCACTAAGGTGTTCAGACCTTACCTGTATGGTCGACGTTTCAAGATCTTGACAGATCATAAACCACTACAATGGCTGTTTAACTGCAAAGATCCAGGATCGAGACTTATCTGCTGGCGTCTGAAATTAGAGGAATTCGAATACGACATTCAGTATAAAAAGGGAAAGATCAATGCTAACGCCGACGCCTTATCTCGATTCCCGGTCAATCCAGTCCAACCCGATGTACCAGATCCTTACCCTTCAACGGAAAAAGAACCTCAACGAGAATTAGACAGTGATCTTTTAGACCTATTAATACCTCCCGCTTCTTTTGATGCTAATGATGTTACCTTACATTCCCCAAATCTCCTGGAGCCAAGTGAAGATTCATTACCTCAACCTGATACCAACTTACTTTCCAACATTCCGGATAACCTTAGGGAAGAACTCGAAAATGAAAGAAATGACTTACCTGGTCAATCACCAGCTCCCGACTTTAACCCAATGCCATCCACAAGCGCGTGTCCAGACTCACCTGTCGACGACTATCCCACCATTCTAAAAGAAATGGCAAATAAAGATAAGTCCTTTAATACAGAAATCGAGGAACATAATGAGAGCCTCATGAAATGTCCATCAAAAGTAATTTTAGTCCCTACATCTATGGATCTAGATGAATCAAATTTATACATACAGGAAATCCTCGGTGACCCTATAATTAATTCCACCGTTCATAACTCTGAAAAAGAACTTTTCTCATTCCAGAAGCTCGAATACAACAATAAAACCTATTTCTTGTTATTTACAAAAGTACATCATTTCGACGAAGCATCATACCCTGAAATATTTCAAACTCTTTTTTTTAAACAGCTTTTTTTTTTGCTTTTTCTTTTTTTTTATGCGGGTAGCCCAAGTGTCAGCATAAAAAAAATCCGCTCCAAGTTTAATATATATTTTTATTCAATTTAAACCAGTTAGCTATGTTTAATAGTGATTAAATGTACAACTAACCTCTGCTGCACTCACTGAAGAAATCACCTTTCCTCTGCATCGTTTCCAACACACAATCACAATTTTCACACGCACTTCAACATGGACCTGTATGCCAAGTTGTCTGCGCAAATGGAGGAGATTGCTACGTCACTCAACAGTCGGATGGCCCAGACTTTCGAAACTTTGTTTGCAAGACTTTGAATGCTTTGAAAGCCCAAATCGAGCTACTTATGCTTGGCTTAGATAGGCACGTAATGATGACGCGTCGTAAAGTTTTACTCCTGCATGGCGTGAAATCTCAAGATGATCCTATCGTCACCGCTCTGGCTGTATTGCACAATAATATGAAAATGTCAGATATTTCTGCTTCTAATATTGTGGCCTGTCACCGACTCGGTTCGAATATGAGTAAACCGCGTCCACTTCTCATCCGTTTCGAACGTTACAGCATAAGAAGCGAGGTGTGGAAAAACAAAACATCACTAAAAGGTTCCGGCATCACACTCTCCGAATTTCTCACAAAACCGCGTCATGATGTTTTTATGGCCGCCAGGCAGCATTTTTCCATGAGGTCGTCCTGGAGTTCCGACGGTAAAATCATGATCCAGTTGCAGGACAAATCTATGCACAAAATTGAGTCAATGGCTGAGCTCAACCGTCTTAAAGCTCAGTTTCCTGCCGTCGTGATGACTACGGGCAAAGCTCTCAAGAAACCTGCACATGGCTCGTCAACTCAAGATACAGGCATAATGTCTAGTTCTACTTCGGATAAATCCCGGAAGGCGGTGAAGTAAACATTGTTATGACTTTTCATTTTGGTCGACTTATATTATAGCAGCATAACTCACTCTGCACTTTTACGTCTTACTTTAATTATTTTCGTATCAATGTAATTTGTAGGTAATTGTGTCACTATTATTTTGTTCACTAACAATTTATTACCTCGGAAATTAAACATTCGACAACTTTAGCCATCCAAAATATCCAACTACCTCCAGTTTAATATTGTTACGGTTATTACTTTGTTAACATATTGTTTTAATTTTACTATGCCTTTCTTGACCGAGGCTTTTGAGTTTTGGTACCATGCGTGTTATTTTAAATATAATGTAGTAGTGAGTGCTCAGAGTATTGAAAGTTATTTGATATAAACCTAGATTTAATATATATAATATATATTTATAATATATTTTTATATAATCTTGTATAGCATTTTATTTTATTTATGTATGATAACCATGAAGATAGTTTTTTAACTTGTTCTTCTTCTAGCGCCTCTGACGAACATTACACTAGTGCTCTTAGTGACGATGAATCCGTTCTTTTACGTGATCATCTTCTTTCTGTTCTTTCTTCTTCTCTTAAATATTTTAACGTTGTACATATAAATGCTCAAAGCGTCCACTCCCACTATCCCGATCTTTTGTCAACTTTCGACTCTAATCTTGTTCATGCTGTCCTCATTTCAGAGTATTTTCTTAAACCAGCACTTCTTTCTTCTCAGTACTCTTTGCCTGGTTACAAACTACTGAGAAATGACCGAACTGGCAAGGGTGGCGGTGGAGTGGCTATCTACCTCCGCGAGGATATCAAATATAAAGTAGTAGATCAGTCACCAAGTGTTTATTCACAATCTGCAGAACACCTTTTTACAGAAGTAACTCTCCACCACACCCAAATACTTTTAGGGGTGTTATACTCGCCATCATGTCATATAGACTATTTTTCATCGTTTGAAGTTAAACTTGAAAACTTTGCAGCCATATATGAAGATATAATAATCCTTGGTGACTTCAATACGTGTCTGCTCAAGAATGATGCACGGAGCGCTCGCCTCTTCTCCCTGGTCTCTTCAGTAAATATGACAATCCTACCACTAGATGCCACTCACCATGCTCCGCATTGTACTCCTTCACTTTTAGACCTAATACTTGTTTCGCAATCTGCTAAAGTTACAACTTATGGCCAGCTTCCAGCTTCATTTTCTTATCATGACCTCATCTATGTTTCTTATAAGATACGCTGCCCTCGACGTAAGTCCCAATTTCTGTTTCTCTCTTTCTCTCTGTTTCAAAAGTATCGTTCTAGAGCGCTTGAGGGCTGATGCGATTAGTATTGATTGGTCGCCTGTTTACAACTGCAACGACTTAGATACCAAGGTTGCAAAGTTCTGTGACTCGATTATTGGACTTTACGATACTCATGCTCCTGTCAGAATGGTGAAAGTGAAACGCCCACCTGCGCCTTGGCTCTCCGATAGCATCAAAAAACAAATGTCCCTTCGTGACAAAGCCAAAAGGAAGTACAGGAAGAATGCAACCGAAGAGAATTGGGCACAGTACAAAAAACTTAGGAATCGCTGCAGTCGTATGTGTAGAGATGCCAAGAGACGCCACATTCATAACTCAATTGACAGACTCGATAAAGCACAAGTATGGCAATTTCTTAAATCCCTTGGTGTAGGCAAGGGATCTGGAGATAAAAGAACTACTATGGACCTTAATGCTCTCAATACCCACTTCGCTAAGCCTCCGGTGGCCTTGAGCGCCGATATTAAGTCGTCTACGCTCGAATACCTCTCCAGCCTTCCGAAGCCGCTAAATACTTCATTCTCATTCACCACAATAACAGAACGCGACATTATTAAATCCATTAACTCCATTTCCACAAAATCCGTTGGTGATGATGGCCTTGAACTAAAAATGCTTTCGTTAGTGGTCGAAGAAATCGCTCCTATATAAAAACACGTCATTAACTTCTCTTTGGAGTCAAGTTACTTCCCCACAGCGTGGAAAAAAGCGCACATCATCCCACTTCCCAAATCAACCAATCCAACATCCGTATCCCAATACCGCCCAATATCAATTCTTCCGATCCTGTCCAAGGTACTTGAGAGTGTGGTGCATAATCAATTCTCTCAGTATCTTTCCTCTCATTGTCTTCTCAGTCCCTACCAATCCGGTTTCCGCCCTGGCCACAGCACTGTCACAGCTTTAGTGAAAATTACCGACGACATCCGATTCGCCATGGAGCAGAAACTCCTCACTATACTGGTACTGCTTGACTTCAGCAATGCTTTTAATTCTGTAGACTATGACATCCTTCTTGGCATCCTATCCTCACTTAATGTCTCGGCATCTGTTATCATGTGGTTCAACTCATGCCTTCGAGGTCGCTCGTAGTCGGTCCGCACTGATGAGGCTTTCTCTGAATGGTGTGACCTGACTGCCGGTGTTCCCCAAGGTGGCGTACTCTCCCTTCTGCTCTTCTCCGTTTTTATAAACGCCATCACTAAAATTATATCTTCTCATTACCATCTCTATGCGGACGACTTGCAGCTATATCGTCACTTCAAAGCAGAGGACTTGAGTCTGGCAGTAGATGCCATCAATAGTGATCTTGGAAACATTTGTGAGTGGGCTAAATCGTTTGGCCTTCTGGTCAACCCATCCAAATCACAAGCTCTCATTATTGGTGGCAGATATATGTTCAGTCTCCTTAAAAATAATACTATTCCTCCTATCGTCTTCGATGATGACAGTATCTCATATTCTATGACCGCTAAAAATCTGGGAGTTTTATTCGACAACTATCTTTCGTGGAACAATCACGTCGCAGATGTAAGCAGGAAAGTGTACTACTCGTTTCAGTCACTCAAGCGTCTTCAGAAATTTTTACCTTTTCAGACCAAAGTCCTTCTTGCTCAATCCCTTCTACTTCCTCTTCTTGACTATGCTGATGTCTGTTATCTTGATGCTACTAATGAACTTCTGGATAAGCTTGAACGCCTGCAGAATTTGTGCATCCGCTTCATCTACGGTCTCCGGAAGTACGACCATGTGTCCGAATTTCGGACACGCTTGAAGTGGCTGCCAATTTGTAGGCGTCGAGATTCCCACATTCTCTCTTTACTTTACTCTATCCTTCATAATCCTAATTCTCCTACGTACCTTCATGAACGCTTTGAGTACTTAGTCCCCAGGGGAAATCCCTGTCGATCTTCTATTTCGCTTCTCCTCCGTTATCCTTTACACAGCTCTAGTCGCTATGATGGTTCCTTCACCGTCCGTGCAGTGCGTCTTTGGAACTCCCTTCCTCACTCTATTCGCGCTAGTCCTTCTCTAGGCTCTTTTAAAAGTAATATTTTGTATAGTATGTAAGTATATGTGTATATATATATATATATATTTTTTTGATTTGTCCAACGCCTTTAATACCGTCAGTCACGATATCCTTTTATGTATCCTTTCCTACCTTAGGGTGTCTGACGAATCTCTGGAGTGGTTTTCTTCCTATCTTCAAGGGCGCCAACAGTCTGTTCGCAGTGGTGATGTTACATCAAACTGGTGTAAATTAGACACTGGCGTTCCTCAAGGCGGTATCCTTTCTCCCCTCTTATTTTCGGTATTTATAAATCTCTTAACTCAAAATCTTCAGTGCTCGTATCATCTATACGCCGATGATCTACAACTTTACGCACAGGCAAGCATCGATAAGTTAGCAGAAGCGATCGTCGCCATAAATAGGGATCTAGATTTAATTAGGGAGTGGGCTAACAGGTTTGGCTTAACTGTCAATCCCCTCAAATGTCAGGCTATCATTGTGGGCAGTTCCCGAATGATGAGTTTAGTGGATGTTGACAGTCAACCTCCAGTCTTATACAACAATTCTGTTATCCCATACTGCCAGAATGTTAAGGACCTTGGTCTGCTGGTTGATGCTACTTTAAGCTGGCAAAACCAAATCATTAGCGTCAGCCAAAGAGTGACTTGGATCTTGCGGTCACTGTATAGATTGAAGAATTTCCTACCATCCGAGACAAAAGTAACGCTCGTGCAGGCCCTTCTTTTTCCTATAATCGACTATGGTGATGTGTGCTACTTTGACCTGAATGCAGATCAACTCAATAAATTAGACCGTCTTCTGAATAACTGCATTCGATTCGTATTCAATCTTCGTTAGTACGACCATGTGTCATCTTACCGTTCTCAATTGAATTGGATGCCCATTCGGCACCGAAGAAATCTCAGAGCACTCACTACACTATTTTCTCTTCTCGACTCTCCAATATCTCCATCCTACTTAGCTCCCTATTTTCAGTATCTATCTTCTAACCACAACAAAAATCTCCGTTCCACTCATAACAGACTTTTACAATGCCCTTCCCATCGGACTAACTTCTTACATTCTTCCTTCTTCGTACAAGCTATTCTTCTCTGGAATGCGCTACCTCTGGAAATCAGAATGGCTAAGACGCGGGTTACTTTTAAAATCAAAACTCGTGACTACATTCACAAAAAAATTAAGGCAGAATCATCTTAATATTACAGTTTGTGTATATATTATTATATATGTAATATATTTATAAATTTATATATATTTAATATATTTGTCTATATATTTATATATATATTTATGTATTTATAGTATAGTGTGTAGTTATGTAACTATTATATTTATACGATTGTATTATATAGTACTTGTCAAGTATTTTAGTAATTTTTATTATACTTGGTCTATAGTGCACCTACCATATTATCTCTGCATCACCCTAAGGTTGACTGGGAGAGAATGCCTTTGGCATTAAGTCCGCCTTTGTACAGTTTTGTGCAATAAGTATAAATAAATAAAATAAATAAATATATATATATATATATATATATATATATATATATATATATATATATATATATATATATATATATATATATATATATATATATATATATATATATATATATATATATATATATATATATATATATTATGTGTATATTATTTATTATGTAGTATTGATATAATATAGTATGTAGGTATTTATACAAATAGGTAGGTATAATTAATTTAAGTAGTGTGGAACTGGAAAACTACAGGAGTGGGGATTTTCTATAAAAAGGCGATGCCTCGCCGGCATCGCTCTCTTTGGGTCCCAACAGTTGCCGAGGCTGTTACTTTGTCCAATTGTGAATCGATTCGTTAAGTCTTTGTCTATAGTTGTTAGCCTAGTGTAGTGCGGGTGATTTTACTTCTTTTGTTCGTTTTCTTTGTTTGAATTAAAATTATTTCGTTGTTAAATATTTTGTGATTATTGTTGTCGTAAGTTGTATTCAAATTTGTTTTAAAAAAGCTACTTCTGGTCTTATTCCTTAGATCAGAAGTGGGACTCTTCTTTCGCCCACTTAATTATTTGTGTGTTTTGCAATTATCGGTGAGTTCAGATTTTGTTTTTGTTGTTGTTGTGCAGTTTTATGTGGTTAATTGGTTGGCTTTTGTTGTTGTTTAGTGGTATTATTTTCGTTATGTCGAATCGTGAGCGTGATTATAGTGTGAATCGCCGGGATAGGTATAGTCCTGGGAACGGTAGTCGCCACAGTGAGCGTCGCGAGCGATCGCCAGACGAAAATTTTAGGTTATGGCTCGAAATGCAGGCGTCTTAAGGCATTAGAAGATGCGTCTCGGACTTCACCTAGGCCGGGGCGTTCGGGTGTTTGTGATACGAGAGTGTCGGAGGGAAACCCAAGCCGTGTTGAGTCGCTATCTCGACTTGAGCATGTTTCGCGTAAACCTAAGCGCAATATCCTGCGATCGCCGGTTCAAGCAGATTCGCGTGATGCGCGTCGCTCATGTATGAACACGGAGGTTAGTGTCTCTACGCTTAATATAGTGCCGCGACCGAGAGATCAGTTATTGTCGCCTACGACTTAATCACAGACAACGTCCATGCACTCGGTCTCGATCACCGCCACGTGTTTCGGAACCCACTCGTAGCAGCGTCCCAGAGCATTTCACAGTCGTGTTGGCCTGAATGAACATTTTTACATTTCCAATTTTGACTCAAATTTACATATTTTCGATAATTGGTGAGGTAGACCGTGCAGAATCTTTAAATAATTGGAGTGATTTGGAGTACCTCGTTTGTGTGTTTTACTTTTGTATAGTGTCGACAGTGTGTTCCTGTAAGCAAAATTTATTTGTATTCTGGTATCGGTTGCTTTTAAAAAGTAAGTACCACGTGCTTGTTGTTTTGTTTTTGTGTGCGCCCTAAAGTATAAAACTAATCTAAATTGTGATTAGTTCAGTTTTACTGGTGATTAAAGTAAATAGAACGCACACCACGCAATGATTCGCATAGTCGTCACGATGATAAGTGTGGTGGTTATTGCCGTGATACACAAAGTAGATCTAGGCGTCGCGACAGACCGGATAGTTTTGAAGATTGACGTAAACTTGTTCGTTCGTGGTCAGTTTGCCAAAAACTGGCTGATTTCCGTTTACGTTCCTTGAGTGTTAGCAGTATAAGATCTCATAAGTGTGAACCTGAAGTGTCATCCAGGGCTCAAGAAAATCTACACCGTTGTACATTGCATATCATGATTAGTTTAGGAATTATCGAAAGTAATTTTTGATCTGTAAAATGAACTAAAAATGTGGGTAGTTTGGCTACTCGGGCAATTGTTGACGTGATCAGTCGATATTTCTAGTCGTTCGTTTTGTTTAGATTTGTTCTAATCACTATTGTGTTTTAACCGTTGCCGAGTGTATTAACTGTGAGCGCAGTCTACGAAGTGTACATAAATGTGTTTTGTTTTGGTAAAATTTTGTGTTGTGTGATTTACGTAAGTAGATACAATCTTATTGTTTTGTATGTGAAATACCGCTATGTATTTCACGTGGCCGATCAAGTCTTTCTTGAAAGGTGGATCCCATATCAGGGCGTGAAACCATTTACTTAGTTTGTCGCACGGTAGTTTGCGATGTTCCGGTGAAGCAGTGAAAGCCTCTTAGGCTAACCGATTCGTCATGTGAAAATAAAAGGTAGTTTGCGATGTGTGTTACGAATTACGAACTAAGCTCGATCAGTAGACGTCGTAGTGTTGATAGCTGTCGCCAGCGCCGCTCAGTATCGTGTGCATTGCATGATAGCCATGGTATATAGCTGTAGGTATTGACCACCGCTGAGGAATGTAACCTCAAACGGTTGACATCACGGTGTTGTATAAAATGTCATGCCGTTGTTTTGCGCCTAATGGTAGTGAGAGGATTGAGTGAGGAGCTGAAAAACCTATACTACAAGGTATTGACAAAGCTTACTAAGTAACACTTGATAGTCTTATCATTTTTTCAATTTAATACTCAATGTGTTATTTGCATTCTACAATGTAAATGAGTTGTTATTTAAAACCTAGTAGGTGTAATAACAGTGCACGTTCTCAAGCTACTTCTTAGCAGCGGAGTTATCAACATAAGTTTGAAGTCATCCTCTGAAGTTTGATTGCATGCGTGGCGTACTGGTTAAAACGTTGCCTTGTCACTCCCATGTCCCAGGTTCGATTCCCGCATGGGAAAAATATTTGTGTGAACCATGAGAAGATGTTCTGAGTGTGGATGTACTTTCTGTCGGACGATTATATGTTTCGTCATATGTAATGATGTTATGTAAAAGACTTGGTCATATTAAAGGACAAAGGTTACACCAAAGTGAGATCAGTCATGTTAGCAATCTCAAATCAAGTGAGTTATTGTCAGGTGTAGCCGAGTCCGAGAAAGGTGGTTTGGTACACATTTCTCCGCCACAAAAAGTCTGACGGAAGTGACAAATATTTAGTCTCTGTCTCCATTATCTCATAGAAGTTATTTTGTATTGCTCTAAAATATACCGAGCGTTAATGTGATCTAATATGTGTGTTGCGCGTTAGTGCATTGTTTTCAGGATTTTGTTTTAGAAAGAGGATAATGATGCCACATACTGATGATTTCGATGTTGTGCCAATTAGGGTTCATCAGATTTCTAAACCTTGTAATTGGACACGAATAACCCAGGCAGCGAACGAAGTAATTCAATCGCCTCAGAATGGTAGTTTGGATGCAATTAGCTGCGTAAGACAATGATTTTTGTATTTCTTCTATAATTCGGTAAGTTAAGAACCCAGGTGGTTCTGATGTTACATGAAGGGACCTCTGTTGAGTTTTTCAGGATTTTACGTAGAAATACGTTTCGTATAATTGTTACATCTAATAACGTGTATAAGTAAAAAAAAAAAAAAAAAAAAAACTGTCGCCTTTATTTTGAATAAGGCTAATTAAAAGAGTTCACATTTGGTGATCGTTTGGTGATGTTCTCTTTGTAATTAAATTCTCTTAGTCCACAGGATATGCGTGGATCCTAGAAGGTGTTAAGCAAACTATGGGCGCAGACTGCAGCCAGTACATGGCTTGCGTGGCAAGGTTTGTCAAGCGAGTGGTGTTGGAGAGAAAAGGCGAGTGTGTCACTTGCTGTTTGGAGCAGGCTGTCGGCGTGACCCGGTGGCTACCTTCGGGGCTGGGGCCCTGAGGCGCCTGGTTTGGCGGGTGTGCGCCTGCGCGCGTGTCCAGCTGCTATGGGAGCTTAAACGCAGTTAAGTACATGATCCCGTGGCGTGGTGAGTGGACTCCCGATGTGTGTGGAGTCACTTTCCATGGTGTGTGACTTTAATTATTTAGGCACTTTGATATTTTGCTTAAACTAATTTTGTAAAGTTTTTGTGGACATGCTTGTGTGCCGAGCATTGTGTGTTGTTTTGAGAATTACAAATTGATTTCATGATTCTCTATTTGTGCAGAGTGTTTTTCGCAAAGGGCGAACACATTAAGGGAAGTTCTATCTTGCGGTTGGGATAGTCTCTGTCTTGGAGGTCCTCGTACTCAGATATGCTATCCTGGCTGACGGATACACTTCAAGTAAGGTAGGGTTTCATGTTATTGGATGCTGTCTTGGAGTGCGCTCAGACATGCGATCCTAGTATATGGGACATGCCTGGTGTGGTTTTATGTTCCTTCCTTTATGCTCGGACGTGTGGTCCTGGAGCTGTGTGTTACACGTAGGGTCATGCCACGGGTTGGCCGCTGACGAGACGTGGTGCTCTGGTTTACACATAGGGTCATGCCACGGGTTGGCCGCTGACGAGACGTGGCGCTGTGTGTTACACGTAGGGTCATGCCACGGGTTGGCCGCTGACGAGACGTGGTGTGAGATATGTTTGTGTGTTAAATATTGACTGTGTTTTATTGATAATTTGGGTTGAAATACGCTTTTATCTGGAACTGATTAACACACGCAAAGTTATGTCTCACGTTAGTGCGCGTAGATCTCTAGCGAGTCGTGAAGTGGCACTCCCCCGACGGGAACTGCCCCGAGTGAACGTACAGATAACAGTTTATTTTATACTCTTGTGGTTAGGCTGAGTTAGGTGTGCTAAGCCTACATATGTGTCGAATTGTTGTTTGATTTTGGTGCGACACAAAGATTATGTTTTGAAGCTATCTCTTATCATTTATGGACATGTTTTTGTGCTGTAGTTTTGTGTCATTACAGAGTCTGACAATGACACAGAGGAGTCTACCACTCCGAGTGTCACGCAGCCTTCAGGAGTCGAGATGCCTGATGAAGTTGATGAGCCACAACCCAGCACGTCCGCATCACGTGTTGCTGAAAGTTCGAGAATGTCGTTGCCAAGCCTGAAGACTGATCGCCAGAGTTAAAAGATGGAGCCCGTGGCCGGCCTCCTGTCAGGAAGGGCCGTGTGGAACTGGAAAACTACAGGAGTGGGGATTTTCTATAAAAAGGCGATGCCTCGCCGGCATCGCTCTCTTTGGGTCCCAACAGTTGCCGAGGCTGTTACTTTGTCCAATTGTAAATCGATTCGTTAAGTCTTTGTCTATAGTTGTTAGCCTAGTGTAGTGCGGGTGATTTTACTTCTTTTGTTCGTTTTCTTTGTTTGAATTAAAATTATTTCGTTGTTAAATATTTTGTGATTATTGTTGTCGTAAGTTGTATTCAAATTTGTTTTAAAAAAGCTACTTCTGGTCTTATTCCTTAGAGTAGATAATGTTGTGCACTGTTCTACCCTGTAAAACAAATTGTCCTCTGTGTTTGGTTTGCTGTAAGAAAACTCATTATTGAGTTAAGCTCGCCTATGTACATGTATTTATATCATATATTGTATTTCTTTTTATTGTTTTCTGTGTGCAATAAAGAATAAGAATACTCTTAAAACTATTAGAAATGAATAAATTGTCTTCGAAAACGTTACCGAAATAGGCATATCCGATCTAAAAAATCCATTTGAAAAACATTCGTTTAAAAAATTTACAATATGCTAATTTAACTTATCCATAATACACGTATTAAAGTTAATATTTACCATAATAATATAATTTATCCAACTCCAATTGAGATAAAGAAGATCCTTTTTGATAACCATGATATCCCAATCGCAGGCCATTTGGGCTCTTCACGGATGTATAACAGAATAAAACAAACATATTACTGGAAGGGTATGCGCAGTGATGTAAAACAGTGATGTAAAACAGTGTAAATCTTGTCAGGAAAACAAGGCACTGAGGAAAATTAATCGCGCCCCTCTGCATAGGGGCGCGATTAATTTTCCTCAGTGCCTTACAAGTACATCCACAGAACCATTTCAACCAGTATCCCTTGACATCGTTGGTCCACTTCCAGAGGCTGGACCAGCGAAACTTAAGTATATATTAACCGTTCAAGATGATCTTAGTAAGTTTTCTTCCGCATACCCTATACGTAGTACCACAGCGGAAGAAACATGCGAATGCTTACTTCATTACATATCCATATTTGGTATCCCTAAAATGATTCTCACGTACCAAGGGACCAATTTCACTTCAGATCTCTTTAAAAAGACATGTGAATTTCTCAAAATTAAAAATCTCTGGTCGTCTCCGTATCACCCTCAGACTCAGGGTGCCCTTGAGCGAAGTCACTCAACACTCAAGGAATATCTTAAGTCTTATATAAATGAAGAACAGACAAACTGGCCCCGATACGTCTATACTGCCATGCTCGCATACAATACGTCCATTCATACTACAACTCATTATTCACCATACGAACTAGTGTTTGGACGTAAACCGTTTGTCCCAAATTCCGTCTTCGATGAACTTTCAGAAACGACATATCCCGACTATGTCCGTATGCTCCAAAATAGACTGAAGTACTCAAGAGAAAAAGCATTGGATTTCGTAAGGAAATCCAAAAAATCCTCCAAAACTTATTACGATACTCATACTCGCCCAGCTCAATACAAAGTTGGTGAATATGTCTATCTAAAAAACCACCTGAGACTGCGCAAAGCGCTCTCACCCCTTTGGAAAGGGCCTTATAAGATAGTGAAAATTAACTGTAATAATACGCTGACTTTACTCATTAATCGGCGTCACGTTACTCATCATTATGACCAGGTCAAACCGGCAGCCGATGTCGGACCTGTAACATAATTTAGTTAGATTAATAAAATTAGAATTTAAGAAAATAGTGTAGTTTTAACTTACCTTCTGAAGGACGCCATATAAGCTTCTAACGGAAATAAAATAATATATATAGATTTAAGTAAAAGTTATTTACTTACCTAGTATTAATAACTAACGTTATTTGCAGTGGAGTTCGGGTTCAAACTCATCAAGATTTTGTCCAGACTATCGTCTACGTCTACTACTACTATTACTAAGTCCGGGCATCTACTATGATCACCTAGGAAAACTTAAAATAAACAATGTTCAGTTGAATGTTTTAATACCGATAGATATTTCACATTTTGGCCCACATATACAGAATGTTGAATCCATTTTAGGAACCACAAAATACCTATGTAATCAGACTCGCATTGCTTTAGTTGACGCTGAATGTAATAATATGATCCAACCATTAACAGCGCGTTTCCAAGATTTGAATAGGGATTTTTCATCCATCTCCCATCTAATAGATAATCAAATTAAGCGTAGCGCTTGGATAGGAGGAATAGGTACAATTGCAAAACATATATTTGGTACTCTAGACGAAAATGACGCATTGCGATATGATGAAGCTATTGAAAATTTACAAGAAAATGAGAAACAGTTGGCTTCGCTTATGAAAGAAAATATCTTAGTCACGACATCAACAATATCTTTCTACAATAGTACTCTCCATAAGATAAGAGATAATGAAGCTAGTTTAAATAAAGCTATCGACAACCTCTCTCATAAAATAAACAACATTACTAAAATTACTACTGACTTTAATATTTTCGTTAAGGTTAATGAAATTTTAAATATTTTAGAAACAACAATACTTACTTTATCATTTCAACTAGAAAACATAGTTAATGCTATTCTATTCAGTAGTCAAAATATATTGCATCCTGCTATTATAACGCCAAGTCAGCTTTACCGAGAGCTTGCCGATAACTACAGACATTTACCTAGCGACCTCGAATTGCCCGTAACGCTAGATATTAATTCTATACACACTATTTTAAGTATTTTTAAGCTAGTTTGTTACTATAGAAATAATAAGATTATGTTTGTACTGCAAGTGCCGATGGTCACTATAAAAGAATATTCATTATTTCATAATATAGCTCTACCTATACCGTATAATGTTAAGAAACCACATACATTCAGTCTAATTACCCCTGGAAATAGATATATAGCAATGACCAAAGACAAAGCTTATTATTCAATTTTCAATGATTTAAAAATATGCAAATCTATCAACCCAGGATATTTCATATGTGATATTAATAACGTGTACTCAACAGACGCAAAACCTACATGTGAAAGTGAACTATTAGCAAAAGTGATTAGTGAAACACCAAAACAGTGTGAAACCAAAATTATAATAGGAAAACTGGACATTTGGAAACCGTTGACTAATAATAAGTGGATTTATGTACAATCGGATCCTAATAAAATCTCTGTGGACTGCGTTGGTTCAAAATTATATGAAACAAATATTTTAGGAACGGGTATTCTTAGTATCCCCGACAATTGTATTGGATATTGTAAAAGTACTACGTTAATACCGAAGTATGACATTGTTAATATAACTTCGCCCATTAACCATTTACCAGATTTTAATTTAATCAACGACACTTGCTGTAATATACATAAATTAAGTAATGTAATAGATAATGTGTCTCCTATTCACTTGCGCGACATAGATTTAGATGATTTTAACACAGAAAACAAAGTTGTAATGAATTCCATTTTAAAAGATTTAGAAATGATTAAACACCCGGAAGACCCACACATAGTTAAATATGGGACACACTATTCTATCTTAACCATTCTTATTTTTATTATTGCATTTTTTTATTCATCTTGTATAAGGAACTTTTATCGTGTAAGTCTGGCGGCAACCGACTCTATCCAGTAAAATTTCACGTAACTAAACCGGAACCTCAGACTACCACTACCACAACGGACAAACATGACACAGAAATAGACATGCCTACCCCTGAAGCTCCAACCCGAACCAGATTCTAATAGAGGCTTTGTATGCATCCCCAAAGCCTCTTCTTAAAGGGGGAGGTGTTATACCCTAGTCCTGAAGCCCTTAATGCGGCTCTGGCCATTATTTTGCAACCTAACCAATTTTGAATGCTAGTTAGGATTAGAGGCTCAGTGAGTCCTCAGTCTGTTTTAAATCTCAGTAGAGAGCGGTTGCCTAAAGAATATTTTTAAGTGTGTGTTTTGTCAGTGTTTTAAAGTATTATAAAAATAAATTCTTTCTTCTAGTTTACTTTAATTTCTTTTTTAAAAAGACATTTGTGCCTACCCGTATAACAGTACGTAATCTATTGAGTATGGACTTAATCGACTCTAGGTCTATTATAGAATGGTGCGCTATTGAAGCTTTTATAAACGCTAAAACATTTTGTAACTTGGATATTTCTTAAGTAAGAGTATCCACGTTATCACTTATTACCAAAATTGTTTGCGCCAAATGGGCGTGTCTATTTAAATCGTCGTGGGTAATTATACTTTCACTTATATTCCTAAATAACGTAACTAACTTATTCTGATTATCTACTAAATTATCTATAATACTAGAATGCTCTGTCATCCAGCCTTTAGTTAAACTGACATGACTATTAAATTCAGTTAACAATTTATTATCGTTGTTCTTAAGAGACTTTACTACATTATTGAAATGTATTGCATCTTTATAGTCGAGATTCCCTGAGATACTTTTTATGACAGACCCGAGACCATCAAAAAGACCTCTCTTAACACGATTCATTTCAAATGATTGCAGCTGTTCAAGAACAGTTTGGAACTTTCCTTTTAAATGAGTTATATGTGGTTCGAATAAGGATAAGGTGCGATTATCAATCTTGGGGTTAAAATCATTCAATTGACTATAAACTATATTTATTCTATCTTGTAAATTCTGAAGATTCACATATCGCAGAAATGAGTGGTAATGAGAGATGACTTTACAAGGTCCTAATTTAAAGGGTAACACGCCAGGTCCATTGTCAAGATTTTCAAGTTTTATCTCTTGCATTAGAGCCAATCTCATGAGAAGTTGTACTAGTACTAGGAGGATCCTGTAACAATTGGGAACTTTTAGGTACTCTTTTAAGTCTAGATTTAGCAATGGGGCCACGTTTTTTACACGTATATATATGGATTGGAAGATCCGCCATAACCACATCGTGGGTATAACGAGGTGCTGTTTTCTGCCGGGAAGCGAACGGATTCTTAACAAAAACTTGCTGATCAGGAGAATATTGTTTCTCAGTTTCGCGGGATTTATTTAGATTATCTATAAGCTCTTTACGGTAAGACATACTAATTTCGTGAATTATATTATAGGCTTTATTCATTTTACTCTTATGTTCGGTTGTGTACTGTTGTAATAAATGGATAGACAAATCAACATCAAATGGGTCCCGTGGATCAAAATGACCCGTTATAACATCTATTGGTCGGCACTTTGTAAAACTATGTATAGTACTGTTATATGCCAGAAGGGCATAAGGCATAAGGTTTAAAATGGATTCATTTTTCTGTTGAACTTTTAAAATACGCAAATGTTCTAGGATTGTCGAATGAAACCTTTCTACAATGCCGTTTTCGTTGGGCGTATGCGGTGCTATTCGATGATGATGAATTCTATGCAATCTAAGGAATTCAGTGATTAACTGATTAGTGAATTCCGGTCCATTATCTGTAACTACAGTAAAAGGAACTCCATGATGCGTACAGAATTTGAGTAAAGCTTGTACTACGCTTACCGCTGTTCCATCTCTTAAGTAATAGGCTTGAGAATACTTTGAAAATGAGTCAACGATAGTTAAAAACTTTTCGCTTTGGATGGTAAGTAAGTCTAAATGTACTAACTCGAAGGGCCTGCTCGCTGAAGGCACTAAACGGAATTGGGGTCTCACGGGATTACGGTCATATTTAGCCTGACCACAGACGGTGCATTCATTAATGAATTTAGTTATATGTTCACGCATTTTTGGCCAATAATACTTGTGGGATAAGGCTAGGTAGCACTCATTTATACCTCTATGGTTAGTCTTGCCGGCAGAAAACAGCACCTCGTTATACCCACAATGTGGTTATGGCGGATCTTCCAATCCATATATATACGTGTAAAAACGTGGCCCCATTGCTAAATCTAGACTTAAAAGAGTACCTAAAAGTTCCCAATTGTTACAGGATCCTCCTAGTACTAGTGCAACTTCTCAGATTTTCTCAGATTTTCAAGTTTTATCTCTTGCATTAGAGCCAATCTCATGAGATTTTCAAGTTTTATCTCTTGATAAAACTTGAAAATCTTGACAATGGACCTCGCGTGTTACCCTTTAAATTAGGACCTTGTAAAGTCATCTCTCATTACCACTCATTTCTGCGATATGTGAATCTTCAGAATTTACAAGATAGAATAAATATAGTTTATAGTCAATTGAATGATTTTAACCCCAAGATTGATAATCGAACCTTATCCTTATTCGAACCACATATAACTCATTTAAAAGGAAAGCTCCAAACTGTTCTTGAATAGCTGCAATCATTTGAAATGAATCGTGTTAAGAGAGGTCTTTTTGATGGTCTCGGGTCTGTCATAAAAAGTATCTCAGGGAATCTCGACTATACAGATGCAATACATTTCAATAATGTAGTAAAGTCTCTTAAGAACAACGATAATAAATTGTTAACTGAATTTAATAGTCATGTCAGTTTAACTAAAGGCTGGATGACAGAGCATTCTAGTATTATAGATAATTTAGTAGATAATCAGAATAAGTTAGTTACGTTATTTTGGAATATAAGTGAAAGTATAATTACCCACGACGATTTAAATAGACACGCCCATTTGGCGCAAACAATTTTGGTAATAAGTGTTAACGTGGATACTCTTACTCAAGAAATATCCAAGTTATAAAATGTTTTAGCGTTTATAAAAGCTTCAATAGCGCACCATTCTATAATAGACCTAGAGTCGATTAAGTCCATACTCAATAGATTACGTACTGTTATACGGGTAGGCACAAATGTCTTTTTAAAAAAGAAATTAAAGTAAACTAGAAGAAAGAATTTATTTTTATAATACTTTAAAACACTGACAAAACACACACTTAAAAATATTCTTTAGGCAACCGCTCTCTACTGAGGTTTAAAACAGACTGAGGACTCACTGAGCCTCTAATCCTAACTAGCATTCAAAATTGGTTAGGTTGCAAAATAATGGCCAGAGCCGCATTAAGGGCTTCAGGACTAGGGTATAACACCTCCCCCTTTAAGAAGAGGCTTTGGGGATGCATACAAAGCCTCTATTAGAATCTGGTTCGGGTTGGAGCTTCAGGGGTAGGCATGTCTATTTCTGTGTCATGTTTGTCCGTTGTGGTAGTGGTAGTCTGAGGTTCCGGTTTAGTTACGTGAAATTTTACTGGATAGAGTCAGTTGCCGCCAGACTTACACGATATAAGTTCCTTATACAAGATGAATAGATTAGAATGGCTCTCAGACAACTCAAGAACAACAAGGCTGGTGATGATGGAGTTACAGCTGAGCTTCTGAAGGCGGGTACACCAATCCTACGGGCCCTTCAGAAGTTATTTAACTCCGTCTTACTAGATGGTCAAACGCCACAAGCATGGCACAGAAGTGTGGTGGTGCTCTTCTTCAAAACGGGCGACAAAACCCTATTGAAGAATTATAGACCCATCACACTGCTGAGCCATGTTTACAAGTTGCTTTCGAGGGTCATTACGAATCGCTTCGTACGCAGGTTTGATGACTTCCAGCCTCCCGAGCAAACTGGTTTCTGAAAAGGCTTTAGCACCATAGACCACATACATACGCTGGGGCAAGTTGTGTAGAAGACCGAAAAGTATAACAAGCCACTGTGTTTAGCGTTTGTGGACTATGAGAAAGCCATTGATTCCATCGAAACCTGGGCCGTGCTCAGGTCTCTCCAAAGGTGCCAAATCGACTACCGGTATATCGAGGTGTTAAAGTGTTTGTATGAAAACGCCACTATGTCAGTGCGATACCAGGACTACAATTCGAAACCTATCCACTTACAGCGAGGCGTGAGACAGGGAGATGTTATATTTCTGAAACTGTTCACCGCTGCATTGGGTGATGTCTTCAAGCTTCTGGACTGGAAAGGCTTTAGTAATGTCAATGGCGAGTACATCACTCACTATCGATTTGCCGATGATATAGTAGTCATGGCTGAGACCATGGAAGACCTCGGTACAATGCTCGATGACCTCAGCAGAGTCTCTCAACAAGTGGGTCTGAAAATTAACATGGATAGGACAAAAATCATGTCAAACGTCCATGTTGCATCCACTTAATTGAAAGTTGGTGACTCTGCACTCTAAGTTCTTGTGCAGGTCACTGGAAGACGCTGGGTGCGAATAGCGCAAGACCGTCAATTGTGGAGTTCGGCAGATATGATGATGATGATGATGTCTATTTTTTAAGTTTGTAATTTTTTAAGTATCCGATAATAATACACCTTTTCTAAACTTTTCTATTTATTCCTTAATATAACTTTATTCATATCATAATACAGCGTTTATTTCATATAAGACCAACAAAAGTTTAAAAAATATCAAATTAATAATAACATACAAAGCCACTAAATTTTACATTTAAAAATATTTCGAGTATGATAAATTCAATAACTGCACTTATTTTACCAAATTTTACTCTACCAAATGTATTTAGCTTGTAGGAAAACTAAATAAATAGCCAAAATAAGTAGCTAATTGCAGTTATGTTATAAAACAGTTGTGGCAAAATTAAACAACTTGATTTTTTATTTGTTATTTAGTTATAGTTAAAGATAGAGTTCAGTTTGTTAAAGCATAATGTGAAAGTTTATCAGGTCCACAAAATATAAAATTGGCGACTGTAAAATTGTCTCACATTTTCTTGCAAATGTACATTAACTAAAAAAAAAACAATAAGTAATGGAATTATGCGTTACTTTGCGGAAATCCATGACAACCAAAATACAAAATCAATATGTAGTGTTAATTCCGCTAATTGTCAGTTTAATCATGCCGGGATGCAATTTGCACCGCCCTCCCGCCCGCAAAAATGTGCACATGCAAGAAGGACAACATAAAAAAGCAAACTACATGCGCCAGTACGATACCCAACACGTTTTTCGGTCCTCCACGGACCATTCTCAAGGGCTGCTAACTCGTCGAGTGCTCGAAGGAGACTAAAAGTCAACGAGGCGAGCGCTCTTTTATATACTACCAACCGCATGGACAATTAATTCTAACTACCCCCAAATATTCGTAGTAAAGGAGATGAAACTAAATTTGTTTGGTCATTCAACCATTTATATATATATATATATATATATATATATATATATATATATATATATATATATATATATATATATATATTGTTGAATGACCAAACAAATTTAGTTTCATCTCTTTTACTACGAATATTTATATATATATATATATAAATGTAAAGTTACTACTTTACATAGTTTTAAAAACCGGCCAAGTGCGAGTCGGACTTGCCCATGTTCCGCAGGGTTCCGCAGATTAATAATTGTTATTTACTGTAGTTTATATGTCTTATTGTTTAGACACTTGTTACGCAAGCATAGCCAGAGGAAAGTGCAAGTATGCAGTCGCTTCAATAACACAAGCGCTGTTGCCTAACTGCTGACACCGCGTAACGTGCCGAAGACGACACCGGTATCGTGGTTCCCATCATTATGTGAGAACGGCTCACTTCTTGGTCGATCGCCGACATAGCTAGGTTATTGTTAGTAATAAGTACTTTTACATTGTAACTTTTATTTAGTTTATATTAAATTTAATTCAAACATAATTGGTTTTTTTTGGAAACCCTGTGGCCAGGGTTATATAATGTGGTTTCGTCGCGATGACCAGCGAAATTGTTGATGAGAGCATTTTTTATGCCTTGCCACGTGTCCGGAATACCGTTCGAATTCATAAGCCTAGCCGCGGAGCCGGTAATTTTATTTAGAATGCCGTTTAAAAGAGCGCAATTACTTAATTCGAAACCTGGTTCTACTCTAAAATAGGCAATAACTAACTGATCGCATAGTTTTATGAAACGTGTTAACACGTGGGGGTTGCCGTCAAACTTGGGCACCACCCTAAGGGCCTTGTGTACAGCGTCCATATTTTCCTGGGCGATACTTCGCCTAAGTTGTCTAAAGTCGTCGAATGCACTAAGCCTACTGGAAGACCTACTACTAGCTAAACTATCACTACGTGTTTCCCTTGGATGGAAAATTTTGACGACTTTTTTATTCAACACACAAATAAAATAGATCACACGATATTATATAAAGCTACACACGAAAATTTTAACACTAAAATGTATAAGATATTGGGTTTAGGTATTTAGGGTATATAGGGTCGATAGGTACTAAGGATAGGTATATACTAAGGTTAGAAATTAGGGCAGTAAGGACTTGAAAGATTCAAGGTACTTACAGCATAACTGGTTTCTCTGGCCGAATCGATGTCTGGATTCACCCCTGCCGGTACGACTCGTAGATTCTGAATCGCTGCGTTGTGCTGGCTCGATATTAGAACCCTAGCTACGATTCTACCATTAGACTGCGCCACTTACGAACCCTGGCCACAGGGGTTCCAAAAAAAACCAATTATGTTTGAATTAAATTTAATATAAACTAAATAAAAGTTACAATGTAAAAGTACTTATTACTAACAATAACCTAGCTATGTCGGCGATCGACCAAGAAGTGAGCCGTTCTCACATAATGATGGGAACCACGATACCGGTGTCGTCTTCGGCACGTTACGCGGTGTCAGCAGTTAGGCAACAGCGCTTGTGTTATTGAAGCGACTGCATACTTGCACTTTCCTCTGGCTATGCTTGCGTAACAAGTGTCTAAACAATAAGACATATAAACTACAGTAAATAACAATTATTAATCTGCGGAACCCTGCGGAACATGGGCAAGTCCGACTCGCACTTGGCCGGTTTTTAAAACTATGTAAAGTAGTAACTTTACATTTATATATATATATATATATATATATATATATATATATATATATATATATATATATATATATATATATATATATATATATATAACTATTCGTAGTAAAGGAGATGAAACTAAATTTGTTTGGTCATTCAACAATATATATATATATATATATAAATTGTTGAATGACCAAGACCATTTTTGTATGGATGTTGGACCAAGTGCTGCCCAACATTGAATCATAGTGCATAATGTTCCTTAGACTAATACTAGTCTGTAACCCAAAGCGCTTCAGAATCTATCCCAGGAGTATTGAGAAAAATACTCTTCTTTAGGTTTTATTGACGAAAAATCATAACTGTTGGTTATGATTTTTCGTTCGCTTATTTTTAAAATAAAAGACTGTATAATATAAAAAATGGATTATAATTACTATAAAAACACTTAGTTACGGATATTCATTCAAACAATCAATAATAATTATTTATTCGTTTTACAACATAATAAATAGTTCTCTATGTTAGGCCACATGTAAACATTAAAATATCTAATCAATCGTAATCCTCATCGTCGTCTATAATGATTCTGTCCAAAAACAAAGCAGGGCGCCTCACAACGTCTTGGTGTCTAGCCCACCCCAAAAACCAAACTAGGCAAACAACGTGGGCACAACTGCCGATCGTTCTTCGCCCGATAAAACATGAGCAGCAATAATGTTTAATGGAATCGAGCCCATGATTGTTCTCGTCAATTAAAATGTAGCAATGATATACTTTTGACGATGTATGTCTGCTCTTTATGTGCGCTCTAATTAGTTGCACATTGCTGGTTGGCATCGAAAAATCGGAGAGGTCGTTAAGGCGACCGTTATACTTTTGTATAATAAATGTCTCCGTGGTGCGTATATGCTCGCTGTAATAGCTAGGCGCAAGTTTTATTTGGTACGTTCCTACTGCAAAGAGAGTCAATTCCTCCGGTCTTAACATGGGAAATGAAGCAACATTATCTCCACCCACTGAAATGTTTTCGAAGTTGGCTCTGTTCCGGTTTAGCCTCCTTTGATCAATATACTCAGCTAAGTCATTGGCAACATTCAGCCGCTCTCTGGCTATATTGATAAATTCACGTGCATCGCCATTGTCTATAATATCAACATGGAAGGCATTAGTTATTGCTGCAGCGATTCGAAGGTCTGTATAAAAGTGGCTCATGGCCAGATTATAATATTCCTGACGAAAAATCTTAAAATCCCGTTTTAGCCGTCCATTTACTACCTCAACGGGCCACCGACAAATGGTGCATAACCGCGATTTATTGGCGTCGAGTGTGGTAAGTTGTGCGCCTCTTCTGGTCTGCGATTGTGGCATGATGCCGACATATCCGTGGCTTTCTAAAGACGCAATAGAGTCTCGAAAACCTCTGTCTAATATAAAAATATCACCTGGCTGTAACAGCCAATTAATGGTTCTATCCGGCCCATCTAGCAGATTGTTTAAAATGGTTGCGTCATTTGTAGTCGCAGCATAGGGACCACAAACCTCAATAATGTGTCCATCGCATGTAACTAACAAAAATGGTTTTAGGAGGTTCCTGTACTTGTGCATGCTGTACGTGTCTTTCTGAAATGAGAAATTAGAACTCTTTTGTATGTACATATAGGTACCGTCACATATAACAACAGCTTCCTGGTTATTTGCAAACAATGCGGTAGGAACTGCTAGATTTCTTTCAACGATCTGCTCTCTAGAAATATGGTTGAATCCCAAGTGGTGAGGGACAAAATCACTATCCAGACACTCTCTAGCTATTTTCATTCTTCGTTCTAGATTTGGACGAGACATGTTGAAAAACGTGGCGAGTCGTTCATTGGATTCTCCAGTTCTCAATTTGGCAAGTATTATACCTAATGCAGTTCGTGGATTTTGACACCTTTGTGCTAAAAGTGGAGTTTGATTAAATAATCTTTCGAATTCATCTCGAGTCCGGCCTGTCCAATAATGCAATTCTTCATCATGCAGCGTATTAAGGTTCTCAAAATCGATAATTCGACTTCTGGGTTCTTTTAATAATTCTAACATTTCAAAAACTTGTTGGGGACTAAAATCAAAACAACGATTTGGTGCCGTAAAAAGAACATCCCAGGTGTTGTCTTCTAAATGCTCCTGACACACACGTGCGTATGAAGGAACATAATAATTATTATTAATAAGTAACTGCACTTTCAAACTCTTTGGTACTCGTCGACGAGTATTATTTGTGCAATTGTACACCATACAAGCATTTGACGTATTCGGGGCTCGGCAGTAATTTCCGGGAAGGTGAAATGTTACGTTTTGTCCTAGAATGTCTTCCTCCGTGGGCTGCCCTGCCACTGCTGGTAGATTTTCCACAGTCGGTGCATCTTCCACAGCAGGTGCATCTTCCACAGCAGGCGCATATTCCGCAGCAGGCATTGCAGGCAGCGACCAACGGCGAGCTCTTGTCCAACAGTTGTGGCAGAGGTATTCCTCATTATTGAATGTTATCTGTAACCAATTATAAAATGATAAACAAATAACCCACGGCATAACATGAATCTGAAATATAGTCGAATTATATTGTATACTCGAACCGGGCAGGTGACTCTTGAATAGGTATTCAAGAGCTTATAAGAGCAAACGTTCAGGTAACTATATTCAACGCGTTTTAAAATAATTCGTCGGGTAAGATCATTTCCCTGTAATAATATCTATCTCAACGTCACCGCGTATCTTCTACAAATCTACGATAGAAAATGCATGCAACTAGTGTTAACACAAAAAGTAGTTTTTAATTAAAATAATTAGGTACATACAAAACAACATTCAACCTATTTTAATCATCAATTAGGAACCGGCTTAGGAGGGATACGACATGACAGTGACTCTACGATTTCGGTGCGCAGGTAGCGGTCTACCGATAAGTGGACCGGTTTATTGGACATTTAGGGACCCATGACTGATAACGCGTGGACTATAACTATTTATATCAAATTCCTGTGCGGTTCCTTGTAGTTCTATCCAAGTGGAGTCTATATTTTATAGTAGGTATGTACCTACTTCTAAGTAGATATCTAAGAACGCATTTGTTATGATTTAAGTAATGTAAATAATAGTCTTAACTGTTGAGTTAATGATTTATTTTGTGTTATTATAATATAAATACTTAAATAAAAGTTAAGTACTTACCTCACGTGGTAGAGCTCGAATGATGTTTTGAAATGTATGTTGATGTTCGTTTTGAAGATCTCGAGTTAACATATATCTTCTGATTCGTTCCACAGAACGATCACAAAACAAACACACTCTGTAATGAGGTTGATACATCGTGTAGTCCAAACGAATAGCCGGGTCAACAGATGATGCAGATACGATAGTCCAAAAGTAATGCCGGGTTGTAAAAATATAAGGAGATAGATAAGCGCACAGTACACAACGGTTCAAGTCAAAGAGTGATGTTAGACTGCGATACAAACAATATGGCGCGCGCGCAAGCAGGTATACAGATTTCCAACGTGCGCGAAAGAGACAGACACATACCAAATCTGAATATGAGCAAGCGAGACTTTTGACTTCTCGCAACTCTCGCAGTAAGATAATAATATTATTTAACGTAGACGTTAAAAAAAAACAAAAGTTAAATCACAAAAGCTATAAGATAAGTTTTTAAGTACTGCATAACCCCGTGGATATTTTTTTTTTTATTATTTTTTTTAAGCAGGTATACAGATTTCCAACGTGCGCGAAAGAGACAGACACATACCAAATCTGAATATGAGCAAGCGAGACTTTTGACTTCTCGCAACTCTCGCAGTAAGATAATAATATTATTTAACGTAGACGTTAAAAAAAACAAAAGTTAAATCACAAAAGCTATAAGATAAGTTTTTAAGTACTGCATAACCCCGTGGATATTTTTTTTTTTTATTATTTTTTTTTTATTTCTCTTCATGTAAGGAATAAAATAAAAATATTCCCATGTCTGGGCAGCATTTGGTCCAAATTGGTCAATCTCCTTTAGTTTCATCTCCTTTACTACGAATATTTGGGGGTAGTTAGAATTAATTGTCCATGCGGTTGGTAGTATATAAAAGAGCGCTCGCCTCGTTGACTTTTAGTCTCCTTCGAGCACTCGACGAGTTAGCAGCCCTTGAGAATGGTCCGTGGAGGACCGAAAAACGTGTTGGGTATCGTACTGGCGCATGTAGTTTGCTTTTTTATGTTGTCCTTCTTGCATGTGCACATTTTTGCGGGCGGGAGGGCGGTGCAAATTGCATCCCGGCATGATTAAACTGACAATTAGCGGAATTAACACTACATATTGATTTTGTATTTTGGTTGTTATGGATTTCCGCAAAGTAACGCATAATTCGGTTTTTTTTAGTACGGAACGGAACGCGCACGCCTAATGTGGAGGTCGCGTGATTTATTATTTTTAAAATTATACATTTCGGACACTACCATCTAAATTGTTGTTTAAATGCAAGTTCATAAACTATTATACCGGTGCAATATGGAGTACAGTGCTAATATGTGCTAATTTATGAATTACGATCCTAATTTAACTTTATTTTGTGAATAGCAAGTGCAGTGACAAAATAAAAAGCGGGTGGCGCGAAGCGAATCTGCATCCGCGCGTCGCGCTCTTTCACTCTCGTGGATTAGACTATCTCTGTCTCATTGTGTTATCACAATCGGAACACAAAATGAACTGTGCAGTATGTGACAAAAAAACTACTGTAGCGGAATCGATTAAATGCAATGGATGTAAGGCAGAATATCATTATAAATGTGTGAATATTACACTAACGGAGTTAAGAAAAGAGAAAAGTATGTTTAAATGTGAGTCTTGCTTGAACATAACCCAGCGTATACGAACATCTGACGAGACACCTGTACGTGGTTCTCGTATGAATAGCCAGATTGAACAGAACTTAGATTTGGAAGGAAATATTTCTCACAAAATGTCTCAGGCAATAACAGAATTGTTGACATCGGACGAGATAGTGCACAAAGTCAGTAATGTAATTACGGCTAAAATCAGTGCCTTTGAGTTAAATGTTTTGCGGGAAATTAAAGAGACGGTGGCCGTGCTTGCGCTAGAAAATAGTAAGTTACGTGAGGAATTGAAGGAAGCCAACTCGAAATGTAGTTCTTACGAGCAACAAATAAAACACTTGAGAAATGAGAGACTGGCAACTACCAATGAAAATGCGATCTGTAATATGCATGCCATCATTAGCAATGGGTGTTCTACTTCTACTACACAAAAGTTCAGTATTCCGAGCACCAGCGGCAAGGACAGTGCCGGGGACACCGTGCGGCCGCACTATGGGACAGAACCTGGGCCGGTGCGGCCGCCAGCGCCGCCCGCGCCGCCCGTACCTACGGTCACTTCGTATGCGGCGGTGGCTAGGAAACAAGCGGATGTAAATACGGGTAACGGCAGTATTAGTAATACTTGGACGGAAGCTACACACAAGAAGAGAAGTAAGCCAATACAAAGAGGTGGTAATAACGCTATTGCTTCCTTGAAGGCTGTGGAGCGCAGAAAATTTTTGCATGTATGGAGGCTGGAAAAAACTACTACTGAAGACGATATGAAGCAGTATATTAAACAGATACAAGGAAATGATTCTTTAATCCTTATAGAAAAATTAAGACCCAAAACAGAGAGAGATTATGCGTCATTCAAGATTGGGGTTACATTATCTAACTTTGAGAAGCTTTGTGACCCCAACGTATGGCCTGTTAACGTGGAATTTAGTGAGTGGATTTGGTTTCGACGCTCTACCGAAACAAACCAAGCAGAAACCAAATAGGTATATTAATATATTGTACCAGAATGTGAGAGGACTACGTACAAAAACTATACAATTTCTGTCATTATTAGAATCATCGGGGGCCGATTTATTTGCTATTACCGAAACCGGTCTTAATGAAGGTATAAACAATGCGGAATTCGTACCTCCCGGATATCAAGTATTACGTTGTGATCGCGCGGACGGGCGAAAACATGGAGGTGTACTTTTAGTGGCCACAGCGCAGTATGAGTTGCGGCGCGTGCCTAGTGATATCGATATAGATAGATATAATTTTGAACTAGTTTGTGCTTCGGTTTATAATAAACATAACAGATTTTTATTTACATGTTGTGTTGTGTATATTCCGCCACAAACTGAAGAAAATGAGTACATGTTGATGTTCAGCTCTTTAGAGAGATTATGTGTCAAATATAAATCTAATTTTGTTGTATTAGGAGATTTTAACTTGTATTCTTGTTGTGTAAATATCACTAATTATTATGAATATTTCATGGCCTTCTGCGAGTTCACTCAGTATAATGCGATACCGAACTGTAATAATAGACAATTGGACCTCGTACTAAGAGCGGGGGGCGAGGTGTCCGTGGGTGCGGCTGACGAGGGCCTGCAGCCCGTCGACGAGTACCATCCGCCGCTCGCGGTACGTCTAGCGCTAAGCGCGCCGCCACCGGCTGCCACCAGTAGCACGGCGACGTCACCGCGTCGCGCGCATTTTACTGTACATACCCAGTGGAATTTTAACAAAACTGACTTTCACCATTTATATCAATTAATTGCTAGTATAGATTGGAACAACTTGTACCTTCTAAATGACCTTGATGCAGCCTTAAATTTATTTTACTCTAAAATATATGAAATCTTTGCTATTTGTGTCCCTGAAAAAAGTATAAAACCGAAAAATAATAGATATAATTACCCTGTATGGTATAACTCTGATATAATCCGAAATATTCAGCGTAAACATTTACATCACAAACGGTATAAATCAAGTAAATCACAATTAGAATATCAGGCATTCGCTAAATATAGAACTAAGGTAAAAGTCGCAATTGAGAAAGCATATGAACGGTATCGGGATCGCGTGCAAAACCATCTAGCATCCGATCCAAGAGCGTTTTGGGATTACATCAGGTCCAGGAAGGGTAACACGAACAAATATAGGTTAGTTAAAGATAGTAGAACTTTGTCGGATGCAGAATGTGCTGAAGAGTTCGCTCGATTCTTCCAATCGGTGTACAACCCCGACCCGGCCTCACTGGACGTTTCGGTGGCGAGTGCGGCGGCGGCGGCGCCGCCGGGTGCATGGGCACACCTCTGCCCTCTGAGCGCGGGGGACGTGCGGCACGCCCTCGCCCGCCTGCCGCCCAAGCGCTCCGTGGGACCGGACGGTATACCGCCGATTACTGTTAAGGATTGCCGATTTGTATTAGTGTACCCACTATTACATTTATATAATATTTGTATCTCGACTGCTACCTTCCCGGATCTCTGGAAACTTACACGAGTGGTGCCGGTGCCTAAAGGCAACGGTGGCATTGAACCTGGTGACTATCGCCCTGTTGCCGTATTGTGTACGCCAGCCAAGGTGTTCGAGATGGCAATACATAGTTGCCTTTATACGCAGGTAGGTGTCCAACTGTCAGACGCGCAGCATGGGTTTCGGCCTGGGCGTGGGACAGCTGGGAACCTGCTCCACTTGATGACCAAGGTAGTGCCGGCAGTGGATGCTGGAGGCCAAGTCGATGTGGCCTATTTCGACTTTAGAAAGGCATTTGATACGGTGGATAACGACATCCTGCTGCTTAAACTAGCCAACGCGGGATGTACCCCACATACGCTCCAATTTTTTGCCAACTACTTAAGGGACAGGTGTCAGTATGTAGGCTGTAATGGATACCATTCGGATGTATATCTTACCAGGTCCGGTATCAGTCAAGGCAGTAACCTGGGTCCCCTTTTGTTTATTTTAACAATAAATGATCTTCCCGATGTGGTGAATAACTCCACAGTTTTGCTTTTTGCTGATGACCTAAAATTGGTCCATGAGGTTTCACATAGCGGGGATTGTGAATTGCTACAAAGTGACATCGACAAAGTTCTCGATTGGAGCTTTAAAAATAAACTCTATTTTAACGTGGCAAAATGTTCATTGGTAACTTTCAGTCGAGCGCGCACGCCTCACCGCTGTCAGTATCATATAAACGGGGAACCCTTGCAGCGCGTCACTGAAGTCAAGGACCTAGGGATTCGTTTTACTGCTGATGTTCACTTTAGGACTCATATCATTGCTGTATGTAAAAAAGCGTTTCGAGGTCTAGGGGTGGTATTGCGAGAGGCTGGCCAGTTTACAAACATTAAAGCATTGAAAGCGCTGTTTGAAGCGCTTGTACGATCACACTTGGAAAGCAACGCGTTGGTTTGGTCTCCGCATGAAGCTAAATACATATCAATGTTAGAAAAAATACAGAATAAATTTGTCAGATTTTTATATTTTAAGTTATATGGTGTTTATCCGGGCTATCCTCTATTATATCCCACTTTATTTATTCTGGGCATGGTAGGTTACTGCAAATTGGAAGTGAGGAGGGACGTTACATTAGCCATTTATTTATTCAAAGTGATGCGTGGAATAGTGCATAATCCAGCCATCTTGCACGAAATAAGACTCTGTGTCCCGGATAACTACAGGGAACGGCGGAGACGGCCGCCGCTGCTGGACGTGCCGTGCGCGCGGACCAACTTGCTGCAGCGCGCGCCGCTAACGCGGGCACTGCGCGCTCTTAACGCGGTAGGGGATACGGTTGACATGTTTACGTGTTCGCTGAGTGGGTTCACGATGGCAATGAATGTTTTGTTTAGTTTTAAGTAATTAACTATAATTGTTTTTAATTAAGAATCTGTATTATGTGTCTACTCCACCGAATTGGTTTTGACTGTAATGATGGTGTAGTTCTGTGTGTAAATAAATAAATAAAAAAAAAAAAAAAAAAAAAAAAAAAAAAATCCATTACTTATTGTTTTTTTTTTAGTTAATGTACATTTGCAAGAAAATGTGAGACAATTTTACAGTCGCCAATTTTATATATAACTAAATAACAAATAAAAAATCAAGTTGTTTAATTTTGCCACAACTGTTTTATAACATAACTGCAATTAGCTACTTATTTTGGCTATTTATTTAGTTTTCCTACAAGCTAAATACATTTGGTAGAGTAAAATTTGGTAAAATAAGTGCAGTTATTGAATTTATCATACTCGAAATATTTTTAAATGTAAAATTTAGTGGCTTTGTATGTTATTATTAATTTGATATTTTTTAAACTTTTGTTGGTCTTATATGAAATAAACGCTGTATTATGATATGAATAAAGTTATATTAAGGAATAAATAGAAAAGTTTAGAAAAGGTGTATTATTATCGGATACTTAAAAAATTACAAACTTAAAAAATAGACATCATCATCATCATCATATCTGCCGAACTCCACAATTGACGGTCTTGCGCTATTCGCACCCAGCGTCTTCCAGTGACCTGCACAAGAACTTAGAGTGCAGAGTCACCAACTTTCAATTAAGTGGATGCAACATGGACGTTTGACATGATTTTTGTCCTATCCATGTTAATTTTCAGACCCACTTGTTGAGAGACTCTGCTGAGGTCATCGAGCATTGTACCGAGGTCTTCCATGGTCTCAGCCATGACTACTATATCATCGGCAAATCGATAGTGAGTGATGTACTCGCCATTGACATTACTAAAGCCTTTCCAGTCCAGAAGCTTGAAGACATCTCCCAATACAGCGGTGAACAGTTTCAGAAATATAACATCTCCCTGTCTCACGCCTCGCTGTAAGTGGATAGGTTTCGAATTGTAGTCCTGGTATCGCACTGACATAGTGGCGTTTTCATACAAACACTTTAACACCTCGATATACCGGTAGTCGATTTGGCACCTTTGGAGAGACCTGAGCACGGCCCAGGTTTCGATGGAATCAATGGCTTTCTCATAGTCCACAAATGCTAAACACAGTGGCTTGTTATACTTTTCGGCCTTCTACACAACTTGCCCCAGCGTATGTATGTGGTCTATGGTGCTAAAGCCTTTTCAGAAACCAGTTTGCTCGGGAGGCTGGAAGTCATCAAACCTGCGTGCGAAGCGATTCGTAATGACCCTCGAAAGCAACTTGTAAACATGGCTCAGCAGTGTGATGGGTCTATAATTCTTCAATAGGGTTTTGTTGCCCGTTTTGAAGAAGAGCACCACCACACTTCTGTGCCATGCTTGTGGCGTTTGACCATCTAGTAAGACGGAGTTAAATAACTTTTGAAGGGCCCGTAGGATTAGTGTACCCGCCTTCAGAAGCTCAGCTGTAACTCCATCATCACCAGGCGCCTTGTTGTTCTTGAGTTTTCTGAGAGCCATTCTAATCTCGTACAGGCTGATGTCTTCGGTGTAATGACGGGTTAGTCGTGCTCTGGGATCCGAGGCACCTTAGAGCCTTTGTTCCGCTTGATGGTCTCTTTAATACTAATTGTATTAAATTGAGGCGTGTGGCGAGTCAAAGAATTTGAAATCTGTCTGTTGAGCCGCCGGTATCTGGTAGCATCGTCTGAGGAGTTCAGAACCATTATCCGTCTTTCTTCCATAAGTTGCAGGGTAAAGTCAGAGATCTTTTTAGTTCTGTTTGTATGGCGGGCCTTGAAGACTTTAGACCCAGCCGTATGGACATCTTCTACAAGTTTGTCGTAGTATGAGTCCACTTGACTGCATGTGTGGCGTGGTGTCTGAGACAGTCGCCTCGCTGCTTCGTGTCGTGGGTTTGAATCCCGCGCCGGACAGCTATTTCTGTGACCCATAAATAGTTGTTCTGAGCCTGGATGTGATTTGTGTCCGTCTATTATATGTTTGTAAAATACCTATAAGGTTAGCTTACCTACTGCTAGGCATTCAAAACGGTTTTGCAATTAGAGCTAAAATGGTTCGGGGTTTTGGTCGTGGATAGGTAAAGATCGGAGCGTAGACTTTATCAGTCGGGACCTCTGCAACTTGACATTAAGGTTCAATGAGCCTCTCACCAGTCTGTGATCGCTGCCGGTTTTATCCGCATTGAACATCTATAGTCTCATCGACAAGATAAAGTCTATCTCATTTTTGGTTTTACCATCGGGGTTCACCCAGGTCCATTTGCGGTGATCCGACTTTCTGAATAAGGAATTCATCATTAAGAGTTCCTCCTTCTCCATGAAGTCGGCCAACATTTGGCCCCGGGGGTTCCGGTCTCCAGTTCCAAATTGCCCCACTCTCAGCCCGTTACCGAATCGTTTGCCCAGCTTCGCGTCAAAGTCCACAAATGACCACAGTGAAAACGTTTTTAGAGCTATGTATGGCTCTTGATATATCCTCAACCTCATCGTCGGAGTTCGTCGAAGTCAGCGCGTATACCTGTATTACCTTCAACGAATACCGCTGGGTAATTCTGAGAATAAGTTACGCCACCCTAGTCGACACACTCTCGATTTTCACTACGTTGTCCCAAGTGTTTGTCCCAAGGTGACACCACCTTGGGACAGTTGGTCGCCGTTGGTTCCGGAAATAGAGCAGATTCCCGAATTTAAGGATTATCGTGTCCTCCCCATCTCTTCGGACTTGAGACAATCTTATGATATCCCAATGTAACCTGCTCAGTTCCTCCTCCAGTTCTATGATCTTCTCGTCGGTCCGCAGTATGCGAGTGTTATATGTTGCCAGGGCCAGAGGTCGTCGGTTTTGGTAAAACGGCGTCTGCCGGGGGTTTTTAGCACCCCGGTTTCTATTTCCTTATTTTCTGTTTCTATTTCTGAATCTGTTGTCTCAGCGAAATATTGTGTTCCATAATTCTTTTTCAGGGTAACCCGGTGAGACTTGTTCAATAAGGGTTTCAATAATAAACATGTTATAATATTAATTGTTTCATCTTCAGAATCTCTCGACAAAATGGGGTTTATTAGTTCAAATCTCTTTACTCTTTGTTTCTTCTTATCCAATGAAATATTGATGTCTATTAAATAACTAAGTTTCGTTTTTATTTTCTTCTTCTGTGTCCGGAATCCACGTAGATCCAGAATCAGAAAAAGGTTCTTCAGGTGGTATTGGTTTGATACCCGAAATAGGACTTGACCCTCTGGTTTCCTCTGATGACAACTTAATTTATTTAATTTTATTTGCATAGCATCTTACAATTAATCTTTACCTTGTTGTAGAAGAAATAAATAACATCAAATATTTATAAATTAGATACGTTATATCAGAATTCTGAATAGCAGAATTAAATAAATAGAGTTATATAATTTTCCTAGAACTAATTTAGTTTTGTAAAAGAATTTTTAAGTTGAGGAAAAATTCAACAACTCAAGTTATTTAACTTATCCGACATTCATCTTGTCATTGACCACAGTTATTGATTTACTTACTTAGTTATTTATTTTTCCTTTAAAAAAAATGTGGTTGTCTTAAGATATTTATTATTCCATCTGTCATGACCTGTCTCACAAAAATGGTTATATCTTTGAAACGGAATAAGATATGAAAATGCCTGTAAGGCTCAAATATGGGGCATGTTTTAGGTGTTTTGAAAATAGGAAAAAGTCAAAATCGCCAAAATCGGACTTATTTAGTTTTCCAACTACGGGGACGATATCATTTTTTTTTTTAGGTTTATCATTCTCTTATTTTAGAAGTTACAGGGGTGGTGGGGACACTCATTTTACCACTTTGGAAGTGTCTCTCGCGCAAACTATTCAGTTTAGACAAAAATGATATTAGAAACATATCTCATCATAGATTAATTGTGCACTAGTAACGATACTTGTGCAGACCCCAGCATATCATGCCACCCCAATCTGTCAAAGTTCTCCCAATTGAAAGTGAACCTTATGCTTTTGTAAGAAAGTTGAAAATCTATAAAAGAAATTTGACAGATTGGGGTAGCTTGATGTGCTGGCGTCTCTACATCGATTCAGTGCACAAGTCAGACATGGTTCTTGATATCTAACTACGATGGGTATCTCGCTGGTATGTGACTAGAAAACAGTATCGCATAATCTAATTACAAGAAACATACTAAAAAGACAAGGAGTTATTGTACCTACCTAATCTTGACTGGCCTGGAGGTCTCTTGGTTAGAGACTAACTGATAAGCCAGAGGTTATGCTTTCGATCCTAACCTAGGACAAATCTTTGTCTGGATTTTATCTGGATGTAATGTATCTATAATATGTATGTAATTAGAAAACATACATGTATGTTTATGAGTAGTATGGTTATAATAGTACTACCTAGTTTGGGATAAGATGGCAGTGTGTTGTTTGACCCCAATATATTTATTTATTATTTGTGTTCAGAGTTCATGTTTCTGTAATGAAACAATCTTCGACAAATCCTCTTATTCTTATTTTTATTCTTCTGGTGGCGGCTATTTCCAGTCTCCGGAGGTCCTGGTAACACTGCGTCCAGTGATGAACTGTGCTCGCCGCTCCAACTAAACTTCCCTGTCTAACCCTGCAACATAGATAAATCGCAGAATCTTTTTAGCAGGAGTGTCGATAACATCGTCCTGGTGCAAGAAGTGTTGGCCCAGGACGGTGTTACGTTTATGCATCAGTGGCTCACAGTGGCAGAGCAGGTGTAGAGGTGTTTTGTCTGCGTTATTGAAGAATCTACACACTCTACAGTCTCCGATGCCCACCGTGGACAGGTGTTTCCTGAGACGGCAATGTCCCGTTAACACCCTAGTTATGGCGCATAAGTTCCTCCTATTAAGCGCGAGGACTTCGTTAGCAGTTTTGCGGCTGAGCCCTTGATAGCTTTTTTATTTTTTTTCTTTTTTGACAAATCCTCTTGCTTGGAGTTATAAAAAAAGGAATGACATAAAGAACATTTACCAAGTTGGTGACTGCTACAATTGTAGATTTAATTCGAGTATCCCTGGTAGCGCTGAATGTTAAATCCAGATATTACTGACGTTCCGAGTTCTACCCTATATTGTTTGGTCTGCCTTGTAAAGTACTCTTGTTACTAAGGGCCTACAGTTAACAAACGCCTATCTCCATGTGGAGCTGACTTTATGCTCTATAAATATCTCGTGTATATTGAGTATGTTTCGCTGGAGCGTCTTAACTGGGCCGTGTTAGTAGAGACACCCGCTGAATTTGTTTCGCTGGGTCTTCTCAGTTCGGGCGTATTTGATCCGGTGGTAACATTAAAGTATAACCGTCGTTATAAACACAAGATCCGCCATAATAATAATGTTGAATTCATACCTTAATATGGACAGAACCACAACAATATACAGACAAGATGTAGTAAAATAAATCTAAAACTATAAATTTCCTTATTTAAATCTACAAATAATCTTGAAAATAATTTAAATAATTCAATCATTACCAATATAAATTAAATGTTATTTCTAAATGTTTTCATGCAATCTGTGTACACTAAATATCTATATGTATGTACCTAGAAATAATTTTGTATACTTAACTATATTACTATAAACATGTTCTGGCTATATACTTAACTATATTATTACAAGCGCCTTTTAAAGAATACGTGAATAAAAACCTTTTTTTATTTATACATCCCAGATATAGTGAGAGGTTGCGACGTGTGCTGCATTCGTCATGGGCTAAGGTAATCGCATGCATCAGTGGCCTACAAAATAATCAACCGATACTGTCTCACGTTGAATTATTCATATTGCTACAATAACAAGAGAGAAATGACTGGAGTAAATTCAAATTCAAAATTGATTAATTCCATAAAAATATTACATTTGTGTGGAATCGTCAATATTTTTTTTTTTGATCTACCGTGCGGTGCATGACGTTTCAGCTACTGAGACACACTGCCAAAAAACTCAGTAGGAATCCTTTTTTTGAATATTTATTTATTTATAAAGTAGAAAAACATAAGTCAAAGTCAATATAACGAGTCCAATTTTGTAAGAACCGCAACTGCATGCCAGTTTAGGACTAGGACTTTCAATACAGCCACGAGAAAATAGCTCAATGAATTTAATATTACTTTTGTTTCTCACTAAGTCTTTGTTTAGTTTTGTAATAAAATCAAACTAAACCAAGATTTGATTTCACCAACTAAGTATTAATTATTACTTAAGAGAACACATACTTGCATCCAAAATTGTATTTAATAACATATTATCAAACAATGCAAGTAGTATATCTCACAGTACTCTAAAATCGTAATTCGAAATTTAGAATGGTTTAAAATGTTGTTAGCCCAACCATGTGAGAAATGGAACTTTTAGAAAATATTCAAAGTCACTACTTTAAATATGTTCTAAAATTAGATTTGACGTATATCTGTATATTATAAATGCTGCTATACGAAAAATCTAATTTAAGAATCACTATTCGAAATGCTACTAGTATACAAAAAAATCTAATTTTAGAAAATGACTTAACGACTACTACCGGGACCGACAGCTTAACTTGCTCTCCGAAACACGGAGACGTTCAGAATTTAAACCAATTTGGGGGTCACCCATCTAAAGTGTGGATACCTAACCTCACCGATCAATTACCAACCGGTGATCACTGGCAACTAGCTGTGAGCTCCAGATTAACTAATAATATATTAGTTAATCTGGAGCTCACAAACTACAAATTTTAATACACTTTACTCCACGCAAGCACTCCATGCAAAATAATACTTATACAATTTTATTGGTTGCGGGCTCCAAATCACTAAATATTAAGGCCGTTAGGTACGATTAGGCCTAAAATATACTTTAGTAAGGTGGATGTCCTCAGATATTGTTGTTTAAATCGGTTGATTAATAGTGAATTGTAGTAAATCAAATCAAATTGATTAGCAATGACCTTCCAATAGCGCGGAGTTTGTTAATGGTGATAAATGGTAAACGCCGAACTGAGATGGTACGAAGGTTTATAAATGTAATATTTATTGAATATTTTATTCTGAGAATATTACATGCGAGTAACCCAGGATTTAAACCTGAATTCTCTGGGTTAAAGTCTCCAATGCCTATGTTAATTAAGCTACGGTTAATCCCAATTTATTATTCTCTTTCCAACCACATTCCACGGCAAATTTTGGCACCATCTGCCGGTACCTTTTAGCAATTAATCGATTAATAATAATAATAAATCTTTATTTCAGGCATAACCCATAATTCGATAGTTTTGTGTTAGTAACCAGTTATGCTTACATGCTGTATTAGTATTGTTAGTACGAAATTTATTAATTAAACTAATTCACACCTCAAACCGTCTCCACTCAGTGTCTCTGGATGAGACAGTTGGGTCTACCAGCAATCATTTTCAGGATGCTTTTCTGAGTGCCATGTCAGCGCTGCAGTAGAGAAGTTGCTTTCTTACGCATGAAGGTAAGGCAATAAAATTTTTTTCATCACCCTATCTCGGAAAGAGTATTTTTGCTCTTCGATATTTGAGTGGAAAAGTCGTTTTTATCCTCTGGAAGTTAAAGTAAATTTGAATTTAGAACATCGTATGCACTAAGTTTGTGAATGCAAAATATCATTAAACCTATTTACGTCTATGGTGCCGAATTTATCCTACATCTTTTTTTAATTTATTAAAAACTAAGACTCGGAACCTTCTTGGTGTACTTTCTTTTTAATTTGTTTGCGCAATATTACTGTTCTATTACACTCAAACTGTAGCAACGTTACTTTAACAGTTTTCAAAATTATACCTAAATTTTATTTTTTATAATTTAAAGATTGTCATGTAATAGGTACTTATAATATGATATAGTAATTAATACCTAAACTGAAATAAAAGTATTTATAATAAGATTTTTCTTCACATTTAGTCATTCCATACGCTGGAAACCGCTGGATGCGGATAGCGCAAGACCGGCAATTGTGGACTTCTTTTGGCTGACATGATGATGATACGAATTAAAAAAAAACAAATATAGGTAACAAAGCTGACTTGATATAAATCTTCTATTATTTTTGCAGTGCATATAGTCAAATTATACGATAAATGCGAAATTATCCATACTTTTGGCGAATAATCTCCTTAACCAATAAAGATGATAATTGGCGGAGAAATATTATATGCAAAGGGAAAGGAGGACGCTGCTTAGGGCGGTTGTACACCTACAGTGATTTCTCTACTTGACGACACCATACAGTCGTCGGTACAGAATAAGAATATCGTCGTCAACGACACGATTTACAACAATCGCAAAAATATACTAGTAATAGAAGTGTCGTTCAGTGCACAATGGTTCTTAGAGAACTTTTGACCTCATTCTGCGATGTAAAATGTCCTGCTTCTAAAAAGCCAATTAGTGAACTATCAAAGATTTGACTCGTAACGGTGACACTTAATTTTTTTTTATATATATATATATATATATATATAATAAGATGGCAAACGAGCAAGTGGGTCTCCTGATGGTAAGTGATCACCGCCGCCCATGGAAATTCGTAACACCTGAGGAGCTGCAAGTGCGTTGCCGGCCTTTAAGAAAAGAAATGGCTCGCTTCTTGAAGGTTGCCATGTCATACCGGATCGGAAATACCTCCGCTTGGTCGGACCTGGGATTTGAACTGAGTACCTCTTGAGTTTATCTGCAGTTAAACATGCTACCGCTAGAATGCTTACGTGACAAGGCAGACATTTACGTGAGCATCAAAAATACTTGTACTGAATACATATTTACGTTCCTACATCAGCATATTCAACGAATGCACGTGACCAATCAACTTTTAAAGTCGATGAAGCACACAGTCGTACTCTCTGAGTAAATATCTGTACGTTATCTGCGCCGCTCGGCCGCCAGCACGTTCGCAGCGGCGCACACGCGGCAGCGCGCTACAATTTACTTTCCTCGATAGTCAACCCTCTCTGCAAATAAACAGATTGAATTTTATTATCTTTGCGCTTCCACCAGTTGCTCCGGTTCTTAGAAGACCAGACCGCAATTGCAAATCTGTTGAAAATTGAGTCCTAGTAACTAAACTATATGTGTACTATAGTGGATCGATTGAACAATCCACTAAGGGGTGTTGTGGAAAAATGTGCTACTGATTCCTGCTTATCCTTTTCCTTTGAAGGGCCCAACAAACATGTACGGTTCCCAGGTTACAGTTAACCGTACACGCAGAAACAATGGGCTGGCACCCTTCCAATATAGGAATCGGACTGCAGATCCAGCGTCGGGTGGGTTCGTAACTGGTACAGGGTAGCACCAGGGGAGGCCAACGTCGACTCGACAGGAAAACACGATGATAATTCGAAGAATCTTCACTTTTATTTCTCACGAGAGTTTCTTATTTACAATTTGCTTCTAGTACTACTGCTGGATACGGAATGAATATCCAAGAAAATTGCACAGTTTATATACAGAATTGATGACTTTGTTCTTTAGGGTTCACCAATCAGCGCGAAGCGCCTAATCCAAAAGTACCCTCTTTTCACTTTTGGTTAAAAATGTTTTAAAAAGTAATATCGAAATACCCACTGAACAAATTCATCAATTTTACAAATTTTTTCCCAAAGTTGGATTTAAAATGACACCCTTATTTTTCTAGGGTGTAAAATACCTAAAATTACAAACCAGAATATACATATATATATATATAAATAGGTATATAGCGAAATAGCTGAGTTATAGCGCTTTTTTATTTTTTTTTATGAAACTGTAGTCCATGCGGTACAGTTTCGAGGTAGCTAGGCGCCTGCCAAACAGAAAACACTTAATAAGCTCAGCTCAGCTCAGCTTTCCGCTATATGACCCTTACAAATCTGGTATGCTCTGATAGGCCTCAAGTAGGGCTATCCAATACAACAATCAGTTTACATATAGCTATAACCAAAAACGAAGTATACGCGCAAAACCTATCCAGGCTACCCAGGTTGTTACTACGTGACCTAGGCATATAACCTTTACAAATTTGGTGTGCTTTGATAGGCCTCGATTAGGGCTATCCAATATAACAATCAGTTTACATATAGCTATAACCAAAGACGAAGTATACGCGCAAAACCTATCCAGGCTACCCAGGTTGTTACTACGTGACCTAGGCATATAACCTTTACAAATTTGGTATGTTCTGATAGGCCTCGATTAGGGCTATCTAATACAACAATCAGTTTACATATAGCTATAACCAAAGACGAAGTATACGCGCAAAACCTATCCAGGCTACCCAGGTTTCGGAGGAGGCGAGCCAATGCCGAAGAGGCTGCTGGAGCGCACAGGGCGTATCAAGTCGCCGTCAAGGCACTATCCATTGCGATAGCGGAAGCCAAAGCTCGGTCCTGGAACGAGCTCATCGAGGGACTGGATAGGGACCCATGGGGGCGCCCGTACAAAATGTTACTGGGCAAGCTCAGACCGTGGGTCCCTCCGTTGACGAGTACCCTGGACCCGGATTTCCTGAGGAGGGTGGTGGACACCCTCTTCCCTAGGGTCCAGGACAGTTCCTCGGACCCTCCGCCACCGTCGTACCATGCTTGGGACGACCAGTTGGAGGTGACGGAGGGGGAGTTGGACCGAGCAGTACGGCGACTTGCGGCCCGAAATACCGCCCCTGGCCCGGATGGGATACCGGGCAGGGCGTGGGTTTGCGCCCTGGCAGTCCTGGGGGACCGATTGAGGCAACTGTTCACCAGTTGCCTCCGTAGTGCCGTGTTCCCCACCTGCTGGAAAGAGGCAAGGCTTGTGCTTCTGCAGAAGCCGGGCAGGACCGCCGATTCTCCCTCGGCGTTCCGACCAATCTGCTTGCTAGACGAGGCGGGCAAGCTCCTTGAGCGTGTCATAGCCACCCGTCTCAGCGAGCATCTGTCGCGCGTTGGCCCCGATTTATCGGACAGCCAGTTCGGATTCCGGCAGGGACGTTCGACGCTGGACGCGATCAACCGCGTCCGCGCCCTGTCGGAGCCCGCCGTTCGGGCGGGGGGGGTGGCGTTGGCGGTGAGCTTAGACATCGTCAACGCGTTCAACTCCGTCCCCTGGCGGGCGATACGGGAGGCACTGGTCCATCATAACGTGCCTCCCTATCTCCGTGGTATAGTCGGGGCATATTTGCGCGACAGGACGATTAAATTCGTCGGTCGGAACGGGATTGAGATCCAGAGGGAGCTCTCCTGCGGGGTTCCTCAGGGGTCCGTGTTAGGACCTCTGCTATGGAGCCTCGCGTACGATGCGGTCCTACGGATAAGCCTCCCTCCCGGGGTGAGCGTCGTCTGCTATGCGGACGACACGCTCGTCATAGCCCGGGAGGTAAGTTTCCAGCGGGCGGTATGGCTCGCCGAACTCGGTGTTGCGTGTGTCGTCACGGCCATAACGCGACTGGGCCTTCGGGTAGCGCTTCACAAGACCGAGGCGCTATGGTTCCACGGCTTACGCCGTAGGGAGGAACCACCCAGTACGTCGATGCGTGTAGGTGACGCAGAGGTCAGGGTGGGGCGGTACATGAAGTACCTGGGCCTCACCCTAGACAGCAGATGGGGCTTCGAGGAGCACTTCGAGCGTCTGGCCCCCCGAGTGCGCCGGGTAACCGGAGCGTTACACCGGCTTTTGCCGAACCTCGGGGGTCCTAGGGAAGAAGTTCGCCGCCTCTACGGTGGTGTCGTGCGATCCATGGTCCTTTATGGGGCGCCCGTCTGGTCTGAACGCCTGACGGGCGCCTCCCGCTGCAGAGCTATCTTGAACAGCCTGCAGCGTGTGGTGGCCATACGGATCGCACGAGGATATCGAACGATATCCTTTGAGGCGGCGACACTCCTGGCGCGCTTTCCACCGTTTGATCTCCTGGCGGCAGTCGACGCGACGGTTTTCACCGAAATCCGCGTCCGCTGGGAGAGCGGTGAGGCGCCAGAGCAGACGCTCGTTGCCTACAGGTGGGAAGCACACCGGCGCGTACTTGCACAGTGGCGCGCAAGGCTTGAGTTGCGGCTGAACGCGCGCCAACGTGCCGTCGGTGCTATCCTGCCTCACCTCGAGGCCTGGGTGGGAAGGAAGGGCGGTTGCGTCACCTACAGACTGACTCAGATACTCACCGGACACGGGTGTTTCGGTGAGTATCTGTGCCGGATCGGCCGAGAAGTGACGACACATTGTCACCATTGCGGGAGCGACCTGGACTCTGCCCAGCATACGCTGGAGGAGTGCCCGGCCTGGGAGGCCGAGAGACGAGTCCTGGTCGCTGAGATCGGACGGGATCTTTCGCCGCCAGCAGTCGTGTATGCGATGCTGGCTGGCGACTCCACCAAATGGGACGCCGTGGTCTCCTTCTGCGAAGCAGTCATGCTCCAGAAGGAGGCCGCTGAGCGGGATCGGGAGCGAGCCGACCCCGCTCGTAGACGGAGGAGGCGACGGGGCGGCGGCGCCAGCCGTTAGCCCTACTCCCCTCGGGGTTGCGGTGGCAGTATGAGAAGTGTCCTCTACTGCCGCCATGTGCAAGCAGCCCCGGGAAGACAGCGAACTGTTTGTGGCACAGTCGCTGTGCCGTACTGGCAGGAGTCGGCAAATGGGGAGGGCAACTCACAGTTCTCCCCGGGTGCGTGTCCCGACCATCTGGGACACGGCGCAAAAGGGGGGCACCGGAGCAGCATACCCGCGTTCCCGGGGCTCCCCCCATCAGGCGCCAGAAGAAGTCCACGGCAGGTTAGGTTTAGTCGGTGCGAGTCCGACATACCCACCCGCAGACACTTTTTGCGGGTGGCATGCATTAGCATTCCCCCTACCTTATCAAAAAAAAAAAAAAAAAAAAAAAGGCTACCCAGGTTGTTACGACGTGACCTAGGCTATTCTAGGTCTCAATCTAGTCTAATCCTTGTAGAACTAACTCATTTTTATACGATGACAATAATTTGATACGGCCTAGGTAACCTAGATAGTCTAGGCGTGCATGGAAAACCTAGCAATCTAGAATTTGTTATAACTTCTAGATTCCTAGGGTTCATCATCATCATTACAGCTTAAATAAGTCCACTGCTGGAGAAGCCTCCCTCAAGAATCATCTTGAGGGGATATGCCATAATCGCCACGCTTGGCAGGCGGGTTGGCGATCGCAGTATGATGGTCGTAGTACTCAGAAGGAAGCTGCTTCCCGTCCTCTGGTAGATATTCCCTCGGGTCGACTTCTACGCCCCCCACGGGATGAGATGGGGTGATGATATTCTGATTCTGATATTTGTCGCCGTCACCACACAGCCTAGTGTTAGGTAGTCCTAGGGTTAGGTGAATGAAATTTAAATATGTTATACATATAGGTGAAAATAAGGTAAAAACATAGGTTTTAACTTTGTAAAACCTAAAACCTAACTGTGAAAAATAATCTAATTTTAATCTGCTAATATCTACTAAGATGTTAAGGTTTTATGAAAATATCAATTAAATGTTATTAGATTGTAAGTATATCCATCGTAATTATCCAAAACAAGCATTCGCAATGACTTAAAAATGTTAAATTAAAGTACTATCGTCATCTTTAGCGAAATGTTTTGAATATTTACGTGAAACGTAATTGGCTGCGGTAGTTCTGCACCTCCCGTAGCTTAGTACGAGTTGCCGGCCGAAAGTTGCCTGGGTCCGTCGCCAACATACTCCCCCGCAGTGCGCAGCACTCCATCCGATTCTGGCGACGGTGTTGCCGGAACCACCACGATGACGCGCCGCGTAGCTCGCCGCAGCACGCCTCCCGACGTTCGCACGTCCAGGATGCGGGTTCTTCCATCGGGCCCGGGGTAGGTTTTGACTACCTCCCCGCGGGGCCAAGAGTTGCGTGGCAGGGTCGCGTCGACTATGAGCACGATGTCTCCTACCACGGGGTCGCTCGTCTCTCGTCCTTTGATCTTCCTCGGCATCAAGGTGGGCAGGTTTGACCCTCTTCCTGTTGACCGATTGATCTGAAATTTGGTACACACTTTTGGTTCTAGTGACAGTACAATTAAATAAATTCTGTTTCATTGTAAATCCAATATGGCCGCCGCTACAAAATGGCGGATAACTTAGGTTTTATTAATCCCATCAATATGAATGTCAAATGAAAGGGCTTAATAAGTAGAATACAATGTACTATACAAAATTGAAATCCAAGATGGCCGCCGCTACAAAATGGCGGATAACTTAGGTTTTATTAATCCCATCAATATGGGTATCAAATGAAAGGGCTCAACAAGTAGAATACAATGTACTATACCTAATCGAAATCCAAGATGGCCGCCGCTACGAAATGGCGGATAACCTAGGTTTTATCAACCCAACAATATGGGTATCAAATGGAAGTGCTCAACAAGTAGAATATAATGTACAATACAAAATTCGAACGATATGAAAAGCGACCAGCAGAGCACCCCAACTATGATTTTAACAATATGTGTCTCATAGAGTTTGTGATGTTATTTGAGCCACACTACACGAAACCGCCAGTTATAAATGAAGAAAGCATCGATACCGATGCTTATGCACCGCATGAGCAAACAGCAAGAAGGCGTCTTATAACTCTATCAGACAACACAAAAATGACTATTAGAAACACGCCAGCTGTAGTACGGGTACCTTGCTTTGCAGCAGCTTCTGATCCAGAGTCATATTATTAATAAATAATAATAAAAAAGCCATTTAATTCCATATTTCCAAGATACATTTCAAATGTTATAATTTATTTATTTGTTGAAATATGGACCCCTTTTTGGGTAAAGGCCTCCTGCAGCTTTTTCCACAAATCTCTGTCCTTGCCTGTATTTGTCCAGTCGTTTCCTGACACATGGATAATGTCATCAGCCCACCATCTTACAGGTCTCCCAACATCCTCTTTCCCATTCCTTCCCCATTCCTCTTTCCCTGTGTAGATTTCCATCGTGTGGTTTCTATGGTCCATCTTTGATCAGTGTAGCGTGCGATGTGTCCAGCCCACCTCCATTTAAGTTTGAGTGCATGTGTGAGAGCGTCAGTTATTTTAGTTCTTTGTCTAATATGTTTGTTCTTTACTTTGTCTATTTTTCTTAGCTTCAACATGCTCCTTTCCATAGATGTTTGGGTACATTTAATTTTTTGTTTGACTTTATTAGTATAAACCCAAGTCTGGCAACCGTACAGTAAGCATGGTAAAAGACATGTGTCAAATACTGTCTTTTTTAAATGTAGACTATAATTTCCTTTTAGAATTTCCTTCAGTGACCAGAATTTTTTTCCAGGTTATGTTGATTCTACGTGACACTTCTTCTTCATTGCTGGACTTGAGGAATGATAACTGCTTCCCTAGATAGATATAACTGCTGACGTATTCTACATTATTGCCATTTACAACTATAGGTCTTTTTTGGCTATTGGTCATTATTTTCGTTTTACTTGCGTTCATTTCTAAACCTAGTTTTGAGCTTCCACTAACCAACGACATCATCATTTCCTCCAGATCCCTAGGAGTTTCGGCCAATATAGCTATATCGTCAGCGAATCTCAGATGGTTTAGATATCGTCCATTGATTTGTACTCCTTTTTTAGACCATTCTAATTTTTGAAATATATTCTCGAGCACTGCAATAAATAGCTTTGGTGACAATGGGTTGCCTTGCCTTACTCCACGTTCAATGTTTATCTCATTTCCTCTGACTTCCAGCTTTACCTTACTTGTACTGTTTGCATAAATATATTTCAGGATGTTAATATATTTTTGATCCACTTCGGAATGTTGCAATGCATTCCAGATCGAACAGTGGCTGATGCTATCAAAGGCCTTGCTATAGTCGATAAAGGCCACATAAAGAGGTTTGTTATGCTCTCGATATTTTTCTATAATTTGCTCCAGGCTCTGTATATGGTCCATTGTGCTGAATCCTGATCGGAAACCCGCTTGCTCTATTGGCTGGTGTTTGTCAATGTCTTGTGTTACTCTTTTTAAAAGTATTGATGAAAACAGTTTGTATGAGCTTGCTAGAAGGCTTATGGGTCTGTAGTTACCAATATCCAGCGGATTGCCTTTTTTTACCCACGACGGAACGGAGCAGGTATATGCGTTTAGGGTGAGAGATGTTTGTGTGTGCGTTTGTGCAAAGTAATGTTCCCACCTATCTTCTAAAACTAATGACAATAGAGAAGTGTGATAACTTTCTAATTCTATCACATCAAAATATAAACCGCTTCTCTGGCAAAATTCTAGACATAGAACTTTTTAATGAAAAATATGAAATAGATATCCTTTGTTTTACAGAAACATGGCTGAAGGCACACAAGATGGCTTTTAGTGTCTGTGGCTATAGGGTCGCCAGCTTTAATAATAGGGTTTCGGCAGAGAGTGGTGGAGTACTGATACTACTTCGAGACCAAATTAAATTTAAAGAACGTAAAGATATATGCCAACTATCTATTGAGCGTGTGTGTGAGGTGGCATGTGTAGAGACGCAGTTTTATTGTATAATATGTGTGTATAGACCACCAGCATCCGATTTAAAGCTTTTTACAGCAACAATAGAAGACATTCTTAGGAAAATTAAAAGTAAAAAAAAAATCCTTGTATGTGGTGATTTTAATATGAACATTTTAGCAGATTCACCTGAAATAAACATATTTCTATCTGTATTTCGGTCCTTTAACCTTAAATGCTTGTTCTCTGAGGCCACGAGACTCACACCCACATCTGCTACTTGCATTGATAACATAATTACCAACTTTGATGTCTCTGAGAAGTGTTTGGTGGCTGGTGTTCGCTCTGACCATAAATGCCAAATAGTAAAGATGAAAAATGAGATAAATATAAATAAACAAAAAATTAGTTTGAGACCTTTAACAAAATCTAATTTGAGAAAGTTCAGTAACAACCTGGAGAATAGTTTGTGCCATCTATTGCCAAACAAAAGTAACCCTAACGATATGTACACTACATTATTCCAATGTATTTGCAAAGAATTTAATAAAGCTTGTAAAATAAAAAACATAACGGTTGACAGTAATAAGATAAAATTTAGTTCTTGGGCAACTCAAGGCATTAGACTGAGTAGAGATTTTTTATATGAGTTGTATGACAGAAGGTCCTATAACCCTGATGTCAATTTCATTAATTATGTTAGAAATTATTCAAAAATTTTTAAAAAGGTTTGCATTCAAGCTAAATCTTTATATATAAGAGATAAAATTAAAAAATCTGATAATAAAATAAAATCAGCTTGGCAAATAATTAATACTGAAACTGGTAAAAGTAGATCAAGAGATCAAACATTAGTATTGAATATTGGTGATGAACTGGTTTCAGACAAGCTTACCATTGCCAATTTTTTAGCTGCTTTTTTTGCAAATATACCCGTGGATATTACTAAGTGTCTCGCATCATCACCAGATGTGGCTGAACTCTTTTTAAATCAAAGCGTAAAACAAACTGTACCTAACTTTAGTTTTAAATCCGTAACAAGTGATGATATTATAAAAGCTTTTAAGAGTATTAAAAGAAAAGGCACAGAAGATTTGTGGGGACTGTCTGTTAAAGCAATTGAATCAATCATACTAAACATTGCTACAATCCTTGCAGCCATCTTCAATGGCTGTATAAGTGATGGTGTCTTTCCCGATTTAATGAAAATAAGTAAGATAATACCCATTTTCAAGGCAGGTTGTTCAAAAAATGCCACGAATTATAGGCCTATCTCAATACTGCCACTTTAAGTAAAATATTTGAAAAGCTGATGCTCAGCCAAATGTTGTCGCACTTTAACGTGAATAAGATATTGCATAACAAGCAGTTCGGGTTTACAAGGGGCCGCTCTACTCAGGATGCAGGTTGCACATTAATTAGGTCAATATTGGAGGCTTGGGAGGGATCACTGGATGCGCTGGGAGTTATCTGTGATCTCTCTAAGGCTTTCGATTGCGTTGATCATCGTACGCTCGTTGTTAAACTGAAGTACTATGGAATATCTGGCACATCTCTTGATCTTGTGATGTCCTATTTATCGGGGCGACAACAGATGGTTTCGATAGGCGGTGTCACTTCGGCACGTCATCCTGTGAAAATGGGGGTGCCCCAAGGATCTATATTGGGCCCATTTTTATTTCTAGTTTATATAAATGATCTCCCTTATCTGGTAGAGAAAGTATCAGACATAGTTTTGTTCGCTGATGATACGTCGCTCATATTTAAAGTAAATAGAAAGGATAAAGATCTTATTGAGCATAATAAAACACTCAGCTTTATATCAGAATGGTTTTCGGCAAATAATCTCTTGTTAAATGCAGGGAAAACTAAATGCATCAGGTTCTCATTGCCGAATGTGACTCAAATTGTACCAACAGTTGCACTTAATGCGAAAATATTAGATCTAGTCCCATCGACCGTATTTTTAGGATTGACACTTGATTCAAAATTGCAATGGGGTCCTCAGATTGAAAAGTTAGCAGGTAAATTAAGTTCAGCTTCCTATGCTGTCTGGAAAATAAGGCAATTGTCAGATGAACAAACTGCTAGATTAGTGTATTTCGCGTACTTTCATAGCATTATGTCGTATGGCATTCTGCTGTGGGGTTCGGCGGCTGACATAGGTGCTATTTTTGTATTGCAGAAAAGAGCAGTCAGAGCCATTTATGGTTTAGGCAGTCGCGATTCTTTGTGAAATTTGTTTAAAGAAATAAATATACTTACTGTGCCATCGGAATATATATATCAGAATATAATGTTTGTTAGAAAAAATATTCATAATTATAAAAAGAAAAGTGAACTGCATAATAATAATAATAATAATATCTGGGGACAATGTCACACAGATCATCCTAGCCCCAAACTAAGCAAAGCTTGTACTATGGGTACCAGGCGACGATATACATACTTATATAGATAGATAAATACTTAAATACATAGAAAACATCCATGACTCAGAAACAAATATTCGTGCTCATCACACAAATATTTACACTTACCGGGATTCGAACCCAGGACCACCAGCTTCGTAGGCAGGAGCACTACCAACTAGGCTACGGTGACCGTCGCCTAGTTGGTAGTGCTATATATAATATAAATACTAGGAATAAAAACAAACTAGCCATGCCAGGCTTTAGAGTAAGCAAAACTAATAAATCATTTTTAGGAAATTGTATTAGGTTTTATAACAAGCTTCCTACTCAAATTGCTGATCTGCCTGACACAAGTTTTAAAACACATATTAAACGTATACTTATGGCTAGGGGTTATTACACCACTAAAGAGTACATCGATGACAAAGACGTCTGGCTCTCACTTCCTACCTGCACATTGCTCGCTGGAGATCTTGTAGCCATATAGACATGACTGATCTGCTGTGTTACGTGAACTATCTGTAAATGATTGCTATCATATACTTAATTTAAAATTATTGTCTCAAAATGAATAATGTTATTGCTTCGAAGTTTTTCTTTTGTATACCTAAATATAATCTAAAATAATAAGCATTCAGACAACCGATCGAGCATATATTGTGTTTGCCTACTAAATAATTACTCTAATTGGACCAAATCCCGTGTTCATGCCCGCTTGAGTATGTTTCGCCGGACCGTCTCAACTGGGTCGTGTTGAAACCGGTAGTAGATGAACCCACTGAGTTTGTTTCGCTGGGTCTTCTCAGTTGGGGCGCATTGGATCCGGTGGTAGCATTAAAGCGCGAGCGTCGTTATTAACACAAGGTCCGTCATAATAATAATACCTTTAATATAGACAGAACCATTGACAATATGTAGTAAAATATTAGACTTAAACTAGATAATTAAACATAATCTCTTGACAATAACTTGATACGAGCTAGCTAAATATCATTTCTGTAATAAAATAAATTTTATAAATGTTTTCATACAAGATGTATCTAAATATCTATGTTACTAGAAATTATATTTAATGTATACAACTATATTACTGCAAACATGTTCTGACTATTTACAAGCGCTTTTATGAAGTCTACGTGAATAAAAACCTTTTTTATTTAAAAAAAAAAAAAAAATGATCCGATTTTGATGCGGTTTTCAATAACGGGTTTGTGTTTGATGAGTTCATGTTCTTAGATAGGTGTCATGGCTGTGACTCACTAGGGGGCGCCACAATATTAGTGCAAAACAATGTTGCAATATAATCAAAATGAAATGTCCAATTACAATTCTGTTTTCAGCAATGTGTACGTGGTAGCTTAATGCAAGTTCCCAAATAATAAAAATTACATCTGTAACTCACTAGAGGGCGCTACAATATTAGTGCAAAATAATATCGCAATAATATTAAAACGAATTGTCCGATTTTAATGCGGTTTTCAGCAATGGGTTCCTAGTTGATTGGTGCATGGTATAAGGTAAGTCTAATGATATTAACTCACTAGGGGGCGCTGCTATATTAGTGTGAAACGATTATATTGCAATATTATTAAAATTAAAACGCATTGTCTGATTTCAATGCGGATTTCAGGAATGAGTTCGTGGGTGATTAGTGCATGTTCTCAGATGAGTGTTATAGAGGTAACTTTTAACAATGTTTAATGTAAGTCTGAGTAAAATTTCAAAATTAATGCATAGCGATACCGAGACGGCGTATTTGTAATGGATTTTAAAGCCCTTACGAGCTTTCTTCTATTTTCTCATCATAACTTTGCGTACGGCGTGAAGTGTTTCGCAATCGTTATAATTCTTCCAACGCTATGATATTATGTGGGTTATTAAAGAGTTTTCTTTGGTCTAAGTCAGTTATAACTATGCCGTCTAAAGATCGAGGGATATTCGAATCAAGCAACAAGCAAATTTAATGTTGAAATCAAAATTATAAATTCAAAAACAAGGAAGTACCTATTTCAAAATATAGACACGAAATCGTAATAAAAAAAAATCTTATGATAGCAAAATAATAAACTGAAACTATAAAATCAATCATAAAACTCGAGTAATAATAAAACGGAGTTATATTCCGACTAAACCACCTAATCTACTTATCTGTGAAATCCATTATTAAATATTTCAAAATACAGACAAGAAATCGTAATAAAAAAAAATCTTATGATAGCAAAATAATAAACTGAAACTATAAAATCAATCATAAAACTCGAGTAATAATAAAAAGGAGTTATATTCAGAATAAACCTCCAAATATAGTTATATGTGAAATAAAAAATAATTATTAGAAAATGCAAAAATCAAGAAACAAACTAAAAATAAAATTCAGTATGTAAGTACCTAACCCTACAACCAACATTTAATTCAAACCCAAATCTCAAAATATTAAGTTTAAACCAATAACAAAAATAAATCAAAGTGTAATGATGGGAAAATAATAATGAGCAATATTATTCCACTTAAAAAAACTAAACTACACTATTTACAAAATTATAATCGAAAAGTAAAATAATGTTGTATCAAACTTATTAATGAAATTAGAACTCGTAAGTTAGAAATAAATAAGATCAATAGGTATGTACCTTCTCTTTATTTGGTCTCAATAAGGAAACAACAGCACTCGGCGTCACTGGGAGCTAGGTCTCTCCAGGTCTGTAAATTGCATCCAATTTGCATTCGAAAACACATTATAACAACATAAGCCCGAAGGCATCGACATTCATAGTGTTCTAGAGAGTTTTAACCAGTATTAGGAACTGTTTCCGCCTTCACCGCGTGGAGGTACTCCCAGCTTATGTCATCATTGAATTCAGATAACATGAATTCAGATTATAGTAACAAGAGTTTTGACACCAATTCGGAACAAAAACCAACAGAAAGCAACTGTATAATATTTAATAAGGAACTTAATATTATGTGGTAGGATGAATCACACTAATTGTTTTGCGAGATCTTACCTACACATTATATAGATTATAATTCGTATATGCTCTTTAAAAAGTCTGAAATAAAAATAATCAAAATTAAAAATTTTGACTAAAACCCACGACGGTAAAAATCTCATCGAGAAAGAATAAAATAACCCAAAACCCCCAACTTAACCAATTATTATGTAACAAAATATGATAATAGACGTAAAAATACTTTCTAAAAAAAGAGTTGATATCTCGAGAAAACGGTAATAGATATACTTAAGTACCTAAACAATGAATATCGATGTTTACAGTATTTGCCTTACGTGCCTTTTTCTCGAAGATATACTTAAATGTAGCGATAATAATTTTACCATAATACATAACAGAGGAATATCCGTCGGTGGCTGCCTTTCCTATATGGAATTTCAACAAAAATTTTATCATACTTATAAGTGTATTTTATGTCTTCTTTAAAAATCTACAATTCTTTAATAATTGTATTCAAGTCACTAGAAAACCTTAGCTGGGTTAATGGCAGCCCCCAACGGATATTCCTCGGTTCATCGGTACATCGCAAAAAACGAATGTTGTTCCACGTATATTTGCCTTACTGAGTGACAAAAAAGAAAGCACGTATTCGGCTTTGTTTGATATGTTGCACGTTGAATTTCCCGAATGGAAACCAGATAAGATCCATCTCATCTCAGAATTATTTTCCCAAATATCAAAATTAAAAAATGTTACTACCATTTCACGAATAGTTTGTGGCGAAAGGCTAAATATATAGGCATAAAGTCAAAGCTTTATCGACGTATTGTGGGTTTGTGCATCGCTCTTCCACTATTGCCTGAGAGCCAAATAAAAGAGGGTTGGGATTATGTACAATTGCAAACTGCTAATATAAATAACAAGAAAATTAACGCTTTTATGGCGTACATGAACACCACATGGCTAAAAAGTGATGAATGCATAAGGGAGTGGTGTGTCAGCAACGAACGCCATCGCACTAAAAACGTCGCAGAAAGTTATAATTCAGTAATAAATAAAAAAATTAACAAGAACTATGTCACAATAAATAAATTACTTTCTGTTCTACTTGACGATATAACGGTAAATCTAACTAATAATAAAACAGCAAATTTCAGCCTAAACGAACGAAAACAATCAGAAAAGGAAAAAGATGATATCATTTTGAATGCACAAATGCAGCTACTTCATAACCAAATAACTGTTGGCCATTTTTTAGAAATATTGCGTTAAATATAAAGCCATTTTAAATAAATAATATTTTTCTTGTTCAACATTATAATCATGATTTCTAAACACTAGCAGTGTGACCACGAGTCCTGTGTTTTTATAATGTACTGTTAGTCACCCCACGCAGGGTGACCACGAGTAACTGAAATTACTCGTGGTCACCCTAGGGTAACAAAGCAGGGTAACCACGAGTCCTGTGTTTTTATAATGTACTGTTAGTCACCCCACGCAGGGTGACCACGAGTAACTGAAATTACTCGTGGTCACCCTAGGGTAACAAAGCAGGGTAACCACGAGTCCGACGACCTTCACGAGACAAGTTGGGGAGTAATTATAATCGTCGTCAGCACACAGCTATTTCAGTATTCTTCTAATTTAACAGTCGACAAGAAAGAAGAAAAATCTTAATAGCCGATTCCAAACAAGCTATTTTCGTCGCCATACACCTACATCGAAGAAAAAATGGTTACCGACGTAAATTCCAACTCCCAATAAATACGTAGATCAACGATGTATCACCGCAACTGACATTTATGCTGTTTCATTTTACACCATTAATCATTTTACCCGCGATATTAATAACTTGCAGGACAATACGGACGTCAAACGGAACGCGCTTTATCATGCAATAAATAATCTGAGTTGGTTGGAATTTGGCGTCATAACAAAATGGTGGCCTTAGAAAATGGCGTCTCACGGTGATGATCGACGTTTAGTTAAGGAATAACATTTATTGATGGCCTGTTGGCGTGGTTGGTAAATGCTTGCTTTTCACGCCGGAGGTCGTGGGTTCGATTCCCACCCAGAACAGATATTTGTGTGCATGAACATGTCTCTTTTCAACTTTTAACCGTTTTATGTGTTCGTATACTTCAGAGTTTTCAATTGGTTTGATGCTAGTAGTTGCATGTTTGCCTGAAATTTCGATTTCGTTGTTGTTTCTTTTCTGGTAAAATTCTTTATAGAAGTTTGTTGCATGGTTTACAACATCTTTCCTTGATTTAGTTACGGTAGATTCTGTATTTTGTTCAAGTTTTTGTATCCATGTTTTGTGTGTAGCTAATTCTTTGTAGGCTTTTTTGGTACTTCTAAAGTTGTTAATGTTCCTTATGATGACTTCTTGTCTATGTTTAACGTAATCTTTCCTGATCGATCTATTAGCCTGTTTATACATTTTACTGAGTTCATGTTTCATATCCTTGTTTTTATTCTTAGTATGTATCAACTCAGTACGTTTTTTAATTAATTGTTTTGTTTCTTCGCTAAATATTTTATGTTGTACTTGTTTGGTTTCTTTACATGATTTCAGGCTGTGTATTATAGTATTTTCCAGAAAGTTATAATAGGTTTGAATATTGGACTTTTCTTCTTTATTATTTATGCTTGTTTGTAGATTTGCGATATATTTTTTGATTTCGTTATCTGTTTTCGGAATATTGAGTGATGTTCCAAAGGTTTTTCGGCTTTTTATTGGGTGACTTAGCCGTACTGTTGCTCGTAATAGCCTGTGGTCAGAAGGGAACTGCGTGTTTAGTGCTTCAATATTTGTTATTAGTTTCGGATTATTTGTCATTATAAAGTCAATTTCATTCTTTGTTTTTTGATCAGGTGATATCCAAGTCCATCTGCGATTCTCTTTTTTCTTAAAAAATTTATTTATTTATTTTTATTTCCACATTACAAGTATCATTACAGGTTTATCACCCAATGCGATATTGTAGACAACAAAATTTTACTTAAAACTATTTTCCAATTTTAAATTACAATCACACTTAGTTTCCTAAATCTTAAGTCTAATCTACGTAACAGTAGAAGTATAACATATTTCGTAAAGCACTCTGACTATGAATCCATCCAAAGTACAACAGAATAGATCTATGTCTTCTGCTATATGGTTAAGAATATGAAGTGCGCGCGTAAACGGGGCCTCACCCATCAGATTAGTGCGGCTGCGCGGCACAGCCAGTAGCCGCGGTCGCCGCCGCCGCCACACATATCTGTCCGGAACATACATGCACACTTGTTGCAATACGATTGGGTTTTGAATTTTCCCTCTCATCACCTTGAAAATATATGAGACCAACGCTAAACTTCTTCTAACTTTTAACTCATTATAACCTACCATACCTAATATGAATAAGGTTGGATACTTATTTGGATAAAAAGGATATACGCCATATAATTTGTTATATAAATATCTTATAAATTTATTTTGCACTCTCTCCAGCATAAGACTATATTTAGTCTCATGTGGTGACCAGACGACTGCGTTAAACTCTAATTGACTTCTTACTAAAGAGTTATACAGTGCAATGATTGCCTTAACATTTTTGAAGCCCTTAGCCACTCGTAGTACGAATCCTAAATTTCTGTAGGCTTTCTTACAGATTTTAGTTATATACTCTCTAAAGTCTAGCTTCGAGGAGAATATAACGCCCAGGTCTCTTATTTCGGACACTTTTTCTATGGCTTCCTCGCTAATATGATATTCGTAAGTAACCGGGAAATGTGACCTACTGAAAGATATAGTCTTGCATTTTGACACGTTAAATTGCAAATTGTTATGCTTACTCCAGGTTACCACTCTATCGATGTCTTGTTGTAACTTTTGGCAATCTTCTCTGTTCTTGATAGTGAGATACAACTTTAGATGATCTGCAAATAATGTACAACGAGCATTTTTCACAACTTTCGGAAGGTCGTTTATCATTAATATGAATTCCAATGGCCCCAGGTTACTGCCCTGACTTACTCCGCTCCTAGTAAAATAATATCCTGACCTACATCCATCATATTCTATGTACTGTTGTCAGTCTTGCATATAACTAGCAAAGAAGGTTAACAAATGAGGAGTGAACCCTACCCCTGCCAGTTTAGAAAGTAGAATGTCATTATCCACTAGGTCAAAAGCTTTCTTGTAGTCGAAGAAAGCTACGTCTACTTGCCCTCCAGCATCCACCTCCGGCACCATGTAACTCATATAGTTTATTAAACTGCTGGTCGTGCTTCTAGCAGGTCGAAAACCGTGTTGTTCTTCCGAAAGTTGTACATTTACCTGCGAGAGTATGCTTTTGTGTACTGCGGCCTCTAGTACTTTGGCTGGTGTCGAAAGCACCGCTATGGGTCTGTATTGGTCCACACTAAATGTCGCTTTTCCCTTAGGGACCGGGACGACTTTAGTTGTTTTCCATATTTCTGGAAATATGGCTTGCGCTAGGCACTGGTTAAATATGTACTGAAGCGGTCTGCAAAGTACTAGTCGGCAGTCTTTGAAAATGTATGGCGGTATACCATCAGGTCCTGTTGACCTTTTTGGCTTGAGCTTTTGCAAAGATGATAGTATTTCATCAAGCCTCAGTTGTTCTAAGTGTACCCTAGCTGCATCATTCTCGGCACCAGCTTGTTTGACCGCCGCTTCCACGTTTAGCTCCGGTATCTTAGGGCTAAAAACTGAGTAAAAATACTGCGCGAACTCAGTGACACACTGCTCACTAGTCAGTACCTCATTATTTTTTAAAATTTTTCGTGAACTTCTGGCAACTTTTTTTGAGTTAACATAGGCCCAAAAGGCTTTTGGGTTTTCTAGAAACTCACTTTGCATTCGGTCATTATAATTTTCGTATGCTACATTTATCAACCATTTTACATTCGTCCTAACTTTCGAAAAGGCCTTATAATCATCCTCTGATTTGAATCTGAAAATGTATTCATTATTGATAATTTATATTGAAAGGCATAATTTATAAGACGGTCACCAGACATATTATTACAGTTTACTAATCCAGTATATGCCGTATCGCAATTAAAAAAAATTAAAATTATTATCTGACATATTTTATCATCACACATAAGCGAATGTCTCAGAATTAAAGTTAGTTAATGTAACTATAGCAGGCACGCATATTATTCAAATTAATGCTGCCGATTTGGTTTTTAATAGCGCTAAACTAAACGTCATTACTTTTCTTTCTAATATCCATCATCATCATCATCATGTCAGCCAAAATACGTCCACTGCTGGACAAAAGCTTCCCCAAAGAATGGGGGGATATGCCATAATCGCCACGCTTTACAGACGGGTTGGCGATCGCAGTTTGATGGTAATAGTTCACAGAAAAACGCTGCTGCCCGTTCTCTGGTAGGTGTTCCTCGGACGATTTCTACGCCCCCTACGGGATGAGATGGGGTGATGATATTTTTTGTCGTCACCACACAGCACCTCTACCTCTTTTGAAAAGGACAGAGGATACATGCTACTGACTGACTACTAATACAAGCACATTCGACAGGTTCTGGACGTGTTGCATATTCACTCTCAGTATTTCGCTGTCAAAGTAAATTGACACAAGTAAAATTTACATCACGTGTGGCGCAGCAATTAAGAGAGTCGCCTTGCCACTTCGTATCCCGAGTTCAATTCGAGGGCAACTATTTGTGTGATCCATAAATAGACGTTCTGAGTCTGGATATACTTTGTGTCCTTCAATTTTATGTTTGTAGAGTACTCCGTGATACAAGGATTAATTTCCTTAGTGCCGGCGTCGTCTTTAAAAAAGAAAGAAACAGAGTATACATGCAACTGCCCTTAGCAGTATGTATCTTATAAAAGGATACAATATGTACGCGGAACTGCGGAAAAATAAAAAAGGAGGTGGCATACTAATATTTGTACACGAAAAACATAAATTTCACTTAAAAAAAATTAAAACTCAACACTGTGAAAGTCTAATTGGAACATTACATACACCTTCTATTTATTCCGCAGTCCTGTGTTGCATATATCGCCCACCAAGTTCTAGTAAACACTTGTTTATAACAGAGATAGGCATGCTGCTTGGTAAAATCGATAAAAAACTGGATTTGTTATTGCTCGGAGACATCAACATAGATTTAAAATGTAATAAGCCTGTAAAACATTTATATAACACCACTATGTATAACCACGGTCTAGCCTGTGGGATCAATGAATACACCCGAATAGAATTAAGTAACAACCGACTTTGTAAATCTTGCATTGATCATATTTATGCACGATCCCACACACTAGACCTTTACACAGCGGTACTCGGAACTGCACTGGCCGATCATCGTACGATTGTGCTTGCCGGAACCGAAACATTGAGTCGCTCCTCACGGGTGGATTTTAAATACACTACTCGCTATGATTATTAGGACATTATTGGACACATTGAAACAAATCAATTGGAAACCGGCTTTTAAATTAGTTTGCCCCATAAAAATATATAACATCATATTAGAACACTTTAAAAAATGTTATTATAAAGCAAAATTAAAGGTAAAAATTAAAACAAATCGCAATAAGATAAAAAACGAGTGGATTAATCCCAAAATTATTAATGCCTGCAAACATCGTGATAAACTATTCATGACGTGGATATCGGATCCCACGAATAAAATTACTAGACGAAAATATGTTTCATCGAGAAACTATGCAAATAAATTAATAAACAATAGTAAAAATAAAACAATTCAACAAAATTTATTAAATAATAGAAATAACTTAAGAGTGTTATGGCAAATTTTGAACGAAATTACCGGTAGGGCCAAGACCATTGCAGACGATGTTATTTTAAAAGCCCTCGTGAAAAATGGATATACGACTATGGATATTGCGAATAATTTTGCGGAAAACTTTTCTTCAAATATAAGTAAAACTGTCCTAAAATGTGACACTCAACTTTTAAATAAAAGCGACTATTGTAAACCAGCCAAGGTTTCTTGTCGTTTCCAACAAGTTTCAAAAGCCGTTCTCAAAGAAATCAGATCTCTATCTTGTCTTAAGGCTCCAGGTATAGACGAAATCCGTGCAAAGGATGTAAGGTGTATCGGTACGGAGATTGCAGGAATAATAGCAAAATTTATCAATACATCAGTCAAACAGAGCAAATATCCTAAAGAACTCAAAATGGGGGTGATAAAGCCAATGTATAAAAAGGGGTGCCATGAAAATTACGATAATTACCGACCAATTACAATACTTCCTACAATTGATAAAATAGCAGAAAAAATAATAGCAAAACAATTCTATAGCTTTTACAAAGATAATAATATCATTACAGACAAACAATTCGGATTTCAACCTGGTAAAAGCACAACCCAATTACTCTCCAAATTTACTAACACTATATTTAACCACCTCCATAACAAAAAGCATGTATTTGTTGTATTCATAGATTACAGTAGGGCATTTGATACCCTTAAACATGACACTCTCCTAGACAAGCTAAATGACTGTGTCATTCAGGGACCTTTGAGTGAATGGAGTAAAGACTATCTCATGGAAAGGTCATATGTGGTCAAAGTCGCCAACACGATAAGCAAAGAGGTAACAGTATCTGAAGGCACCGCACAAGGCTCAGTACTAGGACCTCTTCACTATATATCCTACGTAAATGATGCTACCAATATTATAAAAAACTGTGAAATCTATCAATTCGCTGACGATACCTGCATTATATCAGCAAATGAGAATATAAATAAAGCTTTTGAAAACTTACAAGCTGACTTCACACTATTAGCTAAATGGTCACATGATGCCAACATGATTCTTAATTCCAATAAAACCAAACTTATGTACATAAGTTCGAGCCAAAACAGAAGAACATTCAACCGGAAACTAATAGCGCACTCTCACTTATGTCTACACACAAACGTATGTAACATCTCATGTACACAAATAGAACGAGTAAGTAAACACAAATACCTGGGTCTCCTGATTGACGACAGACTCAAATGGAATCAACACATACACTATGTAAGCGACAAATTAATGGCAATTCTTGCAAAATTTCACCTAATAAAAACTAAGATCCCTTACACAACTCTCTTATACTTATATAAATCACTAGGTGAAAGCATTATCTACTACGGTTTAAGCAGTTACGGCAGAACATTTAAATCTCATATGGATTCAATATACAAATTACAACTTAGAATAATGAAAGCTATAGTACCCCACAAAATAAAAAATAAATTTAAAGAAAACTATCGGAAACTCTTTCACCACTGTCAAATTATACCAATACACGATCGGGTCAAGTATGCCCTACTTATTGAAAACTACTTCCATCAGGACATACAACACGTGAAACACCACAATAAACAGACACGAAGCGCAAAATATAAAACTTTAACTTTACCTACATACAACAACTGGTATGGGAAACAGATGATTGAGTACCAAATACCAAAGATAATCAATGACCTACCTTTAAATATTAAAAACCAAATTACTCAAAAAAACATGCACAAAAAAATTAAAGATTACTTCTTGAACAATATTGCATTATACTAAAAGTCGGCCAGTGTGGTACCGCACACTGTTATCGCTTGAGCATTTATCCTACTCGTATAGCTGCGCTGCGGCAGGTACATAGTTGTAAGCCCGAGATGTTTACGAGTAGTAGTGGAACTTGTTTTATGGTGCGAGTTAGTTGGATGTATTATAGACTGTTAATGAGTACCTAATCACGAATACTGGTGTACGGACAAACCTGATTAGGTTTTTGATACACCGGGAACAACTTATGTAATATTTATAATGATGTAAATGGTTAATAATAAACAAAAAAAAAAAAAAACTTTCAAACTACTAAACCTGACTTTAATATGAGCACAGTCGATAGGTTCTTATGTGTCGCTTATATTTTTTCTCAGTATTTCGCAGCAAAACTAAATTGACACTAGTAAATGTGACTGCACGTATGGCGGTAACTAAGGTTAAGATCAGCACTGCAGAAATGTAGTACTAGCTGAGATAGGGCCAATTTTCATACCAGTACGAATAAAATTAATAATGTTTAAAATGTTATGAAAATAAAATTATTTCTTTCTTTCAAACGTATGGCGGCAGAAGTTGAAGTTCCCGTTTCGAATTTATCAAAATACGGACTATGCAAATAAGGTCGTCTCAACATGTTTATTGTTCGTTACGCTATGAACTAAAAACAGAATCGATTAATTCTTGTGGCACATTCGCTTCATGTGACGGATTATTATTTAAAAACTTTAATTGTGGGTAGTTCTGGTGTCAACAAGAAAAGAAATTCTGTGCTTCAATTAATTTAATTTTTAAATAGTATACCTAAATGTGTAATGGTTTATTAGTACTACCGTAATTCCTTGATCTCTGCTGCACTCACTGCAATAACTATTTTTCACTTTCACCTCTCACTATCACCGTATAAGCGTGCATAATGGATCTATACACAAAACTGTCTAATCAAATGGAGGAGATTTCAACTTCGCTGATGGACAGGATGGCTCAGCATGAGGAGGACTTAAAGTCTGTGGCTGGCTCGGAAGTTCTTCATAAGTCCATAGCCAGCCTCTCGCGTGACTTCACCAACTTCAAGACCTTTGTTTGGAAGACCCTCTGCGGCATGAAAGCCCAAATCGAGCTTGTGATATTGGGCTTAGACCGCCAAGAGATGATGTCACGAAGAAAAGTGCTTCTTTTGCATGGTGTGGACGAGGAAAAGGATTCCCAGGATGCCGCCTTAAGTATATTAACCGGCAAAATGAAGTTGGCTGATATAACTGCGTCCAACATTGCTGTTTGTCATCGCCTTGGTACAAAAAATACAAGTCACGCCCTCTTTTGATTAGATTCCATCAGCTCAATAAGCGTAGTGAGGTCTGGAATGCCAAAACACTGCTGAAGGGGTCTGGATTAACAATGACTGAGTTTCTTACGAAGGCTCGGCACCAAGTTTTTATGAATTCGTGTAAACATTTCGGCCAAAAACTTTGCTGGAGTTCTGAAGGCCGAATAATCATTCAGTTAAGTGATAAGACTCGGCGTAAGATTGAGACAGCTGCGGAGCTTCGTGACCTAATGTCCCAATACCCAGCTGCTAGCACTTCATCAGTTGCTGTGGACTCTCGCAAAGCTGCCAAGTAACAAGTCTTGACCATCTTTGATTGGTAGTGATATATTATTGTGTTTGAAAACACAATACTTTTTATTTATTTGTAATTTCTCACTGCAAACCACTGCCGTTGTTCGAGTTTTGTTTCTATAAATTCTTTGTTTTTTACAATTTTACTAACAAACATACCCACATCAGAAATGTTACCATACCCTGAGTAAACGAGGCTTCTGAGCCTTCTTTTTTATTTAAACGGTTTTATTTAGCTTACCCTGTTTGTTTTATTCTTTTTTCTTTCTTGGGTCAAATTTAGTAACTGAAATTTGACCCCCTTCCTGTTGACCGATTGATCTGAAATTTGGTACACACTTCTGGTTCTGGTTACAATTAAATAAATTTTGTTTCATTGTAAATCCAATATGGCCGCCGCTACAAAATGGCGGATAACTTAGGTTTTATTAATCCCATCAATATGGGTGTCAAATGAAAGGGCTCAATAAGTAGAATACAATGTACTATACAAAATTGAAATCCAAGATGGCCGCCGCTACAAAATGGCGGATAACTTAGGTTTTATTAATCCCATCAATATGGGTATCAAATGAAAGGGCTCAACAAGTAGAATACAATGTACTATACCTAATTGAAATCCAAGATGGCCGCCGCTACGAAATGGCGGATAACCTAGGTTTTATCAACCCAACAATATGGGTATCAAATGGAAGTGCTCAACAAGTAGAATATACTGTACAATACAAAATTCGAACGATATGAAAAGCGACCAGCAGAGCACCCCAACTATGATTTTAACAATATGTGTCTCATAGAGTTTGCGATGTTATTTGAGCCACACTACACGAAACCGCCAGTTATAAATGAAGAAAGCATCGATACCGATGCTTATGCACCGCATGAGCAAACAGCAAGAAGGCGTCTTATAACTCTATCAGACAACACAAAAATGACTATTAGAAACACGCCAGCTGTAGTACGGGTACCTAACTTTGCAGCAGCTTCTGATCCAGAGTCATATTATTACAATTTACTAATCCAGTATATGCCGTATCGCAATGAGGCTGAACTTTTAGGAGAATTTAATAGTGCCAGAGATGCGTTCCTCGCCAACGAAGAAAGTTTAAGAGAAACAAACGCCAACTTGGAAATATATCGTGAACGTGACAGGCAGCTTGAAAATGCATTCGCGCAAGTACACGCCTTTCAGATACTGGAACACGCAGAGCCCATGGAACTAGACCATGAAGAAGAAGTTCCATATTTGCCAATGAATGAAGACCAGTTCTTACAGGCTAAGCAGTCTATGAATGCAGTACAAAAGGAAGTTTTTACATTTGTTACCCAGTCTATACAAAATCAAATGTCAGGTGCCGAAGAACGTTTAAAATATTCTTTACAGGTGAAGCTGGTGTGGGCAAGACTTTTCTATTAAAGTTACTACGAGACCAAATTAATAGGTGCTACGCAAAGGATGCGGTTAAAGTTTGCTCACTAACAGGAGTTGCAGCTCGATTAATAAATGGAGCTACGATACACAGTACTTTAAAATTGCTGTACAGAAAGACGGTCGTATAACAGGTATGTCACCACTGTCCGGAAATTATTTAAGAATAATGAGGCAACAATGGCATCAGACAGAATTTCTGATTGTCGATGAGATTTCTATGGTGTCTTACCAAATGTTGTGCATGATGGACGCCCGATTAAGGCAAATAAAGAACTGTGAAAATGAGTTTTTTGGAGGAGTAAACGTATTACTTTTCGGTGATCTTTCACAACTGCCTCCTATAAAACGATCAGGATCACCTGTTTTCAAACAGCCAGAACATCTCGAGCCAGCTACACATCTCTGGCGTTTATTCACGCTGTGTGAATTAACTGAAAATATGCGTCAGCAAGGTGACTAGACTTTTATTGATATTTTGAATGCTTTGAGAGTCGGTGAGCTAACTACCCAACATTTTAGTATTTTAATGGGAAGACTTCTTCAAGACACAAGTGATGAGTTTTCAATAGACAAGGCATTAAGGGTATACCCCACAAATCAACAAGTTAACGACCACAACTCTGCTGATGTATTGAATTTGTTTAGAAATAGAGGTGCTCGTATTTATAAAATAAAAGATCAGGATCAGCTAGTACACGCCACACGAAATGCGGACAATGTGGATATAGCTACTATAATACCAGCTGATATCAACAAAACTGGGAGTTTGCCAGCGGAACAGGAAATATTTGTGGGGGCAAAAGTCATGCTACGTTCCAATATTGACGTTTCAAAGGGATTAGTAAGTGGCGCTATAGGCTACATCAACGAAATCGTTTGGCCTCAATTTCGTCGAACTCAGATGTATGCAACAGATGTACCTTCTCTTCGGATTGATTTCGCAAGAGATGGCGTACATCTTATACCCCCAAAAGCCATACAGTTTCCAGCTAAGTACAATTACGGGACGGCTGAAAGAAGAATGTTGCCTTTAATACTATCATTTATAACAAAATTAATAAAATTTTAAACATATATCCTATGTGCTTATCAAATTGCAAAAAGTTAGTAATAGATTGGCTTCTTAAACGAGACTATGAAGAGACCGAAAACATAATTACCCAACCATTATAGACCCCACAGCTGATTAAATCACACAAACACAGCATAAAACTCACCCACATACACACACACACACACACTTACACTCATACACACAACAGGCATTAACATTACTATTTTATTTTCTTTAACTTGTCCAATTCCTTTATTTGCAAATGTAATATTGTCATGTTAGCAGTTTTAATTTTAAATTATAAGGAGTAAGAGAGCCTGGAGATCCGTCACACAGGCTCCGAACCTAGTACGGACTCCAGCTCTCAAAAAGTTAATGTACCAAAAAACTTGATATGAATATTTGTAAATAATTTACTTTTTGAGAGAAATAAATGATTTTATTATATTATTTATTATTATCATGGGCTTCTACAATACATAAAATGCAGGGCAGCACTGTGGATCACGCAGTCGTATTCTTAGGTGCGAAACTGTTTGAAGAAGGTCAATCCTACGTGGCTCTTAGTAGAGTAAGATCTCTGCAGGGACTACGTATAGAGGAGTTAGACTGCAATAAACTAACGGGCAAAAAACCTTGCAATAATGAGGCCCTAAATGAATTAAACAGAATGCGAAATAAAAACTAAAAACTAGAAAATAAAAATTGGTAAAAAAACTTTTTAAGTTAAACGGTTTTATGTTAAACATACATTGTAATGTTTAAGATAAGTACTAAAAGCTAAAAATTAATAAAATAGATACAGTCATGGGCATTATAAACATATGCATGATTAAAATGTGCGATAAATGGTTTAATTCTTCGCTAGGCAGTTGGCCCACCGACGGTGAGAAAATTACTTACAATTTTCTTGCTCATTTTTCAATATTATATATATATATATATACATATATTCCTATTTGATAATATATAAATAAATATATAAGTCCTATTTGACCCAACGCAGGGCTAGAGTAGTCCTAAACGGATATTCCTCTGATGTTTTTACTCCGACATCCGGAGTACCTCAGGGGTCGCATGTGGGTCCGGTCCTATTTATAATGTTTATAGATGATATTAAATATTCTATACGCAATTCTCACTTTGAAATTTATGCTGATGATTTGAAATTATCTAGAATAGTAAACTCAGAAACAGATCAACAGCTTCTGCAAGAGGATGTTGATAACCTGTTTAATTGGTGTGAAAGCAACTCCATGGAACTAAATATCAGTAAGTGCTACCACATTAAATTCTCCCGTAAAAAACATAAATTCTGTACAACCTATTCAATAAATAAAACAAAGCTGAATACTGTAACTGAGGTTAGGGACTTCTTCTTAGGGTTCCAAAACAAAACAAAACAAACATAAAAACATTTTTTTTTTTTTTTTACAATTTGTTATCTTGGATGATAAATCTTAAAACACCTACTTAGTTTTAATGATGTACTTTCGTAAACTTAAGAATGCCGTGCTTTCCTTTAATTTAGGTGCATGCTAGATTTAAAATTGTATCAAAGATTGTTGTTTAATGTTGTGTATGTATTTAGTTGGTAAGCCTTTAAATAAATAAATAAATTTATTGTACACCAAATGAATTACAAAAAAAGAACTTAAATACTAGCATAATGATGTACAAAGGGCGGTCTTATCGCTAGCTGCGATTTCTTACAGACAACCTTAGGATGGGCAAGAGTTGTATGAAATGAAAACGGGTAAGAGGTGTAACAAGTTCAGTAAAAGAAAAAGATTAAAAGAAACAGAAAAGGTAGGTATCAGATATTTTGTAGGACTACACCTACATTTTGTAGGTGAATATATAATTATCTAAAATACTATGTATACATAATTTATATGTAATGCATGCAATATATACCTGCTAAATAAAATAAATAGAGGCAATAAATAATATATTAATATAAATACATATATTAATACATATATCAAACATATATATTTATTATTAATGAAAGGAAAATATTCGTAGCATGTTCCGCTGCTAATTAATGTTAAGTTGAGCAAGATAATGGTCTTTTACCATTTTTTTAAAAACGTGTATTGACTGGGTGCGTCTAATCGTCATTGGTAAGGCATTCCACAAACGTACAGCTTGGACGGTGAAAGATTTCGTGTAAAAGTTTGTGGAATGGGCAGGAGTTTTTAGTCGCATGTTCTCCGATGACCTCAGAGAAAGAGAATGTGTGTCATTTAGGAACTCGAAACGTTCTTTAAGATATGAAGGGGTAGTAGGATTGAACAGTATGTTATATAAAAAAGTCAGAAAGTGAGTATCTCGGCGGATGCGAATAGGCAGCCACTTGAGCTTATCGCGATATACTGAAACATGATCATACTTACGTAATCCAAATATGAACCTTATGCAATAATTTTGAAGGCGCTCAAGTTTATCAAGCTGGGCTACAGTGAGATCAGGATAGCTGGCATCGGCATAGTCTAAAATAGGAAAGAGAAGAGATTGTGCAAGCGCAATTTTTGTGGGTATTGGAAGAAAGTTACGGATTCTCCGTAACGAACCAGCCGAAGCAACAAGCAGGATAACGATTATCTATAAAAATACCTAGGTTTTTGACCTTATCACTATAAGGTATGACGTTTTGATCAAAATAGACCTTAGGTAGCTGGAGCCAATCTATTCTAGATATTAATTTAGAGCTGCCTACAACTATGGCCTGTGTCTTTGCCGGGTTGACATTTAATCCATACGACTTGCTCCACTCGCAATATGAGTCATATCCGCATTAATGATTTCAACGGCGGCGGGCGAATTTTCGAGTGAAGCCTGTGTATATATCTGTAGATCATCAGCATAGAGGTGGTAGGAAGAACGGAGATTGTTTGAGATGGTATTAATAAATATTGCGAAAAGTAGCACGCCACCCTGTGGCACACCAACAGACAGTTGACACCATGAAGGGAGTGTGTCTTCTATACGGATGCGCTGTTGACGGCCGAACAGGTAATTTCGAAACCAATCAGTAACCAATGGAGATACGTTAAGCGAGTGTATAATGCCGAGCAGGGTATCAAAATCTACGGTATTGAAAGCATTTGAGAAATCAAGTAAAGACAGTAAAGTGAGATGTCCACTATCCATGCCCTGTCTGATATCGTCAGTAATCTTAACGAGAGCAGTAGCCGTACTATGACCTTGACGGAAACCGGATTGCATGGGGTTAAGCAGTTGGTTTCTGCAGAGGAATGTATTGAGCTGGCTAAAAACTAGGCGCTCCAGGACTTTGGAAAGGAAAGGAAGAATGGATATAAGACGAAATTCTGTGAAGGATGAAGGAGCGCTTTTTTAAAGTCTACGTGAATAAAAACCTTTTTTATTTTATTTTATTTTATTTATATATATATATATATATATATATATATATATATATATATATATATATATATATATAATTAAAATAAAATATAAAATAAAAAAGGTTTTTATTCACGTAGACTTAAAAAAAGCGCTTGTAAATAGTCAGAACATGTTTGTAGTAATATAGTTGTATACATTAGATATTATTTCTAGTAACATAGATATTTAGGTACATCTTGTTTGAAAACATTTATAAAATTTATTTTATTACAGAAATGATATTTAGCTAGCTCGTATCAAGTTATTGTCAAGAGATTATGTTTAATTATCTAGTTTAAGTCTAATATTTTTACTACATATTGTCAATGGTTCTGTCTATATTAAAGGTATTATTATTATGACGGACCTTGTGTTAATAACGACGGTCGCGCTTTAATGCTACCACCGATCCAATGCGCCCCAACTGAGAAGACCCAGCGAAACAAACTCAGTGGGTTCATCTACTACCGGTTTCAACACGACCCAGTTGAGACGGTCCGGCGAAACATACTCAAGCGGGCATGAACACGGGATTTGGTCCAATTAGAGTAATTATTTAGTAGGCAAACACAATATATGCTCGATCGGTTGTCTGAATGCTTATTATTTTAGATTATATTTAGGTATACAAAAGAAAAACTTCGAAACAATAACATTATTCATTTTGAGACAGAGTCAATAATTTTAAATTAAGTATATGATAGCAATCATTTACAGATAATAATAATAATATCTAGGGACAATGTCACACAGATCATCCTAGCCCCAAACTAAGCAAAGCTTGTACTATGGGTACCAGGCGACGATATACATACTTACATAGATAGATAAATACTTATATACATAGAAAACATCCATGACTCAGAAACAAATATTCGTGCTCATCACACAAATATTTGCACTTACCGGGATTCGAACCCAGGACCACCAGCTTCGTAGGCAGGAGCACTACCAACTAGGCTACGGTGACCGTCGTCGAGATAGTTCACGTAACACAGCAGATCAGTCTTGTCTATATGGCTACAAGATCTCCAGCGAGCAATGTGCAGGTAGGAAGTGAGAGCCAGACGTCTTTGTCATCGATGTACTCTTTAGTGGTGTAATAACCCCTAGCCATAAGTATATGTTTAATATGTGTTTTAAAACTTGTGTCAGGCAGATCAGTAATTTGAGTAGGAAGCTTGTTATAAAACCTAATACAATTTCCTAAAAATGATTTATTAGTTTCGCTTACTCTAAAGCCTGGCATGGCTAGTTTGTTTCTATTCCTAGTATTTATATTATGCAGTTCACTTTTCTTTTTATAATTTATGAATATTTTTTCTAACAAACATTATATTCTGATATATATATATTCCGATGGCACAGTAAGTATATTTATTTCTTTAAACAAATTTCGCAAAGAATCGCGACTGCCTAAACCATAAATGGCTCTGACTGCTCTTTTCTGCAATACAAAAATAGCACCTATGTCAGCCGCCGAACCCCACAGCAGAATGCCATACGACATAATGCTATAAAAGTACGCGAAATACACTAATCTAGCAGTTTGTTCATCTGACAATTGCCTTATTTTCCAGACAGCATAGGAAGCCGAACTTAATTTACCTGCTAACTTTTCAATCTGAGGACCCCATTGCAATTTTGAATCAAGTGTCAATCCCAAAAATACGGTCGATGGGACTAAATCTAATATTTTCGCATTAAGTGCAACTGTTGGTACAATTTGAGTCACATTCGGCAATGAGAACCTGATGCATTTAGTTTCCCTGCATTTAACAAGAGATTATTTGCCAAAAACCATTCTGATATAAAGCTGAGTGTTTTATTATGCTCAATAAGATCTTTATCCTTTCTATTTACTTTAAATATGAGCGACGTATCATCAGCGAACAAAACTATGTCTGATACTTTCTCTACCAGATAAGGGAGATCATTTATATAAACTAGAAATAAAAATGGGCCCAATATAGATCCTTGGGGCACCCCCATTTTCACAGGATGACGTGCCGAAGTGACACCGCCTATCGAAACCATCTGTTGTCGCCCCGATAAATAGGACATCACAAGATCAAGAGATGTGCCAGATATTCCATAGTACTTCAGTTTAACAACGAGCGTACGATGATCAACGCAATCGAAAGCCTTAGAGAGATCACAGATAACTCCCAGCGCATCCAGTGATCCCTCCCAAGCCTCCAATATTGACCTAATTAATGTGCAACCTGCATCCTGAGTAGAGCGGCCCCTTGTAAACCCGAACTGCTTGTTATGCAATATCTCATTTACGTTAAAGTGCGACAACATTTGGCTGAGCATCAGCTTTTCAAATATTTTACTTAAAGCTGGCAGTATTGAGATAGGCCTATCGGGGCGGAGAGGGAATGTCAAGGGAGGTCGATCGCGGGGTTCCACAGGGATCTGTCTTAGGACCCCTCTTGTGGAACCTCGCTTTTGACACGGTCCTCAGGACGAGGCTCCCCCTCGGCGTAGATGTCGTTTGCTATGCAGATGACATTCTCGTGTTGGCCAGGGGGAGCAATTTCACGGATGTGGCACGGCTTGCCGAACTGGGAGTGGCCTGCGTCGTCGGCAGTGTCCGCGGGCTGGGCCTTCAGGTAGCGCCTCATAAAACTGAGGCGCTTTGGTTCCACAGCCTCCGTCGGGGTAGGGAACCTCCCAGCACGCGGATTCAGGTGTGTGGTGAGGCAGTCCCAGTTGGGCAAACCCTCAAATACCTCGGGCTGACGCTGGACAGTAGGTGGGCTTTTGACGCCCACTTTGTCCAGCTAGTTCCCCGACTTCGCGGAGCGGCGGGCGCACTCCAGCGTCTGCTGCCCAACCTTGGGGGACCCCGGGAAGAAGTCCGCCGCCTCTACTGTGGGGTTATCCGGTCTATGGCCCTCTACGGTGCTCCCGTCTGGTCGTCTAGACTGGCGAGAGCTTCCCGCTGCAAAGCTCTTTTGAATAGCGTGCAGCGGGTGGTTGCCATCAGAGTGGTCCGTGGATACCGGACGATCTCCTTCGAGGCGGCGACTTTACTAGGACGATTCCCGCCGCTGGACATCCTGGCGGACATGGACGCGAGAGTTTACGATCTCGTCCGTGCCCGCTCGGATGCCGGCGGCCAACAACCGGACTGGACAAACGTGCGGCTGCTCCGGAAACGGGGCAGCCTAACCTTCAGGTTGACACAGATACTCACCGGACACGGGTGCTTCGGTGAGTACCTGTGTCGAATAGGTAGAGAGGCGACACCTTCGTGTCACCATTGTGGCGGCGGCCCGGACTCGGCCCAACATACACTCGAGGAGTGCCCAGCTTGGGCCCCCGAGAGGCGAGTCCTGGTCGCTGAAATAGGATTGGACCTCTCGCTGCCAGCAGTGGTTTCGGCTATGCTGGCGGCGACAACCGGATGGAACGCGGTGGCCTCATTCTGTGAAGCTGTTATGCTCAAGAAGGAGGCCGCCGAGCGCGAGAGGGAGCGCAACGATCCCTCCCGTAGGAGAACGAGACGGCGCCGATGAACTGGATATTGACACTAATGTCCGCTTCATCGGCGCCGGCGCTGGGAGCTAATCTCAGCGCGAGAGAGAATGCGGCGTCCGGCTGGCTTCTCCCCGGCTTGACGTCGCCCCTGGGACCGCTGGCGTTTGGAGGAGGGGAACTCCACTCGTCTTACATAAGCGGTCCCGGGAAGAGGTAACCTGCTGTAGCTCAGGTTGCCTAAACGCGCTTGTGCGTGAAGGGGAGGGGAGGAGGCATTTGGCCCCCTCCCGTCCCCGGAGGAGAGTCTCAGACGCTCAGTGTACAGCGGGGGTACTGGCGAGATCGTTCACGAGTACCCAGGCCCCCCGCTACAGGCATTGTGAGGCTGGCTACCATGGTGGTTTTAGTGCGTATCCCGGGACTAGCCCGAGTGAGTCCCACATAACCCGTCGCCTCCCCAAGCGGCGGGTATGCGTAAGTTTAATGCATTTCCACCATGTAAAAAAAAAAAAAAAAAAAAAAAAAAAAAAAGGCCTATAATTCTTGGCATTTTTTGAACAACCTGCCTTGAAAACGGGTACTATCTTACTTATTTTCATTAAATCGGGAAAGACACCATCACTTATACAGCCATTGAAGATGGCTGCAAGGATTGTAGCAATGTTTAGTATGATTGATTCAATTGCTTTAACAGACAGTCTCCACAAATCTTCTGTGCCTTTCCTTTTAATACTCTTAAAAGCTTTTATAATATCATCACTTGTTAACAGCTTAATCTTATTTGCAAAAAAAGCAGCTAAAAAATTGGCAATGGTAAGCTGTTACGGATTTAAAACTAAAGTTAGGCACAGTTTGTTTTACGCTTTGATTTAAAAAGAGTTCAGCCACATCTGGTGATGATGCGAGACACTTAGTAATATCCACGGGTATATTTGCAAAAAAAGCAGCTAAAAAATTGGCAATGGTAAGCTTGTCTGAAACCAGTTCATCACCAATATTCAATACTAATGTTTGATCTCTTGATCTACTTTTACCAGTTTCAGTATTAATTATTTGCCAAGCTGATTTTATTTTATTATCAGATTTTTTAATTTTATCTCTTATATATAAAGATTTAGCTTGAATGCCAACCTTTTTAAAAAATTTTGAATAATTTCTAACATAATTAATAAAATTGACATCAGGGTTATAGGACCTGCTTTCATACAACTCATATAAAAAATCTCTACTCAGTCTAATGCCTTGAGTTGCCCAAGAACTAAATTTTATCTTATTACTGTCAACCGTTATGTTTTTTATTTTACAAGCTTTATTAAATTCTTTGCAAATACAGTGGAATAATGTAGTGTACATATCGTTAGGGTTACTTTTGTTTGGCAATTGATGGCACAAACTATTCTCCAGGTTGTTACTGAACTTTCCCAAATTAGATTTTGTTAAAGGTCTAAAACTATTTTTTTGTTTATTTATATTTATCTCATTTTTCATCTTTACTATTTGGCATTTATGGTCAGAGCGAACACCAGCCACCAAACACTTCTCAGAGACATCAAAGTTGGTAATTATGTTATCAATGCAAGTAGCAGATGTGGGTGTGAGTCTCGTGGCCTCAGAGAACAAGCATTTAAGGTTAAAGGACCGAAATACAGATAGAAATATGTTTATTTCAGGTGAATCTGCTACAATTTTCATATTAAAATCACCACATACAAGGATTTTTTTTTTACTTTTAATTTTCCTAAGAATGTCTTCTATTGTTGCTGTAAAAAGCTTTAAATCGGATGCTGGTGGTCTATACACACATATTATACAATAAAACTGCGTCTCTACACATGCCACCTCACACACACGCTCAATAGATAGTTGGCATATATCTTTACGTTCTTAAAATTTAATTTGGTTTCGAAGTAGTGTCAGTACTCCACCACCCTCTGCCGAAACCCTATTATAAAAGCTGGCGACCCTATAGCCACAGACACTAAAAGCCATCTTGTGTGCCTTCAGCCATGTTTCTGTAAAACAAAGGATATCTATTTCATATTTTTCATTAAAAAGTTCTATGTCTAGAATTCTGCTAGAGAAGCGGTTTATATTTTGATGTGATAGAATTAGAAAGTTATCATACTTCTCTATTGTCATGCTTACATGTTTAAACTACTAACTAAATTGATTTTAATAACATTACTAAAAGATGGTATAAAAAGTGACTTCATCATACTACTTATGACTGAGTTAATATGTGCCGCTACTAAACTTGCAAGTATGTTCAAAAATTTTCTTGAGACAGTAACTGTACTCATGGTTACCCTACAAGAATCTATAAAACTATTTGTGTCTAAAAATATAAATTTATCACTATAATGGCTAACCAAAAACTGTAGGTGCATATTTAGCTTGTGGATATAATTATTTGTACTATCAGGCACATTGGACATATAGGGGAAGGCACACAATATTATCTTATTACAGTCTAATTCTAACATCTCAGTGAAACTATCTGTAATGTCTTTTTTCTTTAAGTTTTTACAATTTCCTACCATTAGAGTTATACATGATTTGGCACTGTGTTTATTCTGAATTAATTTATGTATTCTATCTTTATAATGTAATCCTGGCATACAATAGTTGACAAAGGAACAACTCAGCTTATTACAAAGCAAGGTACCAAGGCCCTTACCCATTTTATCGGAATACAGTATGGAGCTATGTTTAGTAATGTCATTTTGTGGAGATACTGGTGACTCTGATCCCAGCTGTGTGTATGACTCCACTACTGCACTACTGGTGTTAATCGGTTCCAATGTCCTATTGCTTTCAGGATTACACTTTCCAGCTAGCAATTGCATTTCATTTTTGTATGACTGGAAACTGTAATATGAGATTGCTAGGGACTTCTCAAGAGTTTTTATCTCAGAAAGCAAATACTGAGTATCTTTTTCATAAATTAGTTTGCTATCCTCTAATTTAATTTCATAATTTTCTAATTTGTTTAATAATGCCCTACGTTTTTTACTTAGTTCAAGTATGTATTGTTTTAGCTTGTCACTACTTAAGGAATTAACGCTTGGCTGGCAGTCTATACAGTCATCGCCAGTCAAATCAATGGTCACCGATGTATTAATAGGGAGACCCACCGGACTACAACTGGCCAACTCGTCATACAAGCTCTGATTAATGGAAGCTACTGGACAAGTTGTGTTTTTTACATAATTTGACAACTTCTCATTACAATTAATTAATTCTAATTCAAGATCTCTAATTTTGAACAGTGCTTCTTCATATAACACTCTACACTTATCAAAAGACTCTGTCTCCGCATGCAGTCTGTCTCGCTCTTCAATAGTAGACTCTTGTTGGTGGTTGAGTTTCACAAGTTCTCTTTTCAGTGATGTATTACTATCAATGACCCTTTTTATCTCTATCTCATTCTCCTCACGCTCCTGTTCAAGTTTATGACACTGATCTTGGTATGTCTGTAAGTCCTTGAGAGCTGATTTCAACTTATGTTCAGCTACTTGAGTTGCAGCCATGCTTCGGGTCTGCATGATGTGAGGTGAATGAGGATGGGCTGAAAACAAAGAGAGGGTGAACAGAAAACTAGACAGAAATAAGAGGTTAAGATGTATTTCAAGTCAAAGGAGTGAGATATGAAAAATAAACTACAGAGATCTATAGGTAGAAATAATATAAGTAAGTATATACAAGACAGATGAGCAATTAACTTTATAATAGACTAGCTGTGCCCGCGACTTCGTCCGCGTGCTAATTAGTTTATTATGTTTTTTTTTGTTTTTTAGTAAAATAAAAGACTTTTTCTAAAATACAAGTAGCCTAAATTACTCCTTATTACATCAGCTACGTGCCAATAAAAGTCCCGTCAAAATCGGTCCAGCCGTTTCAGAGATTAGCCGGAACAAACAGACAGACAGACAGACAAAAAATGTAAAAAATGTTATTTTGGGATATGTACCGTATATATATTCATATTTATGAAGTAAAAACCGGTTATTTCAATATTACAAACAGACACTCCAATTTTATTTATTTGTATAGATTTATAATAAAGCAACACTTAAACATTTAGTTACAAACTGTAGTGGGGCACTTTTAACTTTATCTATATGACACCTAATCAGAGTTCATTACTAGGGTCTAGTCAAGTTAACTTAGTATGTGTAGATAGGAATAAATTTATCGAATGCCAATCTTATATCAGTATAGTTATGGAGTAATTGAAGTGTGTGATGTCTGTAGCCAGCTAATTAAGTCGTCGAATTTGCTTCCACAATGTACGTCAAGCAAATGGAGACAGAATATGGCAGCGTAAAATTGGACGTGACTCACACCAATGAGTCGAATAAATGTTTGGTTAGGTTAGTATGAATGTGTAAAAATAAAGAATAAGTAATATACTCCCCGGGATTTCACAGCAGCGCAGTGACAGACAGCTGATGCGTCGACAGATATCAGTTGTTTCGGATTTATTTCTTCAGAAGACTAATCACATTCAATTATTTAGCTTACAATTTAGATTGCTAATAGTAATATTTTATATTTTACAACGTAAAAACATTTATTTATAAGTAATTATTAATTTTAATTCACTAGTACAATTTTTGACAACCGATCGGCAGTGTTGCCAATCTAAATATATATATATGTCGCAGATTCAGATGGATTAGAATCGACGTCCACGAGGTCCGTGTCCGCCATGTTGTATTTTTAAAATCGATCAGTGCGCACACCCGGCGCAGGCGACGGTACTAGAACAAGTGTCAAGTCCAATCGCACTACTGACAGATATTAGTGCATTGACAACGTCAAATGTCAACCCTTCAAATCACGATGACACGTACAACAGTGTTGCCACTCCATTATTATGATATCCATGATTTTCTAGTGTTGCCACTTCATGCTTATAGAATCGTGCATAGATTATTTATTATTCTCCGACACGGCCATTCTGATAATCAACGCGCATTTGCGTTGTTACTCGCTGACATAAACAACATGAATTACAGCTCTTCAGTTTGGCAAGGACACAAAGCGTTACAAGCGGCTTTCAATGTTACACAAAGCAAAGCCTAAAGGCTTTCAGCATTTACCACAAAGCGTTAAAGCTTTCATCATTAGTTAGAGGGCGTACCTCACACAATGCAAAGCGTTGAAATTTTCAGCATAAAATGCAACGCACAGCAAAGCGTTGAAGCTTTCAGCAGAAACTGCATCACACAGCAAAGCGTTGCAGCTTTCAGCATAAACGGCAACACACAGCAAAGCGTTGAAGCTTTCAGCATAAACTGCAATACACAGCAAAGCGTTGAAGCTTTCAGCATAAACTGCAATACACAGCAAAGCGTTGAAGCTTTCAGCATAAACTGCAACCCACAGCAAAGCGTTACAGCTTTCAGCATATTAAGTTCAATTACTCGGCAAAGCGTTACAGCTTTCAGCATTTATTTGAATTGACAGCAAAGCGTTACAGCTTTCAGCAATGCTCAGAGGCAGCACTTAAAACACGCTGCAAAACGTTGCAGCTTTCAGCATCAACCTTGGGTCACGACAGATGAGCCCAACCTTACTGCAAAGCGTGATGGCTTTCAGCGGGACATCAGGACAAAGCGATAAGACTTTCAATCCACCCTTCAATAAAGCGTAGTAGCTTTCAGTTTAAATAAAACATTTTATCAATCAGCATTGAACATAAGTCTTTTATCAACACAGGTTTACGTTCAACAAAACAATGTAATTATCGTGTCAACTCAAACAATGATCATGATTCAATACAGTAATTCAATCCAAATTACTTATTACACCAAATTAGAATACCAAATTAATCAATACAATTTGTTCCATAATTAAATAAAACTATTCAATTATGGGTTCTACAGGATCAAGACATTCTGACAATTCAGGTAAATTAGCTGGATATTTACGTAGTCGTTCATGGCACACATATTGGACCCGTCCCCCAGATACTAGTTCCACCATATAACGCTCATTGGAGCTCACTTTAGCTACCCTGTAAGGGGCTTTTCTCTATACTCTTACTTACAGTACAATTCAAATCGAGTTTTACTTCGCCTAAGACAGACTTCCAGTATTTATTTTTATAATTTTCGGCCACTGTAAAACAATTTGTCAAGCTGGGCATCATTCGCTCCACCTGACCGTTAGCTCGGCTAACACCACTAGCAATCTCGTGGAACTCAATGGCCCAACCTCGGCATACATCCTGAAAGTCTTGACCAGTAAAAGATGTACCTTGATCAGAGATAATTCGTTTCGGGGTTCTAAATATGTGGACAAAGCTACGTAGTGCCTCGCAAGCAGATCGTGATGTTAAATCTTTGACACACATTAATTGACAAAATTTCGTAAAAGCATCTACGATGACTATCACATACTCCTTAGAGGTCTTACTACAAGTTCGAAAATGTTGTTCTACACCCTGGGACATTATAGGTAAGTGCGCAATGCAGCGTCACGAACTCAAAGCACGAAGCTTGCGATAGTCAATTGTCACAAGCACGAAACGAGGAGCTTTCAATACTCAATCGTCACAAGCATAAAGCGCGGAGCTTTCAATGCTCAACCACCACAAGCACAAAGTGCGGAGCTGCCTTCAATGCTCAACTGCTACGAGCACAAAGTGCGGAGCTTTCAATGCTCAACCGTCTCAAGCACAAAGCGCGGAGCTTTCAATGCTCAAGTTTCAGGAACTCGAAGTAGGGTACTTGTCACACAATTTATTTCAAATCAACCAGCTTTATTACTCATAATGTAACACATAAATGTGTCTTACAATGAACTCCAATAATCATTTTAAACTTAGAATTTAACTCAACCATCGGCATTAACTACACTGTTATTTCTGACTACAACTGTCAAATCCAAGTTTTTCGTAACATACGTAGGTACTTAACGCGTCCACCAGCTATTGGCTGTTCCTTGTATCTATCGTTGTCATAGACCTCTATTATCTTACAAGGATTTGAAAACTTTTCACTTCATTTGTTTATTATCGGAATAGAAAAGAATAGAATACTCCCCATTGTACACACTCAAACAGGACAATTACATAGAAGACAAAGTAAATATCACAATTCGTTAGGGTTCTTTCTGACAAAAACAACGTCTCCTATTTTAAATGGATTTTAACTTTGCTCTTGCTATAACGCACCTTATCAGCATGAGCTAACTCGTCCATCCTGCATTATGCCTCTCATCTAAGTTCGTAGAGGTTAACCTAACCACATTTTTGGACAAGGGCATTAATTTTGGATGGGAACTTTAATTACAACCCATTAACAATTGAAGCGGACTTCTAACTGTACTTCTAACCATGGTACAATTTAGCGAGATTTGGATTTCACCTGAAGCTATCTTCCAGAACCTACGCTCGTGGTTCTCGGTTATAGTGAAGCAATTAATTAAAATAGTTCGGGAAGCTACGCAATATCCTCTCATCACAAATAACGCAGTGTTTCAACTCTAAAGTCTTTCACGTGGTCGCTCACTATTGGTCTCACAAGAAGGCTCAAGGTCACCCAAAGAGCAACGGAGAGTGCCACGCTCGGAGTATCCCTGCGCGATCGAATAAAAACGTCGTAATCCGCAGGCGAAACAAAGTAGCCGGCATAAAAATTGTGTCACAAATCAGTAAGTTAGTATTTTAAGTTCAATATACCTAGTTTGTACCTAAGTACAACATTTGTATGCCATGTACAATATGGCAAATGCGTGAAACTTAAATGATGAAAACAATAACACCTGTATTCACCACATTTATACAAATAAAGATATTATGATTATGATTATAACCAAAGAATTGCCAAACCGAAACGGAAGCGGGCGGAGCACACAGCTCCCAACACCGACGGCCGCTAGATCAGACAGGCTCCCGACCTGGGACCATGCACCGGAAGACGCAGCGCGGGCAGGCCCCCCACAAGGAGGGCCGACCACTGCGGATATTCCTGGGGGAGGCCTCCGCCCAGTGGACGTCTTTCGGCTAACATAATGATGATGAATTATTACTAGAACAGACAGGAATCTCTCCACTTGTCAGTAATTGAGAAACGTCTTTACAGTCGATCAAATCAGTATCGATAGCTTGTACAAGTGTCAAGATTCTGTAATAAACAAACTTCAGCATGGACCTCGCGAGTGATGCGGGTGACTTTGTTACTAATAGTCAAGCTCAATCCCGGTTAGATAAAAACATCTACCTATCATAACATCATGAGCCAAAAATATGTGAATCTACAATTACAAAAGTCACTTCTCACACACCAGTACTTCGTTGACCTTGACAGGCAGACTAATACGGGTAAAAGAAAATGTAATGTCCGACCCAATACCTGTCAGGCGCGCGGATATAAAATCTCGAGTACCTGTATGGTTATCAACAAATCATTTACGAATTAGGGAACAATCTGTACCACTGTCCACAAGAGCGTGTATGTGATCTAACTTGCCCCTACATCCATAGACTTCGAAATAAACCGTTCAAACTATTTAACCTTCAAAACGCGCATATTGTCACCATAAAAATTAAATATAACAGACGTTGGGCGTATTTTCAACATCTAAAAAGTATAAACCACACAAAACAACACATGTTATGAATTTCACAGATATCAAAAATTCTTCAGTGCAGCATTAGGTCATCAAGTGCCTTTTAAACAATATAATAAAAGTACTTACAGGTTTTTTCTCATAAAATAAAGATTCACCACTCACACTCGACACGAGGCACTTTTACTTTAGAGGTTACTTTAAATTTACTCTAATACAAACTGGTGACTTCTCCCCAATCCAGAATTGCCAATGCCGTCTCCTTATTTGCAAAGAGACAGCAAGATCAACTTCGCCTCGAAAAGAACAAACTAATTATTTTAACTCAAAGAGTCGACCGACAGAAAGGCAGCCTAACTATCAGAGCCCGTACTCTTTTCATTGTTAGATAAAAACTTCTTCCACGTTCACTGATGCACCAAAAACTACTCTTCAACGATACACACGAACTGGCCGAGAGACTCCGCTCTTTACGAGTGACCACATCGAAACACGAAATCAGTAGGCATGTTTTAAACAAGTCTGAACATACCTGAGCATCCGACATACCTGTGATAACAACTTAAATCTGGTTACCTTCGCTCCAAGCAGACCCCGCCGGTCAATCAAGGCAAGCTTGTAAGTCGAGTACTCCACGTATGTAAGTTCTCGCACGATCACTGCACCATACGGCACCATATCTTGAAAAAGGGCAACAATCTCTCGGTCGCCGCAAACTGTCTTGATACACGCTAATTTGCTTCGTCTAACGTTTTTGCACAACGGGTACGACTTCGAAGTCCACTTGTGAGCTCGAACTCGAAGATATGTCAATGTAACGTATCGAGTTTCGTAATCAGTCCACGAGTTTGCAATACAGCCGTAATCAGCGGGGAAATTCACAATCAGCGGGGTATTTTCATAGTTATTTTTCAAATTTGTAACGACACTATTTTCGCTTCGTGGTGGAACCGGATCACAAAAATATTCTTGATTTTAAGTAGCAGGCATTGCGGTAGACACGTGGGATGATTTTGGAATCGATCCCACCGCTGCTGTCGCAGATTCAGATGGATTAGAATCGACGTCCACGAGGTCCATGTCCGCCATGTTGTATTTTTAAAATCGATCAGTGCGCACACCCGGCGCAGGCAACGGTACTAGAACAAGTGTCAAGTCCAATCGCACTACTGACAGATATTAGTGCATTGACAACGTCAAATGTCAACCCTTGTTTGTTCTTTTTTTTTTTCTTTCTTGGGTCAAATTTAGTAACTGAAATTTGACCCCCTTCCTGTTGACCGATTGATCTGAAATTTGGTACACACTTCTGGTTCTGGTGACAGTACAATTAAATAAATTTTGTTTCATTGTAAATCCAATATGGCCGCCGCTACAAAATGGCGGATAACTTAGGTTTTATTAATCCCATCAATATGGGTGTCAAATGAAAGGGCTCAATAACTAGAATACAATGCACTATACAAAATTGAAATCCAAGATGGCCGCCGCTACAAAATGGCGGATAACTTAGGTTTTATTAATCCCATCAATATGGGTATCAAATGAAAGGGCTCAACAAGTAGAATACAATGTACTATATCTAATTAAAACTAGTTGATTTAACTTGGGCTGTGTAAATTAAAATATAAAAATAATATTAAAACATATATAATTCTACTGTATTTTATGAAATTTTAAGATATTTAACTTACCAACTGCCAGACAATCTTCTCACATCTTTATCTCACCAAATAAAACTAAAACTTTGTTGAACAAACAGTTACATAACAATAATGGAAAACATCCAGACTACATTATTGGAGCTTAAGGAGATGTTTCAGAAGAGGATGACTAATGTAGAAGCAGAGATCAAAAAGTCATCAACAGTGTCAACATCCACCACACTTGCTGCTGAAGTTGCTTCATTCAAGTCATTTATGCTGCTGCAACTTGATACATTACAGAAGCAAATTAATATAATCTCACATGGCATAGAGCATTCGGAAATCAGAAGTCGTCGAAGAATTGTGCTCCTACATGGTGTTGCAAAGCAGCCAAAGGAGGACACTACAGATGTTGCGTCTAAAGTTATTCAAGACAAGCTTCATCTAACTGACTTTTGTGCTACAAACATCCAGCGTTGCCATCGAAGGGGTAAAGCTAGCTCTAATAATAAGCCCAGACCAATTCTCTTGAAGCTTATCAGGCAGGCGGACCGGGATGCCATTTGGTTTACTAAAACCAAGCTAAAGGGCTCAGGTATTACTCTGTCAGAGTTCCTCATTAAATCCCTTCATGACGTCTTTCTTCATGCCAGGCGAACTCATGGATTGAGTCAATGTTACACGAGGGACGGATATGTCTATGTCGTGGCCGGTGGTAGTCGCCATCGAGTAAGTACGATAGCTGAAGTCGATAATATCCAGCAGAACGATACTGCCAAACCATCTGATGCAGGACAGAAACCGGCATTAACAAGGTCTAAACGCCAGGTCACTTTGAAGAAGTAATGTTTGTCGTCATTCCTTATCACTTCAATAAAGTTTTAATAGGAGCATAAAGTTGATACGGTCGGGTAAGCAAAACATCATCCTATCCACTCGCACTTTTGCTCACGGTTATAGTATTTACCCACTTTTCATGCTAACTATTACTATAAAACTTGTTTTATAAATACCGCAAACTTAAAATATTTGCACCAAAGATATTGTTAAATTATAATATCTTTGATTTGCACAGAGAATGTAACAAAATACGTTTAATTATTTGTCAATAAGCTAACTGTCAACGTCAACATGTCAACATTAGTTTTTCTTGTACGTTCAAATATCTATTAATAAGTATCCTCATGAGCATGTTACTGTCGGACAAGATAATACTTAATTTTTATTTATCATCTTATAGTAATTATTACTTTGTTTGTTTTGTTAAATTGTTTTTACATCTACCCGATACTTGAATTAATGCTTAGTTATGTATTTTTTATATAGTTTTAATTTATAATACTTGGTTTTGTTACATATACACAACTGGCAGTTGGACCATATATACTGAATAATAAATTAGTATAATTTTAATTTGAACTATATATTTAAGTAGGTAAGATATTTAAGTATTTAGATATATTATTATTTATATATTTTAAACATATTATTATTTATGTCATAAAATGTCTAGTGGTGATTATTTTTCAGTAATAAGCGATAGTGATAGTTTTGAAAGCATTCCGTCACTTAGTGAAAATCTTACATCTCTGTTTTCTGATGTTCCCAGAGATTTCAATGTTGTCCATATTAATGCCCAAAGCATTCCGGCACACTTTTCCGATATGCTGGCTAACTTCGATTGTAAGAATTTACATGCTATTCTTGTCTCAGAATCTTGGCTAAAGCCTTGTCTCCCTTCAGTTTCTTATAACTTGCCAGGTTTCAATCTTGTAAGGAATGATCGCTCAGTAGGTGGTGGTGGGGGTGTAGCTATTTATCTCAGGTCACATATCCCATACTCCATAGTTGATATCTCAGCGCAACCTTCACCACCAAATGCAGGTGAGCATCTTTTCTTGGAAATTGAACTCCAACATACTAAACTTTTACTCGGAGTTTACTATTAACCTTCTCTAAAAATTAACTTTTTCTCTTCTTTAGATATTCTTCTTGAAAAGCCTGTTCCGTCGTACAGCCAAGTTATCATCATGGGTGATTTTAACACCTGCCTCTTGAAGAAGGATTCTCGAGCTTCAACTTTTATTTCTACAGTTGAATCAAATAACCTGACCGTGTTGCCGCTAAGTGCCACACATCATTTCCCAAATTCCGTTCCTTCTCTTCTTGACCTTGTACCTACCCACCCTACCCCCCTGTTCTAAATTCTTTTTATTTGATGTGTTCCCTAACGTTGTATCTGATCATCCTAACTAACGGCATACAATTTAATATTTAACTGAACCTAACTCTTATGCGTCTAATAAGGAATAGTCCTTGATACAATATGATCCAAAATTTTCTTAACTTAAATCATGAGTTTATATTCTTGCTGGATTTGATTGAAACAAGTTGATTTAAATTGGCCAGTGATTCGTCTAGTATGGTAGGAACCTATGTTGCACATAGTAAACCAAGAACTTTTTGAAAAGGAGAACAAACCAATCAATCCTATATAAACTTTATCCTAATCATAAATAAACTTTCTAAACTTATGTAATTGTACAAGAGTGACTGAACTAATGAAGCCTAGTTTACCCTAAATTAATTACCATAATGTTATCTAAAATCATATTAGAACTTTATTTCAATATATAAGACCATAAATATGTAGTTTTAATTCTATAATTTCTCTGATAAACATAAAGGTTTCATACTACTTCTTATTGGAGTATAACTTATTTTCATAAAGGATATTATGTTATTTGATAAGTCCTATTGAATGAATGTCTTGTTGATATTGTCTAATTAGATTAAATGTATGTTTCCTAAATGAATTGTTTGTTTTAATTCACACATCTTGAAATATAATAGTTTAATTCAGCCATAGTATATATGTTTTCCTTAAAATATTGTTGAGATTGACTTTATATCTTTTCTAGATTATTCTAGCTTGTTCGTAGATTATACTAGAATATCATAATATTCAATATTATTTTATTTGCGGCTATGGTACTCGCCCAAAGCATCCCCGCGAGGTACAATAGTCTTCGTCTCCATAGGGTCAAGACTTCTTCCGCACTCCGGACTGCAAATGTCCTTAACAGGGATACTCTTTTATTCCAATTACAGAAAGGTCTGTGTAGGTTGTTAGTCATAGTCAATGTCCTTTGAAAACAAGAGACATGAGAGGGCTTTATCTTTTGACTACCCTAACCTTTACTTATTTATTACAAGAATATATATGACTCTAGCTCATAATATATATATATATATATATATATTATATCAAGGAAAACATTTATATATGGATAATATTTATAATTAACCTTATGTAATAACACAGAAGCCTTAATTTGTCATAAGTAACTTCTTGGATTCACCAATGTTGTAATATCTTCAGAAAGCTTATTCAATATAAGCAAGTTAATTTGAAAATGGTTCTAATCGCAACCACTGGTTTGACTGTTAACAAAGTCAACCCATAATAATACTTCATCATTGTATTATTATTATTTGAGTCATCTGTTCAAGGAACTTCGCATTCCTGTCAAGGTTCAACAATTCTTGAACTTCAACATCAATTGTATAAGTAATACTATCTTGTATCTCTTATGAAGATTTAGTTCTTTGTATTCATTACCCAAGTAATGACTGCTTGATATGAAAGCATTCAATATCAGTAAGAAAATCTGAATATGGTTCTAATTGGAACCACTTATATGACTATTAACTGAGTCAATATTAGTATAATCAATACTTTGAAGGTGTGTTATTAATTATTTGTGATTATTGTCAAAAATCAATGATCTCTTGATCTTCAACATGGTAGATAGAGATGTTGCATAATAACATCATTGGAACCTTTGTAAAGGTTCTACTAAATCTTCCATAGACCCTTTGAAGACTGCTTTGCCGGCCAGCCTTAAGTACCAAGACATCATTATGGAACTTAATATATTTTAGGTTAATCCTAAACACAGCACGTCATGTTTGCTGTTGTAGAATAGCCTCTACTATCTTCCATAGAGAACTAAATAAGACTGTCAGTGACCGGTCTTAAACAAACAAGACATCAGTTTTCTCTTCCACTGATAGTACATGTATTCAAAACTAACCCTATAAGGGCTTTAACATCAGGTAAATAGTTAACTGCTATTAACCCAGTTAATAATTCAGGAACTTTTAATTAAAGTTATTATATTAATTACTATCTAACATTGATAGCTTTCATTCAATAATAGATATAATTCTGGTTCTATCGTCTAGTTAGTTTAAACATAGAATTAGTTTTTAAAGTATTTGTCTTATAAATACATAAATAATACAACCTTTGGGAGCATTCCAACATATTCGTGTATGAAAGTAACAAAGCCTCACCTGTGTTCAAAGCTTACCAACACGAGATGTCGCTTCCTTCATTATCTCTCCTTTAAAACAAATGATACAACCAATATTCAGCCGATCTTCCACTCTAATTACACCAGAAACGACGCTCACTTCTCAATCTTCTATAGGACTCCTGAAACCACACTTAAAACTTCTGAAACAACCTTTTTCTTTCGTTAGCGTCTGGCGCGAAGCGCCGCCATCCTCTTGACAGTTCTCCATATTGCCAAAATGCCTCGTCAATAATGCCACATCCGGTCAGTCTCATTAATTAAATAAATGTAATCTGCATAATCACATAAAAATAAATAGTTAATCTTCTATCAAAACGACAGTTAGTATTATATTACACATATAAATTTATTAATACATTATCCATTATTGTATATGAATAATTCCAATATGCTTCCCCCGCGGACGTTCACCGAGCGATACGTAATTCTGTGTGCTCCGATAATTAAAATCTAAGCTACTAGTGAAAGTGAATGTTTCTTTGTTATATTTATATCAGTGTGTGCGTCAATAAAAATCCTACACAGTGAATAAATCAGATTTAAAATCCATCAAGTGACAACGATATAAAGCCGAAATTATTATCCAACCGTGCCATCCTCCGATCGCGCTTAGAGGTCAACGACCGACCTTGTGAATCGACGCATCAGCTGTTCGGCTCTGCTCGGCTGTTATCGGTCGATGCACGAAGACGACCGCACCGCGATAAGCGCCTGCACATTATTACGAGCAATAAACAAGAGGCGGAAACTGCGGCCACCAATCTTTTAGTTCCAGACGGATGGTTAAGAGTTGTTATTTGCAGTTTAATTTTCGTTCAACAAGTCTTGCCCTCTTACCTATACCGATAACACACACTTTCGTTGACCAACGTCCAATTACGGTGTTACAATGGCGTCCGAGCAGACTACGTCGTCTCCGTCGTCAACACATTTGCTACAAATAAACTCAGCCGACAAGCTGAAACAATACCATTCCGATTCCGCACTAAATAATATGATAATTGATCAGTCCACGGAGGAAGACCAGGCCAATGTTACAAAACGATATAAACGCACAATTAATGATCAGCCCAATTCCTTACTCAACTACATTACTCAGATGTTCGATGAACTCAAAAACCAAAGACAACAAGACTCAAACCAACTGGAATCTACCCTATACACAATAATAGAACAAAATTCCGATATAAAAACCTCGGTAACGACACTTACAACACAATATCAAGAACTGCTATCTAAAATAATCAATTTGGAAAAAGAAAATAACGACTATAAAAAGCGAGTATCCTCCTTGGAACGTCATCTGGATATACTAGAAAAAAAACTGCACTCAAGCTCCTTAGAGATACGTAATGTTCCAAAACAAGCGAATGAGTCTAAGGAAAATCTTATTGTGCTGATACAGGAGTTGGGTGCGACTCTGGATCCTGAAACACCACTACTAAAATCGGAAATAAAAGATATTTTTAGAACAAATTCAGAAGCCATAATTGTGGACTTTACATCAACCCTACGGAAGGAGTCATTGTTCACAGGGCTGAAACAATTAAACAAAACCAGACGCACAAATAAAAAGCCTCAACTAAATACCGAGGATATCAAAATTCCTGGACCACCGCGCCCACTTTACGTGTCGGACCATTTAACAACCAAAGCAAGTTACCTATACTTTATTGCTCGTCAGAACGTTAAGAATAAAACGCTGGCAGCGGCCTGGACTGCATACGGTAAAATATATGTAAAAAAGGAAGAAGAGTACGTATAAATGAAGAATCTGATTTTAAAAAACTTAATATATGACTAACTGTTGTCATTATTATTATCCAATTTTATATACTTTATTTCTTATTAATAGTTTTAATTTCGTATCTATGTTTTCGTTTTAGTTATGAGACCTATTTTTATTGTAATTTGTGGAACTGTACACACATTAATACACCCTTACTTCTTACACAATACACGCTAAGAATCCACTCCCAAAACTACACATATTTCCCCCGTATAAAGGTTGATTTACGCTCTAATTTCAATTATATGATTAAAACAAAGCCTATATTTATTACTTCAAGTCTCATTTTGTTAGCCATTACTATGCGCCAGTTCTCAGCAGCACCTTTTGTATTTTCACCCATCATTTATAGTTATTTTAATATACAAACTTATCCCTGAAATGCAAAATATTGATGATATAAGCTCAGAACTGGATTCCTTAGAAGTGGCCAAACTAATCAACTGTGACATTGAAGATATAAAAAATCATATTAAATCAACCAACTCCCATACACTAAACCTCTTTTCACAAAACATACGTAGCATCAACTGCAACATGTCAAATTTATTAACATATCTCCAACGATCTAATATCCCTTGGGATATATTAGTTCTGTCTGAATGCTGGCTATATACTTCCAAAACTATTCCATATATTGAAAACTATAACCATGTGATGACTTCTATTCACAAATCACAAAATGAAGGTGTTGTTATTTACTATAATAAAAATTTAAAAGTAACGGTTGAAGAACCTGAAATTACGGATGTGAATTGTCTTGTTTTAAAAATGAACGCTGATACTTGTGTCATCGGCCTTTACCGTCCACCTAGTCAATTGAATACCACTAATTTTATTAACGCACTAGATTCACTTCTTACAAAATTAAAAAAATACAAAAACATATTTTTGTGTGGAGATATAAATATAGACATAGGTTTTAATAGTAGCGACAACCGCTCACATGAATATCTTAACGTATTGGCAAGCCATGGCATGCTACCCGGGCATAGTGCTCCCACGCATGGTAGAACATGTCTCGATCATATGATTATTAAATCCAAATGTAATATAACACTTTTTGTTCTCGAATCGTCGATCACTGACCACGAAAGCGTCGCCATTAGTTATAATCTGACAACACATTCTAGTTATTGTACTAAAACCTCATCTTCAATTAACTATGCTGCTCTCGATGAATGCCTTCGTAATATCGACTTCCAGTCAGTATACGAAAGCACTGACGTTAACATCTCAACCGAATTGCTTTTAAGCAAACTTTCGATCGCTATTAAACATAATTCGAGCATTATTAATATTCCTAAACGCAAACAAGTGAGTAAACCATGGATAACAAAGGGAATACTGCGTTGCATGAAAAATAAAGATAATCTCTACAAAAAACTAAAACGGCATCCAAATAACGAAGTTATCAAAACAACTTACAAGAGATATAGAAACTTTTGCAATTCTCTTTTAAAGAAAGCGAAACGTATATACGAGAAAGATGAATTACAAAATGCAAAAGGTAATAAAAAACACCTGTGGGAGGCCATTAAAAAGATCAGCGGTACCAAAAAATTTACTGATAACTCTTCCTCTCTCTTAAGTAACGTAAATCCTTTACAAGACATAAACAACGTCAACAGTTTCTTTGTTAACATAGGAAAAAAACTAGCAGAGAAAATTATTCAGAAGCAGCCAAATAAACCATTAACCAACTACCCAATGGCTTCTCCGCCCCTTAATTCTTTCTTTTTGTGGCCTACTGGTGAAGCGGAAGTGTCATTTTTAATCAATAACCTAAAAGATAAATGTGCTGTTGGGGTTGACCAGATCTCAACCAAAATAATTAAAAGATATAGGCGCCTTCTTACCGGTCCCATAACACACATCTGTAACCTATCTCTATCCACTGGAATATTCCCAAGAGCTTTTAAAGTTGCATTGGTTAAACCAATACATAAGGCCGGGAATAGAGACCGTGTTGATAACTATCGGCCCATCTCCATCCTACCGGCAATTTCTAAGATCCTCGAACGCTTGTTAAACCACCGATTAGTCGAGTACCTATAAAATAATCAGCTACTTTCGCCTGCTCAATTTGGCTTTCGAAGGGGAAAATCCACCAACGACGCTGTACATGAGCTGTTAAACGCGGTCGTAACTAACATAGATGAATCAAAAAAATGCTTGACGGTCTTCATGGACTTGGCGAAAGCTTTTGACACGGTCTCTATCCCTCTTCTTCTAGAGAAGCTAGAAAGGCTTGGAATAAGAGGGATACCCCTCAACTTGTTCAATGACTACCTGAAAAACAGAACACAACGAGTCACAATCAACAATATATGTAGCGATGAGCTTTCTATTGACTTTGGTATCCCGCAGGGCAGTATTTTAGCTCCGACATTGTTTCTAGTCTATATCAACGACCTTTGTAAACTTGAACTCTGCGGGGGTAAAATTTTCACTTTTGCCGACGACACTGCTCTATTCTTTAGTGGCACCAGCTGGAATGAAGTCTTCGATTTTGCACAAACAGGATTCACTAGAGTTAGTGAGTGGCTACACCGCAATGTTTTGACTCTAAATGTTGACAAAACCAAGTACCTGGTATTTGCACAAAGGTCTAATCTACTCCCTCCATTAACGTTCGGAATTACCGCCCATGAATGTGCTACGGGGCTCTCAGCCTGTAAATGTCCCACAATTCAGAGAACAGATTCCCTAAAATATCTTGGCGTGACAATTGACCAATCCCTAAGCTTCAGGCCTCACATAAAAATTCTGGTAACACGGCTCCGTAAAATGATATACATCTTTAAGAACCTCAGAGACTCTGCAGACAAAAGTACAATCAAAATGGTATACAATGCTCTTTGCCAATCTCTCATTGACTACTGCATTACATCTTGGGGGGGCGCATCAAAATCCCACTTAATAGAAGTTGAGAGAGCTCAAAGAGCTATCCTTAAAGTGGGCGCTAGACTCCCATTTCGTTACCCCACGGTAGACCTATTTAAAAGATGGGATATACTCTCAGTCAGGCAAAGTTTTATACTGCACATTGTACTCAAGAAGCATTCTCAAGTTGAATATAACCCAAACTTACTTAAGGATAAGCGACGTAAAGGCAAAGTTTGCCCGTCTCAAAAGTTTCGTACATCGCTATCACATAAATTCTTTTGTTTCCTTGGACACTATTTGTATAACAAACTGAATACTCAGATTAATATCTATCCCCAACACAAACAACGTTGTAAATCTACAGTTATTACATATTTAAAATCCCTAGACTACAATAAGACAGAAAATTTACTGATCCCTCTACAATAACCCTCTATCTCCCACATCACACACTACTATCACATTACCACCAGTCTCTACATGCACACAGTCCCTCTCATTCACTTACCTACTCACATAGTTCCAAATTATTGTATAGTTATTAATTATAAGTCAGTTATTGTTTTTCATATTCATATTAATTACCTTCTGTTAGAACTAAGCTTAATTGTGCACTGTTAGGCTCACTACTATTACTATTATTTAGAATATATAATGTATTTTAAGTTACTGTTACTTAGTCTAGTTATATGGTATAACGACGAGAGGGCCCTGGTGACCTGTAATACAGGTATTTATAACCTAAATCAGGCACCAGTCTCTCACAAAGTTTTATTATATACAAGAATGTATTAAACTATGTATGTTGTTAAGACCTAACTTTGTGTTGAGAGAATAAATATATCTTATTATTATTATTATAATAAGTAGCTGTTTTGTGAAACCATCATTTTTCCCGGTAATCCTATAACTGTTCCCATTGGTCGATTTCAAGATTAGAGAAGGGACTAATCTTTATAGTAACTAGTGATGTCCCTATATGTAAATTATTACGATAATTGAACTAATGTTAAGCTTGTTCCACACATATTTGCATCGATTAGTCTAAATTTGATAATCAGGCATAATACGAATTAAAATACTATAAATCAGTTGTTATATTTTGTTTCATTTAAAAGATATTTTGCAACACGCCAGCTAAATTATAGTACGATTAGCTGGACGAAGGATATGTGAATAATCTCAACGTGACGAGCCAGTATGGTTAGTTACAACCTTACAGTTGTATCCTCTACAGAGCACGTAATTAAGCACGGTCAGTGTTCTGCAGACTGTTTCTCCTATCACGACTTGATTTACTTATCCTATAAGGTTCGTCCACCCAAGGCTAAATCGAGAATTCTTCTTTTTTTCGTGCGATGAACCTAGAAAATCTTCGGGAGGATGCTAGTAATCTAGACTGGACACCTCTTTTTTCGGCTGATTCCATGGATGTCAAAGTGGACTTTTTTACTGAATGCCTCTTGCGTTTATATGACAAACATGCCCCAGTACGCCCTGTAAAGGTGAAGCACCTTCCAGCACCATGGTTGACAGACGACCTTAAGTCAATAATGAATAAAAAAGCAGCGGCTAAGTCCAGGTATAAGGCCCGCCCTAATCCACAAAATTGGGAAAAATTTGTTATTATTCGTAATCACTGTAATAAGGTGTGTAGGAAAGCGCAACGCCAACATATCCATACCTCTGTGAAAAACGGAGACCCAGCTAAGATCTGGAAATTTCTTAGATCACTGGGAGTTGGAAAATCTCGTCAAGAAACTATTCCAAAAGACTTAAATGTTGAGTTATTAAATCAGCATTTCTCATCGTCGTCTGATATGAATAAGTCAGTTAAATTAAATACTATAAGAAATCTATCTCTGCTTCCAACTCCTGATCATTCACCGTTTTTCTTTAGTCAGTTTACCGATTGTGATGTTAAGAAGAGTATTCAATCAATCACTTCTAACGCAGTTGGTAGTGATTGTGTTAGTCGTAATATGATCCTTCCTATATAAGATGAAATCCTTCCTGTTATTACTCACATTTTTAATTATTCCGTTTCCAGTGGCTCTTATCCATCACAATGGAAAGATTCACAAATCACTCCGCTTCCAAAAAAATCCAATCCTCAGTCCTTTTCTGAGTACCGTCCGATATCCATACTACCTTTCCTCTCAAAAGCCCTTGAACACCTTATCCATAACCAACTCAATTCCTTCCTTTGTAAAAAATCTCTCCTGAATCCTTTCCAATCCGGTTTCCGTCCGGGTCATAGTACGACTTCAGCGCTAGTTCACATTACTGATGAAGTGAGATCTGGCATGGAAAATGGCAAACTCTCAGTCCTCTGTTTGTTAGATTTCAGTAATGCTTTTAACACCATCGACTACGATGTATTGCTAGCCATATTACGCTCTCTTAACATATCTCCAACGGTAATTGATTGGTTTCACAGTTACCTGTTTGGCCGACGTCAACGGATTCACATCGAAGACTCTTATTCTTCCTGGTGTAATACATTTGTAGGCGTGCCGCAGGGTGGCGTTTTATCTCCTCTTTTATTTGCAATATTTATTAATGCCATTTCCCAAAAATTAGTTTCATCCTACCACCTTTATGCAGATGATCTCCAGATCTACAGTCAAGCAACTCCCAATAACCTGCCTGAAGCTATTCGTCTCATAAACAGAGATCTTATACATATTTCCTCCTGGAGTGATAGCTATGGGCTTATTGTGAACCCGGCCAAATCACAAGCAATTGTTATCGGTAGTACTAGGATGCGAAGTAAAGTAGATTGGTCACAAATTCCCGATATTACTTTGAATAATACTGTAATTCCATTGGCTCAAAATGTTAGAAATTTGGGAATGTTAATAGACATAGAACTCTCATGGGCTCCGCAAGTACAGGAAGTCAGCCGTAAAATCTTTGCTTCTGCTGGATCTTTGCGAAGGCTTCGTAATTTCCTGCCTATTACCACGAAAATTGCGCTTGCACAATCTCTTCTTCTACCTATTCTCGATTACGCTGACGCCAGCTATCTTGATTTAACCCAGGAACAACTTGACAAACTTGAGCGTCTCCAAAATTTCTGTATTAGGTTCATATTTGGTCTTCGCAAATATGACCATGTTTCAGAATTTCGTACTAAACTCAAGTGGTTTCCTATTCGTCTTCGTCGGAATGCACATATCTTATCTCTCTTGTACAATATTCTCTTTAATCCCTCAACACCCTATTATCTCAAAGAACGTTTCAAGTTCCTCAATGACACGCATGCCAAGTCACTGAGATCATCAGAAAACCTGCAACTAACCTTACCAACGCATTCCACCAATTTCTTTAGCAAGTCATTTACTGTTGTAGCTGCTCGTCTCTGGAATGCGTTACCAGTATCAATAAGACGCGCTCAATCTTTATCTACGTTTAAAAATCTTGTGACGAAACATTATCTCTCACAGCTGCAATAAATGTTCCTTTTTTTCTTGTCCATAATATAACCCTGCTAGATATAGTTGATATTTTCATCATAATAGAATATTAATATTTATTACTTATATTTTTATTTTTATCTATATCTATCTATATAACATATCTATGTCTATTTATATATTATATTTGTATATATATATATATTCTATTATTATTAGTATTCTATGTATTGTATACTAATAAGAAGGTATAAGTAATACATTATGTAAGTAATTAGTGGTAGTACTACTATTAAGTAGATACCACTATTAGTCTTAAGTAATTAATCATATTCTATATTTTGACACCATACACTACCCCTACTCCTAATTCCATACAATATAGTCCAACTAAAGGTTGTCTGGAAGAGATCGCTTTAAGCGATAAGACCGCCTATTGTACCTTTTTATAATTATTAGAGATCCTGTAACTTATATGTATAATGGTGTACAATAAAGTGTATTTATCTTATCTCATCTTATCTTATTGAAATCCAAGATGGCCGCCGCTACGAAATAGCGGATAACCTAGGTTTTATCAACCCAACAATATGGGTATCAAATGGAAGTGCTCAACAAGTAGAATATAATGTACAATACAAAATTTGAACGATATGAAAAGCGACCAGCAGAGCACCCCAACTATGATTTTAACAATATGTGTCTCATAGAGTTTGCGATGTTATTTGAGCCACACTACACGAAACCGCCAGTTATAAATGAAGAAAGCATCGATACCGATGCTTATGCACCGCATGAGCAAACAGCAAGAAGGCGTCTTATAACTCTATCAGACAACACAAAAATGACTATTAGAAACACGCCAGCTGTAGTACGGGTACCTAACTTTGCAGCAGCTTCTGATCCAGAGTCATATTATTACAGTTTACTAATCCAGTATATGCCGTATCGCAATGAGGCCGAACTTTTAGTAGAATTTAATAGTGCCAGAGATGCGTTCCTCGCCAACGAAGAAAGTTTAAGAGAAACAAACGCCTACTTGGAAATATATCGTGAACGTGACAGGCAGCTTGAAAATGCATTCGCGCAAGTACACGCCTTTCAGATACTGGAACACGCAGAGCCCATGGAACTAGACCATGAAGAAGAAGTTCCATATTTGCCAATGAATGAAGACCAGTTCTTACAGGCTAAGCAGTCTATGAATGCAGTACAAAAGGAAGTTTTTACATTTGTTACCCAGTCTATACAAAATCAAATGTCAGGTGCCGAAGAACGTTTAAAATATTCTTTACAGGTGGAGTTAAAACCGTTTAACTTAAAAAGTTTTTTTACCAATTTTTTTTAGTCTAGTCTATGCATATGTTTATAATGCCCACGACTGTATCTATTTTATAATTTTTTAGCTTTTAGTACATATCTTAAACATTACAATGTATGTTTAACATAAAACCGTTTAACTTAAAAAGTTTTTTTACCAATTTTTATTTATATATTTTTCTTCAATAGGTGGGAAGTGTAGCTTTGGCCTCTCTTTACGACGTGGAACGTTGATTGACACCTTTTTCTGGGCGGTGCTTTTCTTGTTAGGTTTCCACGAGTCTTCATGTCTCCGACGCGCTGCGTTGACGGCTTGTTTGTTCCTACGTAGTAGGTCGACGAATGTAAATACTCGCGCCGTGGTCCGAAGTAATTTTAACCACGTAGAGAACCTTTCTGGTTCGGGACTGTTGCGTTCCCTGAAGCGTAGGAGCACGCCGAACAGTGACTGAAGTATGTCACGTCCGGGTAGCAACACGTCGTTCAGGTTTCTTCCCTCAAACTTGGCGGCAGCGTCGAATACTATCCTTGGCTTCTTCTTCACAAGATGTACGACCGCAAAGTGAGGTAAACAATATGTTCTTCCGACCGTGAGAGATTTGGGCGCCTTCTCTGCGTACCCATTTTCCATGAGACTGCGTATTTGATGTTTATACGAGCAGCTCAACTCATTGTCACGACTTAGCTTCCTTTCAATGTAGGCTAAGCGTCGGTATGCTTGCGCATAATTGTTAGGCAAGGTCTCGCCTTCTTTTCGCCACAGCAATCCGGTTTCAAAGCGTCCGCATGGCAATCTTCTCGTAGTCTTTTCCAGGATCTCTAGGGCTCTTCCTTTATTGTCGTTGCTCGGTAATCGGGCTTGAATCCCCAGTGATTCCAACTGGAAGTGGTGACGTACGACTTCTTCTATATCTTCTCCGTCTTCCCTTCGGCGCCGATTAGTTTAGCAACCGATGAGTCAAGCAGAGTGATTATTGACCCCTCATCCAATAGGGCCAGCACGCGGGCCTGTCCGCAAGGTCCGAACAGGTCTACCGGTACCATCTTCAAGTATGCCTTCTCCTCGGTCTTCGTACAGTGAACTGACGTTACTCTTGCGTCGCCGTTGCCTTCTGGACCCCGATGTAGTTCCGCGCTTGTAGAAGGCTTGACTATATCCCTCTCTGGCGGCTTCTCAGAGTGCAGAAGTGTGTGATGCCATCTCCCACATCTCTTGCACATGGGAGCTTTGCAGTTCAATCTTGAGTGTTTGTAGCGAAGACACTTGAAGCTTATCTTAACTTTCTTCACCATATTCCATCTCTCTTCGACGATGGCTTCTTTAAACTTCTTGCAGTCGTAGATGAAGTGACGTTCTTCACATACTGGGCAAGTTATTCTCTCCTGATCCGCATTCTGTACAGCGTTCACAGGCTTCCTTCTCTGCTCCCAATATCCTTGAGTTGGAGCAGGTGGTCTGTAGGGCTTCTTCGACTCCCGGTACGCTTCGGGTGGAGCGAAGTCCCCACACATCTCGGCTTCCTCGTCGAGGCATGCTTCGACAAGTATGAGCTCTTGTTCATCTTCTTCTTTCCTACTTCTGTGGTAGGCGAACCAACGGAACTTCATTGATGCAGGCATCTTCTCAACTATGATTTTCATTGTCTCAGGAGAACTCAGGTATTGCGGTTTCTTCATAGCTTTGATAGTAGCGACTGCATTCTTCACTTTACTTGCGAAGATGCATATGTCGGTGGGGTTCTCGGTGACTCGAGGCAGGTTCTTCATCTTATCCAGCTCCGCCAAGGCAATAGCTCCAGGTCTTCCATAACGCCTCTCCAAACCCTTCATGACTTCTTCAGGGTGTTCGGCTGTGAATAGCAGGCTCTGGACTGCTTCTTTCGCCCTGCCTTGTATGCATCTTTGCAGACGGGCCAGGTTCTGTGCGTTGCTGAATGAAGCGGCTGTGTCTTCAAATGACCGCTTAAACGCCAACCATTCTTCTATGCTGCCGTTGAAGTACGGCAGCTCGCTGTGCCTTGAGGTGCTTGTTTCTTGTGACTTCTCAGCTAGTTTATGGATAGCTTGAGCCAGCTCCACCATGTCGCTTGATTTTTCTTCTGTTCGAAGTTCTGGTTTGTTTTCCTGAATCTCAGGTTGATTCCGCCTCTCCCGTGATGATGAGTTCAATATCCATTGTTCAATCTCGTGAGTTCGCTCGTACAATGCTTCACCGGCACCCATATCTTCTTCCTCTTCTGATTCCGCTTGTATGAGGTCCAGTTCGGCTTGAGCTACTCTTGATCTAGCTTCCGCTATATGAAGTTCTCTCAGCGCCACTTCTTTCCGTGCTTGTACCTCTGCTCTCCTCCTACGCGACGAGCGAACCGATAGTGTTTCCGGTTCGCGGGTCGACTTCTTAGGTTGTGGAGGCTTGGCTAGCCGCTGCTTGCCGCTATCCCCTGTGGGCGTAGCGAACTGAAGGTCTTCCCTGACTCGTTCGAGCCGCTTTCTCTTGGACTCTGCTATGCGGGCCATGACTTCTTCATGCCGCCAAATCTCGTCAGCCAGGCTTCTTCTTGAAGACTGCAGCGTTGGATTATCTTCTTCTTGACGCGTCTCTTTTGTGATTCCTTCCTCGGCGGCGTAGCTCGTAGACGGCGGCGGTAGTTGCTCCGACGACGCCCCCACGGCCGCTGTTGCAGGTACTGTAGTATCTCTGTAATGTGAATGTGATTTTGCTCCTCTTCCCGCCATTGGTGGTAGCGGCTTGGTCAGCGTGGACTGGGTAGAATCACTCGCAGTTGTTGTTGTAGCAGGTGTGTTCATGCTCCAGTCTGAGGTCGACGGTTCTTCCGTGGTTTTCGACCGCGATGTTGCTGTTCCCGATCGAGACGCTGCTGACCTCGTAATTGGCATACCCTGACCAGTTCCCGAATCCGTTCTCTAAGGACCAAGTTATATAGTGGATCGATTGAACAATCCACTAAGGGGTGTTGTGGAAAAATGTGCTACTGATTCCTGCTTATCCTTTTCCTTTGAAGGGCCCAACAAACATGTACGGTTCCCAGGTTACAGTTAACCGTACACGCAGAAACAATGGGCTGGCACCCTTCCAATATAGGAATCGGACTGCAGATCCAGCGTCGGGTGGGTTCGTAACTGGTACAGGGTAGCACCAGAGGAGGCCAACGTCGACTCGACAGGAACAACACGATGATAATTTGAAGAATCTTCACTTTTATTTCTCACGAGAGTTTCTTATTTACAATTTGCTTCTAGTACTACTGCTGGATACGGAATGAATATCCAAGAAAATTGCACAGTTTATATACAGAATTGATGTCTTTGTTCTTTAGGGTTCACCAATCAGCGCGAAGCGCCTAATCCAAAAGTACCCTCTTTTCACTTTTGGTTAAAAATGTTTTAAAAAGTAATAACGAAATACCCACTGAACAAATTCATCAATTTTACAAATTTTTTCCCAAAGTTGGATTTAAAATGACACCCTTATTTTTCTAGGGTGTAAAATAAAATTACAAACCAGAATATACATATATATATATAAATAGGTATATAGCGAAATAGCTGAGTTTTAGCGCTTTTTATGAAACTGTAGTCCATACGGTACAGTTTCGAGGTAGGTAGGCGCCTGCCAAACAGAAAACACTTAATAACTCAGCTTTCCGCTATATGACCCTTACAAATCTGGTATGCTCTGATAGGCCTCAAGTAGGGCTATCCAATACAACAATCAGTTTACATATAGCTATAACCAAAAACTAAGTATACGCGAGAAACCTATCTAGGCTATCCAGGTTGCTACTTCGTGACCTAGGCATATAACCCTAATAAATTTGGTATGTTCTGATAGGCCTCGAGTAGGGCTATCTAATACAACAATCAGTTTACATATAGGTATAACCAAAAACGAAGTATACGCGAAAAACCTATCTAGGCTATCTAGGTTGTTACTACGTGACCTAGGCATATAACCTTTATAAATTTGGTGTGCTTTGATAGGCCTCTATTAGGGCTATCCAATATAACAATTAATTTACATACAGCTATAACCAAAGACGAAGTATACGCGCAAAACCTATCCAGGCTACCCAGGTTGTTACTACGTGACCTAGGCATATAACCTTTACAAATTTGGTGTGCTTTGATAGGCCTCGATTAGGGCTATCCAATATAACAATCAGTTTACATAGATGTAGTGTTTGTATCTATATAATAGATATAATACATTGTCTCATGTGCACCAGTAGAGAGGGTAGCCGTCAATCTGGCAGTCTGGCGTTAGACGCGGTGCGGGTTGGACGTGCGCTCGGAGCTGCTGTGTGTAATAGTGAGCCAGTGAACGTATACATTTATATTAGTTCCCTTTGTCGTGATAGTGATCACTACAAGTGGCGACGAGAATAAAGGTCAGTAAACAAAAAACATTTATTTTAGTAAAAGGAAAGGAAGAGGACAGTAAAAAGAAGTTAATTGGTTATGGAATCTATAAATATTATTTTACAATCTGTTACTGTATCAACTCGATCATTGAATAATTAAATTTGTAGATCGTTATGGAATGTATTTTCGAAAAGAATCACAATGAATTTACTAAGTATACATATTTCAATGCATACATAACGTCTTAATTTCTATGAATTTTAATAAGAATAAATAGACGTATAAAGTATTACGCTCCATATTAACAGTATAATAAAATAAAATAATATTAATTGCGTAGGACTTGCTACCGATGGTAAATACCATTCATATTATCTACCTATTTAATAAAAAATAAATAACTTGACAAATATACTTACCGGGTTGATATCAAATAAAATGAGAACAAGATTGTATTAGACGACCAAGTTTTACTATTCTTTCTGGTGACCCGCCTACTTATACTTATAATACGGTCACCGTAGCCTATTTGGTGGTCCTGGGTTCGAATCCCGGTGGGAGCACGAATGTTTGTTTCTGGGTCATGGATGTTTTCTATGTATTTATCTGCCTATATGGGTGTGTGTATCGTCGCCTGGTACCCGTGGTGCAGCTTTGCTTGGTTGGGGCTAAGGGTGATCGGTGTGACATTGACCCCAGATATTATTATAATACACACTTATTCAGATAAATGCGGAATATATATTTTGAACATATCAGTACCTAATCAGATTTTGCCATAATATTATTTTCTATAAGGTTTAATATACAATAGACTCATAGCAACGTGGCAACGTTTAACTTTTTCAAATGACTAGGTACCTATTATTTTAAGAAAATATGGTTCCACTCGTGATTCTTGTTAATTGGAAATTTCTCCAATAATTTTAAATCTATATAAATAACAATTGAATGTCGGATGCACTTCACTATAGTGGATTGAATTTGATGAAATTGTTGGACGATAAGTGGAATCACAATTGGAACCGTTAGGTGGTGCTGTTATCAACATGAGGGCGTCGTCGTATAACTAGTTCTAAATAATTCTTGGTTTTCATTTAATTGAAAATAGATTTTAAATATGGTTTCCGTTAAATTGGAAATACCTACAATACATAAATTCATCCTTGATTTTCATTTAATTGGAAATGGATTTTAAGTATGGTTTCCGTTAAATTGGAAATACCTACAATACATCAATTAATCCTTGATTTCCATTTAATTGGAAATGGATTTTAAATATGATTTCCATTAAATTGGAAATATCTACAATACATAAATGAATCCTTGATTTTCATTTAATTGGAAATGGATTTTAAATATGGTTTCCGTTAAATTGGAAATACCTACAATAGCTCAATTAATCCTTGATTTCCATTTAATTGGAAATGGATTTTAAATATGATTTCCATTCAATTGGAAATATCTACAATACATAAATGAATCCTTGATTTTCATTTAATTGGAAATGGATTTAAATATTGGTTTTCATTAAATTGGAAGCATATTGTGAAGTTCATTAAATTGAATTTAAGATATTTCAGACCTTTTTTAAATAAGAGGTATTGACTTTCATTTAATTGAAAGTGCGTTGACGTCCATTCAATTGGATGTATTTTCAGGTCGCCCCGATACGATTAATCATGGCAAATCAGCTACCACCACCTCAAAAATTAGATATTGAAGGTGACAATACATCAGTAGGCTTTAGATGAGAAAAATGGAAACGTTCCCTTTAAATCTACTTTGAAGCCACCGATATCACGATTCCAGCTAAAAGGAGAGCTATGTTGCTAGTGCTAGGTGGAAGTGCACTACAGGATATATTTTATAAATTGCCTGGAGCAAACGCAGAACCTGAGGAAAATGTTGATATTTTTAAAGTAGGTATTAGTAACCTGGATGAATATTTCCTCCCCAAACAAAACAAAACCTATGAACGGCACATTTTCCGTCATATTAAGCAAGGTGAAGGAGAAAGCTTTGAAAAATTCTTATTAAGCTAAGAGATGCAGCAAAATGTAAGTTCGAAAAACCTGATGACCACATAATTGACCAAATATTAGGAAAATCAGAGTCATCAGAGTTACGGAAGAAAAAGTTAACAATGGGCGATGAAATTACATTAGACAAAGAGATTACTGTAGCCAATACCTTAGAAATTGTCAGCTATCACCTGGACAGATACGAACAAAAAGAAAAAAATGACAAATGGAGTTAATGCTATAAAAGCCAAAATAAGGACTATTTAAGAAGGCCTACACAAGAAAAAGATCCGAATGAGGAGAAAAAGACGACAAGATGTTCTAGATGTGGGAAAACTGCAGATTTCTCTCAGAATTTGACTTGTCTAGTGAAAGACTAGAAATGTAATGGCTGTGGAAAATTAGGTCACTATCAGAGATGCTGCAAAACTAAATAATTTCAACAAAAACGTAAATTGACACTAAATCAAGATATAGAAAGAAACTACAACAAACGACAACGGATGGAAACTACAGTAAATTCTCTGGATAATGAAGAAGTACAATACATATTTAATTTGAACGACGAAGAAACCATCAAATGTGAGATAGGAGGGGTAAATTTAGAAATGTTGATTGATTCAGGATGCAAATTAAATTCAATATCTAGCAAAACTTGGGAATACAATTGACAAGCAAGTAAGAGAACCAAATAAAATATTGCTATCTTATGGAAGTAAGATACCTTTACAAATCAAAGGTTGCAACTTTAAGAAGCAGTAATAAAAGCAAACAGGAAAATTGAACGTTACACTACCTACTTGGTAAAGACAGTGCATGGTGATTTAGGAGTTTTAAAGTTGGGCGTGGACGTAAATTAAGTTGAACAGGAATTAAAACAATCTTTCTCTAAGTTTAAAGACAATTTAATTGAGATTTCTATCGATCCATCAGTAAAACCGGTTATGCAACCCTACCAGAGAATACAAATACCATTAGAGGAAATTAAAATAAGAAAATCAAAGAATTGCTGGATTTAGAGATAATAGAAGATGTGCATAGGTTCATGCACTTTCAGCATGGGTTTCTCCTATAGTTCCGATCCTTAAGGATGATGGTGATGTACTCTTATGCGTTGATATGCGCCAACGCAGTTATTTTAAGAGAAGATCATCCATTACCCTGTATAATCATTGTGTCGGTCGGGGGACGCCCACTGCTGGACTAAGGCCTACCCACGCTGCGTCTTCCGGTTTGTGGTCGCCACATGAGAGCCTTTCTGCCTCATCGGCCGTCGGTTCTACTAGTTATGTGCCTTGCCCACTGCCACTTCAGTTTTCACATCTTTGGGCTATGACGGCTGCTTTGGTTCGCCTGCGGATCTCTGTGATTTAACTAGATCACGCAGGGACACTCCAAGCATAGCTCTCTCCATTGCTCTTTGGGTAACCTTGAGTTTCCTGATGTGGCCATAGTAAGCGACCACGTCTCGGTTCCGTGGGTCATCACTGGCAGCACGCACTGGTCGAAAACTTTCGACTTAAGACGCTGCGGTGTTTGGGACGAGGAGATGTTAGGTAGCTTCCCGAACTCTGCCAGCCGAGTTGGATTCTACGACTGACCTCTTTCTCGAAGTTGGACTTACCTAGTTGAATGGTCTATCCTAGGTTAATATAGTCGTCAACAACTTCGAGTACAGAGTCTCCCACCTGCACTTGATTGCTTGCAACATGGACGTTCTACATGATTTTTATCTAGTGATATAATGTAAAATCTAAACCGGTGAAGACCAATATCGCGGACTCTCTTTCGCGGCTATGTAAATACTCAGTAATTAGAAGATAATTATGTTCATCAGATAGTCGGAACTCAGGAGACCCTGTGCAACAATTAATAAAGGAATAAAAAAAGGATCAGGAATTCTCTAATGCTAAGAAAATAATTTATAGTTACCAATCCTCATCCCATCTGTGAAATCGTATAAAATATTATCGGATGAATTATGTTTTCATGAAAATAATCTTTTAAGAGGAAACAAAATAGTGTTTCCGCAGAATCTCAAGAAGCAGGTTTTATTAGCAGCTCATAAAGGTCATCCAGGAATTGTTGCCATGAAGGGGTGCACCCTAGTAAACTTACCAAATCCTCCAGCGCCAATGAAACGTCGATAACTTCCATCTAAACCTTCGGTTGATATTGCGATGAATTTATTGGGTCCTTTACCTAATAATGACTATATTCTAGTAAGATCATAACGATTTCGACAATTATCAAAATCCTAACAGAACGCTTTAGTCGACTGGGATATCCACTATCGATCTCTGCTGATAACGGCCGGCAATTCGTTAGTGAAGAGTTTAAGGATTTTTGGCGTGGTTGTAATATTAAAGTTTATTATTACCATGCCATATTGGCCCTAAATAACGGAGAAGTAGACTGTCAGAAAAGAGACATAATAAAACTACTCTAAATAAGTTCTAGTGAAAAACGAGATATAAGAGAACCACTATATGTATATGAATACCAAATGATGTACAACTCCACTCCACATTCAGTTACGGAAAGACGCCATCAGTTTTTTTATTGTTCTTCTAAAGAAGGATTAGGGATGAAATTCCCATGTTGAAAGACATATATGACAAGCATAATGACACTGAGACCGAGACAAGTTGCAAAAGAATAAGGGAAGGGAGTATGAAGACCGGAAAAGAAGAGCGGAAAACCCAGAATTGACAGAAGGTGAGCAGGTATACGTAAAAGAAATGGAAAAGACTAATAAGCGCTCAACTACTTTCAATCCTACACCGCACGTAGTGAAACAATCAGTAGGTGGCGATTTTACCATAAGTGAGAAGAAACCGGACAAAGACTAAGAAAGAATGTAATTCATTTAAAGAGTGTGGAAGCCCAATGGAAATTAGTAGAAGACGAGATCAATAGAAATGAAGATCAGACAATCAAAGGAAATGAAACTATATAAAATAATATTAAATGTTAGTACTAGACTATATTGATTTCGTTAGTAAAATAAATATAAATATAGTAAAATAAAATACTCAGACAAAATTAATTTAATAAACTAAGTATAGTAGTAAGTATAGTAACTAAGTACTAATAAAATAAGTAATACAATTTATTGAAAGGAAGGGATGTAGTGTTTGTATCTATATAATAGATATAATACATTGTCTCATGTGCACCAGTAGAGAGGGTAGCCGTCAATCTGGCAGTCTGGCGTTAGACGCGGTGCGGGTTGGACGTGCGCTCGGAGCTGCTGTGTGTAATAGTGAGCCAGTGAACGTATACATTTATATTAGTTCCCTTTGTCGTGATAGTGATCACTACAATATAGCTATAACCAAAGACGAAGTATACGCGCAAAACCTATCCAGGCTACCCAGGTTGTTACTACGTGACCTAGGCATACAACCTTTACAAATTTGGTATGTTCTGATAGGCTTCGATTAGGGCTATCTAATACAACAATCAGTTTACATATAGCTATAACCAAAGACGAAGTATACGCGCAAAACCTATCCAGGCTACCCAGGTTGTTACTACGTGACCTAGGCTATTCTAGGTCTCAATCTAGTCTAATCATTGTAGAACTAACTCATTTTTATACGATGACTGTAGCGAGTTGCGAGCTCCTTATTGGTTTTAATGGTTTATTAAAAACACTGATTTAATGGTTAAACACTATTGTATTCAAAACTAAGATTTAATGGTTAACACTGGTAGTACACGGGTAATATAAACTAAAATGGTCAATTAATACTATTATAAATGTTAGATAATAATTAAATGGTTTATGGTAAATTATGGTTAAATGGTAAAGTGGTAATAGAGCTCGGTCGCTGGCGGATTGCGAACTGACTTAAAAGTCTAATAAAATTATAAATTAGCTGCGTACCAATTGTGCATGCAATGCACAAATGGAAAACGCTGAGCTGTTCGGTTTCATAACTCAGAACATACTCCCGAGCACGAGAAGAAAAATGAGATAATAGTTAATAAAGAAAAAAAATAAAGTAAATAACAACGCGTAAAAAACTTAAACAGTAAAAAGCAAAAAATTCAAAGCAAAGTGGTTCGATGGTATGAGTAAAAATAACTTAAGTTATGAAAAATAAAAATAATTAAACTATAGTGTCCTCTATGGTAAAAACAGCATTGTCTCTAGAACAGTTAACTCCGCGCTTAATACTTGGCCAGCGGTCAGCCAAATTTTGCGAACGCACTGTATCACAATTTGGTTCTTTTAAATTAACACTAAGCTGTCGCGGTTCACTTCTTGAAGCTGATTGTCGTCTGGTAATTCTGGGCGCTGGCGCAGGCAATTGCAGCGACTCCGGTCGTGGCCTTCTACGACCACGAGCAGCCGTTCTTGCACACATGTTACAGCTTCCTCTTCTCCAGAACCACGTAGCAATGAATCCCATGCCTGCTACGAGTACAATATAGCTGACGGCATAGTGGTGAATGTGGTGGTAAGATAATTCTTCTTCCGGTATATCTGAGCTTGACTTCATGTCTTTTATTTGTTTTTCGAGCTGAGAGAAGGAGGAGTTTAAATCGATTTGTGGTACCTTTTCTATTGGAATTTTCAAATTTATTATATGGTTAATTTGGTCAATATGTGGTATGTAAATATCTGGAGACGTATTGTTTTGATTAGAATGGTGTCCGATGGAATATAAGGTAAAATCTTTTCCCCTTATAATACACTTTTCATTCATGCCAATGACTCCAGCCCGAGTCAACTGGCGGACAGTAACTTGATCTCCACATATGATTCGTATTGTGTATAGGTCACAACAGAAGTATAGGTATTGTGACGTGCGCTGTAACTCTACCCATCGGTTAGTACAAGTGGTCTCTATAAATTTACATTTATTTTCTGGCATATATTTAGCACAAAAAATTTCATCATTTTTCAACGTGAAAATTGGTTTTCGAAATTGACACATATAAGATTCTTCTTGACGCAGACAAGTATTTAACTCGCCTATAGTCATGATAAAATAGACATCTTTTCTTAGATTTATTGCAACATAGTCTGATACTGGAACTATGCTGACCATGCTATTACTGATTTGATGCGGGATTGGTATAATCTTATATAGTTGAAAGCTTTCTCTGCTAACGAGAGGGAACGTAATTTCAAAAATAATAAGTTTTTGAGTAACTCTCGCCCTGACTTTGAGTAGCTGGTAGAAGTACTGAAGGTCTCCTTCAAGATTGCTGATAGGTAAATTGAGGTTGTGCATCATTTGACCTTGTATGGTTTGCAATTCAGCTTTCAGTTGTCCTGGTTTTAACAAATGTAGACTGATTCGTCCGTGGTAGACATCTGTAATCGTATCCAGTAATGTATCTTGCAATCTCTTCAAATCCTGTAATAAATTATTTCCAGCCATAGCAAATAAGGTAAAATCTTGTACATTTGAAATGTTTTGAATGGTGGTTTGAATAGCGTTAGTACTTTGTTGTAAAGTAAACAATTTTTTATTGATGAATTTAAGCTGATTATCCATTTCTTTCTCCATTCTCTTCATCAAATTAAATTCTGATTCAATGACGGATGTCTGGTTCTTCCACAGTTTGGTTAAATGTTTTTGGTTACTTCTGATGTTTTCTATATCCTTTGTGTATTGTTCTGCGAATCGAGTGTCCAATAATAATAATAATAAAAATCTGTTTATTTCATAATTCATGCATACAATATTTTTTACTTAACTATGTTTAATCTTGATTTAACTAAGATTTTTCTATAGTTAAGGAGTCGCGAGATAAGGAACAATTGTACAACGGGATAATTAAGTTATTCGTTTTCGAAGTGCCGTTTAAGTATTTTTGTTATGTAACATTTTTTTTTGTCTAAAATCTTAGAAACAAGTGGTTTTGGTAACTTGTTTAATATTTCGGGTAGTAAACACTTCCACACCCTCCTACCATACTCGTTATTACAATTTGGTGTATCAAACATTGGGAGATATGAAAGATTACGCATATTCTCTGGTCTTTTTGTCTTGTTTACTTTAGGTATGAGATTACTATATTGTGTTATAACAGCTAAGTCTACTTTATCGAATATACTCAGAACTTTACAGTGTTGAAATAATTTATGGTAATTATCTTTGTATTTATATTTTATTTTTAATGGAACAATGGTTTTGAGTATTCTTAGTTGCAGTTTATATATTGAACTAAGGTAAGATCTGTATGTTCGTCCGTAACTTGACAGTCCATAACTTATCACAGAATCCGCTAGTGACATATACAGTAATCTTAGTGTCTTGTATGGCATTTTATTTTTGAGAATGTACAATTTTGCCAAAATCGATCTAAGTTTGCAACATACTTGATCAATATGCGGGCCCCAATTAAATTTGTAATCTATTTTTAATCCGAGGTAAGTATGTTCTGTCACCATGTCAAGGTGGGCGCATGTACATGAGGTGTTGTTGTTGTTATGGTGCATGCACTTGTGCTCATGTGCCATGACCTTGGGTATGTGATTTGTTTTTTTATGTGGTGAGTGTATATACATTAGTTTAGTTTTGCTATAGTTTATAGCTAGACCGAGATGATGAGCCCAATTGCACAAAAGGTTAAAATCCACCTGCATCATGTTTTGAGCTCTGTGGATGTCCTTGTCTGCTGCTATGATACAGGTATCGTCGGCGAACTGATATACTGAGGTATGTCGGAATATGTTGCACATATCGTTAACGTATAATAGGAACTCCGTCGCTGACAGAATCGATCCTTGCGCCGTGCCTTGTTGTGTTAGAATCATGTCACTTTGTTCATTTGCTATAGCCACAGCGTTGTATCTATTTGTGTGATAGCTTTTTAATAGTTTTAACATCGGGCCTTGTATACCATTTTGCTCTAATTTTTGATATAGTGTCAAAAGATTTAGTGTGTCAAATGCTTTACAAAAGTCAACCATTACGACTAGAACATGATTATTTTTATCTAGGTATTTATTTATTTCGTCTGTAAAGAAGGTTAACAACTGTGATGTACTTTTATTTCTTTGGAAACCGAATTGTTTCTTGTGGATAATGTTGTTATTTATTAAAAAATCATTAATTATATTTCCGAGATACTTTTCAATTATTTTATCAATGCAGGACAGTATTGTAATTGGTCTGTAATTATTTGTTTCATTGTAGTTGCCTTTTTTATGTATCGGTCTGATCAGTCCTACTTTAAGCCTATCTGGATATGTCGAACTAGTAATGCATAAGTTAATCAAATGGGCTAGTACTGGTGTTATTTGGACTGAGATACTTTTTATATGTTTTGCCACTATTTTGTCGTATCCGGGACTTTTTTTTTCATCTAACTGTTTTATAATTTTGTTCAAAGCTTCCCAGTTGATTTTTTTAAGCCTCATCGACACACTTGGAGTGTTGATATAATTGTTTTTGTCCAACAATGGTTTATCACAGGTATTCATAACTTTTTTTACATTATTATCAAAATCACGAGCAAACCGATTTGCAAGTATTTTTGCTGGTAATTTAAATGACTTTAAAAGCATATCATCGATTGATTTAATTATTCTACCGGTCAGCCTATTGATAATTTCCCACATTTTTTTTGGGTTTTTATAATTATCACATATTTCTTTCTTAATTGAATTATCCCTAGCCTTGCAGATCATTCTGTTTGTTCTATTTCTATATTTTTTATATATTAGCTCATTCTGCTTATTATTTGTGTCTTTCACGAAAATATTATGTAGCTCTTGCTTTTTGTTACACATTTCGATTAGTTTTCCATTTATCCATTTACTTTTATTTTTATTATTTATTTTTACTTTAGATTGATATGTGCATTTTTATATATTATATGGAATTTGTTTATAATTAAATCAGTTAATACGTTCGGGTCACTACAGGCGAGTGCTGAGCTCCAATCTATTAGACGTAATTCTTGTGTTACTTTGTCATGGTTTATTTTGTTTACAAGTTTGCGCGGACTCTCGTAGTCAGGGCTGATAAGCGCTAGACCGGTTATGTAGTGATCCGCTAACGTTTCACTCACGACGGCCGATTGTATTGAATGAACGAGCATGTCTCGCTTGCACGCGTCACGGACGAACAAATGATCAATGCATGATTTGGATGTTCCATTTTTGTTAGACTCAATTCTGGTAAACTGCGATATGCAACATTCAAAACCTAGGCTTTTTAGGTTATTTAGATATGATTTGACGATATTATTTGTACAACTTATATCGATGTTAGTGTCGCCTACCAGTATACAGTTCACATTATCAGTAAATTTAGAGAGAATATGCGTTAATTCTTGAATAAAATTATTTTTATCTAAATTAGGTGGTCTATAAATACAACACAAGTTAGTTTTAAATCCGTAGGAAGTTGATATTTCACCAAATAAGCACTCAAAGTTCACTGTGTTCACTTGATTCTTTGTAAACGATGTGCTCTTGTGAGCGTACACAATTATGCCGCCTCCTTTTCTATTGTTTCGTAGTTCTTTGTACATTCCATAGTCCTTTATTTCAAATAAACTCGATGTTGTGTCACTTAAGTTTGCTTCTGTTATTACTATCAGGTGAATGGTGTACGGGCTGTTGGCAATAATAAATTCCAGCTGTGAATGATTTTTAATCATTGATCGAATGTTGACATGTAGTAGTAGTAATTTGTTTGATTTTTTAGGTATTTCGGACATAAAGTTATTCCACGAGCAGTAGATATTCTCAGATATGTTTAGGTCGATGAAATCCATACAGAATATTATTTAGTATCCATGCTTTTGTCTTTTATGTAAAAATTATTGTGATTGCGAGACTTTCTGCAACTCTTTGCTAAGTCGATCAATATCTTTCTCTGAATGAACGTAATAAATTTTTTTATCACCATCTTGTTTACGAACCATGATCTGACCGTTTCGGCACCATACGTACTTGCAAAGTGATTTTTCTTTTAGGTTGGTCTTGGATTTCCATAGAAGGTAGGATGTTGAAGGAGTCAGTGACTCGCGGAGGTAAACCTTACTCTCACTTTCTCCACCAATGTCTTTAGCGGTGATTTTTACCGAACGCGCGGCTTCATACCAGCTGTCGCGTCTACCTTCACGCAATGATATTAAGATCGGTGCGTCAGTTTTCACTCGTTCTGCCTGTGCTGATCCGGGGCGGATGGGTTTCTTCTTTCGAGCCACTCTTACAATATCGTCTGGACTTTGTTTTATTATTTGGCAGAATGATGTCGCTATTTTAGTTATATCTTCGTTTTGCTGTTCCATGATACCACAGATTTCTACGTCGTTAGAAGACTGCGATTGTTCAAGCTTGTTCAGTTTTTGTTCTAGTGCTTCATTTTTTAATGTTATGTTTCTGCATGTATTTGCCATATCCTTACATTGATTCTCCACCAATTTAACCCGCATTTCATGGCTTTTTAATTTCTCTTCGTACTCATCGATTTTGTTAGAGTAAAACTTGAGGGTATTTTGAAGCTCGTCACGTATGATTTCTCTAACGGTTTGCCGTAGTTGTCGGACCTCTCGATGAATTTCTAATAGTGTCTTATCACTTACGCTCTCTTCAGCGTCCGATTCTTCGTCGTCGGGGTCAGGTAGAATAACTGATACACGTTTGCCTTTTCCAGCGGCTGTTATTGTACATGCACTGCATTTCCAGTCCAACGATTCCATGACGGACAAAGCGCTGAGTTGGTCTGTAGTAAGGGACGCACAGGAACCGTGATGCCACTTGCTACATTTAATGCACTGCACTCCTGGATTTTTTTTAGTAACGGTTTTGCTACATTTTGCGCATTTAGCCATTTTTAAGCACTCAATTCGTTCGTACGTTAGCGACTACCTTACGCGATCGTGGCGCGAGCGCAACTCTCCGAACAATTCATTCGCTAAGTAACCGACACCGTTGATAAGTCCTCGGCGCCGACGACGCTGTCTGTCGTGGGCATTGAAATGTTGCGTCAGCAAAAGTTCGTTGTAGTATTGAAGCTCATGGTTATTGTGACGTAATTGAGATATGATCATATGGCATGGTGATTGTGTTTCTATTGTGGTACACAGTTTTTCTAAGTAATTATTTATTTCCTCGTACGACTGTACGCCAGTCCAATATGGTGTCATGTCGTAATACACTACAAGTGTCCATTTGTCTCTAATAAGTTGTATGTTGGCAATAGGGTCGTAAAATAAGGTCTGGTTACTAGGCAGTTCATGAATGTTATGTTAACAGCTAGTTGGTGGTATAAATAACGTCATAAAAAATAATAATGCCAACACAATGGAACTAAAAGTACATGTTGGTCTTCTTGGTCTCTTTCTTTTCTCTTCTGGTTTTAAATCGGTATCGCTATGGTTGTTGGTTGCATTATGGTCATGGTTGCATGGTATACTTTCTGGAATCTGGTATATAGAGTTTATCTGGTTAATTGGCAAAACTGATAACTTGACAATTGGCCTTTTTATTAAACCGTTTTTTGTTTTTAGAGTTACAACTCTAATTAAACCATCGTCGCCAGGGTGTGTTTCCACTACACGTCCCATGGCCCACTTTCCTGCTGGTAAATTATCCTCTTGAATTGTTACTAGGTCGCCTAATTTTATGTTTTCTCGTGTTTTCAACCACTTAGATCTTACAGATAGTTGAGTCAGGTACTCGGTCTTCCATCGTTTCCACAAATCTTGAAATAATTTAGTAGTGAGATGCCATCTGGTCCTAGCATCATCTTTCGTCTCTATGACAGTCAGTTCAGATCTGGTTGTTAAAAAATGTGCTGGTGTTAAAAAATCTAAGTCTTCCGGATCTTCAGTCAATGCGCAGAGAGGGCGGGAATTCATGCAAGCTTCTATCCTCGATAATAATGTGGTATATTCTTCAAATGTAAGCTTTTGGTGTCCAATTACACGTTTAAGATACGCCTTCAAAGATCGGATGTTTCGCTCCCAAATTCCCCCGGAATGTGCCGAGCTAGGCGAATTATAATGCCATTCTATTTGCATTTCGGTAATCAGCGTAAAGAAACTTTTACTAAAGACCTGCTGTAGATTTTCGTACTCCTCTTGAATCATTCTGTTTGCACCAACGAAGTTTGTGCCATTATCACTGTACATATGTCGTGGCGCTCCGCGTCGCGCTGCCATCCGGTGTGTTGGGTATTGTGGGTAATTCGTAGATTATATTATATTGTACCTACCGTCCGTATACAAATAAATCAGTTAGTAACCGCCCGATTGTGTGTCATTACGCTAAATCTTACTAGCGACGAGAATAATAGATTTTGTGTAATAATTACCATGCCGTTCGGAAAAATCGATACATTTGACCTGTCCTCGTGCAAGTGGACCTCGTATGTTGATCGTGTTAAGCAATTCATCCTTCTAAATGATATAAAAGACTCGTTACACGTGGCCACTCTTATAACGGTAGTTGGTGAACCTACGTACGATCTTATGTGTGATTTGTGTGCGCCAGCGAAACCGGAGACTAAATCGTTCGAGAACTTGGTAAAAATAGTCGAGGAGCATCTAGAACCCAAGCGCTCGGACATTGCGGAAAGACATATGTTTCGTTTGCGTCGTCAAGGTCCAGGCGAAGAACTTAACACATACCTACAGCACCTTAAACATTTAGCAAGTACGTGTAACTTCGGCGATAGACTGGAGGAAAACCTAAGGGATCAGTTCGTGTCCGGTCTCGCCAGCGACGCGATGCGTAGTCGGTTGTTCGCGGAGGACGATCTTAAGTACAAACGGGCGGTGGAGTTGGCGCTGGCGTTGGAGGCTGCTGAGCGGCACGCAGAGGTGAGCAGCTCGGGTGGCGCCGCGCCGGGCGCGAGCATGGCGCTCAGGGCGCACGACGCGGCCGCGGCCTCGTCGGCCGTGCATAGGATCGGCGCCGCGGCGCCGATAGCGGCGGCGACGGGCTCGGCGGCGCGGTTCAATCGACAGCTACGTAATTGTTGGAGATGCGGTCGTCAGCATTCACCGGATAAGTGTCGCTATAGGCGTTATAACTGTGATGAGTGCGGGGCGAAGGGCCATCTTAAGGCTGTGTGTAAAAATGTGCAGTCTAGCAGTGATAACAATCGCGTTCCATCAAGTAAAGTGCAGCGTAAAAACCAATATTACATGGAATCCGATTCGAGGAGCGAAGACAGTGACTTTTTCAACATAGTGGTCGATGGAAAGGGCGATAAACCGTATGTACTGAACTTGTTAGTTAATAAGATTTCGATTGTCTTTGAGATCGATACGGGGAGTAAAATATCAGTTATTAATGAGTGTGATTACAATAGGTATTTTAAAGACTGTGAGATAATTAAATCTAATTTGAAATTTAAAACATATACAGGGGGGAGGATCTTGCCGGTTGGCTTTATCCCGGTGTCTGTGAGTTATCGGTGCGCGGGAGAACGACAGGAGGGGCACGATCTCCCATTGTATGTTATTCCGGGAGGGGGGCCACCGCTTCTCGGACGTATGTGGTTACGTAAATTAAATCTTAAAAATATTACAATAAATATTAATAAGATTGAGCCCGTAGTAACTGGTAAGGTGGACCGCGAAATTAGTCTGCTAAAACAGGAGTTCCCTAATGTTTTTGCCGAAGGTTTAGGAACTTGTTCTAAAATGTTCTCATTAAAGTTAAAGGATAATGAACCCATATTTCATAAAGCCCGAAATTTACCGTTAGCATTGAGGGAGCCTGTAGAAAAGGAACTAGAGCGGTTAGTCAAGGAGGGAACTATCGTTAAGGTAGAAAGTTCAGAGTACGGCACCCCCATCGTACCGGTTGTAAAGAAATGCGGAAGTATTAGAATTTGTGGTGATTATAAAATTACAATTAACCCAAAATTAAAGCGTGAGCCCTACCCATTACCTCGGATTGAGGAACTTTATTGTATGCTTCGAGGAGCTCGAGTATTTTCGAAAATTGATTTAGCTCATGCGTACGAACAGGTTTTATTGACTCCAGAGTCTCGCCCGTGTACGGCGATAAGCACACATGTAGGTAGCTATATATATGTCAGAACCCCGTATGGATTATGTAATATACCTGAAAAGTTTCAAAAGTTAATGGAGGAAGTTCTTAGAGGTATTCCAATGACCGTTGTATTTTTTGATGACGCGTGTATAGGAGGAATTTCTATAGAAGACAACTTATTAAATGTTCGGGAGGTATTAAGGCGTTTACAAAATGTAGGTTTAAGAATTAAGTTACAGAAATGTGAATTTTTTAAGACCGCAGTATGTTATTTAGGGCATATTATAGACAAAGATGGTCTACATCCCAATCCAAAGAAAGTTAAGGCTATTTTGGATGCCCCGCCACCGACGGATGCCCACCAGCTGAAATCATTTTTGGGTTTAGTCAATTATTATGGAAAATTTATACCGCAACTTAGTGAGAAGTTATATCCTCTTTACTATTTGCTTAAAGGTAACTCCCACTGGAAATGGAGCTCTGAATGCGAAACGGCATTTGTAAATATTAAAAAAATCTTATGCAGTGATAAAGTACTAGTTCACTATGATACGACACTGCCCTTAGTGCTCAGTGTAGACAGTTCATCTTTCGGCCTGGGTTCGGTCTTGGCACATAGGTACCCTGATGGTTCTGAAAAACCGGTTTGTTACGCGTCGCGCACTCTTAACGAAGCAGAGAAGTCTTATAGCCAGCTGGACAAGGAGGCGTTGGCGATTTTCTTCGGGGTGATTAAAAACCATCAATATTTGTACGGGAGGTCTTTCGTTATTCGAACTGATCATAAACCCTTGTCATATATTTTCGGGGATAAAGTTGGCATTCCGCAGACGGCGGCCAGTCGCCTTCAGCGATACGCAGCCCGCCTTGCAGCTTACGATTTCACCGTAGAATGGGTGAGTTCTACGAGCAACGGCCCGGCCGATTGTTTGTCGCGTTTACCGTTACATAGGTCGGAGTCTCAGGCGTGTAGTGCTATTACTTCTGACGTAAGCGATACAGTGTCATATTTAATGTTTTTAGAAAACGAGTTCCCTATTAATTACAAGGATATTGCGGAGGCGACAAAGAGGGACCCGATGCTTCGCGTTATATATAAATATATTTTATTCGGTTGGCCGAGTACTGTCGATGTTGTACAAGAAAAGGCGTATTTTAACCGTCGAGATAATTTGTTGGTGGAACACGGGTGCATAGTGTTTAACTATCGTATAGTAGTACCACCGAAGTTTAGGCGTTATAACTGTGATGAGTGCGGGGCGAAGGGCCATCTTAAGGCTGTGTGTAAAAATGTGCAGTCTAGCAGTGATAACAATCGCGTTCCATCGAGTAAAGTGCAGCGTAAAAACCAATATTACATGGAATCCGATTCGAGGAGCGAAGACAGTGACTTTTTCAACATAGTGGTCGATGGAAAGGGCGATAAACCATATGTACTGAACTTGTTAGTTAATAAGATTTCGATTGTCTTTGAGATCGATACGGGGAGTAAAATATCAGTTATTAATGAGTGTGATTACAATAGGTATTTTAAAGACTGTGAGATAATTAAATCTAATTTGAAATTTAAAACATATACAGGGGGGAGTTAAGTTACAGAAATGTGAATTTTTTAAGACCGCAGTATGTTATTTAGGGCATATTATAGACAAAGATGGTCTACATCCCGATCCAAAGAAAGTTAAGGCTATTTTGGATGCCCCGCCACCGACGGATGCCCACCAGCTGAAAACATTTTTGGGTTTAGTCAATTATTATGGAAAATTTATACCGCAACTTAGTGAGAAGTTATATCCTCTTTACTGTTTGCTTAAAGGTAACTCCCACTGGAAATGGATCTCTGAATGCGAAACGGCATTTGTTAATATTAAAAAAATCTTATGCAGTGATAAAGTACTAGTTCACTATGATACGACACTGCCCTTAGTGCTCAGTGTAGACAGTTCATCTTTCGGCCTGGGTTCGGTCTTGGCACATAGGTACCCTGATGGTTCTGAAAAACCGGTTTGTTACGCGTCGCGCACTCTTAACGAAGCAGAGAAGTCTTATAGCCAGCTGGACAAGGAGGCGTTGGCGATTTTCTTTGGGGTGATTAAAAACCATCAATATTTGTATGGGAGGTCTTTCGTTATTCGAACTGATCATAAACCCTTGTCATATATTTTCGGGGATAAAGTTGGCATTCCGCAGACGGCGGCCAGTCGCCTTCAGCGATACGCAGCCCGCCTTGCAGCTTACGATTTCACCGTAGAATGGGTGAGTTCTACGAGCAACGGCCCGGCCGATTGTTTGTCGCGTTTACCGTTACATAGGTCGGAGTCTCAGGCGTGTAGTGCTATTACTTCTGACGTAAGCGATACAGTGTCATATTTAATGTTTTTAGAAAACGAGTTCCCTATTAATTACAAGGATATTGCGGAGGCGACAAAGAGGGACCCGATACTTCGCGTTATATATAAATATATTTTATTCGGTTGGCCGAGTACTGTCGATGTTGTACAAGAAAAGGCGTATTTTAACCGTCGAGATAATTTGTTGGTAGAACACGGGTGCATAGTGTTTAACTATCGTATAGTAGTACCACCGAAGTTTAGGCGTTACATTTTGCGGGAACTACACGAAGGACACCTAGGTATTGTAAAAATGAAAAGTATCGCACGGAACTATGTTTACTGGCCAGGGTTGGACGCGGAGATCGAACAGTTATGTAAGGCCTGCGAGGCGTGCCGCCAGCAGCGCGACGCGCCACCGCACGCGCCGCTCACTCCGTGGCAGTTCCCGCCCGTGGCAACGGCTACATGCGGACTTTGCGGAATTTAAAGGGAAACATTACCTCATAGTAGTTGATGCTCATAGTAAGTGGATTGAAGTTTTTCAAATGAACAGTACATCAGCTAAATTCGTGATTGATAAATTTAGTGAATTATTTGCTCGCTGGGGTTTACCTCTACAAATTGTATCAGATAATGGCCCGCCATTTTCATCCCACGAATTAAAATCATATTTTGATAAAAATGCTATTGTACATTCTCTAATTAGCCCTTACAGGCCTAAAGGAAACGGGGCAGCCGAGAACGCTGTTCGCCATGTAAAAAATTGTATTAAAAAGGCATTTACTGAGGGTACTGACGTCGGCCAGGCCATTAGCAAAAAAATGTTGAGTATTGTGGGTAATTCGTAGATTATATTATATTCTCTAATTAGCCCTTACAGGCCTAAAGAAAACGGGGCAGCCGAGAACGCTGTTCGCCATGTAAAAAATTGTATTAAAAAGGCATTTACTGAGGGTACTGACGTCGGCCAGGCCATTAGCAAAAAAATGTTGGGTATTGTGGGTAATTCGTAGATTATATTATATTGTACCTACCGCCCGTATACAAATAAATCAGTTAGTAACCGCCCGATTGTGTGTCATTACGCTAAATCTTACTGGCGACGAGAATAATAGATTTTGCGTAATAATTACCATGCCGTTCGGAAAAATCGATACATTTGACCTGTCCTCGTGCAAGTGGACCTCGTATGTTGATCGTGTTAAGCAATTCATCCTTCTAAATGATATAAAAGACTCGTTACACGTGGCCACTCTTATAACGGTAGTTGGTGAACCTACGTACGATCTTATGTGTGATTTGTGTGCGCCAGCGAAACCGGAGACTAAATCGTTCGAGAACTTGGTAAAAATAGTCGAGGAGCATCTAGAACCCAAGCGATCGGACATTGCGGAAAGACATATGTTTCGTTTGCGTCGTCAAGGTCCAGGCGAAGAACTTAACACATACCTACAGCACCTTAAACATTTAGCAAGTACGTGTAACTTCGGCGATAGACTGGAGGAAAACCTAAGGGATCAGTTCGTGTCCGGTCTCGCCAGCGACGCGATGCGTAGTCGGTTGTTCGCGGAGGACGATCTTAAGTACAAACGGGCGGTGGAGTTGGCGCTGGCGTTGGAGGCTGCTGAGCGGCACGCAGAGGTGAGCGGCTCGGGTGGCGCCGCGCCGGGCGCGAGCATGGCGCTCAGGGCGCACGACGCGGCCGCGGCCTCGTCGGCCGTGCATAGGATCGGCGCCGCGGCGCCGATAGCGGCGGCGACGGGCTCGGCGGCGCGGTTCAATCGACAGCTACGTAATTGTTGGAGATGCGGTCGTCAGCATTCACCGGATAAGTGTCGCTATAGGCGTTATAACTGTGATGAGTGCGGGGCGAAGGGCCATCTTAAGGCTGTGTGTAAAAATGTGCAGTCTAGCAGTGATAACAATCGCGTTCCATCGAGTAAAGTGCAGCGTAAAAACCAATATTACATGGAATCCGATTCAAGGAGCGAGGACAGTGACTTTTTCAACATAGTGGTCGATGGAAAGGGCGATAAACCGTATGTACTGAACTTGTTAGTTAATAAGATTTCGATTGTCTTTGAGATCGATACTGGGAGTAAAATATCAGTTATTAATGAGTGTGATTACAATAGGTATTTTAAAGACTGTGAGATAATTAAATCTAATTTGAAATTTAAAACGTATACAGGGGGGAGGATCTTGCCGGTTGGCTTTATCTCGGTGTCTGTGAGTTATCGGTGCGCGGGAGAACGACAGGAGGGGCACGATCTCCCATTGTATGTTATTCCGGGAGGGGGGCCACCGCTTATTAACAGAGATCGGTACATTGGTTTGAATTTGATCTATATGTCGTCTCACTGTACCACTATTAGGTAAGACTACCGCAAACGAATTAGGCCCTACACTGTTTCCTATCTGCCCTTCCACCCATTTATCCCCATTCTTACTATAATTGCGAACATAAACCGAATCCCCCGGGTGCGCCACACGCGGCGTGCCGCCAGCGAGCTCCACTTGTTGCCGCTGTTATACACGCGCTCCTCCGTGCTGGGCCGTAAGGCATCCAGGCGTCCACGCAGACGCCTGCCCGTGAGAGCTACGGCTGGAGCCACCCCAGTTGTGGCATGTTCACAATTCCTGTATTGAAAAAGCATTTTGCTAATGGCCTGGCCGACGTCAGTACCCTCAGTAAATGCCTTTTTAATACAATTTTTTACATGACGAACCGCGTTCTCGGCTGCCCCGTTTCCTTTAGGCCTGTAAGGGCTAATTAGAGAATGTACAATAGCATTTTTATCAAAATATGATTTTAATTCGTGGGATGAAAATGGCGGGCCATTATCTGATACAATTTGCAGAGGTAAACCCCAGCGAGCAAATAATTCACTAAATTTATCAATCACGAATTTAGCTGATGTACTGTTCATTTGAAAAACTCCAATCCACTTACTATGAGCATCAACTACTATGAGGTAAATTACGCTAAATCTTACTCGGTGCAGTGCCGCCAGTAAAGCTGAACTAGTTAGATCGGATACAAGCTCCAAATGAACCGCTTTCGTTGCCATACAAATGAAAAGGGCTATGTATCCTTTAGTGGTCTTTATTCCTCGGCCTTTATTCGCTTTTACTTCTACAAAACCCGTGTAGTCTACTCCACAATGGTAGAAGGGACGCTCCGGGTTCACTCTGGAGGCTGGTAAATCGCCCATAAGTTGGCAGTGTTTAGTTGGTTCCTGTTTTCGGCACGTAACACACTGACGTATAACTTGTTTCGTGGCCATATATCCGTTTACTATCCAATATTTCTGTCGAAGTGTTGCTAACGTAAGTCGCGCTCCACCATGAAATGTTAACTCATGCGCCTCTTGAATTAATAATGTCGTGAAGCGGTGTTTATTTACTAGTATGATAGGGTACTTCATTGATTGGTTTATCTCAGCGTTTCTGAGTCTCCCTCCCACGCGTAATATTCCGTCCTGGTCAATGAACGGATTTAAATTCAAAATATTACTTTTGCAATGCACTTGATTATGTTTTCGTAAGTAATCTATGTCATCACTAAACAATGATCGTTGAACGTTTTTGACGATGAGCATTTTCGCTCGTCGCAACTCGTGTAATGTGATATAGGGTTCATGAACTTGCTTTCTGTAACATATTCTTAATATCCATGCAACAATTCTTATAATTTTATTTATAGAACTAAACTTATTCAATAACTCTTCTAATATATTGGGTGTAGGTATTTGGTTTATAATAACATTTGACTGCATTATCTTAATGGGTTTTCTTTCTAAACTTGTTTCATATATACTGGCGTCCTTTCTGGTTAGATGCTCTGATGTTAAAAGCCACTTCGGACCTTGCCACCATAACTGATGGTCTTTCAATTGTTTTGTAGATAACCCACGACTTGCACAGTCAGCTGGGTTTTGGTCTGTCCTTACATGAGCCCAGCATGGCGACGGTATGATTTTGGTTATAGATCGCACTCTATTCGCGACGAATGTTTTCCAACGTCCTGGATCTCCCTTTAGCCACCCTAATACTGCCGTTGAATCGGTCCAGCAATACGTTGGAATGTTGTAATGGTCTGGTAAGCAATTTTTAACTTTGTCCATTAATTGTGATAATAGCTGAGCCGACATTAATTCCATTCTAGGCGTGCTGATTTTCTTATTTAAGGGAGCTAATCGAGCTTTGCCCATTACTAGAGTAACTGTAATGTCATTCCCATTGATGACTTTGCAATAAATACAGCATGCGTAGGCTTTATTCGAGGAATCACAGAAACCATGTAACTCCACGCTTTGGTTTTTATCTCTTAATCCTAGCCATCTATTTATCTCAATGGTTTTGATATCCTTTAGTTCTTCCCTCAAGCTCTTCCATTTACTAGTTATATCTACGGGCAGAATATCATCCCAGGCCAACTGAGAAAGCCACACAGTCTGAAATAATATTTTCATGGTAGTACTGATGGGTGTAAGCCATCCCTGGGGGTCAAACAGTTTCGAAATTTCGGAGAGTAAGGCTCGTTTGGTTGGCTTTGTTGGTAGTTCCGATTCTAACTGCAAATCAAATATAAAAATATCCCTTTGAGGGTTCCATCCTAGCCCCAAAGTTTTGGTTGTGTTCGCTTGCTTAAACTCAAATGTTTTCTGGTTGCATTGGTCTACATCTAAATCTTCTAGGAGAGCTGGATCATTCACTGTCCATTTTCTAAGATTAAATCCACCTGATTCTAATAGCGCAATTAATTCATTTCTTAATTGTTTTGTTTTTATCAATGAATTTCCGCATCCGCAGTAATCATCCATATAAAAGGATTCCTCTAAAGCCCTTGCAGCATCCGGATAATTATTTTTCTCATCTATGGCCAGTTGTCGTAAACACATCATGGCTAGAAATGGAGCAGGTTTAATACCATAGGTAATAGTTGTTAACAGAAATGTTCGAATCGATTGATTTGTGTTATCTCTCCACAATATTTTTTGATAAATTTGATCATCTTTATGAATCATAATCTGTCGGTACATTTTTTCAATGTCCGCAGTGTAAGCATATTTGAATAGTCTCCATTGTGGCGTCACATATGTATATATACTTATTAATTTTATATAATTTATTTAATCATTTATTATTTATAAAATAATTTACTTAAGTAATTTCATATTTTATTTTCTGTATGTAAATCCGGACAGACCGATTTGATTATGTATTAGTAAGTTGACTGGTGCAGCGACCGGAGTTTACGCACGGTCCCGCTGTTGCCACGGCGGCGCTAGTTCCGCGCGGCTGCGCATGCGCTGGCCGCCGACCAGTCATCTTACTATCTCGCACGCGACACCTGGGTCCAATTATCCGCGCTTATAATATACGCTATCAACACTCGTTCGCTAAAATACTGTTCGTGTCTATATGTACTATTTCTCCTTCTGTTCTGTGCTGTATTGTGTATCTTCTGTGCCTATGCAATAAACTATTCTTCTGTGACGTGTGTGTTTCCTGTATTTCCTGTCGTACGTCACAGCTACCTGCTTCCTGCATCTACGAGCTACCGCTAAGGTATTCCCGGTTAGTACCTACCTCGCACCGAACCTCTAAATTGGTGACCCCGCACACGGACACGATGAGTACGAACAAAGAAGAACAAGATGGCGCTGGGACTATTGCCGAGTCATGTCGAGTCGGCGTACGTGTACCGCCGTTTTACCCTGAAAAACCGGCTCTTTGGTTTGCTCAACTGGAAGGCCAATTCGTGTTAGCGAACATAACCAGCGATACTACAAAATTTTACCACACCATCGCCCAGCTAGCACCGGAAATCGCCTCGGAGGTCGAGGATATCATCACAACGCCTCCGCCCACCGACAAGTATGTAAAACTTAAAGCAGAACTTGTGAAACGACTGTCCGCCAGCAGAGAAAAAAAAGTTAAGCAACTTCTTATCCATGAAGAGCTTGGCGATCGAAAGCCGTCCCAGTTCATTCGGCATCTACAAAACTTAGCAGGCCCTGATGTGCCTGACGAATTCCTGCGGACCATATGGACGAGCCGTCTGCCACACGGGACACAGACCATATTAGCATCCCAACCGAAGGCTTCACTGGAGGAACTGGCAGAGTTAGCGGACAGGGTACAGGATATCGTTTCACCCAGCTTACAAGTAGCATCTGCATCGAATGCGGCAGTCCCCAGTGGCACAGTAGCCGCCCTGGAACGGCAAATCGCGGCACTCACCGAGCAAGTAAAGGCGCTAGCGAGTCAATCCAGGACGTCGCGGCCAAACCGGCGGGATCGTTCCGAAAGCCGTCCAAGACATCGTGCTAAATCTAGGTCTCACTCGAATTACCGGAAGTTCCCCCAGTGCTGGTATCATGCCAAATTTGGGGAGCTTGCAAAGAAGTGCGTAAAGCCATGTGATTTCACGGGAAACGCCCAAGGCGGTCGATAATGGCGACGAACGACTGCCCCAGTACCGGTCGCCTGTTTGTAACGGACACTAGATCAAAAGTGAAATTCTTAGTAGATACGGGTAGTGATTTGTGTGTGTTCCCAGTATCTAAAAGTAAACTACGGTTAACAAAAACCGATTTCGATTTGTGCGCCGCTAACGGTAGCAAAATTAACACATACGGGTATATTAATTTAAATTTAAATCTAGGGCTACGCCGCGACTTTGCTTGGCGATTTATTATAGCAGACGTAACAAAGGCGATAATAGGCGTTGATTTTTTGTACCATTTTAATCTTGTAGTTGATTGCAGAAACCAACGATTAGTGGATAACAGCACAAGCCTCACAGCCGTGGCTTCGCCTGCGCCTCCTTCCGACATTATTTCTTCGGTAAAGGTAATCTCTGGCGAGTCTGTGTTACACAACATACTCGCGGAATTTCCCGAGATCACCCGCCCACCAGGTACTCACCGCACACCCACACACAATACGTTACACTACATTCGCACTACACCAGGACCTCCCGTTTCATGTACACCGCGTAGGTTGGCGACTGACAAATAAAAAATTGCGAAGGAAGAGTTTGACACTATGCTGCAAATGGGTATAGCCAGACCTTCCGACTCTCCTTGGTCTTCTCCTCTTCACCTAGCTCCTAAAAAGGACCACGGCTGGCGCCCCTGCGGTGACTATAGGATGCTGAACGCCAGGACTATCCCCGACAAATACCCAATACGTCATATTCATGACTTCGTACACAGTTTATCGGGATGCCGGGTTTTCTCCACCATAGATCTGGTTAAAGCGTACAACCAGGTACCAGTTAACCCTGAGGACATCCCTAAGACCGCCATAACGACGCCGTTCGGACTTTTCGAGTTTCCGTTCATGTCGTACGGACTCCGCAATGCTGGGCAGACCTTCCAGCGCTTCGTTGACGAAATGGTACGTGGTCTGGACTTTTGTTTCCCATATTTGGATGACTTTTTATGTGCTTCTCCAGATATGGCCACCCATCAACAACACCTGAGACAGCTCTTCACTAGGTTGAAGGAGTATGGCATGGTGATCAACACCTCAAAGTGCACGTTCGGTGCCTCCGAGGTGGTGTTCTTAGGCCATCACATCTCGGTTAAGGGGACTGTGCCCCTACCCACCAAGGTCCAAGCCATTCAGGATTTCCCAGTGCCGAAGAACGTAAGGGAACTTAGGAGATTTTTAGGTATGCTCAATTTTTATAGAAGGTTCATTCCTAACGCTGCCCAACACCAAGCTACCCTAAATGCACTTCTCCAAGGCTCAGTGAAGAATACACACCCTGTTAGGTTCACTGATGCTGAACACCAAGCTTTTGACGCCTGCAAGCAAGGCCTATGTAAGGCTACCTTGTTAGCGCATTCCAGCAGCAGTTCCAAATTGGCCGTTGTGGCTGATGCATCCGATACGGCGATAGGTGCAGCTTTACAGCAGCAGATAGATGACGGTCATTGGCAGCCATTGGCATTCTTCTCCCGGCAACTCAGTCCTTCCCAACGTAAGTACTCGCCATATGACCGGGAATTGTTAGCTATTTACGAAGCAATAAAGCACTTCCGATATATGGTCGAAGCTAGGGACTTTATAATTTATACGGACCATAAACCCTTGTGCTATGCCTTCAACTCTTGTAAAGAGAATTGCTCACCCAGGCAGTTCAGGCATCTCGATTTTATATCCCAATTTACCACGGATATCAGACATATATCTGGTAAAGACAACGTTGTCGCCGATACACTATCTAGGATCGAAGAAATTGCCCAACCAGTAGATTTAAAGCAATTGGCAAAGTCACAGTACGCTGATAGCGAGTTAAATAAACTACTGGATAGCAACACATCCCTATGTCTGAAAAAGGTAAAATTGCCGGATACAGATACTGAACTGTTCTGTGATGTGAGCGGCAAAGACCCTCGACCATATGTCCCACAAGAGCTTCGGTATAGGGTTTTCGAGAGCTTGCATTCCCTGAGCCATCCAGGGGCCACGGCAACAGCTATACTTGTAGCTGAAAGGTACGTCTGGCCTGGAGTTAGGAAGGACTGTAGAACATGGACGCGGTCATGTCTGGCTTGCCAGAAGTCTAAGGTCACTCGCCATGTTTCGCCACCTTTGGGCACATTCAAGCTACCACGATCAAGGTTCGCGTTCATCCATATTGACCTAGTTGGCCCATTGCCATTTTCTCATGGATTTAGGTATTGCCTCACCGCCGTCGACCGGTTTACTCGTTGGCCTTAAGCAATACCACTTCGCGATATAACCGCTGAAACAGTGGCGAATGCTTTATTATATGGATGGATCGCCCGGTTTGGATGTCCTACAGACATAGTCACCGATCGTGGTGCCCAGTTTGAATCCGTTCTCTTTAGACGCCTATCGGAAATTATTGGTTTTCAGCATAGGAGAACCACGGCTTACCACCCGGCGTGTAACGGAATGGTGGAAAGATTTCACAGACAACTGAAAGCCGCCATTACGTGTCATGGTAGTAACAACTGGGTCGAATCTCTTCCCCTAGTTCTGCTGGGAATACGGAGCGCTTATAAGGAAGACCTTCAGGCTTCATCGGCGGAACTTGTATACGGGGAAACGGTCAGACTGCCCGGAGAGTTTCTGAACCCTCAGCCGGATGACCTCATTGACTTGACGGATTATTTGTCACGAATTCGGAGAATAACCCAACAAATCCAGCCATTACCAGCCTCACGACATGGGAAACGATCTGTGTTTGTATACAAGGATCTAGCATCAGCATCGCATGTCTTCCTCAGAGAGGAAATAAATCGTGGCAGTTTTAAACCAGCCTATACCGGCCCACACAAAGTGTGTAAAAGGGGGGATAAAGTAATAGAAATTATTCTAAACGGCAGGGTCGTAACTGTATCTATTGATCGTGTCAAACCAGCCTACATACTACACACTAACTCAAACACTCCCACAGACACACACACAAACACTCACACAAACATTCATATCAACAAACAGACATACATCCCACAGACTTCCAGTGAACCTGAACCAGACGAACGTAATGTTAGACGGACGCGATCAGGTCGTAGGGTACAATTTCCCGATTATTATCGCCCTTAGGAAGGTCTCAAGGGGGGAGTGATGTGGCGTCACATATGTATATATACTTATTAATTTTATATAATTTATTTAATCATTTATTATTTATAAAATAATTTACTTAAGTAATTTCATATTTTATTTTCTGTATGTAAATCCGGACAGACCGATTTGATTATGTATTAGTAAGTTGACTGGTGCAGCGACCGGAGTTTACGCACGGTCCCGCTGTTGCCACGGCGGCGCTAGTTCCGCGCGGCTGCGCATGCGCTGGCCGCCGACCAGTCATCTTACTATCTCGCACGCGACACCTGTGTCCAATTATCCGCGCTTATAATATACGCTATCAACACTCGTTCGCTAAAATACTGTTCGTGTCTATATGTACTATTTCTCCTTCTGTTCTGTGCTGTATTGTGTATCTTCTGTGCCTATGCAATAAACTATTCTTCTGTGACGTGTGTGTTTCCTGTATTTCCTGTCGTACGTCACAGCTACCTGCTTCCTGCATCTACGAGCTACCGCTAAGGTATTCCCGGTTAGTACCTACCTCGCACCGAACCTCTAAATCCATTTCAAAATTAGTGTCTGTAGATCCTGTTGCAAATTAGGACCGGTATACATGGTATCGTTTAGGCTTAGGCCCGTTGATGATTTTGCTGAGGCGTTAAAAACTACTCTGAGTTTTGTAGTTAGGGACTCAGACCGAATTACCGGGTGGTGTGGTAGATAGTTTCCGACGTCTTGAGTTAGGTTTGTTGGTATCATATGGTTTAATTTTCTATATTCATCCATAAAGTTGTTGTATTCGTTTTTGAGTTCAGGATTAGTCATAATTTTTCTCTCCAAAGCCCGAAATTGAGCCAGAGCTCTTGGTCTTGTGGAACCTAACTTTTCTTTGAGTTCAGGTTTAAATGGTAATCTTACTTCGTACCTCCCGTTTTCAAGCCTTTTGGTGGTTGATAAAAAATAATTCAAACACTCTTGATCTTCAGATGACATCTCAGTCTCTTGGTTGGTTATTTCTTCAGTTTCCCAGAATTTTCGTAAGTCGTCGGTGTTATGTAATACTACGTTACATCTGTATGATGTGTTCATAGAGCCACAGAGCAGCCAGCCTAACTGTGTTTGCTGAGCAATGGGTTGGTATTCGTTATTTCCTCTCAAAATGCCTTCTAATAAAATTTTACTGTAGACATCCACCCCAAGAAGTATGTCAATAGATTGGCTGTGATTAAACTCAGGATCTGCTAAATTAATATTCTGTATATGAACCCACTCGGGTTTGGTAAAAGATGTGTTTGGTAATTTTTTAATCAAATTATTCATGATTAAAACGTTGGTATCTACGGTGAAGTCGTTGTAGATTGACTTTATCTTGATACTCAGCATCCCTTTGCAGTTATTTTCTTTTTCTCCAATGCCAAATACCTTTCCTTTACAGTGGTTTCTTTTTAACCCTAATAATTGTGCCGCATTTTCACTTATTAATGAAATTTGAGAACCCCCATCAACTAAAGTCCTCATGGTGTATTGTGTACCATCATTTCCGTAGACTTTCACTAGAGCTGTGGCCAATAATATCTCTGACACTCCATTCGAAGCTGCGTGACTCGAAGCTGGTGGCACATTATTCGATTTACTGGGAGGGTTTTTGTTATTAGTCTGTGGTCTGGTTAACGCCTCGTGTAATAGGCTATTATGACTTTTGAAACACGTGCGACATTTCTTGGTAGAATAGCATGGTTTATTAAAATGACTAATTAGACAGTTTGCGCAATATTTCCGCTGGTTAATAAGTTTTAATTTCTGCTCACTCGATAATTGCAGGAATTTATTGCAATTCCATAAACCGTGGTCAGCATTACACATTGCACAAGTCAGTGACCTAGATACGTGCATTGATTTTAAGTTATTGTTCATATTAAAGCCATACTTATTATAATTTTTATTGAAATGATTTGAGTTAATTTTTTGGTTGGTATGATGATTTTGGTTATTTGACCCTCTTTGGTTAAAATAATGGGTTTGGTTGAGTGGCATGGTTGATTTTTTGGTTAATTCTCTGGGTTTCTTTACCGACTCTATATACTCAGCGAATGATTCGCTATCTAATTTTTGAGCCAACAAGTGTACAAGCAATGGGTCCCAAGTGGTTATATCAGCACCTAGATTTTTGATCGCATGGAGACTTTCTTTGGTGACGTCATGTAATTTTTTCATCATACTCATGGACTGCTGCTGCATGTTTGGTTGACCTAGCAATATATTGACATGGGACGTGAATATTAGCTTTTTATTGCCAAGTCGATGGTTAAGGATCTCCCAGCATACTTCATAATTATCTGAGCTTATCTGCAGGTGGTGTATAAGACGCTCAGCTTCTCCCGTTACTTTTCCCTTCAAAAATTGCATCTTTTGCGCATCTGACAGTGACGGATTCTTATGAATGGCCTCACTAAATAAATCTTTAAATGAGGTCCAGTGGTGATAATTGCCGCTAAAAACTGGTATATCTATCTTTGGTGTGGACTACTCACGGTAAGAGACAGACCACATTTTGGTATTAATAGATTTCTTCAAATCATTGACCAGCATCTCATGTTTAGTAAATTCTGTCTGGTATTCTGCATCATCTCCAAAATTTTCTTCTTCTATTTTCCAATGATAACTATCGATTACCGCCCAACGCTTTTCAAGAGTTTTTAAAGCGTCCTCAAACTCCCATTTATGCTGCATTCGATCTACATTCATGGTACCTACTGTTCTCTTTAAAGCTCTAAAATTTATGTTTTGTTTTTTCAACATTTCTCCTATCTTACCCACACCACTCGTCAGCAAAATATTCTCTTGGCGCTGGACTTCTTCCCGACCCGAAGACGTACCTGGTCCCGTCTCGGTCTTTTTGATGGTAGCCGTATGCTCACTTGTCTTCAACCCTTCAAACTGCTTACATGTTTCTATTAAATTCTTAATGGTGTTATACAGCTCTTGCATGGTCTCGTAACAACTTTTCCTAAAATAGACATGGTCAAATTCTCCTAGTTCACATATCTTCCTATGGTTTTTCTGGTAGTCTTCCCAAAAGGACTCCAATAGATTTAATTTTCGTTCACAATACGACGAAGTTTTTCTGTCTCCGCCATCTTTCTTAAAATTGGTTAGCAGCTTCTTGACCGCTTCGTAAATTTCCGTTTGGTTCAGAAAATAATTTTCCATTGTGGTTATGGTCTAAATATTTCAAATTAAATAAATGATAAAAATGGTTTGATCTGACCTTGATATCGCCTCACAACTAGCCTGCTTCTTGATTGAAACTGCTCTCCAAAGGTGTACGACTGTCGCTGGTATCTCGAACCTCGATCCCACGATAACTTGCTGGTTTAGTCACACGCGAAACCGAAATCCTTTTACTCTCGAAGGACCATGTAGCGAGTTGCGAGCTCCTTATTGGTTTTAATGGTTTATTAAAAACACTGATTTAATGGTTAAACACTATTGTATTCAAAACTAAGATTTAATGGTTAACACTGGTAGTACACGGGTAATATAAACTAAAATGGTCAATTAATACTATTATAAATGTTAGATAATAATTAAATGGTTTATGGTAAATTATGGTTAAATGGTAAAGTGGTAATAGAGCTCGGTCGCTGGCGGATTGCGAACTGACTTAAAAGTCTAATAAAATTATAAATTAGCTGCGTACCAATTGTGCATGCAATGCACAAATGGAAAACGCTGAGCTGTTCGGTTTCATAACTCCGAACAATGACAATAATTTGATACGGCCTAGGTAACCTAGGTAGTCTAGGCGTGCATGGAAAACCTAGAAATCTAGAATTTGTTATAACTTCTAGATTCCTAGGGTTAGGTGAATGAAATTTAAATATGTTATACATATAGGTGAAAATAAGGTAAAAACATAGGTTTTAACTATGTAAAACCTAAAACCTAACTGTGAAAAATAATCTAATTTTAATCTGCTAATATCTACTAAAATGTTTAGGTTTTATGAAAATATCAATTAAATGTAATTAGATTGTAAGTATATCTATCGTAATTATCCAAAACAAGCATTCGCAATGACTTAAAAATGTTACATTAAAGTACTATCGTCATCTTTAGCGAAATGTTTTGAATATTTACGTGAAACGTAATTGGCTGCGGTAGTTCTGCACCTCCCGTAGCTTAGTACGAGTTGCCGGCCGAAAGTTGCCTGGGTCCGTCGCCAACATGTACGTTTTGAATAATTTCAAATACCGGATATACCATTTTGGTGGCACAAAAGTGACTATGTATAAAGTTCATACAAAATATATCTCATAATCTAAATAGATTCAATAAAGACATGATTATAAAACGAAGTTGAAAACTACCACAAAAATTACTGTTACACGATTCTATGTAATGAAAATCAATCAAACAATGAAAATTTCATTTAAATACTACTAGTATGACTGTTATACTAATTATCGAAGTTCAAAATAGCGATGAACTGTAACTTCCTTAAAGTACTTAACCGCTATTTAGGTCGATACAAATTATTTCGAATGTTTGCCACCGCGATACACGTTATTATACCATATCGATTCACACATTGTCGAATGTATTGCAATTTGCAGCGCGATAAGTAGGTACGTTGCCGGCCTTTAAATGCCGACACGGTTGTTGGGAAGGATTATACCTGTCTATAGGTATATGCAATAGTTGTGTTAATCGTTTAACTCTAAGCATGTCATAGTCTATTAACCAGTTGAAAATAAATCTTTGAAGCAAACACACGTCTTAATTACTCCTGCCTCTGTGCCAGTCGAAAGTGAACCTTAACGCACCAAACATATGGTCCAAACGACCCGGATTCATTTGTGCTGTTTTACAAAGTTATAAAAACGGTCCGGCCGACCGAATACAAAAGGATCGCGCATTCCTCAGCGATAAGAGTGAACAACAAACTCATTAGTGAAGATTTTATAAATTACGAGTTATTACATCGCAATAACTTAGTGTTTACTTGAATTTTGGGTTTAAATCGACTATTAAAAGTGCCCTGTAGTAGCCGGAGGAACGGCAGGTGGGGTAGAATGCCCAATAATATATTATTGGGCATTCTACCCCACCTGCCGTTCCTCCGGCTCACTTCGTTCGCCTTCGTCACTCTCGGTGTGGTAGAATGCCCAATAACATCCTACTATAACTAGCTCTACATATCAACCACTTACCTCGATTAACAAAAGCAGATCTACGGTTTAAACTCGGTTTCACTACACTACTTTACTGTCATTCTTTCATAGTTTCACTACACATTTCACCACTTTTAAGACCCGAAATTATTACTTCTACTAAAGAGTAATAACTGAATGTATTCCTAATTTAAATCTACATGAAACGTGGTAAGCTAAACTTCAGGACAGATTGCCTCATGTCTCTCCACAAAGTTAGAGATAGCGCCTTACCACAGAGGTTTAACGCACACTCAGTTTATGCGACCAGATTGGTACCGAGGACATCTGAAATTTAGGATATCGTATATATTAAAATAAAACTTGGGACAGATTGTCACTATGCCTCTCCACAAAAGTAAGAAATAGCGCATACCCATAGGTGCACACACATTCTATTTCCCGTGGCTAGACATCCGAAATTTTAATTTTATTTCGTTTCATATAGATGAAATTTACACGTTTATTAAACAAGTAAATGTGTCGGCTGTCTGAACCGATGACCTAAACTCCAGGACAGATTGCCTCATGTCTCTCCACAAAGTTAGAGATAGCGCCTTACCACAGAGGTTCAACGCACACTCAGATTATGCGACCAGATTGGTACCGAGGACATCTGAATTTTAGGTTACCGCATACATTAAACAAAACTTCATGTCTCTCCACAAAGTTAGAGATAGCGCATTACCACAAAGTTCAACGCATACTCAGTTTATGCGACCAGATTGGTACCGAGGACATCCGAAATTTTATTTAATACATTCACCCAGACGACACTACTTACACGTTAATGAACAAGTCACGTCACGTCACGTCACGTCTTGTACTGATCAGGCAACTGTTACGAGTGGGTATAAATGAGCCTTTAGTCTGCAAAACTGCAAAATTGCAAGTAGCAATAACTTGCTGCGCATATTTTGTTGTGTGTAATTTCCATGCGAACCTTTGTATAATATGCAAGATAAGCACTGCGCTTGTTGCAAACATTGATTAAATATGTCTTATGCAGGACTTCCTATGTTCATAAAATAGGTACTTCAGTTTCGGTACGGCACACTCATCTTGGAAATTACTTTATTGTAATAATTATGACCTTTATGAATTTGTAGTTACAATAAATAAATATGTGTATAAAAATACATAACTTTTTTGTCTAGTGATTAATAATAATTATTTATTTATTTCTCTCTCACACAGAAAGGTTTACAAAGGATAAAAGAAAACAATTGTTTAGAAATACGACTTTATTAATATACTATACTTATATTTCTATTATAGTTGATGGTTTTATATTTGCAGTTTGACTGCAACATACGTAATAAACTAGTTTTGGTACACGTATCCGTTCAAAACTTTTCTGCACATAAATTATCTCTAATGCAACTTATTGATTGATGACGCTGACGTCATCCCTATATGATCAAAGTACAGGTTAAGTTCGACTCTGCGAATAGCTCTGGTAGCAAATAGGCTTATGTAAATTTCTAGGTTCGAGTCCCTATCGCAATCCCTTTTCCAATAAGTTAATAATTAAGTTAATAAATTCGTTCAGCATGCGTTAGTACCCTAAGTATTATAATTATGTAAATGTGTCTAGTAAAGTAATCACCGAATATTTGTTCCAGATTTTTTTCACAGAGTTAAATAATGTGTCACAAAAATCTATTATTTAAAACCGTGCATAATGATGTCTTGTAATTATTTTTTAAATAAACAAACATACAGAAATTAAATAAATAGTAGTCATTGGTAGTAATCTAAGTGTCGCCGCACACGAGCCACGGGCCACAGCCACAATCGCCGCCACGAGAAGCTATACAGTAGAAGTAGTTAGAAGAGTGTGGCGGCCACCGGCGTCAACCGTGTGCGGCGAGTCCATACAAAATGTACGAAAACTATAGGAAATATGCCAGCGGCGGCGATTTGTGGTTGTGGCAAGTGGCTCGTGTGCGGGAGCCTATAGATACCTAACGCCACCTTTGTCTGTGTCGAACAATATATATTATGCTGGTTTATATTTCATTTCTCACGATAACATTGCATTTTGACGGAATCAATATAACGATTTAAATGGACGTAACTGACATAAGTTAGTAATACAATTGTAATGCTAAGATTTAAGGTTTAATTTTGTAATGAGGTTAAATTTGCTGAGATGGTATTTTTCTTTACTTAAATTCGATTAATTTATATGAAAATTCACATTCGCTCCAGCGTCTTCTAGTGACAAGCTCCACAGTTTATTGTCAATTACGAATACCGAATACTTCCATAAAATGTACGTAAGTATTTTTTAAATAATTATGTTATTTCAGTGTCCTTGTGTTTCATAAGTCGAGCGTTCATTGTTCTAATCTTCTTTACAGATATTTTTTATTTGAAATTAATTGTTGTGTATTCGATTACAGGTCTGACTCCGAATCAGAATACACACGTCGCGCACCCGAGGCGGCAAAGGTGCAGCCAAAAAAGAAATCAACCAAGCGTAAAGCTTCCGAGAGTACCTCCACCTCGCAATCGGAATCTAAACCAAGGTAATTTCTATTATTGCTTGTCTTTAGGTATTTGTGTATTTTATTCCAATAAGAGTGTTATACGTTAGTAGTGGATTTATTTTTATACTTAAAAACAGAGACACAATCCAATGATTCATAATCTTTATTCCATTGGTTCTTTTTGATAGAACGTTTTCAAGGTGCTGTTATTGTAATATTTATTTGTCATAAAAAGTAGTTTTTACACAAGTTTTCTTATATTCTACGTATTATTACTATGTATATAATTATGTATGTGTCTTATATTAGCATCTGCTACTGAATTAGGCTTGTGGCGTGTATTTCATCACACTGGTAACTACATAATATTACGCAATAGAATTGATGATAAGGTACTTATATTATTTTATTTTTTACAGTAAAAAACAACATAGCTCGGACCTCTTCGGTCTAGAGGATAGCGAGTATCGCGCACCGGCAACCGGCAGCGAGGACCTCACGTCGTCTCTCGTGAGCCGAGTCGCTAACGGGAAGTTGCGGCGAGCGGTGAACGTTGTGGGTGACTTTTACGTGGAGGTAAAAGTATATAATAAGTCCGATGCAGCGTCCACGACTCCACTTGATCGGTGGAAAAAATCCTTAGTGGCACTTAAAGTGCAATTAAATAAGGATACTCCGCAGTGGGACGCGCTGCAGACATTTATGAGACGGGCTCATGTAATGTTTCAAGACTCGGAGCCCGTCTTTTACAGTGATAACATTAATATAAAATAATATAATAATATAATAATTATTATTTTATATTTTTGTTATCAGTTTATTTTAAGGCTAGGCTAGGTTTAGGTTAACTGTTACAATTATAAGTTTGTAATATGTTCTTCTATAAGATAACAAATAAATAAATAATTTGTAAGTATCTTTTGTTCGGGTTGTTAATCTAAAACTTGCTCTATTTTACGTGGACATTAGACTAAATAATAAAATACACAAATTAAAATACCTACACACATTAATAATAATACACAAAAATGCCTTTCTGTACTGTTTGCAATACATCCGTTGAGCGCAGTCAGTGGACAGGTCACCTACGCAGTACTAATCATAAAAACAAAAATATTTCGTATTTTTGCGAAGGTGTTGAAATAATACAAGCTGCTTTTCGTAATCGTATAGCTTCGTATAGAGTTGCCGATCCGTCTGAGAATTACTGTCCTAAATCATTTTTAAATATTGTTCAAGACAAAATTAAAACATTAATTAATATGTCTCTTAAAGATCACACTAGTATAAAAGTTAATTTCGAATATTTTGCTATGTTTTTGATGGTTAAAAATGATTGTCAAGAGATGAAATCATTTTCCACTAAAAATTTCACTTTGCATCAGAATTATGAATTTATACCATTATTGTCTCAAGTTAAAAACACTTTAGCAAAAAAGATAGAAGAATTTCAAGACCGTGACAGTGGATGGACGTTCTTGTACAGTTCTCATTTGGAAGTCAATGTCAACAAATATCAACCTTTGAGCGGTTCAGGCTTTATCGAATTGCCTGCTGCTATAAAATCGAAAAAAGCATGCGTTAATATACGCAATAACGATGAATATTGTTTTTTATGGTCAGTAGTTGCCGCTTTATATCCAGCTAAAAGTCATCCTGAAAGAGTATCATCTTATCCTGATTTTCGAAACGTGTTAAATGTAAAGGACATATCATTTCCATTAAGTTTCTCAGATGTTGAGCGGTTCGAGTTAAATAACCCTAATTTGTGTATTTACATCTATGGTTTAAAAAATAATATCGTCACGGGACCGCTGTACAACCCAAAAGCTTTGAAAGGAATAGTAATTCATTTACTTTACTTAGAAAAGGACTATTTGGCACATTACTGTTTCATTAAGGACTTGCCACGACTTGTTAAGAGTCAAATATCAAAACACCACGGTAAACTTTACCTTTGTGATAATTGTTTAATATTTTTTAATTCAAATGATGATCTTAGTTCGCATAGTTGTGGGGGTATTGTCACTGAACTACCTCCAAAGGGTTCCTTTATACAGTTTGAAAATTATAATAGAAAGCAAATTGTACCATTTGTTATATATGCGGATTTTGAAACAATGCTTGAACGGTACGAATATTGTGACCCTGATCCAACTAAAGCGAGCACAGTAACACGTCAGCGACACGTGCCAGTAGCTTACGGTTATCATATTACGTGTGCGATAGACGAACGCTACAATCGTTACGTTTCATATCGCGGTTCGGATTGTGTACCAAATTTTGTAAAGTCTATCTATAAAGATGCGCAAAAAATTCATAATATTTTAAAAAATAATGTTCCTATGATTTACACCGACGAAAATGCTCGCGACTTTGAAAACGCGATAACATGCCACATTTGCGAGCACTTCTTGTTCGGTGATAGAGTTCGTGATCATTGTCATTTAACAGGTAAATATCGCGGTGCAGCTCACAGCTATTGTAACTTACAATTTAAATTACCTAAATTTTTGCCTGTGTTTTTTCATAATTTATCTGGTTATGATTGTCACCTATTCATAAAAGAATTAGGTGGAGCTCCTGGAACTATTAAAGTAATACCTAAAACAAAAGAAAACTATATTTCATTTACAAAGTTTATTCCGATTTCCTCCGAGGAAAGCATACAGGTCCGGTTTGTAGATTCTTTTAAGTTTTTAGGAACCAGCTTAGAAAAGTTGGTCAGTACAATGAAAGAACAAGAGTTTCATCAATTAAAATCTTATTTTCCTGACAAAAGCGAATTTGACCTACTTACCCGTAAAGGGGTATATCCGTACGACTATATGTGTCAATGGGAACGTTATGAAGATACGTGTTTGCCTTCTAAAAAATGCTTTTATAACTCTTTGAGTAATAAGCCCATTTCCGACGCAGATTATGCACATGCTTGGTCCGTTTGGTCTGTATTTAATATCCAAAATATGGGTATGTATACAGATTTGTATCTTAAAACCGACGTTCTATTGCTAACAGATGTATTTGAAAATTTTCGTAAAACTTGTAAACGACACTATAATCTGGATCCCGCATTTTATCTTACAGCACCAAGTTTATCTTTTGATGCAATGCTTTTAAAAACCGGAGTTCAATTAGAATTGATAAGTGATGTTGAAATTTTTAGAATGATACAAAAAGGTATTCGTGGTGGTGTTTGTATGTGCTCCAAAAGGCACATTAAAGCCAATAATAAATATTTAGATACCTATGATCCATCCCATCCAGATTCGTTTATCATTTATTTAGACTGTAACAATTTATACGGCTATAGCATGTGTCAATCCCTACCCTATTCTGACTTCAGATTAATGAATAGTCAAGAAATAGAACTTTTAAAATTAAACTTAACTGACATTAGTGATACTGCGGAAAATGGTTACATTCTTGAAGTAGATCTAATATATCCAAAGAATTTGCACATTGAACACAATGACTTTCCATTTTGTCCAGAAAAATGTTTACCACCTGGTGGTAAGAATAGAAAACTAATACCCAATTTGTATGATAAATATCACTATGTTATTCATTATGTACATTTAAAAAAATGCTTACAGCATGGTTTAGTATTGAGAAAAATCCACCGTGCTATTACATTTAAGCAAAGTTGTTTTTTAAAGCAATATATTGATATTTATACTCAGTTACGACAAAAAGCAGAGTCAACGTTTGAACAAGATTTTTTCAAATTATTAAACAATAGTATCTTTGGAAAGACGTTAGAAAATAATGAAAATCGAATAGATGTGAAGTTAGTGAACAAGTGGTGTGATTTAAGCAATAAAACCAAAAAGACTATTTGTGCTGAAAAATTAATAGCCAGCCCATATTTTCACAGCGCCTCTGTATTTTCTGATGATCTAGTAGCAATTCAAATAAAACCTTCGCATATTGTTCTTAATAAACCGATATACATAGGGTTTACAGTATTAGAACTATCTAAGACTCACATGTATGATTTCCACTATTCTATTATAAAACCATTTTATGGTAACCGAATTGAATTGTGCTATACTGACACAGATAGTCTTGTTTATGATGTACAGAGTAATGACGTGTATAAAGATTTAAAGGTCAGTTTTCTAAAATATTTTGACACAAGCAACTACGATTTGAATAACGAATTTAACCTGCCAATTATTAATAAGAAGATTCCAGGTCTGTTTAAGGATGAAATGGGTGGTAAAATTATCCAAGAGTTCGTAGGACTGCGCTCAAAGTTGTATTGTATTAAAACTTTAAATAAAACAATAAAAAAAGCAAAAGGCACAAGAAAAAATGTTACAGCAAGTTTAAATATGTTAGATTATAAAAATGCTTTGTACAATTGCGAAGTCATTCGCAAAAAAAATAAACTATTTAGGTCTATAAAACATGAGATATTCACCCAGGATGTAAATAAAGTAGCACTTTCGAGTAATGACGATAAACGGTTGCTATGCGCTGATAAGGTATCTACTTTAGCCTGGGGTAATACAACTATATTAATGTAAAATAAATTTTATTATTATTATATAATTTTATATGTATTTGTATTTTAAGCCTTGTACCTATATTCGTGTTTCTTTCTACATATAAATAAAATAAAATTTACTATTCTGTTTAAATATGTCTTTAATTTCTATACCCATTGACAACCCGATAAGACTTTTTGCTTGCATTCAATGTGCTATGCAATTACCAGCATTAACTTGTTGAAACTTGAAATTGATTAGCAGTAATAAAGCAAGTACCAAGTAATATTTTATACATAAGTATTATTATAAAATCTATACAATTCCTGATGACTAAGCAGGCGCGCCCGGCGCCGGCGCGCGGCTTTAAGAAATACGACACTTATCAGGTGTTCGCGCTCCGTAAGTGGTAAGCGCTGTCCACAAGGATACAGGTTCAAACTTGTCTAATTCAACATGAAATTGATTCGCATTATATCGTACAGGCTCTGGTTACACTAGAACATTCATAAATAATATTGATACTCTGTCGTTACATTACGCAGTCACTTGTTGAAGTGGTCACATCGCTGCATCGGTTCAAAGCAAATAATTCGTAAGTAACTATATTTTGTTCTGTGTATGTTTATAAATTTCCTTTTTTGTTATAAAATTAAATAATATTAATGACTATTTTGTTTGTTTCAGCTCATCAATAATGGCAGATTCACCTGATATTGCCTTCTCCCAATACGGTCAAGGTTTCCCGACTCCGAGTTTAAGTTGGCATACCCCAGAAGCACACGGGTCCGCCAACAAGAAGCCTAGAGCAAGACGGGAGTGCCAAAAACGAAAATCATATGGGCAGTCTGCGTGTCAATCGTACGTCGTAAACAATGAAAAGAAAAAAGGTTTACGACTTATACAAGTGAACGTTTTGGACATCAGTGAAAATCAAGAACCTGCAAGTGGCAATGAGGAGGTGATAGTGTTAAGTGCGCAGTATGTAGTCAGTGAACCAGTGGACAATGTTATGGACGAGACACTATCGTTAATTAACCAAATATCCAAAAAACTCTGTAATGACTGTTATTAGTGATATTATTAAGTACTTAAGTGTTTTGGTAATAGTAATGGCAAGTTATTTTTCTGTACTTAAAAATAGTTCCTAAGTTATTGTGTAATTATATATTAAAATATCAAATAATTTTAAATTTTATTGTAATATTAATGTCAAAATAAAATAATACATAACGTAGGTATAGGTTAGAAAGATGAAATAATTCAATATTATAATTTGTTAATTGGTAAATATGTTAAATGTATAAATAAAACTATTTTCTTTCTTATTGTAGAATAATAATTATGCATCACAAATTTGTAAATAGATAAATAAATGTTTACGTATGTCTGTATGTATGAATAAAAAAAAATAAGTAAGTTTAAATTTGTAAATAAGTAGGTAAATGATGAATGTAATAAAATAATTATCAAATAGGTATTATAAGTTTTTGTTGTAATATATGTAGCAACTAGGTAAATAGAATTAAGAAAATGTATCAAAAATTAATTAGATATTTGTAAATAATATAAAAAGTTAATAAAAATATATTTATAATTTAAATTACATATGTTTTATTTTACATTACATTGCTTGAGCATCAAATTTACTGTAGTAAAATAATGTTTAGCTTACTATTCATCCCCAGTTCTCATTAATTGTTATAAAAATATTGTATTAAATTATTTAGGTACTTGAAATTAAATTTACTTACATGACTTATTTTGCGACAGCTAATTTAGAGCTTCATATGTGTGAATCATAGTTAGTTATTAGTAGAGGTATGTTGAAATAAAACAAACATAAGTAGATTAAAATATTTTTATTAACAAAATAAATTAAATACAGACATATTATTATCAAAATACCATTTCTTAATACATATAGCATTATTCAAAGCACAGTTTAGTCTATGATTTACACAATTAAATTCAGTATTATTTTTACAATATTTCTTTTTCAATCTTGAAAAATTAGAACATCCTTTTTCACCTATATCTATCACTTCACAATTTGCACACAATTCTTTAATCCACTTTATCTTTTCTAAGCCCTTTGTGATAATTTTTTTATTTTCTAAATGTGGAATGATGACGCGTTGAAATTCTTTGTAGTCTATGTAGCCCTCACTCCAGAAAATGCCTCGATTTCGTTCTAACCATCTCACTTGCTTCTTTTCTTCTTCTGTTAGATAATGGAATGCATGTGGTGGTTTTATCAAAAATGTTTGTGTATGCTCCTGACTTGCAATGGCTACTTCTTTCACAATAAAATTATTTTTAAAATCTTTAAATCCTTGGATTTCCACTATGACGGTATCCGGCTTCATGATAGCTTCTTTACAATGTTGCTTAATGGTTTGTATTCAACAATGCAATCGTTGAGAATGAGACAATACGCTGAAGTTTGATCTGGTATCTCTGTATCACTCTCAATTTCCACCCTTACATCCACAACAGGACCTGTCTTCAAGTTATCAGCTTGTCTAGAGCAATCAACAACCAACAGAGGTGCTAAATCTTTAAATTGCTTCTCACTTAACAAGGGCTCCGGCCGACGTCCGTAATACGACTGTTGAAATCTAGTGTATTGTTCGTATAATAAAGCGATTCTGTTATTAGCAAAACTTATATTCAGGTTTTCATATGGAAAGTAGGTTGAATTGAGATATACTCTAACGTCTCGAACATGACAGTGATCGAATTGAGACATGTCAGAACTTGCATTGTTTTTCCTATTTGTCTGTAGACCAACAATAATGTATCTTGGTTTTTCTATTTGAGATGAAGTTTTGATAGACCAGGTATGCTTCGTAGTTTTAGGCAAAGCTGGATATTCGTACAGATCCCAATTTCTGTATATCATTTGAAGCGGTCGATCTTTTTCTAAGAGTTTTAACAAAGTAATTTTTTCTTTGTCTGATACTTTAACATGCGGTACGCGCCATATGATTTTGTTGATCTGAACATCATCCACTACTTCGCTGGTATTAAGTTTTACAGCATTCAAATTAGTGTTACTTCGTAACAATATCAGTTCATGTCTACTATTTATCACAACTTTTTTAAAATCTTCCGCAAAACCGAGGACGTTACGGAGTGGTATAGAAGCAGAAAACTTTCCTCCATCAATATTTTTTTTGCCATCAATATTCCAACCCCAAGCATTAGACATTTTTGATTCACTTTCGTTCATTGAAATTAATGATTTCATGGTGGTTGTTATACCTGCATTTTTTACTTTATCAATCTCTACTCCATTTAGCTCATACCTAATGTCTTGGAACAAGTACAGTAGAGCATTGTTTATGAAATGGACACTAGTGACTGGGTCTTTTAAGTCCTTTTTGCTGACAATGACAGTGCCTTCCAAATATAGAGTGCTAGCTGATGGCAGTATGTACAGGTCCTGTTGGTTTATAGGTATGTGAATTTCATCGTTCCTGTTGAAACTTGTTACGTATGGCTTGTACGAATGAAATTCGATTCCTTCTATAGTATTATCGTAAGTCGGAGCGGATAAAACGTCTAAGATATTCATTTTAGCAATCCAATCGCTCTAAGGAATGTTTTGTTGTCTTTAGTTAATTTAATTTTTTTCTTAAAGCGAGGTCCTACTTGGTAGGTTGTTCGAATAGAACTAATATTTTTTATTTGTTGATTCTCATATTTATTAAAGTCAATCATTTTTCCTTCTGAGGTGCAAATACAGCTGTACTTCTTCACCACGCAAATTGATTAAACGATTGTTAATATCCAATAACCTGATGTGTATGCAGCTTATGTTGTTTTGGTTGATTGGAAAGTATAGAGCGTTTTTTGGGATTTCTATGATTCTGTATCCAGGTGGCACGCTTAGGGCGAAGTCGTGAATAATGTGACTTGGATCGCCGTTTATATAGGAGCCGCTCACAATATCACATTCAATCCTGACCACGGTCGTCGGTAAAATGTTGACTGGAAACTCTGATACATACCATTTATTTGCTTTCAATGTCTGCTGATTAAAGCCTAACAGTTTTCCGAAGGAGTCTTCTTTGGTAAAATTTACGTCTTTTGTACAGTAAATAGTAGTTTTTAGAGTATTGTTATTGCACTGTAGTTTTATTGATGCATCCTTTATTTTAGATTTTAAATAGTCATTGATATCTTGCAATTCATACGCACCTTCAGGTATTTCAATAACGTCATTGATGCCATAATAAAATTTGTTATTACTTTTATCGATATTTGGGATAGAATTAAATGTTGAAAAATGCATTAAAGCACATTCATATTGTGCATCCAATTGTAAAGGATTGGGAAAGTATGTAGATAAACTTGATGAGTTCCCAGTTATTGACAAAGTGAGTGACATTTTGTAAATGAGTGAAATGAAAGAAATATCATATATTTTATACATTTTTATTCCAAAAAGTCCACAGATATTCTAAACATAAGTGTCCGCAGGTTACTGTATTAAACTTTTGATATCTCGTGTAGTTATAAAATACAGTACAATTCTTAAAATACCGCATTAATTCTACTGGAGGTCTTAAATCTCCATAGCTATCAAAATATTCACAATAGTTGTTTATTTTAACATACGCTACCCAATGAGTTCCTTCATTTTTAGAATTATCCAAGTTAACGATGCCACATTCAACTTGCTTTGGCTGCCCTGGTAACTGATCTTTCATGTACACTCCTCGGAAATACGGGATATCCTTTGCATACTTTTGAATATCTACATTAGTTAGGGGGCGATTGGGCAGCTTATATTTCAGTTTTTTGAACTTTTTATAAATAACCCTTTGCCATTTTTATACGGCTTGATGTATAAACCCTTTCCTAGAGTTACAGACTCCATAACTCTATTATGTCGTTCCGTCTCTGCCAAATTTTTTTGAGCTGCTTTATAATCATTAACAGTTTTTGCAATACCAGCTGCACCTCCGGCTAAAGTTCCTAAAGCTGACAATCCAGCAAAAATTGGAATTAAAGGCAGAACGCCTCCAGTTTTCGGTAAAGGTATTACTCGAGGTACTCGAACGTGACGAATATGTGGAATTATTTTTTTTGCTGTCAAGTAAGCAGTTTTTATTAATGCCTTTTTGTCTTTGTGTTTCAGTTTCTTGATTTTATCTTTGTAACTAAGCTTCTGAATGTTTTAATACCAGAGCCAGAGTTTAGTTTAGCTTTCATAACTTTGCTAACGAGCCATGAGCTTAGTTTTTCACCTTTCCCTGCATCTTTTGATTTAAGTCTTTGTTAAGCCATGTTTAGCAGACGTAAATCGGCTTTGTGACGGTTGAGTAAATCTGTATATTTTGTGTATGCAATGTCGTGATGCATACAAGCTTCGTCTAACTTATTCACACCCCGGTCACCGCGAGCCAAACGTTCACGTAATTTAGTTCCAGGTCCGCAATAATTATATCCAGGTAAATGAACTTCGAACGGTAGATGGTTGATTAAACTATTTACTAGTCCACCCCCTATCATTACTTGAAGTGCAATGGAAAGAACAGCAAAAAATATTGGTTATATAATTATCTTATCTCCTTATTGCAGCTTTATCAATCCAACTGTTTTCTTCACTGCTAAGACCCAACCATTTAACATAAATTTTATTTCCTTTCCGTTTCAAAATCTTTTCTATCAAATAAACATCTGGATATTTCGATTTTTGTAGTTCTTGTTCGTAAAAAGCTCCTAATATGTCTTGGTTTCGTTGGTCTACTATGTGATATGTTACTGGTATGGTGTTATTAATCTTTTTTATTGTAAATAATTCAGTAGACCAATTAGGAGTATATCCTTTCTCGAAATCGTGTTTGTATTTGCTGATACGAACACAGTCACCAATTTTGAATGTAGGCTTTCGCCTTATGGATTCATGTATAATCTTTCTAATATTTTCTTTTATTTTATTTTCATTAGATTTATTCAAATCAGCCGGTTTACACTTAATAGTTCGGTGTTTCGTATTATTATATGTGGTTAATATATCTCTCAATGGTTGACCTAACCACTTATAGTTCCCATTAAAACTAAAATATTTATATAATTTATCTTTAAGTGTTTTAATGAGTCGCTCTACAATTGAGGCTTTTTTAGTAGAAAATGATGAATAATGATTAATATTATATGTTCTCATAAGTGTCTGAAACGTATTGTTATAAAACTCACTTCCCTTATCAGTTTGTAAATTCACAGGATTTTGTTGACTGCTACGCAATATATGTTCAAATGCACGGGTAACCTCAAGTTTATTTTTAAATTTTAATGGCTCCGCCCAAGCATACTTTGAAAAACAGTCAATCACTAACAAAATATAATTATAACCTTTATTATACTTTCCAAGGTTTTGCATATCCATTAAATCTGCCTGCCATAAATCTTCAATCCCCTTTAGAATAACAGACCGTCGAAGGAAATTTCTTCGTGCCGCTTTATGTATTTCATTTACTATTTGCTGTTTTGCCATTACGGATTTTTTCGAGTAATTCGTTTACTTCTGCTTTAGTATAAAACTTGTCTTCGTAATGAGGTAAAATCGAAGATACATTGGCTTTTAAAGTAACTTGCACTGTCTTTTGCACATCTTTTATAATTTGGGCACGCAATGAACCAATCATTTTATTAAATTCTTGTATCGTATGAGTACTTAACTGATCTACATAATCTTTGTTCACAGCATCGTCTGCGTCTACAGGAGGTTTAATACCTTTGAGTTTAGAGGATTTTAAATCAAATTCCCCGCTTTCAGATTTGAACAGTGCGTTTTCATTAAACTCAAACAGATCTGATAAACGCATCCTTTTATGAATATAGTTACCAAATTTATCTACATTCATGTTTTAAGTATACTGTATAGTATATAGAGGTTGAAGGTGAAATGAACTTTATGAAGACGAAATTTGTTTATTTATAACCTTACTTTCCTGCAATTCTTCAATAATAGATATTATTTCATTGTCTAATCCAGTGTTACCAGCATCCCGAGATGCCATTAGTAATTTCAACCTTTCTACCAATTCATTTGGATCATCCCAGTACACATAATCAACATCTTTTTTCCATTTCTTTATCAGTGGTAAACCTTTTCCCTTTGATTGGGTATCTTTAACCGTATTTTGTAGTTTGAAGAGAGGTTTAATTACTTGCAAATATTTTTGTCCCTTATTACTTTTTATTGGTTTATTTGGTTCGTAGTCTCGACGATGTGCATTTGTATCAATCAACATCGACTTATAATGATTCATATCACCGTCTGTAACTAAGCTTAAATCTGTGTCTTTCTTAAGCAACAATTGTTTTAAACCAAGAGTACTTTGGTATTTACGTCCAGCGACGGTGATATATTGATCATTCATTGTTATGGGTGCAGAACCTAGCATGAGTTTTCCGCGCTCTACTCTAACACCAAAAGGAATATCTCTCAAAGCTTCCGAGGATACTGACCAAGATGATGTATCACAACCTTCTTTGGTGTCAACAACTGATTCATAAGACGAGTTGCTATTAAGAGAAACAGATTTATTTTCGTCGTCATCATCATCACATCTGTCTGTCTGCAAATTGTTGTCAATATCATCTTCGTATTTAGTAGTACGTGAAAGAGGAACTAGCTTACTAGTACTAGCAATCAAATTGAGAGGTTCTGTTACAGGTTTGAACACAGATTCCAATGCTTGTTTATTATCAATCTCCACATCTCTCATTTTTCGTACCTTTTTCTTTACAACTTCCGCTGCATTTACAATTTGTCTTTTGAATGATTTTTCCATATTGATATAGCGATCCTAATTGATTAAGTGATGGCTTAGGAATATCAATGTTGAGCAGGCAACTGCTTTATATACCCATTTGCGTTCAATCAAAGACAACAAAAGTGTCAAACCTATCTCTATAGCATCCTTCGTTTTTGGGACAATCCTTATTTATTACAACATAACTAAAAGGTTTACTCCATATTTTTGAACACATTTCACGAAATTCATTCCACGTCATGTCAGTGTTGACATGTTCTTCATAAACATGTCTCAAATTGATTTCGTCTTGTTTAAAAAGCACGATTAGGTTCGCGTTATCTCTTACCAACTGTTTAGGAATTTTACTATATGTTTGATTTAAATAAAAACAATCGATGTGTTTGTGTCTTCCCATTGCAAAATAATCACGAATGTTATTCTGATTTTCACAGGCAACATCATCAAATATAATAACTGAATTTGGCTTAGCACTTTGAACACTCAGTACTTCCTCATTTTCGTGGTATTTTTGAAAAGAAATGTCTGGTACTCGTTGCATAACTTTTTCTAAAAAAATATACTTGGGTTGCAGTAAAGTTTTCGAATAAACGTAAACATTTTGAAATCTCAACCCATTCTCATGAATTAGAAGACCAATTATTAAATTCGTTTTTCCACAATTTGATGGCCCACTTATGATGCATCGTAGTGAGTTAGGTAACAATTTTCCATGACGTAGACTAGTCTTGCTAGACTCGACACAGATTTTTTTCACATGTAATGAATGCGGTTGTTTTACGAATTTCATTGTTACTACTTAAAAAGGTTTGATTAATAATGAGTCAATTACGTTGTTGCATTGACATAAATAGTAAAATAGAAGCCCTAAATCGACGGGTGCCTAATATCTAGGAATATTATTGGGCATTCTAGAAGTAATAATTTCGGGTCTTAAAAGTGGTGAAATGTGTAGTGAAACTAGAGGTAAGTGGTTGATGGAGGTAAGTGGTGGTAAGTGGTAGAGCTAGTTATAGTAGGATGTTATTGGGCATTCTACCACACCGAGAGTGACGAAGGCGAACGAAGTGAGCCGGAGGAACGGCAGGTGGGGTAGAATGCCCAATAATATACTACTCCCTGTTACTAAAATGAGTACTTCAAGCAGTCAATTACTCAATCTTCTAGAAGAAATAGCTGGTAAAATGCAGAAAACTCAAGTTAACTTAAAGAAATGTCCCAAGGCACGTTTAACAAAGGGTTACATCCAAGCAAGATTACAATGTATAGAAGAATATTGGAAGTCATTTAAGACGACGCATGATGAACTCGTTAAGTGTACACCGAAAGATCAACGAGCGACCATCCAGTACTTTGTTAACGAAAATTATTACGTTATTGAGGACTTATTTTTGTGTTTACAAGGCGATTTAAACGACATGATTTCTACGTTGTCACCAGCAGGCGAAGTATGTAGTAACATCGCGACGGTTAACCAAACGCAAGTTAAATTACCGAGAATCCAGCTGCCTGAGTTTAATGGTAATTACGATGATTGGCCCACTTATCATGACTTGTTTATATCACTAGTCCATAACAATACGTCGCTCAGTTTGGTACAGAAGTTGCAATACCTGAAATCAAGTATCACCGGTGAAGCAGAAGGCTTGCTGAAACATATAAAGGTTACGGAAAATAACTATGATCAAGCGTGGAATGTATTGAAAAATCGCTTCGTGAATAAACGAGTGATAGTAAATAGTTTGTTCAAACGACTTACCGGTCAAAAGCCGATCAAGACACCAACTGCAAATCAGATAAAGTCCTTGCTAGACACTACAGCTGAGTGTTTGAATAGCCTACAAAATCAGGATTTATCTATTGAAAATTGGGACCCTCTAATTATATTTTTAATGGTTCAGAAATTAGACCCTGAGACCCATAAGGATTGGGAGGAGCATACATACACTCAGGAGTTTAACCAGTTACCCACCTTGAAAGATTTTTATATATTTTTGGAGTCTAAGTTCCGTACATTGGAGTTGGTGACAGCTAGTAGTAGGTCAACAGCCTCAAAAGAGAAAACTATAAAGGATAAATCATGCCATGTTTCGGCGACCACAGCGGCGAAGACGTGTACAATGTGCAAGGAAGACCACGCGTTATGCCATTGTAAAGATTTTATAAAGCTTCAACCTATGGATAGGAGCAAGTTTGTTAAGAAGAATAGCCTCTGCTATAATTGTCTGGCACCAGGGCATTCAGCCTGGAAATGTCGCGTACCTGTGTTCTGCCGTCGATGCAATCGTCGCCATCACTCACTGTTGCATCAGCAGAGAAGTAACACCAAGCAGTCAGACAATTCACAAACTCCGCACAGTCATATCGAAGGAAAGGGATATAAAGAAGAACTAAAAGAAGACGTCGCAATAGCATCACACTTCACCACGAAGAAGTCCACAGCTTTGCTGGCAACAGCACTAGTATATGTTAGGGATGATAATGGACTTACAACAGTATTGCGCGCCTTAATTGATCAAGGATCACATGAAAGTTTTATCAGCGAGAGAGCAGCACAAAGATTAAAGGTAAAACGCAAATCAAGCAGAGGAACAATCACCACGGTTGGGGGGAAACAGACACACATAAACCACATCGTGGAGTTTGATCTCTTATCACGGTGTGAAGAGAATTTCACGATTTCACTGAAGGCGTACGTCATACCCAAGAATATAACCTCCAACTTACCACCTACACATTTCACCCACAAAATTGCTGACTGGCCGCATTTACAAGGCCTCACTCTGGCAGACCCAAGTTACAATCAACCAGGGCGAGTGGACCTTTTATTAGGTGTTCAAATTTATGACATCATTCTGAAGGGCGGTCTAGTTAAAGGTCCATCAGGCTCTCCAAGTGCACAAGATACACGCCTAGGATAGATTCTTTTTGGAAGGGTAGAAGAAACCACTTCTTCGGAAGATATTACCGTCATGCATCAGCATATTGACATTGAAAATATGTTGAAATCATTTTTGGAGGTAGAAGATGACGGTAAGAAGAAACTAACAGAAGAAGAAGAAACTTGTGAGAAAATATACAAAGAAACATACAAACGAAACGTTGAAGGAAGATACGTGGTAAAATTACCACTTAAAACAATAAAACCTATGTCATGTGAAGGTAAAACTCGAGATATATCATTAAGAAGATACATGCAACTTGAAAGGCGCTTTGAGAAAGATACTGAGTTGAGAACGGAATACACAAAGATAATGAAAGAGTATATTGACCTAAAACACATGGAAATAGTTCCAATAAACGAGATAGATAATTCCGCAGTATACTTACCACACCATCCTGTCCTCAAAGAATCCAGTGAAACAACAAAGGTTAGAGTTGTTTTTGATGCTTCGTCCAAGGGTTGTAATAATATATCTCTAAATGATGAACTACTGATAGGGCCTCAACTTCAGCAAGACATGAGATATCTAGTCATGAGGTGGAGGATGAAGCCTATCTGTTTCGTGTCTGACATAGAAAAAATGTACAGACATGTTAGTGACGCAGGAAGACGCAGACTACCAGCGTATTCTTTGGCGTCAGCACGCAACTGAATTAATCAAAGAATATCGTCTGCTACGAGTAACATTCGGTACTGCTTCTGCTCCTTACCTTGCTGTGAAAACACTGCAACAACTAGCAGTAGATGAAGGCAAAGACTATCCCATAGCAGCTGAAACCATCAAGAAGTATTTTTTCATAGATGATCTAATGTCTGGACAAGATACAGTAGAACAGGCTATAGAAGTAGCTAAGAATATTAGCCATATCCTGATAAAGGGAGGTTTCAAGCTGCAGAAATGGGCATCTAACAGTAGCAAATTTCTGAATCAGTTTGAAGCAGAACAGCATAGTAAGCAAGTTAAAATAGACATGAAGCTGCATGGTACTATCAGAACACTGGGTTTATCCTGGAACATGGGTGATGACACTATTCATTATCATCTTAATTACGCCCTTATGACGGGAGTCGTGACCAAAAGAAAGATTTTGGCTGATGTTCCCCGGCTATTCGATCCACTAGGATGGCTGGCTCCGGCGATAGTACCTGCAAAAATACTAATTCAAAGTTTGTGGCTGAAGCAAACCGCCTGGGATGACGAAGTAGACCCTGAAACAGAAAAAGAATGGATTAGTATAAGAGAAAGCTTATCACATTTGAAGGTAGTTCAACTGCAGCGATGGTTACAATGCATAAGTAAAACCATGAAGGAGGCTTCTGTACACGGTTACTGTGACGCGTCTGAAAAAGCGTATGGAGCTGTAGCTTACCTGAGGGTGCTGGGAGACCATCAATACAAAACAACCATAATTGCTGCCAAATCCAGAGTTGCACCTGTAAAACCAATGTCACTACCGAGACTGGAGCTATGCGGCGCAGTACTTCTTTCAAAATTGTTAAAGCAAATAAGCGAAGCCATGAAAATTCCGACAAATCAAATATTCTCATGGACAGATTCGACAATTGTTTTATCCTGGTTGCAAGGAGATCCTTCAAGATGGCAAACCTTTGTGAGAAACAGAGTCGTGACGATAGTTGATAACATCGGTGACAAATGGTTCCACGTACTATCAAAGGAAAACCCTGCAGATGTCGTATCCAGAGGCATGCTGCTATCGGAGCTGAAGAATTGTCGATTATGGTGGGAAGGACCAGAATGGCTGAAACACAATGAAATAATATTCACAAGCATAAACACTTCGACAGACCTAGAGACCAGAATGGTTATAAATGTAAACGTGGTAACTGAAGACCAATCTGTCGAAGAGAAAAATGGGTCAATCCGCTTCGAGGTTTGTGACACTCTGACGGAGTTATTGCGAGCAGTGACATACTGTTGACAATTCTTGAACCTGAAAAAGGAAAAAACACAAATTAGTATAAACACTGAAGAATTAGAAAGATCATTACACAAGTGTATACAAATAACACAAAGAGAATGTTATGAAGAAGAAATTAAAGACCTGAAAGAAAAAGGTAAGGTTAAGAAGAGGAGTGTACTGAAGTAACTCAATCCGTATTTGGATCGGAATTATATTCTCAGGGTGGGCGGTAGAATTAGATACGCCAATATAGTTAAAGACAGTTCCAGATTTGGACATTGGTCAGATAGTGCTCGTAAAGACGGACAACGCTGTTCCAGGGAAATTGCCACTTGGACGCATTATAGAAAAACACCCAGGCCAAGATGCAGTTACTAGAGTGTATAGTGTGAAAACCGGTAACCACATAGTTAAGCGATCCATTGGTAAATTATGTCTTCTACCTGTAGACACCAAGCTTTAATGTAATACGCATACCGTATAGGTTTATTCTTATTAAATTGTATGTCCAATAAGATTGATTTACTGAGCATTTAATGTCATTAGTTTACAGTTGGTCATAGTTCTGACTATATACCATTTTGTTTCTATTGCACATTCTATTGTTATTTGCAATGTGTAAATTAATGTAACGTCATATTGTATTTGTATAAAAGAACTAGTTCTTTGGTGGGCGGTATGTTGGGAAGGATTATACCTGTCTATAGGTATATGCAATAGTTGTGTTAATCGTTTAACTCTAAGCATGTCATAGTCTATTAACCAGTTGAAAATAAATCTTTGAAGCAAACACACGTCTTAATTACTCCTGCCTCGGTGCCAGTCGAAAGTGAACCTTAACGCACCAAACAACGGTACTTGCAGCAGTTGCAGCCCTTCTTTATTCCTATTAATTTGTTTCAGGCGTTATATGTTCGCAGATTCTTAACCTACTATTCACGTTCGACTATAACATAATAATAATAACATCTCGGGGCAATCACACAGATCATCCTAGCCCCAAACTAAGCAAAGCATGTACTCTGGGTACCAGGCGACGATATACATACTTATATAGATAGATAAATACTTATATACATAGAAACATCCATGACTCAGAAACAAATATTCGTGCTCATCACACAAATATTTGCACTTACCGGGATTCGAACCCAGGACCACCAGCTTCGTAGACAGGAGCACTACCAACTAGGCTACAGTGACCGTCATACTATGTGGGAAGGACGTGGAATACTTTCGCACTAACATGTGTCGTAGTTTCAAATATTCGAAATTATTTGTATCTATTAATTATTTGAATCACGTTTGAGTACTTTAGGGCAAACAGATCATCGCAATTTGGATTTTTAAAATACAATTCAGTATATCAGTGTACTATATGTACATACATGTAAAGTTGCATATTTAAATGTTTGAGTGCTACTAAATCACCAAAAAAGGCATAACAGATTTTAACAATTTAACACCACAGAGTGCAGCCAATATTATAATAATGCAAATAAAGTATATTATAAAGATTATGAAAGTTACCTATGTTGCAGTTAGACAGTGACGTCTACTTTAACGGTGAGTACAAAAGTTCATAGCTAGACGCAGTGACACCAGAAATTCTGGGCACTGGAAATAGCCGGCGTCTGAATAATAAGAACAAGAAGGTGCCTGAATGATATTCACTGCACATGACTGTAAGAATATCCATGCTATTTTAATATCGGAATCGTGGTTAAAACCATGCCTTCCCTCTGTGGCGTATACTTTACCAGGCTATAGTCTTATACGCAATGACCGTGCGGTTGGGGCTGGTGGTGGCGTAGCAATATATCTACGCAATTTCATAAATTTTAAAATAGTTGATGTGTCACCGCAACCGCCTCTGCCAAACGCTGGTGAACACCTTTTTATTGAGGTTGAACTGCACCACACGAGGTTATTACTTGGTGTTTACTATTGCCCATCTCTCCGCATCAATTACTTCTCTTCTCTTGAAACACTTCTTATTAATCTTACCCCGTCTTACAGTCATACTATTCTAATGGGTGATTTTAATACCTGCCTTCTCAAAAAGGACTCCCGTGCTTCTACTCTTTTGTCAGTTTTTGAATCTATTAATCTTTGCTGTCTCCCACTAAGTGCAACTCACCATTTTCCTAACTCTGTTCCATCATTACTTGATCTCATTTTCATTTCATCTCGTGATCATGTCGCTAAGCATGGCCAATGCTCAGCTGATGCGTTTTCGTACCATGATCTAATTTTTACTTCTTATGAAGTTCGCCCTCCCAAAGCTAAGTCGAAATATCTTCTACAGCGCAATTTTAGTGGTATGAATGTTGAAAATCTTTTAGAATCGGCTCGTAGTATTGATTGGAGTTCAGTGTTTGAAACTAACATCATTGATGATAAGGTCACAATTTTCAATAACAAGCTTATTCAACTCTACGACATGCATGCCCCTATACGAACAATAAAAATAAAACATCTTCCAGCGCCGTGGTTGACCGACAACATCAGAAAGATCATGGCTCGAAAGGTTGTGGCAAAGCAGAGATTTAAGTGCAAACCATCGGCAATTAATCGGGAAAAATATATGGAGATTCGGAATCACTGCAACAAGATGTGTAGGAGCGCCCAACGCCAAAATATCCACAAATCGGTTGAGAACGGTGAACCAGCTAATATCTGGAAATTTCTAAGATCACTAGGGGTTGGAAAGTGCCAAGATACACTTCCTACAACTTTGGATATTCACGCGCTTAATGCACATTTTTCGTCTTCAGCTGTATGTAACAGAACAGCTAAAGCAAACACTTTGACACGTCTTTCATCACTTCCAACTCCTGATCATTCACCTTTTCTTTTTAATCAATTCACTACTTGTGATGTTAAGAAAAGCATTCTGTCTATAGCATCTAATGCTGTTGGTAGTGACAATGTCAGCCGTAATATGATCATTCCTATCCTTGATGAAATCCTTCACGTCATATGTCACATTCTGAACCATTCCTTGTCCAGTGGATGCTTTCCTTCCTCATGGAAGGAAGCCCAAATTACTCCTATACCCAAATCCAAAAATCCTACCTCTTTTGCCGATTACCGTCCTATATCCATCCTCCCATTCCTCTCCAAAGTCCTTCGCCTGGTCCATGAACAGCTTCATTCCTTTGTTTGCAAAAATAGTCTCCTAAATCCAATGCAATCCGGTTTTCGTCCTAGTCATAGTACTGTCACAGCCCTGGTCACTATTACGGAAGACATTAGGAGTGCTATGGAGAATGGAAATCTTACAGTTCTTCTCCTATTAGATTTCAGTAATGCATTTAATACTGTGGATTTCGACATTCTTCTTGGCATTCTGAGCACTCTGAACATATCTCCAATAGTGATTGATTGGTTTCGCACCTACCTGTTTGGTCGCCGGCAACGAGTCCGTATTGATGACTCTTTCTCTTCGTGGTGCAACACACTAGCCGGTGTACCGCAGGGTGGCGTTTTATCTCCATTGCTTTTTGCTATTTTTATTAATTCAATTTCAAATAACCTTTCTTCCTCCTATCATCTTTATGCAGACGATCTCCAAATATATTACCACTCTCCACCTGCAAACCTGCCAGATGCCATCAGAATAATCAACTCTGATTTATCTCGCATTGGGGAATGGAGTCATAACTATGGTCTGAAGATTAACCCGTCAAAGACGCAAGCTGTTATCATCGGCAGCTCTCGAATGGTGACTAGGATAGACATGTCCCAACTTCCCCAAATTACATTTGAAGGTACTGTTATCCCGTATAAAGATAATGTTAAGAATTTGGGGATAGTAATAGATAGTACTTTATCCTGGGGCCCACAACTGAAGACGGTTAGCCGAAGGTTATTTGCGTCAGCAGGCTCACTTAGGCGTCTACGCAACTTTCTCCCTATTACCACTAAAATTGCGCTTGCTCAATCGCTTCTCCTACCAATCCTCGACTACGCTGACGTCAGCTATCTTAATCTTACTGAAGAGCAACTCGATAAGCTTGAGCGACTTCAAAACTTTTGTATAAGATTCATATTTGGTCTTCGCAAATATGATCATGTATCCTCCTTTCGTACTAAGCTCAAGTGGTTGCCAATTCGCCTTCGCCGGAATGCTCATATTCTTTCTTTGCTTTATAACATTCTCTTTAACCCTGCTACTCCTACATATCTTAAAGAACGCTTCGAGTTCCTTTGTGACACACATTTGCGATCCTTAAGATCATCAGAAAATTTAAAACTACATATCCCAGAGCACAAATCCATTTTTATGGGAAAATCGTTTAGTGTGCAGGCAGTTCGACTATGGAATGCCTTGCCTATTGAAATTAAACGTGCCCAGACAATATCAGCATTTAAAAAGCTGGTCAAAGAACACTATTTGTCTGTATAATTTATGGTACCTATGTTAAATAAAGTATTTTTCTTATTTAGTTATTTAATTATGTTTATTTTACATTTCCATCTTTTTAACAGTAAATATATTGAAAATCTTTTTTTTTTTTTTATGGATATACCACAATTTTGGTGTATGTCTTGTTGCACACCTACTGCTATTAGTTCTTGTTCAGCTCCTATCCATCCTAAGGTTGTCTGGAAGAGATCGCTTTATGCGATAAGACCGCCCTTTGTACAACTTGTTTATGTAATATCCTATAAAATATGTATTCTTATGGTGTACAATAAAGAGTATTCTATTCTATTCTATTCTATGATCAAGTTAAATAAAAGGCCTGTTTCTAAAGTGTATAGTTTATTGATATGTGGTTGAGAGTAGTAATGACGTTATTATCTACAACTTTACGCTTTAAGCGCTTTTTTAAAGTCTACGTGAGACTTTAAAAAATGCGCTTGTAAATAGTCAGAACATGTTTGTAGTAATATAGTTAAGTACTTATACATAATTATTTCTAGTTACATATAGATATATAGGTAATTAAAAAAAATATATAATAGTAATGATGTTTAGCTAGCTTGTATTAAGTTATTGTCAAGGAGATTATGTTTAGATTTAATTATCCAAATTTATAGTTTAAGCTATATTTTACTACATATTGTCTGAATGGTTCTGTCTATATTATGGCACGTATTCAGTATTATTATTACGACGGACCTTGTGTTTATAACGACGGTCGTGATTTAATGCTACCACCGAGTCCAATGCGCCCCAACCCAGAAGATTATTCAATCTATATTTTTATATATTAACGGGTCGGGTCGTAATGTTTTTATTGTGATTTTTTCATCAAGAAAATATCGGAGTCAAAAAGAATCTACTACTGTACTACTAATTACTACAAACATGTTCTGACTATTTACAAGCACTTTTTTAAAGATGTCGTAATTACGCCTGGTCTAGTCGCACTGTCCTGTGCGTAGACAGTGCGACTACTCCGGGCGTAATTACGTTACGTACGTACTGTTAGAGGCCTCCGTAGAATAGGGTTTTTAAAAAAGACTTTATTTAATTTTAAGACAACCGTCTTTGAGGAGAGGATGATGGAGACTGATGGATGGACGTGTGCATGAAATAGACGTAATGTACAAAGTACTTAGTTAGCGGGAAGGAATGCTTGGTAAGCAATAAAGGGTGCAACGGGAATATATAACACCTCCCGGGGCTAGACTAAACATCGGGGTTAATTCAACGATGTTTAGGAAATTAATTTATATGTTCATTCTGATACTAGGAGCTGGAATATTGTCTGGTTGAGGATGGGCTGTCCGGGTTTTCAATGGAATGACTGGTTCGGGAGTTGTAGGATGATCTAAGGTAGGGTCTACTGAGGCGGGACGGCGGAGTAGAGGAAAGCGATGGATAAAACGGTTGTGCGATTTAATAAAACAAATACACTTAAAAATACAAAATAAAGAAATTATAACTATCACTAAACTAATCATGATAGAGTAATGAGTCTCATATTTTATGATAGGGTGGTTAGCCAGGATTTCTTCAGCTTTGTTGGACATAGAATCTAATTTCGATCTAGTCTCTCTGGTGAAGATATCTAAGTCAATATCCTGTAGTTTTAATGGAGGCTCACTACTCCTTACATTATTAAACTTATCTAAATTACAGCATGAATCATTAATTATATTAAAATCTGAGTGACTTACGGTTACATTTATTTTTATTGGGGTAGACTTAGGTATAAATTTTGTACCCTTACAGAAGGCTATACAACCTTCAGGGATCCTTAAGATACCAGTACCAATTATATTTAGGTCTACTAATTTCTGACTACGGCATTCAACATAAAGTCTATTAGTTTGGGACTGCACAAAAATCCATGCGTTATTCTTTAGTGATTTCCATAAATCTATTTGTCCGTGGATAAAGTCTGTTTTACACTGCACTGGTAAAGCGCTTATTACGCCTGACAGTAGTTCACTTTCACAACTTGGGTTTGCACTAGTTGGGTACACTGTCGCGATATCACAGACGTATTCGCGCAAATTCATTACGTTGCATTCCTTTAGCGAGTCCAAGTTACAATATTCAGATTTGTCTTTAGTCATTGCTATGTATTTATTTGAAAGTATTATATAACTAAATGAATCAGGCTTAATACTGTTATGCGGAGTAGGTAATGCTATAACATGATAAAGATTGTATTCCTTAGGGGACACAAGGGGTAATCTTAATATAAAATTAATCTTATTACTAACACTATAACATATTACATTGGACAAATTCATTAAACTATACATATTGCTTAAAGATAAGTGTGTAGGTAGCCTAAGGTCAACAGGTAAGTATCTGAAGTTATCGACAATTTCTTCGTATAGCTGTTCGGGTGATAACACGGCTGGGTGTAGGGTGTTTTGACTACAGAACATTATTGCGTTGGTGAGGTCTTCTAATCGAAATGATAAAGCTAATAGGGATGCCTCTAAGCTATTAACTATCGAGTTGATTTTTGATTTAATGTATAACTCATGAGAGAGTGCCGTGACATTTTTTAATTGTGCTGAGAAATTGTCAATAGCTTGATTAAGACTGGCTTCATTAATTTTTATTATGTGTAATGTGTCATTAAATTTTGACAAGGTGGTTGAAGTAATTAAAATGTTTTCTTTCATTAACGTAGCTAGTCTTTTTTCGTTATTTTGTATGGCCTCATTATACCTTATGCCATCGTTCTCGTCCAAAGTACCGAAAATAGTTTTGGAGAGGTAGCCAATGCCACCTATCCACGCCGCTCGTTTAGATCGCTTTTCTGTTAGGTGAGATATAGCTGAATATTCCGAAACAATGTCATGATATCTAACCGATAACGGCTCTAATACATTGTGACATTCCAGATTGCTCTGTGTTTTGATTTGGATTTGATGACATACAAATCTAAGGGTACCGATAACCGAATTTAGGTTGTGAATATGCGGTTCAATATAAGAGGTATCTATAAATGTAACTATATCTAAATAGCTTGCCCGTATTTTAATTTCGCCAATCGGATTAAAGTATATACCGGAACTTGTATTGATTTGTTCAACGAATTCTGCGTTAGCCGATATGCTGTAATAGAAAGAGTCGTGTAAGTCCTATTTGTCGTAAATAACTATAAGAATTATACGCATATATGAGATTTGTAAAATAATAAAAACAATATGCTAATATTTAAGAAATGCCTATCGCTAGTTTCCTTAATTACATAAGACGATAATAATTGTAAGCTCGTAACTGTATCCGTTTACACATTGGCGTGCTTTATTTCATCAAAATGGTGCTTAACGTGGCGTCTGTTGATGAGTAGTGATACTGTGTGGTTTCCATGTATCTTAACTATTTTGTATGGTCCTTTCCATGGGGGTGATAAAGCTTTGCGTAGGCGAAGATGATTTTTCAATAAAACATAATCACCAACCCTGTACGTCACAGGGCGAGTGTGGGAATCATAATAATTTTTGGAGTTCGTTTTGGATCTCTGTATGAACTCTGTAGCTCTATCCCGTGTATACCGCATGCGCTGCTGCAACATTTTAACGTACTCGGGGTAAGTGGTATCTGAATTATTTTCGTATATCGAATCCGGGATGCGCGGTTTATGTCCGAAGAGCAATTCGTAGGGTGAGTAATGCGTGGTTGAGTGTATGGCGGTGTTGTAGGCAAGCATTGCGGTGTAGACGTATCTCGGCCAATTGTCTTGGTTTTCGTTCATGTAGGGCCTTAAGTATTCCTTAAGGGTGGAATGCGATCTTTCCAAAGCGCCCTGCGTCTGGGGGTGATAGGGTGTAGACCATAACTGTTTTATTTTTAGAAATTCGCATGTTTTCTTAAATAATTCTGCTGTAAAATTAGTGCCTTGGTCAGTGAGTATATGTCGGGGAATTCCGAAAAGGGATATGAAATGGATAAGACATTCACATGACTCCTCTGCTGTGGTGCTACGTATTGGATAACCTAGGGAGAACTTTGTGAGGTCGTCTTGCATGGTTAGGATATATTTATATTTTGCTGTTCCGGATTCGGGTAAAGGTCCAACTATATCAAGTGAAATTCTTTCAAACGGCGAAGTTGAAGTTGACGTTATTACCATCGGGGCTCTGTTGATTTTACGTAAAGCTTTGTTTTCTTGACATGATGGGCAATTCTTCACGTAGTTTTCGATATCTTTTTGCATGTTTTTCCAATAGAACCTATCTTTGATTCGGTTTATCATTCTCGTGGAACCTAAATGGCCTGCAATGGGAATGTCGTGGTTTTCTTTCAGTATTTTGGGTATTTCACTTAACGATGGATATATGATATTGTTATGATATATGTTAATTTTAATTTTAGTGCCGTCAAATAAGTAGCTGAACATATTATAAATTTTTGTAAAGGAATGTTTATCAAATGGGTTCGCAAAATCGGAGCAGCTGATTTCGTTTACTGTGGAATAATTCATAATTATTTGATCACGCGCGTATTTAAGCGATTTAAATATATCCGGGTAGGAACTCTCATCGAAGTGATGCACTTTAGTGAATAAGAATAGGTAAGTTTTATTTCCGATAGTGAGTGGTAAGAAACAATATAGGGACCTTTCTTGTCTCATGAACTCTGTGCGGTCGTGCTCTGGGCAATTGTTTATAATTTCCTGGACATATGGTATAGACTCGTCCATATCTATTGAAGTGGGAATGATAATTAAATTATGTAGTGTCTTAAGGAGATTTCCGTTGTGTTCAACTATCACTGTGTCATGTAATACTGTGGGTGATTTTAAGAATTTGGTATAGGTCTCATCGTGTATATTGATATTTTTAGGCGGTGGAGGATTTCCTAGAGAAGGTTCCCCTACCGGCGAAGGTTGGGTAGAGATGGGTGAGTTTTCAGGTAAAGCAACAAGGTCCCGAACTGGAACAGAGGCAGGTAAGGTTTCAGGATTAGCTCGGCTGGTTGAGGGTTGCGGTTCTACGTGGTCGGTAGGCTCAGAATTCAGGTAATCTAATACTTCGTTTTCTATTTCAGGATTTATGAGTTGAGCATCGAGGCTCGACGGCGGAGACACGGAGAGGTTTTGTAAATCATCGTTAATTAATTCGCTAAGGTCATTAAGAGTGCCCGAAGATTGTGATGCTTGTAGTGGAGTTTCATTACTTCCATGGTTGGCATTAAGGTTTGATTTATTTTCAGGCAATATAGGGTTGACCGGGTATCTAGAGAGCGCATCAGCAGCGGAATTTAATTTGCCTTTACGGTAGACTATTTCATAGTCAAATTCTTCTAATTTTAATCTCCAGCGTTGGAGTTTACTGCTGGGATCTTTGTGGTTAAACAACCATTTTAAAGGTCTATGATCGGTAATTATGAGAAATTTGCGGCCATAAAGGTATGGCCTGAATGTTTTACAACCAAACAGTACCGCTAATAATTATTTTTCAGTTGTGCTGTAATTGGATTCACTTTTGCTTAAGGTGCGCGAAGCAAAAGCGACAGGCTGATCTTTTCCGACGGTTCCTTGTGACAGCACAGCTCCAATTGCGTAATTTGAACTGTCACAGGTAAGGATGAAGGGTTTTGTGAAATCAGGATAGATTAAGAGTGGAGCAGTCGTTAATTGGTGTTTCAGTGTGTCAAAAGCGAGCTGTTGTTGGTTCTCCCATTTGAATATTACGTCCTTTTTCAAGAGGTTGGTAAGGGATTTCGCAGTCTTTGAGAAATCTGGTATAAAACGGCGATAATATGAAACAAGTCCCAGAAATGATTTCACGTCTTTCGGGGACCGTGGCACGGGGAACTGTGTTACGGCTTTGATTTTCTCAGGGTTTGGTTTTACGCCATTTTCAGATATTACATGCCCGAGGTAAGCCACTTCTCGTCGAAGAAACTCACATTTGTCAGGCTGAAGCTTTAATTTAAAATCTCGCAACTTTTGGAATACTAATTTAAGGTTTTGGATTTGGCTAATTAAGTCATATGAATAGATTACTACGTCATCGAGGTACACGAAGCACCGGGTACCCTGTAAACCGGACAAGGCTGTATTCATTAACCTCTGGAAGGTGGAAGGGGCATTTTTAAGGCCAAAAGGCATGCGTGTAAACTGGAAATGACCGTCAGGAATGCTAAATGCAGTTTTAGACGCATCGGATTCGTTTATCCGGATCTGATGAAACCCGGATGCTAGATCTAATGTAGAGAAATATTTACTGTTTCCAAGTTGATCCAATATTTCGGTTATCTGTGGGATTGGATAAGTGTCACCAATGGTAACATCGTTTAGTTTGCGGTAATCTATTACTACGCGCCATTTTTGCAAACCGGATGCGTCTGGTTTTTTGGGAACGACCCAAATAGGGGATGACCATGGCGAAACTGATGGTTCTATAATGCCTTGCTCTAGCATCTGATTCATCTGTTTACTAACTTTGGCTTTATGGATTTCGGGAAAACGGTATGTTTTAGTGTGGATGGGAGTGTCCGTTGTCGTTTTAATTTCATGTTTTACAGCTTCAGTAAAAGTGAGTTTTTCTCCTGGTAAATAAAAAATGTCTGAATAGTCGGAGCAAAGCTGGAAGAGCGCATTAGCCTCTTCTTGATTAAGATGTTTTAGGACTTCTTTAGTGCGTCCGACAGTGTCTGACGTTGGGTTTATATTATTTACAGAATGTTCCAGTAGTTCGCAGGGTGTAGAAGTTGGGATTGAGGTAAGTTTTAGGTTAAGCGCTGACTTTACGGTAAGTGGAGTTTCCGTCGTATTAACTACTGATATATTTATTCTTTGATTTTTCTTGACGCGTACAATACAATTTGCTATGAGTAAGCCTTCGATTTTATTCTGATCTAACACGAGACCTTCTTTGATTTCAGGATTTTGCACAGAACATTCGATAACCACTTCGCTTCGAGCTGGAATAACGTAAGTAGGTTCACAGAAATGTAGTTTAATTGAGTTTTTACCAATACGGAGTAGGTTATTATTGTAATCAATGTTACAGTTAAAGGCGTTCAGGAGATCGGAGCCTATGATGCCGTCATAAGGTAAGTGTATTTCATCGACTACATGAAATTGATGTGAAATATTGGTTTTAGACAATTTAATCTTTAGTTGGAAATAACCTAAAGTAGAAATAGTTTCTTCCCCTGAATCTATACCTTTTAATTTTATGGATTCTTTCGTTAGTCTAGGCTGGTTATCTAAGCGTGAATGCTTTATCAAGCTTATCGAGGATCCTGAGTCGACTAGTAAGGATAAGGGCGTATCGGATATATAGGATTCGACTATAACGTGTGGTAATAGCGTTTTGGCAGGATCATTTGTGATTTCGAAGATATTATTAGGTTTTGGCGGATCAACACTTTTAGGTTGCTGCATGGATATAGTAGGTTTTGGCAGATCATGTAGCGATGCCTGATTTATTTTATTAAGTCGGTCCCTATGTGACGGGGCTGGTTTGGATTTTGAATTAGAATTTGGGGTATCGTTTTTTAGATCACGACCTCCCGCACGATACCGGGACGAGACGGTTACTCGTTTTTTGGGTTACCATCAACCGTATCGATTCCATCGTCAGAATAACGAAGGGCCCCATTTTGCTCATGAGTTGTTGTCTCATCGGATGTGAAATGCATTAGATAAGGCGTTCGCGGTTGATTTTGATTGAGGTTCTTAAAGCGGTTATTGTTAAACTCTCGTTTCCGACATTGTTCTAGGGTGTGCCCTGGTGTTTTGCAATATCTGCAGACGCGGCGTTGGGGTTGTTGCCATTGATGTTACCACCGACATAGGTATTTGGTCTAAAGTTTAGCTGATTAGGATTGAAAGTTGATGGGTTTGGACGTCGTACAAGCTGTGTGTCCAGCCTTGGGGTATTTGTTTTGTATTGCCGTGCACTTTGGAAACCGGACGGACCAGCGCTTGCTCTAGATAGGGACTGCTGGATTCTTTCTTCCGAAATCGCGACGTTGATGGCTTCGTTTAGCGTCTTAAAAGTTTTGCATCTGACAAAGTTAGATATTCGGGGCGACAAGCCCATTTGGAAATGGTGGAGAGCTAAATCTTCCATAGCGGCTGTCCGCCCTACCATTTCCTTATTTTTATGGCCATGTGAGATTGATATTTCAGTTAAAAGCTTAGATAGACACGTCTCTATTTTTAGGGCATATTGGCTAACGTTTTCATTCGCCTGTTGTTTGCATTCTTGAAGATCGGTCAAAAGATGGGCGTAATGTTTTCTTTCGCTGAACTGTACTTTAAGGAAATCTTTAAGTTGTGGCCAATTAGCAAACTCTTTAATTGAACATGCGGTTTCTGCCTTGCCCTGTAGTTGGCAAAGAATGAACTTGAAAAGTATATCTTTTTGGCTATCGGAGGCTAATTCATAAGCATTGTTGCAGTTTACAATAAAGGAATTTAAGGTCTCTCTGCAGCCGTCATATGGTTTTATAAATTTTAGTAAGATAGAGATATCGATATCAGGTTTAGGTGCAGCTGCGGCTGCAGCCTTCTTTTTAGCGACTGATCGAGTCTGTGGAGGAAGAAGATGGCTTTGGCCGTCCTCTTCGGTGTCGTATACAATGACATCGGCTTTTTCTAATTTCGGACTTTGTGACCTTTCTGCCATTTTATACACAATTTAAAAAAAATAAATCTATAGGTATATGAACAAGGTAATGGACACAGTTACGAATAATAATATAAAAGTTCGAATTAATATTACAGCAATGACTAAAACAATACAATAGATAGCTCACAGGAATGCAGACAGCACGATAACGGTGTTCATCGTTGAAGCTCGGCGATAAGGCTGTCTGGAGTTCAGGCGCGTGGGCGTCCGCGCTTCCTCGAATACCGGTCACAGCGCGTACACTTACGCGTGACAGTGGGTATTAGGTGCACTATAAGGCCGGCTACAGCACTCGGGCAGAATGCGCAGCTATGGGCTTTCACACACACACAGCACAGCACAGATGCACAATTATGTATTGCACGAACACAGTGGATACACGGTTTACAGTATACACACGCGCAGATTTGGTTTTTTGGGTATTGAGACGTACCGGGGACTTTACAAAATCCCTTTACGCTGCCACCAAATGTTAGAGGCCTCCGTAGAATAGGGTTTTTAAAAAAGACTTTATTTAATTTTAAGACAACCGTCTTTGAGGAGAGGATGATGGAGACTGATGGATGGACGTGTGCATGAAATAGACGTAATGTACAAAGTACTTAGTTAGCGGGAAGGAATGCTTGGTAAGCAATAAAGGGTGCAACGGGAATATATAACAGTACGTTTTGTGTTTGCGCATATAATTACTCTCGTTACTTGTTATTTTTTTTTAATCCAACAGTTTTTCAGTAGCATTTTAATAAACCAAGTGACTTAAACTTTTTTTTTAAGTTCAATCGATCAATCGTATAGAGATTGACTTTAGCATAATTCACTGCTAATGCAACAATAATTGCCCCGGACCCATTATCTCCGGCCTTCATCACGAACTTGGAACCGAATTCATGGATTTGTTTTCCATTGACGCTACTTAAATAAAACATGGTCTTGTATTGGTCTGCTGCGAGCATTGTATCTGCACAATAACGGTGTCCAATTATGAAATTTACTTGTGGTTGATCAATAATGGGATAATGCGGAGGAAGGACTTTGGTTATATATTTGAAATAACATATTGGCTTTTTATTAGGAACTAATATTTATGATGACTTTGCAGTTTTGGATTATTTGCTTTTTAACTTCGAACTGTTATGTAGAGTTTTTATATAACCTTCAATAAATATAATAAAAACTGAAAATTGTTATACATTTTTATTATGTCATAATTACGATGTAATAATTTTTACAGAAACCTGGTTAAATAATAGTGTGTATGATAATGAACTAATAGACCAACGTTATAATATATTTAGACGTGATCGCTCTACAACTCTTTCTCGCTCTCGCTACAACTCGCAAGATGGCGGAGGAGTTTTAGTAGCAGTATTAAAACAACATAATGTACTTCGGAAAAGCAGATGGGAATCAAAGTGTGAGGACCTTTGGGTAACGGTGCAAACAAATGTGGGAAATGTTGTAAATATTTGTGCAGTGTACGAACCTCCCCCAGTTAAACTTGATTATTTGGAACTATTCATGAAAAACACGACAGACGTCATTCAAAATAAAATAACCAGTACCTCACAAACTTTGTTGGTAGGAGACTTCAATTTATCAGAAATTCAATGGGTACGGGACTCAAATACATCCAGTCTAACAAATTCGACAGCGTCTAGCAACGTAGTAAACTTATTTCTGGATGGCATTTCTTTCAATAATTTATACCAATGTAATGCTGTCGTGAACACTAATGATCGAATTCTAGACTTGCTTTTTTGTGATAGCCCTAATTGTGTTAACGTCAGGAAAGCAAATACAAGTATAGAACCTGCCGATTCACATCACCCTAGTATCGAAATAGATCTACAAAAACCCTCGAAAGGATTCCTCAAATCCAAAAAAATGCTTAAGCATAATTTTTACATTGCTGATTACGTTCAGATAAATAAGGAGCTTATGGAACTTAATTGGCACGAACTGTGGCGTGAAGCAGGTAGTGTCAATGACATGTTAAAAATATTTTACGACACAATTAAGCCCATTATTGTGAAATATTCTCCCTTGCGTAAGTCTTATAATGAAAAATACCCAGTATGGTATAGTTCGGCGTTGCTCAAGGTTATAAAAGAAAAAAGTAAATACCACTTTAATTACAAAAAATATGGAAATCCTATTGATAAAGCTACGTTTAATCTCCTCAGAACGAAATGTGATGATATGATAAAATCGTGTTATAATAACTTTAAGCAGAAAGCAGCAGAAAATCTTCGCAAACGACCTAAATATTTTTGGAAGTATCTGAAGGATCAAAAATCCAGCAGCATAACCATTCCAAATGAGATGTGGTTAGAAGATAGTCAGAAAGGTGGTCAGAATATCACAAATCTTTTTGCTAAACACTTTCAGTCCATTTATAACACACAAAGTCAAATATCATTTACGCCAAAAGCAAGTCAATCAAGACATAGCACTTTCAACAGATGTACTATCGCAGAACAAGAAGTTTTAAACGCACTAAAAGCACTAGACACTGAAAAAGGTCCAGGTCCAGATGGTTTTCCACCAATTTTGTTTAAAAACTGTGCTAATTCCTTATACATTCCTCTCGCAACCCTGTACCGGACTTCTTTCAATTCGGGTATCTTTCCCTCCGAATGGAAGATCGCTCATATAACACCTATACACAAGTCTGGTCAGACCGATGTTGTGTCTAACTATAGACCAATTTCCATTCTATCGGTGGCAGGGAAAGTTTTTGAATCAATCATACACAAACAAATGCTTTCTCATGTCAGACATAAGATTAATGTAAACCAGCATGGCTTCCTGCCCAAAAAATCTACTACAACAAATTTACTGGAGTAAGTTAATGATATTTCCTCAGCTTTAGATAATAACAAAGAAATTCATGCTGTTAACACCGATTTTAGGCGAGAATTTGATTTAGTAAACCATTCTTTACTGTTGGATAAGCTTTCCGATGTAGGCATTCACGGCTCACTACTGAGATGGTGTGCATAATACCTATTGAATCGCTCCCAACTAGTGTCTCTTTGTGGGCATAATTCTTTTGTGTTTTCAGCTCCCACAGGAGTTCCTCAAGGATCTCATCTAGGTCCCTTATTCTTTTTGGTTTTTATTAATGACCTTTGTGACGTCATCGAAAGTAGTTTTAAAATGTATGCTGACGATTTAAAACTTTACCGGACCGTTATGAGCGATTATGATATACAATGTTTACGAAATGACAATTATATAGAATAGAAAAATGGTGTTCTGACAATTTCATGATTTTAAATCCCGACAAATGTTTCCATATAAAATTTTCTCGTAATAAAAATCTTTCTCCTACTAATTACAAAATAAAAAACAGAAACATAAAAGAATTAACAATTATTCGTGATCTTGGCGTTTTTTTAGACACTGCTTTCAGTTTTAGGCACCATATAGACGAAATTATTAAAAAAGCGTCACACTGGTCAGGGTTTCAAACCGTCAAATGAAAAAATTCAGAAATTCATCTTTTACAATAATTATATATAACTCTATTGGACGTAATATCCTTGAATACTGTTGTACCATCTGGAGCCCAGGTTATCAAGTCCACTCAGATCGTATAGAGCGTGTTCAAAAGAGATTTTTATACCATCTGTCATACATCGACAACAAATGTCGTTCCCTTACATCTTATCAGAATAGGTTGCCGCACTACAAAGTCGCATCTTTAAACTCACGAAGAAAAGCTTGTGATGTAATAATGACGTATAAAGCAATTCATGGGCTCATTGAGAGTCCATGTACACTCGAACATTTAAATTTTTCTGTTCCTCGCGTAGGTAGTCGTTTGTGTAATTATAAAACCTTTAGCTTACCACGCTGTAGGACTAATATTGGCACTCATTCACCTATGTACCGAATGTCAAAAGGTTGCAATTCAATCCAAAATGACATTGATATTTTCAATTGTTCTTTTGCCTCACTTAAGCATAAACTGAAGATATTATTGTAGTATTTTTGCTGATCTAACTGTAGGTAATAGTTTTGTTTAAACTTAGAATAAGTACCCCTTAAGATAAGTTAAGGTTTTGTCTAATTAAGCAAGCTGTGTCTACATCAGAGTAGGGTATAGACTTTATTTTTTATAAATCGATGTTGTCTTATCCAATGTAGTCTATATCCAGTTTTGTAGACCAATAAACGGAAAAAAAAATAACACAGTGTTAACTGGTGTTGTTTAAAATAAAGGTAAGTAAACAAAAAAACTATTACATAACTGTTGAGTTAGGACTTTTGGAACCAAGTTCCTTATCGCGCGTTGCGAAAGGGGGCTAGACGGAAAAAATTAAGACGAAAAGTTGTAACGACAATTTTTGCTTTTTTTATATTACACTAGCTATGCCCGCGACTTCGTCCGCGTGTTAATTAGTTTATTTTGTTTTATTTTTTTCAAAAATAAAAGTTTTTTCTATCCTGTTACTCCTTATTACATCAGCTACCTGACAATAAAAGTCCCGTCAAAATCGGTCGAGCCATTTCAGAGATTAGCCGGAACAAACAGACAGACAGACAGACAAAAATTGTAAAAATAAAAATTTGGAGTATGTATCGTATATTTATTCATATACATGTAGTAAAAATCGGTTATTTCAATATTACAAACAGACACTTCAATTTTATTTATTTGTATAGATTATATTTGTTAATAATATTTTATACTTCGTTCCATCCGGGTGTCCTTTGAAACCTCTCAAGTTTTTTATTTATTTATATATATTGCTGTATCTAATATAAAAAGGAAAACACAATAATTACATTTTATGTAATGAATAAATGAATATTTCGGTATTACGTTATTATATTTATTAACATACACGTAGTACTGTCAAATACAATATTAAAGTAACAAAATAAAGAAATACCTAATCCGTCCGTTCGGTATGTACAATCACAATTTTATTGAAATAACTAATATCAAGTTACTAAGCTATTATTTTTAATACTAGTATTATTAAAAATATCCCCTGGGGATAAAGAGAGATTTTGCCTCTTTGTATGTATTCTACTGCCTGTACAACGATCAAATCTCTAGGCACCGCCAGCGAGGTTCTTTTTACACCTTAGGATCTTTACGATCTTGTAAGACACGGTTACAGATAAACTCATTACCACGTATTCACTTATGTCTCCCTGTCTCTGTATTTTCAAGGACTACAGCATAGAAGGTATATGCTACCCTGTCTATAGCTTTTAGCTCTAGTTACCTTACACCTTAACCCTGTGTAGCGTTATACGGTAGCAAAATTCAAGTGAGTTAAACCTTACCCTTCTTTCGCTCAACGGAAAACTCGACTGTGGAAGTACCACCTTGCGGAATAGATTCAGGTTATGTTGAAGTGTATCTGGTGTGTGAGTAAGGCAGCCAGAGCTCGGTGAGGTAGAGGGCACAGTTGGCAACGCGAAAGTGATGCTACGTTTTTTACATCGTCCATCATACCAGGTCATATGCTTCTTTTCCGATTTATAAATATTTTTTTATTATTATGCATGTATTAAAATTTGCATAATTATGTAACACCAATATTACCATGTTCTAACAAATAAATAATTCTGATTCTGATTCTACCTTGGTACATACATACGTACATACATAGTCTCACGCCTGTTTCGAGGTTTGGAGTTTGTTTAGAGGGGTATAGACATAGACAACGGATTTACATTTGTCACATTGACCTATTGTCACGATCTTTTCACATCTCTTTTGCCTCGTTTACTGTCACTCTGATTTGGTATTATAAAAAAAGAGTTACACTTCAACAAAGGTGTGATAAAGTTTCTAACAACTCCGGACTCTAGATGTTGCAAGCGTCCAAAAACCATACGGTAGCTACTTAAAATCATGTGCTGTAGGATGTTTTCTGAATTAATAGTGTCATCATCAGCATCGTCCTATTAGACGAAAAACGTCCACTGCTGGATAGAGGCCTTCCCTAAAAATTTCCACAATTGCCAGTCTGGCGCTACTCGTATTTAAATAGTGTACAAAAAGATAATTTTATAATGAATATGGGAATGCATTTCATTCTGCCGACATGGTCGTTAAGTTCGAGTTGGAGCGCACTCACAAGTGGAATGGTTTTTGCTACGTCGCGCGTCGGGATGGTTTTGGAAATGTCCCGAATTAATTGGTGGTGGCACTGGGACGTAGCGGTACAGGGTACATAATGGGCTCTGTCCGCGTTGGGCTAAAATAGAAAGTAAAGTGGACAAAGAGAAAATTAATCCTAAATCGCATATTAGAATACGTTCGAAATTGGACACACTTATCTTATTCTTACCAGCTTTAGTATTAGAGGTACGGAAGTAGGGCACAGCGTTCATTCGCACAAGCCCGACTGGGGAAGTACCTTCACCATACAGAAGACATTTCTTAATAATAACTTTAATGTTGTGTTTCTGCGTGTGAGTAAGGTTGCCAGAGCTCATCTGGGTGGGGCGATGACTTCAAAACCGGTAACGCACCCGCGACTCCTCTGGTGATGCGAGAGTCCATGGGCGGCGGTGATCACTTACCATCAGGTTCCCGCTGGCTCGTTTGTCGCACTATGACATAAAAAAATATATTATTACCAATAGATTTTATGTTCTACTAATAATTATAAAATATAAAATACAAAATGCTCTCAATATAGAGTTATATGTCAAAGCAGAATAAGCTGTCCTTTTTGGATGCTGTGCTATGATATAATAATAACCTGTAAAAAATCTGTATTTTTAAACCTTTACCCTCTTGACTAGCCTATTGGTATTGTGGTTGTGGCCTTGACAGCTTAGCAAATTGTAAATATATATGTGATAACATTTTTAAACTACTTGCACGATAACGTCAAGCCTGTTGGTCTAGTGCTCTGACTGCTAAGCCAGAGGTCTTGTATGCACTTTACCTCACGTTGCCACGTTGTATCACTATAAAGCTGAAGTAGTGTCTAAGTATAAGTCCATCTAATCTATCATTCTAATCTATCTCATGTTTTATATTACGTTCGATAACTTTTATTTATTCTACCTGTTAGCTTTTGTATGCACATTCAAAGATCCAGCACTGATTTATGTATTCTCTGTGGCTACGCTCAAATATGCCCGCCGCTTTGTATGCACCTCTATTCGGACGGCCGGCTTTTTTGATATACCGTCTTTTGGCCGATAAACCGATTGGGCACATCGTCAATTCTTCGAAAGTTGTTGTGTTTGGACCACTTACTTAATGTATTGAATTCTATTTATGATGTGGAGATGAGTTGCTACCGCCCTACGTCCTCTATCAACAATAAAATTAGAAAATGTAGGCTTAAGTGAGATAAAGCATAGGCTTCAGTGGCTGTATGACCATCTCGAGTAAAGAAGTGTCTCCAGCTCACAGAATCATCATATCAGCCGAAGGACGTCCACTGCTGGACAAAGGCCTCCCCCAAAGATCTCCACAATTGCCGGTCTTGCGCTATCCGCATCCAGCGATTTCCAGCGACCCGCACAAGATCATCGGTCCATCTTATAGGGGGCCTGCCCACGCTGCGTCTTCCGATTCGTGGTCGCCACTCGAGAACCTTTCTGCCCCAGCGGCCGTCGGCTCTACGAGCTATGTGCCCTGCCCACTGCCACTTCAGCTTGGCAATTCTTACGGCTATGTCGGTTACTTTGGTTCGCCTGCGGATCTCAACATTTCTGATTCGATCTCGCAGGGAAACTCCAAGCATAGCCCTTTCCATTGCTCTTTGGGTGATCTTGAGCCGGCTGATAAGGCCCATAGTGAGCGATCACGTCTCTGCTCCATAAGTTATCACTGGCAACACACACTGGTCGAAGACTTTCGACTTTCACAGAATAATACATTTGAGTAATAATGCAGTGGCCTTGGGTGTTAGTATAGTTGCAATATAGTCATTAGACATTAAGTCATATCAGATGCCTACTGGGTGGCTTGAACCACTCTAATACTAGGGTTTCCACTGCCCATACGATAAAACTAAGTAAAATAATCGATGGAAATTGAACATACCAAAGCTGGATAGGGAAGATAGTAGACGAGGTTATTTGTAGAAATATCTCATTATAGATTATTCTATTCGTAGTTATTCTACCTTATAATCACAAGTTGGAACTTCAACTTAAAAGAAGTCAGGGAAGTTTGATGTAACGGAGCTCAAATATGGAGTCACTGTCACAATTTAGTACAGTAGTAGGATAGTTAATAGATCGAAAATCACGGTTTCCAATTTAATGTTAAGTCCATGATTCGTTACATCCTGTTTGTTACAATTTGACGCACGTCTGAAGCGATCTTAATTTAAATAGATAGTAAACATAAAACTGGTATCAAGAATAAACATAAGTAGTTTGTAAAAACCACAGATGTTAAAAAGCACTGTATAAAAATATAAAACAAAAAGTTTTTTCAAAAGGATTTTATACAAATTATAAAAAAATCGTTCAGTGTGTAAGAGATACATATGTTTAGCGTTCCGTATTAGCTGACCACAGTACGCTAACTTTGAAGGGGGCTTTACTCATGTAATTTTTAAAATTGATGTTTTGATAAATACTTGTAGAGCTTTGCGGGTAGTGCAAGAACGGCCATTGTGGAGACGTGAGCATATGACGACTTTTCTCAGCAGCGGTAAAGATTTTATAAACCGTTTAGATGAAGACTCATCATCATCATGTCAGCCAAAGTACGCCCACAGCTGGACAAAAGCCTCCCCAAAGAATGATATGCCATAATCGCCACGTTTGGCTGACGGGTTGGCGATCGCAGTTTGATGGTCATAGTTCAAAGAAAACGCTGCTGCCCGTTCTCTGGTAGGTATCCCGTCGGACGATTTCTATGCCCCCTCGGCATGAGATGGGGTGATGATATTCTATGCCGTCACTACGCAGCAAATGTGATGAACACTAATTGGCTAAAATCCTGGATAACCAAACTAAAAACCTTGCTTAATCTCTGAATCGAATACCTTATAAACGGTTCCCTGGATCATAATAGTTTAATAACAAACCTTTATTATTTTTATAAAACGTATCTAACACCACACATAATGATAATAAATAAATCATTGTATAAAAAATTTAAGCTTTTAACAAAAAATCTTCAATAAAAAGAGGAATTTCTCTTCTGTCTGTCTACCGATGCTGGTAAATATTATTTTATTCGATGGGGAATGGTCTCATACTTGGTAACATAATAATCTAATTAAAAATCGGTTGTAATACAGAAAACTTGAAGTCTTTATGTTTTAGGAAAGTTTTTATATAATATTAAAAAATCTGTAGACTAATCTGTAGAGATGATCAATATTTAAGTATCTACATATAATTATATATATTTTTATCAGTAAAATGTAATTTTTTATCTACCATGCAGTACTTGACGTGGCAGCTACTGAGAAACACATTCCTTTTTTAACTCAGGATCATCTTAAAATCTAAGTACAATTCAATTATCTAAATGCTTTGAATTAAATTTACTCATTCTCAAACAGTCAGAATATTCTCCTATAGTATACGATATTCCAAGTGCTAAATAAATCAAAATAGATCAAAATTCAGGTTAACTCCCAACTGAGTCACGGCGGTCGTCAAAAATATTATAATTTTTATTTGACTTAAGAAACCTATAGACGCGGGTTGTACCCAGAAAACCCGTCTTAGAGCTGGAGCCCGGGCCCGCGAAAATTCCGTGATGGTTTAATTTAAGGGTTAAATTTTTCTAACTATACAAAGAAGCCGTATAAAAATTTTTACAAAACGATATGGCTTACCGTAATTAAAATTAACGTAAGGAGATAAAACGTAATACATTTTATGTTGGATTTAGCCAAAAGTTTCGCCCTGAAGATGATCCTGAAGAAAACGAAACTGTTGGCCGAATCCATCTTACTATCACACGCTCACGTAAAATTAATTACGTGAGCGACCCATTACTATATTTAAAAGCATTAAGCATATTGGTTTCAAGAAAGTTGTAAGAACATATTTTCTGATAATGTTATAAATTTTATTTAGAAATGAAAATCTATTTTTGTACAAGCTACGGCACCTGAAATCAATAAAGAAGTTTACTTCAAACCGATAGAAATGAAACAAGAGTAAATAAAACTGGGTGTCTTAAGACAATAAAAGTGTGACGTTCACAGACTGCCTTTATTGTTTTCATTTCCTTTCTGAAATTAAAATTGGAATCTGTTTAGTTCGGTAAACTTCAATTTAGACGGATATAGTAATGTTTTCATTGCACACGTTTACGTTTACGAGAGCGAGACAGCTTCGACTGTAGGGATTCTTCATTTGTTTGATGTACTCGGCGTGCTAGACCATCTGATCCGAAATTAGTTAAAGCCTGTACTATGGTCAAACAACTGATAAACATACTTATATATTTTTAAATACATCATGATCATCATATCAGCCGAAAGACGTTCACTGCTGAACAAGGGCATCCCCCAAGGATCTCCACAATAGCCGGTCCTGCGCTGCCCGCATCGAACGGCTTCCCGCGACCCTTGCAAGATTAAATACATAAATACTTATTATAGACACAAAACAAATAACCGTACTTGTCACGCAACAATTTATCTTGGGTGGGGATCGAACCCAAAACATCTGCATTTACTGCTAAGGTAGAGGTTGTGGGTCGCTAACCACGGGACCTACAGGCCAGCCAAGCCAGTTTAATGATGGCATAGTCGCGTGGGTAGCGAAAGGTGGCTTTGCCATCTACCTGCTGTTAATTGAACGAAACCTAAACATCATTTACCTCTGCGCATCACATGAATAAGCAACGGAAACGTCTCAAAACCTTGTGCCATCAAACATGCTAGCTGATGAATAGTGGGCGGCTTTAGATAGAGGAACAAGGTCTGTAATTGTCCCAACAATATGTGTTATCATGTGATGTCTGTGACAAGGCTGCCAATTTCCAGAGACTCACGTGTGACATGTAACTTTACTGTCACAACAAACAGTAAATGGGACTGATAATTTTGATATCGGCGATGAACCGATTAGAAAAAAGATCGTGCTGCAGTAATAATCAATAAATTTACTATTAATTCGTTATCGACAGCGCGATCTGATTGTAAAGTGTGATCGTATTACTGCAGTAATTTTAATGTAGGTACACATTTTCTTTCCTTTTTATGCACGTACACTTTTTGTTTCCTTTTTAATGTAGGTACACATTTCGTTTCCTTTATAATGTGGGTACAATTTTCGTTTCCTTTTTAATTTAGGAGCACATTTGGTTTCCTTTGAAATGTAGGTACACATTTTGTTTTCTTTATAATGTAGGTACAATTTTTGTTTCCTTTTTAATTTAGGAACACTTTTTGTTTCCTTTTTTAACACGACGTTTACGCTAAGGAGTCTTTCACTTGATAATTGAGACCAGTGGGGGCCAAAGTCGTCTAACAACAAGGCTATAAAGTAAGTCACGCTAGAGGGCACCCATGTTGCGGTACAAAATTTTGACTGAGGCTAGGCGGTTATATACGTGGAAATGCATTTGAAGGTCAGTGTAGAGATGGTTTGTGCAAATGTAGCTCTACATATGTCTCATTTGTGTAACAGTATAAACCGCAAATGATGAGTTACAAACCGGATGCTCTCACCGGTTCGTAGGTGATTGGTGTGGTTAAGCAACTAGATTCGCTGTCAGTCCATAGATGGTTGACCGCAAAACTGGTTTAATTTATGAGCGTCCCCGTGCTTTGGAGGAGCAGTCGGTGTCAGTTTAGCCATTAGGTAACAGTGTTTAAGCAATGTCAGAGGCCTAATGGGCGGCTTGTTCAACTCTGGCACTAGGATTACCACTGCCCATACGATAAGTCCCGGGTCCATAAAAAATGATTTATGTATTTTCTTAGTTGGTATGTGACAATAGCAGCTAGGAATTGCTCACTATAGGCTTCAGACGATGGTCACCATTACAGTGGAGATCAAGAAGGCTAGAACAACTCTTACCCTAAGGTTACTACTGCCAAAGTAAATAAGCACTGAAAAGTTTTTAAGGCGAGGATCTCGTTCGCACATGTTGATGTTTTGCCGAATATAAAATAATGGTATGCTCTCCAAAATATTAATTACGAGTTTTTATAGAGATATTTACTGTAAGCTATTACATACGGGAACTAAATCTAATACTTCCTCGTTGAGTGCAACTGTTCATGTTGGTTTGATATGAGTCACATTCGGCAATGAGAATTTGATGCATTTGATCTCCCCTGCATCTATTAGAAGGTTATTTGCCGAAAACCAATTTCATATGAGGCTAAGAGTTTTATTAGGTTCAATAAAATTTATATCTTTCCAATTTATTTTAAATATCAATTATATACCATCAGCGTATATGTCTCCACAGTGCCGTTAATATAATCGTAATTATATCAAAAAACAAATCGAAAAAAGGCGCGAACCATTCAATCATTGACTACAATCAAAAACAAAAGCATGCGCAAAACATCGGCGCAGAAGATTATATTTTTTTAACCAAAGAGTAACTTAAAAAAATGGTACCAATGAGTATAAGAGTGATTTCGAACGTAAATTTTTATGGTATACTACGAGTATATTATTTATATTTCTTTTTGATGTATCTGATGTACCTGTCTACTCAAAAATGATTTCCGCTCCTCATCGTTAACTGCAATTTCCGATTCTCTTAACTTATCAATCCTACCCCTTAATGCTACCCATAATTTTCCTAATTCTACTCCATCGCTTCTTGATCTTATCTTTGTTTCTTCTCCTCAACACATCCATAAGCACGGACAGTGCTCTGCTGACGCCTTTTCCTATCACGACCTTATATTCTTGTCCTATAAAGTTCGCCCACCGAAAGCGAAGCCTAAAATCATCCTGCAACGTAATTTTGGTGGCATCGATCTGGAAAATCTTCGGGAGGATGCTGGTAGCATCGATTGGACACCTGTGTATACTGCTACATCTGTCGACGCTATGGTCACAGTATTTAACAACGAGCTCCTACAGTTGTACGACAAGCATGCTCCAATACGGCCTATTAAATTGAAACACCTACCTGCTCCTTGGCTATCTGATGAAATTAGTGCTCTACAAAACAAAAAAATCGCGGCAAAATCAAAATACAAAGGTCGGCCAACGGATTTGAACCGCGACAAATATGTCTTTTTACGAAATCACTGCAACAAGGTGTGTAGGAATGCACAACGCCAGCATATTCACAACTCTGTACAAAACGGTGATCCCGCTAAAGTATGGAAATTTTTAAACTCAATGGGGATTGGAAAGTCTCGCCAAAATGCAATTCCTAAAGACTTAGATGTCAATTTACTCAATAAACATTTTACTGCGTCGTCCAATTTTGATAGGGCACTTAAAATTAATACATTAAATTATCTTTCATCGCTACCTATCCCCAAATACTCTCAGTTCGTCTTTAATCAATTGTCAGCTTGTGATGTCAGGAAGAGTATACTGTCAATATCATCCAATGTTGTAGGAACTGAGAGTATCAGTCGTAATATGATCATTCCCATCCTTAATGAAATCCTTCCTGTCGTATGCCATATCCTTAATTTTTCCCTATCCCATGGGGTCTTTCCATCAGCATGGAAAGACGGCCAAATAACCCCGTTACCAAAAAAATCCAATCCAAGTTCCTTTTCCGAGTACCGTCCTATCTCCATACTGCCATTCCTCTCCAAAGTCCTAGAACGCCTTATTCATAACCAATTGAACTCCTTTCTATGCAAAAATAATCTCCTGAATCCTGTCCAATCCGGCTTCCGTCCTGGTCATAGTACCACGACTGCCTTGATTCATATTACGGAGGATATTAGGTCAGGCATGGAGGAGGGTGATCTGACGGTGTTAGCATTACTTGATTTCAGTAATGCATTTAACACCGTCGATCACGATATCTTGACAGGTATACTCTGCTCTATTAACATATCTCCAACGGCAATTGACTGGTTTCGTAATTACCTGTCTGGCCGCCGGCAACGTATACGTATTGATGACTGCTACTCTTCGTGGTGCAATACAAATGTTGGTGTGCCTCAGGGTGGCGTTCTATCTCCGTTACTTTTTGCAATTTTCATAAATTCCATATCCAATCAACTTATTTCATCCTACCACCTTTACGCAGATGATCTTCAAATATATTCAAAAGCACCACTTGAACAGCTTCACGAAGCCATTCATAATATTAATACCGATTTATGTCAGATAAGTAGCTGGGCAAGGTCATATGGACTGCAAATAAATACATCAAAAACGCAAGTTATTGTTGTTGGTAGCTCCAGAAAGATTTCTATGGTAGACTGGTCGCTTGTACCACAGGTGCGCTTTAATGGTTCAGTCATACCGCTCTCGAAGACGGTAAAAAACCTTGGTATACATATTGATACCACGTTATCCTGGGGCCCGCAGGTTAAAGAAGTTAGTCGAAAAATGTTTGCTTTCGCTGGGTCACTTAGACGACTTCGTAATTTTTTGCCGACCACCACCAAAATTGCGCTAGCCCATTCCCTTCTCCTACCGATTTTAGACTACGCTGATGCCAGCTATCTCGATATCACGGAGGACCAATTAAACAAACTTGAGAGGCTCCAAAATTTTTGTATTCGTTTCATATTTGGTTTGCGTAAATATGATCATGTTTCCGAATTTCGTGCAAAACTCAAGTGGTTACCTATACGACTTCGCCAGAATGCTCACATTGTTTCTCTTCTATATAGTATATTGTTCAATCCAGCTACTCCGACTTACTTAAAGGAACGTTTTGAGTTCCTCCACGAGACACATTCGAGGTTGCTGAGATCATCGAAAAATTTACGAATCAAGATACCAATGCACTCCACAAAATTTTTAGACCATTCCTTTTCCGTACAAGCTGCCCGATTGTGGAATGCTTTGCCAGAGACAATGAGAGGTGCTCAGTCACTGGACATTTTTAAGAAAATGGTGAAGAGTTACTATCTTTCTCTTTAACGTTAAATTACTGTATATCTTATTCTCCTATGACCTGCCTTATATATATATATATATATATATATATATATATATATATATATATATATATATATATATATATATATATATATATATATATATATATATATGTATGCATTTATTTATTTATTGTTAAAAGTACCCATGGTACAAAAAACCCCAAAAAAATCACAAAAAAAAGAAAATAATCAAAAAAAAATTAATCCTCTCTGCTAATTATGCCAACAAATACCCAAATGCCTTTTCTTTACTCCTGGTCCATTCAACGGTTGCCTGGAAGAGATCGCACTTAGCGATAAGGCCGCCATTTTTACAATCTTAACATACTCAAAGTTCTTTTTATGTATTATTTTTTGGTGTACAATAAAGAGTTACTTACTTACTTACTTTTTTTAATCAACCAAATATTTCTGCAGTATCTAGATACGGTACTAGATCACTTTTCAGGTGCTATTTCATTTATGCATAGTAATTATTGTACTGTTAGTTTATTTTCTAATAATTGTATACAATTAAGTGTATGCTACTTTAAATAAAACATAATTATAATTTGATAGATGGCTTGAACTCTCCCCCGCTTCTATTGTGTATTGAAGCAGTGAAAACCTCCGGAGCTAACTATCAGCCTTATTATCACGAGTAACCGCCATAAGTCGAGGTTCGAACATCAAAGGGATGCCCTTCTTCTTCTTAGCGTGTCGATGCCAATCTAGATTGAGTCTTCCCAGAACTCAGCTACGAGTTTAGAGTTGTCAGTAGCGTCCATTAGTTCCTGTAACGTGCAGGTGTTAGGGCACGCAGGACATGCGATCAAGTGTCCCATGGTTTGGGGGGTAGCACCGCACCTGCATCCTAGGCTTTCCCCGTCAATAAATCTCCACCTGTACAGGTTTTCCTTACTTCGACCAACCTGAGTCCGGAGCCTGTTCAGGGACTTCCAGGTTGGCCACGGAATATTGTGTCCAGGTGGAAGATTTTCAGCCGGAGGAACAAATGGGATGGGTAAGGAAGCACTTTCTCGCCATATCTTTAGCCTCTCACGACTCCGTCCGCCAATAAGTGGGTGGACACACCTTAAAAAACTTTTGCGGCTTTTCAGCCTATGAGGCACAAGGTTACTGCCATGCATAGGGTGACGTGTGTCGTTGTCCATTGTGGCTCTTTCATTGCAGCTTGCCACCGTTCTACGAACTTCTGGTGGCGCTATTCCTGCCAGTGGATACAACATTTGCACCGGGGTCGGTTTGAGGCAACCAGTGATTATCCGGCATGTTTCATTCAAAGCTGTATCCACCAGCTTTGCATGTGCTGAGCGACTCCATACTGGGCACGCAAATTCGCCACAGGAAAAACATAGCGCCAGCCCAGAAGTTCGCACAACGTCAGGCGAAGCACCCCACTTAGAGGATACAAGTCGCCGTAAGAGACTGTTGCGAGAGTGCACCTTCTGCTTGGTATTCTTGCAGTTTTGGCTAAATGTGAGTGATCTGTCCAGAGTAACTCCAAGATATTTTGGGAAACAGCTGTGCTTGATAGACACCCCGTCCCAAACTATGTCAAGTTTGCGACCCGCCTCTCTATTACGCAGGTGAAATAAGCAAGAATGGGTTTTGCTCGGATTGGGTTTAAGAGAGTTAGCGCGGTAGTAAGTGGCTAAGTCCTTAAGAGCGTCCGTCAAATAAACCTCAATCTTCTCAAATGTGGTGGCTTGGGTGGTGAGTGCCAAGTCATCCGCGTATAGGAAACGAGACGTGTTTGGGCTGGATGGTTGGTCGTTGGTGTATATGTTAAAGAGTAGCGGTGCTAGGACGCTCCCCTGGGGAAGGCCATTTTTTTGCGCTCTCCAACGACTTTTTTCTGTGATAAGATGAACCCGAAATCGGCGGTTGTGGAGAAGTTCCCGGAGTATCCCCACAAATTTATGATCATTGGTCATGGACTCCACTTTCCACAACAGCCGTTTGAGATTCACCGTATCATAGGCGGCTGATAAGTCCACGAACACAGCGCCTGTGACCATTCCCGCTTCAAACCCATCCTCAATGTGTTGTACGAGTTTGAGGGTCTGGTTGCAACAAGACTTGACAGGTCTGAAACCAGCTTGTTCTTGGATGAGCTTTGGATCAATAACGCATGTAAGCCGGTTCAGCAGCAATCTCTCAAAAAGCTTGTACGTGTGACAAAGCAGAGATATTGGACGAAAGTTTTTGGGATCGTCTGCTGCTTTGCCCGGCTTAGGTATGGCTATTACCTTTGATTTCCTCCAAAGACGGGGGACTGAGGCCGATTCCAGACAGTTATTGTATAATTGGAGCAACCATGACACAGCAACTGGACCGAGTTGTTTAATTTGCTCAACCGAGATGTCATCCACCCCAGAGGCTTTGCCGCATTTAAGTGCCTTGATGGCTGCGACGATATCAGCTAGGTTTAACGGCTTACTAATAACGTCGCAAGAGCCGTCAGGTTTTTGCGGTTTAGGGGCTTTACTTGCACGATGTGTTGGTTTGCCGTTGACAAGCAGTTGATGGGCAATCTGGTTGGCGGTCACTTGCCTTGGCGGGGACGGTAAGGGGGATTCACCAGTCAGCTTGCGAATAGTGCTCCAAGCCTTCTTGCTGTTGTGAGTCATGTCGATGCCAGTAACAGTGCTGACCCACTTTTCTCGTCTCGTTTCTCCTATTTTGGAAAGCAGTGCTTCTCCAGCTAGAGTGGTTTCTTCCGAGAAGGGGTCAGTGTTGTACAATGATTCATACTGTTTCAAAAGTTCGCTGGACTCTGAGGACAGCCCTGGAATGTAGGAAGTCCTGCAGCCCCGTGGAATGTATCTGCGGGAGGTAGTAGCTACTATCTCAACGAATTGGTCGTAGTTTCGCGAGGTCGGCAAGACATTCAATAGGGCGTCGTCAATTTTTCGAGTAAATGACTCCCAATCGGCTTTCGCGTAGTTAAAGCGTTTAAGTGGGACATTTATAGGCCGGACAACAGGCTCAATGCAGCACATAATAGGCCTGTGCTGAGTGCGAGGAATAGGTGGGCATACGGTTTTGCTGCACTGTGAGCTGATGTGTGAACTGACAAAGATTAGGTCTGGATTATATCCGCGTTTCCAGCGGCTGCTATTGAAAGAATCTGGTTGTTTAGCATCGTGGATTAAGACCAAATCATTCATCTCAGCCCATTCCTCTACGGATTGTCCACTTATGTCCATATCCTTGTAACCCCAGTTGGGACTACGGCTGTTAAAATCACCGACAATAACTTGGGTGGGCTGGTCACGGAAATTCTCTGGAGGATCGAACTGGAATGTGGTGCCTGGTGGTTTATAGATGGAAGTAATTGTGCAGTTGCCAACATCTACGGTGATCACTTCGATGCCGTTCTTGGTTGAGATCTTGGCGGAAACTATGCTTACGCCGGGAGCAGCAAACACTGCGTTACCGTGTTTCGGGTGACAGATCTCGGCGATAAGCGTAAGTCCAGAGATGTGTGGCCGGTCTTGGGTTTCATCCCGATGGGTTTCTTGGACGCAAAGGATGTCGCAGTGTGTTTTGCGGCAGACGTCAGCGAGAATTTCTGACTTGTCCTTTGAGAACCCTTCGATGTTGATCGAGACTACACACAAAACCGGCTTTTTGGGTGAACTTTGGATTGCCATCGTGGTGAAAGGATTAGCCAATCAGCGTGGGAAGTTCGTTGATTGCCCAGGGTGCGCCGGACGTATAGGGGCTTAATGATACGTCGCTCGGGGAGGCTCCTTTCGTGCACCCTGGGGCAAGGGTTACTGAGTTTGTTGTTATAATTTGCTAGGCGGCTTGAGCTCTCGCTCGTTTTAATTTTCTAATGCAGTGAAAACCTCCTGAGCCAACTGTATACGTGCTAAAAAATAAACTTGAAATATTTGTTTTGATGTAGCAATGCGGTGTGACAACGTCTTCGAGCTGAGGGAGGTGTCCTTGCTATTGACTTCATCGCCGCGGTGAAGGTGAGAAACCTGATTGCGTTCGAGTGCTGACGTCGTGTTTGTTATGATATGAGTTTTAGCCGCGGCTTTGTCTACGCGGGAATACTGATAACAATAAAGTGTTTTTACGTAGTCTTCACTTATTATATTACCTACTAGCAGCTTCGCACACATGGATAGAAAGAACGGGCATATAAATAGGAAGGCAAACTTTTGATACCCATATGGGTTACCTTATTGTTATTAATCTAGGGAGTTCCAATATTTTTTCAAAATAAAATATTTGAATTTAAAAAAATGTCAAGCTGTTTTCTTTTTCATCCATTAAAAACAAACAACCCATAAAATATTTTATATTACAATAATAGATTAGAATTAGTTAAAATTTAGACAAATATTGTAGTATCTATATTTTCTTTATGAGCTTTGATTTGAAAACTCTTTTTTAGTATGTTTGGAGGCGCTTATAGCTAGTGTTCTCAACTATCCATAATTGATCGGAGAGCAACTAGGCACGCGGTAAGTCTATTGATGGGTGACCGTAAAAGGGGTTTATTTTATAAACATGTCCGTGTGAAGCACGTTAATCTGTCCTACCCTGTGGTAATCATCAGACAGTAATCGTTACTAAGGCCTACTAGACATAACTTTGACATTGGGATAACCATCGGCGATATATACAACATGTAACGTAATTAACGCACACCCTCAAACACCTCAATTAGAATATTAAGTTGTAATCATAACACATACACTGATTTTTTTATTTAACATATATATTGTACCTACCCACCCTACCCCCCCTATTCTAAATTCTTTTTTTATTTGATGTGTTCCCTATCGCTGTATCTGATCATCCTAACTAACGGTATACAATTTAGTATCTAACTGAACCTAACTCTTATGTGTCTAATAAGGAATACTCCTTGAAAAAATATGATCCTAAATTTTCTTAACTTAAATCATGAATTTATATTCTTGCTGGATTTGATTGAAACGAGTTGATTTAAATTGGCCAGTGATTCGTCTAGTATGGTAGGAACCTATGTTGCACATAGTAATCCAAGAACTTTTTGAAAAGGAGAACAAACCAATCAATCCTATATAAACTTTATCCTAACCATAAATAAACTTTCTAAACTTATGTAATTGTACAAGAGTGACTGAACTAATGAAGCCTAGTTTACCCTAAATTAATTACCATAATGTTATCTAAAATCTTATTAGAACTTTATTTCAACATATAAGACCATAAATATGTAGTTTTAATTCTATAATTTCTCTGATAAACATAAAGGTTTCATACTACTTCTTATTGGAGTATAACTTATTTTCATAAAGGATATTATGTTATTTGATAAGTCCTATTGAATGAATGTCTTGTTGATATTGTCTAATTAGATTATATGTATGTTTCCTAAATGAATTGTTTGTTTTAATTCACACATCTTGAAATATAATAGTTTAATTCAGTCATAGTATATATGTTTTCCTTAAAATATTGTTGAGATTGACTTTATATCTTTTCTAGATTATTCTAGCTTGTTTGTAGATTATACTAGAATATCATAATATACAATATTATTTTATTTGCGGCTATGGTACTCGCCCAAAGCATCCCCGCGAGGTACAATAGTCTTCGGCTCCATAGGGTCAAGACTTCTTCCGCCTTTGGACTGAAAATGTCCTTAATATGGGTACTCTTTTATTCTAATTACAGAAGGTCTGTGTGGGTTGTTAGTCTTAGTCAATGTCCTTTGAAAACAAGAGACATGAGAGGGCTTAATCTTTTGACTACCCTAACCTTTACTTATTTATTACAAATATATATATGACTCTAGTTCATAATATATATATAATAGCAAGGAAAACATTTATATATGGATAATATTTATAATTAACCTTATGTAATAACGCAGAAGCCTTAATTTGTCATAAGTAACTTCTTGGATTCACCAATGTTGTAATATCTTCAGAAAGCTTATTCAATATAAGCAAGTTAATTTGAAAATGGTTCTAATCGCAACCACTGGTTTGACTGTTAACAAAGTCAACCCATAATAATACTTCATCATTGTATTATTATTATTTGAGTCATCTGCTCAAGGAACTTCGCATTCCTGTCAAGGTTCAACAATTCTTGAACTTCAACATCAATTGTATAAGTAATACTAACTTGTATCACTTGTGAAGATTTAGTTCTTTGTATTCATTACCCAAGTAATGACCGCTAGATATGAAAGCATTCAATATCAGTAAGAAAATCTGCATATGATTCTAATTGGAACCACTTATATGACTATTAACTGAGTCAATATTAGTATAATCAATACTTTGAAGGTGTGTTATTAAACATTTGTGATTAATGTCAAAAATCAATGATCTCTTGATCTTCAACATGGTAGGTAGAGATGTTGCATAATAACATCATTGGAACTTTTGTAAAGGTTCTACTAATCTTCCATAGATCCTTAAAAAGACTGCTTGGAGGCCGGCCTTAAGTACCAAGACATCATTATGAAACTTAATATTTCCGGCTAATCCTAAACACAGCACGTCATGTTTGCTGTTGTAGAATAGCCTCTACTATCTTCCATAGAGAACTAAATAAGACTGTCAGTGACCGGTCTTAAGCACACAAGACATCAGTTTTCTCTTCCACTGATAGTACATGTATTCAAAATTAACCCTTTAAAGGCTTTAACATCAGGTAAATACTTAACTGCTATTAACCCAGTTAATAATTCAGGAACTTTTAATTAAAGTTATTATATTAATTACTATCTAACATTGATAGCTTTCATTCAATAATAGATATAATTCTGGTTCTATATTCTAGTTAGTTTAAACATAGAATTCGTTTTTAAAGTATTTGTCTTATAAATACATAAATAATACAACCTTTGGGAGCATTCCAACATATTCGTGTATGAAAATAGAATCGTTCTAGCATCTAGACTCAACTAAAATTACCGAGCATTCGTAATATTGTAACAATTTAAATAGAAGTAACAAAGCCTCACCTGTGTTCAAAGCTTACCAACACGAGATGACACTTCCTTCATTATCTCTCCTTTAAAACAAATGATACAACCAACATTCAGCAGATCCTCCACTCTAATTACACCAGAAACGACGCTCGCTTCTAAATCTTCTATAGGACTCCTGAAACCACACTTAAAACTTCTGAAAACAACTTTTTTCTTTCGTTAGCGTCTGGCGCGAAGCCCCGCCATTCTCTTGACAGTTCTCCATATTCCCAAATTGCGTCGTCAATAATGCCACATCCGGTCAGTCTCATTAATTAAATAAATGTAATCTGCATAATCACATAAAAATAAATAGTTAATCTTCTATCAAAACGACAGTTAGTATTATATTACACATATAAATTTATTAATACATTATCCATTATTGTATATGAATAATAAGTAGCTGTTTTGTAAACAATCATTTTCCCCCGGTAATTCTATAAATGTTCCCATTGGTCGATTTCAAGATTAGAGAAGGGACTAATCTTTTTAGTATCTAGTGATGTCCCTATATGTAAATCATTACGATAATTGAACTAATGTTAAGCTTGTTCCACACATATTTGCATCGATTAGTCTAAATTTGATAATCAAGCATAATACGAATTAAAATACTATAAATCAGTTGGTATATTTTGTTTCATTTAAAAGATATTTTGCAATGCACCAGCTTAAATTATGGTACATATAGCTGGACGAAGGATATTAGAATAATCTCATCGTGACGAGCCAGTATGGTTAGTTACAGCTCCCCCGCTCAATTTTTCAAATGTTAAACTTAAACCCAGTCTAACATGAGGAAAATTGGTCCCTATAACTTGATAAAGTAATTTGAACAAAATAAATTTAAATATTCTAGTTTATTAGAGTTGAAACTGGAAGTGCAGCTTTGATGTGTGAGTAAAATGAGTCCACTTGTAGACAATCCCCGCAAATCAGAAATGTTGATTTATATACACTGTCTCGCATACCCATGAATTAAACACACAAGCCATTTCAATCCTCAAGAAGTACTTGGTTGTGAGTCAAGCAAACGCTAGCCGTTCAAAATACATCAGTTCTCCGTTAAGAGTCATTTAATACCACTCCGGAGACCTGCATGCACTTTTCCTCGGAGGACCCAAAATTGTCGTGAGCATAATCCAATAGATACACAAACTTACAATGCAAACCCTCAACACCTAATTCACGAAGACAAACCCACAAATAAGACTAGATGTGCAGTGTAAAGTCGATTTGATAGCATTTAGCTTCTTGTGCAGTATGGACCTTTCATGAGACCAAAATACAATTTGGTAATAATTTTATACTATCCTAACACCAGAATACATCATAAAAGGTCGTTTGTATATTGTATATCGTTTCCAAATCCCAACTCAAATTAACCAACCTCTAGCTCTGGAATTTGCCTCAATTTAAAGCCCGTACATATCCTCACTAAGTTTCTTTGTCAGTCATTTTGTGGTTCAAAGTCAATGTCAAAGTCAAAGTACCTAATATTTGTCTCCTCAACATTCACAGACTTAACTTGCATGTCTTTGCACTCAACTTTAAATATAACCAAACCCGTATGAGCCAGAGGTAACGAATAATTTCCAATAGTATTGCCTCCTCACAAGGATATAATTTCTAAATATACATGTAACCTTTATTTTCTTTGCTATATGTATATACGTATATATATATATATATATATATATATATATATATATATATATATATATATATATATATATATATATATACACACATATATATATATATATATATATATATATATATATATATATATATATATATATATATATATATATATATATATATATATATATATATATATATATATATATATATATATATATATATATATATATATATATATATATATATATATATATATATATATATATATATATATATCTCAAAGAATTTTTCGTATTATAATACTTGACTAAATCGTTTTCAAACCCACTCTGATTTGGATATCAAATCATTTTCCATGTGTATGTTATAATTTCAAACATATATTTAAATATTTATTTTATTTATTTAATTATTAAATTCAGGCTCTCCTGTTCCTATACACATAAATCACAATTCCATAAACTGTTATGATATAACGATATGTAATTTCATATCTACCGTACTACTACTCTTTGTGTTAGTTATTATAAAGTAGCTGATAATATACTATCGTATGAATTGCCAATATACTTTGTAATAGAATTGTGTGAACACAGACTACACCAATGAGAAATTATTCTCTTCCCCCGCTAGACTTTTCGATCTCTATTTACCTAAATAAAATAATCAACCCGTATAATGGTTGTTTACTTCATCATCATCATCATATCAGCCGAAAGACGACTTGTTTACTTACCTAATACTTAATATTATTTAATGGTTCGCAATATGCTAACCTTAAACTAGGCTCACACTGTTTTCAAATTTAAAGCTATACATATTCTAGATGCAATTCATGATAGAATACCCATTCCAAAATCTCAAAATATCCTACTCAGGTTGAAAAGGGTTTTATTATCATCTACATACTGACTTAATGATTTTCTAATATTGATATCAATCCCGAATTAAAAATGTGTAATTATAATAAATATATATGGATTGTCAATAAATGACCCTGTCCCTATACATAACAATTCATCTGCCATGCTTTACCAATCGATATAAATCAAAGAAAAGGTAAAGCAATATCCTAAATAATAACCAGTTATGAGGTTCACATAAATTACAAACTAGAATTAATTCGAAGGAACGTCTTCATTCATATTTTCGGAAAATGTTAGGTACTAATGATATTTGTAAAATTTGTTAAATTGTTCCTGAACTCGCAATACTGCTTTCTTTGCTAATAATATTATCACAAAAATAATTATTAGATCTAGGTACTTATTGAGTTTAAATTAAAACGAGAGTTTATTTTTCTTTTTCACACTAAATCTTTCAGAGGAAACTGAGATTTATAGAAGTTTTATTTACCTCATTATTCTACCTATTAATTTATCAACACCTTTATACTACCTATTTCTGTCAGTAACTCTCTTCAAAATCCTAAGAAGTCTCCTGTGTGTCAATATCTCATCTTTTCATAAAATTTGTCACCTTACGTAATAACATCTAAAATCATACCGAATATTTGTTCCAAAACTGGCAACATTATTCTGACATGTCAAAATAGATAACCTTATTTTTTCTCAAAACAATCGATCGTAATATTTGATCTTACAAAGATATACTTTATTTCTATCTAGTACAAATGTTCTTATAAACAAATTTTGTACAATTGCACTTTGATTAGATTTACGTATTTACCTATTGAATTATACGAAACATCAACTTACTACTCCGCTAATGTATTTCGAATCTAGCAACATGTACATGGAAAGTATTCGAGATCTGTGCTGTCTAAGGTATTTACGGATAACGGCGCCAATTCTAATTGTGAAAGCAGTATAACGTCTCCGTGGCGAAATATATCAACATCAAAATAATAATAAAACACTATAGTTTCTAGATGTTGTACAAGAAGTACTAGAATTGATCATATAGTGGAAGAATGATCATATTACTCAGATGTCTATATAATCAAAAGTGAATTTGGCACAATGTGATATTCTACAACTACTCCTATTTGTATATTCTACATCAAGAGAATGAATAAGAATGCCTACAAATTTATATTCAGTTTTGTATGTCTATCTATGAACATAAGAAGAAACCTCAATTTCCTAAGGTTAGTAAAATACTTTAAAAACTTTTAATTGTAACCTATATCTAAGAATACTAAACATAGAATAAGCTATTGTATATTCTAGATCCTAGATCATTGTTTATTATTTCCTGTCTAGTGTCTAAATAACCTTAATTAACCCGTGATATTGAAATTTACCATGACTACTACTATCTACTTACATTGTTATTTTATGAATTGGTTCATTAAGGTTTTGTTATGAATGCTTAAAATCAGCCTAAGAAGCTTTCACTGCTCCACCAGACAACTAAATTTCATTAAATTACCAAAGCTGATTTAAATTACCTACTGTATAAAATTGACATAACATTTTTCTTTAATTTATTTTGAAAACCGTAACTAACAACATGCTGCTTTCCTAACCTCTCTATTATCTTATTTTCAGAATACTATATTCTAAATGTAAAGAGGTTTATATGACAAAATTATTTACTGTCAAGATCAGTGCTACTAAACAATAAATGTATAAACATCATCGGGTAAGCATTTCTTTTGATACTATTATGACATATTTATAAACATCTTTTTATTTGATTCTACACTTACAATATCCTTGTGTTTCAAGAATTTCACAGCATTGACACAAGGAACATCTAAACTCTTAAATAAATACTTATCACTCTAGTTTCATTCTTTTATATGTAGGAATCGAACCCACTATTTGATAAAATGTTATTCATCAATATGTTAATCCTAGAAACACTGAGATAAGTTGCAAACTGCATACTGTATAACCTACAGATAATAATATAATATTCCTTAATTAAATTCTACCAATGTAGTTTGAGGAACTTCATTAAAACCCGTCTTGAAGTCACTTAAAACAAAATATAAGTAATTATGATGATAATATCAATATGATTATTATAACCTAAGTAAAGATTCTATACACAAATTTAGGCTCTTTAATCTGACTCAGTGTTGAAACTTGTATCTGGGTTAATAAAATTTTGTAACAAATTAAAACTTATTTACTTACACTCAAGTATAATCACACTCACAAAAGTTTCATTTTCTGTATAGGAATCGAACCCACAATTAGATCAAAATTGATGTTAATCAAACTCAAACTCAAACTCAAATATTTTATTTGCTTAAATATGGGTTATAAAAGATCTTAAAAATAATACAGCGTACAATCCATATTAGCCTTTCGGCGTGCAAATATTGTCATATAGGTATTTACCAATTTCATAACTAATCAAATTTAATAAATTATTTAATTTGCCCATTTTATTAATATACTTATATATTTACACATTATTCATTTGTTTACATTTTATATTTTACAATTATGGATTCCTACTTAATAATGTCATCTTAATCATAACTTATCATTTAAATATTCATCAACTGTATAGTAGGCTTTATTAATAAAAAAATCATACAGATTTTTCTTAAATATTTTTGAGTCTTGGATACCTGTTATATTTCTTGGAATCTTATTATAAATCCTGGGCGCCATACAGAAAACACTCTTATTAAAAAGAGCTGTCTTATGTAATGGCATGCACACTTTATTTTCATGTCTTTTACTCTTTAAAGATCATTATAATTATATATTATATATAAGATAATCCTAGAAGCATTGAGTAAAATTGTAAACTGCATATTCTATTAATTTAACATATAATAAAATATAACTCCTCGATTAAGTACTACCATTGTAGTTTGAGGAACTACATTAGATACCGGCTTGTAGTCAATTAAAACAAAATATAAGTAATTATGATGATAATATCATTATGATTATTATAACTTAAGTAAAGATTCTATACACAAAACTAGGCACTTTAATCTAACTCAGTGTTGAAACTTGTATCTTGGTAAATAAAACTTTGTAACAAATTAAAACTTATTTACTTACTCTCAAGTATAATCACACTCACAAAAGTTTCATTTTCTGTATAGGAATCGAACCCACAATTAGATCAAAATTGATGTTAATCCTAGAAGCATTGAGTAAAGTTGTAAACTGCATATTCTATTAATTTAACATATTATAAAATACAACTCCTTGATTAAATTCTACCATTGTAGTTTGAGGAACTACATTAGAACCCAACTTGAAGTCACTTCAAAATAAATAATATAACACATGGATTATTTCATTATGATTATTATAACACAACTAAGGATCTATATATAAAACTAGACTATGTAATCTGACTCAATGCCAAACATTTAAAACTTATATTATCTTCTTGGTTAATAAAACCTTGTAACAAATAAAGGACCAACATTCATGTATAATGTTCACACATGAACAAAAGTAAATCCTGACCCAAAACAACTATTTATGGATCACACAAATAGTAGCCATGTGTGGGAATCGAACCCAAAACACAAAGTAAATCCTGACTCAAAACAACTATTTATGGATCACTCAAATAATAGCCATGTGTGGGAATTGAACCCAAAACACAAAGTGACAGACTGTCTTAACCACTGTGCCACTAATAGACCGGTACATTCAGTACACATTAATTTTACATACCCTAATTTAGTCTAATAATATATTAATCATAAACATCTAAATATATTAGTTCTATTTATTGATTTATATACTGTAACTATCTTATTTTAAATTGTTATCCTAATTTATTTATTTATTATAACTCACATTAGATTTATCACTAACTACCATGTACCCATTTGATCTCATTGTAATTGAACCATGTTCTTATGAGAATTAAAGACTTTAAATCTTAACTTACTTGTCATATATACATGCAGGAATTGAACCCACAACAATAACAAATTCTAATAGTTATTCTGAATCTCAAACTCAATTCACCTATTTAAATTGAAACATTCAATTTATCACTTGACTTTTCTTTTAATATCAGCATTTGCTATTTTCATATCCTATCAGTACATTTCCTAAACCATATTCAAAATAACCTATTTTTATTAAATTATTGGATCATAGAAGTTGACAGTTTCATGTTCAAACTCAGTTTTTAACAGACTTCAAAATAAGTTTACTATTAATTAATTACAATGATACAACCAAAGAATTAGCTGTCTCAGTAAATCAGCAGTATTATTATTAATGGTATCACCTGATGGTCAATGGTTACCATAGCCTATTATGTTAATCTATCTAGTATCTACCTAAAAATAAACAGGAGTTTTACATCACTACATTAAAGAATGAGTATAGGACTTTCATGATAGTATGTGGATACCATATCCTAACATACTATTTACTTTTCTTAATTAAGTAAATACTAATTGTATTTTGCTTATTTAAATAACCAAATGAATGAACCACCTGATGGCATTATCTATAAAGAAAGTGATTTTGTTTCATAAGTACTTGAATGAAACAATTTATTGAAATTACATTATGTTTAAATATTTCTGCATACTGAGAAATTAAATGTTACAATGCCTATAATAACATCATGTGATCTCATTATATCCTTTCACAACAGCTTGAACAGAAAATTGTTGTGGAATATATCTACCATATGTACTATATCACTAATTATATAATAATTCTAATTGATTTTCCTATAACTTAATTTATTATTTTACTACTAGTTGACTTATTTATATCTCTAATAATTTGATAATTTTCTTTCAGTTATTATATCAACAAATAAGTACTGAGATTGTTAACCTCATTCTACAACTACCAGAGATACACCTGCATGGACTGCTACTACTAATGAATTCTCAAGATTAGAAATAAATTTAGTTTTTAAGTAATTGATTTGTCTGTTTCTCCTTTCAATACCCTTTCTCACGTCATCAATTATGTGCAGCTAAGAACTGCATCTTGTAACCTATAATTCAATCAAACCAGCTTAAACACTTTTCTATCTAACTTTATATATAAATGACTGAAAATACTAATTAAAATAAAGCCTATTTATCCTGGAAAACGGCGCCACCAATTATGTACCTACCCACCCTACCCCCCTTATTCTAAATTCTTTTTTTATTTGATGTGTTCCCTATCGCTGTATCTGATCATCCTAACTAACGGCATACAATTTAGTATCTAACTGAACCTAACTCTTATGTGTCTAATAAGGAATACTCCTTGATACTAATATGATCCTAAATTTTCTTAACTTAAATCATGAATTTATATTCTTGCTGGATTTGATTGAAACGAGTTGATTTAAATTGGCCAGTGATTCGTCTAGTATGGTAGGAACCTATGTTGCACATAGTAATCCAAGAACTTTTTGAAAAGGAGAACAAACCAATCAATCCTATATAAACTTTATCCTAATCATAAATAAACTTTCTAAACTTATGTAATTGTACAAGAGTGACTGAACTAATGAAGCCTAGTTTACCCTAAATTAATTACCATAATGTTATCTAAAATCTTATTAGAACTTTATTTCAATATATAAGACCATAAATATGTAGTTTTAATTCTATAATTTCTCTGATAAACATAAAGGTTTCATACTACTTCTTATTGGAGTATAACTTATATTCATAAAGGATATTATGTTATTTGATAAGTCCTATTGAATGAATGTCTTGTTGATATTGTCTAATTAGATTATATGTATGTTTCCTAAATGAATTGTTTGTTTTAATTCACACATCTTGAAATATAATAGTTTAATTCAGCCATAGTATATATGTTTTCCTTAAAATATTGTTGAGATTGACTTTATATCTTTTCTAGATTATTCTAGCTTGTTTGTAGATTATACTAGTATATCATAATATATAACGTGGAATTTTCCCCAACCGAGCTCTCAGTAAGGGTGACGTCAATACCACTGACGTCACCATTATCATTATTTTGGCTCATGTTGACTCCGATGAAAAAAACACAAGTGGATAATAAAATAACACGTTTATTTAATACGAATTGTTTGACTTTAATTAACGCTATTTAACGATTAAGATTCATACCACAATAACTTAATAATAATCCTTAAAATTAACAATGAAAATAAAAACACAAGTACTCACAAGATAAACATTCGGTCCAAGCTCAATAATCCAAATCTATTTCATGCACCGTAACGATCTGAGACAAGTAGACAACTGTCCGGTCCAATCGCCAAAAGCAAAGTGCCTCACTGAACGAAACAACATGGCGACCGCACGTCATAACCCTAACTCAACGTGACCGGAATTTCAAATAGCACGTGTTCACTTTTTAATTCTAACAATTCAAATTGATCTTTCGTAATTCATAAAATAATGTTAAACTAATTATCGAATAATTAAATCATTTTACAAAACAGTATTAACAAAACGGATATTCAAAAAGCAACGATAAACAATGAATATGCGGCGCCCTCTGGTGGCTCAAACAAATCAAACGGTCATAACAACTACTAATAATTAAAATCCTGTTAAAACTATTGTTGCTTTTTGAATATTGTAATTGATCAAAATATTCTTATAAAACTACTTAATAAATCCATTAATCAATTAATTGATCAAAACAAACGTAATGAAATCAATTGGAAACAATCATATTCCGAATGTGATAAATAGTAATCTAAAATATAAAGAATCTCAACGCAAATGCGTCGACATATACAATATTATTTTATTTGCGGCTATGGTACTCGCCCAAAGCATCCCCGCGAGGTACAATAGTCTTCGGCTCCATAGGGTCAAGACTTCTTCCGCCTTTGGACTGAAAATGTCCTTAATAGGGGTACTCTTTTATTCTAATTACAGAAGGTCTGTGTGGGTTGTTAGTCTTAGTCAATGTCCTTTGAAAACAAGAGACATGAGAGGGCTTAATCTTTTGACTACCCTAACCTTTACTTATTTATTACAAATATATATATGACTCTAGTTCATAATATATATATAATAGCAAGGAAATCATTTATATATGGATAATATTTATAATTAACCTTATGTAATAACGCAGAAGCCTTAATTTGTCATAAGTAACTTCTTGGATTCACCAATGTTGTAATATCTTCAGAAAGCTTATTCAATATAAGCAAGTTAATTTGAAAATGGTTCTAATCGCAACCACTGGTTTGACTGTTAACAAAGTCAACCCATAATAATACTTCATCATTGTATTATTATTATTTGAGTCATCTGCTCAAGGAACTTCGCATTCCTGACAAGGTTCAACAATTCTTGAACTTCAACATCAATTGTATAAGTAATACTAACTTGTATCACTTGTGAAGATTTAGTTCTTTGTATTCATTACCCAAGTAATGACCGCTAGATATGAAAGCATTCAATATCAGTAAGAAAATCTGCATATGATTCTAATTGGAACCACTTATATGACTATTAACTGAGTCAATATTAGTATAATCAATACTTTGAAGGTGTGTTATTAAACATTTGTGATTAATGTCAAAAATCAATGATCACTTGATCTTCAACATGGTAGGTAGAGATGTTGCATAATAACATCATTGGAACTTTTGTAAAGGTTCTACTAATCTTCCATAGATCCTTAAAAAGACTGCTTGGAGGCCGGCCTTAAGTACCAAGACATCATTATGAAACTTAATATTTCCGGCTAATCCTAAACACAGCACGTCATGTTTGCTGTTGTAGAATAGCCTCTACTATCTTCCATAGAGAACTAAATAAGACTGTCAGTGACCGGTCTTAAGCACACAAGACATCAGTTTTCTCTTCCACTGATAGTACATGTATTCAAAATTAAGCCTTTAAAGGCTTTAACATCAGGTAAATAGTTAACTGCTATTAACCCAGTTAATAATTCAGGAACTTTTAATTAAAGTTATTACATTAATTACTATCTAACATTGATAGCTTTCATTCAATAATAGATATAATTCTGGTTCTATATTCTAGTTAGTTTAAACATAGAATTAGTTTTTAAAGTATTTGTCTTATAAATACATAAATAATACAACCTTTGGGAGCATTCCAACATATTCGTGTATGAAAATAGAATCGTTCTAGCATCTAGACTCAACTAAAATTACCGAGCATTCGTAATATTGTAACAATTTAAATAGAAGTAACAAAGCCTCACCTGTGTTCAAAGCTTACCAACACGAGATGACACTTCCTTCATTATCTCTCCTTTAAAACAAATGATACAACCAACATTCAGCAGATCCTCCACTCTAATTACACCAGAAACGACGTTCGCTTCTAAATCTTCTATAGGACTCCTGAAACCACACTTAAAACTTCTGAAAACAACTTTTTTCTTTCGTTAGCGTCTGGCGCGAAGCCCCGCCATTCTCTTGACAGTTCTCCATATTCCCAAAATGCGTCGTCAATAATGCCACATCCAGTCAGTCTCATTAATTAAATAAATGTAATCTGCATAATCACATAAAAATAAATAGTTAACCTTCTATCAAAACGACAGTTAGTATTATATTACACATATAAATTTATTAATACATTATCCATTATTGTATATGAATAATAAGTAGCTGTTTTGTAAACAATCATTTTCCCCCGGTAATTCTATAACTGTTCCCATTGGTCGATTTCAAGATTAGAGAAGGGACTAATCTTTTTAGTATCTAGTGATGTCCCTATATGTAAATCATTACGATAATTGAACTAATGTTAAGCTTGTTCCACACATATTTGCATCGATTAGTCTAAATTTGATAATCAGGCATAATACGAATTAAAATACTATAAATCAGTTGGTATATTTTGTTTCATTTAAAAGATATTTTGCAATGCACCAGCTTAAATTATGGTACATATAGCTGGACGAAGGATATTAGAATAATCTCATCGTGACGAGCCAGTATGGTTAGTTACAATATGCATTGTTATCAACTAAATTAGTTTCTTGAAATAAAGTTTATTTTTCTTTATTTTGTGTTGAATGATGGAATTTGTATAAATACAAATATAACTGCGATTTAAAAGTCTTATTACTTTGACTTACGGTCCATTTCAATTTGTTTTGATTGTAGGTACAGGGTTAATATGACAAAAATTTCCGTAGTATTAATTATTTTGGAATAAAAAAATTACTTAAGTATATTAAAAATGACATAAATCGATTCAGTATACGATTCTGAACAAACGTTGCGTTAATTAAGTTACATGTTGTATACATAATATATGTTTTTGTTTGAATAAAATAATACAAGTCATAATGAGTGTTGTTAATCTTAATAATTAATCAAATTGCTCTGCATGAGTTTCTTATGTAGGTAGGTATATAAATTAAGTCGGTATTTTAAAATCATTCTAGTGAGACCAAAGCAACATCAATAATTCACATCCTAGTTTTAACATAATGCCAAAAAATTACAAACAAAAAACGTTGACAAGAAACATGTATGATTATTTATTAATATGCTTCTATATAATTTTGTGCTTTAATTCAATATAAAACTCGTTGTTTGGAGTTTGAAATGTCAGTATAATATGAACTCGGAGGCAGCACAGAAGGGTACGTGTGACGTAACCGCCAGTGGCTCGCGTTAGTGTGACAGTGTGGGGCATGGCGCGGTGCGCTGTGCGCGCGCTGATGGTGTGCGCGCTGGTGGCGGCGCTGCGGCCTGCAGCAGCGCAGGACGCGCTCAGCGCTCTCGGGAATCTTCTCCCTCCGTCTCTGAGTCAGAACGTCGACGAGTTAATCAAGGCTGCTTCTAATACATGTACGTCCTGAAAGTGTTCTTCGAAATTGTCCTGTGTGGTTATGTGTGTGCGATGCCGATGTTAGTAACTGGGTACTAACTGGCGTGGCAGTTTTGTGGAGTGCCGAATGGGTCTCTAGGACTATCAATGTGATCTTCATTTTGTTAGGTACAAATTAATTATACGGTTTACTAACCGCTTGTGCACTTTGAATGAGGTAACATGTTGTCAGAAATTTGTCACTTTTACAATAAAAATAACCAAACTGTCAATTGCATGACGGTTCATATGTAGAGGTCGTGGTTCGATCTTCGGGCATGGACAATATTATTGTGATGAGCACTATTATTTGTTTTAAGCCTGGGTTTAATTTATCTATAATATGTTCACGAAGTATTTACAAATATATAAGTATGTTTATCACTCGCCTGGTTGCTATAGTACAGGCTCTGACAAATTTGGGATCAGATGGCAGTTGTCCAAAGATATTTATTATTATTAATTTTTTTATCATATTTTAGATCCGACTTGACCAAAGGGGTTTAAGAAGAGGTTTATTTGTACACCTGCTTGTGTTCTTGGAGCTCCGATATGGGATGTACCGATTTAGTTAAATTCAACCAATTACGAGAAGAGATTTTAATCGAGACTGAGATCAAATTTCAATGAAACATGTTTCAATAGAATCGTTGAGCCGTCGTTTTTGGAAGTTGGTGGTTGTAAATTATTAGGTTATCTATAGACTTTTTTCTAATGTTACTTTAAAGTTTTTTATTCATTAGTAAAACTTGTAGAGCCCTAGTATAAACTAACTGTAGGCGTCTTCGATACACAAGATTTTAGATATTTATTTATTTATTTAACATCTAAATTGGTTGATTAGAATAATTATTAGGTTATGGTAATCATTTAAAGTGTAACATAAATAGTGCACGAAATTTAAAGAGCTGGAACTGTCCATGAATCTGACCAATATACGAGTATTAACAGCGAAAATACCATTAAACAAATTGACTTCCCATACTAAAATATCTGTCAACAAGCGCACTTTTTATGGTAAAATAAAAACGTATTTTTTGTTTAGTAGTGACGCTGACAGCTAAGTCAGAGGTCGTGGGTTCGATCCCCACCTTCACCCAAATATTTGTGTGATGAACACGATTATTTCTTCTGTGTATGTTTTTTGAAATATATATTATTATGTGTTTATCAGTTGCCTGATTGCTATAGTAAAGCCTCTGCTTAGTTTGAAATCAGATGGCAGTGTGTTGGTTATCCCGATATATTCATTTGATTCTTTTTTTTTCAAACTAGTTTTCTTGTTTTGTTCAGTATCATAGCACTCCATAAATTACCTTTATATATTTGTGGTTTAAGTTCTTCCAATTAAATTGCTGTGTGGTGACGGCCAAAGAATATCACCACCCCCTCTCATCCCGTGGGGGGACGTAAAAGTCGTCCCGAGGGAAATATATACACCAGAGAACGGGCAGCAGCGTTCGCCTGAGTACCATGTCCACCTTACTGCGATCGCCAACCCGTCTGCCAAGCGTGGCGATTATGGCAAATCCCCTCAAATGATGGACACAACCAAACCGCGGCCCCCAGTCCCCGCCAGCCCTGCTATTCCCAGCCGTGGTAACAGCCGTGGTTACGGCAGGGCAGGGGGTGCTAAGAATCCCCGGCAGATTCCTCGTTACCAACACCGACGACCTCTGGCCCTGGCAACATATAACACACGTACACTGCGGTCCGACGAGAAGATAACCGAACTGGAGGAAGAATTGAGCAGGTTAAATTGGCATATTGTAGGATTACTGAAGTCCGAAGAGAGGGGGAGGACTCGATAATACTGAAATCCGGAAACCTGCTCTATTACCGGGAGGGTGACCAAATATCCCAAGGTGGTGTTGGGTTCATAGTCCACAAGTCCCTCGTGAACAACCTAGTGAAAATCGAGAGTGTGTCGACGAGGGTTGCGTACCTTATACTCAGAATCACCAAGCGGTATTATTTGAAGGTTATACAGGTATACGCACCCACTTCGACACACACCGACGATGAAGTCGGGGTTATGTATGAGGACATATCCAGAGCCATACATACCTCTAACTCGTATTTCACTGTGGTAATGGGGGACTTTAACGCGAAGCTGGGCAAACGATTCGGTAATGAGCTGAGAGTGGGGCAATTTGGAACTGGAGACCGGAACCCCCGGGGCCAAATGTTGGCCGACTACATGGAGAAGGAGGGACTCTTTATGATGAATTCCTTCTTCAGGAAGCCGGATCACCGCAAATGGACCTGGGTGAGCCCCGATGGTAAAACTAAAAATGAGATAGACTTTATCTTGTCGACGAGACGACAGATGTTCAATGAGGTCTCCGTGATCAATGCGGTTAAAACCGGGAGCGATCACAGACTGGTCAGAGGCTCATTGAACCTTAATGTCAAACTCCAGAGGTCCCGACTGATAAAGTCTACGCTCCGACCTTTACCTATCCACGTCCAAAACCCCGAACCATTTCAGTTCGAACTGCAAAACCGTTTCGAATGCCTAGCAGACTGCGAGGAAGTGGACTCATACTATGACAGGCTCGTAGAAGCTGTCCATACGGCTGGGTCTAAGGTCTTGAAGGCCCGTCATACAAACAGAACTAAAAAGATCTCTGACTTTACCCTGCAACTTATGGAAGATAGACGGAAAATGGTTCTGACATCCTCAGATGATGCTACCAGATATCGGCAGCTCAACAGACAGATCTCAAAGTCTTTGACTCGCGACACGCGGCAATTTAATACAATTAGTATTAAAGAGGCTATCGAGCGGAACAAAGGCTCTAAAGTGTTCGCAAGAGCTCTGTCTGTTAGACAGAGCCAACTGACGAAGCTGAAGACTGAGGATGGTAGAATCGTCACGTCTAGACCTGAGTTGCTGGGAGAGATCGAGAAGTTCTACGGACAGTTATATACGACAACACAGCCACCTGTCAAAAGTCATGCCTCAGATCCCAGAGCACGACTAACCCGACACTACACCGAAGACATCCCGGACGTCAGCCTGTACGAGATTAGAATGGCTCTCAAACAACTCAAGAACAACAAGGCGCCTGGTGATGATGGAGTTACAGCAGAGCTTCTGAAGGCGGGTGGTACACCAATCCTACGGGCCCTTCAGAAGTTATTTAACTCCGTCATACTAGAAGGTCAAACGCCACAAGCATGGCACAGAAGTGTGGTGGTGCTCTTCTTCAAAAAGGGCGACAAGACCCTATTGAAGAGTTATAGACCCATCACACTGCTGAGCCATATTTACAAGTTGTTTTCGAGGGTCGTTACGAAACGTCTCGCGCGCAGGTTTGACGACTTCCAGCCTCCCGAACAAGCCGGTTTCCGAAACCGGCTTTAGCACCATAGACCACATACATACGCAGCGGCAAGTTATACAGAAGACCGAAGAGTATAACAAGCCACTGTGCTTAGCGTTTGTGGACTATGAGAAAGCCTTTGATTCTATCGAAACATGGGCCGTGCTGAGGTCTCTCATAAGGTGCCAAATTGACTACCGGTATATCGAGGTGATAAAGTGTTTGTATGAAAACGCCACTATGTCAGTGCGACTCCAGGACCAGATCTCGAAACCTATCCACTTGCAGCGAGGCGTGAGACAGGGAGATGTTATATCTCCGAAACTGTTCACCGCTGCATTGGAAGACGTCTTCAAGCTTCTGGACTGGAAAGGCTTTGGCATCAATGTCAATGGCGAGTACATCACTCACCTTCGATTTGCCGATGATATCGTAGTCATGGCTGAGACCATGGAAGACCTCGGTACAATGCTCGATGACCTCAGCAGAGTCTCTCAACAAGTGGGTCTGAAAATGAACATGGATAAGACGAAAATCATGTCAAACGTCCATGTTGCACCCACTCAATTGAAAGTTGGTGACTCTGCACTCGAAGTTGTAGAGAACTATATTTACCTAGGACAGACCATCCAACTAGGTAGGTCCAACTTCGAGAAGGAGGTCAATCGTAGAATCCAACTCGGCTGGGCAGCGTTCGGGAAGCTACGTAACATCTTCTCGTCCAAAATACCGCAGTGTCTCAAGTCGGAAGTCTTCGACCAGTGTGTGTTGCCAGTGATGACATACGGAACCGAGACGTGGTCGCTCACTATGGGCCTTATTAGAAGGCTCAAGGTCACCCAAAGAGCAATGGAGAGGGCTATGCTCGGAGTTTCCCTGCGGGATCGCATCAGAAATGTCGAAATCCGCAGGCGAACCAAAGTCACTGACATAGCCCGAAGAATTGCCAAGTTGAAGTGGCAGTGAGCAGGGCACATAGCTCGTAGAGCCGACGGCCGTTGGGGCAGAAAGGTTCTCGAGTGGCGACCACGAACCGGAAGACGCAGCGTGGGCAGGCCCCCTACAAGATGGACCGATGATCTTGTGCGGGTCGCTGGAAAATGCTGGATGCGAATAGCACAAGACCGGCAATTGTGGAGATCTTTGGGGAAGGCCTTTGTCCAGCAGTGGACGTCTTTCGGCTGATATGATGATGATGATGATGAATTAAATTTGGTCATGTAACTCAAGGGAAACTCTTTTTACGTTGGAACCTGTAGGCTCCTTAAGCGTTAAACAGTTTTTTTTAGTTTGACAGTGCTAATTATGACCAGTCCTTTTCACATAACTAAAAATAAGAGATGTAATATTATAAATATGTGTAAACGTGTTAAATACAAAAGTGTCACGTATAAGGTTACTAGAACTAAAACCTACAATTGCCATTTTTAAGTAAACTGGCCTCTTTGGTACATGCATCGCTTCTAGTGAAGTTACTAAATTTTTAATTTGTGTAAAAAACACGTTCGCTTTAGTTTATTCCACTCCTATTTATCTATCTACTCATGAATATATTCATTAAGTTAATGTTGATTGGAAATGGATTAAAACTACGCACAAACCAAAATTACCATTATACACTAATAATCAAACTAATAGTAACTAATCTCATTCTCATTCATCTCATTAATGGAGAATGTTTTTTTTGTCATAACCTTAAAAGTAGTAAGTCTCAAGTCGTCCAATAAAAGAGACTTTAAACTAAGGACTAAGTAAATAAATAAACAGTATCATGGGGCATTATTAACACACGGTCATCTGATCCCAAACTAATCAGGGTTTGTACTATGGAAACCAGACAACTGATATACTACATAAAACATACTACTTTTCTTTTGTAAATAAATTTTAAAATATTAAATATTTTATACATAATTATACCCAGACTCAGGACAAACAAATATGTTCGTACACACAGATATCTGTCCTCGGTGGGAATCGACCCCACGACCAGTGACGTGAGAATCAATTATCCACCAACCGCGCCAACCAGCGCTTGGGGGTTAACCAAATCCCTTTGGAAGACGAGCCTCGGCACAGGATGCTTACTGCGTTGATGATGCTTAAAAGGGTCCATTTTTAAGAGGTTTTCTGCCAATTTCGCTCACCGTGTTTTATCTGTAAATGTTGAGCCTATCCCAAAGTATTAGGTAGTTTTGCTTGAGTTAAAAATGCTGCTAATGTCGTTGCCAGATCTATTAGTAGAAAAATATTAAAGCTTAAGGTAGAACGCAATTCTTATGTTGCGGCTCATTTCGTCCGTGAATCTGTCACGGCAATATAATGTATCTTAGCACCTACTAACGCCGGTCATACAATTATTGCTAAGTTTAAGTTAATATTGGAGAGTGCTAAACTATTGTAAATTATCTTAAGAATCTTGTATGAAAACATCAACATCATCATATAATTCACTTCCCATACGTGCATTCATAAGAGAACTTACGTAAGAGAAATTTTTTTTTCCTTTTTAGGGTTCCGTACCTTTTAGAACAGAGGTAAGGAGTAAACGAACGCTAAGCCTCCACTTCCGTTCTGTCATAGTTACACTGTTAAAATGTTCAGAGTGTGAATTTGAATATTAAAAGTTAGATATTAAAGTCGACAGCCAAGGACCCAAAAAAATACAAGGTCAAACTTAAAATAATTTATTACTTATTAAGGAATTACAATTATATGAACTAAGTTAATTAGGTGACGACCTTTCGATGGTTGAGTAGGAAGTGGCGTCTGACCGGTCCCACGGAGCCGAGGAGCGGGCTTCGGGTGTCCGGTGCAGCGGTGGTCACGTTGCTTTCCGGCTATGTTGATTAAGCGCCTTCGTGTGACTCGCTGTTGCGATGTGTAACAATGGGGTAAATGAAAGTCAGCGGTTATAGTGTGCTATACATATGTAACACCTCCCCCCGTAGATCAGCAACTATTTTGCAACCTTGTGGGCTATGGTTGCCGAAATATTGTTGTGTCCAATTCTTATCTCGCTGGGATGAATTTTATCTTTTTCTTCAATCTCTGCATAAATGGTTGGGGTTTCAGTTTTAATAATTTCTCGGCCCAGGTTCTTTTGGCATCGTCGGTAGATAATTGCAATAGTGAGTGCACCTGCGCCTATTAAAACCACGTATAAAGGTATGGTAGTGTGGTATAGAGTTGTGTCTCTGACTTCATCCAATGTTGGTGGAACTTGAAGAGATATTTTGGTGTTGATGCTGTGCAGATTCTGAAGGTCGATCGAGTCTAATGTAATGGGTGTAAGACTCATCCTTTCTGATGCTTCTAATTTGGTTGGATAATCTCCAATGCGTATCCTTTTACGTTTTACGCGATCATTTGTATTAGCTATTGTAAACTCAGGCGTCTTTATGTAACAGTTGTATGGAACTATAACCAAAAAAACTTCCTTCCAATGTTTTATATTGTTCTTGTCCACAGTAGATAATAATAAATAAAAATAAATAAAAAAGGTTTTTATTAACGAAGACTTTAAAAAAGCGCTTGTAAATAGTCAGAACATGTTTGTAGTAATATAGTTGTATACATTAGATATTATTTCTAGTAACATAGATATTTAGGTACATCTTGTATGAAAACATTTATAAAATTTATTTTATTACAGAAATGATATTTAGCTAGCCCTTATCAAGTTATTATCAAGAGATTATGTTTAATTATCTAGTTTAAGTCTAATATTTTTACTACATATTGTCAATGGTTCTGTCTATATTAAAGGTATTATTATTATGACGGACCTTGTGTTAATAACGACGCTCGCGCTTTAATGCTACCACCGGATCCAATGCGCCCCAACTGAGAAGACCCAGCGAAACAAACTCAGTGGGTTCATCTACTACCGGTTTCAACACGACCCAGTTGAGACGGTCCGGCGAAACATACTCAAGCGGGCATGAACACGGGATTTGGTCCAATTAGAGTAATTATTTAGTAGGCAAACACAATATATGCTCGATCGGTTGTCTGAATGCTTATTATTTTAGATTATATTTAGGTATACAAAAGAAAAACTTCGAAACAATAACATTATTCATTTTGAGACAGAGTCAATAATTTTAAATTAAGTATATGATAGCAATCATTTACAGATAGTTCACGTAACACAGCAGATCAGTCATGTCTATATGGCTACAAGATCTCCAGCGAGCAATGTGCAGGTAGGAAGTGAGAGCCAGACGTCTTTGTCATCGATGTACTCTTTAGTGGTGTAATAACCCCTAGCCATAAGTATACGTTTAATATGTGTTTTAAAACTTGTGTCAGGCAGATCAGTAATTTGAGTAGGAAGCTTGTTATAAAACCTAATACAATTTCCTAAAAATGATTTATTAGTTTAGCTTACTCTAAAGCCTGGCATGGCTAGTTTGTTTTTATTCCTAGTATTTATATTATGCAGTTCACATTTTTTTTTCTTTTTCGTTTTTTTTTTTTTTTTTTTTTCTCTTCACCTTGGTTGGATTAGGGAAACTCAACGTGTAGTGCTTCTCATCAAGTTGTTCCACAGCTTCTCTTTTTAGAATAACAGTATTGAGATTACAGTTTGAGATTAGCAGTTGCCTTGTAATAAGATGTTGGATACAATCAGATTTGTCTCGATGCTGGTAAGTTGGCGTTACTCACAGAGGTATAAAGAGTTCAGTTTCGGGCATTTAGCCTCCATGTACATAGAGCCAATACTAGAAATCGCAACATAAGGTAAGGTAGGGATAAGAATTTGGTGATTTTTATTGGGTACCATGGATAGTTTGTAAAGGTCGTAGGGTATAGGAAAAGCAATCGGCACCTTGAAAACTATTATTATCTCATTATTTGAGTAATAATATCCTAGCTTAATAATATCGTAATAATACCTAATCTCTATATCAATAATTTATTTACTTGAATATAAAGTTCTGAGTTTACTAAGCATATTTTTTAATTCACTAATACTAACTACCGAATGAGTCATGCTCGATGCACGAATAAATGCTAATGTATTTTCTAGCATATAAAACTCTACCTCTAACTTATCTATATTATCGCTTAATGTTAATAGGAATTGGGCAATATGAGCGTAACTAACCAAATCAGTTTGGGTGTTGTTAACAATTTGATTTAAAAGTTTACTGATTTTATTCTGATTTGAAGTTATATTGGCTAGTAATTTGGTATCATGCAACATCCATTCTTTAGATAAGCTAATATGCTGAGTAACTTGAGACTCTAATTTATGCTCGTTACTACGAAGAACTTTTATTGCATTCTCGTACTTAATAGCATCAGTAAAATCCAAGTTACCCGATATGCTTTTAATTATGGAGCCAAGTCCGTCGATGAGTCCTCTTTTATTACGAATATGTTCGAATGATTGAAGACTTTCATATATTTTATTTTATTTTAAACTGAGATATTCTAAATGTGGTTCGTACAAAAATTGTGTGGCGTTATTAATCTTAGGACGAAATTGAGATAGCTAGTCTTTAACTTGCCCAATTTGAGATTCAATATTGCTAAGACTTATATAACTAAGAAAAGAATGATAGTGGGAAATAATTCGGGTGTTTCCCAATTTAAACGGAAGCAACCCAGGGCCATTGCCTAACGGGTCAATCGTTACTTCTTGTCCTCGAGTAAGTCGGAATAGCACCAACAGTAGTATCCTGTCACAATACGGGATCTTTAGGGCTTCTTTTAAGTCGCAACTTGGCCACCGGACCGCGTTTCTTGCGCGTATAAATATGAATAGGCAGGTCAGCTAGGACAGTGTCTTGGGTATATCTAGGGGCCAATTTTTGTCTACTCGCTGTAGGGTTCCGGACAAATACCTGCTGTTCGGGGACGTATTCTACTTCGTTTTCACGGTCTTTGTTTCTGTTTTCAGTCAGTACAGTCCGGTCATGTAAAGAAGATTCATTGATTATGTCATATACTCGCGTCATTCGTTCTTTATGGTCCAATATGTATTGTTGAAGCAAATGTTCAGACAAATTAATGTCTAAGGGACTGCGAGGGTCAAAATGTCCAGTAATTAAGTCAATCGGTCTACATTTTATAAAACTGTGAATAGAGTTATTATAACATAATATTGATTAGGGCATTAAATTTATAACGGGTTCGTCTTTCATATACGCTGCGACCATTTGATCGCATAATTTTACGAATCGCATCAGAGCGTTTACGTTCCCGTCAAATTCGGGAAGTAGCCGTAGGGCTTTATAGATGTGGTCGACTAGTGAGTCTGCCATCGTTGAACTCTTATTACGTTCAGGAAATAAATTTAATAAATCTAGGTTTCTATTTAAATGTGATAGATAGTTTCTACTATGCCTATATTCTAATCTAGGGGACCGAGATTGCCTTGGATGGAAAATCTTGGTAATTTAAAGGAAACACTTAAAATATAAAGGAGAGCGACTCTAGTATGAATCTAAAGTACTCACATTCGTAGATCTTGTACCTCTGGTGTATCAATGTCCGGATACTCCTCTGGCTGCGACGACCGTAGGTTCTGGATAGCTGCTCCGGTCCTGCTTGATGCACTGACTCTATTTTTACCATCCGTTAGACTGCGCCAGATATTAAAGTCGACAGCCAAGGACCCAAAAAAATACAAGATCAAACTTAAAATAATTTATTACTTATCAAGGAATTACAATTATATGAACTAAGTTAATTAGGTGACGACCGTTCGATGGTTGAGTAGGAAGTGGCGTCTGACCGGTCCCACCGAGCCGAAGAGCGGGCTTCGGGTGTCCGGTGCAGCGGTGGTCACGTTGCTTTCCGGCTATGCTGATTAAGCGCCTTCGTGTGACTCGCTGTTGCGAAGTTTAACAATGGGGTAAATGCAAGTCAGCGGTTATAGTGTGCTATGCATATGTAACAAGACAAATATTTGTGTTCATAAACACTCAACGTCGGGGTGTTTTCTGTGTATTGTATTTATATATTTACAAAAAAGTAAATAAGTATTTATATCCGTTCTCTAATATCCATATGAAAGTTTTTCTTAGTTTGGGCTAGATGGCTTATTGTTAAAAATAAAATGAAGATAAAAGTATAAAATCTCTAAGTAGTACGGAATCCTTGGTATGTGCTTTGTTGATAAATTGTATTCGATTGAGAACGCTTTCCAGATATTTCCATGAATATATTTGCTATCGATTGATGTAACGTTGTACATTTATTCAACGCTCCATAGTTAACTTTTATCTTAACTTAGTTTATTTTATGATTAAATTTGTATTTATAAAAAAACAGTTGTATCCGTGTTAAAACACTAATTAACTTTATGCCCCGTGGTGTCAAACTTATGATTATAAGTACATAAAATATAATCGTAGGAAATCCAAAACTGTACATTGAATATTTTTTTAAAAAGACACTTGGGACGTGGTCTTCAATCGATATCGAAGCCAAAAATATAGTTTTTAGAATTTTTGTCTGTTTGTCTGTATGTATGTCCGGGCTAAACTCAAAAAGTACTGCATGGCTTTACTTCAAATTTTGCATGAATATTACTAAAAGGTCGGGTCAACATATAGGCTATCACCTACGGGGGAGGAACTGTGGTAATTTATATGACGTAAGTTTTTAGTCGTATTAAAGCGACGCAGAACCCTCAGTCCGCCTCTCCGACTAGGACTTACCAGTGTTATTAATTGATCTAATACGCGTTGGCATTTGATCTGTCGTGTACGTCTCCCACGCATACTCACTTATACATAAACACGTAAGAAATGGGATTTTCTTTTTCACGGCAATGTGGAAAATGGTAATGCATGTCTATTTCTTATTTTCATTTTTTTTTGGTCTTACTTTAGCTAAGTTATTTATAAGTATCGTTGGTGTCTTTGTATTAATATTGGATTAAATTTATACGTAAGTGACATGTCAATTAGAACGCCCTGATTCTCCAGATACAAGTTTACCGTAAAATAGAGATGGGAACAAAATTTTACTTACATAAGGTTTATACTTTTAAGCTCCTTAACTTACTTCAACTATTTATAATAACGTAAATAGTGGACGTAAGTAATGCAGCTTAAAAGTATAACCCTTCTATCGGTAAAATTTTGATTCCATCTCTATTTTACCAGTGATATAGTAATTTCCTTTTGTTATTGGAAAACGTGCGGCGTATAAGCATTGATGCAATATAGAATACTAAAATATTAAATCCGCATACGAGAATGACGATGAGCCAAAATATAAATTTTTGTGTATGGGAAGATAAGACTCCTAAATTACGTCCGTGTTGTATTTTTACACTTTATTTATAGACATTCATCATCTCAATAATTTCATAAATATAATATAATAAAATTTAATAAATATAGATAGATAGATACACTTTATTGCACACCATATAAAAAAAAAACGAAATTTTCAGGAAAAATCTTAATATATATGTACAATTGGCGGTCTTATCGCATAATAGCGATTTCTTCCAGACAACCGAAGGATGGACTGGTAAAAATTGGAAATGACAGGCAGCTGTTAGTGTACCGTCGTCAGTTCTACAGAGTGTGTTCTAACCTAGTAATATATATATACTACATAGATGAATTTACTTACATACATTCATATTCATACATAAACAAGTGTAATAAACTAATAAATATTTCATAATACATTTTATATATTAACAAATAAATAATAAAAAAAAAACAAATTAAATAAATTGTAAATTGGATTCGTCTAATTAGTGTTCTTATTATTAACAAGATAAATAGTGGTTTTTAACCATATTTTTGAACGATGTTATATTTCTAGCACGTCGTATTGGCACTGGTAGTGCATTCCACAGTCGAATTGCTTTTACTGTGAAAGACTTATCTAGAAAATCCGTATAGTGCACCGGCATTGTCAGCTTCAAATTTTCTGATGATCTCAAGGACCTCAAATGTGAATCACGTTGGAATTCAAATCGTTCCTTAAGGTAGTGGGGACTCGTGGGATTGAACAAAATATTGTAAAGTATTGATAGAATATGAGTATTTCGGCGGAGTCTTATGGGAAGCCACTTGAGTTTTTTGCGAAATTCGGATACATGATCATATTTTCGAAGACCAAATATGAATCGTATGCAGAAGTTTTGAAGACGCTCAAGTTTGTCAAGCTTGTCCTCCGTGAGATTTAGATAGCTGGCATCTGCGTAGTCAAGGACTGGGAGTAGGAGAGACTGTGCAAGCGCAATTTTGGTGAAGGTTGGAAGGAAATTTCGTAATCTACGGAGCGCACCCGCAGTCGCGAATAGTCTGCGACTAGTCTCCTGTAATTGTACACTCCAGGGAAAGTCCTATCAAAATATATGCCTAAATTTCGAACTGAGTCACTATATGGAATGACAGTATGGTTAAATATTACCTTTGGGAGTTGCAACCAGTCAATGCTATTAATTTTGTGCTGACTACCAATAACTATGACCTGAGTCTTGGAAGGATTGACGGTAAGACCATAGTTTTCACTCCATTCGGATATTTGCTCTAGATCTTTATTAATAATAGATATAGCATTCGGTAGGGAATCTAATGGGGCTTGCGTATATATTTGTAAATCATCTGCATAAAGGTGGTAGGAGGAAACTAGATTAGAAGAAATAGAATTAATAAATATAGAAAAGAGTAATGGAGATAAAACGCCACCCTGAGGAACGCCAGCGCTAGTATTGCACCAAGAAGACACGGAGTCATCTATGCAAATACGTTGCCGACGGCCACACAGGTAACTGCGAAACCAGTCAGTTGCCGTCGGAGATATGTTAAGTGAGTGTAGTATGCCCAGAAGAACGTCAAAATCAATCGCATTGAAAGCATTGCTAAAATCTAGCAATGTCAATACGGTCAACTTTCCCCATTCCATATTCAACCTGATATCCTCCGTAATATTGACTAAAGCGGTGACGGTGCTATGACCAGGACGAAATCCGGATTGGAACGGGTTAAGAAGGTTATTCGAGCAAAGGAATGAATTTAGTTGGTTATGAATCAATCGTTCTAGTACTTTGGATAGGAAGGGAAGTATGGAGATGGGTCGATATTCAGAGAAGGATGACGGGTTAGGTTTTTTTGGAAGAGGAGTTATTTGGGCGTCTTTCCACGCTGATGGAAAACTGCCGGTGGATATGGAATGGTTCAGAATATGGCATAGGATAGGGAGAATCTCGTCAAGGATAGGAAGGATCATATTACGGCTGATACAGTCACATCCAACGGCGTTGGAAGTTATCGATAGTACACTCTTCCTGACATCACAAGCAGCAAACTGACTAAAAACAAATTGAGGATTAGCGGGTCGAGGTAGAGATGAAAGAAATTGGAGTGTGTTGGCTTTAATTGTCCTATCGAAGTTAGACGAAGATGAAAAATGTTGGTTAAGTGAATCGACGTCAATATCTTTAGGGACAGAGTTTTGGCGTTGTCTACCGACCCCCATTGATTGTAGAAACTTCCATACTTTAGTTGGATCACCGTTTTCTACGGATTTGTGTATATGCTGGCGCTGTGCATTCCTACACACGTTATTGCAATGATTTCTAATACTCGTGTATTTGGATCTGTTGGCGTCATTAGGTCGAATTTTAAACTTGGACTTGGCCAATGATTTTTTATTAATGAGGGCTTTTATGTCATCAGTCAACCACGGTGATCGTGTACATGACGGGGAGCATGTACGTCGTAAAGGTCAACTAGATTGGTGTTGAGCTGCAAAAGTTTTACATCCATAGATTCACAGTTGACTACGGTATCCCAGTTAATGTTTCTAGCATCTTCACACAGTTTTGAGAGATCCATTCCACCAAAATTGCGTTGCATAAGGATTTTTGGTTTAGCCTTGCATGGTCGAATTTTGTAGGAAAGGAAAATTAAGTCATGATACGAGAAGGCGTCCGCTGAGCACTGACCATGCTTAGCGACGTGTTGCTTAGACGAAACGAAAATAAGATCTAGGAGGGAAGGAGTGGAATGAGGAAAGTTATGTGTGGCGTTTAATGGTAGGATAGTGAGATTATTGGATTCGACAAGATATTGTAGTCTCGAAGCCCGAGAGTCTTTTTTGAGTAAGCATGTGTTGAAGTCGCCCATAACTATCGTGTGACTGTAAGAAGGCACCAAATTTTCTAGGAGAGTTTCCAGAGAGGAAAAGAAATCAATGCGTAGCGAAGGACAATAATAGACGCCTAGAAGGAGTTTAGAGTGATGTAGCTCTACTTCAATAAATAAATGTTCACCAGCACTTGAGGGCGGTGGTTGTGCTGACATATTAACAATTGAATAAGGGATATTAATACGTAGGTATATGGCAACACCGCCACCAACACCACCCGTGCGATCATTTCGGATTAGTTTAAATCCGGGAATGTAGTATGAAGCAGAGGGCAAAATGGGTTTAAGCCATGATTTGGATATAAGTATTGCGTGAATGTTCTTACAGTCAAAGGAAGCCAGCATATCAGGGAAATGAGCCGGAATACTCTGAGCGTTGATGTGAACCACATTAAAGTTCCGTGAGACACCAGAAAATTGAGATTCAAGGGTTTCTGATAAGGAAGGGATGCTACAAAAACTAAGATCATCACTCGCCGAAGACAGACAGTCTTCATAGTCACTAATAGTATCTGTATTAGACATAAAATACGGTATAGAAATATAAATAGATAATATAATATATAAAATATATCTAAGTATATAAGATATAAATAAATTCACACACAAAAAGGTAAACTAGCTCCTACTAGTCCACCCACCGGTTGAGTGTTTACAATTAAGTGAAATATTAACACTGGGGAAAAAAAAAGTTTAAATAATAAAAATAAATATAGGTACTGCGATCGCATTGAGAGTAAAATTATATTACATGACGGCGTTTACGTCAAAACGTCAGGTTGACACGACTGTCAATGTCAACCTAGCGAAGCGTCATTGTCGATGGTGGTGTGGGTGGCCATCTTGAAGTCACTTTTGAACGAGACGGCGCCCGCGCACCACGCTTGTGACGAATCGCTGAGAATCTTCGCCATCACGATATTTTAAGATTTAATTTGATTGATTTTACGTTGTAGTAATCACTAAACATCTAATTAAATCGTGATTCTTGTGAATTACGTTGATTGTAATTTGAAGTAATTTATTTCTGTTCCGCCCTCACCTACCCATAAAATTATAAGAGGATGAGTTGTGGTGAAGAGCCTTCAAGCCGTCCTGCCTCCACATACAAAATAATATAGTCAAACGGGTAGAAATAATTTGCGAACAAAATTTGTGCTAACATTAGACACAGATAAACATTATTGGATAAATTCGATGTAGTAGCTATTCACCCCGGTAAATATGGATACTAGAATATCGGACTCAGACTGGAACGCACCAAAGAGCAAAGAAACAATAGCGGAAAAAAAAGAAACAAGTAAAAAAAAAACAATAAATGATTTGTCTATGGTGACAATTATGACACTTGAGTGTTATTTTAACGAAACATTATACCACCGTCATTAAATATCGCATTAAATATTCTAATACCTACTAAAATGTGCATCCAGCCGAGTTCTACTCTCAATACCTGCCTCCCACTGATATTATGTCCATCAGCTACTTCTTGGTGGCAGCTGCGCGCCTACTCGGTTTTGTTGATGTCTTTGATGATGCTGATGGAGCGACAGCCTTGGCCTCTGCTGGTTCTTGAGGCCGTATTTTGGCTAAGTCGGCGATAAACTGAACTTTATGTCGAGTATTATTCTGGCCAATGACATACACCGAGCCTCCCTTCGTGTAGGAGCAATCAACCCCGAAGCTGGTCCGTGCGGCCATGAAAGTGTCGTGTCGGGCTTTAGTCAGAAACTCTGACAAAGTTATACCGGAGCCCTTCAATTTCGACTTCGAAAACCAAATCTTGTCACGGACCATAACATTATCCAGCTTGAAGAGAATAGGTCGTGGTCGTTCGGGATTACTATTTTTCCCAGCCTATGGGATCTCTTTATGTTGACTGAAGAAAACTCATTCAATTTCAAGCGATCTAAGACAATTTCCGTAACCCATTGAGCTGTATTTTCCGTCTTGTCTTCGGGTACCCCATGGAGTAGCAGGATCTTTCGCCTGCCTTGCATTTCAAGACGATCTATGGCACGTGCATAAGTTTGCAAGTTCTCAACCTGAAGCTGAATGTTCTTGAGCAATTCAAACACAAGTACTTGGAAAGCTGCAAATTCAGCTGCGAGGCCAGTGGGTGTAGGAGTCTGGGATTTTTCAAGTTTTGCTACAAATTCTGACATCTTAGTGCTGAACATATCCTTCATTTCCTCAAGAGAACCCTTGATATTCTCCATAGTGGTGTGTAAAACAGTGAGATAAATAAATTCAAAGAAGTGTTAAACTAATATTTAATTGATGTAAACACCTTATCCGGTAGGTGCACTGTATTAACTTATAACAACTTTTTCATTAAAAACCATATAATAAATACAATTTCTATTTTATTTAACAAATAATTATAGAGCTTAGTTATTTAGGTGTAGACTGTTCAACTACCCGCAAAAAAAAAAAAGTAATATAATATATATTTATTAAATTATTGAGATATAATAAATATCTATAAATGAACTAATTATTAACAATTGTTATAAAGCAAACCCCCATATTTAATCCCTGTTTCGGGGGGTACTTCACAAACAACTATAATTAACGGACACAAATTACAACCGGATGCAGGACAAGAATTTATGGTTCACACAAATAGTTGTTCTAAAGAAATCGAACCTGGGACTTGAAGTGGCGAGGCGTCTGTCTTAACCTCTATGCCACACGTACCGTAAAACGTGTTACTCGTTGTATACAACATGTAACGTAACGCATACCCTCAAACACCCCAATATATTATGTTGTAATCATAATACAACCACTGAATTTTTAATTTAACATGTATATATGCATTGTTATTTACTAAATTAGTTTCTTGGAAGAAAGTTTATTTTTCTTTATTTTGTATTGAATGTTGGAATTCAAAGTCAAAGATACTTTATTCCGTAAAAAAATTACATTTATGTGGAATCGTCATATTTTTTTACCCTACCATACAGCTACTGTGAAACACTGCCAGAAAACTCAGTAGGAATCCTTTTTTAAAATAAAATATACTTAAGATTAATTTCAATCATGTGTGTTGACTCAGAACAACTCTATCCCAAGCACTTTTATCACTTAAATAATCAGAAAATTTGTAATATGCCCTGTTACACAATTTGGCATTAATAATTCTTTTAAACTTATTCGTAGACAATTGTCTAATATAATTGGGAAGTTTGTTATAGAATCTTATACATTGCCCCATAAAAGAGTTACTTATTTTATGGAGACGGGTAGTATGCAATATGAGATTATTCTTATATCTAGTATTTCAAATGAAACTGCGGTTTTAAAAGTCTTATTACTTTGACTTACCGTTCATTTCAAATTGTTTTGACTGTACAGGGTTAATATTACAATAATTTCCGTAGATTTCATTATTTTTGGAATAATAAATTACCTATATTAAAAATGATATAAATCGATTCAGTAAACGATTCTGAACAAACTATTTTGAGGATGTGCGTTAATTATGTTACATGTTGTAGATAGTAGATATTTTACCCATGACGGTCACCGTAGCCTAGTTGGTAGTGGTCCTGCCTACGACGCTGGTGGTCCTGGGTTCGAATCCCGGTAAGTGCAAATATTTGTGTGATGAGCACGAATATTTGTTTCTGAGTCATGGACGTTTTCTATGTATTTAAGTATTTATCTATCTATATAAGTATGTATATCGTCCTAGACCTAGTGCCTCTACACATTGAGGTACAAGAAGAGGCAAGGAAAACACTCCAAAGACTTGCTGCATTGGGCCACTTTTCTTACGATCGTATGCCCACCAAGCACACGCAGATAGAAGACTGGAAAGATCTTAACAATGTAATAGGGATGGGCAGCGATAAAATGCAACCAACCTATACATTTGACCAACAATACAAACTATACATTCCCAGTAGAGAGGAATGGAAATTGGGACTTTGCAAACAAAACGAACAAAGTCAAATTTGGTATACAGACGGGTCAAAAATGAAATCCGGCACAGGTGCGGGTGTTTATAATGAAACCTGCAGTATTAGCGAAAGCATGGGAAACTTCGCGACAGTGTTTCAGGCTGAGACATATGCGATCATAACATGCGCCCAGACAATCATAGATAGGGAGACGAAAGGTAAGACCATCTACATACTCAGTGACAGCCAGGCTACATTAAAAGCCCTGATGTCACACAAAATCGAATCGAAACTAATCCAGAACTGTATCACGGCTCTGAACAAACTTGCCACTAAAAGAAAAAGTCAAACTCGTATGGGTACCAGGTCATACGGGAATAGAAGGCAACGAAAAAGCAGATGCACTGGCTAGAAAGGGATCTGAAAGTCAGTTCTGTGGACCAGAACCGTGCGTAGGGATTCCTCCAAATCTAATAGGAGCATTCCTTAAAAACGAATCCACAATTAAACACAATCAAATGTGGACTAAAGTCAAAGAACTAAAACACTCCAAACAACTCATGAAAGAAGTAGATAAGAGCTGGTCCAAAAAGCTTTGGAAATACAGCAGAAACTAGCTACGACTAATAGTAGCAGTATTCACGGGCCACTACAGCACCAACTACCACCTACACAAACTGGGACTGTCGAACAGCCCGATCTGCAGAACCTGTGGGGAAGAAAATGAAACAATGCTGCATATTATATGCAAATGCGATGCACTGTCGAGACACAGAATGGCAATCCTGGGGCTGGCATATCCAGAACCAGGTGACTACAAGGATCTACCTCTAAGAAGCGTACTGGATTATGTGCATACCTCATTCAGGGCTCTAGGGATAGAATAAAACTAGTGGGGGATAGTACAAAAGATCCTGAAGGGTCGAAGTGCTGTACATAGGCACACCCCAAAACAAGATAAGATAAGATAAGATGTATATCGTCGCCTGGTACCCATAGTACAAGCTTTGCTTAGTTTGGGGCTAGGATGATCTGTGTGACATTGTCCCCAGATATTATTATTATTACCCATCACTATGCGCCCCCGGGATTTCTGTTTACCTTACTTACCCTTACTCGGTTTGGGGACCAGGAACTACAAATTGAAATAGCTTCGCTTATGTGATAAGAATTTTTTCAATCCGCAACACACGTGTCCTTGCCCGCTAAATTAATAATCGCCCGGGGTTAACCAGATGCTAAAGTGCTGGCAACACCGGCGCTGTTTACATGACCCGTGTATTTTAAATTAGTAATAAATTGAAATAATAAACTAAGTTAAGTAATAAGTTATCAAAGTGCACGTACAAACAACAATCTCCAAGATATATTATTTGTGACAATCGACGTTCAGTGAAACCAGTGAAATTACAAATACAACGAAGTTCCTGCAGAAACCTATTTTAGTGCTAAAACTAACAGAAAATTAAGCAGTGCTCTCAAGAACTCTACTAACAGCATTGCAAAACAGTAAAATTAGTGAAAAATCTGCTTTAATTCAATATTTGACATTACGTTACGTACAAAACATTACGTACGAAACGTTACGAAAAAATATTCAAAAGTGAACTTTGGACTTTGTGCGATTACTAGCGCCACACCCATTTGTGACGAGAGGACGAACTACGTAATTACTATTAGCGCCATTTCTAACTATAGTGAAGAACAGTGGAAACTGTTCTTGCATGACGACTAGCGCTAACATTGCCTCTATTGAATAGCAGCAGAAACAGTAGTGATGCGACTCATAATATTTCATACGACTACTAGCGCCACATACATTCGTGACGAGTGGACGAACTAGGTAATTAATACTAGCGCCATTGCTAACTCCAGTGAAAAATAGCGCAAACTATTTTTGTAAGACTACTAGCGCCAATATTGCCTCTATTGAAGAGTAGCAGAAACAATAGTGTTGCCACTTGTAAAATTTATTTACCACCTGGTAGAAAACCAGAATAAACTGACACTAATTTCATCTAGTAATTTAAATAATTTAATAAAAGAAAACAAGAGTTAAAATAGAAATTTAAATAGAACAAAGCAACTGTAAAATAATGAATTTCCTTGAAAACATTACGTTTCGACGCACACGCACACAATCAGAACATAATAATGACGATAGTGCAACTACTCGCTCTCTGGACTGTACTACGAACAGCATGCCAGACTTGTCTGAAGACGAGAACACGTCAGACAAGGAAGAGATAGAGAATCTAAAGTCACAACTAAATAGCGCGCACAAAGAAATCGAAACACTGACCTTGGAAATCAGCAAATTGCGGCAAATTAATACGGACCTAATTAAGAAAAAGGAAATCTATAAAAAAATTACAAACAGTCCAATTAAGCAAAAAATAAAAAAATCACTGAATACAACACCAATAACAACCCGAATGAGCACCATGAATACAAAAGAAACGCAGACAATAGAACATGTACCTAACAATGCTCATAGTAAATCGCCGCAAGCAGTCCAGGCAAATATAAATACTAATGATACAAAATCAGAATATTCCATCAATGAAAATTCCCTGGGTGCTATTATCTCAACTGATGGTAAGAAGAACAAACTCTGTATCCTGAGCAGCATAGCTTCACACAACGCACACCAGGTGATAGAAGACACGTTTGGACGGAATTTCACTTATTCTTATTCTTTATTGCACACAGAAACATACATTTAAATAAAACTTTACAATAAAAGTCATGTACATAGGCGAGCTTAATTCATTAATGAATTTTCTTCCAGCAAACCATTAGGAGAGTGAAATTATTATATAATGGGTACAAGCAGTGTACAACAAAATATTAAATTAAAAATATTGATAAAATACACACAAATATTTACATACAATACCTAATAATATGTATATATATATATATATATATATATAAAGAATAAACTACATAAAACCTACATATCTATTATATACATAAATTAAAGAGATAATTAAAGAGATACAATATTATTGTCATTACATTTATCCAAACTGTAGTACAGATCGTCTTTTGAACAACATTAACAATAAATTGATAAATTTCGGCATAAATGACTATTGTATAGTTATGTTGGGAGAGAAGGATCTTAAAACTTCCTCAAACTGCTTACATATAGTACAGACCATTAGGAAATCTCTAGAGCGCATAACTCATACAAATATAATAGTGTGTAGTCCAACTTATGTCTGCGGATCTCCTATATATAATTATAAGGTCGAAATGTTCAATAACCTATTATTTAAAGAAATTAGTAGCGGATTTTACGCATATTATTTTGATACAAATTCCTATTTAACTTACGACATGTTTTCGAATAACTCAGGTGCTATTAATAAAAAGGCAATTATGCATATCTATAGGAAAATTATGGAAAATATAAATATTGATTATTGTCATAATTTGACTAATTCAAACGTAAATAAAGAATGTGCTAATTTTTTTCGCTGATACTGTTGACTGTAAATTAATTAATTCGAATATTGTTAATTTGCATACTAAATGTCAAAAACAACCACAAAACATATACAAAACATTGACGATCTACCATCAAAATGTATGTGGAGTAAACAGTAAGCGAGATGACCTTGAAATATATCTGTGCGAAATGAACAAAGAAATAGATTTCATCTGTATTAGTGAACACTTTTTGAATCAGTCATTGGCAGCACAGTTTAGTTTAATTAATTATAACTTGTGTTCCTATAATACTAGATTGAATAAAAAACGTGGAGGTACTTTGATCTTGGCACTAAATGACAAGAAAGTTGAAGATCTACAAATTTGTAAACAACTGTATAAAATTAACTGTTTTGAGGTTTGTGGTGTAAAGGATTTGGAGACAAATACTTATATTATTTGTTGCTACAGAATTCCTGAGAATGGTAATATAGATAACTTTATGCAGAGACTTGAACAGCTGTTGCAACACTTCATCAACAAGCTATGTATAATTTGTGGTGATTTTAATATCAATTTATCAAAAGATGACTCAAAACGACAATCTTTTCTATCACTCTTGACATGCTATAATTTTCGACACCTAATCTACTCAGATACATTTCGACGCAATAATTCAAGTTCGTGTATAGATAATATATTGACTAATATTGATGACGCAATTATATTAAGTGTAGACACAGACCACAATGGTCTATCTGATGGGCACGCGGGCCTTTTTTGCACATTAGCACTGGAAAAAGTGGCTTATAGGAAAGAACAAAGTTATATGCATATTGAAAGAAGACTATACAATGAAGGGAACATGTCTTGTTTTAGGCAAAAGTTGTTAAAAGAAAACTGGTGCGCAAGTACATTTATTGACAAACTCGGTGAACTACATTCTAGCACATTTACTAAAAAGAAAATAAAAATAAATACCAAATACAGCAACAAATGTAAATGGCTAACTACGGGAATTAGAGTCGCTAGTAAGATGAAACGGTTTCTATCATTTGTTGACAAAGATAATTGTGACGACTCAATAGTCAAATACCGTTGTAATTATCTAAGGGTATATAGAAAAGTAGTACGATATGCGAAACAACTAGTAGTAAGAATGGAAATAAATCTAGCTCAGAATTCTTGCAAAGTCATTTGGAAAATCATAAATAATAAGAGAAATCTGAAAAAACGTGTAAACGACAATTTGATACTTAAGGATAACAATAAAATAGTAAATAATCCCTCAGAAGTTGCTAATATTTTGCTCGAAAAGTTCTGCAAGAAGTCGAATTCTATCGTGAGTAACATTAATACAGCAAAAGAGTATTTGCAAAATCATGAGATAAGAGTAAAGGAGGATATGGTTTTTGAACCTGTTACCCCTATCGAAGTTCTTAAACTAGTAAAGAATATGGAGAGCAAAAAGTCTTTTGGTCATGACGAAATTCCTATGACAATCATAAAAGAAAACATTGATGTGTTGGCGAGCCCTTTGGCCGATTCAATAAACGAATATGTAAATAAAGGTATTTTTCCAGAACAATTTAAATTAGCTAGAGTACTACCTATACATAAGAAAGGCTCTAAAACAGATCCAGCGAATTACAGGCCTATATCCTTGTTGCCGGTATGCTCTAAAATATTTGAAAAAATTATGAAAGTAAGGCTCATCTGTCATTTGAACAAACAGAAAATTATAACAGACCAACAATTCGGTTATCAAAATAATGTAGGAACAATAGATGCTATCGATATGTTAATTGATAATGTGGTGTGTAAGTTGAATGCTAAACTAAAAGTAGCAGGACTTTTCCTCGACCTAAGTTCTGCGTTCGATACAGTGGAACATTGTATTCTTCTAAACAAGTTAGATTACTATGGCATTAGGGGAAATGTTTTGAATTTATTCAGATCCTATTTACACAATAGAACACAGTATGTAGAAATTAAAACAGTCCAAGAGGATGGGCACGAACATTTCCACAAATCTGACACGGTTATCATAAATAAAGGCGTACCACAAGGATCAGTTCTAGGCCCTATCTTCTTTCTAATATTTATAAATGATCTAATAGCTTACATGAAAACTATTTCAGATGACACTAAACTTGTAGTTTTTGCCGATGACACAAGCGCTATTATAGCTAGCGACAATATATATAACTTGGAAAAAAAGATTAATTTTATCCTATGTGCTCTTGAGAAATGGTTCACTATGAATGATTTAAAACTAAATCTAACAAAGACGCAATGCTTATTATTTAAAACAACGGTGCGAAGCAGCGATAGTGTCAAAGTACATTTGCTGGGGAATAAAGTAAACATTGTAGATAATGTAAAGTTTCTGGGGGTACAAATAGATGCATTTTTAAATTGGAAGAAGGAATTGGAAGTGGTCACTAACACTGTGAGTAGTGCTTGTTATGCTCTCGGGAGTCTTAGAGATGAATTAACTATTTCTCACCTCAAAATGATATATTTTGCTCTCATAGAGTCTAGACTGAGATATAGCATAAAGTTTTGGGGCAATAGCTATCAATACAATATTAATGCTGCTTTCGTCATACAGAAAAGAGCCTTGAGAACAATGCTTCGAATTAAACAAATAGAGTCTTGTAGAGATCATTTTAAGAAACTGCACATTCTCACAGTACCATGCCTCTATATTCTGGTCCTGCTTAGTCATTTTACTAAAAATATCCATAAGGTTGAGAAAGAGGAACAGAGACAGATCAGAATAATGACGCGTAGGAAGGATCTACCTAATTTGATACAGCCTAAGCTTAATGTCGTCAAACATGCCTCAACAGTACAATCAGTTAAAATGTACAATAAATTGCCTGTAAAATTTAAAAACCCCATGCCTCCAAACGTATTCAAGGGAAAATTGAAGTCACTGTTGTTGAGGAAATGTTATTATAGCATAGAAGAGTTTCTCAAAGATAATACCCTGTAGCCTCTGGACATAAAAAGTACCGTCTATAGTAGCGCTTTGAAATCAAAAGGATGTAGTAATATGTTAATTTTTATTGAATTTTATTAATTATTATTTATTGATTTGGCCACAAATTTTATAATTATTATTTTTAACTATTTTGGCAACTCTTGCAAATTTTACTGTAATTAATTTTTATTGCAATTATTTTAAATATCTAAGGTTTAATCGAGTGTTATTTATTGATAAATGTTGACATTATTTTTTAATTATTTTAATTGTAAAATTGTAAGTGTGTGATTTATTTATGTGTGTAAATTCAGATACAAATGATTTTGTTTATGAATAAATGACTATGACTATGACTATGCTATTAAATTTGCGCCTAACTATTATGGTGATGGGAAACAGGAAGTAGTATGCATCATGTTTGAGTTTTAAATATTACATGACGCTTTAGTGGTTGGCGAACCTTGAATTTTTATGTTATTAATGCTAATTTGGAATCAAAATAAGATCAGAGTGTATTGTTAACTTCCACGTGAATTGCTATATAGGATATTATTATAGGCATTGAAAGTATGAATACCTATGTAAGTAATATATTATACTGAATCACACACTTTACAAGTAATCTGTACTAAATTCTTTTGCAAACTTCTAAAAGAGCCGGAGAGAAATAATTACTTTTAAAATAGAATGCAACCGACTTTATGCATTAAAGCTATAGTTTTTTTATTAATGTTTTTTTTTCAGATTTAGCTGGTTTAGCGGTAGCGAGGTCAAACACAAATAATAATGTCCTGGGTTAAATCCCGCTTTGCACCAAAAAGTGATTCTGTGCAGAAAACTTCTAAGTATCAGCCGTCTGGGTGTTGGCGGTGTCATACCCCCGTGCCTTGGAGAGAACGTACAGCGTCGGTCCTGTACCTAACCTCTATACGGTCGTGTCGCTAGACGTCGAAAGTTAGTTAGTTAGTTCTTTATTCATTAACAAATTACATTGTGTTTGAATATATTTTATGCTATAATAAACTCTTACATTACATTACTACTACATTACATACATTATTAGGTACATGATTATTAACAATATGATTAAATTTGTGACCGATGAAACACATCATAACCCAACATATACAATAAAATGTGTCTTATATGTCAAGAAAGTAAATATAAATATAATCAGATAATCTAATATACATAATTCAATATTAACATGTCAAGAAATTCGTTATAAATAACATCAATTCAAATCTGGAGTACAAATAAATAGTCAATAAAAACTAAAATAATAAAATAAAATAACAGTAAACTGAGATAAGTGACTCTATTTAAACAATTAAAATCAAAAACTCTTAAGGCTCCAGAGTCAATGCTAAGACAAGGTTCAGACTTTTTAGAGATCATTTATTGAATAGAGACACTTTTTGATCAGAAACGCCTTCAATTTCCTCTTAAACTCCTTAGTATACAAGTCAGATTTTAATTCAACCGGAAGCCGATTAAACAGTTTTACCGAGTTATAGTGCGAACTGTGTTTTACTACATTTAAGGTAGGTGCTAAGTTGGATGGCAAGTCTTTCCTCCTCGTTAACTCCCGTTTTTGTCTGTCTTCATAACTTTCGTAAGTGTGAATATATTTTGCTAGGTTCGTCAGTAACACCAATGTATACAAACTCGGCACCGTCAATATCTTGAGAGCTCTGAAATGTGGCTCACACGACTCCTGCTGCTGTATTTTAACCATCGTTCTTATGGCCCTTTTTTGAGACACAAAGGCTTTTTGAATATTATAGTCATAGCTACCGCCCCATAAAATAATGCTATATCTGAGTCTGGATTCTACTAGGGCAAAATAGACAGTCTTAAGTTGCTCTAAATTGATTACCTCTCGAAGACTTCTAAGAACGTAGCAAGCCGAGCAAATAGTGCTTTCAATATTAAGCAACTCACTTTTCCAGTTTAATAGGTGATCTACATGCACGCTTAAAAATTTTGTTTCTTCTACCGTGTCCACTCTAACTCCATTCATAGTGCTGTAAAGTTTGTCATTATTTTTACTTGTGGTTTGAAAGAGTATTACATTTGTTTTTTTGGCATTGACCTTTAGATTATTATCGGTGAACCAGTTATGGAAAGACTCCATTGCTTGATTTACTCTTTTATTTAAATTGTTTATGTTATCAGCGGATATAATGGCGTTAGTATCATCAGCAAAAACGGTCATTTTTGTAAAATTTGCTGTCATATCGGTGACGTAAGGAATTAGGTCATTAATAAATATTATGAAGAACAGCGGTCCAAGTATTGATCCATGGGGTACACCTACATTTATTGGTAAAAATTTAGACCTATAGGGTTTTTTTATTTGAATAATACCATTATCTACATTTTCATCACAAATAGCGCTGATTTCAACAAACATGGTCCTATTTTCAAGATAAGATGCAAATAATTTTTTGACTGAGCCTCTTATTCCATAGTGATCTAGTTTTTCTAATAGTAGTTTGTGATCTACCGAGTCAAAAGCAGTGCTTAAGTCCAAAAAGATACCAGCTACTTTGTTCTTTTCATTCAGTTTTATAACTACGTCATTAATTAAAGTGTCAATTGCATCAAGTGTACCTACATTCGCTAAATATCCAAATTGTCGTTCTTCAAATACTCTATTCAAATTACAGTGTCTAAGTAATCTACTTTTAAGTATCTTTTCAAAGATTTTTGACTTTATTGGCAACAAAGATATTGGTCGATACATTTTCGGGTCCTTTTTAGACCCCTTTTTGTGTATTGGTATTATTTTTGCTATTTTGAATTGATCAGGGAAAACTCCTTTTATTATACAATTACTATAAAAAATACTTAACGGTTCAGCCAAAATATCTATATTATCTTTTATAACTGTTATTGGAACCTCATCATATCCACAAGATGCTTTGGCTTCCATTCTATTCACAATGTTGTACACCTCCTTGGGTGTTACCGGATCCAAAAACATGTCCCTTTCCACTCTAGTGGTATGAGTGTTAAGGTTTTGTATGGCTAAATTGATGTTGTGTGAATTCATTTTAGCACTAAAGTCAAATTCTGAGGCAAATATATCTACAATTTCCAATGGCTTTGATGTAGAGTGATCGTCTAGCTTTAAGAGTAGGTGATAATTTGTTTTATTACTCTTGTTACGGTGCTGATTCACAATTTTCCATGCATCTTTCGATATATTGTTTGATTTAGCTAACTTGGACTGTACTGCTATCTTCTTGGCTTTAGTTATAACCTTTCTATAAATTTTTATGTAGGAATTTCTGTACATTTGTAAGGACTCGTCACAATAATTGGTTTTACTAATACATAGCACGCGTTTCATTTTGCTTGCCACTTTTATTCCTTTAGTGACCCACATCAAACTACTCTTTCGATTTCTGTTTAAAGTAATCTTCTTTTTCCTAAAAGATTTGTAAAATGCGTCTTTAAATTTAATAAGAAACGTGTTGATACCCATTTCGTTCCAATTTTGAGTCAAAAGTAAGTGTCTAAATTGACGATTATGTTGAGTACTGAAGAGTCTTTTACACACATCAACACAATCTAGGGATATTGAACATTTCATTGATTATCTAGAAAACTATAAACATTTTGTTATGACTGTAAATGGAAGAATTAAAGATAATTTCATGGCCGATATTTAAACATTAACAACACGATGCGATTTTGTTTTTCTAATTAATAAAAGTCTTAAATTAATTAAGCCATAGAAAATTACTGAGTGAACAAAAACATTTTATTCTTATAAAATTATTCAATCGAATTAAATGAATAAAAATCTTACCAAATCTGATAATCAGTAATCGGTATTTCCTCCTCTAACATTAATCACACAGCGGCAACGATTTTCCATACTTAAAATTAAGGTGTCAATGTCTTGCTGGGGTATGCAGTCCCAAGTTCTTTTTAAATGTTCGAAAAGTTGTTCTTCTGTTGTCAAGTTGGGCGGAAAATCCCTCAATGCTCTTCGCTGTAACATGTCCCAGGCGTGTTCAATTGGGTTTAAGTCTGGCGACTGTGGAGGCCAATCTAATACCTGAACATCGTGTTCTCGAAGGGCGGCCCTCACCAGCCGCGCTGTATGGGAAGGTGCATTGTCATGCATGAGCTGAAATTCTTGCCCCGTTAGGGCCCTGAGCGGGACAATGACACGTTCTACTACCTCCTCACGGTATCTATGGGCAGTCATGCTGCCCTGAATCCAAATGAGTTGGGTTCGTCCGCCGATTCGTATTCCTGCCCACACCATAATTGTCCCGCCTTGGTAAGAGTGGACCTCCTGTGGATGTCGGAGACGGCTGACCCTGCCTGGAGTTCTCCAAACGCGTGTTCGTCTCGAATCTGGATGAAATCCATAGCGGGACTCATCAGTGAACAGCACCAATGACCATTGTTGATCACTCCATGTCAAATGTTCTTGAGCCCATAAAAGTCGCCTACCGCGATTGCCACGTCGCAGCGCTGGGACTCGTAGGGGTCTGCGAGCATGAAGACCAACTTCATGCAGCCTCCTTCGCACGGTTTGGTCGCTCACCAGCAGCTGCTGACCCTCCTGGAGCCTTTGCACTAGTTGCATCGCTGTGATATTGGGTAGTCTTCTGGCGGTCATTTGGAGAAATCGATCCTGTCTCTGAGTGGTAACACGATATCTACCTGTGTGCCGTTCTGCCACATCTCCAGTAGCGCGATAACGTGACCACAGCCTGGATACCACATTTTGGCTTGTGCCCAGAGACTCAGCAACGACGCGTTGAATAGCACCGTTTTGTAACATGCCAACTGCCCGTAACATTTCATCTCGACTCAAATGATGGCGTGGCATGACGCTAAAAAGCTTACACAACCAATTGAGAAAAGAAAATAAAACAATTTATCAGGTTTTCTTCAATTAACACGCAAAAAAAATTTTAATGCAACTTCTTGAAATTAGATACAACTCAAGATTGCGCTGTGCTTTGCGTGTTTTCATTTGTTTCTCATTTTAATTTTTAAATTTTGAATAAAGAATAGACAAGGTTTAAATCTGTAAATAAACTTTTTAAGGAAACTAAATAGGTTTTAAACAATAAAGCCATGTTTGATTTCAAAATAACGTATCCCTAGACTTTGTTGATGTGTGTATACATAAAAATAGGTTTATTTGAGTTGCGGCTACGGTTGGCATTCTCATGGATCGAATTTAATAATAAACCAGCATGCCCATCGGCTAGTCCATTGTGGTCAACATTGCAATTTACTATACAGTCATCAGTCAAATTCGTCAAAATATTGTCAATACATGACTGTGAGTTGTTACGTATGTAGGTGACAGTATTTACTAATGGTCTAAAATTATAGCAATTCAATAAATTTAATAAGTCAGTTTTTTTCTTCGTCTCTACTAGAAGGTCAATATTAAAGTCACCACAAATGAAGCATTTTTTGTCAAAAAAGTATTCTAGTAATTTTTCTAGCAAGTTCATGAACGTTTCAAGATTGTTGTCGTATGGACTTCGATAACAACAACAAATAAATAAACCTGTCTGTGTGTCCCTGATGCCACAAATTTCAAATCCATCCCTTTTGTACAACTGTTTGCAAATTGCTGCCTCTTCACAGTTCCTGTCCGTGCGGGCAAGAATTAGTGAGCCACCTCTTTTTTTATTAATCCGAGTATTATGCGAAGCAAGCTTATAGTTATTGAGACTCAGTAGTAAGGCTAACGATTCGTTTAAAAAGTGTTCGCTGATACACAAATAATGTAATAAGTCGTGGATTCCCTCTATGTACAGCTCAAGTTCATCTATCTTATTTCTTATACCACATAGATTTTGGTGAAAAATGTTCAGGCTAGTGCGATTACTGATAGAGTCGGAAATTGAACTGTCATGGTTAGTCTCGAAAAAGACTTTTACTCGCTATGGTTACTGATGAACCTTTTAGAGGTTTAAAGTAGTAAGGAATCGTATTCTTAGAAGGCATAATTCCACCAGTTGCGCAAGAATTACTTAGCCTAATCTTTTTATTAAAGTAGAACGGTATAGTGCCTGGCTTAGGAAGGACCCTAGTTGCCTCAGAGTTAGATCTTTGACACATTATCAATGTTGAAACCCTCTCAATATAATATTTCTTATAGTCAATTTTATCTATTGTTTTATTTACAAGATTAGCGTAATACATTAAAGGCTTATTCATGTTTACATTAGTATGGTGTAGATTTATAAAGTGCACATTCGGAAAGCATTGTGTTAAGGAGTATATAAAATTATTTAACATATTTTCGTTTAAGTATGGATTATGCAAAACACTTGTTATTAATATTTTTGCATTTTTGTGTCTTTTCAACAGTGTTGACAGTTCTACAGATAGCTTTATAGGGTTCGAATCGTTTGAACCAAGACACAGTACCAGCCAGTCGTCACTCTGAAGGTCCTCGTGCATAATTCCAGAGTTATTTACTATGTAGTCCGTGGGTGCTGAGGGATAAGATCTTCCTGTAACGGTTAGGAATGTGGGTTTTTGTACTTAGATCTTATAGAGTTAATTGCCGATGCTAGGTTGACACAAGATTGGTCACCGACTAGTAAAATCTTATTTTTCCCAACTTTAGGCAAATTATCTTTAATTTTCATTAGATTTTTCACTTCCTTCTTTTCCTTAATTGTGGTATTATTTGCCAAGGTAATTGAGATATTTTTGTTGGAATTACACTCTCGTATTGATTCTGGGCAATCTGAAGTTAAAACTGGTTGAGCTTGATCAAATGTTACCTGTTGTGCATGTGTACATGTCAACGACGGACTTAGGAAGCTATTGGTTAGACGCCTTGTTGTGCTGGTACGCCGATTCAAAGGCTTATTTCTCTTTAGTGAGCTTACTGGACTGCTGCAAATTTGTTTAAGCATACTTATTTCTTGGTTTAATTGGGTGATTTTCTTTTTTAGATCTATATTTTCTAAAATGATGCTATCCATTTCACAGTGTGTGCTTTGTAATTGACTTTTTAAACAATTTATTTCATGTTTCATTTCCTCGCTAAAATTGTCATCAACGTTTGTCGACAAGTTTAGACTCATTGCGAACAAGTCATCAGCTAAAGTATTATTCATTGAGTCCATTCCGGCTAGATTCTGTTGAGATTGTGATTTTGATATCGGTTTATGCCTTAAAGTAATATTACAAGGACTAGACATTTTATCCATGTTTAGACACTAACGCCCTCTCTGTCCCTTTAATATCTTTCGCAAAAGTTAAGTGTTACTTGGTCTAAATTTTCTTTTTATTTTTTTTTTATTTTTTTTATGCTAGCAACCTTTCTCATGCAGTATTTTTTTGTACTTGCAACTTTGTTCCATGAATGTCAATTCAGTCAATTGGTTGGCAGAATTGTTTTGTTTACATTAGTAGATGATAAACAAATTTTAAATACAAACTGTTATTCTGATCTGATTTTGGTTATTTCACAAGTTTTATAAATGTATGTCCAAAATTCTTTATCGCAATAATCACAAAAAGATGTTACATTCTTCCATTGGATTCGAACTCAGGTGCTTTAATTATTCATTCCATCATAGGTTTACCAGAGCCACCAGTCAGATTACAATTATGATTGAAATTTTGCTTTAAGTGTTTAGGTTTGTGACGTCAATTTACCGTGTGAGTTTTGCAAGTCACTAGCAGGGTTCAAAGTCCAATCAACGAACTGAGTTTATGTGATGTTGAAAATTTAATTGTATGCAGTAATTTAAAGTTTCACTCACTGTAGTTCATGTATTTCTTCACGTGTGTTTATTAGTCACTTAGTCAGTCTTTTATTAGTCACTAGGCAGTAATGTTTCTTGGGTTTTGTCGTTTTTCAACACATTTCACAGAGTTTATGTTATGTCGTATTTACGTATATAAATATATCATATTTGGTTTCACAAACATTACACGGTGCAGATATTAATACACTTTATGATATTTTACGGCGATACTTTCGGAAAAATACTGTTTACTATTTATTATTTAATTTCGTTTACGGAGCTGTTGTTTACTGTGGCTGAGCGCCATGACAGATGAGTGCCCCTTTCCCCGCGCACACTAGTACACTAAAATATGTCCCGCGTAGATGGCTAGTCTTCGTCGAAACTGACCACCACGCTGACAATCGGACAGTATTCGGATTTAACCAGAATTTACAATTCAAAATTGAAATCCACAATACGATACGAACTTACAAGTACATATGTATAATCTCAAAAATGGGAAATCATCAATTTAATTGTCCGGCGGGTCTCGAACCTGCACCTGCATCTACCAATCCGGGGTAGGCACACTGCGTTAAGCTACGAACGATACACACTGGCAGATCAAACTTAGGATTCCCTTGCTAACACCCTTCCGGAGGATGTAGGTATTATCTATCAGTTTTGTTTTCTACGCACATTGCCGACGCTCATAGCCAGGTGCTCTCACCGATCCGTAAGTGATTGGCGAGGTGAAGCAATTAGGCTCGCGGTCAGTCCATAGATGGGTGACCGCCAAAATGGTTTAATTTGTGAGCGTCTCCGTGCTTCGGAGGGCACGTTAAGCCGTCGGTCCCGGTTGTAGCCATTAGGCAACAGTCGTTAAGCCATGTCTGAGGCCTACTGGGCGACTTGAACAACTCTGACACTAAGGTAACTACTGCCCATACGATAAGTAAGTAAGTAAGTACCTAAGCTATTTGCTATAGTTCCTAGCTCTGTCTAGTTTGGGTACAGATGGCAGTTTGTTGTTGTTGAATGAAGATATTTATTTATTTACTTATTTACTATCACAATCGATCTATCAAATATTGTATATGTTCCACTGTATAAAGTTATATAATACTAACTCATATTAATGAATGTTAAAGAATGTATATGTATATCAACTTTACCCAGGTATTCGATCATCATCAAAATAGATTTTAGTCAACATAATTATCTAATTCATAAACGAGTTCTTTATTTATCAACTTATATTTAAGGTAAAGTTTCCACCATGTTATTTTTTCCACTGTTTTGTTATTTAAGTCAAACCTTAACTTTAACATAACGACAGATTACCGTACGAGATCCGACGATAATATTATGTCCCCATTGTGAGACTTTTATTTAGCTGCGCTGAATCCCGGGTAGGCCTAGCTCAATACTAATATCAGGGTTCCAGAAAGCGTAGCGTAACATATTATATATTTTATGTAGCAGGGTAGTGTGTTCAACCGGAGATACTGAAATTTTGGATTCAAAATACAATTGAATTGAAAATGATGATAATAATATTCATTTGAAATCGGCTAAAAAGAGCTTTATATGCAATTTAAAAAATGTTGTAGGTACTTTTCAATTTCCGTTGTTTGCAACTTTTATTAATAATGAAAGGGAATTGCCAATTAGCCTAAATGGGCATTGAGATGTTGACATATGTATTGTAAAAATATTGTTAAAGTTTCTAGCTACTGCAGTCTCATTCAAATAAATGAAAAATGTTTTAGTGTTATAGCTATGAGCTCATGGAAAACCGGATATGTCCATTAACACATGAACGTCGCAAAAGTGTTGTCAAATCTTACTACAAGATATTATTTATTTGAGGTTATTTTTTTGATTTTGAGGCTATAAATACAAAGAATTCAACATTTATTAGCTGTCGGGCCGCAAATAAATTATGTACTTATGCGCTTATATTTTTTTGTGTAGCTATCAGACCTATCTATAGATATAGGAAGCCATTTATCATCATATTGGTCATTAATATAACTTTAATTAGCTATACATTGTGAGAATTTAATTATTTTCCGGGACTAACTATAATGTCTTTCGGCTCGGCCATCACCATGTACAAGGCTGTACCGTCATAAGCACGCCGCGTATGTAACAATATGAACTAATATCTGGTAGTAACATTTCTTTAAGGCTTTTCCTATACAAGTAAGTTTCGCTAAGTACTATTCATTCGTTCTTGGTGCACGTTTAACTACTGGTATAATTCAAACGTACGAACACACTCTTAACATAAAATATGTTATTATCTCCATCCATCTCTTTCGCATTGAAGTAACCTCTTCTTACTCTTGGTTAGACAAAATACCCCTTCAGAAAGAGGGAAAAACAACTAAAACTTAAAATACTAATAATAAGATACTGGCTGAGGACTCTTTATTTTGTTATGAGTTTCATTTTAAAAAGAGGCTTTCACTGCTTTAAAAGGCAAGGTAAGAAGAGAGCGTCGCCGCCTCAAGAAATCTAGAATAATAAAACTATAAAAAACTAACTCCACCAGACTCCTTTAGAATTCATGGTGGTTACTGACAGATGACTAAACTCTATTGAGGCCATGTTTAAACTTCAAATAGGGGTAAACTCAAGTAGGGAGGACATTGTAAAATTACTGAAACCTTGTTTTAAAAAGTCCTCAGTTATATCCAAAATGCGTACAAAGATTTGTTTTAATTTCGAATAATTACATTTCCAGGCGAGGCTTTGCCGCTGAATCTGCTGTTAGCTCGTTCCTACTCCTTCGAGTTACCCTAAGGTGCTGAGGAGCTGCGGTAACTCTGTAGCTGCGGCGTGTAGTCTTGGTGTACTCGATGATGTCTGTATCATCGAGTACACCAAGACTACACGCCGCAACTACAAAGTTACCGCAGCTCCTCAGCACCTTCGATTAAACAACGTATCTCCTGGCTGGTTGAACAGACCGACTGATGAGTTTACAAGAGCGATAGTGAAGGCTTTATTAACCAAACATCAAAGTGTACTAGTCCTTGATACTTGCCCGTCATTCTGTAGAGGGTACCTACGTCTCATCAGTCTCCAGCGTAACACCCCTCTCTCACCTTCTCTACAACTTCATTAAAAACATCCACGCAGATAACTTTCCTGTCTCGTCCGTACATATAATAGGTTTCAGCTTAGGTGCACATGTTGCTGGAATGACTGGAAAACTAGTACAAAAACGACTTAAATTGGGCCGAATAACGGCGTTGGATCCGGCGAAACCGTGCTTCGCTCGTACTGAATACAGATTGGACCGACATGATGCGAAATTCGTCCACGTGATACATTCCAGTTCTGGGATTATAGGTTTGGAGGAGCCGATGGGACATGTAGATGTTTACATAAATGGTGTGTCAGGGAAACAGCCAGAGTGCAGGGGCCGGAGTATTAGCTTGGAATGTGACCATGCACTAGCGTGGCGATTGTACTCTGCTTCCGTTGAAGATGATAAGGCGCTCACTGGACGACAATGTGAGACCTGGGATAACCTGGTACAGGACAGGTGCTACGGTAATTTAACAATTTTGGGGTACTCAATCAGTCCGGATAACAATGGACTTTATTTTTTATTTTTTTATTCTTGCATGTTACGGGACTTTGAGTCAATATTTGACTATGTCAGTCCTGTTGATCTTACAACATACTCTAAACACCATATAAGAAACACAAAATTAACAAGTTTACATTAATTAGAAAGTACATACTATCACAAGGCTAGTTTACTTATGGCTTTATACAAACATATAGCCTGCTCAGACAGAGGTGCAGACAGGATACTCAAAAAAAAACCTACGTCCAAGACATTTTCTGAATATTTATCTTTAAAATACTTTCTTATCTCTGCACTCCGAACACACTCCGCTAACAAATGGTGCACGTCCTCTAAAACTCCACAAATCGAACAGTTTGGCGAATCAGACTTTTTGACTAAGTGCTTGAACTTGTTCAGCGGCATGTGACCAGAGCGAAGTCTACAAGCTATTACAATTAATTCCCTACAAAGATTAGCATAAGCAAACCACGGTACACTAAGAGGCCTGGTCTGTAAAGTTCTATACCACACGCCTTTATTTAAGGAAATCTCATTATAGTGCACATCCCATCTTTTAAAGATATCATCTTTATATTTTAATAATATATCACTGCATTCTGGAATAATAAATGTTTCACTTCCTGTAAAGATAGACTCCCTCGCCAAACTATCCACCACTTCATTGCAGCGTATACCAATGTGAGCTGGAATCCATTGCAGTCTCAAATCAATACCTCTGGTCTTCAACGTATGGATTTTGTCTAAAACCGAGTAGGCTATCAATGCACCTCTGACCCCAGAGGCGCACCGAGCCAAATGTTGTAAAGCACTTTTGCTGTCACTCAAAATAACTGCCTTTTTAAAACCCACAGAACCGACGTACGATATCGCCTCTGAGACTGCAAATAGTTCCAAATACATAATAGATGTCTTGTTATCAGTCCTACCTACGACCTTATATCTTTCTGTAACATTATGATTGGGGTCATAAAATGCTGCACCTAAACCGTCTTTTGTTTTGGAACCATCTGTATATATTTTTTGCCAACCTTTGAACTTAATGTTTATATACCTTGTGACCATAAATTTAAGATAATCTATATTATAATTGCCTTTCGGTAAACTCATATCCTCTATTTCAAACGAAATTAATTCCATATCCATATTGGACGTCCAAGTGTACATAGAGAACATAGGTGACGGATTACATGCTTTATTGTTTCTGATTTAACCTCAGCGTATACCGATATCAAAATAGGCTTAACTTTATTACGCCAATAGCTTTTTTGACATACCTGCTCCAAAATCTTCAAAGAATGTACAACAATATGGTCGGTCACAGGTCTTGCCTTAAGGCAAAACTTGGATGCCAAATAACGCCGTCTCAAGTAAAGCGGTGGGATAGCCAACTCACATTCCATCACATGAACTGGAGTAGTCCTTATAAAGCTACCAATAACACGTAATGCCATGTTCTGAACTCTGTCTAATTTAAGTAAATGTGTTTTGGCTGCATTACCGTAAAGATAACTGCCGAAGTCTATCCTGCTGGTACGTATCAGTGACATATACAGTCTACGCAGGTGTTTAGGATGGACTCCCCATGATCTAGCTGCTAAAATTTTTAGAATATTAACTAATTTTAAACATTTTTATTTTTCTCTAACTTCATTTATATGTTTACTCCATTTCAATGAGCTATCCAACCAGACGCCCAGATATTTGAAAATTTCTACTCTATCTATACCTACTAATATTGTTTACGCTCAGAGTGACCGTATCCCTCCTTCTGCCTTTATTTGTACAAGTCGAAGGACGCAGATAATTTGTTGGAGTCAGAGTCAAAGGTGAAAGAAACAAAAGTGTTTAATCCTTTCGAATCACTTTTGCGACCGTTACACTGGCAGAATCAAAGGTACACGGGTAGGTAGAACATAAACAGGTACGGGGGGACACTTCGAAATGAGATAATAATCTTATTCTTATTCTTTATTGCACACAAAAAATATACTTTTTTTATACTTTTTTTCTCTGCTGTGGGTAGTTTAGTGTCTACACAAATTATTTTGTGCTCTGATTTAATTATAATTTAATAATTGTAAAACTGTTTTAATTGCACATATTTATATAGTAACTAGTTGCTAAACACACCCTTTCTTGCTGGTAATATAATAATTCCATAATATCTGTGCATAACATAGTTAAACATCTTACCTCTTCATAATGGATAGCCGGTTTGAAAAAAGCTTTGAAGAGTTTGAGAAGCTGTTCAACTCACGCATGCAGGTCCATGAAGAAAGGCTACAAAAAGCCACGACTGGTAATCCACATCCAGACACAGATATTGCCACTTTGTCACAAGAATTTTAAGATTTTAAATCCTTCATCCTCACTACATTGGGGCACTTCAAGACCCAGTTTCAGCTGCTATCTTTAGGGCTGGACCGTCATGAAACTGCCATGAGAAGAAAGGTCCTGCTTCTCCATGGAGTTCCAGAGAAACGTGATGAAAAATTACACACCACAATCATCGACATATTAACCGGCAAAATGAAATTGCTTAACATTGGTTCAACCAACATTGATGTTTGTCATCGCCTGGGTTCCAGCACAGGGAAGAAAATCCGTCCCATCCTCATTCGTTTCAATAATATGGAGCATCGTCACTTGGTATGGGATCACAAGACTGCCTTGAAAGGCACTGGTATAACTGTTCCTGAGTTTTTAACAAAGGCCAGGCACAGAGTGTTCGCTGCTGCACGCCAATACTTCTCAGTTTCTAAATGCTGGTCCACGCAAGGTAATATTATTATATCAACACCAGATCAAACTCGTCACAAAATTGAAACTATGGACCAATTTAATGCCCTGATCGCTCAATTTCCAACGACCGTAACAGCGCCTGATGCAGACACTCCCTCGAACTCTGCCGAGCTAGTGGCACCTTCTGTCTCCAAGAACAACAAGGCCAAAAGGACCACACGCCGCTAATCTTCCTTAGTCAAGTTAGTCAGATAAACAATCCATTACATTTGTTTACATATTATTGTCCTCTTGAATTTGGTAGCGTAGCTTTCACATTACATTTAAACACGGGGTAGCTGCATTGCTATTTTAAATACTTGTTTTTACCCCCGATTAACTTTGTTACTCGAATCATTTGTTTTATTTTTGTGCAGTCATTTGTAAATTAATTTTCCTTCTATGTTGACATTTCGTAAATTTTAGTTTATTTTGGCACTGACAGATTCGTTTAGAAACCTGCGTATATATAACCTGCTGTTTTATAACAATTATTTTTTTTTCTTTTTTGCTTCGCTACTAATTTAATTAAATTCTTTTTGTTTTTATTCCCGTTACATTTTTTTTTTGAGATACGAACCAAACTGGTGTACCTTGGGACTAATGCAACAGATATTTATTTAAGTGCAAACTTTTTGTATCCCGCCTGATACAAGTCCAAGCCAGTGGCCAGATGTGTCCGAAAGTGTCAGTCAGAGGTATCCAGCTTGACGTGTCTCTATAGATTTACTCATATAATTAGTCATATTACTTTAAAATGTTCACTGTAGTTATTATAATTTTGTAATACTTTTCTTATTTTCTTAAAAGTGTTTTCTAGTTTTCCGGCGAGACGGTGTGTTTAGCGACTTTAATTTTGTTAATATTTATATATAACGTTTTAGTATTTTTTTTTCTTGTTGTGTTTTTTTTTAAATATATATTTTTATATCTGTATATATTATTATTATGGATGATGATTTACCAAATTTTGATGATAGTTTTTTCTCCTGTTCTTCCTCGCTCTCCAGTTACGTTAGCGCGCATGATTCTTTTACTTCACTTACTTTGCATGACCAAATCTCCTCACGTCTACGTACTGTTCCCCACAATCTGAATATTGCCCATATCAACGCGCAGAGTGTTCCTGCTCACTATCCTGATCTTCCAGCATCATTTAGTGGCACCAATATCGATGCATTATTGATTTCTGAAACTTTTCTTAAGCCTTCTCTTCTTTCTCCTCATTTCTCTCTCCCCGGGCTCGTTTTGATTCGCAATGATCGAACGGATAAGGGCTGCGGTGGTGTGGCAATATACCTGCGGGCTGATATCCCATATAAGATCGTCAGCATGTCACCATCTCAGTACTCGGGTTCTTCAGAACATTTGTTAATTGAAATTATTGTCCACCACTCTAAGATACTACTCGGTGTTTTTTACAGCCCTAATCTTCGAGTCGATTACTTCGAATCACTTGATTCTCTCTTAAATAATGTATCTCCGATTTATGACCATGTAGTCCTTATGGGTGATTTCAATACTTGCTTGATCAAAAACGATCATCGTTCTGCCAAACTACTCTCTCTTTTAACTTCTATTAATCTTCACGTTCTCCCTCTTACTGCTACACATCACTTTCCTAATTGCACCCCTACTCTCTTGGACCTTATGATCGTCTCTTCCCCTGATCGTGTCGCTACTCATGGCCAAATAGTTTCTTCCTTTTCTTACCACGACTTGGTTTATCTATCATACAAAATTCGTCCTCCCAAACTTAAACCTCACTATCTTTTTCTTCGTAACTTCAGGGGTATTAATTTGGAAACATTGCAGCTCGATGCCTTGAGTTTAGATTGGTCCGACATTTATAATGTTTCGAACATTGACGATAAGGTGAATCTTTTTAGTGCTAAAATTCTTTCCTTGTATGATCGCCATGCTCCAAAACGTCGAGTGAAAATAAAACGTTCTCCTGCACCTTGGATTTCCGCTGAAATTAAGGAAGCTATGGCACGAAGGGATAAAGCGAAGCGTAGGTACAACCTTAATCGAACCGAGGGAAATTTAAATCGCTTCAAATTTTTACGTAATCGCTGCAATCGTCTGTGTCGAGATGCTAAGAAGCGCCACTTTTACAAATCGCTTGATAGTCGTGATTCTTCCACAATTTGGAAATTTCTCAAATCTAACGGAATTGGTAAATCTCCCACCACGGTTTGTAAAAATATGGATCTGAATGCTCTTAACATTCATTTTTCAGACCCTCCTGTTGCTCTGGACTCTCAAAGTAAATCAACTAGTTTACACGATCTTTCCCTTTTACCAGTACCGCCTTGTTCACCTTTCAATTTATCTCCTGTAACCGAGGAGGACGTCAAAAAATCAATACTTTCAATTTCTTCTGCTGCAGTTGGACATGATAATATATGCTCTAGGATGATTAATCCTATCCTTGCAACTATACTTCCTGTTCTCACTCATATTTTCAATTTTTCCTTATTCTCATCTACTTTTCCTACAGCTTGGAAACGGGCACACATAATACCCATTCCCAAAATATCTAATCCTACTAGTCCATCCCAGTTCCGTCCTATTGCCATCCTGCCTTTTCTGTCCAAGATCCTTGAGCATATAGTTCATCGTCAGCTTTCTTCTTTCCTGTCTAATAACCACCTTCTTAGCTCCTTCCAATCTGGATTCCGTACTGGCACTGTCACTGCTCTGCTCAAAGTGACCGACGATATCCGCTGGGCCATGGAAAACAAATCCCTTTCTCTTCTAGTACTATTGGATTTCAGTTGCGCTTTTAACTCTGTAGATTTTGACGTCCTTCTCGGTATTCTAACGTCTCTTAACTTCTCTTCTAGTACTGTCTTGTGGTTTAACTGTTATCTTCGAGGACGTTCGCAGTGCGTGCAACTTGATGAGACCTACTCAGATTGGTGTACTCTCACTGCTGGCGTACCTCAGGGTGGCGTTCTTTCTCCCTTACTTTTTTCCATCTTCATTAACTCCATCACACGAGTTATTTCCTCAAACTTCCATCTCTATGCAGACGATGTGCAGCTTTATAGATTCTTTACTCGAGAAGATGCTCATGGAGCGATTACTGCCATGAATCGTGATCTGGACTCAATTAATCGATGGGCAAGGTCTCACTGTCTACTAATAAATCCTGCCAAATCCCAGGCAATGATCATTGGTAGTACTCATATGCGAAATTGCCTTGACTTCGCATCCCTCCCTACAGTATGCTTAAATGGCTATCCAATAGCATACACTGACATAGCAAAAAATCTGGGCATTTCTTTTGATAGTACTTTGTCTTGGAAAGCTCAGGTGTCGGAAGTTAGCAGAAAGATCCACTTTACTTTCCACACATTAAAATGTCTTCAAAACTTCCTACCCCTGAAAACGAAAATCTCGCTAGCTCAGACACTCTTACAACCCATTCTGGACTACGCGGACTGCTGTTATCTTGATGCTACTGAGGAGCTGCTAAACAAACTTGAGCGCTTGCAAAACTTATGCATTCGTTTTATATTTGGTCTCAAAAAATATGACCATGTCTCCAACTTTCGCAAGGATCTCAAGTGGCTCCCTATCCGTCTTCGTAGGAATGCTCGCGTATTGTATCTCTTATTCAATGTCCTTCACAATCCCTCATACCCCGCCTACCTACGGGAGCGTTTCTTCTTTATTCACTCATCTGATGCCTCCTGTAGGTCACACCTCAGATCCCTCCTTAAATTTCCTATCCACAAAACCGATTTTTACTCCTACTCCTTTACGGTGCAGGCCGTGAGGTTGTGGAATTCTCTTCCGCCTAACATCCGTAACATAAATACTATCACTTTATTTAAAAAGCGAGTTAAAGAACATTATCTCTTATGTTCATCCTAATATTTGTGTACATTGTATATGTAGTATATTACATAGTCTTTATATATATATATATATATCCCCTCCCCTATTTATGTATTATTAGTATGTAGTGTATAAATACACTTAGTAGTGTATAGTTATCTACACACGGCATGGTCTTTTTCCGATTAGTTTCTCCTCTCGCGGGTCTGCTGGAAGATATTTCTATTGAAATAAGCAGTACCTTTGTGCTATTTTTTCCTATTTTTGTAATTTATTGTTATTTTTGTTTCTGTGTGTACATAAATTATTAAATAAAAATACATTTTATAAAAGTGTATTTGTATTTGTGTACAAAGGCGAGCTTAACTCATAGATGAGTTTTCTTCCAGCAAACCACTGACAGAAGGAGATTTGTAGAATACGGGTAAAAAAGTGTACAACAACAAAAGGAAAAAAATATAAATTAATAAAAGATACTATTTATTGCTACTACCTAACTGGTAGAAATAGATAAATAACTACATACTAATACATACTAATAATACACACAAATTACATACTATACACACTACACTACTATATATAATATATATATATATATATATATATATATATATATATATTATCTATATATATATATCTCTGATTACACTGATAGTGACAAAAAGTGTTCCTTTGTTCTTCTTTTAAATACGTCTAAAGATGAGCTAGTAAGAATAGAGTGTGGAAGAGAGTTCCATGGTCGAACGGCACGTATTGTGAAACCATCATAACGGCTGGAAGTATGAGAAGGCATACGAAGTAGAGATGACGTGGCTGAGCGGCAGAATTTGCCTCGAGGGACTAAGTACTCAAAGCGTTCACGAAGATAGGCAGGAGAATTAAAGTTATGAAGGATTGAGAAGGGTAGGGAAAGAATGTGACAATCTCGACGTTGCCGTATTGGCAGCCACTTCAAACACCTCCGAAACTCCGACACATGGTCGTATTTACGGAGGCCAAAAATGAAGCGAATGCACAAATTCTGCAGACGATCGAGCTTGTTAAGAAGTTCTTCATTCGCATCCAGAAAACAGACATCGGCATAGTCTAGAAGAGGAAGTAGGAGTGATTGAGCTAAACATACTTTAGTACGGAAGGGTAAGAATTTCTGTAACCGTTTAAGAGACTGAAACGAGCAGTATACCCTTCTGCTTACTTCCGCAACGTGAGTGCTCCAAGATAAGTTACTATCAATTAGTATACCAAGATTTTTAATATAAATTGACGTGCCCCACGGTTTTATTTTAGTCTAGTCTATGCATATGTTTATAATGCCCACGACTGTATCTATTTTATTATTTTTTAGCTTTTAGTACATATCTTAAACATTACAATGTATGTTTAACATAAAACCGTTTAACTTAAAAAGTTTTTTTACCAATTTTTATTTTCTAGTTTTTAGTTTTCATTTCGCATTCTGTTTAATTCATTTATGGCCTCATTATTGCAAGGTTTTTTGCCCGTTAGTTTATTGCAGTCTAACTCCTCTATACGTAGTCCCTGCAGAGATCTTACTCTACTAAGAGCCACGTAGGATTGACCTTCTTCAAACAGTTTCGCACCTAAGTATACGACTGCGTGATCCACAGTGCTGCCCTGCATTTTATGTATTGTAGAAGCCCATGATAGTATTAAAGGCAACATTCTTCTTTCAGCCGTCCCGTAATTGTACTTAGCTGGAAACTGTATGGCTTTTGGGGGTATAAGATGTACGCCGTCTCTTGCGAAATCAATTCGAAGAGAAGGTACATCTGTTGCATACATCTGAGTTCGACGAAATTGAGGCCAAACGATTTCGTTGATGTAGCCTATAGCGCCACTTACTAATCCCTTTGAAACGTCAATATTGGAACGTAGCATGACTTTTGCCCCCACAAATATTTCCAGTTCCGCTGGCAAACTCCCAGTTTTGTTGATATCAGCTGGTATTATAGTAGCTATATCCACATTGTCCGCATTTCGTGTGGCGTGTACTAGCTGATCCTGAGCTTTTATTTTATAAATACGAGCACCTCTATTTCTAAACAAATTCAATACATCAGCAGAGTTGTGGTCGTTAACTTGTTGATTTGTGGGGTATACCCTTAACGCCTTGTCTATTGAAAACTCATCACTTGTGTCTTGAAGAAGTCTTCCCATTAAAATACTAAAATGTTGGGTAGTTCGCTCACCGACTCTCAAAGCATTCAAAATATCAATAAAAGTCTAGTCACCTTGCTGACGCATATTTTCAGTTAATTCACACAGCGTGAATAAACGCCAGAGATGTGTAGCTGGCTGGAGATGTTCTGGCTGTTTGAAAACAGGTGATCCTGATCGTTTTATAGGAGGCAGTTGTGAAAGATCACCGAAAAGTAATACGTTTACTCCTCCAAAAAACTCATTTTCACAGTTCTTTATTTGCCTTAATCGGGCGTCCATCATGCACAACATTTGGTAAGACACCATAGAAATCTCGTCGACAATCAGAAATTCTGTCTGATGCCATTGTTGCCTCATTATTCTTAAATAATTTCCGGACAGTGGTGACATACCTGTTATACGACCGTCTTTCTGTACAGGCAATTTTAAAGTACTGTGTATTGTAGCTCCATTTATTAATCGAGCTGCAACTCCTGTTAGTGAGCAGACTTTAACCGCATCCTTTGCGTAGCACCTATTAATTTGGTCTCGTAGTAACTTTAATAGAAAAGTCTTGCCCACACCAGCTTGCCCTGTAAAGAATATTTTAAACGTTCTTCGGCACCTGACATTTGATTTTGTATAGACTGGGTAACAAATGTAAAAACTTCCTTTTGTACTGCATTCATAGACTGCTTAGCCTGTAAGAACTGGTCTTCATTCATTGGCAAATATGGAACTTCTTCTTCATGGTCTAGTTCCATGGGCTCTGCGTGTTCCAGTATCTGAAAGGCGTGTACTTGCGCGAATGCATTTTCAAGCTGCCTGTCACGTTCACGATATATTTCCAAGTAGGCGTTTGTTTCTCTTAAACTTTCTTCGTTGGCGAGGAACGCATCTCTGGCACTATTAAATTCTCCTAAAAGTTCAGCCTCATTGCGATACGGCATGTACTGGATTAGTAAACTGTAATAATATGACTCTGGATCAGAAGCTGCTGCAAAGTTAGGTACCCGCACTACAGCTGGCGTGTTTCTAATAGTCATTTTTGTGTTGTCTGATAGAGTTATAAGACGCCTTCTTGCTGTTTGCTCATGCGGTCCATATTATTATTATTATTATTATTCGTTTATTTCGACCACCAAAAGGATCATAATAAGTACATTAAATTAAAATTAGAGAAATAAGACAACACATCACAAAATTACATTATAACTAAAAAGTAAATTGGCAAAGTCAATGAATTAAAACATACATGTCACGAGAATAAAAATATTAAAATTAAAATATAAGTCAGAAAATACGGACCGATAATGAAACAGTTATGTCCCTAATTCATTCACTTTGCTATTGTCACTACATTAAGCATGCAACACTGGTTAATGTAGTGACAGTCAAACCTCTCAGCCATCATCCTCAGGATGGTGTTGGAGCTGGCGCGGACCCTACGCACCAGAGATGTGCACCGTTTTCGCATCGTCGCATAAAAGCAGTCAATGCGCGCCTCAGCGAACATCCCAGACGCACTGCAGTACCGAGGCAGTCCCAACAACATTCTGTAGGCATTGTTGAATTGGACTCGTAGGGCGCTGTACTGTTTTTGAGTATAGTCAGCCCACAGGGCGCTCGAGTAGAAACAAGTGCAATACGCACTAAAAAGAGTGTTTTTTACTTCTTTCGAGCATCGTGCAAACCTGCGAGCTATCATGTTCGCTCGAACAGACAACGCCCTACGCTCCCGTTCTATGTCTGCATCGTCCTTCAGGTCAGAGGTCACCAGATGCCCAAGGTATTTGAAGGTGTCAACCCTATTTAGCGGTACGTTATTTAATATAATGCTAGGGATACTATCCGGACATTTACCCCTGGCCCGAAAAACCATACATTTACTTTTTTTGCTGTTATAGAGCAGTCCATGGCTGAGAGCATATTCCTCACAAATGCCGAGCAGCTTAGACAGGCCACAAACAGAGGCGCTGAGCAGCACCATGTCATTTGCGTAGCTGATGTTGTTTACACAAACCCCACCAACATGACATCCGACATGCGTGCTGCTCAGCCTCTCGATAAGTGCGTTTACATATAGGTTAAAGAGCGTTGGCGATGTCAACCCCCCTTTCCTCACCCCGCACTCCAACCTGTATGGTTCAGACAGCGCCCCCGACCACCGAACTACGTTGACCTGGTTCCCGTACCAATATTTCAAAATACGAATGCATTCACTCGGCAGGGATGTGTCGTTCAGTTTATCCCAGAGGATATCATAGGACACCAGGTCAAACGCTTTCGTAAGGTCGAGGAAGCAAGCATAGACTGGTGTTTTGCGATCAGTATAGTACTTGACAGTCTGCTTCAAACACAGAATAGCTGTTTCAGTGGAGAGTCCCGATTTGAAACCGAATTGACTGTCATGTAACTCGAGACAATCACTCATTAGTGTGTTAAGAAGACTGTCAAGCACCTTAGACATAATTGTAGCCAGAGATATGGGTCTATAGTTGTTGGCGTCGCTTATATCACCAGTTTTACTTTTCACGATCGGTACCACCACGGTCTGCATCATAGCTGGCGGTAGGTATGAATGCCCTAGGCACATGGAGTAAAACATAGCCAGAACCCTTGGAAGATGGACGCCAGCATATTTAAGATGCTCGATACTCAAGTCATCGTGGCCAGGAGACTTGCCTCGGGTCATGGTCGTGATAACCTTCCCAACATCTTTGGCCGTAAACTTTACACTGAGCTCCTGCCCTTGAGTCATACCCTCAAGTCCAGACCGTGATGATCCCAATCGTGAAGTTACCATGAAATGGCTTTTGAACATATCAGCTATGTTTTTTGGATCAGTAATGCCAGCAACGCTCACAGGCAAGCCCGGCCTTCTGTTTACTTTATTAGTAGACTTCCAAAAACTACGAAAATCATGTTTGGCGTGATGTGTTGCCAGAATATCCATTTTAAGTTGGTCACGGTTATTTTGACACCACTTTAACCGGCTTTTAAAGATTTTACGGCTTTCTTGCATCTCACTCCAAACACGACCCGACTTCGGCCTGCCATATAATGTCCATAACTGGAACTTAGACCTGGCCTCCCGGTGAGCACTACTAACATGTCTGTCCCATCCTACTACAGGTTTCTTCTTATGTATCCTGTTATTGTCATAAGCCGCTCGGCCTAAGATGTCTACAATTTTGTCATACATTTTGTCGATAATAAACTTATGTTCAATGGCATCGCACGAGAAATCACAACATTTACTTAAATCACACGGAAATTCTATTAATTTTAATCTTTCGTTACACAATTTATTATATAGCGCAATTTGTTCAGATGTTCTATCGCCCCAACGTATTTTATTACACGGTTCGATATTATTACAAGCTATTTTAGGCTTAATACTATTTAAATTACAACATATAAACAAAGGAAAGTGATCCGACCACATGACATCATACTTAATTTCTACACTAACAATTGTTTGCATAGCCGATTCCGTAGCTAGACAGTGGTCTAACCAGCGTCTAGACCCGTTCGCATCACTAATAAAGCTATACATATCAGATGAGAGCCCGAGTAGTTCTATATCGGCACATATCCATTCAGCCTCCGTACTGAAGTCTTTCAACACGTTAAAAAATAACTGGCCTGGATGAGCGTTAAAGTCCCCGAGTAAATATACTGCCTCAATATGTTCACTATTAATAATAGCACTCACCAAGCTAAGACAATCCGTAAATTCCGGTAAGTTCACGACACAATCGGTAGGCATATAAATGCTGAACACTAAAAACGACCTTTGCCCTAACTCCACTTTAATGGCACAGACGCGAGCGTTATCACACTGCACTATGGACACATTCTGTAGGACACTCTTCTTCCACAGTATCGCCACTCCTCCATACGGCCGGCCCACGAGCATGCCCGCCGTAGTATCCACAGCTGACCATAGTAGCCATAATCAGAATCAATGTCGCTTAGAAAATCTATATCATTCGGTAGGAGCCATGTTTCTTGCAAAGCTATTATATCAGACGTATGACACAATTGCCTGATACAGCCTACCGATCGCTTGATACTTTTACAATTGTAGCTAACCAATGTGTATAGATTGTCTTTATCCATCTACTATATTCTCGGACCGGACACGACGCGGCAACGCCTCGACGTTCGTTATTTTGCGCTTGAAATTAACAAATCTTCTGAATATGATTCCCTGAGGCCACAACTCGCTATCGAGAAATAATGACGACTTGCTTTCTAATATAAAGAATTTATAGGCCTTGTATTCCCTTTCATACTTAAAAGATATTTTCTCTAATAGAATAATTTCCTTAGTTTTATTGAATACGTAATCGGTTATATCTTTTTCCGTGGTATCATTATGTATTCTCGTAATTAGAATCGGAATCTTTTTATCCGCCGCTTTAAACTTTCCCTCATTGTCCCGACACACTCCCGCCGAACCTGCATAGCGATATCTCATAGGTTTCTTATGATAATTCACTACCTGCCAGTCGTTACGATTATTATGAACGAGATCATTTCGCTGCGCGTTCGAGTTAATGTTAAGTACAGTTGCACTCGACGCAGCTTCATTCTGGATCGCATTACAGTGTTTCGGTGACGTCATGGTTACTGTCTTATCGCTCGATGCAGACGTAGACGGCTTTGTGACTTTAGTACCGCTACCGTTAACCGGTTTTATAATGGGCGACCGCTGAGAAACAGCTGACACGTTGCGGTGATTATTCTCATCCACCCCCACAATACCTCTAAATTGTATCGGAGTAGTTTCGATTTTCTGTTGTTTACACACGATATTATTACTTTTCCCTGGTGATCAATGATCGATATGTGAAAGCCCTATAGGGCCACTATCTAGCATCCAGGTGCCCCGTTGTTTGTTTACGTTTTCTGAGTTCGGCAGTAAAGAATCATATTTCATTTGTAGTAATTCAGACTTAAATTGATCGAACTGACTTTGCGAAACACATGTAGACTTGATAGTCTTCACTTCTTCTTGAACTATGAGCAAATCCTTAAGTAGCTTTGTGCAATCTAGGTGATCAAACAGCACAGGAGGGAGACGTTCTAATTCCCTCGCCACATAGATCGGAAACAGATCCGGTTCCTTCGATTTGAAGACCTGCACTATATCAGCGAGGTCCCGTTCCTGCTTGCCCTTATTTTTACGTTTTATATTAACCCCGGGCACAGATTCGAATAACAATAATTTCGATTTTTCGATTTCTTCTTTGGAGAAGGAAGAAGTACAAATTCGAACTAACGTGACCTCATCTATCACTGACACTTTGTTCTGTATGTAAGCTAACATCTCATCAATCACGATATTGCACGATACACACTTTACTACATTTGTCATGTCGATTTACGGTACGCGACGCGCGGCTTTCCATCAAACAAGAAACACGTCCGCACAGGGGGGGTGCGCGGGCGCGACTGAATAAGCATCGGTATCGATGCTTTCTTCATTTATAACTGGCGGTTTCGCGTAGTGTGGCTCAAATAACATCGCAAACTCTATGAGACACATATTGTTAAAATCATAGTTGGGGTGCTCTGCTGGTCGCTTTTCATATCGTTCGAATTTTGTATTGTACAGTATATTCTACTTGTTGAGCTCTTCCATTTGATACCCATATTGTTGGGTTGATAAAACCTAGGTTATCCGCCATTTCGTAGCGGCGGCCATCTTGGATTTCAATTAGGTATAGTACATTGTATTCTACTTGTTGAGCCCTTTCATTTGATACCCATATTGATGGGATTAATAAAACCTAAGTTATCCGCCATTTTGTAGCGGCGGCCATCTTGGATTTCAATTTTGTATAGTACATTGTATTCTACTTATTGAGCCCTTTCATTTGACACCCATATTGATGGGATTAATAAAACCTAAGTTATCCGCCATTTTGTAGCGGCGGCCATATTGGATTTACAATGAAACAAAATTTATTTAATTGTAACCAGAACCAGAAGTGTGTACCAAAGAACGTCGGCCATATTCGACCTGACTAAAATATGAAACGACCACCAATGATTGATACGTCAAAAAATAGTGAATTATGTGTATATTAAATTACGGGGTTCAGCTATTTTTATTGAGGCCGGGAAAATAATTTAGCTTTGTAATAAAAACCTCATTTCCATAATACTTTTAATATATTTTGAACGCATCCAAAGCTGTTCCGTTTTTATCTGTACTCCACGTTTCATCATAACACTAAAGTAACACTACCATTATATGTTTACTATCTTAAATACTATACTGCATTGCAGATTTTTTGCTTATTTTTGTAATGTATTATCAATCACATCATTTTTAGATGGGGATATGGATTAAGTATTCCGAAACGAGTAGCAAATGATAGGTTGACATTTGACAAACGTAGAACGGAACGTATTATGACAGAATGAGAACTGTCAAAGCGTTTACCGTGCAGTCCTTCGTTGCTCTTGCGTCGTTGTGTACTGTGCGATTTCTTGTGGTTTTTGTGTGTTATTTGTGACTTGGCTACTATTACGGACTCCGACTGATCTTTCAACTCCTGACGACCCTTTGATATTGATACCTGGACACCGATAACGCTTACACCTGACGACCCTCTGCTATTGATCCTAGGACACCGATTGCTCTTTATGAATTGGTTCCGAGTGCCGAATCTCGGAATACTACAATGAACCCGAACAACCGAGCAACTCGTCGACACTTACAGTGTATTCATTGCAATATCGTCGTTGATACACTCTGGCGCTTCGTTGTCTTAGAACTTGACACCAGAGTCGTATCGTTAATCAGCAATTGGATCGCCCCAATACTCGTAAGTATTTTTTTTCATAAGATATAGTTTACTATGTTATCACAGAATTACAATATTATTCAAATGTATTTATTCAGTTGAATTTTTATTCTCAATGATCTTTTAGTATATTGTGGATACTAAGTACATTGATTGATCCGTTAGGTAAAGCTGCGTTAGTTGCAGACAGTCTGTGGATGGGTTACAGTTTCATTACTCATTGAGACTCACTGGGCCTTGAAAGCATGTTAAGCTGTTTGTTGTTCTCTTTACATTTACTATCTTTGATAATCATTATATCCAGTAAAAAGCTTCTTAAATCTGTCAACCATGTAAGAATATCAGTATATTTTCGTGATTGGGCTGTGGAGTTGCTTCATATAAAATACCACCACTCTAGGTTGTACTAGAAATTAACCCCAACATAGCAAAAAGCTAGGCAGATATTCTTAAGTTGCATAATAGTAATATTTTTTCCTCTTTTGCAGATAACTGAAGATGATTACATTTGTGAGGCATGTAGGGATATTGCAATGCACACAGTTAATGAAGCTTTAGCCTGCGATAACTATGGTGAACAAGCATCTGGATCCTCTCACCAAGGCCATAGACAAACTAGTGTGTGTTCTCTGCGGTCTATCCATATTAAGGCGACGAAGTGACCTTATTTTCAAAGAAAATGCCTCTGATTTGGACAGAAATATTGCCAATATCATTGAAACCAGGATTGCCCCACGTCAGGTCAGTGCACTAGTAACCATGAGCCGCTCTGTGATTCAGGACTCTATAATTTTATTTATTAATTAACCCATGTGCCATATTGTGTTTTAAACCAAAATATTCCCTTTTTAGATTACATCAACTGATCGTGTTTGTCATCCATGTTGGCTGAGATGCAGAAGATCTGCGCTTCGGGCACAGCATGTAGAAGATGCACGATCTGTTAATGCAGATGATAATAATTTTTTACAAGAACCAGACCACATTGGTCTAGATCTAGAACAACATATAGAGGCTGAGGAAGATAGACCTGAAATCCCAATGGTTCCTGTTCAACCAGCAGCAGAAATTGTTTTGGCAAACTACAGACGGGCTGCAAATACTGCTTCTCATTGTTTATTCTTGGGCTGTACTAATGTAGATTTGCGGATCATTTCTGATTCTTTGAGAAAAACTGTCTTGAGTAATAATAAATTCTACATACCAGAACTGGCTAGAGTTTGTGAGGAACATTTATTTAGCAATAACTGGGATAGTTTATTTGATTTGCCAAACAGCATCAGTACTTTTAATGTGCAACAAATAGAGCATGTGTTCTCATGGGTAAATTCATCCAAATCATATTTCGATTTAAGCAGCATTGAAGCAATTCAAGATGTTGATGACAATTTATTTTTTTATTGGATTGGAAGAACAAAAGAGGAATTTATTTCATTGTTACATGAGGTTCCTAGGATCCAAGAAGCTCATAGAGGCATTATCGGCTTGTCTGCTTTGCTTATGAAATTGAGAACTGGAGAATCTGATGACAGATTATCAAAGCTTTTAGGAGTGCCTCGTCGTACCCTTGAAAGATTAATGCACAGCATAAGAGAATTGATGCTGCAAGACTTTGTTCCCAATAATCTTGGAATTAGTCATATTTCAAGGGAGAATTTACTACGGCACAATCTGCTGTTGCCAAATGGCATCTATAATAATGATGACAATAATCAAGTCATTCTGATTTGTGATGGTACTTATAATATACATTAACAAAAGTTCAAATTATATGTTTCAAAAGGATACATACTCACTGCATAAGTATAGAAATCTACTCAAACCGTTTTTGATTGTATCAACTGATGGCTATATTGTTGACTGTTTTGGGCCATACAAGGCTACCACATCGGATGCTGAGATTATGACATCTATTTTTATAGATGACAATTCTCCTCTCAGATTGTATCTCCAAGCTAATGATATCTTTATTTTAGATAGGGGTTTCAGAGACTCTATTAGCCTGTTAGAAGACTGCAATTACAAGGCCTACATGCCAGAATCACTTTCAGAGGGCGAACATCAACTGACCACAGAGCAAGCAAATAGAAGTAGATGTGTGACAATTTGTCGATGGGTGGTGGAGGTGGTTAATGGGTATTTTAAAAGAGATTTTAAATTACTACGGCAAGACTATTTTAATAAGACTGTGCCGCATATGATGCAACATTTTGAAATAGCGGCCAGTCTTCTGAACAGGTTTGGTGTTCGCCTGAGAAATAGAGATGATGCTGGGGAAATGTTAAATATTATTAGAGGAAGGATTTCTTTACAAAATAATTTGTCCCTATTGGTTGAAGGTACAAATATGAACAGACGGTCTTCTAACTTTGTTAGTATTACGGCTGATAGAGATAACCTAATCACATTTCCTAGAATGGAAATGAATGAATTAATTCTTTTTGCATTAGGAACCTATCAGATACGACAAGCACGGTCATATTATGGGGAGCATGTAAGGTTTCATGGTGGGTACAGAATAGAAGTAACAAGTGATAGTATAGATACTTCAGATTACAATTTGAGAGGAAGTGGCAACAATACTCTGATACGGGGGAAAATCAAGTCGAGACATGTATCAAGGAAGCAATACTATGTTTATATTTTAATAGAAAATGGCATATCAGGGAGAGAGGGTATAGCAGAGTATTGTTGCAACTGTTTGGTAGGGCGACGCACAGTTGGATGTTGTGCTCATGTCATGACGATTGTGTGGTACCTTGGATGGGCTCGATACCAGTCAAATATTTCTGCACCTGCTGAATATTTAGATTCAGTTGTTGTAAGGGAAGACAGAATAAATTAATACTAAAAACCATATTGGTGTTTTATTTAAGGTGCCCTTTTATTATCAGTATTTTTTACCGACCTTTGAGATATTAGGTTATATTTTTAGTAAGTAAGTCAAGGAACCATTATATATATTTTTCATAATAATTTAAAACAGTTGCTAAGAAACAGTCTAGCTTGGCTTTTGTATAATCATATCCTGATTCATGCACATTGCGCTGCACCTGTCTTAGATACATAAACGTGAAAAGATTAGAAAGGTTATTGATTCATTTTTATGGTTTTAGCCATTGACTTATATAGTTATATATTAATGCATAGTTTTTATGTCAATGGTTTTAACTGAGGTTGTAGTAATGGCTGTCGAATTATACATCATAACCTCAAAAGTGACGTAATACATAAGTGTATCGTTCTACGATCCACGGCTTTTAAATAATATATTTTCAAATTAGGATTGATGAATGTGCCTAGAGGAACGGATTAATCCATACACTAGTCATGTTCGCGACTTTTTATAGCCAGGTCACAGCATGTATGGGCCGTGACCGACGTTCTTTCAGATCAATCGGTCAACAGGAAGGGGGTCAAATTTCAGTTACTAAATTTGACCCAAGAAAGAAAAAAGAATAAAACAAACAGGGTAAGCTAAATAAAACCGTTTAAATAAAAAAGAAGGCTCAGAAGCCTCGTTTACTCAGGGTATGGTAACATTTCTGATGTGGGTATGTTTGTTAGTAAAATTGTAAAAAACAAAGAATTTATAGAAACAAAACTCGAACAACGGCAGTGGTTTGCAGTGAGAAATTACAAATAAATAAAAAGTGTTATGTTTTCAAACACAATAATATATCACTACCAATCAAAGATGGTCAAGACTTGTTACTTGGCAGCTTTGCGAGAGTCCACAGCAACTGATGAAGTGCTAGCAGCTGGGTATTGGGACATTAGGTCACGAAGCTCCGCAGCTGTCTCAATCTTACGCCGAGTCTTATCACTTAACTGAATGATTATTCGACCTTCAGAACTCCAGCAAAGTTTTTGGCCGAAATGTTTACACGAATTCATAAAAACTTGGTGCCGAGCCTTCGTAAGAAACTCAGTCATTGTTAATCCAGACCCCTTCAGCAGTGTTTTGGAATTCCAGACCTCACTACGCTTATTGAGCTGATGGAATCTAATCAAAAGAGGGCGTGACTTGTATTTTTTGTACCAAGGCGATGACAAACAGCAATTTCGGACGCAGTTATATCAGCCAACTTCATTTTGCCGGTTAATATACTTAAGGCGGCATCCTGGGAATCCTTTTCCTCGTCCACACCATGCAAAAGAAGCACTTTTCTTCGTGACATCATCTCTTGGCGGTCTAAGCCCAATATCACAAGCTCGATTTGGGCTTTCATGCCGCAGAGGGTCTTCCAAACAAAGGTCTTGAAGTTGGTGAAGTCACGCGAGAGGCTGGCTATGGACTTATGAAGAACTTCCGAGCCAGCCACAGCCTTTAAGTCCTCCTCATGCTGAGCCATCCTGTCCATCAGCGAAGTTGAAATCTCCTCCATTTGATTAGACAGTTTTGTGTATAGATCCATTATGCACGCTTATACGGTGATAGTGAGAGGTGAAAGTGAAAAATAGTTATTGCAGTGAGTGCAGCAGAGATCAAGGAATTACGGTACTAATAAACCATTACACATTTAGGTATACTATTTAAAAATTAAATTAATTGAAGCACAGAATTTCTTTTCTTGTTGACACCAGAACTACCCACAATTAAAGTTTTTAAATAATAATCCGTCACATGAAGCGAATGTGCCACAAGAATTAATCGATTCTGTTTTTAGTTCATAGCGTAACGAACAATAAACATGTTGAGACGACCTTATTTGCATAGTCCGTATTTTGATAAATTCGAAACGGGAACTTCAACTTCTGCCGCCATACGTTTGAAAGAAAGAAATAATTTTATTTTCATAACATTTTAAACATTATTAATTTTATTCGTACTGGTATGAAAATTGGCCCTATCTCAGCTAGTACTACATTTCTGCAGTGCTGATCTTAAGCTGATCTTAGTTACCGCCATACGTGCAGTCACATTTACTAGTGTCAATTTAGTTTTGCTGCGAAATACTGAGAAAAAATATAAGCGACACATAAGAACCTATCGACTGTGCTCATATTAAAGTCAGGTTTAGTAGTTTGAAAGTTGCATGTATACTCTGTTTCTTTCTTTTTTAAAGACGACGCCGGCACTAAGGAAATTAATCCTTGTATCACGGAGTACTCTACAAACATAAAATTGAAGGACACAAAGTATATCCAGACTCAGAACGTCTATTTATGGATCACACAAATAGTTGCCCTCGAATTGAACTCGGGATACGAAGTGGCAAGGCGACTCTCTTAATTGCTGCGCCACACGTGATGTAAATTTTACTTGTGTCAATTAACTTTGACAGCGAAATACTGAGAGTGAATATGCAACACGTCCAGAACCTGTCGAATGTGTTTGTATTAGTATCAGTTTCAGTAGTTTGCAGTCAGTAGCATGTATCCTCTGTCCTTTTCAAAAGAGGTAGAGGTGCTGTGTGGTGACGACAAAGAATATCATCACCCCATCTCATCCCGTAGGGGGCGTAGAAATCGTCCGAGGAACACCTACCAGAGAACGGGCAGCAGCGTTTTTCTGTGAACTATTACCATCAAACTGCGATCGCCAACCCGTCTGTAAAGCGTGGCGATTATGGCATATCCCCCCATTCTTTGGGGAAGCTTTTGTCCAGCAGTGGACGTATTTTGGCTGACATGATGATGATGATGATGGATATTAGAAAGAAAAGTAATGACGTTTAGTTTAGCGCTATTAAAAACCAAATCGGCAGCATTAATTTGAATAATATGCGTGCCTGCTATAGTTACATTAACTAACTTTAATTCTGAGACATTCGCTTATGTGTGATGATAAAATATTTATTTATTTATTTATTGGACTCAACCTAATTCTACCATTACAGGGAACCTAATGCGATAGAAAAGTTACAATTACAACTCCTTTGCCAATTATGTTCATTAAATTTCTAAACAATTATAAACATACAATCAAATAAGCCGCCCTTGTGAAGTCGTTCAGTGAGCAAGCGAATGTCAATATGTCAGATAATAATTTTAATTTATAATATTTATAAGAATTGTAAGAAGTAAGTACGTGCGTGACAGTGTATCAGTTATTTCCATCATAATAATGGAGTTGTTTACCTCTGATTTGTGTAAGATCGTTGTGATTACGTGACTGTGATATTAATTAAACATTTGTGAACGTTGCACGTCTGATATATTGTTAAACAATACAGAATATACCACAAAATTTATGGTTTTTATTTACCCTATGTACTTATAGCTACATCATTCGAAGCGTTAATTAAGAATGTCGGTAGAATTTCAGCCACGGCGGCGCGCCGGCGGCCAGTCTCAATGTAGACTAGCCATCGGCGCGGGACATATTATAGTGCACTAGTAAGTGCGCAAACACAGGGGCACTTTATATTTCATCACTCCCACGATCCAATGGGACCAGAAAGAAGTTAGGTACAGTTAGGTACAGCAGGCTTTACGGGCTCTCCGAGGTTCGGGAGTTTGGTACCGCCAAATCCCAGACGGGCTGATGTTGAAAAATTTTCTTTACAGAAAAATCCCAAAATCACCCGGAATTTGAACCCAGGATCTCATTATTTGCGGTTGAACAATTTAAGGCTCATTAATTTAGAGGCTGACAACACCCAATTGTATCGCTTTACGCCAATCCCGCCCGTATAAGTCAGCACGGATATCTATGAAATATAATTAACAAAGCTTTCCCCATTAATAAAATAAAACATAATAAAAAATATTTTAGGACCGCTAATATAATTCCTTCTGATCCCAAACTAGGCCATGGCTGTACCTACTATGGCCAGCAGACAAAATGGTAATTAATTATTATTGGATTTGAAATAATGGAATAATTAAATTTATTCAGCACTTGGGTATTAACATACACTTGTACTTGTCAAGCTCACAATGTATTACATAAACACAGTTTAAAATCAGTCATTGAAGCAACCAATTTTTTGAATTAGTCCGTCCGTGCGGTCTGTTTCGTCACATATATATTTTTAATATCCAAATATAAATAAATAATAAATAGCAAGTTACTAAGCTATTATTGTTACATTTAGCAATAGTATATAAAATTAAAGAATTGAAAACAACGAGCAGTTGGCTAGCGCAACAATTTTTACGATCTATCGAGGTAAAGTATGATGTTTTTATCATATCAGCCGAAAGACGTCCACTGCTGGACAAAGGCCTCCCCCAAAGATCTCCACAATTGCCGGTCTTGCGCTATCCGCATCCAGCGATTTCCAGCGACCCGCACAAGATCATCGGTCCATCTTGTAGGGGGCCTGCCCACGCTGCGTCTTCCGGTTCGTGGTCGCCACTCGAAAACCTTTCTGCCCTAGCGGCCGTCGGCTCTACGAGCTATGTGCCCCGCCCACTGCCACTTCAGCTTGGCAATTCTTACGGCTATGTCGGTTACTTTGGTTCGCCTGCGGATCTCAACATTTCTGATTCGATCTCGCAGGGAAACTCCAAGCATAGCCCTTTCCATTGCTCTTTGGGTGACCTTGAGCCGCCTGATAAGGCCCATAGTGAGCGACCACGTCTCTGTTACGTAAGTCATCACTGGCAACACACACTGGTGGAAGACTTTCGACTAAAGACACTGCGGTATTTGGGACGAGATGATGTTTTAGGATAAAGGTATTTCTTCATAATAAAGTCAAATTTGATATACATGCATATATGAATTTTGGCATATTTCCAGGGTAAACACTTAATTTCATAAATTAATTTAGTAAGACAACGATGCAGTAGGCAGATTACGTAGTCCATATATAGCAGTAGCCATATGGAGGTAGAGTCCATATATCCTTTATAAACATGAAATGCATGGACACAATGCAGCTCGACAAAAATGGATCACACAATTAGTTATACCGCGCAGGGTTCGAACTAGTAGCGAGGTGACTGACTACCTTCACGGCTGCGCTACACGCAGCCAAATACTACTAGAGGATGAGCTATAAAGTTAGGGAAAGAGATCTATTGGCTTTAGTCAGCCATCAAGTGGCAGCAATAAATATTCAGTATTCAGTATTCTTTATTTCGTAAACATAGGTACATATTACATGGGTGTTATAGGTACATAATATCACACTATTATTATAAAGACGAAAGTTTGTGAGTGTGAGAGTGTTTATGTTTGTTACTTCTTTACGTCTAAGCTGCTGGAGCGATTTTAATAAAATATGGTGTGGAGTTAGCTGATACCCTGGGTTAACAAATAGGTTTCACGCGGTTAAAACCCGGGGGGCACAGCTAGTTTAATAATAAAACATATCTTGGGACAACAAACACACTGCCATTTGATCCCAAACTAGCCAGAGCCTTTACCATCAGACAACTGAGACACATCATCATCATCATATCAGCCGAAAGACGTCCACTGCTGGACAAAGGCCTCCCCCAAAGATCTCCACAATTGCCGGTCTTGCGCTATCCGCATCCAGCAGTTTCCAGCGACCCGGACAAGATCATCGGTCCGTCTTGTAGGGGGCCTGCCCACGCTGCGTCTTCCGGTTCGTGGTCGCCACTCGAGAACCTTTCTGCCCCAACGGCCGTCGGTTCTACGAGCTATGTGCCCCGCCCACTGCCACTTCAGTGCGGCAATTCTTCGGGCTATGTCGGTGACCTTGGTTCGCCTAACTGATACACATAGAAGAAGAAGAAGAAGAAGAAGAAGTACACTTTATTGCATAAAGAATATACAGAGTACAGTATGCATAGAACATTATTTTTGCAATTGGCGGCCTTATCACTAAAAGCGATCTCTTCCAGGCAACCTATTTGCGTTGGATGGACCAAAATTTAACATCAATGGATAATGGTAGCAAAAGGTGTACGAATTTATTAAAAATAAGAAAAGATAGCTTACGTATATACATACTTACTTCTAAATAGATAGATATTATAGATAAATTACACTCAAACACAGAACAAAATTAAATAATTGTGCTCATCGCACAATTATTTCTCCCGGGTGGAGAACTAAGCTAACAGGCCAGTCAATGCTTTATATTCACCATTTAATGATGAATCGTTAGGGCCAGCGCAGAAAAAGAGGAGCGCAGCGGAGATGATTTTATTAAAGCACTAGAAAATCAACTCTAAAATTATAGACATAAAGTGCATATATGCTTGAACCTAACATAAAATGCTCGCGCGGTCCTGGGCTTCTAATGTTTAAGCATATATGCACTTTAAAGTTGATTTTCTAGTAGCTTAATGAAATCCTCTCCGCTGCGCTCCTCTCTGTCTGCGCTGGCCCTTTCACTTTAACATTGTGTTTTAGACTAGAATAATATCCTGGAACATTATTCACACAAGGCCATCTGATCCCAAATTAATCAGAGCTTGTACTATGGAAACCAGATAATTGATATATTACATATCTTTTCTTTTTTAAATACATACTTATACATCGATAAATAATAGATATATAAAGGCATGTTCATGCCCACAAATATCAGTCCTGGTGGGAATCTAGTCCTGCGGCGTGGAGGACAAGCATTTACCAACCACGCTAACCAGCCCGTCGGAATACGTTAGACAAGCGTCTAATATCGCCACAATTACATACAAAATACAGCTTACAATATACATAGCGACACCTAGTTCAAACCCGCATAATAAACTTAACAACTATAACCATAATAATAATATGAACTCACTCACTCCATGGTTTTTTCTGTAGTTCATATGGCAAGCGATAGATGGCAGCACAAGCTTCCTGCTTAGTACGATTGATAGCCACGGTTTACCTCCTCATTAAGTTGGACAGAGATTTGTGAGACGGTAATTTACATTATTTATGTAAGCGTGCACATAAATTGTGGTGTTATCTCTCGGTCACTTGCTTTAAAAGATACGCGGACTAATTCTGAAACTAAGCGCGAAGTTTGTGATCTCAGCTGCTTGATTGAGGACTTACTTCTAACTAAATGGCATCAGTCTCTCATAATAAGTTGTATTTTTTTCTTTTATACTAGCCTATATTAGTGCCGCACTGCTGAGCAAAAGCCTCCCCTTGGTTTTCCAGATTTCCCTATATTTTGCAATTTCAGACCAGTCTTTACAAAATGAGTTTAGGTCATCACACCATCTCCGTTTGGGCCTACCGTGTTGTATTTGTTGAAGTTGTATTTGCATCTTAAAAATTTGCCGACATCAGCAATTTACTTTGAGTGATTGTACGGGTGAATGAACACCGTGACCTCAGGATTACGTTAATATACGCTACAAAGTAGAAAAACGAACAGAGTATAATAGGTCACCGTAGCCTATGGGTGCTTAAAAACTCACAGTATCACTCAGCTGTTAGTGCCGTGGCACCAGAAGGAATAATAACTAACTACAAATTTGAATCAGTTAATTGTAACTATGAATCAGCTTGTATTTTTTGTCTTAGTCATTCAAATGTCATTTTACATTTGAGTGATTGAGATAAACATTTCCCAAACTCATCAGTGTTTTGTAAGGGTTATTTAGATGCGGTAGGTTTTTGTGATGTTCACCTCACAAAAACCTACCGGTTAAGTAGCCGGTACCGGTTGTTCACGAGGCCTTACCCCTCTTCGGATTAACGTTTCATTGCTATTGGTTGATCTAACAATAATTCGTATTTTATTCGAAAAAACTGGAATTTCGAATGAATTGCTTATTAATAATGAATCTACAATTATGTAATAACAATAAGAGTATAAAGCAATTTTAAATTTAATAAATTTTCAGCTGTATGACCGTAATGTTAGTTTCTTTAATTAAATATCTATGCATTGTTTAAATCTCAGAGTGGTGATACTGACTGCTGATTTATAATGATTGGTATCTCGTTTGTTCACAACAGACAAGAAATTCTATTTACTCTAACTCAACTCGTCACAGGTACGCCAAACTTGGCGTCTTATGGGTCTTCATCAGTGTTTTATAAAAGTACCTAATGTAGATTCAGAATAAAAACAAACTATTTTGTCCGACCCGGGATTTGCACCCTATCTGCTGTTGAACATGTTTCCGTCCGCAAGTCCAATGAGGCAGTTTATACATTACTGTAGCATTAGACTGAACAATCCACAAAGGTAGAGTCAAAACGAAGAGCTCGTCTGTCCGTCGGCGACCACTTTCTTCAAACGTGTCGGGCGTGAAATTTCATTAACACCGCTTTAGTTCCACCGCCGAGCAATTTGGTAAAACATCACGTTTCTCGGGCCATTTATATTCCATCAGGCCTCATCAATATATCCGCCTGCATTGCATCGCTGTCTATGACGGCTGATTAATGGAGCTCTGCGGATCGGAGGCGGGCCGGGGGGAGGAGAGGATGTTGCTCCACCCCGCGTTGATAGTAGACCGAAGTCCAGATTGTATATCAATTGAGAGTGGGGCCCCCCCTCCGATGATAGCACTGGGGTTCAGATTGTATATCAATTTACATTAACTTTTTTATTGATTCGCTTGTGTCTCTGCGTTCTGAGAGAGTTCAAAGTAAGTTGACAACCTCGTTAGTGGGCTATGCACGTACCTACGTAAGTACTTAGTATTTACATAGGGCTGCCAACCGCTAGTGTGGTTCTTTTTTTATTTAACATTCACATTTATCTATCTAAAGTATATAGTTCCAAAAAAGTAGTATATTTTGTACTATTGATATAAGTAATCTGATATCCATAGGACTTACAAGCTCTGTTTAATTAGACAGATGGTCGAGTGTGAACAATGTCCCTGGATATTATTATTATTGAAGTTTTTATAGTTTTTACAATAAGTGCAGTGGTTACCCTGGTGCAGAGTTCTCTGACTTGGGTTAACGACTAAAAGCAGAACCAATAGGTTAACGTCGTGAAATACGAAGATTACTAAAATTTAAACTCCTTGTCGGTCAACCATCTATAGTCTGACCGTGTGCGTAAGTGCTTTACACCTACGCTCACTTACAGAGTTTCTCCGGACAATACAGGCGAGCGGGAGCTTAAACCATCTAACAAATAAGACTAAAATCTAAGGAAACCGTGCCAGGGTGTGCCCTCTTTGGTGTTCAAGCCTTAGTTCTGGCAGTTACTCATGATGAGGTGCATGAGAGGGCTGGCTTTTGGGTGAGTTTTGTGCAACTGTCACTCTACATTAATACGGAAAGACTTGAATCAGTCATCCAATTGTAGTTCGGAGGGGGATTTTCTTCTAACTTAAATAGTTAAGTTAAGCTTAATAGTTTAATCACTTTTTGCGAGAAATATAATTCTTACGTAATGTAGCCGTATTCCTAGTCAAACTTAACGCTAATTTATTTTATTTTGTATCGAAGAACCTAATATTAATGTAGGAAAGGGTATGTCGAATCATATAGACTAGCAGGAGGAAAGGTTTCCTAACTACCTTCCTTTAAAGAAATATATTACTTACAACATCATTAGATAAAGGCTCTCCGTACTCCGTGCCATTCTATTGTACATTTTTTTCTATTGTATACCTATAGGTATATTTTTAAAGAATTTTTTTTTTTTCAAAATACCCGCTGGATTGTATACCGCCTTTAATAAATCACACTTATATTATAAAGACTAAAGTTTGTGAGTGTGTATGTTTCTTACTTCGGAGCGATTTCATTAAAATTTGGTTAGGAGTTAGCTGACACCATTGATTGATTCTTACGTAATGTAGCCGTATGCTGAGTCAAATTTATTTAATTTTTTATAGAAAAACCTAATATTTAATGTGGAAAAGGGTAACTTGTATCATATAAACTAGCAGGACGAAAGGTTTCTTAACTACCTTCCTTTAAAGAAGAATATATTACTAACAACGTCATTAGATAAAGGTTCCCCGTACTCCGTGCAATTCTATTGTACAATTTTTTCTATTGTTAAAGAATTTTTAAAGAATACTATATTTTATTTCAAAAAACCTACCGGATTGTATACCGCCTGTACTAAATCACACTAATATTATAAAGGCGAAAGTTTGCGAGTGTGTGAGTGTGTATGTTTGTTACCTCTTCACATCTTAACGGCTGGAGCGATTTTATTCAAAGAAAACTAAAAATAAAAAAAATATTAAGAACCGTCAAACGAAAACACGACAATTGGCCTACGTTCACACGAACTGTCCGTTTCTGATCACCCCTCTTAACAAGTACTGTACCATAGATATTACAAATGTTGTACACGGATTTACTACAAGAAATAATGAATGAATATGGAGGTAGGTAAGGTAACATATTAATATGGAATTATGAGACTAAAAGTGGGCACAAATACTTTATACTACGAGGTAAACACGGTGGAAGTTGCACTAACAAAATATAAACACAGGATCATAAAATAAAGTTACTTCTTGGCAGCGGTCGCTCTTTTGGATCTGCTCTGTGTGGCCTTACTCGTCGTTTGATCCTCCTTCTGAACCAACACTGGCCTAATTTTGTCGAGGTCTTCCATTGATGTGATCTTATGACGAATGCCACTAGGCCCCTGCACGTATATAATTCCTTCGCGACTCCAGCAACTTGAAATTCCATACCGCTGACGAGCGGCTAAGAATGCTTCATGCCGGGGCCTAGTCAAGAACTCTGACAAAGTTATACCCGTACCTTTACACTTCGTCTTTGCAAACCAAACATCGTCGCGGACTCTGCAGCTTACGAACTCAACCAAAATTGGCCTAGGCTTATCCCCACTTGGCGAACGACCGAGGCGATGGCACCGTTCAAGAGCTTTGTCAGAAAAACCGGATATCTCAAGATGACTGGTGATAGCAGTGACAACAGCCTCTATTGTCTGCTCCTTTTTCTCCTCGGGTAGACCATGAAAGAGCAGCATGCGGTGCCTTCCCCGCAATCTCTATCTAATCATTACACCGTGCCAGCATATCCAATTGCTTTTGGAAGCAGCTCAGTGACTCGATGACGAACTTCTTGAAAGCAGCATAATCTTCGGCTAAAGTAGTAGGTGTGATAACTGTGCCTGAGGCCCTCTGGTCTTCAAACTGGGCCATCCGCGTCAGGAGCTGCTCCTTCAAGCTGGAGAAAGCGTGTTGCATGGACTCCATTTTGATATATAGTGAAGTGAAAAAGATATGGTGTTAGTGATATAATAAGGCAGTGAGAGAAAGTGAAAAATAACACTGGACTGGTAGGCTCCTTATGTTAACTTTTCTTTGAACACATTTGATGTAATTATAAGTTCAGTATATTACTTTAATTAAAAAAAAATATCACGAGCTAAAATCAAATACACTTCTTTCTACAACCACCCTCTATATATTATACCTACTAGGTTTTAAATAACAACTCATTTACATTGTAGAATGCAAATAACATAATTGAGTATTAAATTGGAAAAATGATAAGACTGTCAAGTGTTACTTAGTAAGCTTTGTCAATACCTTGTATCATAGGCTTTTCAGCTCCTCACTCGATCCTCTCACTACCGTTAGGCACAAAACAACGACATGACATTTTATACAACAACGTGATGTCAAACGTTTGAGGTACCATTCCTCAGCGGTGGTCAATACCTACTGCTATATACTATGGCTATCATGCAATCCACACGATACTGCGCGGCGACGGCGACGGCTATCAAACACTACGACGGCTACTGGTCGAACTTAGTTCGTAACACACATCGCAAACTATCTTATTTTTTTTTCATGACAAATCGGTTAGCATAGGAGGCTTTCACTGCTTCACCGGACTATCGCAAATTACCGTGCGACAAACTAAGTGAATGGTTTCGCGCCCTGATATGGGATCCAACTTTCAAGAAAGTTTTGATCGGCCACGTGAAATACTTCGCGATATTTCAGAAACAAAGCAATATAATTGTACTTACGTAAATCACACAACACAAAAATTTACAAAAATAAATTTACACTGGTGTAGTTTTGTTCCGTTTAGGTATACAATTCGTAGACTCTTTTTACAGTTATAACATCCAGTAAAGGCTTAAACAAACATTCCTTGTCGTGCCAATGATTCAGTGTATGAGCACGATCCACCCAGTCGTATCATAATTGTAAATTGTGAAGAGATAGATTAAAATTAAACATAATGTCATAATAGTGGCTAGCACGACTCCACTGTCAATTGAATCGTGTCAACAATTGTATGTCTAACCGAAATACCCACATTTTTAGTTCATTTTACAGATCTAAAATTACTTTCGATAATTCCTAAACTAATCATGATAATATGCAATGTACGGTGTAGATTTTCTTGAGCCTTGGATGACACTTCAGGTTCACACTTATGTGATCTTAAACTGCTAACACTCAAGGAACGTAAACGGAAATCGTCCCGTTTTTGACAAACAAACACGCCTACGTGATCGGTGTTTCATTTGAGAACGAGACTATGATGGTGAACGCGACAGCCGTATACTGACACAGTGTCGACAGTTGCTGTCACGTTCTCTATTAGATGCATTTTTTTTTTTTTTTTTGACTGACATGGCTCTGCACATCGCGATACCTTTCACACTCGACTACGTGACTTACGTGGCAGCGTTAGCATTTCGCAACACCATAACACAAAATACATAACGTGGTTGATTTGTCTTAAGAAAATCACAAATGAAAGTAACACGAGGTTAGATCTTATTAAATTTGGATGGAACAAGCAGCACTTGGGTTCTTTATCCCACTTCTGATTTTAGGAATTAAAAGGATTTTATTATAAATAAAAATTGGTAAAAAAACTTTTTAAGTTAAACGGTTTTATGTTAAACATACATTGTAATGTTTAAGATATGTACTAAAAGCTAAAAAATAATAAAATAGATACAGTCGTGGGCATTATAAACATATGCATAGACTAGACTAAAATAAAACCGGGGGGCACGTCAATTGTCTTCAATCGTTGAAAATGTTCGTTTTGTAGTGTCACGCGATAATAAGACAGTTGTTCAACCGACAACGATGGACGAGTGGCAAGTAGAGCTAGAATGTGGAAACAAGCTAGCGAGCTCGACTATAAGCGAGTTTTAGGGTTTCATAGTGTTGAGCGAGTGTTTATTTTAATCATAAGTTTTGTCGATTAAAGACAAACTAGCGAGTCCTCGCCAGCCAGCAGTGTGAATATATATATATAATATTGAAAAATGAGCAAGAAAATAGTAAGTAATTTTCTCACCGTCGGTGGGCCAACTGCCTAGCGAAGAATTAAACTATTTATCGCACATTTTAATCGATAATTGTAGACAATTGACGTGCCCCACGGTTTTATTTTAGTCTAGTCTATGCATATGTTTATAATGCCCACGACTGTACCTATTTTATTATTTTTTAGCTTTTAGTACATATCTTAAACATTACAATGTATGTTTAACATAAAACCGTTTAACTAAAAAAGTTTTTTTACCAATTTTTATTTTCTAGTTTTTAGTTTTTATTTCGCATTCTGTTTAATTCATTTAGGGCCTCATTATTGCAAGGTTTTTTGTCCGTTAGTTTATTGCAGTCTAACTCCTCTATACGTAGTCCCTGCAGAGATCTTACTCTACTAAGAGCCACGTAGGATTGACCTTCTTCAAACAGTTTCGCACCTAAGTATACGACTGCGTGATCCACAGTGCTGCCCTGCATTTTATGTATTGTAGAAGCCCATGATAGTATTAAAGGCAACATTCTGCTTTCAGCCGTCCCGTAATTGTACTTAGCTGGAAACTGTATGGCTTTTGGGGGTATAAGATGTACGCCGTCTCTTGCGAAATCAATTCGAAGAGAAGGTACATCTGTTGCATACATCTGAGTTCGACGAAATTGAGGCCAAACGATTTCGTTGATGTAGCCTATAGCGCCACTTACTAATCCCTTTGAAACGTCAATATTGGAACGTAGCATGACTTTTGCCCCCACAAATATTTCCAGTTCCGCTGGCAAACTCCCAGTTTTGTTGATATCAGCTGGTATTATAGTAGCTATATCCACATTGTCCGCATTTCGTGTGGCGTGTACTAGCTGATCCTGAGCTTTTATTTTATAAATACGAGCACCTCTATTTCTAAACAAATTCAATACATCAGCAGAGTTGTGGTCGTTAACTTGTTGATTTGTGGGGTATACCCTTAACGCCTTGTCTATTGAAAACTCATCACTTGTGTCTTGAAGAAGTCTTCCCATTAAAATACTAAAATGTTGGGTAGTTAGCTCACCGACTCTCAAAGCATTCAAAATATCAATAAAAGTCTGGTCACCTTGCTGACGCATATTTTCAGTTAATTCACACAGCGTGAATAAACGCCAGAGATGTGTAGCTGGCTGGAGATGTTCTGGCTGTTTGAAAACAGGTGATCCTGATCGTTTTATAGGAGGCAGTTGTGAAAGATCACCGAAAAGTAATACGTTTACTCCTCCAAAAAACTCATTTTCACAGTTCTTTATTTGCCTTAATCGGGCGTCCATCATGCACAACATTTGGTAAGACACCATAGAAATCTCGTTGACAATCAGAAATTCTGTCTGATGCCATTGTTGCCTCATTATTCTTAAATAATTTCCGGACAGTGGTGACATACCTGTTATACGACCGTCTTTCTGTACAGGCAATTTTAAAGTACTGTGTATCGTAGCTCCATTTATTAATCGAGCTGCAACTCCTGTTAGTGAGCAGACTTTAACCGCATCCTTTGCGTAGCACCTATTAATTTGGTCTCGTAGTAACTTTAATAGAAAAGTCTTGCCCACACCAGCTTCACCTGTAAAGAATATTTTAAACGTTCTTCGGCACCTGACATTTGATTTTGTATAGACTGGGTAACAAATGTAAAAACTTCCTTTTGTACTGCATTCATAGACTGCTTAGCCTGTAAGAACTGGTCTTCATTCATTGGCAAATATGGAACTTCTTCTTCATGGTCTAGTTCCATGGGCTCTGCGTGTTCCAGTATCTGAAAGGCGTGTACTTGCGCGAATGCATTTTCAAGCTGCCTGTCACGTTCACGATATATTTCCAAGTTGGCGTTTGTTTCTCTTAAACTTTCTTCGTTGGCGAGGAACGCATCTCTGGCACTATTAAATTCTCCTAAAAGTTCGGCCTCATTGCGATACGGCATATACTGGATTAGTAAACTGTAATAATATGACTCTGGATCAGAAGCTGCTGCAAAGTTAGGGTGTGCGTCACGATTGCTCCGCCACGTTATCCAAACAGAAAAAGAAATCGCTATCTTTTTTGTCAAAATTAGTCAAAATCGAAAGGAACAAACCAAAACTTTGTCAAAGCAGAAATAAAGAAGTTACAGGGATTTTAAGTTGGCCGCGCGAACGTAACGTGCACGATTGCGCGGCCATGGAGATCTCAGTAACTACTTGGGATAGAGATCTAAATCTTTTTGTTAATTGAACATTTCATTTGTCAACAATTGTCAAAAAAAGAATTGTAAGACTAAGATCAATATTTCACGAAATATTCACCTTGGAAGTTATGGCCGCGCAATCGTGCACTTGATGTTTCTTTAATCTCGATTATTTCTTAAAAACTTAAGATATCATGCAGTAAAACTGTTACTAGAAGAAAGGTTTTAATATGTCAAAAGTACCGAAAGCATTTCATGCCACCAAAGTTTATTTAAACTGACGAAATCAAGGCAAAACAAAAGTTTCGTGGCCGCGCAATCGTAACGTTACTTTGAACGCTGATATCTCATTATCTATAATTATTAAGATTTCGGTGTTAACATCCATGTATTCGTAATATTAACCTAATCAGATTGACATAGCGTTTTACCCTCAGGACAATTTTCTACGCATGTAATCTCAAAAATAATGATATCTCTTATAATGTTCGAGTAGAGTGACCATAATTTCTGTTAAATATGGGGATATCTTTTGCTCTACTAGACGAAAATGTACCTGTTAGGAATAATTGTTGGAGAATTGGCTAAGATAAGACAGTTCAATACAACATTCTTTTCGTCTATACACATGTTCAAATCATGCCATACAAAACAAGGCCAAAAAATGGAACTTAGTTCTGTTTTCACCAAATGATGACATGACGCGACATTGCTGCTTGTACTCCAGTAATTTATCTATATCTATACATATAATAAAATCGTAGGAATGTCAAAAATGTACATTGAATGTTATTTAAAAAGGATACTTGGGGCGTGATCTACAATCGACATCGAAGCCAAAAAAATAGATTTTAGAATTTTCGTCAGTTTAGTAAAGTAAAGTAAAAGTAAAATACTCTTTATTGTACACCAATACATAGCATAATAATTTAACATAAAGTTATTAAAGTACAATGGGCGGTCTTATCGCTGCTGCGATTTCTTCCAGACAACCTTAAACGGAATATACTCCAAGGATCTAGAAATAAATTGGGTAGCGAAGGTGTTTGAATAAATTAAACTTAACCTAACTTAAACTAACAAAAGTCAACAGATATAAAAATACATACATAAATAAATAAATATACTAATATCCATATGATATATATTAATAAATATTTATATTAAGAATACCTATGTAATTATCAACTGATGCCTATAAATCTAATGTAAAAGGTAGCAGAAATTGCGTAACTATTATATGAAAAAGAAACAATAAATAAATGATAAAGACATTAACACTAGTTTAAGATACTAATTTGGAAAAATAATACTTCTTCACCTCTCCTTTAAAAGTCGGTAAAGATTGCGCACGTCTTGTAGTTAATGGTAATTCGTTCCAGAGGCGGACAGCTTGCGCAGTAAAAGATTTAGAATAAAAGTTAGTTACCTGTGTAGGTGTTTTTAGAATTAAGTTCTCCGAAGACCGTAAACATCTAGAGTGTGTGCCACTTGAGTTTAGTGCGATAATGAGAAACATGGTCATATTTTCGTAGGCCAAATATAAACCTTATGCAGACATTTTGAAGGCGCTCAAGTTTATTAAGTTGTGCTTCAGTGAGGTCAAGATAGCTGGTATCGGCGTAGTCAAGAACTGGAAGAAGGAGAGACTGTGCTAGCGCAATTTTTGTGGTAGTGGGAAGGAAATTACGGAGTCTTCGTAGAGAACCAGCAGAAGCAAATAGCTTTCGACTGACCTCTTGTAGCTGCGGTACCCAGGATAAAGTTTTATCGATGATGATTCCCAGGTTCTTTACTGTGTCACTATAGGGAATAGGAATACCATCGAGCACTACCGGTGGTAGGAGCTGCAAATCTAACTTGGAAATCATCCTAGGGCTGCCAACTATTATTGCCTGGGTCTTATTAGGATTAACTTTTAATCCATATACCTTACTCCATTCGCAAATTTGTTTTAAATCTTCATTAATGTTGACGATAGTACGTGGTAAATTTTCTATATTAGTGTGTCTGTAAATTTGAAGATCATCTGCATAAAGGTGGTACGAAGATTGTAGATTATTAGAGATAGTATTAATAAATAATGCGAAAAGTAATGGAGAAAGAACGCCACCCTGTGGAACGCCGGCAGTAGTAATACGCCATGAGGAGACGGTATCTTGAATGGTAATACGTTGTCGGCGTCCAAACAGGTAATTATGAAACCAATCAGTTGCGGTCGGAGATATGTTAAGAGACCTAAGGACTCCAAGCAGGATGTCAAAATCTACGGTGTTAAAAGCGTTGCTGAAATCAAGAAGTGAGAGCACCGTAAGATTTCCTCCATCCATACTCAATCTTATATCGTCAGTTATTTTGACCAAAGCAGTAGCCGTACTATGACCAGGGCGGAAACCGGATTGTAGTGGATTAAGAAGGGAATTTTTGGAAAGGAATGAACTAAGCTGGTTAGAAACCAGACGTTCCAGGACTTTGGATAGGAAAGGTAGAATAGATATTGGACGAAATTCTGATATGGAAGCAGGATTAGGTTTTTTAGGAAGTGGGATTATTTGGGCTTCTTTCCATGCTGATGGAAAGGTACCACTGGATATGGAATAATTAAGGATATGACAAACGACAGGAAGGATTTCATCAAGGATGGGAATGATCATGTTCCGGCTAATACAATCACTGCCCACAGCGTTGGAAGTGATAGAGAGAATGGCCTTCTTGACATCACAATCCGCGAACTGAACAAAATTAAATGAGGAATAATCAGGAGTTGGACGTGAAGAAAGATGGCTTAAGGTATTCTTTATAGTTGTCCTATGACAGTTGGACGACGGAGAGAAATATTGATTTAGAGTATCAATGTTGAAATTTTTTATGTGATTATCATGATTATGTGATTTTCCAACCCCCATTGACTTGAGAAATTTCCAGACTTTAGCTGGATCACCATTTTCGACAGACTTGTGGATATGCTGGCGTTGTGCCTTTCTACACACCTTATTGCAGTGATCTCGAATTGAGGTGTATTTTTCCCAGTTATGTGATGTTGGTCGACATTTGTATCTAGTTTTTGCTGTGACTTTTTTTTCCATGACAGCTTTAATATCATTAGTAAGCCATGGAGCCGGCAGGTGCTTGATTTTAATAGGTCGTATTGGAGCATGTATATTGAACAACTGTATGAGTTTGGAACCAAAGTAATCGATCTTTGAGTCAATGGACAATGTACCGTAAAGAGGAGTCCAGTCAATTAAGGAAGCATCATTACGAAGAGCAGTTTGATCCATACCAGCAAAATTGCGCTGTAGAAGCGTTCTTGACTTCGCTTTGGGTGGACGAATTTTGTAAGAAACATAAATTAAGTTATGGTAGGAGAAAGCATCTGCATGGTATTGACCATGTTTAGCGACTCTATGATTGGAAGATACAATAATCAGATCCAAAAGAGAAGGTGTGGAATTTGGAAAGTGGTGAGTAGATTGAAGTGGAAGTAGAGCTAGATTAGTACCATTAACAATAGAACGTAAGGAAGTAGACCGAGTGTCATTTTTAAGAAGACAGGTGTTAAAGTCACCCATGATGATAGTTTGACTGTAAGAGGGCGTGAAGTCTTCTAAGAGGTTTTCAAATGAGTCGAAAAAGTTTATATGTTGGGAAGGACTGTAGTAAACTCCTAGAAGGACTTTAGAATGATGTAGGTCAAGTTCTAAAAAAATGTGTTCGCCAGCATTCAGTGGCGGTGGTTGCGTTGACAAACTAACAATAGAAAAGGGTATGCAGGAACGTAAATATATGGCAACACCACCACCGCGACCTTTAATGCGGTCGTTTCGAATCAATATAAAACCTGGAAGAGAATAAGAGGTAGAGGGGAGACAGGGTTTAAGCCAGGATTCTGAAACAAGAATCGCGTGGATATTCTTACAGTCAAAAGTCGCCAGCATATCAGGGTAATGTGCCGGAATGCTTTGTGCGTTTATATGGACTACATTAAGATTTTTCGGGACATCGGAGAACTGGGACTCGAGGCTATCTGCGAGGGTAGGAATACTGGAGAAGCTATCATCGTCGCTACTGGCAGTGAGAAAAGTGTCGCGGTCACTATCATCACAGCTGTCTGAATGAGACATATGTAAATATATTAAAAAAACAAAAATAAATAAATAAAAATAAAATACGAATATAATATATAAATATAAATACTTTTACCAAAAGTATAAAAACGGGTAAAATGTATGTATAAATTTTCTACTAAACGTAAAAACAATCCAAATATGGGTCTATCTAAATTACTATAGACTTACCAGTAGAGTGTTACAGACAAGAACATAAACAAAATAATAATAATATTTTTGAATAATCTTGCTTTGCTAACACTGTGCGAAGGTTCCAAACAAAAAGAACAAAATTAATAAAACGCAACAGTGAACCGAAAATCGTGTGTAACTAAACGCATTCTTACTTGTCTTATCTATGGTTCGGGGTTTTGGTGCCAACGCGGAAAAGGACGCATCGAGGCTATGTTTTATTTTCAAAAACTGGTGTAAATTCGAGTTTTTATGTGTAAATATGGTGGATTTTTAGACATAACATCTTCGACAACGTACACAAGTGGAGGAAAATGCGATATAGCCGTGAATTGTGATTTTCCGTGTTGAAACCAAAACTCCATAGAAGCCTCTAGTAAAGTCTCCACTGCTTTACTGAGGTGGGACTATGACTTAACTGTGACGGACGTGTCGGACATGACTGTGACGGACGTGACGGACATGAATGACTGACTTTAAAATATAAACTTAGAAATAATACAACTGAAGACGAGGCGGTATGGTCACAGACCTTAGCCTGCCCAAAGAGGGCAAAAACAATAAAAAAAAAAAAAAAAAAAAATTTCTATGGTTCTAGTATTATCTGTGATGTTTGTTTTGATAATTTTATTTACAAGTTATTGGAAGTACTTATTTAGATATTACTCAATTTAGTTCTTGCCATATTGTGTATAGATAGGTAAATAAAACGTAAACAATGTAAGAACAGTGTTAGCAAAATACAATAGTTATGTAAAATCACTTTTTTGTTGCCGCATTACGCCTCGATCTACCTGAGGCTATCGTTGTTGACGCCTGTGATGCTCCCGCAAGCTCCGAATCGGCACTGGTGGCAGGTTTTTCAACTCGACTCAGGTCTTCGATCGAAGTCACTTCTAGCCGTGTTTTACCAGGACCCGCAACAAACACCCGGCCAGCTTGAGTCCAACAATGATTAATTCCCAGTTTAACTCTGGCTGCCATGAAAACTTGATGACGGGATTTAGTTAAAAATTCCGACACCGTGATACCGGTCCCTTTCAGATTGGTTTTGGAGAACCATACCTTGTCACGGCAAGCCACGTCCCGGAACTTCACAAGGATTGGTCTGTGTCTATTCGAAGTAGCGCGCCCCATACGATGGCACCGGCTAATCTCAGCGGCTGTGAAGTTGCTGATATTCAAATTACCCTGGATGACATCCGATATCGCTTTTTGTGTGTCTTCTACTTTCTGCTCAGCGATTCCGTGGATAAGGAGTATTTTACGACGCTGCTGCCTTTCTAATTGATCTACAAGCTCGACATTACGAGCATACACCTCGGCTTGTTTGTGGAGGTTTTCGAAAGTTTCAAGAACAAATGCCTGGAATGAAGCGAAGTTGGCGGCTAAACTGGATGGAGCTGCAGGTGTCTTACTCAGCTGTTCTTTAAATGCCGCCATTTGTTTGGTGTACACTTGCCTCAACTGGGTGATGTCTTGCACTGATGCCATCATAGTGTGTCAGATAATGGAACAAACACTCACTGGTAAGTATTACAATAAATATAATTGATTAATACATAAAATGACTCTTGTTATAACTATTTTCTATTTTATTTTAACTTTATATAAAGAGCAATAATTTTATCAACTTTTTATCCAACTACCCCAAGAGGAAAAAAAAGTAATATTAAAAATTAAAGTTTATGTGTTTGTCCGGGCTAAACTCAAAAAGTACTGCATGGATTTACTTCAAATTTTGCACAGAGGTCTCCGGGAGAGGAGCTGTGATAATTTATAAAATTTACACACATATAATATAATAATAGATAAGATAATTTATAAAATTTACATTTTGGCACAGCTAGTCAAGTACCCCGCGACACAGGGATTAGATTCCCAAGTTTGGGCGTTGTCTTTATAAAATGAAAAGAAAAGAATTTAAAATGTGCTCGGTTAATAGGCAGTAAACAATTATGAACTCAAAGCTACGTGTGATGATTTTAGAACTGACTCGAACGGAGGGACTCTACCTGCGGAATAGCAATTCTATTTATTTTCATTTTGAGAGAAAATTTATATTTCGAATTATAAACAGACGCCAGCACATCTAGCTACCCCAATCTGTCACATTTCTTTTATAGATTTTCAACTTTATCACAAAAGCATAAGGTTCACTTTCAATTGGGGAAATTTGACAGATTGGGGTAACTTGATTTGCTGGAGTCTGTACATTTCTATTTTATATTTCTAGCATTACTAACCCACGCAAATTTGACTCCTAATTTGAAATACATATTAAACTAGGAACCAAATGTGGGAACCAATCGCGTTATATTTCGTATAATTTATGACCGTAAAAACATTATACTTCACCATGTCAGCCAAATTACGTCCACAGTTGGACAAAATCCTCCGCAAAGTTCACAGAAAAACGCTGCTACCAGTTCTCTGGTAGGTTTTTCTTCAGGACGATTTCTAGGCCCCCTACAGGATGAGATGGGGTGATGATATTCTACGCCGTCACCACACAAAGAATTCGTAATAATTATACTTACTTTATTGATTTTACGTAAATGGTCGAAACTCCAGCTCAAGAAATACTGTTGCCATTACCATTACTGTTTCATTGATAAAATTATAACTCGTCAATACATAACAAAACATAAAAGTCGTTTGACAAACGGAAAAAGGAAAGTGTATTAAACTCTTTTATTTTAGCCAATTCTCCAACAATTATTCCTAACAGGTACATTTTCGTCTAGTAGAGCAAAAGATATCCCCATATTTAACAGAAATTATGGTCACTCTACTCGAACATTATAAGAGATATCATTATTTTTGAGATTACACGCGTAGAAAAATGTCCTGAGGGTAAAACGTTATGTTAATCTGATTAGGTTAATATTACGAATAAATGGATGATAACACCGAAATCTTAACAATTATAGATAATGAGATATCAGCGTTCAAAGTAACGTTACGATTGCGCGGCCACGAAACTTTTGTTTTGCCTTGATTTCGTCAGTTCAAATAAACTTTGGTGGCATGAAATGCTTTCGGTACTTTTGGCATATTAAAACCTTTCTTCTAGTAACAGTTTTACTGCATGATATCTTAAGTTTTTAAGAAATAATCGAGATTAAAGAAACATCAAGTGCACGATTGCGCGGCCATAACTTCCAAGGTGAATATTTCGTGAAATATTGATCTTAGTCTTATAATTCTTTTTTTGACAATTGTTGACAAATGAAATGTTCAATTAACAAAAAGATTTAGATCTCTATCCCAAGTAGTTACTGAGATCTCCATGGCCGCGCAATCGTGCACGTTACGTTCGCGCGGCCAACTTAAAACCCCTGTAACTTCTTTATTTCTGCTTTGACAAAGTTTTGGTTTATTCCTTTCGATTTTGACTAATTTTGACAAAAAATATAGCGATTTCTTTTTCTGTTTGGATAACGTGGCGGAGCAATCGTGACGCACACAAGTTAGGTACCTCATTAGGTAAATCATTCGCTGTGATGTGGAAAGGATCGCTGAGCTATTTTGATATAGCTACAAAATCAGTATGACATTACAGTACTCATATTATAATATATTTAATAGAGCCCTAATGACCGTGGACGTTATCGGATGCGCGTGCGTCTCGGTTTTCATAATCTTATCATAGTAACTCGGACATTTTTAATTAAATTAAAAAGTCATGTGATTTTACGTTGTTGTTAATCGATCTCTAGGAGTCCTTCAGTTGGTCACACTAAACTGTATCACGAATATTAGATATGTAAACCTAGCCTAACAGATTTGTATATTTACATATATTTGATCCTTAATACTTTTGGGTCCAATTGAGCTAGGAGGATCCATCTTTAAGCGTATTTTAAATTGAATTCGAAAAAATTCATGGTATTTTTCGATGTTGTATACCTATTTAGAACTATTATAATTAATTATACATGTGCCAACTATCACCGCAGGCTGGCCCGTCTGTACCATGCACCCACCTACTGAACTAATGTAATAATAGCGAACAAACTACCATTACGTGGCGAACAGCTCCCACCTTGCCGCGTCGCGCTCCGTCGTGTGACCGCACCTTCGGAGGACACTCGTGTATTCGGGGGCCTCCTATATAACACCTAATACTTGCCACCATTTATTAAATGCAATCTTACTTATTTACAAACATATATTCAATATAAATATCTTAGAACAACAAACACACTCATCTGATCCCACACTAAGCAGAGCGTTTACTAGGGAAACCAGACAATTGATAAATATACTTATATATTTTGAATTACATACATATAATACACTCGTACAAAAAACAAATAATCGTGCTTATCACACAAAGAATTGTCCTGGGTGAGGATTGAACTAACAACCTTTGGCTTAGCACTCAGGCCTAACACTTGACACTGGCCAACTGTCCAGTCCAATACATTAAAAGACTACTTATTTCTCAAAATAAATAAAACTCCGGAGAACAAATAGTCACACAATAACGCTTATGACCATATTCCTGCCCCCTAAATCCCTACAGTGCACACTTTATTCTTGAAAAGATTAAAAAAACAGACTGGTTGACGTGTATCTAAATGTTGCAGGATACTGCGAAGCTATTCAAATGATCAGAGCAGTAAATAGATCATAACTTACTTGAATAATTGGCCTCGTGTTATTCGCACAGTTTGTGTCCAACTTCAGCATTGGATTGTGTTTCAAAGACTTGGATATTTAGCTCCTAACATCATAGTAATACTACTCCAAAATGATATGGATAAAAATTTGAACACACAACTTAAACACAGACTGCTATCCGGCCAGGAGCTACCAAGTTGCGCTCGTTTTACGCATCATTGAACTCCCAATTAATAATTTTACCAGAAGCAGTTAGATCAATTGCGTATGAGATATTTTTTCTAATATATGTACTATTATTTCTTGTATATTAATTATCCCCGTCAAATATTTACTGAAACACACATTATTTGCAGTTCTGAGATACCAAAGTCACAAACTTAATTCAGTACTTTAATCTTTATGTTCTCGTGAATAAATGTGTCCCCCTCCCCTCTTCACACACATAATCTGGGGCAAACCCGGAATGCTAGACTGTGACTGTGTGTACTGATATTCATCTCGAGTAAGTTTCTATGTCTATCCGTTGTTGTATGGAGATACAAAAGTCCCGGCAGGTGGCACCCGGAGTCCCTTCGTTCGAGGTTAGCGCGGAGGAGACTGCGCACTGCCAGCGTGGCGCGGGCTGCAGGGTGTTAGGAGGGATGTAGGCTCATGGCGTCTTATTCCTGTAGGGCGTAGGTAAGGGATCAGCTTTATATTTCCAAAGGGCATGAACGAATAGTTTGTACGGCATGATGGCAAGCGATAACTCATTCCGATAGAGAAAAGAATCGCTATGAAGGGATGGTTTAAGAAACCAAACGGCGTTTGACCCGCGATGTCAACTTTTACATTCTTTTCTCTTTTAGCATGATTTATCAATGTTCGCGACTGGAGTGCTAGGCAACCCATGTGTTTGCTACTATATATATATATTGTGAGGAATTTTCAAGATAAGCGATGAGTGACGTCAGACTTTGCCTATATAAGGCCCAGTCTACCGCTGGCTCTCTCTCTTTTGGGGCCAGACTTCGTCGCGAGCGGTAACGCTGCTGGATTGCGTAACGATTTATTTCAAGTTCAAGTGTAGTGTGATTACTGTTTATCGTTATAAGTGATTTGTCATATGAAAATTGTTGTTGATTTCTAAATTATTTATTCTGAAGTGTGAATAAACCTCTTTTTAAACGGTTTTATTTAGCTTACCCTGTTTGTTTTATTCTTTTTTCTTTCTTGGGTCAAATTTAGTAACTGAAATTTGACCCCCTTCCTGTTGACCGATTGATCTGAAATTTGGTACACACTTCTGGTTCTGGTGACAGTACAATTAAATAAATTTTGTTTCATTGTAAATCCAATATGGCCGCCGCTACAAAATGGCGGATAACTTAGGTTTTATTAATCCCATCAATATGGGTGTCAAATGAAAGGGCTCAATAAGTAGAATACAATGTACTATACAAAATTGAAATCCAAGATGGCCGCCGCTACAAAATGGCGGATAACCTAGGTTTTATTTATCAACCCAACAATATGGGTATCAAATGGAAGTGCTCAACAAGTAGAATATAATGTACAATACAAAATTCGAACGATATGAAAAGCGACCAGCAGAGCACCCCAACTATGATTTTAACAATATGTGTCTCATAGAGTTTGCGATGTTATTTGAGCCACACTACACGAAACCGCCAGTTATAAATGAAGAAAGCATCGATACCGATGCTTATGCACCGCATGAGCAAACAGCAAGAAGGCGTCTTATAACTCTATCAGACAACACAAAAATGACTATTAGAAACACGCCAGCTGTAGTACGGGTACCTAACTTGTGTGCGTCACGATTGCTCCGCCACGTTATCCAAACAGAAAAAGAAATCGCTATATTTTTTGTCAAAATTAGTCAAAATCGAAAGGAATAAACCAAAACTTTGTCAAAGCAGAAATAAAGAAGTTACAGGGGTTTTAAGTTGGCCGCGCAATCGTGCACGTTACGTTCGCGCGGCCAATTTTGACAAAAAATATAGCGATTTCTTTTTCTGTTTGGATAACGTGGCGGAGCAATCGTGACGCACACAAGTTAGGTACCCGTACTACAGCTGGCGTGTTTCTAATAGTCATTTTTGTGTTGTCTGATAGAGTTATAAGACGCCTTCTTGCTGTTTGCTCATGCGGTGCATAAGCATCGGTATCGATGCTTTCTTCATTTATAACTGGCGGTTTCGTGTAGTGTGGCTCAAATAACATCGCAAACTCTATGAGACACATATTGTTAAAATCATAGTTGGGGTGCTCTGCTGGTCGCTTTTCATATCGTTCGAATTTTGTATTGTACATTATATTCTACTTGTTGAGCACTTCCATTTGATACCCATATTGTTGGGTTGATAAAACCTAGGTTATCCGCCATTTCGTAGCGGCGGCCATCTTGGATTTCAATTAGGTATAGTACATTGTATTCTACTTGTTGAGCCCTTTCATTTGATACCCATATTGATGGGATTAATAAAACCTAAGTTATCCGCCATTTTGTAGCGGCGGCCATCTTGGATTTCAATTTTGTATAGTAGATAGATAGATAGATAGATAAAACTCTTTATTGTACACCTCAAGAAACAATACAAACTGACAACATAAATAAATTACAGTACAAATGGCGGCCTTATCACAAGGTGTGATCTCTTCCAGGCAACCTAGGTAGTGAAAGAATAGAGGAGTTACAGAGATGGGGGTAGTTGCGGGTGTACACAACAAATTTCCTAAAAGGTACTACTGTACCATACTTATAATTACACTTATTAACTAATTTATCATAATGTCTGTTCAAATTATGTACCTATGATAAATAAACGATCGGCATCGTTGAAAATTAACCAAAGCCTTAGCTCGGAGTACTTTCAAGGCTAAGCTTTAAGTAGTGATCCTTGACAAGTTGTTGGAATCCACTAAGTGTTTGCGCACGCCTAATAGACAATGGCAGCGCATTCCACAAACGAGCACCTTGTACAACAAACGATTTATCAAGAAAATTTGTGGAATGCGCTGGTATTTTCAACAGCTGATTATTATTAGATCTCAAGGCTTTCGAATGTGATTCATGAAGGAAAGAAAAACGTTCTTTAAGATAAGAGGGAGTAGTAGGAATAAACAGTATACTGTATAGAAGTGATAGAATATGAGCATTCCGGCGAAGGCGTATAGGCAGCCACTTGAGTTTATTTCGAAATTCAGAGACATGATCATATTTGCGAAGGCTAAATATGAATCTAATGCAAACATTCTGGAGTCGCTCAAGTTTATCCAATTGGGCTTCGGTGAGATCAAGATAGCTGACATCTGCATAATCTAGTATTGGAAGAAGGAGGGACTCAGCAAGCATAATTTTGGTGGGTATAGGCAGAAAATTTCGGAATCTTCGTAGAGATCCCACGGACGCGTAAAGTTTCTGACTAACATTTTGCAGCTGTGGACCCCAGGAAAAACAGTGATCAAAAAATAGACCCCCAAGTTCTTAACTTCACGATTTATTTGCAAAATAGTACCCTCAAATAAAAACTTAGGGAGTTGAGAAAAACAAACCTTAGACATCATTCTTGAGCTGCCGATAAGAGTGACCTGAGTCTTAAGAGGGTTAACTTGCAGACCGTATGCACGACTCCACTCACTAATACTGATAAAATCTTTATTAATAGTGCTAACAGCATCAGCCAGCTTATTAAGAGGAGCTTGTAAGTAAATTTGAAGGTCATCTGCGTAAAGGTGGTAGGAGGAAAGAAGTCGATTTGAGATAGAATTTATGAAAACTGCGAAAAGTAACGGAGATAAAACGCCACCCTGCGGCACGCCAGCAGTAGTATTGCACCAAGAGGAGTGAGAATCATCAATGCGTATACGTTGCCGGCGGCCAGACAGGTAACTATGAAACCAGCCAATGACTGTTGGAGATATATTAAGAGAGCGTAAAATCATTAGCAACACGTCAAAATCTGCAGTATTGAAAGCATTACTAAAATCTAATAATGCAAGCACCGTTAGATTTCCGTGTTCCATTCCAGTTCTAATATCATCCGTAATATGGACCAGGGCTGAAGTAGTGCTATGCCCAGGGCGAAAACCAGATTGGAGAGGATTAAGGAGATTATTAGTACAGAGAAAACTACTAAGTTGCTTATGGACTAGACGTTCAAGGACCTTGGAGAGGAAAGGTAATATTGATATAGGACGATAATCGGCAAACGAAACAGGGTTGGACTTTTTAGGAAGAGGAATGATGTGTGCATTTTTCCATGCAGATGGAAATACACCGCAGGATACAGAATGATTGAGGATGTGACATATAGGGGATAGGATTTCATCAAGTATTGGAAGAACCATATTACGGGTGATATTATCGCTGCCCACTGCGTTCGATGCTATGGATAAAATACTCTTCTTAACATCACAAGCAGAAAATTGGCTAAAGCTAAAAGAAGAATAGTTGGGAGATGGAATGGATGAAAGATAATTCAAAGTGCTTGTTTTAGTTGCCCTGTCAAAAATAGGCGAAGTAGAGAAATTACAATTCAGTGAATTGATATCTAAATTATTTGGAATTGCATCATTTCGAGCTTTTCCAACTCCCAATGATCGTAAATATTTCCATATTTTTGCAGAATCTCCATTTTCAACGGAGCTGTGAATATGTTGGCGTTGTGCGCTCCTACACACCTTATTAGAGTGATTTCGCAGACGTAGATATTTCTCACGATTGACGTCATTAGGTCGACCCGCATACCGAGACTTAGCTGATGCTTTCTTAGACAGTAGAGTTTTTATTTCCGCAGTTAGCCACGGTGCCGGTAAATGCTTAACTTTAATAGGTCGAATGGGAGCATGAACATCGTATAATCGGATTATGTTGGTATTAAATATATTAACTTTCTCATCTATTGACTCAGTAGCAGTAAGAGGTGACCAGTCAATCCTACCGGCATCTGTACGAAGATGATCAAGGTCCATCCCACCAAAATTACGTTGTAAGAGAATTTTAGATTTTGCCTTAGGAGGGCGAACTTTATAAGAAAGGTAGAGGAGATCATGGTAAGAGAACGCGTCTGCTGAGCATTGTCCGTGCTTAGCAACATGATCTTTTGAAGAGACCAGGACGAGATCAAGGAGAGAAGGTGAGGAGTGAGGAAAATGGTGATTGGCATTAAGAGGAAGAATAGATAGATTACTAGATTCTATTGCAGATATAAGAGATGAAGAACGAGAATCATTCTTTAGAAGACACGTGTTGAAATCACCCATTATTATGGTGTGACTATAGGAAGGAAGAAAGGTTTCAAGTAAAAGTTCAAAAGAAGCAAAAAAATTTATACGTAGAGAAGGACAGTAATATACACCAAGTAGAATTTTAGTATGATGGAGCTCCACATCTATAAATAGATGCTCACCAGCATCCAGTGGTGGCGCGCTGTGAGGACATACTAACAATTGAAAAGTTGAAATTATTTCGAAGATAAATGGCAACTCCACCACCCCCGGCTCCAGTTCGATCATTTCTGATGAGTTGAAAGCCAGGGAGTGTATAAGAGGCCGAAGTGAGACATGGCTTTAACCAGGACTCGGAAACAAGAATAGCATGAATATATTTATGTTCAAGATTTGCCAGCATATCAGAGTAATGAGCCGGAATACTTTGTGCATTGATATGAATCACATTGAAATTCTTAGGAACGTCAGCAAAGTGGCATTTAATTGTGTCACCGAGAGACGGTATGCTGACAAAACTATCATCGTCACTATTTGCCGAAAAGAAACTATCAACGTCGCTATTAATATCGTCATTATGAACATCTGACAACATATTTTATGAACAAACACACAAATACAATAACTAAACAAAATAACTATCTACAACAAAAATAAAACCCCACCAGTTCAGTGCTAACTTGGTAACAACATAATTTTATACGTAACTATGTAGGCAAGTCTCAATTTTTGTGCACTAGTGTGCACAAAAATTGAGACTTGCCTCAATCATCATATTTATAAATAAAATTAATAAAAAGAAAAGAATAATAATAATCAAATTTAACAAAATATTTATAAATTTGAAACTAAAAATAAAAAATTATTAAGAACCGTCAAACGAAAACACGACAATTGGCCTACGTTCACACGAACTGTCCGTTTCTGATCACCCCTCTTAACAAGTACTGTACCATAGATATTACAAATGTTGTACACGAATTTACTACAAGAAATAATGAATGAATGTGGAGGTAGGTAACATATTAATATGGAATTATGAGACTAAAAGTGGGCACAAATACTTTATACTACGAGGTAAACACGGTGGAAGTTGCACTAACAAAATATAAACACAGGATCATAAAATAAAGTTACTTCTTGGCAGCGGTGGCTCTTTTGGATCTGCTCTGTGTGGCCTTACTCGTCGTTTGATCCTCCTTCGGAACGTCCTTCTGAACCAACACAGGCCCAATTTTGTCGAGGTCTTCCATTGATGTGATCTTATGGCGAATGCCACTAGGCCCCTGCACGTATATAATTCCTTCGCGACTCCAGCAACTTGAAATTCCATACCGCTGACGAGCAGCTAAGAATGCTTCATAGTACATTGTATTCTACTTATTGAGCCCTTTCATTTGACACCCATATTGATGGGATTAATAAAACCTAAGTTATCCGCCATTTTGTAGCGGCGGCCATATTGGATTTACAATGAAACAAAATTTATTTAATTGTACTGTCACCAGAACCAGAAGTGTGTACCAAATTTCAGATCAATCGGTCAACAGGAAGGGGGTCAAATTTCAGTTACTAAATTTGACCCAAGAAAGAAAAAAGAATAAAACAAACAGGGTAAGCTAAATAAAACCGTTTAAAAACCGTTTAATAAAAACAGGGTCATTTACGATTTCTTAAATATTAATGTATCAAGAATTGAGGTCAATGTCACGATTTGCTCACGATAGCACTGCTATAATTGAATGTAATTAATACTTCAATGTAAAAATTATATTAACGAATGTTTGACATTACATAATAGAATCGATGCGAGGTAATAATAATAAATTTGAAAAATACCAACATAATTCAATTTAGACAATGAATGACTCCACCGACACTTAATATTCACTATCATGACAACCAAATAAAATAAATTTCTAGGCTTAATTATTGACTACAAAATTGACTGGAAAGCTGATATACATGGTTTGAGCAAAAATATTTAAACTTCCCTCGATAAGAAACCGAGATGCATTACTGCCTATGATAATCAGAATTTCATCCAAGATACGGTACTACTTATTGGGTGAGTTTCCCCACAAACACAGTAATGCAGCTTTTAATGCTCAAAACAATGCATTAGGGCTATGTCTAAATTAAAAATTCTAGATAAGTGGGACCATTTTATGTGTAAAACTTGGTTTTGTAATCTGTTAGTCTGTTTTTAATTTGTTATGTACCAATTTTATTTAGTGATTTTAGATTATGAACTAATTCAATTGATTTATGACTTTTGTGTATGTAAAACTTATTTTTGCATTTTGTAGCAATCAAGATGAACATTTTCATGCATTTAGATAGAACATAGAATACTATTATTTTAATATAACATCCATATATCTGTAACTTTGTTCAGAAAATAAATGATTGATTGATACGTGACTACATTAAAATTATCAATAAAACAGCAATTAAAATACTTTTGTGTAGAGCTAATCAGAACCATGTTTCTGGATTATTATGATTTTGAGCTCATATCAGATTCAATTTCATCAACCTTAGCTAATACATGTCTTTTATGCAGTGGCAAAACTGCTGATTGTCCAAAACCCTTAACTACTGGAACTTATTAAAACTTTTACCCAAATTAAGTAGCTCGGCATCGGTTTTGCGCGAAGGTCTACAATCACTATCAAATTTAATGTAAGCATTTATTATTTATGACAGGTGGTTTAAAATATTCAAGGAAAATTTCCCGACGCACTTAAAATATCACTTGTTAAACCGATCCATAAAAAAAGGGACACACATACGCCTAAGAAGTACAAGCCATAACCCTTTTACCTACCTTCTCGAAAGTATTTGAAAAGGCAATATTATGCAACCGATTAAACCAGTTTCTTGAAAAAAATTGAAATACTGGACGATAATCAAAACAGTTTTTGAAAGTCAAAATCGACTACATTAATAGTGTATAAATACGTTCAAACATCCTTACAATATGTGAATGACAGAAAAAATGTTATAGAATTATTACTGGACATGACGAAAGCGTATAAGGTTTAATATATATAAGGTTTTGTGCCATAACTAATCAAAAACTATAAGGCTCCGGAATCCAAGGATCTGCTTAAAATTGGTTTAAATAATACCTGGTAAACAGATATCCAAATAGTACAAATTGATCACCACGACATGGTCACAATTAAAACAAAGCACATACGATCTGACATTAGACAATTAACTAGTTCGATTCCCCAAGGAAGTGTACTAGGTTGCATACTGTTTCTAACGTACATAACCTTTAAAAAATACTAAATAGCGAATTACTGTTCCGGATCTCTTCGCGCATGATATCTCAATTCTTATAAAATGTGAGAATAATTATGATTCTGTCCAACCAATACATGAAACATTGGATTTTGCAACAACTTGGTTACAAGACCATAAATTAAAAATAAATTTACGGTAAAATAAAAAATATACAATTCAGATCCCACAAGAAACCACTCTTAAATACAAATATTATATACCAAAAACATATTTAGAAACCGTAGAAACATTTAACTTACTTGAAATTCATATAGATACACATGTAACTTGGAAACCACATATAGGACAAATAAAATCGAAACTATCAAGATTCTTCTAACAAAACTATCAAGAACTTCCAAATTAATCAAAGCTCTAACACAAGCACCTCTCTATCTGCCTACTATGCATATGCATATTCGTAGCATAATATATGTAAATATACAAATCTGTTAGGCTAGGTTTACATATCTAATATTCGTGATACAGTTTAGTGTGACCAACTGAAGGACTCCTAGAGATCGATTAACAACAACGTAAAATCACATGACTTTTTAATTTAATTAAAAATGTCCGAGTTACTATGATAAGATTATGAAAACCGAGACGCACGCGCATCCGATAACGTCCACGGTCATTAGGGCTCTATTAAATATATTATAATATGAGTACTGTAATGTCATACTGATTTTGTAGCTATATCAAAATAGCTCAGCGATCCTTTCCGCATCACAGCGAATGATTTATTACGTAGAACTTTCAAATCATTGTTCTGTGTACGATTGTTTTTCAATGGCGGCATTTCCACCAGCATATCAAATATTTTATTTTTACAGCTCTGCGAGTTTAATATTTAAGGTCGCAAAGTAGCGCAGTTCTTTTCTTGGGTCAGAAAAGGAGGAATATTACCAAAAATTTACAGCAATATGCGCGGTCGTTATTGAAAATAATATAAATAGTGCATCACCCATCTCTGGTGGAAAGGTCTCCAGATAGTATCAATTGTCATGTGCTCGCGAGAGATGAAACTGTGGTGTGTAAAAAAAAACGGAAATTATTTTATTTTAGGATAACAATACAGTACATTGTACGCTGTGAACAGGAGTATTCCAAAAACCGTGCACATATATTTAGTTTCAGTGCAAAATTTCAACTAAATAATACTTGATAGAAGTGTGAATAATTGTTTAGCTTGGACCCGGGAGGAGTAGTGCTAGAACAGCAGGGAACGGGAGCGCGTATCAGTAGTATATTATTGGGCATTCTACCCCACCTGCCATTCCTCCGGCTCACTTCGTTCGCCTTCGTCACTCTCGGTGTGGTAGAATGCCCAATAACATCCTACTATAACTAGCTCTACATATCAACCACTTACCTCTAGTTTCACTACACATTTCACCACTTTTAAGACCCGAAATTATTACTTCTAGAATGTCCAATAATATTCCTAGATATTAGGCACCCGTCGATTTAGGGCTTCTATTTTACTATTTATGTCAATGCAACAACGTAATTGACTCATTATTAATCAAACCTTTTTAAGTAGTAACAATAAAATTCGTAAAACAACCGCATTCATTACATGTGAAAAAAATCTGTGTCGAGTCTAGCAAGACTAGTCTACGTCATGGAAAATTGTTACCTAACTCACTACGATGCATCATAAGTGGGCCATCAAATTGTGGAAAAACGAATTTAATAATTGGTCTTCTAATTCATGAGAATGGGTTGAGATTTCAAAATGTTTACGTTTATTCGAAAACTTTACTGCAACCCAAGTATATTTTTTTAGAAAAAGTTATGCAACGAGTACCAGACATTTCTTTTCAAAAATACCACGAAAATGAGGAAGTACTGAGTGTTCAAAGTGCTAAGCCAAATTCAGTTATTATATTTGATGATGTTGCCTGTGAAAATCAGAATAACATTCGTGATTATTTTGCAATGGGAAGACACAAACACATCGATTGTTTTTATTTAAATCAAACATATAGTAAAATTCCTAAACAGTTGGTAAGAGATAACGCGAACCTAATCGTGCTTTTTAAACAAGACGAAATCAATTTGAGACATGTTTATGAAGAACATGTCAACACTGACATGACGTGGAATGAATTTCGTGAAATGTGTTCAAAAATATGGAGTAAACCTTTTAGTTATGTTGTAATAAATAAGGATTGTCCCAAAAACGAAGGATGCTATAGAGATAGGTTTGACACTTTTGTTGTCTTTGATTGAACGCAAATGGGTATATAAAGCAGTTGCCTGCTCAACATTGATATTCCTAAGCCATCACTTAATCAATTAGGATCGCTATATCAACATGGAAAAATCATTCAAAAGACAAATTGTAAATGCAGCGGAAGCTGTAAAGAAAAAGGTACGAAAAATGAGAGATGTGGAGATTGATAATAAACAAGCATTGGAATCTGTGTTCAAACCTGTAACAGAACCTCTCAATTTGATTGCTAGTACTAGTAAGCTAGTTCCTCTTTCACGTACTACTGAATACGAAGATGATATTGACAACAATTTGCAGACAGACAGATGTGATGATGATGACGACGAAAATAAATCTGTTTCTCTTAATAGCAACTCGTCTTATGAATCAGTTGTTGACACCAAAGAAGGTTGTGATACATCATCTTGGTCAGTATCCTCGGAAGCTTTGAGAGATATTCCTTTTGGTGTTAGAGTAGAGCGCGGAAAACTCATGCTAGGTTCTGCACCCATAACAATGAATGATCAATATATCACCGTCGCTGGACGTAAATACCAAAGTACTCTTGGTTTAAAACAATTGTTGCTTAAGAAAGACACAGATTTAAGCTTAGTTACAGACGGTGATATGAATCATTATAAGTCGATGTTGATTGATACAAATGCACATCGTCGAGACTACGAACCAAATAAACCAATAAAAAGTAATAAGGGACAAAAATATTTGCAAGTTATTAAACCTCTCTTCAAACTACAAAATACGGTTAAAGATACCCAATCAAAGGGAAAAGGTTTACCACTGATAAAGAAATGGAAAAAAGATGTTGATTATGTGTACTGGGATGATCCAAATGAATTGGTAGAAAGGTTGAAATTACTAATGGCATCTCGGGATGCTGGTAACACTGGATTAGACAATGAAATAATATCTATTATTGAAGAATTGCAGGAAAGTAAGGTTATAAATAAACAAATTTCGTCTTCATAAAGTTCATTTCACCTTCAACCTCTATATACTATACAGTATACTTAAAACATGAATGTAGATAAATTCGGTAACTATATTCATAAAAGGATGCGTTTATCAGATCTGTTTGAGTTTAATGAAAACGCACTGTTCAAATCTGAAAGCGGGGAATTTGATTTAAAATCCTCTAAACTCAAAGGTATTAAACCTCCTGTAGACGCAGACGATGCTGTGAACAAAGATTATGTAGATCAGTTAAGTACTCATACGATACAAGAATTTAATAAAATGATTGGTTCATTGCGTGCCCAAATTATAAAAGATGTGCAAAAGACAGTGCAAGTTACTTTAAAAGCCAATGTATCTTCGATTTTACCTCATTACGAAGACAAGTTTTATACTAAAGCAGAAGTAAACGAATTACTCGAAAAAATCCGTAATGGCAAAACAGCAAATAGTAAATGAAATACATAAAGCGGCACGAAGAAATTTCCTTCGACGGTCTGTTATTCTAAAGGGGATTGAAGATTTATGGCAGGCAGATTTAATGGATATGCAAAACCTTAGAAAGTATAATAAAGGTTATAATTATATTTTGTTAGTGATTGACTGTTTTTCAAAGTATGCTTGGGCGGAGCCATTAAAATTTAAAAATAAACTTGAGGTTACCCGTGCATTTGAACATATATTGCGTAGCAGTCAACAAAATCCTGTGAATTTACAAACTGATAAGGGAAGTGAGTTTTATAACAATACGTTTCAGACACTTATGAGAACATATAATATTAATCATTATTCATCATTTTCTACTAAAAAAGCCTCAATTGTAGAGCGACTCATTAAAACACTTAAAAATAAATTATATAAATATTTTAGTTTTAATGGGAACTATAAGTGGTTAGGTCAACCATTGAGAGATATATTAACCACATATAATAATACGAAACACCGAACTATTAAGTGTAAACCGGCTGATGTGAATAAATCTAATGAAAATAAAATAAAAGAAAATATTAGAAAGATTATACATGAATCCATAAGGCGAAAGCCTACATTCAAAATTGGTGACTGTGTTCGTATCAGCAAATACAAACACGATTTCGAGAAAGGATATACTCCTAATTGGTCTACTGAATTATTTACAATAAAAAAGATTAATAACACCATACCAGTAACATATCACATAGTAGACCAACGAAACCAAGACATATTAGGAACTTTTTACGAACAAGAACTACAAAAATCGAAATATCCAGATGTTTATTTGATAGAAAAGATTTTGAAACGGAAAGGAAATAAAATTTATGTTAAATGGTTGGGTCTTAGCAGTGAAGAAAACAGTTGGATTGATAAAGCTGCAATAAGGAGATAAGATAATTATATAACCAATATTTTTTGCTGTTCTTTCCATTGCACTTCAAGTAATGATAGGGGGTGGACTAGTAAATAGTTTAATCAACCATCTACCGTTCGAAGTTCATTTACCTGGATATAATTATTGCGGACCTGGAACTAAATTACGTGAACGTTTGGCTCGCGGTGACCGGGGTGTGAATAAGTTAGACGAAGCTTGTATGCATCACGACATTGCATACACAAAATATACAGATTTACTCAACCGTCACAAAGCCGATTTACGTCTGCTAAACATGGCTAAACAAAGACTTAAATCAAAAGATGCAGGGAAAGGTGAAAAACTAAGCTCATGGCTCGTTAGCAAAGTTATGAAAGCTAAACTAAACTCTGGCTCTGGTATTAAAACATTCAGAAGCTTAGTTACAAAGATAAAATCAAAAATCAAGAAACTGAAACACAAAGACAAAAAGGCATTAATAAAAACTGCTTACTTGACAGCAAAAAAAATAATTCCACATATTCGTCACGTTCGAGTACCTCGAGTAATACCTTTACCGAAAAGTGGAGGCGTTCTGCCTTTAATTCCAATTTTTGCTGGATTGTCAGCTTTAGGAACTTTAGCCGGAGGTGCAGCTGGTATTGCAAAAACTGTTAATGATTATAAAGCAGCTCAAAAAAATTTGGCAGAGACGGAACGACATAATAGAGTTATGGAGTCTGTAACTCTAGGAAAGGGTTTATACATCAAGCCGTATAAAAATGGCAAAGGGTTATTTATAAAAAGTTCAAAAAACTGAAATATAAGCTGCCCAATCGCCCCCTAACTAATGTAGATATTCAAAAGTATGCAAAGGATATCCCGTATTTCCGAGGGGTGTACATGAAAGATCAGTTACCAGGGCAGCCAAAGCAAGTTGAATGTGGCATCGTTAACTTGGATAATTCTAAAAATGAAGGAACTCATTGGGTAGCGTATGTTAAAATAAACAACTATTGTGAATATTTTGATAGCTATGGAGATTTAAGACCTCCAGTAGAATTAATGCGGTATTTTAAGAATTGTACTGTATTTTATAACTACACGAGATATCAAAAGTTTAATACAGTAACCTGCGAACACTTATGTTTAGAATATCTATGGACTTTTTGGAATAAAAATGTATAAAATATATGATATTTCTTTCATTTCACTCATTTACAAAATGTCACTCACTTTGTCAATAACTGGGAACTCATCAAGTTTATCTACATACTTTCCCAATCCTTTACAATTGGATGCACAATATGAATGTGCTTTAATGCATTTTTCAACATTTAATTCTATCCCAAATATCGATAAAAGTAATAACAAATTTTATTATGGCATCAATGACGTTATTGAAATACCTGAAGGTGCGTATGAATTCCAAGATATCAATGACTATTTAAAATCTGAAATAAAGGATGCATCAATAAAACTACAGTGCAATAACAATACTCTAAAAACTACTATTTACTGTACAAAAGACGTAAATTTTACCAAAGAAGACTCCTTCGGAAAACTGTTAGGCTTTAATCAGCAGACATTGAAAGCAAATAAATGGTATGTATCAGAGTTTCCAGTCAACATTTTACCGACGACCGTGGTCAGGATTGAATGTGATATTGTGAGCGGCTCCTATATAAACGGCGATCCAAGTCACATTATTCACGAATTCGCCCTAAACGTGCCACCTGGATACAGAATCATAGAAATCCCAAAAAACGCTCTATACTTTCCAATCAACCAAAACAACATAAGCTGCATACACATCAGGTTATTGGATATTAACAATCGTTTAATCAATTTGCGTGGTGAAGAAGTACAGCTGTATTTGCACCTCAGAAGGAAAAATGATTGCCTTTAATAAATATGAGAATCAACAAATAAAAAATATTAGTTCTATTCGAACAACCTACCAAGTAGGACCTCGCTTTAAGAAAAAAATTAAATTAACTAAAGACAACAAAACATTCCTTAGAGCGATTGGATTGCTAAAATGAATATCTTAGACGTTTTATCCGCTCCGACTTACGATAATACTATAGAAGGAATCGAATTTCATTCGTACAAGCCATACGTAACAAGTTTCAACAGGAACGATGAAATTCGCATACCTATAAACCAACAGGACCTGTACATACTGCCATCAGCTAGCACTCTATATTTGGAAGGCACTGTCATTGTCAGCAAAAAGGACTTAAAAGACCCAGTCACTAGTGTCCATTTCATAAACAATGCTCTACTGTACTTGTTCCAAGACATTAGGTATGAGCTAAATGGAGTAGAGATTGATAAAGTAAAAAATGCAGGTATAACAACCACCATGAAATCATTAATTTCAATGAACGAAAGTGAATCAAAAATGTCTAATGCTTGGGGTTGGAATATTGATGGCAAAAAAAATATTGATGGAGGAAAGTTTTCTGCTTCTATACCACTCCGTAACGTCCTCGGATTTGCGGAAGATTTTAAAAAAGTTGTGATAAATAGTAGACATGAACTGATATTGTTACGAAGTAACACTAATTTGAACGCTGTAAAACTTAATACCAGCGAAGTAGTGGATGATGTTCAGATCAACAAAATCATATGGCGCGTACCGCATGTTAAAGTATCAGACAAAGAAAAAATTACTTTGTTAAAACTCTTAGAAAAAGATCGACCGCTTCAAATGATATACAGAAATTGGGATCTGTACGAATATCCAGCTTTGCCTAAAACTACGAAGCATACCTGGTCTATCAAAACTTCATCTCAAATAGAAAAACCAAGATACATTATTGTTGGTCTACAGACAAATAGGAAAAACAATGCAAGTTCTGACATGTCTCAATTCGATCACTGTCATGTTCGAGACGTTAGAGTATATCTCAATTCAACCTACTTTCCATATGAAAACCTGAATATAAGTTTTGCTAATAACAGAATCGCTTTATTATACGAACAATACACTAGATTTCAACAGTCGTATTACGGACGTCGGCCGGAGCCCTTGTTAAGTGAGAAGCAATTTAAAGATTTAGCACCTCTGTTTGTTGTTGATTGCTCTAGACAAGCTGATAACTTGAAGACAGGTCCTGTTGTGGATGTAAGGGTGGAAATTGAGAGTGATACAGAGATACCAGATCAAACTTCAGCGTATTGTCTCATTCTCAACGATTGCATTGTTGAATACAAACCATTAAGCAACATTGTAAAGAAGCTATCATGAAGCCGGATTCCGTCATAGTGGAAATCCAAGGATTTAAAGATTTTAAAAATAATTTTATTGTGAAAGAAGTAGCCATTGCAAGTCAGGAGCATACACAAACATTTTTGATAAAACCACCACATGCATTCCATTATCTAACAGAAGAAGAAAAGAAGCAAGTGAGATGGTTAGAACGAAATCGAGGCATTTTCTGGAGTGAGGGCTACATAGACTACAAAGAATTTCAACGCGTCATCATTCCACATTTAGAAAATAAAAAAATTATCACAAAGGGCTTAGAAAAGATAAAGTGGATTAAAGAATTGTGTGCAAATTGTGAAGTGATAGATATAGGTGAAAAAGGATGTCCTAATTTTTCAAGATTGAAAAAGAAATATTGTAAAAATAATACTGAATTTAATTGTGTAAATCATAGACTAAACTGTGCTTTGAATAATGCTATATGTATTAAGAAATGGTATTTTGATAATAATATGTCTGTATTTAATTTATTTTGTTAATAAAAATATTTTAATCTACTTATGTTTGTTTTATTTCAACATACCTCTACTAATAACTAACTATGATTCACACATATGAAGCTCTAAATTTGCTGTCGCAAAATAAGTCATGTAAGTAAATTTAATTTCAAGTACCTAAATAATTTAATACAATATTTATATAACAATTAATGAGAACTGGGGACGAATAGTAAGCTAAACATTATTTTACTACAGTAAATTTGATGCTCAAGCAATGTAATGTAAAATAAAACATATGTAATTTAAATTATAAATATATTTTTATTAACTTTTTATATTATTTACAAATATCTAATTAATTTTTGATACATTTTCATAATTCTATTTACCTAGTTGCTACATATATTACAACAAAAACTTATAATACCTATTTGATAATTATTTTATTACATTCATCATGTACCTACTTATTTACAAATTTAAACTTACTTATAGTTATTTAGTTATTTTTATTCATACATACAGACATACGTAAACATTTATTTATCTATTTACAAATTTGTGATGCATAATTATTATTCTACAATAAGAAAGAAAATTGTTTTATTTATACATTTAACATATTTACCAATTTACAAATTATAATATTGAATTATTTCATCTTTCTAACCTATACCTACGTTATGTATTATTTTATTTTGACATTAATATTACAATAAAATTTAAAATTATTTGATATTTTAATATATAATTACACAATAACTTAGGAAGTATTTTTAAGTACAGGAAAATAACTTGCCATTACTATTACCAAAACACTTAAGTACTTAATAATATCACTAATAACAGTCATTACAGAGTTTTTTGGATATTTGGTTAATTAACGATAGTGTCTCGTCCATAACATTGTCCACTGGTTCACTGACTACATACTGCGCACTTAACACTATCACCTCCTCATTGCCACTTGCAGGTTCTTGATTTTCACTGATGTCCAAAACGTTCACTTGTATAAGTCGTAAACCTTTTTTCTTTTCATTGTTTACGACGTACGATTGACACGCAGACTGCCCATATGATTTTCGTTTTTGGCACTCCCGTCTTGCTCTAGGCTTCTTGTTGGCGGACCCGTGTGCTTCTGGGGTATGCCAACTTAAACTCGGAGTCGGGAAACCTTGACCGTATTGGGAGAAGGCAATATCAGGTGAATCTGCCATTATTGATGAGCTGAAACAAACAAAATAGTCATTAATATTATTTAATTTTATAACAAAAAAGGAAATTAAACATACACAGAACAAAATATACTTACGAATTATTTGCTTTGAACCGATGCAGCGATGTGACCACTTCAACAAGTGACTGCGTAATGTAACGACAGAGTATCAATATTATTTATGAATGTTCTAGTGTAACCAGAGCCTGTACGATATAATGCGAATCAATTTCATGTTGAATTAGACAAGTTTGAACCTGTATCCTTGTGGACAGCGCTTACCACTTACGGAGCGCGAACACCTGATAAGTGTCGTATTTCTTAAAGCCGCGCGCCGGCGCCGGGCGCGCCTGCTTAGTCATCAGGAATTGTATAGATTTTATAATAATACTTATGTATAAAATATTACTTGGTACTTGCTTTATTACTGCTAATCAATTTCAAGTTTCAACAAGTTAATGCTGGTAATTGCATAGCACATTGAATGCAAGCAAAAAGTCTTATCGGGTTGTCAATGGGTATAGAAATTAAAGACATATTTAAACAGAATAGTAAATTTTATTTTATTTATATGTAGAAAGAAACACGAATATAGGTACAAGGCTTAAAATACAAATACATATAAAATTATATAATAATAATAAAATTTATTTTACATTAATATAGTTGTATTACCCCAGGCTAAAGTAGATACCTTATCAGCGCATAGCAACCGTTTATCGTCATTACTCGAAAGTGCTACTTTATTTACATCCTGGGTGAATATCTCATGTTTTATAGACCTAAATAGTTTATTTTTTTTGCGAATGACTTCGCAATTGTACAAAGCATTTTTATAATCTAACATATTTAAACTTGCTGTAACATTTTTTCTTGTGCCTTTTGCTTTTTTTATTGTTTTATTTAAAGTTTTAATACAATACAACTTTGAGCGCAGTCCTACGAACTCTTGGATAATTTTACCACCCATTTCATCCTTAAACAGACCTGGAATCTTCTTATTAATAATTGGCAGGTTAAATTCGTTATTCAAATCGTAGTTGCTTGTGTCAAAATATTTTAGAAAACTGACCTTTAAATCTTTATACACGTCATTACTCTGTACATCATAAACAAGACTATCTGTGTCAGTATAGCACAATTCAATTCGGTTACCATAAAATGGTTTTATAATAGAATAGTGGAAATCATACATGTGAGTCTTAGATAGTTCTAATACTGTAAACCCTATGTATATCGGTTTATTAAGAACAATATGCGAAGGTTTCATTTGAATTGCTACTAGATCATCAGAAAATACAGAGGCGCTGTGAAAATATGGGCTGGCTATTAATTTTTCAGCACAAATAGTCTTTTTGGTTTTATTGCTTAAATCACACCACTTGTTCACTAACTTCACATCTATTCGATTTTCATTATTTTCTAACGTCTTTCCAAAGATACTATTGTTTAATAATTTGAAAAAATCTTGTTCAAACGTTGACTCTGCTTTTTGTCGTAACTGAGTATTAATATCAATATATTGCTTTAAAAAACAACTTTGCTTAAATGTAATAGCACGGTGGATTTTTCTCAATACTAAACCATGCTGTAAGCATTTTTTTAAATGTACATAATGAATAACATAGTGATATTTATCATACAAATTGGGTATTAGTTTTCTATTCTTACCACCAGGTGGTAAACATTTTTCTGGACAAAATGGAAAGTCATTGTGTTCAATGTGCAAATTCTTTGGATATATTAGATCTACTTCAAGAATGTAACCATTTTCCGCAGTATCACTAATGTCAGTTAAGTTTAATTTTAAAAGTTCTATTTCTTGACTATTCATTAATCTGAAGTCAGAATAGGGTAGGGATTGACACATGCTATAGCCGTATAAATTGTTACAGTCTAAATAAATGATAAACGAATCTGGATGGGATGGATCATAGGTATCTAAATATTTATTATTGGCTTTAATGTGCCTTTTGGAGCACATACAAACACCACCACGAATACCTTTTTGTATCATTCTAAAAATTTCAACATCACTTATCAATTCTAATTGAACTCCGGTTTTTAAAAGCATTGCATCAAAAGATAAACTTGGTGCTGTAAGATAAAATGCGGGATCCAGATTATAGTGTCGTTTACAAGTTTTACGAAAATTTTCAAATACATCTGTTAGCAATAGAACGTCGGTTTTAAGATACAAATCTGTATACATACCCATATTTTGGATATTAAATACAGACCAAACGGACCAAGCATGTGCATAATCTGCGTCGGAAATGGGCGTATTACTCAAAGAGTTATAAAAGCATTTTTTAGAAGGCAAACACGTATCTTCATAACGTTCCCATTGACACATATAGTCGTACGGATATACCCCTTTACGGGTAAGTAGGTCAAATTCGCTTTTGTCAGGAAAATAAGATTTTAATTGATGAAACTCTTGTTCTTTCATTGTACTGACCAACTTTTCTAAGCTGGTTCCTAAAAACTTAAAAGAATCTACAAACCGGACCTGTATGCTTTCCTCGGAGGAAATCGGAATAAACTTTGTAAATGAAATATAGTTTTCTTTTGTTTTAGGTATTACTTTAATAGTTCCAGGAGCTCCACCTAATTCTTTTATGAATAGGTGACAATCATAACCAGATAAATTATGAAAAAACACAGGCAAAAATTTAGGTAATTTAAATTGTAAGTTACAATAGCTGTGAGCTGCACCGCGATATTTACCTGTTAAATGACAATGATCACGAACTCTATCACCGAACAAGAAGTGCTCGCAAATGTGGCATGTTATCGCGTTTTCAAAGTCGCGAGCATTTTCGTCGGTGTAAATCATAGGAACATTATTTTTTAAAATATTATGAATTTTTTGCGCATCTTTATAGATAGACTTTACAAAATTTGGTACACAATCCGAACCGCGATATGAAACGTAACGATTGTAGCGTTCGTCTATCGCACACGTAATATGATAACCGTAAGCTACTGGCACGTGTCGCTGACGTGTTACTGTGCTCGCTTTAGTTGGATCAGGGTCACAAGATTCGTACCGTTCAAGCATTGTTTCAAAATCCGCATATATAACAAATGGTACAATTTGCTTTCTATTATAATTTTCAAACTGTATAAAGGAACCCTTTGGAGGTAGTTCAGTGACAATACCCCCACAACTATGCGAACTAAGATCATCATTTGAATTAAAAAATATTAAACAATTATCACAAAGGTAAAGTTTACCGTGGTGTTTTGATATTTGACTCTTAACAAGTCGTGGCAGGTCCTTAATGAAACAGTAATGTGCCAAATAGTCCTTTTCTAAGTAAAGTAAATGAATTACTATTCCTTTCAAAGCTTTTGGGTTGTACAGCGGTCCCGTGACGATATTATTTTTTAAACCATAGATGTAAATACACAAATTAGGGTTATTTAACTCGAACCGCTCAACATCTGAGAAACTTAATGGAAATGATATGTCCTTTACATTTAACACGTTTCGAAAATCAGGATAAGATGATACTCTTTCAGGATGACTTTTAGCTGGATATAAAGCGGCAACTACTGACCATAAAAAACAATATTCATCCTTATTGCGTATATTAACGCATGCTTTTTTCGATTTTATAGCAGCAGGCAATTCGATAAAGCCTGAACCGCTCAAAGGTTGATATTTGTTGACATTGACTTCCAAATGAGAACTGTACAAGAACGTCCATCCACTGTCACGGTCTTGAAATTCTTCTATCTTTTTTGCTAAAGTGTTTTTAACTTGAGACAATAATGGTATAAATTCATAATTCTGATGCAAAGTGAAATTTTTAGTGGAAAATGATTTCATCTCTTGACAATCATTTTTAACCATCAAAAACATAGCAAAATATTCGAAATTAACTTTTATACTAGTGTGATCTTTAAGAGACATATTAATTAATGTTTTAATTTTGTCTTGAACAATATTTAAAAATGATTTAGGACAGTAATTCTCAGACGGATCGGCAACTCTATACGAAGCTATACGATTACGAAAAGCAGCTTGTATTATTTCAACACCTTCGCAAAAATACGAAATATTTTTGTTTTTATGATTAGTACTGCGTAGGTGACCTGTCCACTGACTGCGCTCAACGGATGTATTGCAAACAGTACAGAAAGGCATTTTTGTGTATTATTATTAATGTGTGTAGGTATTTTAATTTGTGTATTTTATTATTTAGTCTAATGTCCACGTAAAATAGAGCAAGTTTTAGATTAACAACCCGAACCAAAGATACTTACAAATTATTTATTTATTTGTTATCTTATAGAAGAACATATTACAAACTTATAATTGTAACAGTTAACCTAAACCTAGCCTTAAAATAAACTGATAACAAAAATATAAAATAATAATTATTATATTATTTTATATTAATGTTATCACTGTAAAAGACGGGCTCCGAGTCTTGAAACATTACATGAGCCCGTCTCATAAATGTCTGCAGCGCGTCCCACTGCGGAGTATCCTTATTTAATTGCACTTTAAGTGCCACTAAGGATTTTTTCCACCGATCAAGTGGAGTCGTGGACGCTGCATCGGACTTATTATATACTTTTACCTCCACGTAAAAGTCACCCACAACGTTCACCGCCCGCCGCAACTTCCCGTTAGCGACTCGGCTCACGAGAGACGACGTGAGGTCCTCGCTGCCGGTTGCCGGTGCGCGATACTCGCTATCCTCTAGACCGAAGAGGTCCGAGCTATGTTGTTTTTTACTGTAAAAAATAAAATAATATAAGTACCTTATCATCAATTCTATTGCGTAATATTATGTAGTTACCAGTGTGATGAAATACACGCCACAAGCCTAATTCAGTAGCAGATGCTAATATAAGACACATACATAATTATATACATAGTAATAATACGTAGAATATAAGAAAACTTGTGTAAAAACTACTTTTTATGACAAATAAATATTACAATAACAGCACCTTGAAAACGTTCTATCAAAAAGAACCAATGGAATAAAGATTATGAATCATTGGATTGTGTCTCTGTTTTTAAGTATAAAAATAAATCCACTACTAACGTATAACACTCTTATTGGAATAAAATACACAAATACCTAAAGACAAGCAATAATAGAAATTACCTTGGTTTAGATTCCGATTGCGAGGTGGAGGTACTCTCGGAAGCTTTACGCTTGGTTGATTTCTTTTTTGGCTGCACCTTTGCCGCCTCGGGTGCGCGACGTGTGTATTCTGATTCGGAGTCAGACCTGTAATCGAATACACAACAATTAATTTCAAATAAAAAATATCTGTAAAGAAGATTAGAACAATAAACGCTCGACTTATGAAACACAAGGACACTGAAATAACATAATTATTTAAAAAATACTTACGTACATTTTATGGAAGTATTCGGTATTCGTAATTGACAATAAACTGTGGAGCTTGTCACTAGAAGACGCTGGAGCGAATGTGAATTTTCATATAAATTAATCGAATTTAAGTAAAGAAAAATACCATCTCAGCAAATTTAACCTCATTACAAAATTAAACCTTAAATCTTAGCATTACAATTGTATTACTAACTTATGTCAGTTACGTCCATTTAAATCGTTATATTGATTCCGTCAAAATGCAATGTTATCGTGAGAAATGAAATATAAACCAGCATAATATATATTGTTCGACACAGACAAAGGTGGCGTTAGGTATCTATAGGCTCCCGCACACGAGCCACTTGCCACAACCACAAATCGCCGCCACTGGCATATTTCCTATAGTTTTCGTACATTTTGTATGGACTCGCCGCACACGGTTGACGCCGGTGGCCACCACACTCTTCTAACTACTTCTACTGTATAGCTTCTCGTGGCGGCGTTTGTGGCTGTGGCCCGTGGCTCGTGTGCGGCGACACTTAGATTACTACCAATGACTACTATTTATTTAATTTCTGTATGTTTGTTTATTTAAAAAATAATTACAAGACATCATTATGCACGGTTTTAAATAATAGATTTTTGTGACACATTATTTAAGTCTGTGAAAAAAATCTGGAACAAATATTCGGTGATTACTTTACTAGACACATTTATATAATTATAATACTTAGGGTACTAACGCATGCTGAACGAATTTATTAACTTAATTATTAACTTATTGGAAAAGGGATTGCGATAGGGACTCGAACCTATAAATTTACATAAGCCTATTTGCTACCAGAGCTATTCGCAGAGTCGAACTTAACCTGTACTTTGATCATATAGGGATGACGTCAGCGTCATCAATCAATAAGTTGCATTAGAGATAATTTATGTGCAGAAAAGTTTTGAACGGATACGTGTACCAAAACTAGTTTATTACGTATGTTGCAGTCAAACTGCAAATATAAAACCATCAACTATAATAGAAATATAAGTATAGTATATTAATAAAGTCGTATTTCTAAACAATTGTTTTCTTTTATCCTTTGTAAACCTTTCTGTGTGAGAGAGAAATAAATAAATAATTATTATTAATCACTAGACAAAAAAGTTATGTATTTTTATACACATATTTATTTATTGTAACTACAAATTCATAAAGGTCATAATTATTACAATAAAGTAATTTCCAAGATGAGTGTGCCGTACCGAAACTGAAGTACCTATTTTATGAACATAGGAAGTCCTGCATAAGACAAATTTAATCAATGTTTGCAACAAGCGCAGTGCTTATCTTGCATATTATACAAAGGTTCGCATGGAAATTACACACAACAAAATATGCGCAGCAAGTTATTGCTACTTGCAATTTTGCAGTTTTGCAAAAGGCTCATTTACACCCACTCGTAACAGTTGCCTGATCAGTACAAGACGTGACGTGGTGACGTGACTTGTTCATTAACGTGTAAGTAGTGTCGTCTGGGTGAATGTATTAAATAAAATTTCGGATGTCCTCGGTACCAATCTGGTCGCATAAACTGAGTATGCGATGAACTTTGTGGTAATGCGCTATCTCTAACTTTGTGGAGAGACATGAAGTTTTGTTTAATGTATGCGGTAACCTAAAATTCAGATGTCCTCGGTACCAATCTGGTCGCATAATCTGAGTGTGCGTTGAACCTCTGTGGTAAGGCGCTATCTCTAACTTTGTGGAGAGACATGAGGCAATCTGTCCTGGAGTTTAGGTCATCGGTTCAGACAGCCGACACATTTACTTGTTTAATAAACGTGTAAATTTCATCTATATGAAACGAAATAAAATTAAAATTTCGGATGTCTAGCCACGGGAAATAGAATGTGTGTGCACCTATGGGTATGCGCTATTTCTTACTTTTGTGGAGAGGCATAGTGACAATCTGTCCCAAGTTTTATTTTAATATATACGATATCCTAAATTTCAGATGTCCTCGGTACCAATCTGGTCGCATAAACTGAGTGTGCGTTGAACCTCTGTGGTAAGGCGCTATCTCTAACTTTGTGGAGAGACATGAGGCAATCTGTCCTGAAGTTTAGCTTACCACGTTTCATGTAGATTTAAATTAGGAATACATTCAGTTATTACTCTTTAGTAGAAGTAATAATTTCGGGTCTTAAAAGTGGTGAAATGTGTAGTGAAACTATGAAAGAATGACAGTAAAGTAGTGTAGTGAAACCGAGTTTAAACCGTAGATCTGCTTTTGTTAATCGAGGTAAGTGGTTGATATGTAGAGCTAGTTATAGTAGGATGTTATTGGGCATTCTACCACACCGAGAGTGACGAAGGCGAACGAAGTGAGCCGGAGGAACGGCAGGTGGGGTAGAATGCCCAATAATATACTACTCGTATCTCCACCCACACACACTCCGCCGACACACCCTTAGTCTTATGCTTCCCTACAAGTATACCAACTGTACACGGACCATCATGATGAAGCTAAGCTAGTTATCATTATATCGATTCGAACAATTGACAACATTTCATATTTTTAACTGGCTGGTTTTTCATATTTAAAACTAAATCCAAAACTAGGGCACCCATATTTTTCCGTTTTGCGAAATTATGAACTTTTCATTCATAATTTCAACTTTGAAATTCGATGTATTCTAAAAAGACGTAAGCGGCAAATGACGTCATACATACGGTGGAATAGCCATCTTTGCTTTAATATAACCCGTCAAAAAAATCACTGTCTTGTCAAACTCGTTGGCGCCTAAACTTGTTTACGTTTGTTTAATGTTTTCAATTTCAAATTAAATTAAAATCGTCAATATTAAAATCGTTTCCAGTGTTATTATCCTTATTATTTTTCATTAAGTCACCATGTCAGTTTCGAAATTTAAAACCGTGAATGACAATTGACAATTTGACATGTCTAGTTTGACATTAATGCTTTCGTTTAAAACAATGGCTTAGGAAAAGGAAACTACCTTGTCCGCCGTATAAGTGACGTCATCGCACCTTTTTTAGTTTTTATTTTTTTCCTCAGAAATGAAGAAATATAAAAATAAAATATATATATATTTGAACTCAGGATACAAAAATAAAGAAATGGTATTTTTGTTTTAAGGTGGTGTCAGTTTTCAAAATGTTGTCAATTCATCAGCAATAGAGGCTTTCAGCTGTTACTCAGTCGACATGCTAATCTTACAATTGAATTTCAGAATAAACTGTATATATATATGATTCAAAGCACAATTGAGCTAATAACTTACAACTATGTTTACAGTCGGACATATAACACGGTAAGTTTAATAATAAGTAAGTAAGTAAGTAACTCTTTATTGTACACCAAAAAATAATACATAAAAAGAACTTTGAGCATGTTAAGATTGTACAAATGGCGGCCTTATCGCTAAGTGCGATCTCTTCCAGGCAACCGGTACGTATCGAGCGGTACACATATTGTATTTATATACAATATGTGTACCGCTCGATACGTAGCCAGTTACGTTGGCAACTCGAGCTACACCCGGCTACACATAAAGCTATATATTTCCAGTATAAGTTGATATCGCGTTGTATTGGATTTAATTATTTTTTTTATATCAGAGGGCGACAAACGAGCAAATGGGTTACCTGATGGTAAGTGATCATCGCCACCCATGGACACTCGCGACACCAGAGGAGTCGCGAGTGCGTTGCCGGCCTTTTAGAGTCAGCGAACAAGTGTTCCTGACCCTTCCCCCCACCCCAATGAGCTCTGGCGACCTTACTCACACTCGGAAACACAACATTAAAATTATTAAGGAATGTCTTCTGTAAGGTGGAGGTGCTTCCCCAGTCGGGCTGCTCTTTGAGCGAATGAACGCTGTGCCCTATCTCTCTTTAAAGGACAACAATTACAATGAGAGGTCAGCTTATACTGGAAATGTATAGCTTGGTGTGCAGCCGTGTGTACAATCGCTTGCCGACAGGGCACTATGCAGGGAACTGGTGCTTTAATTAAACATTATTTATGTCTATGAATATATTGTGCTACACAGTTATAAATATGCCCTTCCACACGTGACCGTAGTGACCGCTCGGCACAATACGGGGTGCACCGAATATAATGACGACATAGGAATATTATTTGGCTACTACATTTGGTTGTGTTGTGAACAAGTAAGTTACCCGTAACACAGCGCTGTCTCGCCACGCCCACTCGGGGCACAGTGGCACCGCGCCTATGTGTGGCACGAGATTAGAGGTAAGTTTAGATTCATATTAGCCCATGTTCCATTTCAAGTGAATTTTTATTTAATAGAACGATTGCTTTTGACGAGATGCATTTCCATCGTCAAGATCTAGGCACAAGAGCCCTTGTTCCATTTCAAGTGAATTTTTATTTAATAGAACGATGGCTTTTGACGAGATGCATTTCCATCGTCAAGATGTAGGCACAAGGCTCAACATAGCTCCTGCCTTGCGTCATGCGCCAGGAACAGTTCCCCCCCAGACGTCGCGAGGCGAGACAACGGCATACTGTGTGCAGACGTTCTAAGTAAAATGGTTGCTTTCCTTACATGCTACAAAAGTTACAGCGCATAATATCGTACGACCAAGTAAACACGCTAATATTAAGTACATTAATTAGAAACTACGCTACAAGTAATAATTAATCAGTTCTTATCTAACATTGAGATTGATGGTTCCCACGTGCGCCTGGTGAGCACCCGGCCCAGGTGGGGTGCTCCCACGTTTATACAATATGAACAATTTGTAGGTTTTACCCTTCGAGGGCACAACTTTGAGTGTGGCCCTCTGAAAGCACCAAATTTTTGGTTAGAACAAAATCGCCTAAAGACAAAACAAAATACAAGTGCATAATTCGCTGAAATTGCACAGTGTATTAAAGCTTCGAACGCGCCCTCACGGCGTGTGGCGCGGTGGGCGGAGCGGCCGCCTGCGCCTGCGCACGCGAGGACGTACTAGTCTTACATTACCAGAGAACTATAAGCTCGTTATTTCATTATATTAGATTATATTTAGTAAGGAGAGACGAAGGAGGCGCTTGCATGTAGTTACAACGTGGATCGCAACCTGGGGCTCCGACAGACATGTTGCTCACCGCAATTGGGAAACTTGAATACGGTACATTATAATGTTTGCGTACTACTGTAGTTAGTTAAACATTTCATTTATAAAGGTTGCTTGAATAACTGTAGACACTGTAATACGATTATCGGATTACAATCGGTTGTAATTAACACGCACCTAACTCCTCGAAATACTCTAAAACTTAATTTTTTAAACAAGTATTAATACTATAGACATCTTAAAAACTAGAGTTCGTATTTAAATTGGAGAGTAAAGCATGCCGGGAACGCTACCGAGCCAGTTTTACTCCCGAATGACAGCGCAGCCTGCACGCACACACGTCTCCGTCAGCTGCGCACACACACGCGGCACATGTGCGTGTGTGTGCAAGCACTAGTACTGCCAGGCGAGTTCATGGCTATACTAACGGCTGTGTCCATTCTCGTTTGAAGCGATAAGGACGTGTTTATTACAAATTACTAATTGCATTCGGTTACATAAATACCAGTTCTCGACAGAACGCCTACGAGCGTTCTGCCGATATCACGCGGTTAGATTTTAAACCCTATGCGGTATGAGTGAGAGTGAATTAGAGAATGACAGAGTAGTTGTTGACAACATCAGTATGGAGGGGAGTGATAAAAATGAAGAATACAATATTGAAGAGAATTTATACAATACAGAAGAATGTGGTTTGAATAATGATGGAACCTGGGCGGTAGTTGGAGGTGATAAGAGTAGAAAAATTGAAAAGATTGACATCTGTATATCCAGCCAAGATAAGTTACCAAAGCAGTTTGCGCTAGCCAAACTATTTAACTCCGAAAATATATCTGGGATTCATCGTGTTAAATTTGTTAATGCCTATAAAGTTATTGTTAGTTTTGTTGATGAATTAAGCGCAGAAAAATTGATTTCATGCCAGTGCTTCAAGGAGAAAGAATGGAGAATTTATAAGACTTGGGAGGTGAACATATCCTACGGTATAATAAGGGATGTAGACATGGACCTGTCCGAATCTGACCTTTTGGAATGCCTCAAAAGTAGTAATGCGGTTGAGATATTGGCAGTCAAACGATTAAAGCGTCAAACTCCAGAGTCTGGATGGTCACAATGTGAAACGATTCGCATTAGCTTCAAAGGTAGCTCACTTCCTCAATATATTAAGATATTGAACCTAAGAGTCAATGTGGAACCATATGTGTTCCCAGTGACACAATGTTCTCAATGTTGGCGCTTTGGACATACAGTAAAACTATGCCCCTTCTTAAAAATTATCTGCCCAAAATGTGGTAAAAATCACACAAACTGTGAAACTACTTCTTTTAAGTGTGTGAATTGTAGTGGGAACCATATGTCTCTGGCTAAAACATGCCCAGTGTTCATAAAAGAAAAGAAAATTAGAAGTCTGATGTCGGAATTTAATTGCACGTATCGCCGAGCGCTAACCTTGTATGTACCGCCTTTTTCGCCATGTCCCAACCGTCAGTACAAAATAGTAAGACCACCTGCTACCAATCGCAATTTAAACAATTCGTTGGTCCAACAAAATTCATCTAGCCCCACGTCATATGCAGCAGTAGCAGCAAGCGTTCGTCCACACGGAAAGATTATACAGAAGAAGCAATCTATAAATGTTAACAACGTACCTAGTGACATCCCGAGACCTACTAAAAGGAAGAAACGTAGTTCATCGGAACAATTAGCATACGAGATAAATGATTCATCGTCATCGGAATCACACGCCGCGGTTGATGAGAGGTGCTCGCTCGGTGGCGTACGCGGAGACACTGGAGAGAATCGCCGCCGCTCGCGCCCACAGCAGTATTCCAAACAGAAGAATAATAATGACGCGCCTATCAGTAATACTAATAACTCTGAGACGGAGGATTACACTCAACAGACAACGAGACAGGCTGGTAACAGTAATAGGTCGTTCGTATTTTTATGCGAGAAAATCAAACACGTAATATTTTCTAAGACAGTTAATTGTTCCGAAAAAATTAAAACAGTTATTAGTTTAGTATTAGAGTGGTGCATATCGGCTGTTGTTGAAAATATCTCGGACTTGTCAATCTTTAAGAAAATATTTGACGTAACTTTTAACACAAGTAATGGCTAACAATAATAATCCTAAACCCGTTACTATTAATATCTTACAATGGAACGCGCAGAGCATAAGACCAAAACAGTTAGTATTGGAACAACTTTTATATCAAAATAAAGTCCATATAGCTGCAATCAGTGAGACCTGGTTGGATCCGGAAAGTCGATTTCATATAAATAACTACAATATATTTAGAGTAGATCGCGATGATAGGTACGGGGGAGTATCCATTATTAGCCATAAATCTATGAAAGTTCAGTCCTCCCGCTTTGATCTGCACAACAAAGATATACAAATACTTCACGTTAAATTATTTAATTGTCGACAAGTTGAAAATGTAGTTGTTGTGTACTGCCCGCAGTGGGTACATACTCGTAGAAGTGACTGGGATTCCCTTTTTTCGCATTTTAATTGTAAAACCTTATTCCTAGGCGATTTTAATGCCCATCATTTCACTTGGTCGTATAAAACGGAAGCTAGAGGTTCTCAAATATTTAATTCTATAACCGATCACAATTTAATAACCCTTAATGATGGTAGTCATACCCGTATTAAACTTGTGGCTGGCAACGTGCAGCAAAGTTCTCCGGATATATCTTTTGCGACCTCTGATATAGCGTATCTTTTCAACTGGCGTGTAACAAATGAGTCACTCGGTAGTGATCACCTCGTGATAAATATTTCGTCATCTGTTTTATATAATCCACACTTTGCCAAGAAACGTAACTTTAAAAAAGCTAATTGGACAGAATATAAAACTTACCTTGAAAGCTCATTTTCGAACTTTAATAGTTATTGTGAGCCGCAATATATATATATAATAAATTCACGGAATACATTAATAAAGCCGCAGATACTCACATCCCTTTTATAAAAATTAATTTAAATCCCTGCACAAAATTTATTCCTAAACCATATTGGACACCTAACCTATCTCATGTAGTTGCCAAAAGAAGATTGTTGCTATCCCAATTCAGAAAAAACCCATCACCCTCTAATCTAAAAATCCTTAATGATTGCATTAAAGAATCCCAAGCGCTTATAAAAAAAGCATCTTCAAACAACTGGCGTAAATTTTGTACCTCTCTAGACCAAGTTTCATCCGCTGGTGAAATGTGGCGAAAGATGAAATGGCTTAAGGGATACAGAGTTCAAAGTTCTCACGTAGATAAAACCAAAATCGATTCATTGCTGGTTAACCTATGTCCTGCTTATGTATCTCCTTCTAAACCAATATTGTACTCTTGTAATCAACTATTAGAAAAGTCTATCACAATTCATGAATTAGAGTCATGTATTAAGGTAAGTGACACAGCTCCTGGGTGTGACAATATATCATTTTCGATGATAAAACATTTACCACAAAATGGTAAATATATTCTTGTTTCGTTATATAACAAAATTTTAGACACCGGTTTTACACCCTTGCAGTGGCGAGATATTTCCATAGTTCCTATTCCTAAACCTGGTCGAGATCCCTCACAAAGTTCTTCACTTCGTCCTATTAGCCTTATGTCCTGTATTTGCAAAATATTCCATACAATTATCAACCGCCGTCTAGAATGGTACTTCGAAAAGAATCGATTACTTTCAACTGAAACTGTAGGCTTTAGAAAATCGAAATCTTGCTTAGATAGCCTGACCAGACTAGCATCCCGGATACAAACAGGGTTCTCACAAGATATGGTTACTGTAGCGTGTTTCCTTGACATTGATAGTGCATACAATAATATAAATACACGCTCGTTGATTGTTATATTAGATCAACTTGGAGTTGGTCAAAAAATTTGCAATTACTTGTGGAATTTTCTTAATTTAAGAATCTTAAAAATTCAATATGAGGATAACTGTATTAGTCGGTGTACAGGTCAAGGTCTGGCACAAGGCGATCCATTATCACCTCTTTTATTTAATGTCGCAACGTATAATATTTGTAACGCCTTACAGGTACATAACATATCTATTTCACAATATGCTGATGACTTTGCCCTGTATGTGTCTGACAAAAATGTTGAAACTGCTCGTACCTCTCTCCAAGTGTCATTAAATAGTATGGTCGAATTATTGGGAAATTTAGGTTTAAGTATATCACCATTAAAAAGTAAACTTTGTGTGTTCAGAAAAGGTACAAGCAGGACCAATATTTGTATATCAATAGATGATACGCCATTGCAAGATGTAGCTAATGTGAAATACTTGGGTATGTGGCTAGATCGCTCCTTGCGTTGGACTAAACATATTAACGAATTAAATGAGAAATCACTTAAGTATTTAAATATTTTTAAGGTTCTCGCTGGTTCTGGGTGGGGCGTTCACCCCAAACATTTAAGACGATTGTATATATCGATAATAAGAAGTAGGTTAGATTATGGTAGCTTTCTTTACAACAGTAGCAGTGACAAAAATTTATTTAAATTAGAAAAAATTCAGAATTCAGCTTTACGTATCATTGGTGGTTTCGTTAAAAGTACTCCTATCCACGTAATGGAGAGTGAGCTAAGCTTACCGCCGTTACAAATTCGAAGGATCTTTCTAGCTGGCAAGTTCTGGATGAAGGCTATGTCAATAACAAATAATGTAACAATAAATGTGATCCGTGAACTGAAATCGCTTATAACCCGTAGATTCTGGAGACGCAAAAAGATTCCAATTATTATTCAGATTCATTCAAAATTTATAAATTACCAAATAGATTCACGGGAATGTTTGGGTATGTACACGTTAGATCATTGGATTAACTGGTACGACTTAACGAGTATAGTTAAACATGAAATTGAGGGCGTAACGCGATCAAAAAAAGAACATGATATTTCATCTCTGAGGCATAGTTGTTCTATATATTTACAAAATGAATACTCAACACATTATAAACTGTTTACTGACGGTTCAAAAGATGGTAATGGTAATATGGGTGCTGCGTTCTTTGATCCTCAAATTGTTGGATTCTAAAATTTCAAAATTTCTAGTAATTTATCGATCATGTATCTGGAACTAACCGCTATTTTCGAAGCATTATCATACCTAAATTCAATTGACTACGACAAGTTTGTTATTTTAACAGACTCCAAAAGTTCCCTACAGCATTTGGCTCGGTGTACCTCTTATCGAAGAGGGTCACCGATTGCCTACAACATCATTAAGTTAATATTTGAGCTGAAGTCTAATTCGAAAGAGGTGATCCTTCAATGGATTCCCTCTCATATTGGTCTGGTAGGGAACGAGAGAGTGGATAAAATAGCAAAAGAGGCATCAAGTGATGGCGTGCCCTTAACCATTCTTCCTTTTTTCACTTTGCTTGCTTGCTTATCGTATGGGCAGTGGTAACCCTAGTGTCAGAGTTGCTCAAGCCGCCCAGTAGGCCTCTGACATGGCTTAACGACTGTTGTCTAATGACTACAACCGGGACCGACAGCTTAACGTGCCCTCCGAAGCACGGAGACGCTCAGAAATTAAACCACTTTGGCGGTCACCCATCTATGGACTGACCGCGAGCGTAGTTGCCTTAACCTCGCCGATCGCTTACAGACCGGTGAGAGCATCTAGCTATGAGCGCCTCCCTTTTTTCACTGATTGTATTTGCATAGTTAAAGAACAGTGTCTCGACCTGTGGAAAGTTCATTTTGATGAGAGATCGGTGGAGAAAGGGATATGGTACAGAACGTTGCAAAATGAACCTTGGAAGACACCGTGGTTTGATCATGCCACTTTAAGTAGGAAAACGTTAACTACAGCATTCAGACTGCGATCTGGCCACATACCACTGAATAAATTTGCTTTTTTAATGAAAAAAGTAACATCCCCTCTTTGTTCAGAGTGTGGCATTATTGAAGACGTTTTGCATATTATGGCAGAATGTGTACGAAATGAAGATGTCAGACACGCATTGTTAAGATCGACAGTAAATTTCAATGACGTTGGATGTTGTAATAGTATTCTTGCATGTCCGCTATCGGACGTTGCTGGAATACTATACAACATTGTTAAAACTGGCATGAAACGTCGCTCATAGTGATTATTGTTATATATTTCTTAAGTAGTAGTTAGAGACAGCCCAATGGAGTGGCATAGTCATGTTTGACTAAAACTCCTTAAATAAAGATTTAAAAAAAAAAAAATGGCTATACTAAGATCTCGTCTCCTCCCCAACTTGAAAATATATACAAAAACGTAGCGAAACAAAATGAGCTCTATTAAGTATGCAGCTCAAGCTACGGCTAATTAATGGCAACGTCTACTTTTGCCGACAAACTCTACGTAGAGTTTGGTAAAATTGTTCGTGTCCAGGGTGAACCTCATATGTCAAGAGACGATGTCTCGATACTGACAACAGAGGGAAAGGCAAACGTTCCGAGCGTGAGACGAAATGTCCAGCCTTGGCCACGGACCGCGCCGGGGCTGCGGAGCGTCTCAGTCTTATGGTGGGGTCCTTCGCAGCGCTCCGGCTTTAGGGAGCGCCCACGAAGCACTGAGCCTTGATACTGAAACTCTTACTATTCATGAACCAGAACATATACTTCTGGACGATCTGAGTCATTTTACACTAAACGTCATTAAAATAGTTACGAGATAAATTAAATAATTTTTAAAACGATTATATAACATAGAAGATTACATGCAGAAACACAAGCAAGTTTTATGCTAATTAATATAATACTAATATTTACTTAAATTTAAATACTTCGTACGAATAAAATTAAATGGAATTTTGGCTAGAGAGTCGTCAAACAACAACTCTATTGGGTATGCAATAACAGGGGAAATAATACATTGTATAATACTCATGACGTCAGCTTCTCGTCAACACGACTCGGCAGCAGTGACGTTAGCAAAGAACATAACTTAAACGAGATGATCCCTCCTCTACCAGAACGAGCCTTAGCATCCCCCTGTGACCCCATAAGGGCAGATAACTTGGCCCACAGCCACAGGTCTGATGGCGACCCTACGAGGCATGGGAGCGACCGGTCAGTCCGGACGCAGCCTAGCCACTTGGCGGCTGGGCTGCCGCGGCTGCCGCAGCCGCCGCCGCGACGGCCGCCGCGTGGTTGCGGTCGAACATGGCGTTCATCGGATTCTCGATGACGTTGACTTGGGCGGCGTGGAGTCGCGGGCGCTTGCGGCGGAAGATGAAGTCTGCCAGGCTGGCCGTGCGGCGCGGCCCGCCGTGCTGCAGCAGCGCCTCGATGTCGCCGCTGCTGCGGGACTCGCCCACCGGCTTGGCGGCGCCCAGCGACCGGTCGTGCTCGGGGTCGTCGAGCTGGAAGGTGTCGGTGAAGTAGGCGCGTGTTAGCTTGGAATCGATATAATAAGTATGTAACTATATACATTACATGTTAGTAGATAAAATAATAGTAGATTTATAATTAAATACGGTATTAATAAAACAGCGGTAGCCTAACATTTTTGTGGCGACGGGCGGGGTACGTCATACTTGTTTGTCGCATAAACACGTTTCAGTTGTTTGTCGTCTATTATAAAAGGTGTGTCCCGAGCGGTATGAGAATCATTCTTGTTGGAAACGTTGACCGGAGCGGAGCTCTCGGTGGTTGGAGGGACGATTCAGTTTGAACAAATTTAAATTAACAGTTTTGCTATTTGTGTCGAATCTATTGGAACTGCCGTACTGAACAGACCGAGTAATTCAAAGCTAAGTAGACTTTGTATTATGTTCATATGTTCAGCTTGTATTTACATGATTATTTCCCTATATTATGTTTAATAAATATACCTTATAACAAATTACCTGGTTTTCATTATACACATAAAACACCTCCATGGTACATAAAGTATGATGCTTTGTGGTTGGTTAACGGTGTAAAGTAATCTTCATCATATCAGCCGAAAGACGTCCACTGCTGGACAAAGGCCTCCCCCAAAGATCTCCACAATTGCCGGTCTTGCGCTATTCGCATCCAGCTGTTTCCAGCGACCCGCACAAGATCATCGGTCCATCTTGTAGGGGGCCTGCCCACGCTGCGTCTTCCGGTTCGTGGTCGCCACTCAAGAACCTTTCTGCCCCAACGGCCATCGGTTCTACGAGCTGCCCTGCCCACTGCCACTTCAGTTTTGCAATTCTTCGGGCTATGTCGGTGACTTTGGTTCGCCTGCGGATTTCGACATTTCTGATACGATCCCGCAGGGAAACTCCGAGCATAGCCCTCTCCATTGCTCTTTGGGTGACCTTGAGCCTTCTAATAAGGCCCATAGTGAGCGACCACGTCTCTGTTCCGTATGTCATCACTGGCAACACACACTGGTCGACGACTTTCGACTTGAGACACTGCGGTATTTTGGACGAGAAGATGTTACGTAGCTTCCCGAACGCTGCCCAGCCGAGTTGGATTCTACGATTGACCTCCTTCTCGAAGTTGGACCTACCTAGTTGGATGGTCTGTCCTAGGTAAATATAGTTCTCTACAACTTCGAGTGCAGAGTCACCAACTTTCAATTGAGTGGGTGCAACATGGACGTTTGACATGATTTTCGTCTTATCCATGTTCATTTTCAGACCCACTTGTTGAGAGACTCTGCTGAGGTCATCGAGCATTGTACCGAGGTCTTCCATGGTCTCAGCCATGACTACTATATCATCGGCAAATCGAAGGTGAGTGATGTACTCGCCATTGACATTGATGCCAAAGCCTTTCCAGTCCAGAAGCTTGAAGACGTCTTCCAATGCAGCGGTGAACAGTTTCGGAGATATAACATCTCCCTGTCTCACGCCTCGCTGCAAGTGGATAGGTTTCGAGATCTGGTCCTGGAGGCGTTTTCATACAAACATTTTATCACCTCGATATACCGGTAGTCAATTTGGCACCTTATGAGAGACCTCAGCACGGCCCATGTTTCGATAGAATCGAAGGCTTTCTCATAGTCCACAAACGCTAAGCACAGTGGCTTGTTATACTCTTCGGTCTTCTGTATAACTTGCCGCAGCGTATGTATGTGGTCTATGGTGCTAAAGCCTTTTCGGAAACCGGCTTGTTCGGGAGGCTGGAAGTCGTCAAACCTGCGCGCGAGACGATTCGTAACGACCCTCGAAAACAACTTGTAAGCATGGCTCAGCAGTGTGATGGGTCTATAATTCTTCGATAGGGTTTTGTCGCCCTTTTTGAAGAAGAGCACCACCACACTTCTGTGCCATGCTTGTGGCGTTTGACCATCTAGTATGACGGAGTTGAATAACTTCTGAAGGGCCCGTAGGATTGGTGTACCACCCGCCTTCAGAAGCTCTGCTGTAACTCCATCATCACCAGGCGCCTTGTTGTTCTTGAGTTGTTTGAGAGCCATTCTAATCTCGTACAGGCTGACGTCCGGGATGTCTTCGGTGTAATGTCGGGTTAGTCGTGCTCTGGGATCTGAGGCATGACTTTTGACAGGTGGCTGTGTTGTCGTATATAACTGTCCGTAGAACTTCTCGATCTCTCCCAGCAACTCAGGCTTAGACGTGACGATTCTACCATCCTCAGTCTTCAGCTTCGTCAGTTGGCTCTGTCCAACAGACAGAGCTCTTGCGAACACTTTAGAGCCTTTGTTTCGCTCGATGGCCTCTTTAATACTAATTGTATTAAATTGCCGCGTGTCGCGAGTCAAAGACTTTGAGATCTGTCTGTTGAGCTGCCGATATCTGATAGCATCATCTGAGGATGTCAGAACCATTTTCCGTCTATCTTCCATAAGTTGCAGGGTAAAGTCAGAGATCTTTTTAGTTCTGTTTGTACGACGGGCCTTGAATACCTTAGACCCAGCCGTATGGACAGCTTCTACGAGCCTGTCATAGTATGAGTCCACTTCCTCGCAGTCTGCTAGGCATTCGAAACGGTTTTGCAGTTCGAGCTGCAATGGTTCGGGGTTTTGGACGTGGATAGGTAAAGGTCGGAGCGTAGACTTTATCAGTCGGGACCTCTGGAGTTTGACATTAAGGTTCAATGAGCCTCTGACCAGTCTGTGATCGCTCCCGGTTTTAACCGCATTGATCACGGAGACATCATTGAACATCTGTCGTCTCGTCGACAAGATAAAGTCTATCTCATTTTTAGTTTTACCATCGGGGCTCACCCAGGTCCATTTGCGGTGATCCGGCTTCCTGAAGAAGGAATTCATCATAAAGAGTCCCTCCTTCTCCATGAAGTCAGCCAACATTTGGCCCCGGGGGTTCCGGTCTCCAGTTCCAAATTGCCCCACTCTCAGCTCATTACCGAATCGTTTGCCCAACTTCGCGTTAAAGTCCCCCATGACCACGGTGAAATACGAGTTAGAGGTATGTATGGCTCTGGATATGTCCTCATACATAACCTCGACTTCATCGTCGGAGTGTGTCGAAGTGGGTGCGTATACCTGTATAACCTTCAACGAATACCGCTTGGTGATTCTGAGTATAAGGTATGCAACCCTCGTCGACACACTCTCGATTTTCACTAGGTTGTTCACGAGGGACTTGTGGACTATGAACCCGACACCACCTTGGGATATTTGGTCACCCTCCCGGTAATAGAGCAGGTTTCCGGTTTCAGTATTATCGAGTCCTCCCCCTCTCTTCGGACTTCAGATAATCCTACAATATCCCAATGCAACCTGCTCAATTCTTCCTCCAGTTCGGTTATCTTCTCGTCGGACCGCAGTGTACGTGTGTTATATGTTGCCAGGGCCAGAGGTCGTCGGTGTTGGTAACGCGGAATCTGCCGGGGATTCTTAGCACCCCCTGCCCTGCCGTAACCACGCCTGTTACCACGGCTGGGAATAGCAGGGCTGCCGGGGACTGGGGGCCGCGGTTTGGTTGTGTCCATCATTTGAGGGGATTTGCCATAATCGCCACGCTTGGCAGACGGGTTGGCGATCGCAGTAAGGTGGACATGGTACTCAGGAGAACGCTGCTGCCCGTTCTCTGGTGTATATATTTCCCCCGGGATGACTTTTACGTCCCCCCACGGGATGAGAGGGGGTGGTGATATTCTTAGGCCGTCACCACACAGCAAAAAGTAATCTTATTTATAACAATTTATATTATAGAGATTGGCATATCTGGCTATATCTATACTTATCTACACATCTATTTAGGGTTACCTAACATCAGAATTTGGGATAGAATTCGCCCCATAATTTAATCATATGTGTTTTTGCAGTAGTACCTGTGTATTCCTGACATTTCCTGTGTTCCTGATTGGCCTGATTCGATCCTGATCAGAGATTGCAGCAAGCCGAGGCAGCATCGCCAAATAGCTTTGAGGCAAGCTATTCTTTGTTCAGTGAAGCTTGTGCATTAATCCATCAAGCAAGATAAATAAAAAGGTTAGTGGAGTGTTTGTGACCAAAGTGTTGTGTGGTGAAAAAAAGATGAAGTGCAGTGTTAAAAAGTGTTACAAGTGTATGAAATGGTGTAGGTTTAGTGAAGTCAATGAACTGTTTCCAGTTGTAAATCTGTTGTGGTGATTCTTTATGTTTTACAAAAAGCATAAAGAGGAGTCATGTTATGTGAACAGTGCCACATTAATATAATGGTGATATATTGCCCGGTGCAGTAGTGAAAGAAAGCCTCTTAAAGAATAACAGCTGTAGATTTTTTATTTGAAAAATTTTAAGAATAACGGCTGTGGATTTTTATTTGAATTATTAATTACCATTTATTTGATTTTTTAATGAAAGCTGTTCTATACTACAGCATGATTTGCCTCTGATATGATATGGTTTGACAGTGAAAAGCATTATTAGAAATATCTAATAATAATAATTACTGTATGCTTTATTATATGCTACATTACTATGTGAGAATTTGGCATTTGTGGGTCTGATTATTTTTAATAAATGGTGGTCAAGTGTGCAAATGTTGAATAAGATATAGAAGAAAGTTGCAATAGTGCCATTGCTAACTTATGGATAATAATTGTCAGTATGACCGAGCGAAAGATCTGAAGTATAGTTACCTAAAATAATCTATAAAATGGGTATTGCAGTTTATTAAAATAAATAATTAGTCTATTCCATACACCAGTAGGCATTTAAAATATCTATTTACGTGGTGTACAAGGTTCAATAAAAAGAAATGTCTCCATCTACCAATAAATAAGATAGTGCCAATAAAATGAGTGGTCAGATAGGTATTACCGGAATAGAAAATAACATTTTGTCATTGAGCTGGGTGTTGGACATTAATTGCTTTGAATAACTTAGAAAATGAAATATTAGGCTTTTGAATTCTAATAGCCTCCCATCTAATTATCCCAATGAAAATTCTGTTATTTTATGGGTTCTTTATTGAAATTTAAACAAGTAGTGACTAAAAAATATTACTAGTGGAGACTGCGGAATACTGGTTATTCTGAAGTTATCATGTTGACCATGCAACGATATTATTTCTGATTAGATTAAAAGAATCCATCGATAGAGTTATTCTAAAATAACATTCTAACGGTTAAGAATAACTTTATTTCTCATAAAGAATTGTATAGGTACATAATTCACTTACTGAGAAACAATTTTTAAAACTAAAATTAATAATTAGGGCGCACAAAGGTACGTATATAAATTAACAAAAACAAAATTCTTAAGAACAAAATAAATGTGGGTAAATAAATATCATAACCGGTAAGAAACTCAAGTCAAGTTAACCAAGCACAACATGGATGTACGTATACGAATTTTACTGGATGTGGCATTGATGGCATAGTTCGTTATCACCAAGTTATTGTAAAATTATGATTTGTTATTATAAAAGTATTTTATTTTTAGTTAATTATTTATGTTTGAGGTGTATATATATATATATATATGTATATATATATATATATATATATATATGTCGGAGATTTTGACGGATTTAACTCCGAAACATCGTCGGTGTCCGCCATCATGCACGTGGTGAAAAGAATCAGTGCGCACACCCGGCGCCGTCGAGCTCTGTATGCCAACTGTGTCGTGTCGCTAACACACTAATGTCACTTAGACAACTGACAGACGTCAAAAACGTCACTTGCGACAGTTCATAGACAACCTTGACTCGAACTACTGACTCAGTGAGTAGTGTATTCCAAACGCTAATAGATGGCGTTGCTGGTAAATAAATAGGCCTTTTACTTAATTTCTCCGACACGGCCATTCTGACAACCAACGCGCTCTCGCGTTGTTACTCGCTGACATAATCAACATGAATTACAGCTCTTCAGTTTGGCAAGGAGATAAAGCGTTACAAGCGGCTTTCAATGTTACACAAAGCAAAGCGTAAAGCCTTCAGCATTTACCACAAAGCGTAAAAGCTTTCATCATTAGTTAGAGGGCGTACCTTTCAGCATAAAATGCAAAGCATAGCAAAGCGTTGAAGCTTTCAGCATAAACTGCAACCCACAGCAAAGCGTTGAAGCTTTCAACATAAACTGCAACACACAGCAAAGCGTTGAAGCTTTCAACATAAACTGCAACACACAGCAAAGCGTTGAAGCTTTCAGCAAAAGTTTAATTACTCGGCAAAGCGTTACAGCTTTCAGCATTGCTCAGAGGCAGCACTTAAAACACGCTGCAAAACGTTGCAGCTTTCAGCATCAACCTTGGGTCACGACAGATGAGCCCAACCTTAGTGCAAAGCGTGATGGCTTTTAGCAGGACATCAGGACAAAGCGATTAGGCTTTCAATCCACCCTTCAATAAAGCGTAGTAGCTTTCAGTTTAAATAAAACATTTTATCAATCAGCAATGAACATAAGTCTTTTATCAACACAGGTTTACGTTCAACAAAACAACGTAATTATCGTTTCAACTCAAACCATGATCATGACTCAATACAGTAATTCAATCCAAATTACTAATTACACCAAATTAGAATACCAAATTAATCAATACAATTTGTTCCATAATTAAATAAAACTATTCAATTATGGGTTCTACAGAATCTAGACATTCTGATAATTCAGGTAAACTAGCTGGATATTTACGTAGTCGTTCATGGCACACATATTGGGCCCGTCCCCCAGATACTGGTTCCACCATATAACGCTCATTGGAACACACTTTAGCTATCATGTAAGGGGCTTTTCTCTATACTCTTACTTACAGTGCAATTCAAAACGAGTTTTACTTCGCCTAAGACAGACTTCCAGGATTCATTTTTATAAGTTTCGGCCACTGTAAAACAATTTGTTAAGGTGGACATCATTCGCTCCACCTGACCATTAGCTCGGCTAACACCACAAGCAATCTCGTGGAACTCAATGACCCAACCTCGGCATAAATCCTGAAAGTCTTGACCAGTAAAAGATGTACCTTGATCAGAGATAATTCGTTTCGGGGTTCTAAATATGTGGACAAAGCTACGTAGTGCTTCGCAAGCAGATCGTGATGTTAAATCTTTGACACACATTAATTGACAAAATTGCGTAAAAGCATCTACGATGACTACCACATACTCCTTAGAGGTCTTGCTACAAGTTCAAAAATGTTGTTCTCCACCCTAGAATATTATAGATTAGTGCGCAATGCAGCGTCACGAACTCAAAGCACGAAGCTTGCGATAGTCAATTGTCACAATCACGAAGCGCGGAGCTTTCAATAGTTAATCGTCACAAGCATAAAGCGCGGAGCTTTCAATGCTCAACCGCCACAAGCACAAAGCGCGGAGCTTCCAATGCTCAACCACCACAAGCACAAAGCGCGGAGCTGCTTTCAGTGCTCAACTGCTACAAGCACAAAGCGCGGAGTTTTCAATGCTCAACTGCTACAAGCACAAAGCGCGGAGCTTTCAATGCTCAACTGCTACAAGCACAAAGCGCGGAGCTTTCAATGCTCAAGTTTCAGGAACTCGAAGTAGGGTATTTCCCTTGTCACACAATTTATTTCAAATCAACCAGCTTTATTACTCATAATGTAACACGTAAATGTGTCTTACAATGAACTCCAAAAATCATTTTGTACGTTAGAATTTAACTCAATCATCGGCATTAACTACACTGTTATTTCTGACTAGAACTGTCAAATTCAAGTTTTTCGTAACCTACGTAGGTACTTAACGCGTCCACCAGCTATTGGCTGTTCCTTGTATCTATCGTTGTCATAGACCTCTATTATCTTACAAGGATTTGAAAACTTTTCACTTCATTTGTTTATTGTTAGAATAGAATAGAATACTCCCCATTGTACACACTCAAACAGGACAATTACATAGAAGACAAAATAAATAACACAATTTGTTAGGGTTCTTTCCGACAAAAACAACGTCTCTTATTTTAAATGGACGAATTTTAACTTTGGTATTGCCATAACGCACCTTATCAGCATGAGCTAGCTAGTCTAACCTGCATTTTGCCTCACATCTAAGTTCGTAAAACCTTACCATATTTTTGGACAAGGGCATTAATTTTGGAGGGGAACTTTTATTACAACCCATCAAAAATGGAAGCGGACTTCTAACTGTACTTCTAACTATGGTACAATTTAGCGCAATTTGGATTTTAACTGAAGCTGCCTTCCAGAACCTACGCTCGTGGTTCTCGGTTATAGTGAAGCAATTAATTAGAATAGTTCGGGAAGCTACGCAACATCCCCCCATCACAAATAACGCAGTGTTTCAAGTCTAAAGTCTTTCACGTGGTCTCTCACCACTGGACTCACAAGAAGGCTCAAGGTCACCCACAGAACGGAGAAGGCCACGCCCGGAGCATCCCCGCGCGACCGAACAAAAACGTCGCAATCCGCAGGCGAAACAAAGCAGCCGACATAAAAATTGTGTCACAAATCAGTAAGTTAGTATTTTGAGTTCAATATACCTAGTTTGTACGTACAACATTTGTATGTCATGTACAATATGGCAAATGTGTGAAACTTAAATGATGTAAACAATAACACCTGTATTCACCACATTTATACAAATAAAGATATTATGATTGTGATTATGATTATAACCAAAGAATTGCCAAACCGAAACGGCAGCGGGCGGGGCACACAGCTCCCAACACCGACGGCCGCTGGATCAGACAGGCTCCTGACCGGGGACCACGCACCGGAAGACGCAGCGCGGGCAGGCCCCCCACAAGGAGGGCCGACCACTGCGGAGATTCCCGGGGGAGGCCTCCGTCCAGTAGACGTCTTTCGGCTAACATAATGATGATGAATTATTACTTGAACAGACACGAATCTCTCCACTTGTCAGTTATTGAGAAACGTCTTTACAGTCGATCAAATGAATACGCCGTAGCTTGTACAAGTGTAAAGATTCTGTAATAAACAAACTTCAGCATGGACCTCGCGAGTGATGCGGATGACTTTGTTACTAATAGTCAAGCTCAATCCCGGTTAAGTAAAAACATCTCTACCTATCATAACATCATGAGGCAAAATATGTGAATCTACAATTACAAAAGTCACTTCTCACACACGAGTACTTCGTTGACCTTGACAGGCAGATAAGTAATAGAATCAGACGTTACTTTGCGGAAATCCATAACAATCAAAATACAAAATCAATATGTAGTGTTAATTCCGCTAATTGTCACCAGTACGATACCCAACACTTGTTTCAGTCCTGCACGGACCATTCTCAAGGGCTGCTAACTCGTCGAGTGCTCAAAGGAGACTCCTATTTTGATTGACAGGCAGACTAATACGGGAAAAAGAAAATGTAATGTTCGACCCAATACCTGTCAGGCGCGTGGATATAAAATCTCAAGTACCTGTATGGTTATCAACAAATCATTTACGAATTAGGGAACAATCTGTCTGTTACCAACCACTGTCCACAAGAGCGTGTATGTGATCTAACTTGACTCTACATCCATAGACTTCGAAATAAACCGTTCAAACTATTTAACATTCAAAACGCGCATATTGTCACCATAAAAATTAAATATAACAGACGTTGGGCATATTTTCAACATCTAAAAAGTATAAACCACACAAAACAACACGTGTTATGAATTTCACAGATATCAAAAATACTTCAGTGCAGCATTAGGTCATCAAGTGCCTTTTAAACAATATAATAAAAGTACTTACAGGTTTCTTCTCATAAAAGAAACATTCACCACTCGACACGAGGCACTTTTACTTTAGAGGTCACTTTAAACGTTCACTGATGCACCAAAAACTATTCTTCAACGATAAACACGAACTGGCTGAGAGACTCCGCTCTTCGCAAGTAACCACATCGAAACACGAAATCAGTAGGCATGTTTTAAACAAGTCTTAACATACCTGAGCATCCGAGATACCTGCGATAACAACTTAACTCTGGTTACCTTCGCTCCAAGCAGACCCCAGCCGGTCAATCAAGGCAAGCTTGTAAGTCGAGTACTCCACGTATGTAAGTTCTCGCACGGTCACTGCACCATACGGCACCATATCTTGAAAAAGGTCATCAATCTCTTGGTCGCCGCAAACTGTCTTGATACACGCTCTTTTGCTTCGTCTAACGTTTTGCACAACGGGTACGACTTCTAAGTCCATTTGCGAGCTCGACATCGAAGATGTGTCAATGTAATGTATCGAGTTTCGTAATCGGTTCACGAGTTTGCGATACAGCCGTAAATTAACAATCAGCGGGGTTGTATATTCATCGTAATTTTTCAAATTTTAAACACTATTTTCGCTACGTGGTGGAACCGAATCACGAAAATATTCTTGATTTTGAGTAGCAGGCATTGCGGTAGACACGTAGGATGATTTTGGAATCGATCCCACCGCTGCTGTCGGAGATTTTGACGGATTTAACTCCGAAACATCGTCGGTGTCCGCCATCATGCACGTGGTGAAAAGAATCAGTGCGCACACCCGGCGCCGTCGAGCTCTGTATGCCAACTGTGTCGTGTCGCTAACACACTAATGTCACTTAGACAACTGACAGACGTCAAAAACGTCACTTGCGACAGTTCATAGACAACCTTGACTCGAACTACTGACTCAGTGAGTAGTTGAGATCTTGGCGGAAACTGGTTGCCTCAAACCGACCCCGGTGCAAATGTTGTATCCACTGGCAGGAATAGCGCCACCAGAAGTTCGTAGAACGGTGGCAAGCTGCAATGAAAGAGCCACAATGGACAACGACACACGTCACCCTATGCATGGCAGTAACCTTGTGCCTCATAGGCTGAAAAGCCGCAAAAGTTTTTTAAGGTGTGTCCACCCACTTATTGGCGAACGGAGTCGTGAGAGGCTAAAGATATGGCGAGAAAGTGCTTCCTTACCCATCCCATTTGTTCCTCCGGCTGAAAATCTTCCACCTGGACACAATATTCCGTGGCCAACCTGGAAGTCCCTGAACAGGCTCCGGACTCAGGTTGGTCGAAGTAAGGAAAACCTGTACAGGTGGAGATTTATTGACGGGGATAGCCTAGGATGCAGGTGCGGTGCTACCCCCCAAACCATGGGACACTTGATCGCATGTCCTGCGTGCCCTAACACCTGCACGTTACAGGAACTAATGGACGCTACTGACAACTCTAAACTCGTAGCTGAGTTCTGGGAAGACTCAATCTAGATTGGCATCGACACGCTAAGAAGAAGAAGAAGTGAGTAGTGTATTCCAAACGCTAATAGATGGCGTTACTGGTAAATAAATAGGCCTTTTACTTAATTTCTCCGACATATATATATATATATATATATATATAATACATGGTTTCTAAAACATTTTAAGTATTGAATTTTATTTTTAATCAATTTTTTTTTTATCTTATGTATATTTTAATTTAGAGATACTTAATCTATACATTGTATATTTATGTTTGTATATATGAATTGTTTTTTTTTTTTGTAGTCACTTATTTGTATGTATTTATTGTGTACATTTTTAGTAGCTTTTTTAATAATTATTCTATGATATTGCATTTCACAAAGCACCTGAAATTGGCCATTCTGGCTGTGCCAGGATCAGTGAGCATACTCATAACTTAATTTGCTTCATGGTTATTATATTTGTGGGCCCATTGTAGCTTTCTAAAATAATAACTTAATTCACAAATTTGATTTGTAGTGTCACTGGTTTGGTTAGTTTGATTAATCTTAAGGTTATTATCTTAACCTTACGGCTAACCTGATTAAAATTAAAGAAATGAAGAAACATTTCTCATTGATGTCAATTAGCGTATCAAGTAGAGTTTTAGGGTGTTGCAGAGATGTTTTTATATAAATATCTCAAAAACATTTTATATTCCGCCTAGATACTTCGGGACGAAGTACATGTCAAAATGGCCGTGTGACATTCAGTTTAATAATTAATAGTGTACATAATTAGAATAAAAGAATGGGGTCCATTATAGCTTCGTCTATTTTACTGTATTACGATCTTGGATCTCATTTGAGTGACAAATCATAAAAAAAGGAAAAAAAATCGCTTACATTTATTGCGATGGAATATATAGTACATAGTTTTTCCATACAAGTGCTATTAAGTAGTATCACTATGGAATCGGTCATTATTGATAAAATAAACTTTAGTTGGTAATTACATGGGTGTAGTATATTTTAAAATGCATATATGGTATTGTTGCCTATTCGTGTTATTAAAAACATTACGTTGCTTGTACAAAGTTAAATTCGTTTAAATGACAAAGATTTTAATCTTTTTAATTTTATGCCGTGACTTGGTGCTGATTTGTCTCATCAACAGTGGATGAAAGGAATCGGCATGTCAATGTTACAGTCTCAGTTATAATCCGCTAGTCGGTCAATTACTTGGTGTCAATATTGACAAAGATTTGTAGATCTTACACGTTTGGTGTTGGTCAGTTGAGAGACCAACATTGCGAATTAAACTCTAACCGCTGGTCGGCCTTCTATTTGGTGTCAGTTATCTCGCCAGCGGCGGGTGAACGTTTCTAACATGTCTATGTAGTTGGCAGTTAGAGTCAATAACCGCTGGTCGGCCTTCTATTTGGTGTCAGTTATCTCACCAGCAGCGGGTGAATGTTCCTGATATGTCTATGTAATTAAACTCTAACCGCTGGTCGGCCTTCTATTTGGTGTCAGTTATCTCACCAGCAGCGGGTGAATGTTTCTGATATGTCTATGTAGTTGGCAGTTAAGAGTCAATAACCGCTGGTCGGCCTTCTATTTGGTGTCAGATATCTCACCAGCAGCGGGTGAATGTTTCTGATATGTCTATGTAGTTGGCAGTTAAGAGTAAATAACCGCTGGTCGGCCTTCTATTTGGTGTCGGATATCTCACCAGCAGCTGGTGAACGTTTCTGACATGTCTATGTAGTTGGCAGTTAGAGTCAATTATAATTATATAAGTAATTAAAAATAATTATCTGAACTAAAATGGACATAAATGGTAACATTGGTATTTTTTATGGTATATCAATATTAAAATTCAAAAATCATTAATTCCTTAAAATGTTGCCTTTGTGTGGATGCGTTATGTGTGATGACTTGGAGCGACTTGATCTCTGGCCCATTCGTCACAAAAATGGTCATAACTTTTGTAATGTGCTGCTGCACAAATTTTACTTAAGTAATTCTTTTGAACTTATTCGTGGATGTTTCTATAATAATAATAATTCTTTATTTTGCTTAGAATGTAGGTCATTACAATATGTGATGTTAGAAGTAATGAAAGATGCCGAGTACATTCTGCCAATTTGGCATGCAAACATTGCAATGACTTTAAACTAAAATACAACTAAAAACGGAATCAATTAAATTACCAAAATAAATTTCTATCCAATTAAATTAAATTACAAAACTATAATTCGAATGAACCATTTAAGTAATCCGTAACTGAATAGTAGCACCTTTGTAGTAATAGAGTAATCAGTCTATTCTTAAATATGTTATATGGTTGTTGTTTGATTACTGGTGGCATTTTGTTGTAGATTAATGGTACCATACCAAATATACTTTTTTTTTTTAAAGAGGGAGATTTTATGATTTCCTGTGCTTAACATATTTTTATATTGAGACCTTTGAGTTAAGTTTCGCTTTCGGGTTTCATTTAACGTTGGAAATAGGATTATATTACTTTTAACAAATTTGGCTACTTTTAATATGTAAAGACTCCGAAAAATTGACAAATTATGAGCTTTGAAAATAGGTACACAGCGGTAACTATCAGTAACTTTTAAGTTTAAATATTGCTGTTGTGCATCGTTATTGGGCTTTGAAAATACTTTCTCATTCGCTACAGTTGCCCCAAAAATTTATTCCAAAACTTAGGACCGACTCCTAGACCGTGATATATAGAGTAAGTGCTGTTTTGTTATTTGCTTTATTGGTGAAATGTACTAAGGTTTTTACAAATAGTTCTTCAATATGACTGTGAAGTTTGTGACAGAACCATGTAACATAAGGTTATGGTTATATCTAACGTAATTGATGATTTGTCATTATCAAGTGTGTAATAATTAATAGTATAGTAATTAAAGATAGTAAATATAACTTCCATTAACTCTCCACATCTCTATCTCATTTTAGTTGTATTATTGTATCTCTTAGTAAACAAACAAGCTATTTTTTGTATTCATTTGTGAAAACATATAATTGGTAATTGGTTGTTATAACCTGTTTCTTATCATAAGTTGTTAATACTGTTTGTCTTCAAAATTAAATAAAATATAATAAAATAAAATAATACTTCGTGGACGAAGTATTTTCAGTATGGCCGTGTTAGCTTGGAATCGATATAATAACTACTACACATAACTACACATTACATGTTAGTAGATAAAATAATAGTAGATTTATAATTAAATACGGTATTAATAAAACAGCGGTAGCCTAACATTTTAGTGGCGACGGGCGGGGTACGTCATACTTGTTTGTCGCATAAACACGTTTCAGTTGTTTGTCGTCTATTATAAAAGGTGTGTCCCGAGCGGTATGAGAATCATTCTTGTTGGAAACGTTGACCGGAGCGGAGCTCTCGGTGGTTGGAGGGACGATTCAGTTTGAACAAATTTAAATTAACAGTAATGCTATTTGTGTCGATTCTATTGGAACTGCCGTACTGAACAGACAGAGTGATTTAAAGCTAAGTAAACTTTGTATTGTTTATGTCTCAACGTGGTTTGTTTTATTATGTTATAGTATATATTAGGTCTTTACCTATGAAATTGCCGTTCTGCAGTACTGGCCATTTCAAATCAAAATAATTTTTGTTTGGCTAAGAATTCTAATTTCAAATTAATTTTATTTTAAAAACATGGATTCTTTTTTCCAAAAGTAGTCATTTCTTTATTGATTAGTGTTACATTTTCATCGCATTTCAATCTTTTTCGTCATCATGGATACGTTAAAAATTCGAGTAATTATGGAATATGAGTACCGTCGTGGCAGCAACGCGGCACAAGCGGCACGCAACATCAACGACGTTTACGGAGCTAACACTACAAACCAACGCACCACCTGTTATTGGTTTGCTCGCTTCCGTTCTGGAAATTTCGACCTGAAAAATGAACCTCGCGGTCGTCCGAAGACTTTGGTCGACAATGACGAATTAAAGGCGGTTGTGGAAGCTGATGATACACAATCTACGGCTGAATTAGCAGCAGCTTTCGACGTTAGCGTCAAAACAATATTGGTCCATTTGCGTCAAATTGGCAAGGTAAAAAAGCTTGACAAATGGGTGCCCCACGAACTCAATGATCGCCAGCGCGAAGTACGCGTCGAGACGTGCCTTGCACTGCTCAACAGACACACAAATGAAGGAATTTTGAACCGCATTGTTACCTGCGATGAAAAATGGATTCTGTTTGATAACCGCAAGCGCTCAGCAAGTTGGTTGGATCCTGGTTCAGCACCTAAACAATGCCCTAAACGAAAACTTACCCCTAGAAAAGTGATGGTCACTGTTTGGTGGTCTAGCGCCGGTGTGATTCATCACAGCTTCTTACCAAACGGGGTGAGCATTACTGCAGATGTGTACTGTGAAGAACTGAGCACAATGATGGAGAAGCTGGCGCATCTCCAACCAGCATTGGTCAATCGCTCGTCTCCGCTGCTCCTGCACGACAACGCGCGACCTCATACTGCACAGCAGACGGTCTCCAAGTTGCAAGAACTGGGGTTGGAAGCTCTCCGTCATCCGCCCTACTCACCAGACCTTGCGCCTACAGACTACTACTTTTTCCAGAATTTGGATAACTTCTTGGCGGGAAAAAAATTCAATACCCGAGAGGCAGTACAAAATGCCTTTGAAGAATTTGTTGCCTCCCGTCCAGCTGATTTCTTTAAGAAGGGCATCAATAAACTGCCACTGCGATGGCAAAGATGCATTGATTGCATGGGTGATTACTTCGATTAATACAAATAAAAAAATTCATGAAAAAAATTCGTTTAAATTTTTTCATACAAAACGGCAATTTCATAGGTAAAGACCTATTATTAAATAATATGTTCAGCTTGTATCTCTTGTATTTAAATGATTATTCCCCTATAAAGTTAATAAATATACCTTATAATAGATTACCTGGTTTTCATTATACACATATAACACCTCCATGGTACATAAAGTATGATGCTTTGTGGTTGGTTAACGGTGTAAAGTAATCTTATTTATAACAATTTATATTATAGAGTTTGGCATATCTGGCTATATCTATACTTATCTACACATCTATTTAGGGTTACCTAACACGCGCGAGTTGAGCAGCGACGTCAGAGTGGGCGAGCCGGTGCGCTCCGAGAAGGACAGCGGGCGCTCCAGGCGCCGCAGCACCCGCGCCCGCACCGCGCGGGGGATGCTCTCGTGCGAGCGCCCACTAGTACTCGGCACCTCGTTGTCTTGAGCCTCTGTAATACCGGAGATGATATGTTAATAAAACGCACCGCACGCACCAAACGCTAACTCAACGGATCGAAACGTAATTCACAAAAGACAACAGTATTGTATTGACAACAATAGTATAGTATGGTTTTTCTAAAAAAAACTTTTTTTTAGACGAATCCCATTTTATTGCCAAGCTACATCTACTAGCAAAATTATGACATTTGAGCCAAGATTGTTGGGAAACCTTTAGATGCTATACGCGTCTAAAAACGGCACAATCATCTCCAGAGCACATAGCGTACTATGTGACTTGGAGGCGAAATGCAGTTACGGTTACGATCGAGGGATGCCCCCTTGTGCAGAGGATGCATTGAATGTGAAGATACACCAACACACGCACTGCTGTACTGCAATACTGTTGCAAGCCAACGGGCAAAGTTCCTAAACGATCCGAACATACTGCAAAAGTCACTCAAACTAAGCTTTCAAGGCCTCTTAGACTCCTGAATGGAACTGAAATAGTTCGTAAAACCAAATATGTTCACGTACAATGGCCTATGCAGACAGACATGAGTCAATTACGTACGACAAGTCTTATTACGAAAACGCTGCCGTCAAAATCCTTGGCCATTGAGGATTAGAATGGCCAAATAGTGAGTGAACCAGATGAAATTTCGGAAGTTTGGAGGAAGTACTGTCAGTCCCTGTATCAAGACTTTCAGTCGCGAAACTTCTCACCCACGGAGCCTTCGAATGACATGCTTGCCGGATATGATTGAGTCAGAAGTAAGAGCTGCTATACAACACCTTAAGAACAGGAAAGCCACAGGGAAAGATGAGATCCCAATCGGAACTATAAAAGCATTGGGAGAGCGTGATGTTCATATGTTTCACATCATATGCAACAAGATATGGCAAATAGCCGTCTGATTGGGCTCACGCAGTCTTCACGCCTCTACATAAAAACCATACAAGAAGTGTGTTATGATTTCCAAATAATTGGTAACATTTTTGGTGATTTGTTTACTTAAAAAGATATGATATTGCTTTGTATTTAATCTAATATTTATTAAAAGGATATAATCTGCCTAAAAGAGGTGAATGAGCGGAATGGCCGATGCATTCAGTTCATTCCCGTTCATAACATTCAGCATGGTCGCCTAGATCGGCAGTTCTTAGAGAGCGCTCGAAACGAAGGTTGTTAACAAGTGTTGTATATTGTTTGTATCTGGCATTAAGTGATTTAATTTAGTTAAAGTTTGCTAAGTGTTGTAATGGTGCAATCCTGATGAGTTGAATATACGTATATGGTTGCTGAATAACGTGTTTTCTTATCATCTCAGAAGTGGAAATTACCCAGGAAAAAGGTATGTAGACCATATTTAAAAATAAAACAAAGATATAATATGATTAAACCGCTTGTAATTGGTCATACTTGAAAATAATTGTTAAATAATCACCACGTTCAGGGGTTTGTGTGTAGTCATAAGGCAATTTTATGGATTCAAGGCTTTCTTTTATATCCAAATAAATGTTAATTGCGTAGCATTACCCATACGGTCAGGGCAACTCTCTGGCAGTACTAATAAGCACACATTGTTGTATATAGCATTACCCATGCGGTCAGGGCAACTCTCTGATAATGGATAGATGGATAGATAGATAGATAACTCTTTATTGCACACCAAAGACATAACTTAGAGTAAAAAAGATTACATTAAAATGGAAACAGTACAAGTGGCGGCCTTATCGCTAAAAGCGATCTCTTCCAGGCAACCGATGAATGGACCAGAACTGTTAGTGAATAGAAAGACGGGGTAGTAGTAGGTGGTGTACAGAACAAAAGATGGCTGAATATACCGAAGGTACATTCAATGGCAGAAAATTCAATTGAATATTACATAGTTACTAAAATAATATTAATAAATAGGTATATATATATATATATATATATATATATATATATATATATATATATATATATATATATATATATATATATAAATATGAATAAATACAAATAATGGCATTCCGATTAGCTCATTCAGCGTGTTGTCAGATAATGTTCTTTTAAGAGCTTTTTAAACACATCAAGTGACTGGGCCCGTGTTACCGACACAGGCAATGCATTCCACAGACGAGCAGCTTGCACGGTAAAGGATTTATCATAAAATGAAGTGGAATGCATTAGTATTTTAAGACGTAAGTTTTCTGATGATCTCAGACTTCGTGCATGCGTCTCCTTTAAAAACTCGAAGCGTTCTTTAAGATAATTTGGTGTATTGGGATTGAATAAAATACTATACAGGAGAGAAAGAATGTGTGTATTCCGGCGAAGGCGTATAGGAAGCCACTTGAGTTTTGTACGAAATTCAGAGACATGATCATATTTCCGTAATCCAAATATGAAACGTATACAGAAATTTTGGAGCTGCTCAAGTTTATCAAGTTGATCCTCCGTGATATCGAGATAACTGGCATCAGCATAGTCAAGGATTGGAAGGAGAAGAGATTGGGCAAGTGCAGTTTTGGTGGCAATCGGCAGAAAGTTACGAAGACGTCTTAGAGCACCAGCAGACGCAAATAGTTTCCTGCTAGTTTCTTTAAGTTGTGGAGTCCAAGATAAAGTCGAATCTATGTAGATTCCCAGGTTCTTTACATGATTACTAAAAGGTATGCTAGTACCATCAAACATAACTTTTGGAATTTGTGACCAATTAATCGTTGATAGTTTTCTTGAACTGCCCACAACAATTACTTGGGTTTTAATAGGGTTCACCATTAGCCCGTATTTTTTACTCCAACAAGCTATCCGACCAAGATCTTTGTTAATACTATCTATAGCTTCAGATAACATCTCGACTGGTGCCTGAGTATATATTTGGAGATCATCTGCATAAAGGTGGTAAGAGGAAAGTAGTTGATCAGAGATAGTATTAATAAATATAGCGAAGAGTAGAGGAGATAGCACGCCACCCTGTGGCACACCAGCACTAGAGTTACACCATGAAGAGTAAGTCTCTTCAATGCGAACCCGTTGTCGGCGACCAAACAGGTAACTACGAATCCAATCAATAGCCGTTGGAGATATGTTAATCGAGCGTAATATGGCCAGCAAGACGTCATAATCGACAGTATTAAAAGCATTGCTAAAATCTAGCAGTGCCAGAGCCGTCAGATTACCTGCCTCCATACCAGACCTAATGTCATCCGTAATTTGGAGGAGAGCTGTAGTGGTACTGTGACCAGGGCGAAAACCGGATTGAAAGGGATTAAGAAGGTTATGTTTACGAAGGAAAGAGCTGAGTTGATGATGGATGAGACGTTCAAGGACTTTGGAAAGGAAAGGTAAAATAGAAATAGGTCGATACTCGGAGAAAGCTGTAGGATTCGATTTCTTCGGTAATGGAATAACTTGTGCGTCTTTCCAAGAAGATGGAAAAACACCGGAAGTTATTGAGAAGTTAAGGATATGGGAAATTACTGGAAGGATTTCATCAAGGATTGGGACGATCATGTTACGGCTGACATAGTCACATCCAATAGCGTTGGAGGTGATGGATGTTATGCTCTTTTTAACATCACAATCGGAAAATTGATTAAAAAGAAATGCTGGAAATTGAGGCGAAGGAATCGAAGAGAGATAATTCAGAGTATGCGCTTTAATTGTCTTATCAAATTGAGACGACGTAGAGAAATGTTGATTAAGCGAGTTGATGTTTAAATCTTTAGGAATTGCGCCTTGACGTGATTTTCCAACCCCCATTTGATTAAGAAACTTCCATACTTTAACTGGATCTCCATTTTCTATGGAGCTGTGAAAATGTTGGCGTTGCGCATTCCTACACACCTTATTGCAGTGATTCCTTATCAAAACATATTTATTCCAATTATAGTCATTAGCTCTTATCTTAAATTTGCTTTTGGCGACTGCTTTGCGATTTTGTAAAGATTTAATTTCTTCAGAGAGCCAAGGAGCAGGTTGATGTTTTAGTTTTATAGGTCGTAGAGGAGCATGTTTATTGTACAAATTGATAAGTGAGGTATTGAAGAAATTAACTTTTTCATCAATTGAGTTTGAGGCAAAGAGTACCATCCAATCAATATTATTCGCGTCTTCACGCAGGTTGGCGAGATTTATGCCACCAAAACTGCGCTGCAAAAGAACTTTGGGCTTAGTCTTAGGTGGGCGAACTTTATATGAAAGATAAAGAAGGTCGTGGTATGAAAAGGCATCAGCCGAACACTGACCGAACTTAGCAACATGATCAGTAGAAGAGACAAGAATAAGATCAAGTAGCGATGGTGAACAGTTTGGAGAATTATGTGTAGCATTAAGAGGGAGAAGAAAAAGGTTATTGGATTCTATTAATGAAAGAAGAGCAGAAGAGCGGTAGTCTTGTTTAAGAATGCAAGTATTAAAATCACCCATGACTATAGAATGACTGTAAGAATGGATAAACCTTTGCAAGAGATTACCAAAGGAAGAAAAATAATTGACCCGGAGTGAAGGACTATAGTAAACTCCGAGTAATATTTTGGAATGGTGAAGCTCAACTTCTAAAAAAAGATGCTCGCCAGCATCTGTAGGGGGTGGTTGTGCTGATATATCTAAGATGGAAAAAGAAATGTTAGTACGGAGATATATGGCAACACCCCCACCACCACGGGGAGTACGATCGTTTCTTATAAGTTTGAAGCCAGGTAGGGAATAAGCTGTAGTTGGTAGGCACGGTTTCAACCATGATTCAGAGACAAGTATAGCATGTATGTTCTTACAGTCAAAACTGGCCAGCATATCAGGGAAATGAGCCGGAATACTCTGAGCATTAATGTGGATGACATTAAAGTTCCGAGGTACATCAGAAAAGTGTGACGCGACTGTCTCAGCAAGAGATGGAATGCTAATAAAACTTTCATTATCACTGTTGACGGAATAGAAACTTTCATTATCACTATTACTATCGGATGCCATAATAAATAATTATTATACTTATAAATTAATATATATATATGTATAATTATATATATAAATGAATACAACTATCAATATAACTATCAAGTCAAAATATATAAAGTAATAAAAAAAAATAATTTACTAAACTATTATATGTACAATGAGTAAATGAAGGTCAACAGTGGTCCACCCACCGGTTCAGTGTTTAAACATAAAGATATATCAAGTTCTATAACATAACACAAACAGAAAATTAGATACGAAAAATAAATGAAAACATAAAATTAAATTATTAACGTGTAGTCCGGGTATTAGCAAAATAATAATGATAATAACAATACATATAGATAGATCGCGGCAGGAAAAGTTGTCATTTTATTTTATATTAGATACTAATAAGTGGAATCTTTCAACTTATTTTAATTTACGTACATTTACTAATAATGATATTCTATCAATGATATAATAAAAAAAAAGAAACAAAAATAATGCCTAACACAAAAGCATCAATGCCTAAACCTTGCGTTTATATAGTCTTTGTCTTTTTATTTTATGATGAAGCACGTCACGTTATGTTGGAATACCCACAGAGTACTAACAAAAGTGTATATAATACTAAAATATGGTAAATTTCTAAGTGATGTGCGCCTACCCCGCACTTACGTTAAATACGAGTACCAATAGAAGAATTTGTTATGAAGTGTTATTTCTTTGCGGCAGTATTTCGTTTCGGCCTTGTGAATGGTTTCGCAACTGCGGCGGGTTTATTCGCATCCAGACCTTCTTGCGGCGACAGCTTGGCTATTCTGTCCAAGTCCAAGGCATTTTGGACACGATGCTTAGCTCCGTCAGGACCAAGTACATATATGGAACCCTCCATAGTCCAAGAGTTAGCGACTCCGAATCTATCCCGCACAGCAAGAAACAAGTTATGACGCGATTTGGTCAGAAATTCTGAGAGTGTGATACCAGTTCCTTTGAGCTTGGCTTTTTGGAACCAGAGCTTGTCCCGAACGGCCACATCATGGATTTTGAGGAGTATCGGCCGGGGCTTACTAGATGATGTGTTACGGCCCATCCTATGGCACCGCTTGATGGCGCTTGCAGAAAATGTCGGGTTACCGAAATGATCTCGCACTACGTCTACGATCTTTACATTGACATCCTCCTTCGGGTCCTCCTTCACACCGTGCAGTAACAGAATCTTTCGACGGCCACGCATCTCTATGCGATCTATCTCCGTAACCATGACATTGATTTGTTGTTGAAGGCCATTTAACATGCAAACAAGGGAATCTTGAAATGCTGAAAACTTAGCAGCTAAAGCCGAGGTACCTGCACTCTTCTGGAGTTCCGCTCGAAAATCAGCCATTTCCTTGTCAAAGTTCTGTCTCAAGCCAGCTACAGTATCCTTGAGTGTGTCCATATTTGTGAATGCTGTTATGTTATTTTGGTGATTAGTTCGTGGAGATAACACTTTACCGGTGAGTGATCACTGTTACCTATATTTTGATAACATTAAGTATTATTATAATGTTTATTACTATTTTAAAATCTTTTCGTTTTGGGGAGTGATAAACAGCTGTGCGCTCACGACAACTACCCACGCCGAAAAAAATGGATTATGTTGTGTAAACTGTGTTATATAACCGTGGGCGCGGGTACGTGGCCGAGGCTTCTCTCTGGCAGTACTAATAAGCACACATTATTGTATAAAGTGGCCGCACGTATTGTGTGCGTTCGAGATGGATAAAATTGAATTTTGATACCTTTATGACTACATCCATAAACTTCTTGGAATATTTAAATGGAAATCGTTGAATATATTTATTTGATGGAATGATTAAATTACAAGCACCATTATGTCGATTTTATATTGTTGGTTACTTAAATTACTGCTATGATTACTTGTTTTATCTATACTTCTGTACTAATATTATAAAGAGGAAACGTTGGTGAGTTTGTGAGATGGTGTCGTTGTAAGGGATAATCTCTGGATCTACTGAACCGGTTCTTATTAAATTAAATTATTTCACCAATAGAAAGCTACGTTGTTGTGGAGTGTCATAGAATATGACTCATCATCATAATTTTTATTAATCTTGAAGTATTACTCGGGACAAACGGGCAGGGACAAAGATACTTATAATGCGGAACGATGTCCGCGGGTACTGCTAGTGGACAAATACAGTGAGAATTTTGACCAGTTTTGTTTGGGGGCGTACTATGTAACTTTGATGGTTAATTAAGTGAGTAAGTATCTCACTGGATGTTGAGCGGAATACTAGGCGTTGGATAAAGTTAGTTAGGGGGCGTACTATGTGACTTCGCTGGTTAATTGAGTGAGTAGGTATCTCACTGGATGGTGGACGGGATGGTAGTCATCGGACAAAGTTAGTTTGGGGGCTTACTATGTGCCTTCGCTGGTTAATTGAATGAGTAGGTATCTAACTGGATGATGGAAGGGTTAATAGTCATCGGATAAAGTTAGTTTGGAAGCGTAATATGTGCCTTCACTGGTTAATTGCGTGAGTAGGTATCTCACTGGATGATGAGCGAGTCGCTAGTCGTCGGATAAAGTTATTTAGTGGGTTTACTATATGGATACACTGGAGTTTTGAATAGTTATGGTTATTGCTGGTAGTTGAGTGTGTCACTAGTTGTCAAATAAAGTGTCCTATGAATGCTTACAACAGTCTATGCTAATTAAAACAAGTGATCTGGTCAATGAGTAGTTTACTCGATAAAATTTAGCCAGTTTCATTTATTTTTGTTGTTACATATGAAACGTTTATAAGATTTTTACTGTGTTGAGAACTGAAAGGAAAGAACTGAAAGACTGTGTTGATTTTATCTATGTTTTGAATAGAATGATTCTGTACCTCTGTTATGATTTACTGGATTTTAACTATTTATTTATTGTAACATGATTATGAATGGATTATGTCGCGGAGAATGTATATGTTTCAGTGAGATGTTGATGACTACTGATGATGAAGCAGGTGCTCCTCCTGATACACTTCGGAGATGTCAGAAAAGTATGGTTAAACTACGAAGTACATCGTGAAATAGTTCAAGTGAAGAAGTGGTATCTAAAGATTTTCTGAACATGGTTAAAGTTAGCTGGTTTAGCAAAGATATTGGTTGGAACTGAACAGCTGAAATTGGCAAGTTAAACTCATGAAGGCTTTTCCCGGTGAATAGAATTACGGTAGACTTTTAGAAGAAATGTTAAATCTTGTTTCACGTGATGATGAAAGTCTACGTTAATATTTTTATGATAAATTATTTTATGTTAAATTTATTATTAATAAACCTCATTATTATAGTAAAATTGGTGGTAGAAGGGCTGTCTTATAATAGTGTACACAGTATTAATGATAGTTCAGTGAGGAATAAGGCACAGGCGCAGAATAGTTCTGAGTCGTAAAATTTACTTTTCTTTCTTACTTCCCAAAACACTCAACCACTACTTAATAGTAATGGTGATAAGCTTGTGTGGTCCTGGTACAAGTTTGATGGACTTACTACCTGTTCTCTTACATGTTAAGCTGTCGTTGATATGACCATCCCTATTTTAAATGTTCAAAGTTCCAAGTTAATTTGCAACTAAGATTTGTACAGATCTTAATTAGGTACAAATTGGAGACAGTGGCCTTTTACAGGTGTTGCCACTATAAATGATATAATATTTTACAACCTTTAATAATATATCAATAATTATATAAAACAATTGGAATAAAAACGACACTATTTAATCTAAAGAAATAGTTATTGAAACATAATCTTAAAATAAGTTTATATAAACTTGGATTTGACTTACTGGATAATGGATTAAAATATCGTTAGTATTTTTGATTACTGGTTCATATTGCATTATGTGAAGGGTTACATACAGGATTAGGGATTTGTCAAGATTGGTTGAATTGTGATTTTAATTATAAGATTTTAATAAAGAAGTGTCTTTAGTCGCCGTATTAAAGAGTTTACTTGAGATTAGGTGAATTGTCGTTTTTCTAAATATTCTTTAATTAAGTAGTAACATTTTTTTATTAAGAGTTTCTTTAGCTTTTTATTATAGGGTACGAGTTTCATTTTTAATGTCTAATGGTAATTTATTAAGTATTTTTACTGCCATGTAGTACGGGCTTTCGTTGAGCATTTCAGTCCGAAATGGCGGGATGTATAATCCTTTTTGTGTCTCGTATTTAACGTGTATGTTTCTTTAACTCTAGTAAGTGTTTGTACTGGTTATGCATAAAGAAATGTCATAGATGTATATTGAAGGCAGAGTCAAGAGCTCGTATTCGATATGATTAGGCTTACAGGTTTGTTGGCTATGTGGGCTATAATTCTGACACATTTTTTTTTTGTATGGTAAACAACTGATTTGCTTTTGCTCTATTCCCCCATAGCATTATACCATATTATAGCCACGAATATGCATATGCATTGTAGGCAGACAGAGAGGTGCTTGTGTTAGAGCATTGATTAATTTGGAAGTTCTTGATAGTTTTGTTAAAAGAATCTTGATAGTTTCGATTTTATTGGTCCTATATGTGATTTCCAAGTTACATGTGTATCTATATGAATTTCAAGTACGTTAAATGTTTCCACGGTTTCTAAATATGTTTTTGGTATATAATATTTGTATTTAAGAGTGGTTTCTTGTGGGATCTGAATTGTATAATTTTTATTTTACCGTAATTTATTTTTAATTTATGGTCTTGTAACCAAGTTGTTGCACAATCCAATGTTTCATGTATTGGTTGCACAGGATCATAATTATTCTCACATTTTATAAGAATTGAGATATCATCCGCGAAGAGATCCGGAACAGTAATTAGCTATTTAGTATTTTTGGAAGGTTATGTACGTTAGAAACAGTATGCAACCTAGTACACTTCTTTGGGGAATCTAACTAGTTAATCGTCTAATGTCAGATCGTATGTGCTTTATTTTAATTGTGACCATGTCGTGGTGATCAATTTGTACTAATTGGGTTCTGTTTTCTGGGTATTATTTAAACCAATTTTAAGCAGATCCTCGGATTCCGTGGCCTTATAGTTTTTGAGTAGTTATGGCACAAAACCTTATATGTATTAGAATAGAATAGAATATGCATTTATTTCTCTCATCACAAAAATAGTTTACATTTTTTTTATAAGATGCCATTTAGGATTGTTCATTTTAGCAGTTATAAATGCAACCGGTTTTATGAGAGACTGGTGCCCGAGTTAGGTTTGGGAGAACCTGTATTACAGGTCACCAGTGCCCCACTCCGCAGATTGAATTAAAGATTGCTTTCTTTGTAATTATAATTGCTTGAAACTCATAATTCTAAATGAATAACAGTAGAGATATAAATAGATAACAGTAATAATAATATTAAGATTAGATATTGTGTAAAAAAAAAAAGCTTGTGTGTTTATGAATTCTGAATAGTCTGTAATGGGTATGTATGTAATGGGACTTAGGTTTAGGAAATAAAAAAAACAATACTGGTATTAAACAATAAAGTGTCAAAGTAAAAGACGATGATATGATGTTAGAGCCCTGTGATAAAGATAAAGATAGATTAAACCTTATACGCTTTCGTCATGTCCAGTAATAGTTCTATAACATTTTTTCTGTCATTCACATATTGTAAGGATGTTTGAACGTATTTATACACTATTAATGTAGTCGATTTGGACTTTCAAAAACTGTTTTGGTTATCGTCCAGTATTCCAATTTTTTTCAAGAAACTGGTTTAATCGGTTGCACATTGCCTTTTCAAATACTTTCGAGAAGGTAGGTAAAAGGGTTATGGCCTGTAGTTGTTAGGCGTATGTGTGTTCCCTTTTCATGGATCGGTTTAACAAGTGATATTTTAAGTGCATCGGGAAATTTTCCTTAAATATTTTAAATCACCTGTCATAAATAATAAATGCTTACATTGAATTTGATAGTGATTTTAGACGTTCGCGCAGAACCGATGCCGAGCTACTTAATTTGGGTAAAAGTTTTAATAAGTTCCAGTAGTTAAGGGTTTTGGACAATCAGCTGTTTTGCCGCTGCATAAAATACATGTATTAGCTAAGGTTGATGAAATTGAATCTGATATGAGCTCAAAATCATAATAATCCAGAAATATGGTTCTGATTAGTTCTACCTAAAAGTATTTTATTTGCTGTTTTATTGATAATTTTAATGTAGTCACGTATCAATCAATCATTTATTTTCTGAACAAAGTTACAGATATATGGATGTTATATTAAAATAATAGTATTCTACGTTCTATCTAAATGCATAAAAATGTTCATCTTGATTGCTACATAATGCAAAAATAAGATTTACATATAAAAAAGTCATAAATCAATTGAATTAGTTCATAATCTAAAATCACAAAATAAAATTAGTACATAAGAAATTTAAAACAGAATACAAAACCAAGTTTTACACATAAAATGGTCCCATCTATTAATTTTTAATTTAGACATAGCCCTAATGCATTGTTTTGAGCATTAAAAGCTGCATTACTGTGTTTGTGGGGAAACTCTCCCAATAAGTAGTACCGTATCTTGGATGAAATTCTGATTGTCATAGGCAGTAATGCATCTCGGTTTCTTATCAAGGGAAGTTTAAATATTTTTGCTCAAACCGTGTATGTGCTTTCCACTCAATGCTGCTGTCAATAATTAAGCCTAGAAATTTATTTTATTTGGTTGTCATGATAGTGAATATTAAGTGTCGGTGGATTGAATTCATTGTCTAAATTGAATTATGTTGGTTTTTTCAAATTTATTATTATTATCTCTCATCGATTCTATTATTTAATGTCAAACATCCGTTAATATAATTTTTACATTGAAATATTAATTATATTCAATTATAGCAGTGCTATCGTGAGTAAATCGTGACATTGACCTGTTTATAGCTTTAGTCAACTCATTGGTGTATATTATAAATAATAGGGAACCCAAGAACTACCCATCATACTTAACCAATCTATTGAGAGAATTAATTTTGTTTTCAAGTTTTGTTTTTCTTTTGCCTAAATGTTTAATGTCGGTGCATTTAACTAAATATAAAAAAAGGATTCGATATATCCTAGGTTAGGTCCTCATACCGCGCATGAATTTAATTTTTCTAATAATATTTTATGGTCCACGCAGTCAAATACTTCAATGACACAAGAAAAAAAATGGCACAATCTGGTATTTTATTCTCAATTCTTGATACATTAATATTTAAGAAATCGTAAATCTGTTCAACCTTTTAGTTCTGCAACAAACATGTTTCTTTTTTTTTTTTCGAAGTAAGAATAAATTTGGGCGTATATATACTTGATGATTGTAGAGAATACCGACAAGAGAGCTCTAGGCTTATAGGCATAAGGTTTTTCTATTTTTTAAGAGGGGTTTTATTAGTTTCTCTAGGTAAATATCTGAAGCTAATCCAATGTTCAGGATATGGCTTAGAGGGTCTATTTTTGTCGATACATCGTCATTGTTATAGTGGTAGTTTTTATTTTCACTTTGTTTTTGTTTTGTAATAATGTTTTATTGACAAAATGTATTTTATGGTTGTATTCAAAACTTTTATATTATATGACGGCGTTTACGTCAAACGTCAGGTTGACAGGACTGTCAATGTCAACCTAGCGAAGCGTCATTGTCGATGGTAGTGTGGGCGGCCATCTTGAAGTCACTTTTGAACGAGACGGTGCCCGCGCACCACCCTTGTGATGAATCGCTGAGAATCTTCGCCATCACGATATTTTAAGATTTCATTTGATTGATTTTACATTGTAGTAATCACTAAACATCTAATTAAATCGTGATTCTTGTGAATTACGTTGATTGTGATTTGAAGTAATTTATTTCTGTTCCGCCAGTTGTGGTGAAGAGCCTTCAAGCCGTCCTGCCTCCACATCAGGCGTGGGATCAAGAACCGAAGATAAGCCACATGGTGAAGATATTTTTCGAAAAATGTTTGAGCTAGAAAATAGCCGGATGTTGAGTCTGATGGAAGAGATTTAAAATCAAGTGAGCGCCCACAATATAAAGCAACTCAAATTCGACCCCAAACTGACACAAACGCACGTGCTTGGGCATACTGTTGACCTTTGTTTCGGTGAAAATCATTTATAATAGCTATGGTGCGCTGAAAAGCACGACGTCGCAGTGGCTATCACAAATATCGTTCCTTGAGATGCGGTGGTTGCAGATTCGAGTTATTTACTCCACGGAATGATAGTGTTGAAACACCCGTGACTGACCTCATTAACCTGCAAAATAGCAAACGCAAGGAAAACGAATATCTGCGCGTGACCATACATAAACCTCAAAATGGCCAAATATGAGCGAAGACTACATTGCTGTCCACTGCACTGTCACATTCGTCAAAATTCCACAACCACCTACAACGATTAGCCTTCATTCAATACGGAGATTATTACGAGAAAGAAGCTGCAGCGAGAATTGAAACCGTCTACTTTTATGAAAAGGAATGCGCCTCAAGTAGCTGAATATAATTGTGTAGACGCAAAACGATCCGAAACTGTATCGTTCTTAATGTGGTTTTATAGTGTTTTTAAATTGTTTTTTTAAAGTGCTTTTAAAGTGTTTTCAGTGCGGCAAGCTAGGACATGGTGCATGTGAGTGTCGTCCGAAAAAGAGAAGGTCAAAAACGCCGGCAGCGACCTGGTCTTCTGCGACCAGAAACCAGACATCGCTGCTGTTTACGCTGTGGCCATTTAGCTTCGAAGTGCAACCGTGGGAATAAACAACGTGATCACAAGAGATGCCCGTTAACGTCTACGTCGTTACCACACCAGAGAGGACATTTTGGTGAGTAGTTCCATTTTTATACGTTTCTAGAGCTGATTGCTCACTCATGACTCATGAGCTACAGACGGCTTATAAATTTCGAGCAAAACTGTTTTATAATGTTGTTAACTATTCTTGTAGCTTACAAATTTCAACACGGATGGAGATCGATAATATTTCGTTGTTTTTCATGGACAACCCAATCGTCGTTTACGTTATGATATCATGATTTAACGTGAGACTTAAAAAATCGGCCACACGTGCCGGCCACGGCGGCCAGTCTTAGTGGAGATTGGCCAGTTTAGTAGGACGTATTATGGTGCACGGGTGTCCGCGCGGGAATGGGGGCGCTTTTTGTTCCATGACTCTCGTGATCCGATGGGTCGACTGACGGCGTGACCGATGAGGGGTCGGGCTCGGGACTTACGGATTTGCGTGCTCTCCGAGGCACGGGGTGTAATGCTGCCAGCTCCCGGACTTCGGGCTGATGCTGGGAGGTTTCTTTTTGCGGATAAGTCCCAAAATCGTTTTTTATTGGCCCGAACCGTGTTCGAACCCAGCACCTCATTAACGGCTACCGCTGGACCAACGAGGTGGGCAAATACGACCTGTAATAAACTGACATTTTATCTGTCTAAAATAGTAAACCTTTGTGACGCGACTGAATTCAATATTGATTTGGTTTCTCTTAATAATTATGTAGTTCGGAGTGCTCTTGAAATTATTTGATAGTGCGTTTGCCACCGGAGTACCTACTACTTTGCTAAAAATACCCCTATGACGACGTTCCGATGTCCTAATAGATTAAGTCCAAACTGCGCTAGTTTAGTGTGGTGTGATAAAAAGTAAACTAATTGCATGAGGCAAATTTTATTCGAGCTAGTTTGTCACTATTCTCCTCTCCTTACCTTCTGGTAAAGGAAAGGCACTGAAGCGATAGAATGTGTGTCGACTACCGTATGCTTGATGATAATATAGTGTCCGATAGGTTTCCGCTACCCCTCATATCTGACCAGATTGATCGATTACATGGTGCGCGATATTTATTAATTTTTGTCATGGCTTCAGGCTTGAACGAACAGTACACATTGAAATCTTTGATTTGCCTGACGTAGTCAACCCCGACGTGAACCCTTACGACATAGACTTAGACTTACAAGTAATGACAAAGGGGATGGACGTTCGTGTTAATGTGTCATTATGTGGTATGAAGGTCGCTCAGACCGCTGGTACCTCCATGGTATTCGTAGGCTTAGGTGGAACATCGGGCTTCATTTCCCGTCTCAGTGCGTTTGGCGGCCGAGGTGTCAGCGATCGCTGAATGGGTACCGGATGGTGGTAGCCCACGCGATGACGATGGAGGCTTGTGTGTTGAGATGTAGAGTATTACATACCGAATTATAGCTCACGAAAATTATTTAAGTGTTTTTCACTTAGTGGAAATTTGTGTGGGAATGTGAGTGAAGGTGTGATTTGACTGATTGTTTATACTTTGTTAAATGTTTGCGACTACAGCTAAGATTATTTGTTTGGAATAAAATGTTTAATCATCCCGGCCGTTGAGTCCGTAGTTCATATTGACTTTTCGAGAATGCTTAGCGGGAAGAGCGACCGAAAGTAGAATTATAACTGACGGTTTTACGAAATACGTTTTAGTCGCACATACCACGTCTGTTAAATGCAACGCGTGCACTCCAAAAAGTAGTTTACCTTTTTGGCTCGCCAAAAAGAATCATCGCAGATCAAGGTCGTCAGAGCTCATCGGGGTCGGGGGAAGGGTCAGCAACACTTGTTTGCTGACTCTTAAAGGCCGGCAACGCACCCGCGACGCCTCTGGTGTTGCGAGTGTACATGGACGGCGGTGCTCACTTACCGTCAGGTGACCCACTTGCTCGTTCAAGTCAAGTCAAAAATTATTAATTCCGTAAAAATTTTACATTTATGTGTTGTCGCTGCCCATATAAAAAAAAAATCGCGTCTGTTTTAAATGAAGTAGAGGCCGAGACGGCGTCTGATCATGTAGAAAATACTTCGTGCTCAGATAATAATAACGAGTTATTAGACCATCACGACACCTTGGCCGTATGCTCAGACACTGGATCGGCTGACTTAAACACTGTCACTGCAAACTCAGATACCCCGAGCGTATACTCAGAACCTGATACATGGGAGGCCCTTCATGAAGTTGAAGTGCACATTTAACAGGACAATACTACAAACTATCGTTACATTATTGTAACCTTCATATTATTATGATAAATTGTTACAATGGTTGATCCTGGGCGAAAAAGCGTTGTCCTGACCATCCCAGGTGAGTAGTTAGAGGGCACACCTCACTCGTCATAGACTATAGACGAAATGCGTCGTCCAATTCATTTCTGGTTGACTTGTTACATTGATTTATTTAGCGTCATCTGACGAAATTTGTCGTCCAAGTCGAGTCCCTCGAGAGGGTAGACTTGTCCTGGATGATCGCTTGTTATATCCGAGACGAATTGTGTCGTCCGAGTCAGTTGCCTCGAGAGGGCTGACTTGTCATGGATGATCGCTTGTTATATCCGAGACGAATTGTGTCGTCCGAGTCAGTTGCCTTGAGAGGGCTGACTTGTCATGGATGATCGCTTGTTATATCCGAGACGAATTGTGTCGTCCGAGTCAGTTGCCTTGAGAGGGCTGACTTGTCATAGATGATCGCTTGTTATATCCGAGACGAATTGTGTCGTCCGAGTCAGTTGCCTTGAGAGGGCTGACTTGTCATCGATGATCGCTTGTTATATCCGAGACGAATTGTGTCGTCCGAGTCAGTTGCCTTGAGAGGGCTGACTTGTCATGGATAATCGCTTGTTATATCCGAGACGAGTTGTGTCGTCCGAGTCGGTTCCCTCGGGAGGGCAGACTTGTTCTGGATGCTTGCCTGCTAAGTGTAAGACGAATTGTGTCGTCCGGGTCACATCCTTGTTAGGATTGGCTTGTCTAGATGTTCACAAGAACGAAAATGTGCTGTATTGGCTAATCATAACTGGCTAAATTCTAGCGAGTTATGATATCTAATGCGTTTGTCGACTGGTCTTACTGAAGTGTAGTCCGAGTCACACCTCACGGTTGGCTAAGCGATACACTTGCCTGGTTAGTCAAAGTCATTAAATGTTTTTAGTGTTTGTATACTGATGAAAATGATTAAGTCAGGATGAGCGAACGGACTATGCAGTTATCTTAGTTTGTTTCAGATAAATCGCCCGAGGACGGTCGTACGTCAGTCCGGCCGTGACGGCGTTTACGTCAAACGTCAGGTTGACAGGACTGTCAATGTCAACCTAGCGAAGCGTCATTGTCGATGGTAGTGTGGGCGGCCATCTTGAAGTCACTTTTGAACGAGACGGCGCCCGCGCACCACCCTTGTGATGAATCGCTGAGAATCTTCGCCATCACGATATTTTAAGATTTCATTTGATTGATTTTACATTGTAGTAATCACTAAACATCTAATTAAATCGTGATTCTTGTGAATTACGTTGATTGTGATTTGAAGTAATTTATTTCTGTTCCGCCCTCACCTACCCATGAAATTATAAGAGGATGAGTTGTGGTGAAGAGCCTTCAAGCCGTCCTGCCTCCACATATATGTTATTATTTTTATTTTATTTGAATGTTATGAGTTGCTGATGTTTTTTTGAAAGGTATATGTAACTTATGTTTATGTATTGTGTGTGCCAGGAGGCAACACAGGGTCGGATGGCCGAATGTTATGATTTCCAAATAATTGGTAACATTTTTGGTGATTTGTTTACTTAAAAAGGTATGATATTGCTTTGTATTTAATCTAATATTTATTAAAAGGATATAATCTGCCTAAAAGAGGTGAATGAGCGGAATGGCCGATGCATTCAGTTCATTCCCGTTCATAACATTCAGCATGGTCGCCTAGATCGGCAGTTCTTAGAGAGCGCTCGAAACGAAGGTTGTTAACAAGTGTTGTATATTGTTTGTATCTGGCATTAAGTGATTTAATTTAGTTAAAGTTTGCTAAGTGTTGTAATGGTGCAATCCTGATGAGTTGAATATACGTATATGGTTGCTGAATAACGTGTTTTCTTATCAAGTGTAGCAACTTTCGACTTATTGCACTAATTTATGATGTGTAGCATTATTTTGCTAACGTGCGATAGCAAAATAATGCTACACATCATAAACGAACGACTGAAAGCATTTCTATCTAAAGAGATTGTGCCAGCGCAAGCAAGGTGTGAAAGGAAAAGGAACTCGTGAATAAATCCTCATTGATCGTCAAATCATTGAAAAAGCCCGAGAGTTCAACAAACCAACGTACATTAGTTTGGTTGATTTCTCCAAGGCGTTCGACTCAGTGAAATGGCCAACGTTGTTGAAAACACTGGAAATGGGCATACCGCAGCACCTAATCCACCTGCTCAGGGAGCTCTACGAAGGAGGAAGAGCCTCAGTGCGGAAAGATGACCTCTCAAATAGTTTCCATCCAAGTGCGGGCGTGCGAACTTACCATCCGCAGTTGAAACCACCTTATTTGCAAGTAACGCTGGCCTTATGGAGGAATTACTTCTCAGATTGGAGCGCGTGACCTTACGTTTGGTTTGGAGATAAACCCATCTAAGGCCAAGATGATGATCGTGGATCGCGTCAATGACAACTCGCCCGAAGTGACACAGATTGCGAATTGCGACGTGGTTCAGACATATGTACACCTTGGGGCTTTGATCTCAAATAATGGCAGCTGCGTAGATGAAGTAAAACGACGCATGGCCATAACCAGAACTGCGATGGATGAATAAGAAAAGTGTGATGTAGTCGTAATATTACTAAAACCACCAAAACCAGCCTCGTGCGTACACTTGTGTTCCCCATTTTTCTTTACGCGGCAGAGACATGGACAGTGCGCGAGCGGGTGACATGGGAAGATGCTCTGGAGATGTGGTGCTGGAGGATCTTCCTCCAGCACCACATCTCCAGAGCTCGGCATATCGTGGCTGGAGTTCCGCACTAACAAATCCATACTTGAAGAGCTCGGCATCACGCAGCGTCTGTCGGCCATAGTACGGTCACGCATATGGCAGTACTTCGGACATGTCTCTAGACGGGATAACTACTCCATAGAACGACTGGTAGTGCAAGGAAAAGTGGAGGGAACCAGATGGCGTCGCCGGTCACCTAAGCGCTGGACTGACCGAGTGAAATCCGCATAAAGGAAGCTGCGTATCTGACTGCGCCAGACATTCTGCCAACAGAGAGAGATGGCAGGAGATCGTGCGGAAAGCTGTGTTCGCCTTTACCACTTACGTGGATGCCTCGATGTGACCACGACCGCTCTGCCAAGCCCGTAACGAAAGAGAAGACAAAGGACCAATCAGAGGCTAAGTGCGGAAACCAATCGCCCAACTAACTGAGTAACGGTGAAGGGATAACGCTATAGAGATACCTCACTAGCACTGTCTATTCTGATTTTGTTAATTAACTAGAACCATTATTATCATCATTCAAGTAAAACCTGTTTCAAATGGCAAAAAACGGAACCCTTATGGATTCGTCATGTCTGTTTATCTTTATTTTATTTTATTTGGAAAATAAAAATTGGTAAAAAAACTTTTTATGTTAAACATACATTCTAATGTTTAAGATATGTACTAAAAGCTAAAAAATTATAAAATAGATACAGTCGTGGGCATTATAAACATATGCATAGACTAGACTAAAATAAAACCGGGGGGCACGTCAATTGTCTTCAATCGTTGAAAATGTTCGTTTTGTAGTGTCACGCAATAATAAGACAGTTGTTCAACCGACAACGATGGACGAGTGGCAAGTAGAGCTAGAATGTGGAAACAAGCTAGCGAGCTCGACTATAAGCGAGTTTTAGGGTTTCATAGTGTTGAGCGAGTGTTTACTTTAATCATAAGTTTTGTCGATTAAAGACAAACTAGCGAGTCCTCGCCAGGCAGCAGTGTGAACGTTGAACGATAAACTATTTAAAACAACTCTTTGGTTTACATGGAATGTATAACTATTGGACGAAATATATATATATATAATATTGAAAAATGAGCAAGAAAATAGTAAGTAATTTTCTCACCGTCGGTGGGCCAACTGCCTAGCGAAGAATTAAACTATTTATTTTATTTTTATTTTTTATTTTATTTTCAAATTTAGAAAACTTACAGCTAATAAGTTACACAAATTCTTGAAGTTATACAAAAGATGGCCAATTACAAGTTTTCACAAATAAATAAATTGTATACATATTACAAATATAGAATAAACAGCATACCTATACCTATTACTAAATTATTATTTTAAAAAATCTAAACAATCTACTGAGAACACTGTGACTCAAAGAAATTATTACACATAGTCCTTTTCAGGTTTGAGACACTTGTATGAAATATATCAATGTCGACTCTCTGGCATTCAGTGTTGTACAAACGACTTGCCCTTATCAAAAAAGCATTTTGTCTGTAGTTGCTTTTGGTGGTAGGGGTGTGCAATAAATTATGTCGTCTTAGGAATGCTGAGGGTACGCGAAGGCCTATTTTGTTCATCAGCTCAGTGACATCCATCGAACCATTCATGAGTTTAAATAATAGTGAGACATCAGCTATTTTCCTGCGCTCCTGTAGAGGGAGCATGTGGAACTTACTGCAGCGACTTGTGTAGTTAGGTAGATAGGTTTTAGCGCGATATTGAATGTACCTTAAGAATTTCCTTTGAATGTTTTCTAACCTTACTATATATGTGTCATATCTGGGGTTCCATACCTGACAAGCGTATTCGAGTAGACTACGGACGTAAGCACAATATAGTATTTTGAGAGTCTTAATGTTTTTAAAATCTGCTGAAAGTCTGAAAATGAAACCTAACACTTTGGAAGCTCTATTAATTATGTTGTCCACGTGTGAATCAAAGATCAACTTGGAATCAAATTTCACTCCCAAGTCCCTGACAGTATTCACTCTTGTAATAACTGTAGCCGCGAGTCTATAATCGTAATTAATCGGGTTGGGTTTACGAGTGAAAGATAACACGTAGCACTTATCAATGTTGAGATCGAGGTGGTTTTCAATGCAGTATGAATTAAAACGGTCCAGATCATTTTGCAAAGAGATAGCGGCCTCATAAGACGATATTTTACCCAAAATCTTCATGTCATCCGCATATAATATAATTTTTGAGCTAAGAAAGCAGGATACGACATCGTTTATGAAGATGTTGAATAATAGGGGCCCTAATAAGGATCCCTGCGGTATTCCTGAGGTAACATCCATTGCTCGCGAAGAGTAACCGTTCAGCACCACAGTTTGACTCCTATTTTCAATATACGATACGAACCATCTATATAAATCACCTCTTATACCCATCAGTGATAATTTACGCTTTAATATAAAATGGTCTATACGATCGCAACATTTTGTGTAGTCAGTGTATATAACATCCACCTGTGACCCATGAGACATGTGTTCTGATATATAGTCACTGGCTACTATGAGGTTAGATTGGTGGAGCGACCCTTAATAAATCCATGCTGATGATCACTGAGACTCAATTTAATAGCCGAATAAAGTTGTTTATGAATAATTTTTTCGAGTGTTTTGGCAAATACGCATAGCTTAGAGATTGGCCGGTAATTTTGCACATCATCCTTCGGTCCTTTTTTATGGACAGGTGTTATATAAGCCGATTTCCAGATAACTGGCACGACTCCAGTATTAAGGGATCGCTTGTATAGGATGGAGAGGGGGATGGTAAGGGACTTGGCGCAATTATAGATGAAAACAGGGGGAATATTATCAGGTCCAGCACCTTTTTTTAGGTCGAGGTGTTTGAAGAGCTTGTAGACTTCTTGCTGAACATCTATTGAGCTAGCTTCTGAAACATCCCCCTGTGGCCGATAGTTGTTGTTCAGAGAGTAGTCAGATATATTGCCATGTGTATGGTTGGCCTGTAGAAAATTGGAATGGAAGTACTCCCCGAACATATTACAAATCTCCTCTCCACCACTCGAGGTCTGTCCTTTATATTTTAGGATTGACGGATATGTATTGGACTGTTTTTTGGACTTTACGTATTGCCAGAAGGCTCGTGGGTCTTTAGTGATGTTTGATTCAATATTCATTATATAATTATCGAAGTATTTCGTTTTCAATTTCTTTGGCCCACTGTCTCAGTACAGTGAAAGACTGGAGATCGTTTAAATTGCCGTATTTTTTATATTTTTTATGATATTTAGCTTTTTCTTTGATGATTTTTATTAAAGGGCTCCTATACCATGGGGGATAATGGTTTCGCGGGATAATAGTTTTGCTAGCTATGTAACTATTTCGCAATCTGTCTAGGGTATTGTATAGGTAAGCAGTAGCATCCTCAAGGGACCCGCGATTTAATTCCGACTGCCAGTCAATATTGTTTATTTCGTTTGCTATCGAGTTATAATCGGCTTGGTTATATATAAATTTAACGTGGGGGCAGACCGATAGGTTGTGGAGTTGCACGAAATCAACAGAAACACACAAAGCGCGGTGGTGGGGGTCCTCGGGAACCAGCGGATAAAATAAAATAAAATAAAAAAGGTTTTTATTCACGTAGACTTTAAAAAAGCGCTTGTAAATAGTCAGAACATGTTTGTAGTAATATAGTTGTATACATTCGATATTATTTCTAGTAACATAGATATTTAGGTACATCTTGTATGAAAACATTATAATATTTATTTTATTACAGCAATGATATTTAGCTAGCTCGTATCAAGTTATTGGCAAGAGATTATGTTTAATTATCTAGTTTAAGTCTAATATTTTTACTACATATTGTCAATAGTTCTGTCTATATTAAAGGTATTATTATTATGACGGACCTTGTGTTAATAACGACGGTCGCGCTTTAATGCTACCACCGGATCCAATGCGCCCCAACTGAGAAGACCCAGCGAAACAAACTCAGTGGGTTCATCTACTACCGGTTTCAACACGACCCAGTTGAGACGGTCCGGCGAAACATACTCAAGCGGGCATGAACACGGGATTTGGTCCAATTAGAGTAATTATTTAGTAGGCAAACACAATATATGCTCGATCGGTTGTCTGAATGCTTATTATTTTAGATTATATTTAGGTATACAAAAGAAAAACTTCGAAACAATAACATTATTCATTTTGAGACAGAGTCAATAATTTTAAATTAAGTATATGATAGCAATCATTTACAGATACTTCACGTAACACAGCAGATCAGTCATGTCTATATGGCTACAAGATCTCCAGCGAGCAATGTGCAGGTAGGAAGTGAGAGCCAGACGTCTTTGTCATCGATGTACTCTTTAGTGGTGTAATAACCCCTAGCCATAAGTATACGTTTAATATGTGTCTTAAAACTTGTGTCAGGCAGATCAGTAATTTGAGTAGGAAGCTTGTTATAAAACCTAATACAATTTCCTAAAAATGATTTATTAGTTTTGCTTACTCTAAAGCCTGGCATGGCTAGTTTGTTTTTATTCCTAGTATTTATATTATGCAGTTCACTTTTCTTTTTATAATTATGAATATTTTTTCTAACAAACATTATATTCTGATATATATATTCCGATGGCACAGTAAGTATATTTATTTCTTTGAACAAATTTCGCAAAGAATCGCGACTGCCTAAACCATAAATGGCTCTGACTGCTCTTTTCTGCAATACAAAAATAGTACCTATGTCAGCCGCCGAACCCCACAGCAGAATGCCATACGACATAATGCTATGAAAGTACGCGAAATACACTAATCTAGCAGTTTGTTCATCTGATGATGGATCGCTGGAGAGAGCTACATCTTCGTCACTGTTGGACAAAACTAAATCCAGTATTCTATCGTTACAGTTACGGTGTCGGTTGTATTGTGACAGACTGCACATAGTAAAGCTGTCCATTACATTCGTCTGTATATAACCTTGTACATTACTGGGAGACAAGAAATTATACCCTGTCGTTTGCCAGGTTATATTGGGTTGGTTAAAATCACCTACGATCAGGAATTTATCTGAGGGATGCTTGAAGACAATATCGGTTAAGTTATTCGTGAAGTTTGATAATTGAGTTACCAGTGCGTTACCAAGATTTTGCGCGCAAATATACACTACACATATGTGAATCTTATAAGATACTTTAGGCTTTTTTTGGTGTAGTGTTAAGGTAACCCACATATCCTCTGCGGATGAACACCACTCACTTATGCCAGTGGCTGCTAATTCCCGTCTTACGGCAATTAGAACACCACCTCCTAGAGCTTGATTAGTGTTTTTTATAATTTCTATCGCGTCTCCACACGACATACCTACCGTCAAATAACTCGAAATCTGCGATACTATCAACTAGCTATGTTTCGGATACACAAATTATGTCGAAACTATTAATGTACACGTTTCTAAGAAAATCAGATGTTTTAGTCCGCAAACCTCGCACGTTCTGATAATAAACACGTAATTTAGCGCCATCGTAATTTAACGTTTTTAGCATTACTATAAGCAAAAAGATAAAAATAGCAGGTGCATTCAACTTAATATAGAAAAAACGCCAGTCATTGTAGGTAAGAAATGATAGCAGGGAACAGTCATTTTGAGCTGTATGCAATTGTACATTAAGTCTAAAATAGCGATATCCTATCTTAGTAATAAAAATATAAATATATTTTTCTTTAATAAAATGCATCCTAAATGATAGGCAAGAATCGACATTAAACTCATAGCAATAGCGTATATTATTTCTATAGCATAAAAATATTGAATGGTCGTCTTTCACTAATGAGCGAACAAAAGGCCGGCAGCTAATAATTGCAAGTAAAAAATAGGTACCTGTGGTTCTCAAACTATGTAAGTCAGAGTGTTGGTAAACGATGCCAGAGAATCGACATGATGAATTACTTAAAAAAACTTTTTTAAATAATTTTCCGTTGAAATACGGTGTTTAGGCGAAGTTTGATTCTTCCTCAAAAATATTTTACATCCTGTAACGCACACAAATTCAAAGCCTCTTTCCTTGGCGAAGGACTTAGTTTTGTTCAGTAATAATTTATTTTCTAGCGTTAGATGGTCGTTGACATATATTCTGCTGTTGCCCTTTAGACCCAGGTCACCTGTGTTCAACGTTTTTAATTTTCTCGCAGCTGCCACAAAGTCGTTCTTCGTGTAACTATTAAGTAGTGAGCATATTAAATTTTTCATATTAGTGTCATTTCTCATTGGTACTCTCGCTATGTAGTTTATTTTCTCTTTAGGAATTTGGCAGTTAATAATTTTACCAAGTTTTTCAACTCTATCTCAAATAGGTTTTGTCCGTCGGAATAGGGTACACCTTTGATTTCTACATTGTTTATACGAGACCTCTGCTCACTTTCGCGTTGGTGCACTTCTAACTTGATGCAGCGCGTTTGTAACATTGTGAGTTCTTCTTTCATCGTTTTCAAAGAATTCAGTTCAACCTCGATAGTCGATACCTTGGTTTCTAAAGTTTCTGTCGAACGTTGCGTAAATTCAAGGGAAGATTTCAACTCCAAGAACTCTGTTTTGATGGTTTTAAGTTCAACAATTTCTGCTTGTAAAGCTTTTAAGTTCTACATTAGCGCCGGCAGTGCTTCCATTTGTGCAGATAGCCGTTTTAGCTCCGCGAGGATGCAATCCGTATCTTTCTTCGCAGCATTAGGTCGTGGGCTGGGTCCTACCTTGGTCCTACAGTCACCGCATTTCCAAGTGTTTCTTCTGTCTTCACCCATTTTTCTCCAGCCTGCTTCGGTCAAGCCCGAACAAGGAATATCAAACTGGTCCATGCACAAAGAACACGTAACTCCATCCCTTACTTCAGCATTGCAGCGCTTGCAAGTTGCCATTATAGAGAATTAAAAGAAAAAAACTTTGAGATACGCAGTCAGTAGATTTATAACTTGTAGCTAGTAGCAACAATATTATGCGCGCGGTAGGTTTGCCGTCTACCGACGTACGTATTTATCGCACATTTTAATCGATAATTGTAGACAATTGACGTGCCCCACGGTTTTATTTTAGTCTAGTCTATGCATATGTTTATAATGCTGTATCTATTTTATTATTTTTTAGCTTTTAGTACATATCTTAAACATTACAATGTATGTTTAACATAAAACCGTTTAACTAAAAAAGTTTTTTTACCAATTTTTATTTTCTAGTTTTTAGTTTTTATTTCGCATTCTGTTTAATTCATTTAGGGCCTCATTATTGCAAGGTTTTTTGCCCGTTAGTCTATTGCAGACTAACTCCTCTATACGTAGTCCCTGCAGATACCTTACTCTACTAAGAGCCACGTAGGCTTGACCTTCTTCAAACAGTTTCGCACCTAAGTATACGACTGCGTGATCCACAGTGCTGCCCTGCATTTTATGTATTGTAGAAGCCCATGATAGTATTAAAGGCAACATTCTGCTTTCAGCCGTCCCGTAATTGTACTTAGCTGGAAACTGTATGGCTTTTGGGGGTATAAGATGTACGCCGTCTCTTGCGAAATCAATTCGAAGAGAAGGTACATCTGTTGCATACATCTGAGTTCGACGAAATTGAGGCCAAACGATTTCGTTGATGTAGCCTATAGCGCCACTTACTAATCCCTTTGAAACGTCAATATTGGAACGTAGCATGACTTTTGCCCCCACAAATATTTCCAGTTCCGCTGGCAAACTCCCAGTTTTGTTGATATCAGCTGGTATTATAGTAGCTATATCCACATTGTCCGCATTTCGTGTGGCGTGTACTAGCTGATCCTGAGCTTTTATTTTATAAATACGAGCACCTCTATTTCTAAACAAATTCAATACATCAGCAGAGTTGTGGTCGTTAACTTGTTGATTTGTGGGGTATACCCTTAACGCCTTGTCTATTGAAAACTCATCACTTGTGTCTTGAAGAAGTCTTCCCATTAAAATACTAAAATGTTGGGTAGTTAGCTCACCGACTCTCAAAGCATTCAAAATATCAATAAAAGTCTGGTCACCTTGCTGACGCATATTTTCAGTTAATTCACACAGCGTGAATAAACGCCAGAGATGTGTAGCTGGCTGGAGATGTTCTGGCTGTTTGAAAACAGGCGATCCTGATCGTTTTATAGGAGGCAGTTGTGAAAGATCACCGAAAAGTAATACGTTTACTCCTCCAAAAACCTCTTTTGCACAGTTCTTTATTTGCCTTAATCGGGCGTCCATCATGCACAACATTTGGTAAGACACCATAGAAATCTCGTCGACAATCAGAAATTCTGTCTGATGCCTTTGTTGCCTCATTATTCTTAAATAATTTCCGGACAGTGGTGACATACCTGTTATACGACCGTCTTTCTGTACAGGCAATTTTAAAGTACTGTGTATCGTAGCTCCATTTATTAATCGAGCTGCAACTCCTGTTAGTGAGCAGACTTTAACCGCATCCTTTGCGTAGCGACTATTAATTTGGTCTCGTAGTAACTTTAATAGAAAAGCCTTGCCCACACCAGCTCCACCTGTAAAGAATATTTTAAACGTTCTTCGGCACCTGACATTTGATTTTGTATAGACTGGGTAACAAATGTAAAAACTTCCTTTTGTACTGCATTCATAGACTGCTTAGCCTGTAAGAACTGGTCTTCATTCATTGGCAAATATGGAACTTCTTCTTCATGGTCTAGTTCCATGGGCTCTGCGTGTTCCAGTATCTGAAAGGCGTGTACTTGCGCGAATGCATTTTCAAGCTGCCTGTCACGTTCACGATATATTTCCAAGTAGGCGTTTGTTTCTCTTAAACTTTCTTCGTTGGCGAGGAACGCATCTCTGGCACTATTAAATTCTCCTAAAAGTTCGGCCTCATTACGATACGGCATATACTGGATTAGTAAACTGTAATAATATGACTCTGGATCAGAAGCTGCTGCAAAGTTAGGTACCCGTACTACAGCTGGCGTGTTTCTAATAGTCATTTTTGTGTTGTCTGATAGAGTTATAAGACGCCTTCTTGCTGTTTGCTCATGCGGTGCTAAGCATCGGTATCGATGCTTTCTTCATTTATAACTGGCGGTTTCGTGTAGTGTGGCTCAAATAACATCGCAAACTCTATGAGACACATATTGTTAAAATCATAGTTGGGGTGCTCTGCTGGTCGCTTTTCATATCGTTCGAATTTTGTATTGTACATTATATTCTACTTGTTGAGCACTTCCATTTGATAACCATATTGTTGGGTTGATAAAACCTAGGTTATCCGCCATTTCGTAGCGGCGGCCATCTTGGATTTCAATTAGGTATAGTACATTGTATTCTACTTGTTGAGCCCTTTCATTTGATACCCATATTGATGGGATTAATAAAACCTAAGTTATCCGCCATTTTGTAGCGGCGGCCATCTTGGATTTCAATTTTGTATAGTACATTGTATTCTACTTATTGAGCCCTTTCATTTGACACCCATATTGATGGGATTAATAAAACCTAAGTTATCCGCCATTTTGTAGCGGCGGCCATATTGGATTTACAATGAAACAAAATTTATTTAATTGTACTGTCACCAGAACCAGAAGTGTGTACCAAATTTCAGATCAATCGGTCAACAGGAAGGGGGTCAAATTTCAGTTACTAAATTTGACCCAAGAAAGAAAAAAGAATAAAATAATAATAAAACCGTTTAAAAAACGATATTACATTACATATAACACTTATTGGTAAAGTAAGTTTATAAGACAAAATCAATGCAATAACTACAACATTTTCCACGTATTAGTTAAGAGATATGCTGTGATGAAGAATCAAGGAATCACTTAATAATTTATATTACATTACAAACTAGTCAGTTACCACTAGATACAAGTTGTGTAGAACTTTAATAACTTGGGCACGAAAATAATTTTTATTTAGCATGAATATATCTACATCCGTCTATCCATCCATATGTCACAGCCACTTTTTAACCGAAATTTTAAGAACTATACTGTTGAAACTTGGTAAGTAGATGTATTCTGTGAACCGCATTAAGATTTCACACAAAAATAGAAAAATAACCAATATATTTTGCGGGCTCCCCATATTTATAACAGAAATGTACATTACCATGCAAACTTCCACCGAAAATAGGTTTGAACGAGATCTATTAAGTAGTTTTTTTAATAGTTGATAAATCGTAAACCGCAATTTACCTTAAATAATACTTGCTGCTACGGAACCCTTCATGGACGAGTCCGACTCGCACTTTGGCCGCTTTTTATATATATTTATAAAAACCCTTCTAAACATATATCCCAGACATGTTAATAATAATCTTTGTTGTTTCATCGACGGCTTCATCGGCCTTGTCATATAAATGCATTTGAGCAATTAAAAATATTAAGCATTTTGAGGCCGCGATTGTAGCTCACGACTCACCTATCCCCGTTAAGACAAATGTCCAATTATATTTAAAAAAAAACATGATAAGTATGTAACCGAGGTAATGGGTTGTTACTGCCTCGTTGGTCTAGCGGTAGCGTGTTCATCCGCAGTTAACGAGGTCCTGGGTTCTAATCCTGGGTCTAGTCCCTCCCTCTTACCCACCACTGCAACTCCTGTAAGCCAGGATCAACAGTGGCACACAATGAAATGACACTGAGCGGTGAAGCTCAGGCATGTCCCGGGGAATCGCTTTAACTGTCTTGGATCCCGCAACGAATTTAATCCGAAAGACAAAAAAGGAGGAGTTAGAAAATGAATAGATCCACTTCCCTCCAGAGCAAAGCGGGAGACAGAATGATGTAAAGAGGCTATAGCCTCATAAAATGAGAGATTTGCAACTAGAGAAGCCAGCTGCAAAAGCACCGAGGATCAATTTAAGGGTCCTAAGTGAGCTGTTATATTTGATTCCAATAGTAGGTATGGCAAAAGCGCTTAAACGCACGGAAGTTGTTCCTTGTTGCTACAAGATCCGTATAATAAACTACTCCACACATTGGTTGCAAGCTGTTTAACATAATATCACGCTGATTTTGCCAGAGATCACACTCCCACAGGATGTGGTGAGCAGTTTGTTCGTATTCGTTACTGGAAGTTGAGCACAGACAGATTGGTGAAGATACTAATTTGAAACTATACAGTTTACTATTAAAATTACCGTGTCCGGTAAGAAATTGTGCAACACAATGATCTATGATTAGCCATGTTTTATTTAACCGTTCGCGTCGATCTGTCGTCCATTAACGGACCATGTACTAATCCCAAATACTCCCCCGAAGCACAAACTTTGCATCAACTACGACTCAATCGCGGAAACATTAAGTAATGTAGATTGGACGAGTTTGAGCAATACTTACAATGTAGAAGAACAGACTAATCAATTTATGGTCTTAGTCAACAAAATAATTAGCGATAACACAAAAACCATCAAGTTAAGCCGCTCTAAAATTATCTTAAAGCCGTGGATGACTCAGGGATTACATTTAGATGCGAGGAAAAAACCACAAAATGATATCAGAGTTCTTGTTTACGCTAGATATCGCAACTTCTACTACACATTACTACGTAAGATAAAGATAACGAGATCTCTAATAGGAAAGGGAAAACTAATACACTTGCCTCGGATCTTCTAAATTTAACAACTTGTCCACAGCAGGCTGTTAACTCCTGTAATGAGTTTTTCGCCTCTGTGGGTAACATTTACGCCAATTATATACTTAAATACCTAGACTCCACACAAAAGTCACTAGCGCAAAGAGTTGTATGTGATAATGATTCCCCTTTGAATTCTTTTTTCTTTGAACCAACCGACCGCTATGAAATGGAGGGCATAATTCATAGTTTAAAAGTAAATAGTGCTCCAGGATTAGACAATATTAGTAATTCACTGATCAAAACTATAAAGGATTATATAGTAGAGCCTCTAGTAATAATCATAAATCAAAGTTTACTAACGGGAACTGTTCCCATGGACTGGAAAACTGCGGTGGTGGTACCCATACATAAAGGGGGTCAGACGAATTTGCCCGATAATTATCGTCCCATATCACTACTTCCCGTATTTTCAAAAAATTTGGAAAAGGTAGTGAACTCGCGTTTGGTTAAGTACATTACAGAAAATAACATCTTGTTCATTACAGAAAGTAATATCGTAATTTTTCATGGTACTTCTTGGAGTATGTGTTTTGGTAATACAGTGCAAGGCATGTCTAAAATAGCCAAATGGGTCAATTACAACCTGCTCACTCTTAACACATTAAAAACAAAATTCTTGTGTTACCATAAAACCAGCGCCTCCTCACCAACCTCTACTCCAGACATTCCGATCCATACGTGTGACCAACATCAAATAAGCAGGAACACAACATGCAGCTGTAGTAGAGTCCAAAGATGTTGGTCTATTAAATATATTGGCGTAGTACTTGATGAAAAGCTTAACTTCAGAGATCACATAACTGCTTTATCTGCCAAAGCTAGGAAACTTATATACGTCACAAGACAACTTAGAGATGTGGCTAGTATTGAGCGTTTGAAAACTATTTACACCTCACTTTGCCAGTCAGTCCTCACATACTGTGTACGGGTCTCGAGGTGGTGTGTAGATAAACGAGTTGAGTTGACTTAAAACCACGTTTATTACTCAAGTATACAATATAAGTTATTTGGATGCTAATCTGTTCGTTGTTATTGTTATTTGTCAACTAACTATATTAATGTCGAAAGTATGTATAAGTAATGCGCCGAAACTAGGTTAAGGCGGCGTAAGCAAAATAAGCCTGTACGTGAACCGTACATGCTCCCGAGAAAAGAGAAACAAGATGAGCATCCAGTACAAAGCAAAGAATAAGATAATCAAAATAGAAAAAATGTAAATATGTATAAGTATAAAATATGTAATAAGTATGTAAATATTAATTAGTTGTGTCCTCAAATTCAAATCGTTTCTTCGGTTCTGGTTTGCTGTAAATGGGCTCCCGTCCGACCGAGCCATGAATTTCTTGCATCTCTATTTCCATTCCAAGGTTATTTTCTTCTCTAGGTTTAGATCGCTTAGTGCTCTTTGAAGTTGTTTTTCTACACCAACGTTTTATGCCAAAGTAAAGAGCAAATGCGGCAAATCCTCCCAACAGCACAGAAGTAACAGAATATAGGTAAACATCATGACTGGATATCGTCGACGATTCCGGAAGAATTTCATGCGTTTTCTGGTAGCTTAGTTGTTCCTCAATATTTGAAAACATAGATCGATTGTAATTTGGTGTACCGAGCTCAGTAATATTTAACTGTGCACTTTTCCAACCTAAATCAAAGACGTTGTTAATTGTTGAGTTAATCGTAGGAACATCCGTATCCACACCCATGTAATAACTATTTCCTAAATGATTATACGTAAATATAGTAGCGTCTTGTTTCTGTAGTATACATTTTGCTTGTAAGGATATTACTCCGGTCCCGTCAATGATCGCCGGCGTAACCTGATCACTACAAATAATACGCATCAGCTGTTTGTGACATACGGTAAACAACCATAAGTTAGGTTTATGCAATTTTACCCAGACTTCTTTGCAAATTACGTCATTCAGTAAGCACGAAATTGAAGTTTGTTGACTGAAGACCTTGGCCTCACACGGTGCATTTTTATCGTGTAAGTTGTAGACAGGCTGTCTGGATATGCAGGAGAATTCATCTTGTCCATACGACGTACATTGATGTATATCTTGTTCATCTAAGGTTATATATGAATTTTTGACAAAGTTGATGGCGATAAATTTTGAGCTTGGCTGTACCAGTTTCAACCGTCCCTGTCTAAGGAAAGGTATTGGTATGACACGGTAAATCTTATAGTCTTCGTCGCTTAACAACGGAATGTGTAACTCTAAAAGAAGAAAGTTATTAGTTATCCTGGCCTTTACATGCATTAATTCATATATATTTTGAAAATCTGACTGAGTATCCTTTATAGGTAAGGATAATCCCTGCGGCAATTTTCCTGATATTATATTTAGTTGTTCAATTAATTGCGAGGCGGAGAACAAATGTGTGTCTAAATGACCACGGTAGATATTAGTGATCGCATTCATTAGTAGATCCAAAATCCGATTCAAGTCACCTAAGATTAGAGTCGATGTTACCGCGGCAGAGTTTATGTCATTTATTGTATACAATACTTGGGCTCTATTTTCAATCTTTGTGATTACGCTGCCAGTCTGATTCATATAACTTTGTATAGCTGTGAATTGCTTATCCATAAATATCGTATTGTTTTTGATCGAGTTATTTTCCGCTTCTATAATTAATGTCTGATTCTTCATAAGTTTTAACAAATAATTATCGTTTGTTTGTAAATTTTGGATGTCCTTCTCATATTTTTCTGCAAAATCAGCGTCTAAAATACCAAAAAGTGTTCGTGTTAATTTTCCAACTCCGTCAAAGTATCCTCGTTTTTGACGCAAGTGTTGAGACAGTAGTATAGAGTTGTATTCTTCGAGATGTTGCAATTCGTGACGTAGGTGATCTACCATTGATTCACACGGCTCATAGAGATGTACAACTCTCTCGCAAAGTTGGTCAATTTGATTAATATATAATTGGATCTTACTTGTCGCTTGCCAATAAGAAGTTAAATTGTAGTAGATTAATAGTGTCCATTCATCGTGTATCAGTTGTAGTTTTCCAGCTTCATCAAAATAAATTGGGTGATTGGTAGGTATGGAAGATATTTTATAGCTTCTTGTAATCGGAGAGGCATTTGTTATACCTGTGATTGCTAAAATAGTTATAAGAACTATGGACAATTTGTTCAGAGTAGTTGTTGTAATTTTTCGTTTTTCAGTTTTTGATTTGGTTGTAGTTGAGTTTGCTTCCGGTATCCTGTCTGTCATCAAGTCATTTGAAATTGGCAGAGGGGAAAGTTTAGTTATAGGTCGTTTGATTTGCCCCTTTTTTGTTTTAAGGGTAACTACCCTGACTCTCTCATCTGTGCCAGGGTGAATATTTGTCACTCTTCCTAGCGCCCATCGCCCAGGAGGTAAATGTTCATCTTTTACAAGTACGAGGTTACCCTCCTTGAGATTATTCTTAGGTTGTTGCCATTTGCTTCTTACTTGTAACTGCTGTAGATATTCTTTCGACCAACGGTTCCAAATATGTACGTTCATTTGTTCTATCAATCGCCATTTATGTTTCAAATCGTATCCGCTAGGTTCTTCTTGTTGGGGTAAGGATAATAATGGTCCACCTATAAGGAAATGACCTGGACTCAAATATTCAAGATCATTTATATCTTCAGTTAACGGACACAATGGACGTGAGTTCAAGCATGCTTCAATTTTAGTTAGTAGGGTAGTGAATTGCTCGAACGTAAGCTTCTGTTCTCCAAGGACACGGTGTAGGTGATACTTCATTGATTTTACCCCGGCTTCACATAAACCATTTCCGCTCGGCCAGAGTGGGCAATTAAAATGCCACTGAATACCTAAGTTACTCATTTCATCAAAGAACTCTGAGTTTGTAAAGGTATTGCATCTCTTAAGTTCTTCACGTAGTTGTCTTGCGGCTCCAACGAAGTTTGTACCATTGTCCGAATACACATGTTTTGGTGTTCCTCTGCGTGCACACATCCTACTAAAAGCAGCAAGAAAGGTTGTTGTTGATAAATCAGAAACCAATTCTAGGTGTATGGCTTTTGTCACCATGCAAACAAACACAGCTATGTAAGCTTTACATGTTTTGACTCCTTTTCCCTTGTTTATTTTTACGTCTACATGGCCCGTAAAGTCAACCCCGGTATTGCTGAATGGTCTTGCGGGAGTAACGCGTTCTTTCGGCAAGTCTCCCATCAGCTGCTCACTTTTTACGCTTTTGAACCGATGACATCTGACACATTGGCGTAGCTTATTCTTCACCGTGCGGCTTCCCCCAACGATCCAGTATTCAAGACGTAAATGCGCCAATGTAAGCCGTGCCCCACCATGTAACGTGTCACGATGAGCTTCTTCTATTATAAGTTCTGTTAACCTTCCGTTCGCCGGAAGTATGATTGGATGTTTAGATTTAGGAGGTAGAGTAGAATGTATCAAACGCCCTTTTACCCTTAATAATCCGTATTCGTCAAGGAAGGGTGTCAATTTCAAAATGTTGCTTCTTGTTGATATTTGTTTATTTTTCGATAAACAATCTATTTCTTCTCCAAAATACTCTAGTTGAGTTGTCTTGAGTAATAACCGCTTCGCTTCCATTATTTCGTTTGATGACAAACACAAACCTTCTTTTTTGTAGTCGGTTAAACAAGTTTTAATACCGCTATTTTTGTTACATCGTAATATATAGCTGATACGTCGAATCCATGCGAGTACTCGTATTGCGCGATTGTAATTGCTGTATTTATTTACTAAGCAGTCTATGAGTTCATTGCGCTTGTAAATCGCAACGTAGCATTTCGTTTGCTTAAGGCCTTCTTTTGTTATGTAGGTCAGGATTCGTTTTTCTTCATCGAAAACTATGTTTGTTTTTAGCCATTCGGGGCCCTCCCACCAAAGTTTAAAAGTAATAAGTTGTGAAGGGGAGAGTCCTCTTGTTGCGCAGTCTGCGGCATTTTCTTCCGATTTCACATAACCCCACTGTTGCGGCGGAATAATGTTCCTTATTTGTTCGACTCGGTTAGCAATATATTTCTCCCACCGGTTTATATCACCCTTGATCCAAGCTAAAACAACTTGTGAATCACTCCAACTGTATATTAATAATTTGTTACCGGAAAGAGTATCCTTTACCTTTGCCATGAGTTTGGCGAGAAGGACCGCCGCGCACAGTTCCATTTTAGGTAAGGATATCTTTTTTGTTAGCGGTGCAACTTTAGTTTTGGCTGTTATAAGTGTAGTTGTATAGTGGCCATGACTATTCTTTACTCGGCTGTAAATAGCACATGCCATCGCTTTCTCACTCGAATCGCAGTATCCATGAATTTCTATCTCGTTTTCAGTACTTTGCAGCCACCTTGGTATGGAAATATTACTAATAAGGGGTAGATTAGATCGCAATGCCTCCCATTCATTACACAATTCCATAGATAGTTGCTCATCCCACTCGGTTTTGTTGAGCCAAACCTTTTGAAATAATAATTTTGCCTTTATAGTTACAGGCGACAGTAATCCCAAGGGATCGTACAGCTTGCTGATTTCCCCTAATATGATACGTTTGGTAAGGTTTTTCTTTTCCGGCAGATCCCAACGATAGGTAAATGTATCGCTCTCCTGATTCCATCTCATTCCTAACATCTTTGAGTTACAAGTTTGTTCCGAGTTGAAATCATGGCTCGTTGTGTTATTACACCTTTGTTCTTCTTGTAAATGCTCCAAAATAGAAGGATCGTTACTCTTCCATTTTCTTAAGCTAAACCCGCCAGATTTCAATAGATCTATTAGTTGAGATACCAATAATTTTGCTGATTCGATAGAATTTTGACCATAAACTAAATCGTCCATATACATATAGTTCTGAAGGACCTTTGCTGCTTCAGGATATCGTTTACTCTCATCTTTCGCGAGTTGATGTAAAGTTCTCATTGCGAGGTAGGGAGCACAGTTCATCCCATAACTTAGGGTACACAATTTCCACTCTTGCAGTTTGTCCCGTGGGGAAAATCTCCAAAATATAGTTTGTATGTTACACTGTTGTTCGTCAAGCCATATTTGCCGATACATTTTTTCTATATCAGCCGTGAAAACATATCTATAGGTCCGCCAGTTAATTAATAAAGTTAACATGTCTTTTTGTAAGTTTGGACCCGTATACATGCAGTCATTAAGGCTATGGCTGTTGTTAGCTCGGTAGGATGCGTTGAATACAACTCTTAGTTTAGTTGTAGTTGATTCTTCCCGCCACACACCGTGATGGGGTAGATAAACGCGACCCTCAGCCTCTGACGTCATAGGTTTCATATGATCCATGGATATGTACTCGTTTATGAAACGTTGGTATTCCTTGCTAAGTTCCCGGTTCTTAAGCAATTTCTTCTCAAGTTGTAGAAACTGAGCGAGTACGGGTTGCTTGTTAACCGGTAGACGGGATACAGCATTCGGTTTGATAGGCAGTTTTACCACATATCTTCCATCTGTCCGTCTAGTAGTTGTCGCACGATAATATTCTTCGCAATGTTGTTCTTCTGTATTTAACGAAGAAGGGTCCGAAATCTCTTCAGTTTCCCAGAATCGTGATATGTTTTCTATGTCGTTAAGTGTGACACAACAATTAAAAGTTTTCACGTTGCCGCTTAAAATCCAACCGAGTCTAGTTTGTTGAGCCACCGGATATGTACTATTACATCTTATAATTCCATCTAAAATTATTTCCGAATATACTTGCGCACTCAAAAGCATATCGATTGGCCCGGACGTATTAAAGTTAGGATCGGCTAAATTTATATTTTGTAGATAAGTCCAGCTTTCTACTGAAAATGATGTCGATGGTAAATTGTTAACCAGTTTCTTCATAATGAGTGGTTGTAAGTTAAATGTATAATCCGAATGTATTGACTTACATTCTAGGTTCAACGAGCCTTTACAACTTCCGCTTAGTGATCCGACACCCGACACTATGGCACTCACTTGTTGTCGCGGTAACCTCAAGCGCTGGGCGGCATTTTCAGTTATAAGACTTACTTGTGAGCCTTGATCTAGCAAACCTCTTAAGTAGATATACTCGCCATCGATTGTTTTTACCTTGAGCAGTACAGTTGTTAACAAAACTTCCATGCCCTCGTTAGTAATGTTGTTCACCCCTCGCGCAGAGGTACTTGTCGATGGGGTAGATTGCGAATTACCAGGTTGTTCCATTGTTTCATGCAGCAAAGTATGATGAAGCTTATGACATATCCTACATGTTTTCATTGACGTACATTGTTTTTCGCCGTGACTGTACAAACAATTTTTGCAAACACGCAAATTCCGAACGCAGTCTCGGCGCCCCTTTTCTGTCATAGCCAAGAACTTTTCGCATTTCATCAAAACATGGTCAGTTTTGCAAATCGGGCAATTTTTTGCTGTTGTCAAGAAGGTTTTGTGTGATTTGTATGAGTTGTTAAAGTACGATGACCTTTGTGCATTATATTTATTATAGTTATTGTTACTGCGATTTTCGTAACTATTTTTGTTATGTTTTTCTAACATGTTATTCTTCTCCGGACTGAAAGATTTTGGACTACCTTTTTGTGTAGCCTCCAGTGCCATGAACTTGGATTCCAGAAACTTTGAAAATTCTTGTAGGTCGGGAAAACCTCTCGGCTCTTTAAGATCTTTTATATATTCGTTATACGTAACGCTATCCAGTTTCTGTGACAAAAGATGTACTACCAGCGGATCCCATTGTGTAATATCTAATCCGATGTTTGTCAATCCGTTCAGACACTCTAGCATGACGTCATGAAGTTTTCGTATACTGGCGGCATTTGCTTGTTGAATGTTAGATTGGTTTAGTAGAGTATTTACATAAGATGTAAATAAAAGTCTTTTGTTGTCGTAACGGTGAGTAATTATATCCCAACAGGAAGTATAATTCTCGGCACTGATGCTAAGATGCTGGATTAACTTCTCTGCTTCGCCCTTTAATTTGGACTTCAAATGCTGCATTTTTTGGGCCTTAGAAAGTATAGGGTTGTTATGTACGCTTTCCGTATAGAGGTCCCGAAAACTTAACCATTGATTATAGTTGCCATAAAAATCCGGTATTATGATTTTCGGCGTAGACTTTTCATAATGAGCATTGTTCCATATGGTGTGTTGTATTTTCTTACGTATGTTGTCATAAATATTTTCTAATATATCATACTTTTGTCTATACTTAGGGTCTTCTTCCTGTAGCCAATAATCTAGCTGCCAGTGTGCTTTCTCCACTTGTTGCCATTTAGATTTTATGATAGTTAGATTATCTTCCAATTCCCATTTTTCCAAAGATGTTGACAAATCCATCTTTTCCACGGCTCTTTCAAAAGCTCTAAAGTTACAGTACTGCACTCGCAAAAGATCCTGTTCCTTTTCCGACGATTCGTCCGTTTTTCGAGGCGGTACGTGGAAGTCCCCTTCATCGAAACTAAATCTCGTAGTAAGTTTAGCGTCGCTCGTAACTGAAGAAGTTCCTGTCTTACTTGTACTCTGAGGGGGTAGCTCCTCCTTACTAGCTGTTATTGTTGCTTTAGTCGGTGTCGCCGATGTAAGCTCCGACTTACGTTGTAGTACCTATGTCTTGTAAAACACTCTCATACATACGTTTTGTATTGTTAAAAACGTCGTCTATAAAGTATTGGCTTTCCCGGTCGATTCCAATAGTTGGTGGTTATGAACGAATTGTTCCCAACAGTTGTTTAGTCTCGTAAGACGCTCTTCTAGATATTCTAAGGTCTTCCTAGTAGGGCTGTCTTTCTTGTAGTTAGCACATATTTGTTTTAACGTGCAAAAAGTAGCCTCTTGTTGGCTCATAACCTCCTCGAAATTTTGACCCATCATTGTTAATTAGTTACTTAGTTAAAGTAATAGTTATAGTAAGCCTTCAGTAGTTGTTTCACCGTAGGCACTAGTTCAGTTTTTTCTGCAATATGTTCGCAGATTGTAGTTAGTATTGGTACTTACTGTGTTTAGTTCCTCGTCCGATATGTGCGTCTTTGTCTCAATCCAACTGGGGCGACCCGCTTCTGGGAGACCAGTTCGACCGATTCGCTATCGGCACTAAGAACACTGCCACACGTAGTACCAGCACTTTTCACTTCTCGAAGGACCAAAACGGATGTACGGGTCTCGAGGTGGTGTGTAGATAAACGAGTTGAGTTGACTTAAAACCACGTTTATTACTCAAGTATACAATATAAGTTATTTGGATGCTAATCTGTTCGTTGTTATTGTTATTTGTCAACTAACTATATTAATGTCGAAAGTATGTATAAGTAATGCGCCGAAACTAGGTTAAGGCGGCGTAAGCAAAATAAGCCTGTACGTGAACCGTACATACTGTATCAATGTATGGGGTGGTGCAGCCACAACACACATAATAACTTTGGAAAGAGCACAGCGGTCAATACTAAAAGTGATGCTAAAGAAACCCATCTTATTCCCGACATCAGAACTCTACAAAGCGGCGGGCCTTTTGGGCATACGTAGGTACTATGTGGTTAATGCAGTTCTGTGCACTCACAGAACTGTAATGACTTCGAATAACTACCCTAATATGCTTAAACAAAGAGTTTTTAAACTGCCCGTTCCAAGTATAGAAACATATTTTGCGAAACGTTTTCAAGAGTACATGTTTCCATTCTTGTATAACAAATTAGTAAACAAGTGCGGCATTAAAGTGAGTACTTCACACGAAGCTCAAAATAAAGTAAAAACATTCGTTTCTGAACTAAACTACAGTGAAACTGAGCAACTCCTAAGATCTCCAATTTAAACACAAATGCGATTTATTACGACTGCACACACACACACCCGCACGCACGCACGCACGCACGCACGCACGCACGCACGCACGCACGCACGCACGCACGCACGCACGCACGCACGCACGCACGCACGCACGCACGCACGCACGCACGCACGCACGCACGCACGCACGCACGCACGCACGCACGCACGCACGCACGCACGCACGCACGCACGCACGCACGCACGCACGCACGCACGCACGCACACACACACACACACACACACACACACACACACACACACACACACTTTATATATTAATTATGCATTATTTTTAGCTAAGATTAACAAAACTTATTTTTTTTTTAGTATTCATAAATTGTATGCATGTGAATAAATTAATAATTTAATTAACCATCATAATCCTTAGTCAACATGTAATAATAATGGAATGTCACTTTTATTTTATTGTTAATAATCATATAAACTGTGAGCTAGTCCTACCAGGCAATCGTATTTTGTATGATAGCCTCGATACAGGCATTGCCTAGTGAGGCTATCATTGTACATCAACCATGTAAAAATATGAAGTGCTAATAAAATTATTATTATTAGGAGTAGACTTCTGGAAAAAGTTTCAACTACTACCTAAATTTTGCGGATCGATCTCACTGGGTTCGTATAAAGATCAGTCCATTTTATGCATTACTCAAACAGCTACTACTTTGCATTCTTACAATGAATTGGACGAGATTGAGAGAGAGTCGGCAAATAATATAATTGCTAGATTTGAATGTATATCTTCTGAAAAGGTAGGTCTAGGCCGCACGCATCTTGTCGAACACAGAATTGATACTGGCAATTCGCCGCCCATCCGTCAAAGTTATTATAGATTGCCGCCTGCAAAACTACGTATCATCATTGAGGAATTGGATGATATGCTTAAGCTTGGCGTGGTAGAACCTTGTGAGAGTCCATGGTCTTCACCTATACTACTCACTCCTAAAAAAATGGCTCTGTTTAGATAGCCGTAAATTAAATATGGTTACACGTAAAGATGCTTACAAGTTACCATATGTCTCTGAAATACTGGACAATCTCAGAGATGCTAGATATTTGAGCAGCATCGATCTGTCAAAGGCATTTTGGCAGACTCCGATAGCAGAAGTTGACCGCGACAAGACTGTTTTCTATGTTCCAACCCGTGGTACCTTCGACTTGTTACGATGGATGGATTTGGATTAACCAATGCTCCAGCTACGCAGCAAACATTAGTTGATCAAATGTTTAGTGGACCGGATTTTGAAAACTCAGTTTTTGTATTCCTCGATGACATTATTTTAATTTCACATAACTATCAAAGTCACATCACTTTGCTTACAAAAGTATACGAGAAATTGAAGTCTGCTAACCTAACAATTAAGTTTGAAAAATCCATGTTTTTTCGTAATGAACTGAAATAGTTAGGCTACATAGTAAATGTCGGGTATATTACGATAAATAATTATCAATGTATGTGGGTATTTTTATAATATATATATTGTATCTTATATTGTATCTTGTGTAATAAACAGTCTACCACCGAGCCCCGTGTTTGATTGACATTACATTGGCGACGAGTCGGTTAGAGAATCAATTTAACGCGTTTTAAGTTTTGTTACGATTTATAACAATGCCTATCGGGAAATTAGAGCCGTTCGACTTAAATTCTAAGCAGTGGCAGCCGTATATACGACGTGTGCGGCAGTATATTTTACTCAATGAAGTGAAAGATAATCTTCATGTGTCGTTGCTAATAACCGTTGTGGGCGAAACAACTTATTCTCTTATGTGTGACTTGTGTTCGCCGGACCATCCCGAATCAAAAACATTCGATGATCTTGTGCAACTAGTGGCAGTTTTTTTTTTTTTTTTTTTTTTGTTTTTTTTTTCAGATCACTTGGAGCCGCAGCGATCGGAGATTGCCGAACGACACGTCTTTAGATTACGTAGGCAAAAAGTCGGTGAGCCTTTGGCGTGTTACCTACAAAGTTTAAAACATCTCGCTGCGACTTGCAATTTCGGGACGACTCTTGAAGAAAATTTACGCGATCAGTTCGTCTCCGGACTGTCAAACGAGGCGATGAGATCAAGGATTTTCGCTGAAAATTCAATCAACTATAAGAAGGCGGTGGAATTGGCTCTGGCGCTAGAGGCTGCAGAACGGCATGCGGAGGTGAGCGTCGACCTCAGGTGCGGGTGGCGATGCAGGCGAGGGCCTGCATCATGCGAGCGCAGCAGCGCGCCGCACGGCTGGCGCGCGCGGGCCACGCGGTGGTGGGCGCGGCCAGCGCGGCGGGGACGCGGGCGCACACGACGTGGCGCTGCGATGCTGGCGTTGCGGCAAGGCTCATAGGCCCGATAGATGTCGGTTTTCTAATTACAATTGCGATAAATGTAATCGTCGCGGTCATCTAAAAGTGATGTGCAAAGAAGTGTGCGGTGAAGTGCGACCCTACGGGCATAATTATGTGAGTGATAGGGACACGACGGAGGAGGAGGATTTTTACAACATTGACTTGGTTGCTAAGGTCCGCAATAAGTGAGAATTTTTACAATAAAAACTTCAAACATAAATTTTTAACCACCGATAACTTAATGTTGCGCTGCTACTCTGGCTCGCGGATCGTATCATTAGGTTACATAAGTAAGTGTCAATGTTGTATTAGGCGGTATGCAGGTACCTAATTTGTCCCTCTATGTAATAAGAGAGGGAGGACGTCCATTGCTCGGTAGGGAATGGTTACGTGCCCTCAGCATTAAACAAATAAACTTAAATGAAATCGTGGATGACAGTTTCGTGAGTCGCCTAATAGTAGAATTCCCGGAAGTATTTACTTACAAATTAGGCACCTGTAAATAAGAAATAAAATTGCATGTGACCGACGAGACACCGGTGTTTGTGCGCGCCCGACCTGTGCCGCTGGCACTGCGCGGGCGCGTTGAGCGAGAGCTTGAGCGGTTAGAGCGGGATGGCACCACGTATCGAGTCGACCATTCGGAGTACGGCACCCCTATAGTTCCGGTTGTGAAGGCGAACGGAGATATAAGAATTTGCGGGGACTACAAAATCACTATTAATCCGAAATTAAAACGGGGTTTTTACCCGCTCCCTCGGATCGAGGAGTTGTTCGCGTCTTTAAGTGGAGGGGAGGAGTTCTCTAAAGTAGACCTTTCACACGCTTACGAACAGTGTTTACTAAGTAAAGCTTCACAACCGTATACCGCGATAACCACGCACATAGGAACTTTCGCATATCGCCGCACTCCGTATGGGCTGTCCTGTATTCCTGAAAAATTTCAAAGGTTGATGGAGGAAACCTTGCGTGGTTTGACTGGATGCGTGGTATATCTTGATGACATATGCTGTACAGGCCGATCACGATCTGATCATTTAAGTAATTTAAGGCCAGTGCTCACCAGGTTACGTGATATGGGATTCACAATCAAATTAAGTAAATGCACGTTTTTACAAAAGAATGTAAAATATCTTGCTATTGGTCTACATATGTAACAGATACACGCGATAATAAACGCCTCGTATTGGTCGAATATTGTTCCCTACCCCCTATCCTCGAACGCTGTACTTTTTAAATATATACCAGTCGATACCAACTTGGTCTCAACATATAAGCTCGTTTCATTTCCAATCTCCAAAAATCATCAAGTCCAGTTTAGCAAATAAAGTACCGAAACTATAATCTGGTACATATTTGGTCCTTCGAGCCGGATCCTGAATCAGCATCCTGTGGAACTCCTGCTCATACGCGCTATTGCTGACTGGACCAGAAACGCATGAACCTGGAGACAAAGGCGACTGGAGGCTAAGCGCACATTGGACGCGAGCTGGATTGGCTGTTCATCGCAAATTATACGCAGTCTGGTGAGGCCAACCATCCTCTCTTATCCAACCACCTCCTAGTTCTCTTTGTGATATCTGTGCCTAACCTGATTTCAGTGCGATTAACGCATTGGAGTCTTGAACTACCCGAATCATCGGAGCGCGGAACAGGTGGCTGCTATTAAGGCCACAAGTTAAAGCTTTTAACTGTAAGTACTCCTGTTCTCACTTACTACCAAAATGGTGAGCGAAAGTGTTAAGTCTCGGGATAAATCCCCTCTTACGCTAGATATAGACAGTGCTACAAATAAATTACGTGAAAAGTCACCTAATCGCGATGCCACGTTACTACGTGACTTAGTCAGAAAACGCGGCGTCATCAAAGGCAGACTTACCAAGTTTTCTAACTATTTAAGTAGTATAGAAGAGAATAAGTTAATGTCTGGTCGCGATCAAATCGATTTAAAATTGCGTATCAAGGGTACAATGTCAAATAGAGGACATGGTTTCTGATGGTGAGATAACTGAGCAATTAGATAGCAGAGAATCATTCGAAACCTCATACTACAGTATTGTAGCTCGCGCGGAGTCCATGCTGACCGATGCTGAGGTCAATAACGGTTCCAACAACCATTGCTTTAGCGAACAATCACAGTCGGTCAAACTTCCAACCATATCACTACCCACCTTTGACGGAGCATATGAACACTGGCTTGAGTTTAGGGACACATTTTTATCGTTAATTCACAATTCTAAGCGCATCAGTAACATTCAAAAGTTCCATTATTTGAAGTCATCGTTGAAAGGCAACGCTGAATTAGTTATTAATTCTGTCGAATTCTCGTCCAATAATTATGAAATCGCATGGTCATTGTTGCTAAATAGGTATGATAATAATAGACTCCTAGTGCACAATCATGTAAGGGCCTTGTTTACTATTAACCCATTAGTAAAGGAATCGCCGGCTAGCATTAGGAAACTTATTGATGTAGTTTTAAAAAACCTACGCGCTTTAAAGTTACTCGGCGAACCTACCGATTCGTGGGATACGCTTGTCAATTATATAATAGTCCAAAGTTGGATAGGACGACCGAACGCGAATGGGAAACGCATAAGTGCACATTAAACTCGAACGTAAACGATTTCAAACACATAATTAAGGTTGATGAGTTAGTTAGCTTCCTAAAAGACCGGGCGGATATGTTAGAAACATTGAAATTATCACACAATAAACCAACAATTCAATTTGAGAATAAAAAACAACATTCACACAACACATCACATTGCAATGTTTCTACACATAAATCGAACGATAGCCGCTTGCCCCACTACAAAAAGACATGTTTAAAATGTAACGCTAATCATCCACTTTATTCTTGCCAGAAATTTATTGATAGTAACTTAGATTCCAAATTAAACTTAGTTCGCGAGCATAAACTATGTGAGAATTGTTTGCGTTCCGGTCACACTCCCGATAGATGTATGTTTGGGCCTTGTCGAAAATGTAATCGTAAACATAATTCATTACTACACAGTGACAACAGCGATAGTTTAGTTGCATTTCATTCCAATATTACGACTGACTGCCAAGCGGTGACTGCGGTCGCAAGCGCATCGAGTGCATCCTCCGGCCCCGCCTCCTCAACCACCGCAGGTTCCCAACGCATTCACGTAAACAAGATACATATGCATAATAATTCTATAGATTCTCACTCGGTATTACTATCAACAGCTGTTGTCGAAGTGCCCGACATCAACGGTGTTTATCATCAAGCGCGCGCGCTGCTCGACAGTGGTAGTCAGCGGTGTTTTATAACGAAATCTTTCTGTAATTTAATTAACGTTCCTATGCTTATTTCTAATTACGAAATTAAAGGTGTAGGTGACTCGGTGATACAATGTTCAGAAACTTGTAACATCGAGATTAAGTCACGAACTGATGATACGTACAAAACACGCATCAATTGTTTTGTATTATCACAAATAACGTCTATGATGCCGGCCTTGTGTCTAACAAAACTAAACGCGCAATTTAATATTCCAAATAATGTAAGTCTGGCGGATCCAACGTTTTTGGAATATAATACCATAGACATTTTGATAGGCGCAGATAGGTTTTGGGACTTGTTATTAGAAGGCAGAATAAAACTGTCTAACGGCCCTTACCTACAGAATACTAAGTTAGGTTGGATAATATCTGGCTTAGTTAATAATTCGCAAAATAATAGGCGCGTTCATTGTAACTTGAGTTCCTTAGATTCGCAACTTCGCTTATTTTGGGGAAGTCGAAGAGCTTTCTTTTTTAAGCTCAGGGATACGCGGACTCAGGAGGAGCGTACATGTGAAGACCATTTCCTTCGTACAACTACGCGCAATTCAGAAGGAAGGTTTTGTGTACGCATTCCATTTAAAGAGTCACCTGATCTTTTAGGCGAATCGTATACGCAAGCTGAACGATGCTTCCTCGCATTAGAGAAACGTTTACAACGTTCTCCTAGTTATAAACTATTATATACGCAATTTATGAAAGAGTACCTAGATCTAGGTCATATGAGTCCAGTAGACTCTTTTAAGCGTCCATGCTATTTCATGCCGCATCATGGTGTATTTAGGGAGCAAAGCTCCACAACTAAGCTGCAAGTGGTCTTCGATGCGAGTGCACCATCGTCATCTGGCAAGTCACTCAATGATTTACAGCTAGTTGGGCCTCCTATCCAAGGGGACTTAATATCCATTCTTCTTCGTTTTAGACAGCATCAGTATGTCGCGTGCGCTGATGTCGAAAAGATGTTTCGCAATTAGTAGCTGAAGACCAGCGCCAGTTTCAAAATATTTTGTGGCGTGATGACCCTTTTACGCCCTTACGGACCTATCAATTAAATACCGTAACATATGGTACCGCATCCGCACCGTTCCTTAGTGTTAGGTGTTTGAAACAGTTAGGTATGGAGTTTTGTAAACCCGAGGTTCAACGCGCTATTTTAGAAGATATGTATGTAGATGACCTAATAATATCACATGATGATAAATTAAAATTAATTGACTTATGTACGAATATAAATAATACTTTGCAATCTGGTTGTTTTTCACTTCGAAAGTGGGTTTATAACTTTCCATTCGATAGTGACAAATTAAGCAACCATTCTATAGAAATCAAATCCAATGAAAATATTAGTTCTAAAGCATTGGGTTTAGGCTGGAACAATGTAAACGATGTATTTTATTTTAATACACAATTCCATAACGACAACCAGTTAGTCACTAAAAGATTTATTTTATCTAACATATCGCAAATATTCGACCCGCTCGGTTTATTAAGTCCTACAATAATTATAGCAAAGGTTTTGTTACAACAGTTATGGCTACATAAATTAGATTGGGATGACAAGGTTCCATCTAACGTCGAGCGAACGTGGAACCGGTTTGTTACTTCTTTGAATGCGCTCGGTACTATAAACGTTCCCCGCAACGTTATAGGTAGTAATTTTATGGATATAGAATTGCATGTTTTTAGTGACGCATCGCAAACGGCCTATAGTGTCTGTATTTATGTGCGCACTATAAGTATGGATAACACGATTACCGTAAGATTATTATTTTCTAAATCTCGTGTCGCGCCCTTGAAACCGCTAAGTATACCAAGGCTCGAACTTTGTGGTGCTTTGCTAGGTGCTAAAGCGCTTGACAAGGTTCGTACTTCTTTGCGTTGTGAGTTTAGGAACATAGTGTTTTGGACTGACTCAACCATTGTACTAGGATGGTTGCGCATGTCGCCAAACAAACTAAAACCATTTGTTCAAAACAGAACGGTGGAGATTCATGAACTCACACAAGATGTTGTTTGGCGCCATGTGAAGAGTAAAGATAATTCCGCGGACCTCGCATCACGAGGTGTTTACTTAGAGGACCTGTCTTCTTCCCGGTTATGGTGGGAAGGTCCGGATTTTTTGAGAAGTTCTAGCTTCTCATTAGACAATTTTAGTTATAGTAACGTAGATACAGATATAGAACTGCCTGAACTTAAATCTGTTGTTTGTTCTTTCGTGACCCGTGATTCGTGTGATTTAAGTATTTTTCCGTTTTACCGTTTTTCTCAATTTAAGCGTATGAAGCGTGCCGTCGCATATTTACTACGTTTCATACATAATATTCGCAATAAAAATAATAAACGGAACGGTATTCTTAGTGTTAAGGAGTTGAATGAGTCACAAATAGTTTTAACGCGGTGGTGTCAAATGGAAAGTTATTCTAATGAATATAAACTTTTAATGAATTGCGCTATAATTAAAGGTAAAAATAATTTAAAACGACTTAATTTATTTTTAGATAAAAATAATATTATTCGCGTAGGAGGGCGGTTAGGTTATTCAAATGAATTTAGTTATAATAAAATGCACCCTATATTGCTATCGAGTAAACATCATTTTACTGTATTGTTGTTTTGGTATGAACATCTACAGCTTCTTCACGCTGGACCTCAAGCATTGCTTTGCCATTTACGTGAAACATGGTGGCCTTTAGGTGGTAGGAGTCTATCTAGGCGTATAGTGAACGAGTGCGTTATATATACACGCAATAAGGGTAAATCTTTAACTCCGCAAATGGGTAATTTACCCAATGATAGAATAACTCCTACGTTTCCTTTTTTTAAATGTGGAGTGGATTACTGTGGGCCAGTGTTCATACTTAACCGTAAAGGTAGGGGGTCTAAAACGTCGAAAGCGTACATTTGTTTGTTTGTTTGCTTTGTTACGCTCGCAATACATTTGGAACTCGTTAGTAATCTCACTAGTGAAGCATATTTATTAGCACTTAAGCGGTTCGTATCTCGTCGTGGTAAACCTAAAGTAATTTTTTCTGATAACGGTCGCAATTTCGTGGGGTTGATGAATGATTTCTCTGAATTTTTACGTAAATGTAATATCATCTTCGCAGAGTAGTAGGAAATGCGCATCTTACTTTTGAGGAGTTTAGCACAGTGCTGTCACAGATAGAAGCTGTCCAAAATTCCCGACCACTTTCTCCTCTTTCTTCAGATCCCCAAGACCTTTCCCCTCTTACTCCAGCTCATTTCTTGGTTGGTCGCCCGCTAACTGCGCCAGTTTGTGAGGACTTTCACGACATTCCCGAACATCGATTGAAGAGGTTCGAAAGAGTAGAACAAATTCGACAACATTTTTGGACACGCTGGTCCAAAGAATATATTTCGGAGCTGCAGGTTCGAGCAAAATGGACAGATAATAAGGCGAATCTGAAGGAAAACTCACTTGTAAGGACATCAATCTTCCACCATTGAAATGGCCCATGGGCCGAGTACTTCGTACCATCCCTGGTAAAGATGGGATTTCGCGAGTGGCAGACGTCATGACAGCTGCGGGTATCGTGCGTCGAGCTTACGCCAGGATTTGTCCTCTCATTTATGACCACGACGAGGAGTGAAGATGTTTCAACACTTATATGTTGAAAGCTACTGCTTCCAAGGCCGGGGGTATGTTCACGCATCATGCTAAAGATGCCGTGCTAAGCAACCGTGGGGACCTGAACAGTTTCATACCACCAATTAAACTGTTGTAATATAGCGTGATGGTGGGCGCTTGCTATTGGTCTACATATTAGATACACGCGATAATAAACGCCTCGTATTGGTCGAATATTGTTCCCTACCCCCTATCCTCGAACGCTGTACTTTTTAAATATATACCAGTCGATACCAACTTGGTCTCAACATATAAGGTCGTTTCATTTCCTATCTCCAAAAATCATCAAGTCCAGTTTAGCAAATAAAGTACCGAAACTATAATCTGGTACAGGGGTATATAATAGACAAGCTAGGCTTGCATCCAGATCCCGAAAAAATTTAAGCAATCACAAAGGCCCCACGGCCGGAAAATGTAACACAATTAAAAAGTTTATACTTTACCCGTTGCACAAACTGTTAAAAAAAGAGATCAGCTGGGCGTGGAATGATAGTTGTGAAGAAGCGTTCGTGGCATGTAAGGTTTTAATGAGTGATCGAGTACTAGTCCATTATTCGGAGGGACGCCCTTTAGTGCTATCCGTAGATAGCAGCGCATACGGTCTAGGAGCTGTGTTATCACATCGCTATCCCGATGGCACGGAGCGACCGGTAAGTTGCGTTTCACGAACGCTAAATTCAGCGGAGCAGAATTACAGTCAATTAGATAAGGAGGTTTTGGCAATATTTTTTGGAGTTACGCGGCATCATCAATATTTGTTTGGCAGACGATTCCTTTTACGCACAGATCATAAGCCACTAACTTATATTTTTGGGGAAAAGGGTGGTATTCCGCAAACGGCTGCAAGTCGCTTACAGCGCTGGGCAGCACGATTAGCTGCGTATGATTTCTCCGTTGAATTTGTGCGCTCGGAACAAAACGGCCCGGCCGATGCGTTATCACGTTTGCCCGTGCGATCGGAACGACGCCCATCTGATCCGGTAAGCTATTTATGTTTAGTTCAAGATGTTTTACCCATTAACTTTAAGGATGTGTGTAGAGAAACGAAAAAGGATGCGTTGTTGACAAAATTGTCGGGTTATGTTATGTTTGGTTGGCCACCGACAACCAGTTGCGAGGAGGAAAAACCTTACTTTGCTCGGAAAAATGAAATCATTTTAGATTTAGGGTGCTTAATTTACAAGTATAGAATAATTATTCCACCATCTTTATATCAAGAAGTCCTTAGAGAGATCCATGAAGGCCATCTAGGCATAGTCAAGATGAAAAATATTGCACGTAACTACGTGTACTGGCCGACACTGGACAAGGACATTGAGAGTGCGTGTAACACTTGTGAGGCTTGTCGAGCGGTTCGGGATTCCCCACCACACTCTGTTTTGCATCCGTGGGAATTTCCTACTAAGCCTTGGCATCGCTTACATGCTGACTTTGCAGAGTGTGCCGGAAAAAAATATCTTATAGTCATAGATGCACATTCTAAATGGATCGAGGCCATCACTATGACTCGTACGGACGCGTCAGCTACTATTGCTGTGTTTAGATCTATGTTCGCCAGGTTTGGTCTACCATCGCAACTGGTTACCGATAATGGGCCCCCTTTCTTTTCACAAGAATTTAAAGATTATTGTTTAAAAAATTGTATAAGACATGTGACGTTGGCACCCTATAGACCGCAAGGAAATGGTGCCGCGGAAAATGCAGTTAAAGTGGTCAAGAAGGTCATTAAACGCGCATTAATTGAGGGCGAGAGCGTATCTCAGGCGTTAAATATATTTTTATTCTAATACCGTAACTGTGAACAGGCAACCACTGGGGTGGCGCCGGCCGTGGCTTTGTTAGGGCGTCGGCTTCGTAGCCGGCTCGACGCTCTGCGTCCTGACGTCACGCAAGTCGTCGGCTTGGCGCAGAGCAAACAAGTAGCTGCGGCCGGCGGCACACATCGTGATATTAACGTCGGGGATACGGTACTCACCCGGGACTATACTAATAAGGGTGATAAATGGTCAAAAGGGAAAGTGGTAAATAAAACAGGACCAGTTTCCTATAAAATTAACGTGGGAAATGGGGTCGAATGGAGGCGTCACCAAGACCAAATAATACCTCTCAAAGAGGTTGGTCGGTATTCGTCAAGTTTCAAGTCCGACTACGGAGACTCGTGCGGATGAAAATGAGGCAAAAAACACGAATCAGGAGGTATTGGGCGAGGGAGGAGCGGTAAGCGAAAAGGAACAATGTTTAAATAAAATAAATAAATAAAAAAGGTTTTTATTCACGTAGACTTTAAAAAAGCGCTTGTAAATAGTCAGAACATGTTTGTAGTAACATAGTTGTATACATTAGATATTATTTCTAGTAACATAGATATTTAGGTACATCTTGTATGAAAACATTTATAAAATTTATTTTATTACAGAAATGATATTTAGCTAGCTCGTATCAAGTTATTGTCAAGAGATTATGTTTAATTATCTAGTTTAAGTCTAATATTTTTACTACATATTGTCAATGGTTCTGTCTATATTAAAGGTATTATTATTATGACGGACCTTGTGTTAATAACGACGGTCGCGCTTTAATGCTACCACCGGATCCAATGCGTCCCAACTGAGAAGACCCAGCGAAACAAACTCAGTGGGTTCATCTACTACCGGTTTCAACACGACCCAGTTGAGACGGTCCGGCGAAACATACTCAAGCGGGCATGAACACGGGATTTGGTCCAATTAGAGTAATTATTTAGTAGGCAAACACAATATATGCTCGATCGGTTGTCTGAATGCTTATTATTTTAGATTATATTTAAGTATACAAAAGAAAAACTTCGAAACAATAACATTGTTATTACTTCTACTTCGGTATAGGATCACTTCAATAACTCAGCAACTTGATGGTATTAAAATGTTTATTGGCAATTACAAGAACTATAGGATATTGATTTAATGAAATATTGTGCGCAGGCGCCGCGCGTCCTCAGGTTCAGTCAGTGAGCGAGCGACTGTTGAAGCGATGAAAGGGAAGATGCGGCGACACGGCGACGTTGCCGCTATGTGCGCGTTAACAAACATTATTCATTTTGAGACAGAGTCAATAATTTTAAATTAAGTATATGATAGCAATCATTTACAGATAGTTCACGTAACACAGCAGATCAGTCATGTCTATATGGCTACAAGATCTCCAGCGAGCAATGTGCAGGTAGGAAGTGAGAGCCAGACGTCTTTGTCATCGATGTACTCTTTAGTGTGTGATAACCCCTAGCCATAAGTATACGTTTAATATGTGTTTTAAAACTTGTGTCAGGCAGATCAGTAATTTGAGTAGGAAGCTTGTTATAAAACCTAATACAATTTCCTAAAAATTATTTATTAGTTTTGCTTACTCTAAAGCCTGGCATGGCTAGTTTGTTTTTATTCCTAGTATTTATATTATGCAGTTCACTTTTCTTTTTATAATTATGAATATTTGTTGTAACAAACATTATATTCTGATATATATATTCCGATTAGAACCTTCACCTTCCAAAGAGGACCCGATCTTGCCCGTCACTCCCCCGCCTGATGCGTCTGCTCGTGCCATCCGCGCTTATAATCGATCAAAAAGAATGTTGGATTGAATGTCTTATTATGTAGATATTATTCTATATTAAGTGTACATGTTAGTGTTAAGTATTAGTTTTTATTATTGTAACAACTTAAAGGGGGAGAGGTGTCGGGTATATTACTATAAATAATTATCAATGTATGTGGGTATCTTTATCTTGTGTAATAAACAGTCTACCACCGAGCCCCGTGTTTGATTGACATTACAGTAAACTCTAAAGGCTTACATGTAGACGCTAGCAAGGTTGAGGCAATTTTGAATTTTCCTACACCAACGAACAAGAAAGAAGTAAAAAGGTTTCTTGGTACTGCTTCATGGTACCGAAGGTTCATTCCTAATTTTAGTTCCATCGCTGGCCCACTTAACAAATTAACATCCACTAGTAAAAAAGCTGCCTCCTTCACTTGGTCCAAAGAAACTAACGATGCATTTATTAAATTAAAAGATTGTCTAATTTCCGCTCCAACTTTATCTTGCCCAGATTATAATAAGCCATTTGAAGTCCACACAGATGCGAGGGATTATGGTATAGGAGCCCTTCTCATTCAAACAGTTGATGGTGTGGAGCTTCCTATTGCTTACATGAGCAAATCTCTATCTGCACAAGAACGCAACTATAGCATTACTGAACGGGAAGCTTTGGCTGTTCTGGCAGCAATAGAACATTGGCGTTGTTACCTTGACAACGGGCTAAAGTTCACAGTTTACACTGATCACTCAGCATTAAAGTGGTTCCTTAATCTTAGTAACCCTACTGGTCGACTGGCTCGGTGGGGAGTGCGCTTGTCAGCATTTAATTTTGACGTGAAACATTGTCGTGGTGCTGACAATATTATTCCCGATGCACTTTCTCGAGCATGTCCTATTTCTGATATTGATAGTGATTTAACTGCTTCGCAAACTACTGATCCGTGGTTCTTAAATATATTTAATGGGTGTCAAACTTCTGCTGCTTCCTTTCCTAATTATTTTATTAAAGATGGAAAACTTTACCGGCTTATGAAGGCCAAATGTTCCTTGCGTAAAGAATTCGAGTGGAAAGAAGTTATACCTGCTGAATTACGAACGAATATAATTGCGGAGAATCATTCGGAACCCACTGCTGGACATTTTGGAGTCTTTAAAACATACAAGCGAGTAGCTTTACGGTATTACTGGCCGGGTATGGATAGAGATGTTGTTAAATTTATTTCAGCATGTGACAGTTGCGTATCTCACAAATATCCAAACCATGCGCCGTTAGGTGAAATGGGTCGCCCTAAGATATGTTCTAGACCATTTCAAACAATTAGTGTGGATCTGGTTGGACCTCTTCTCCAACTAGGACACAAAATGTCTATATATTTGTCATAACGTGCTGTTTTAGTAAGTACTGTCTTTTATTTCCAATAAAACGGGCCACCGCTGAAGTCATTACCAGTATACTCGAAGAAAAAGTATTTCTAGGACACGGTATTCCTTCTACTGTTGTTTTAGATAATGGTAAACAGTTTATTAGTTCTACCCTAAAGAATATGCTTTCTAAATATAAAGTCCCTAACTTGCATTACACACCTAAATACTCGCCACATGTTAACACAGTCGAAAGATACAACAAGACGATAATGACAGTTGTATCAAATTTTATCGAAAATGATCATATAGTGTGGGATAGATTATTACCGCAGATACAATTTGCTATTCTATTAATAGCAAATTGTATCTGCGGTAATAATCTATCCCACACTATATGATCATGCTGTTAATGAGGTAACTGGCTATACTCCTTCCTTCCTTGTATACGGACGGGAATTGGTTTCTTGTGGTTCACATTACATTGATGCTGAGTCTGAGGAAATAATTTATCAACCTCGTGATTCATACGCTAATAATTTGGGCAAAACATATTTGACAAAGTACATTTTAATTTATTGCAAGCACATAGTAAGAATTGTCATTCATATAATTTACGCCGTCGAGTGGCTGAATTCGATGTCGGTGACATAGTTTGGAAAGAGACGTTTTATCAAAGTGATAAGGATAAATACTTTAACAAAAAGTTAGCACCTAAATTTATAAAATGCAAGGTTATCGCTAAGAAGTCTCCACTTGTGTATGAATTGGCAGATATGGCAGATAATTCTTTAGGCAGTTGGCACATTAAAGATTTGAAGCTTATAAACTTTATAGTTTATAAGCTTCTCTAGTAATAGTCACTAGAAGACGGATTTCACTAGCAGCTCAACGTAAAATCCTTCTCTTTCCGGCGGGGTACTGTCACGTCGCATACAAAAAGTAGGCGCCTGACCAAATTAAATAGTAAGAGCTGCCGCCAGCTTCTACATTCTATTAGAAATCACTAATGTTATGATTTCCAAATAATTGGTAACATTTTTGGTGATTTGTTTACTTAAAAAGGTATGATTTTGCTTTGTATTTAATTTAATATTTATTAAAAGGATATAATCTGCCTAAAAGAGATGAATGAGCGGAATGGCCGATGCATTCAGTTCATTCCCGTTCATGCCATTCAGCATGCTCGCCTAATTCGGCAGATCTCACAGAGCGCTGAAACCGAAACGTTGTTAACAAGTATCGTGTTTTGTGTGTACCTTCATTTATTACTAGCTGGTGCCCGCGACTTCGTCCGTGACAATTTTGAATGATAACCAATATAACTACTTATTTCTAGCTAAATCTAAAAAATATAACATTCAAAAGAAATAAGCAATATAAATTAAAGAAAACCTAACCTATAAATAACCTAGCTATGAAATAAACTAATGACTACTTTGCTACTGTTATTTAAAAAAATTATCCGATGTCATCAATTGTCCTTAAGTAAAGTCAGTAAGTCAACTAAAGTAAAATAATAATCAACGATGCATTCATCACAAAGGTAACTCCCATTAGATTAGGTTGACCCGACCTCTAAGTAATATTAATGCAAAATTTGAAGTTAAACCATGCAGTGCTTTTTGAGTTTAGCCCGGACATACATACAGACAAACAGACAAAAATTCTAAAAACTATATTTTTGGTTTTGATATCGAATGTAGATCACGCCCCAAGTATCCTTTTGAAAAAATATTCAATGTACAGTTTTGACTTTCCTACGATTTTATTATATGTATATATCGGCGCAAAAATTATAACGTAATAAAAGCACGAGTCATCCGATTGCGACATCTGTTTATGCAACATCTGTTTGGTTTGAATCGTGAAACAACACGTGGCGCTACTACTATAAAAGAGGTGCGGAACGACAACCGCATTCATTCGTTGTTCGACACTCGAGCCAGACGGACCTCTGGTGTTATTATTACGAAAAGTTATTATTGATTTGTTGTTTCTTTTATTTAAATTATTATTAATTTATTCAAGTACGTGTCACACCTTGTGTATAATAAATTACCGAATAAAGAGCTATGGAAAATGAAGACAGTATTATCAATATAGACACCCCTCCTCTTACATCAGAAGAGGGGACGAACCAGCGCCATCAACCGGTACTTGGGAATTCTGCAACCATGGCACTCATGGCCAATACATTCAAGGATACAATGTGTGAGATGATGGTACAAATGTCACATGAAAATCGTGCTGTCCTTTCTTGGATATACAAGTAGAGCTAACGGTGGAGCTAACGGCGGTCAAGTGGAAAGGGTTATGAGAGTAATAAAAATGGATTGACATCAGCCATTGGATGAAATTATTGGGTTCTTTACAGTTAGCCATCAGTTGTACTTTTTCTAAAACTACAGGCCAAACGCCAATAGAATTACTAACCGGTAAAAAAAGGAAGTGTTCCTCCAGAACTTCTCAACCTTATTGACGAGCACAACGATCGTATAAACCCTGAGATTTTGAGAAAAGTGGTGTTGACAAGGATGACCGAACAGGCCGAAAAACATAAAGAACGTTACGATAAGGGCAAAGCCAAAGTTAAAAGATTCGAAAAGAGTGAATATGTTTTATCAAAGGAACCCACAAGACTTGGAACTAAACTAAGCCAAAAATACGACGGACCGTTTGAAATAAGAAAGGAGGACATCAGGAGCGTGGTTGGTCAGCTCTCTCATCTGCCCTCATATGACTGTGGTTGGCAATCTTCGTTTTAAGAATGCGCACAGCGGCTGCACATCGGGACACCGTTTACGTAATTGTACTGTTTTGCCAAAGATGATTGAGATTTTGGAGCGTCACGTCTGGCGTCTGACTCAGCCCGTCTCCCGTCCTCAAAGTCGGAAACCTTCTAATGTGCAAGGCGTCTCCATTCAAGCCGTTTTTGTGCCTGGGTTTCCCATCTGGCTGGATCTATGCCACGCCTCTTCATGTGACGCTCTTCCACATCCTTAAAACGGAGAAACTGGCCGCCATGTTTTTGCTTGCCTGCCTGCAACTCTGAAAAGGGGAAGCGCTTGGCTATTCTCGCTTCGGGCATTCTTGAGAGATGTCCAAGTCACCGCGGCTGCCGCCTCATTAAATGGACCTCAATCGCGCAGACATTGGCACGTCGTGGTGCGTCAGTGTTCCGAACACGATCGGACCACTTGATGTTCATGATATCACGGAGACACTTGAGGTGGAAGCGGTCTAGCGTGCGGATGTGCTTGCGGTACGGGACCCAACGTTTTTGAGGAGTTTAAAAGGTTTGCGAGTGCAACAGATTTGTACACAGAAATTTTAGTGGCCAGTTTGATATCATGGCTGCGGAAGACTCTGGAACGGAGCTTGCCAAAGGCAGCGTCTGCCGTACCTGTTCAGTGGTTGATTTCCGTCTCAGGGTCGCATCGAGATGTTGCGAAGTTGCCCAGATATCTCAACTTCTGCACCTGCCTCAGCTCAACTTGACCTAATTTTATACTTAGAGTCTCAGAGGTGTTGCCTGAGACGGTCGTCATCACTTCGGTTTTGCTGACGCTTATTTTAGGGCCAATACGTCGACAATTCTCATCGAAACGGTCAGGTACCGGGGTTCAGCTGAGCTATTGGCCATGAGGGGTCGTCGGCATACATTATTTCCGCGATCACGGCGTGCGAAACTTTGGTGATCGCTCTGGGTCGGGCCAAATTAAGAACGCTGCCGTCGGTGCGGAGGCGAATGTGTATGCCCACAGAAGTCTGCTGAGTCTCTTGGATTACAACGGTGAAATATATGGCAAGTGGAGTGGGCGCAAGAACGCACCACAAGTGTTTTGCACCACAAGTCGCAGAAAATGGCTCTGTTTGCTCGCCGTTGGCTGTGACACGGCTTGTCATGCCATCGTGTAGGAGTCAAATCATCCGCACAGACTTTCCGGAGCGGCCCACCTTCGTCAGAGCCGTCTGGAGCGCTTCACGAGGGACGCTGTCGGGAGCTTTTTCCAAGTCAACAAAGCAAGGAAATGGGGGCTGACATTGTTCTCTGCTTTTCGATTGGAGCTGTCTTATGGAGAGAGTGGCTTCACAAGTACCTCGTTCGGGCCGAGAACCTAGCTGTGATTCCAGTAAGATGTTTTCTGATAACGGTGGTAAGCGGTTGAGGAGGACTCTTGCAAATACTTTCCCTGGCACTGACAGCAGTGATACACCCCGATAAGAGTTACAATCGAAGCGGTCACCTTTGTTTTTATATAGAGAGCGGATTCGGGAAGCTGTAAAATCTGAAGGTAGCCGTTCTTTATGCCACATCTGTACAAACGGTTTCCATATGGAATTATTTAGCTGCTCTCCACCGTGCTTAAGTGGTTCCCCAGAAATGTTATCCATACCAACCGCTCTCTTATTTTGTTGTTGTTTAATTGCTGTAATGATTTCTATTAGTGTGGGTGGCTCGTTTGGACTCGTAGCTTCTGGTCGCTTGGGGGGTGCATTGATGTGTGCAGGATCGGCTGAGCGATCTGCGTTGAGCCGGGTATTGAAATGTTCGGCCCAGCGTTTTGGCACCTCTTCCTTAGTTGTTGGGTGCCGCGAACCATCATGCGTCTTCGGTGCTATGCGACTCCGGCTAGAGGTGCGTATTAGTTTGCGCACTTCTGCGTGGAACGCTCTCAACTGGTTGGTGTCAGCAAGCCACTGCATTTGTTTCGCCTTTTCTGGCCACCATTTGTCCATCACGCTTGAGCTTGATTGATGAGCTTTCTTAATTCTGAGGTGCTTTTCTTGACTATATGTATGTGTAAATTGGGTGTACGGGAGGGCTTTTTAGGGGTTCTAGATGTTTACTTACTGCTGCAGCTAATGTTATATCATTTTGATCGAACCAATCTTCAGTTATATTGGTTTTTAAGCCGAGTATGTTGGAGGCACTTTTGGTAGCTATTGTTGACAGAGTCTGCCACGTAGCACATGAATCGCTATCATCAGTATTTGGACCTGCCATTTCGTTGTTCAGCGTCTGTTTATATTTCTCGCGTACTTCAGGGTCTTTCAGTTTTTCTGAGTCCAGACATGGTAATAGTTTTCAGTGAGATCTGCAGGGCGCTCGGAGACGGATTTTAATTTTTGTAACTATTGGATTGTGGTCCGTCCAACATTTGGCACCGCGCATGGCTCGTGTTATTGTCACTTGTGAGATGGCTCGTTGTCGGATAATGGCGTAATCAATTAAGTGCCGATGTTTGGACCTCGGATGCATCCAGGTGGTTTTATATTTTGCGGGTGGTCTAAATAGGGTGTTAGTTATAGTTGCACTAAACTGTGCACAGGGACCTAGTAACGGATGACCGTTGCTGTTCATATTCCCTGTACCATTTCGCCCCAAAGCTTGGGGCCGTGCTTCGGAGTCTCGGCCAACCTTTGCATTGAAGTCGCCGAGTGGTGGTATTTGCTGCCATGGTCCAACATTGCTGACGCATTTACCGACTTCTTCGTAAAGTTTGTCTTTTAAACTATAGTTGGAGTCCATCGTTGGTGCATAAACACTAAGAATATTGAAGAAGTTGTTGTTTTCCAAATGTAGACGCGGTGAGATGACGCGATCTGATGTGTACACTGGAAATTCCTCCATGCCACGAGCAACTAAGAAGTGCTCCTAAATTCGGAGTCCAGAGTGATGTGGCCGTATCGGCTATGAATAGCGACGCTGAAGATGAGATGATGCATTAAATATTACAGGTGTATTGTAAGTAATGTGTTGTTGAGGTAAATTTAACCAAAATTAGCGCTGAGGCTATGAGGTTAACGAATTGTCATTCAAACCAAAATTAGCGCTGAGGCTATGAGGTTAACGAATTGTCATTCAAACCAAAATTAGCGCTGAGGCTATGAGGTTAACAAATTGTCATTCAAACCAAAATTAGCGCTGAGGCTATGAGGTTAAAGAATTGTCATTCAAACCAAAATTAGCGCTGAGGTTATGAGGTTAACGAAATGTGGTTCTAACCAAAATTAGCGCTGAGGCTATGAGGTTGACGTGTTGTGATTTTTTTGAACCAAAATTAGCGCCGAGGCTATGAGGTTTACATTATTGCGATTAAGGATCTAACCAAAATTAGCGCTGAGGCTATGAGGTTGACGTGTTGTGATTTTTTTTGAACCATAATTAGCGCCGAGGCTATGAGGTTTACATTATTGCGATTAAGGATCTAACCAAAATTAGCGCTGAGGCTATGAGGTTGACGTGTTGTGATTTTTTTGAACCATAATTAGCGCCGAGGCTATGAGGTTTACATTATTGCGATTAAGGATCTAACCAAAATTAGTGTTGAGACTATGAGGTTGATTCTCGCGCAATTTTCATTAGCTACAAGTAATAATCTATTTTATTTTTTTAGACTTTTCCTGATATAGACGCAGGGACGCGCCTGTTATCAGAATGGCCGTATCGGCGCAAAAATTATAACGTAATAAAAGCACGAGTCATCCGATTGCGACATCTGTTTATGCAACATCTGTTTGGTTTGAATCGTGAAACAACACGTGGCGCTACTACTATAAAAGAGGTGCGGAACGACAACCGCATTCATTCGTTGTTCGACACTCGAGCCAGACGGACCTCTGGTGTTATTATTACGAAAAGTTATTATTGATTTGTTGTTCCTTTATTTAAATTATTATTAATTTATTCAAGTACGTGTCACACCTTGTGTATAATAAATTACCGAATAAAGAGCTATGGAAAATGAAGACAGTATTATCAATATAGACACCCCTCCTCTTACATATAGATAAGATCACAGCTTCTCCCCCGTAGGTGATAGCGTGATAATATGTAGCCTATATGTTGACCCGACCTCTTAGTAATATTAATGCAAAATTTGAAGTTAATCCATGCAGTAGTTTTTGAGTTTAGCCCGGACATACATACAGACAAACAGACAAAAATTCTAAAAACTATATTTTTGGTTTCGATATCGAATGTAGATCACGCCCCAAGTATCCTTTTAAAAAAATATTCAATGTACAGTTTTGACTTTCCTACGATTTTATTATCATTTATTATAATGCTGAAGTGAATTGGTTTAGTATAAGTTGGATAAGTGTTGTAATGGTGCAATCCTGAGGAGTTGAATATACGTATATGGTTGCTGAATAACGTGTTTTCTTATCATCTCAGAAGTGGAAATTACCCAGGAAAAAGGTATGTAGACCATATTTAAAAATAAAACAAAGATATAATATGATTAAACCGCTTGTAATTGGTCATGCTTGAAAATAATTGTTAAATAATCACCACGTTCAAGGGTTTGTGTGTAGGCATAAAGCAATTTTATGGATTCAAGGCTTTGTTTTATATCCAAATAAATGTTAATTGCGTAGCATTACCCATACGGTCAGGGCAACTCTCTGATAATGGATTATGCTGTGTAAACTGTGTTATATAACCGTGGGCGCGGGTACGTGGCCAGGGCTACTCTCTGGCAGTACTAATAAGCACACATTGTTGTATATAGCATAACCCATGCGGTCAGGGCAACTCTCTGATACTGGATTATGCTGTGTAAACTGTGTTATATAACCGTGGGCGCGGGTACGTGGCCGGGGCTACTCTCTGGCAGTACTAATAAGCACACATTGTTGTATATAGCATTACCCATGCGGTCAGGGCAACTCTCTGATAATGGGTTATGCTGTGTAAACTGTGTTATATAACCGTGGGCGCGGGTACGTGGCCGGGGCTTCTCTCTGGCAGTACTAATGAGCACACATTATTGTATATAGTAGCCGAACGTATTGTGTGCGTTCGAGATGGATAAAATTGAATTTTGATACCTTTATGACTACATCCATAAACTTCTTGGAATATTTAAATGGAAATCGTTGCATATATTTATTTGATGTAATGATTAAATTACAAGCACCATTATGTATATTTTATATTGTTGGTTACTTAAATTACTGCTATGATTATTTGTTTTATCTAGACTTCTATACTAATATTATAAAGAGGAAACGTTGGTGAGTTTGTGAGATGGTGTCGTTGTAAGGGATAATCTCTGGATCTACTGAACCGGTTCTTAAAATTATTTCATCAATAGAAAGCTACGTTGTTGTGGAGTGTCATAGAATATGACTCATCATTATATTTTTCATTAATCTTGAAGTATTACGCGGGACAAACGGACAGGGACAAAAATACTTATAATGCGGAACGATGTCCGCGGGTACTGCTAGTGGACAAATACAGTGAGAATTTGACTAGTTTTGTTTGGGGGCGTACTATGTAACTTTGATGGTTAATTAAGTGAGTAGGTATCTCACTGGATGTTGAGCGGGATACTAGGCGTTGGATAAAGTTAGTTAGGGGGCGTACTATGTGACCTCGCTGGTTAATTGAGTGAGTAGGTATCTCACTGGATGGTGGACGGGATGCTAGTCATCGGACAAAGTTAAATTGGGGGCGTACTATGTGCCTTCGCTGGTTAATTGAATGAGTAGGTATCTCACTGGATGATGGAAGGGTTAATAGTCATCGGATAAAGTTAGTTTGGAAGCGTACTACGTGCCTTCGCTGGTTAGTTGCGTGAGTAGGTATCTCATTGGATGATGAGCGGGTCGCTAGTCGTCGGATAATGTTAGTTAGCGGGCGTACTATGTGACTGCGCTGGTTAGATGAGTGAGTAGGTGTCGCACTGGATGTTGAGTGGGTCGCTAGTCGTCGGATAAAGTTACTTAGTGGGTTTACTATATGGATACACTGGAGTTTTGGATAGTTATGGTTATTGCTGGTAATTGAGTGCGTGATTAGTTGTCAAATAAAGTGTTCTATGAATGCTGCAACAGTCTATGCTAATCAAAACAAGTGATCTGGTCAATGAATAGTTTACTCGATAAAATTTAGCCGGTTTTATTTATTTTTGTTGTTACATATGAAACGTTTAGAAAGAAGACTTTTTCTGTGTTGAGAACTGAAAAGAAAGAACTGAAAGACTGTGTTGGTTTTTATTTATTTTGAGTAGAATGATACAGTACATCTGTTATGATTTACTGGATTTGAACTCATATATTCATTGTTACATGATTATGAATGGATTATGTCGGGGTTAAGTTTTAAGGTGTTGATTTTTCTATGTTTTTAAACGGTTTTATTTAGCTTACCCTGTTTGTTTTATTATTTTTTCTTTCTTGGGTCAAATTTAGTAACTGAAATTTGACCCCCTTCCTGTTGACCGATTGATCTGAAATTTGGTACACACTTCTGGTTCTGGTGACAGTACAATTAAATAAATTTTGTTTCATTGTAAATCCAATATGGCCGCCGCTACAAAATGGCGGATAACTTAGGTTTTATTAATCCCATCAATATGGGTGTCAAATGAAAGGGCTCAATAAGTAGAATACAATGTACTATACAAAATTGAAGTCCAAGATGGCCGCCGCTACAAAATGGCGGATAACTTAGGTTTTATTAATCCCATCAATATGGGTATCAAATGAAAGGGCTCAACAAGTAGAATACAATGTACTATACCTAATTGAAATCCAAGATGGCCGCCGCTACGAAATGGCGGATAACCTAGGTTTTATCAACCCAACAATATGGGTACCAAATGGAAGTGCTCAACAAGTAGAATATAATGTACAATACAAAATTCGAACGATATGAAAAGCGACCAGCAGAGCACCCCAACTATGATTTTAACAATATGTGTCTCATAGAGTTTGCGATGTTATTTGAGCCACACTACACGAAACCGCCAGTTATAAATGAAGAAAGCATCGATACCGATGCTTATGCACCGCATGAGCAAACAGCAAGAAGGCGTCTTATAACTCTATCAGACAACACAAAAATGACTATTAGAAACACGCCAGCTGTAGTACGGGTACCTAACTTTGCAGCAGCTTCTGATCCAGAGTCATATTATTACAGTTTACTAATCCAGTATATGCCGTATCGCAATGAGGCCGAACTTTTAGGAGAATTTAATAGTGCCAGAGATGCGTTCCTCGCCATCGAAGAAAGTTTAAGAGAAACAAACGCCTACTTGGAAATATATCGTGAACGTGGCAGGCAGCTTGAAAATGCATTCGCGCAAGTACACGCCTTTCAGATACTGGAACACGCAGAGACCATGGAACTAGACCATGAAGAAGAAGTTCCATATTTGCCAATGAATGAAGACCAGTTCTTACAGGCTAAGCAGTCTATGAATGCAGTACAAAAGGAAGTTTTTACATTTGTTACCCAGTCTATACAAAATCAAATGTCAGGTGCCGAAAAACGTTTAAAATATTCTTTACAGGTGAAGCTGGTGTGGGCAAGACTTTTCTATTAAAGTTACTACGAGACCAAATTAATAGGTGCTACGCAAAGGATGCGGTTAAAGTCTGCTCACTAACAGGAGTTGCAGCTCGATTAATAAATGGAGCTACGATACACAGTACTTTAAAATTGCCTGTACAGAAAGACGGTCGTATAACAGGTATGTCACCACTGTCCGGAAATTATTTAAGAATAATGAGGCAACAATGGCATCAGACAGAATTTCTGATTGTCGACGAGATTTCTATGGTGTCTTACCAAATGTTGTGCATGATGGACGCCCGATTAAGGCAAATAAAGAACTGTGAAAATGAGTTTTTTGGAGGAGTAAACGTATTACTTTTCGGTGATCTTTCACAACTGCCTCCTATAAAACGATCAGGATCACCTGTTTTCAAACAGCCAGAACATCTCCAGCCAGCTACACATCTCTGGCGTTTATTCACGCTGTGTGAATTAACTGAAAATATGCGTCAGCAAGGTGACCAGACTTTTATTGATATTTTGAATGCTTTGAGAGTCGGTGAGCTAACTACCCAACATTTTAGTATTTTAATGGGAAGACTTCTTCAAGACACAAGTGATGAGTTTTCAATAGACAAGGCGTTAAGGGTATACCCCACAAATCAACAAGTTAACGACCACAACTCTCCTGATGTATTGAATTTGTTTAGAAATAGAGGTGCTCGTATTTATAAAATAAAAGCTCAGGATCAGCTAGTACACGCCACACGAAATGCGGACAATGTGGATATAGCTACTATAATACCAGCTGATATCAACAAAACTGGGAGTTTGCCAGCGGAACTGGAAATATTTGTGGGGGCAAAAGTCATGCTACGTTCCAATATTGACGTTTCAAAGGGATTAGTAAGTGGCGCTATAGGCTACATCAACGAAATCGTTTGGCCTCAATTTCGTCGAACTCAGATGTATGCAACAGATGTACCTTCTCTTCGAATTGATTTCGCAAGAGACGGCGTACATCTTATACCCCCAAAAGCCATACAGTTTCCAGCTAAGTACAATTACAGGACGGCTGAAAGAAGAATGTTGCCTTTAATACTATCATGGGCTTCTACAATCATAATTGAACGTAGAGCCTCAGGAAATAGACAGGAACTCAGAGGGTGAATGTTTTGTGACAGCGGAGATTCAGCACTATGACTCAGCGCCTGATTTACGTTCAATGTTGGACAATATTACAGACAGAAAGAAGAGGAAGTACGAAGGAAATGTCACCTGCAACACCGACGTTATGAAAGAGATGTTCGCCTCACTCTCAAGCGACCAGGCGGCTCGATTTGAGGAATTACAAATATCGATTAATATGCTTAAAGAGCAAAATAGCAAATTGACATCAAGTGTGGAACTAATGTCAAATAAGTACGATGAGTTCATATCGAGAATTTCCCAGCTTGAATCTGAGAGACGTATGGACAAAAAAATGATCGAAACTCTAGAAGAAAAAATCGAATATCTCGAGCGAAAATCACGTTCAACAGGAATCGAAATTCGCAATGTTCCGAAAAAAGCTGGTGAATCTAAGCAGGACTTATGTACCATCCTGGAAAAAGTGGGACAAACCATAAATGCTCAAGTTGACCGAAACTGTGTAAAGAATATCTACAGAATAAAATCCAAAGACTCATCGAACCCAATTATAGTTGAACTTTCAACAGTTTTGCACAAAGAAAGGGTTCTTGGTTGCCTAAAAAATTTCAACAAATCTAAAAAACCGGGTGAAAAACTGAGTACAACCAACCTGTCATTACAAGGCCCCGCAAAACCAATTTACATATCGGAACATCTGACTGCAAAAACTCAAAAACTATTTTATTTGGCCAGAATGTTTCAACAACAACATAATTACGCATTCTGCTGGACATCACATGGTGTTGTTTATTTAAGGGAAAAAGAAAAAGAACAACACTTCAAAATTACTTCTGAAAAGGATATCGAAACCCTGAGGAAGGCGGTATGACTAGCTTCTTATGTGCTAATTGTCTTACTAGTTTACCTATTGTTCAATTCCAGACTTATTTTTCGTCTTTGTTTTATATGTAAATTCTTTTTTTTACAATTTTGCGTGCATATAAATTATTATAAGAACACGACCACACTTTCCACACTTTATACAATTAATCGAGATGTAGATTCAGTCCGTGATAACTATTCAATACCAGACTTTATATTTCGTCTTTCTTTTATATGTAAATTCTTTTTTTTACAATTTTGCGTGCATATAAATTATTATAAGAACACAACCACACTTTCCACACTTAATCAAGAAGTAGATTCACTCCGTGATAACAGTTCTATTCCAGACTTTATAATTCTTGGGATGGTAATTATCAAGGGTATACTACTGCTCAAATTTCGCTATATTTTTTGGCCTGCTTTAATTTTACTGAATTACATAATATGTGTAAAATGTATTAACTTATATTTACTTAAGATATATCGATTAGATCAGTCTTACACTCTCCATACCAATGGCTAATAATGATATTATTTCCAACAACATTGATAACTTTGTTGTTTCGGAATCATTTGAGTGTCATGTCGATGACTGCATCAAAATATTCCCATCACAGTCGTCGTTGTCAGTTATGACTCAGAATATTCGAAGTCTAAATTGCAATTTTGTGGGCCTTCAGATTCTATTAGCAAGAATTAAAATTAAGTGTGATGTAGTTATTTTGACAGAGTGTTGGCTTACTGGCGTGCATGCCATCCCTACATTGAGTGGTTATTGTTCATTTGGTACTACATTAAATCCCCTTCAAAATGATGGTGTTGTTGTATACATAAAGGAGGAGCTTAGTTTTTGTATTGAGGAACCCAATCTACAAAATTGTAATTCACTCCTAATTAAAATAGGTGACAATGATACAGCATTATTGGCTATTTATCGATCTCCCTCGTATAATAACATTGACCCTTTTTTGACGTCTCTTGATGATACTTTGAAGTGTCTATCTAGTTTCCATAGCGTCTTAATAATGGGAGATATGAATATAGATATTATATCTGAGAATTTAAGCTTCTCCTCTATCCAATATCTCACTCTTACAGCCTATCATGGTCTTTTACCTGCACATTATTTCATAACTCGGGACGCAAGCGGAACCTGTCTGGATCATGTACTCTTAAAAACCAAATTTCCTTCTGTCACCATTGTTCCGCAATCTACTCTTACTGATCACAAATCCGTCATAATCTGCATAAAATCACAACAACCCCGTAAATATGCAGTCTCAACACAAACGAAAATTGACCAAGAGACGTTAACTCACGACATTATTAAAATTAATTTTGACCCAATCTATCAAACTGACGACTGTAATTTTGCTATCGGCCATGTGATACAGGAATTAAAGACTGCTCTAAATATGAATTCTGAAACCACTATACTTGCACGACGCAAAAGAATTATAAATCCTTGGATTACACAAGGCCTATTGCGCTGCATGCGAAATAGGGATAAACTACATCAAAAGGCTAGATTGTTCCCAGATGACCTTGTAATAAAAACTACATATGTTCGCTATAGGAATTTTTGCAACAAAATTTTAAAAAAGGTAAAACGTAACTATGATAGAGAACTGGTTCGAAAGGCTGGTAAAGATAGTAAAAAATTATGGGATACACTAAAAAAAGTCACTAACACCAATATAACTGTTAACTATCCAAAAGAATTACTCACATTATCTGACTCTCCCCAGCTCTCTGTTCATAACATCAATGACTATTTTTGTAATGTTGGCAAGTCATTGGCCGAACAGATAGAGCTAAATCGTACAAGTGTTCCTAAAGACAATGTCATCTCACCTGACCATATTCTTAACTCATTTGTTCTATTTGACACCGATGAAGACGAAGTTACTAATATACTTGCTACTCTTAAAAATGAATGTTCTGTTGGTTGGGATGGTTTGTCAAACCAGTTATTGAAAGATCATAAAAATATACTTGTGCCACACTTAACTTATATTTTCAATAGTTGTCTTCGGAAAGGTATCTTTCCCAGCGTCCTCAAGAAATCTCAAATTCGTCCAATTTACAAGGGTGGGGCTAGAGACCGTATCGAAAACTATAGGCCTATTTCAATACTCCCCTCTCTTTCGAAAATTCTGGAAAAAATTATTAATATACGTCTTGTAAACTATCTTGAAAATAAACGAATTCTATCTGATCATCAGTTTGGTTTCCGTCGTGGTAAATCCACGGATCAAGCAGTTCACAATTTAACAGATTTTATTTCTACGAACCTAGATTTATCTAGGTTCGTAGAAATAAAAGCCTAACCTTACCTTTAGGTACCTTACCTTTAGGTAACAAATGTATCTCTATCTTTTTAGATCTCGCAAAGGCCTTCGATACGGTTTCTGTTCCACTCCTCTTAAAAAAATTGGAAAGAATCGGCATAAGGGGGAAACAGCTTACATTATTGACCGATTATTTAACTGACAGGACTCAATGTGTTAGGGTGGGTAGCTACACTAGCACTGACCTTCCAGTGACCTACGGCGTACCACAAGGTAGCTTACTTGGCCCGACTCTATTTCTCATTTATATAAATGATCTGCTCTGTCTCAACTCATTCCAGGGAAAAATTATCGCTTATGCAGATGACACTGCTCTCATTTTCTCTGCAAAAACATGGAGCGAGACGTTTCAGCTAGCACAGGTTGGTTTTAATTCGGTTAAAAGATGGCTACATGAGAACGTGCTTACCTTAAATACCGACAAAACTAAATACCTAATTTTCTCAATACGTGCATCTTCCCATATAAATTTCAATCTGATCGCACATCATTGTTCTACTTATGACCCATCTGTATCTACATGCTCGTGTAATACTTTAGAGCGTTCTAGCGAAATCAAATATTTGGGTGTTATAATAGATGAAAATCTGAGTTTCAAATCCCATGTTCAGGTTTTAAGTAAAAGGATTAGAAAACTCCTCTATGTTTTTAAAACATTAAGACATATCGTTACCCCGTCAACTCTAAAACAAGTTTACTACGCACTGTGTCAGTCATTGATCACCTATTGTATATCGTGTTGGGGTGGAGTACCCAGAACGACACTAAAACAACTTGAGGTCGCTCAAAGAGCCATATTAAAACTCTCTACATTTAAACCTTTTCGTCATCCTACCAAACTTCTTTATGAGTATTGTGAGGTCTTGACTGTACGCCAACTCTTCCTTTTAAGTATTATTTCAAAACAACATACAAGTTTGGAGTTCAGTCCGATCATGTCATCTACAAGAAGGGGATTACCAGTATGTAAGACTTCATTGCAACCAAAAACAGCATTTGTGCAGCGGTTTTATCCTTTTTTGGGCCCTTATATTTATAATAAAATCAATAAAATTATTGAAATATCATCCCTAAATAACGTAGCTTTAAGGAAAAAGATTACTCATTGGCTTTGGAAGTTATCCTATGACCAAACGGAAGACTTACTCACTATCTTAAAGTAATTACATAATAACTACTGGTTGGCATATTTCAGATTACAATTTTGAATCTACTTAATAAAATTATTACATTTTCTACACACCCTCTCACATACATCCATTCATTCTCTCATCTTACACACCCAGAGGACCTATTCCATTTAATTTTTTTTCTTTTATAATCATATGTTAGGTATATTTTTGGTTGAAATTGTTTTGTTTTAAAGCTCACAAGTTTCACTTTACTCGAGGGCTAGAGGCGCTGCTTGCTGAAATACAGGCCATAAACCTAGTTCGGCAGCAGATGCTAACTGTTTGACACAATTATTTAGTTGTTATTTATAAGTAGCTTTTAAGCAATTGTGTACACATGCTCTTACTTTTTTGCTCAATAAATATTATTATTATTATTATAAAATGCAGGGCAGCACTGTGGATCACGCAGTCGTATACTTAGGTGCGAAACTGTTTGAAGAAGGTCAATCCTACATGGCTCTTAGTAGAGTAAGATCTCTGCAGGGACTACGTATAGAGGAGTTAGACTGCAATAAACTAACGGGCAAAAAACCTTGCAATAATGAGGCCCTAAATGAATTAAACAGAATGCGAAATGAAAACTAAAAACTAGAAAATAAAAATTGGTAAAAAAAACTTTTTAAGTTAAACGGTTTTATGTTAAACATACATTGTAATGTTTAAGATATGTACTAAAAGCTAAAAAATAATAAAATAGATACAGTCGTGGGCATTATAAACATATCATTTACTTATATATTTACTTATATTATTACAAACAGTCTGCCATTAGTAGTAGGTGACGGTCACCGTAGCCTAGTTGGTAGTGGTCCTGCTTACGAAGCTGGTGGTCCTGGGTTCAAATCCCGGTAAGTGCAAATATTTGTGTGATGAGCACGAATATTTGTTTCTGAGTCATGGATGTTTTCTATGTATTTAAGTATTTATCTATCTATATAAGTATGTATATCGTCGCCTGGTACCCATAGTACAAGCTTTGCTTAGTTTGGGGCTAGGATGATCTGTGTGACATTGTCCCTATATATTATTATTATTATTATATGCATAGACTAGACTAAAATAAAACCTAGGGGCACGTCAATTGTCTACAATTATCGATTAAAATGTGCGATAAATAGTTTAATTCTTCGCTAGGCAGTTGGCCCACCGACGGTGAGAAAATTACTTACTATTTTCTTGCTCATTTTTCAATATTATATATATATATATATATATATATATATATATATATATATATATATATATTTCGTCCGATAGTTATACATTCCATGTAAACCAAAGAGTTGTTTTAAATAGTTTATCGTTCAACGTTCACACTGCTGGCTGGCGAGGACTCGCTAGTTTGTCTTTAATCGACAAAACTTATGATTAAAGTAAACACTCGCTCAACACTATGAAACCCTAAAACTCGCTTATAGTCGAGCTCGCTAGCTTGTTTCCACATTCTAGCTCTACTTGCCACTCGTCCATCGTTGTCGGTTGAACAACTGTCTTATTATCGCGTGACACTACAGAACGAACATTTTCAACGATTGAAGACAATTGACGTGCCCCCCGGTTTTATTTTAGTCTAGTCTATGCATATGTTTATAATGCCCACGACTGTATCTATTTTATTATTTTTTAGCTTTTAGTACATATCTTAAACATTACAATGTATGTTTAACATAAAACCGTTTAACTTAAAAAGTTTTTTTACCAATTTTTATTAGTACAATGATTCTGTACATCTGTTATGATTTACTGGATTTTAACTCATTTATTCATTGTAACATGATTATGAATCGATTATGCCGGGGTTATGTTTTAAGACGGTGTTGATTTTTCTATGCTTTTAGTAGAATGATTTCGTCGATCTATTATGATTTACTGGATTTTAACTCATTTATTCATTGTAACATGATTATGAATGGATTATGCCGGGGTTAAGTTTTAAGACTGTGTTTATTTTTCTATGTTTTTAGTAGAATAATTCTGTCGCTCTATTATGATTTACTGGAATTTAACTCAATTATTCATTGTAACATGATTATGAATGGATTATGCTGGGGTTAATTTTAAAGACTGTGTTGATTTTGTCTGTTTTGAATAGAATGATTCTGTACATCTGTTATGATTAACTGGATTTTAACAAATTTATTTATTGTAACATGATTATGAATGGGTTATGTCGCGGAGAATGTATATGTTTCAGTGAGATGTTGATGACGACTGATGATGAAGCAGGTGCTCCTCCTGATACACCTTGGAGATCTCAGAAAAGTATGGTTAAACTACGAAGTCCATCGTGAAATAGTTCAAGTGAAGAAGTGGTATCTAAAGATTTTCTGTACATGGTTAAAGTTAGCTGGTTTAACAAAGAGATTGTTAGGAGCTTCGCTTACAGTTGTTTTTAGTTCAGGTGAGTGGCAAGTTAAACTCATGAAGGCTTTTCCCAGTGAATAGAATTACGGTAGACTTTTAGAAGAAATGTTAAATCTTATTTCACGTGATGATGAAAGTCTTCGTTAATATTTTTATGATAAATTATTTTATGTTAAATTTATTATTAATAAAACCCATTATTATAGTAAAATTTGTGGTAGAAGGGCTGTCTAATAATAGTGTATACAGTATTAATGATAGTTCAGTGAGAAATAGGGCACAGGCGCAGAATAGTTCTGAGTCGTAAGATTTACTTTTCTTTCTTACTTCCCAAAACCCTCAACCACTACTTAATAGTAAATTTGGCAAGCATAGTGATACGCTCAAAGAAAAAAACCAAGCTTGTGTGGTCCTGGTACAAGTTTAATGGACTTACTACCTGTTCTTTTACATGTTAAGCTGTCGTTGATATGACCATCCCTATTTTAAATGTTCAAAGTTCCAAGTTAATTTGCAACTAAGATTTGTACAGATCTTAATTAGGTACAAATTGGAGTTAGTGGCCTTTTACTGGCGTTGCCACTATAATTATAATATATTATTTTACAACCTTTAATAATATATCAATAATTATATAAAACAATTGGCATAAAAACAACACTATTTAATCTAAATAAATACTTAAATATGTAAATAATTATTGCAACATAATCTTAAAATAAGTTTATATAAACTTGGATTTGACTTACTGGATAATTGATAAAAATATCGTTAGTATTTTTGATTACTGGTTCATATTGCATTATACAGGATTAGGAATTTGTCAAGATTGTGGTTAGATTGGTTGAATTGTGATTTTAATAAAGAAGTTGCTTTAGTCGCCGTATTAAAGAGTTTACTTGAGATTAGGCAATTAACCTAATCGTTTTTCTAAATTAAGTAGTAATATTTTTTTACTAAGAGTTTCTTTAGATTTTTATTAAATACCAGGGTATGAGTTTCATTTTTAATGTCTAATGGTAATTTATTAAGTATTTTTACTACCATGTAGTATGGGCTTTCGTTGAGCATTTTAGTCCGAGATGGCGGGATATATAATCCTTTTTTTGTCATGTATTTAAGGTGTATGTTTCTTTAACTCTAGTAAATGTTTGTACGGGTTTTGTATAAAGAAATGTCATAGATGTATATTGAAGGCAGAGTCAAGAGCTCGTATTGGATATAATATGGCTTACAGGTTTAAGTGTTGTCTATGTGGGCTATAATTCTGACACATTTTTTTGTATGATAAACAACTGATTTGCTTTTCTCTATTTCCCCACAGCGTTATACCATATTTTAGCTACGAATATGCATATGCATAGTAGGCAGATAGAGAGGTGCTTGTGTTAGAGCTTTGATTAATTTGGAAGTTCTTGATAGTTTTGTTAGAAGAATCTTGATAGTTTCGATTTTATTTGTCCTATATGTGGTTTCCAAGTTACATGTGTATCTATATGAATTTCAAGTAAGTTAAATGTTTCTACGGTTTCTAAATATGTTTTTGGTATATAATATTTGTATTTAAGAGTGGTTTCTTGTGGGATCTGAATTGTATATTTTTTATTTTACCGTAAATTTATTTTTAATTTATGGTCTTGTAACCAAGTTGTTGCAAAATCCAATGTTTCATGTATTGGTTGGACAGAATCATAATTATTCTCACATTTTATAAGAATTGAGATATCATGCGCGAAGAGATCCGGAACAGTAATTCGCTATTTAGTATTTTTAAAGGTTATGTACGTTAGAAACAGTATACAACCTAGTACACTTCCTTGGGGAATCGAACTAGTTAATTGTCTAATGTCAGATCGTATGTGCTTTGTTTTAATTGTGACCATGTCGTGGTGATCAATTTGTACTATTTGGATATCTGTTTACCAGGTATTATTTAAACCAATTTTAAGCAGATCCTTGGATTCCGGAGCCTTATAGTTTTTGATTAGTTATGGCACAAAACCTTATATATATTAAACCTTATACGCTTTCGTCATGTCCAGTAATAATTCTATAACATTTTTTCTGTCATTCACATATTGTAAGGATGTTTGAACGTATTTATACACTATTAATGTAGTCGATTTTGACTTTCAAAAACTGTTTTGATTATCGTCCAGTATTTCAATTTTTTTCAAGAAACTGGTTTAATCGGTTGCATAATATTGCCTTTTCAAATACTTTCGAGAAGGTAGGTAAAAGGGTTATGGCTTGTACTTCTTAGGCGTATGTGTGTCCCTTTTTTATGGATCGGTTTAACAAGTGATATTTTAAGTGCGTCGGGAAATTTTCCTTGAATATTTTAAACCACCTGTCATAAATAATAAATGCTTACATTAAATTTGATAGTGATTGTAGACCTTCGCGCAAAACCGATGCCGAGCTACTTAATTTGGGTAAAAGTTTTAATAAGTTCCAGTAGTTAAGGGTTTTGGACAATCAGCAGTTTTGCCACTGCATAAAAGACATGTATTAGCTAAGGTTGATGAAATTGAATCTGATATGAGCTCAAAATCATAATAATCCAGAAACATGGTTCTGATTAGCTCTACACAAAAGTATTTTAATTGCTGTTTTATTGATAATTTTAATGTAGTCACGTATCAATCAATCATTTATTTTCTGAACAAAGTTACAGATATATGGATGTTATATTAAAATAATAGTATTCTATGTTCTATCTAAATGCATGAAAATGTTCATCTTGATTGCTACAAAATGCAAAAATAAGTTTTACATACACAAAAGTCATAAATCAATTGAATTAGTTCATAATCTAAAATCACTAAATAAAATTGGTACATAACAAATTAAAAACAGACTAACAGATTACAAAACCAAGTTTTACACATAAAATGGTCCCACTTATCTAGAATTTTTAATTTAGACATAGCCCTAATGCATTGTTTTGAGCATTAAAAGCTGCATTACTGTGTTTGTGGGGAAACTCACCCAATAAGTAGTACCGTATCTTGGATGAAATTCTGATTATCATAGGCAGTAATGCATCTCGGTTTCTTATCGAGGGAAGTTTAAATATTTTTGCTCAAACCATGTATATCAGCTTTCCAGTCAATTTTGTAGTCAATAATTAAGCCTAGAAATTTATTTTATTTGGTTGTCATGATAGTGAATATTAAGTGTCGGTGGAGTCATTCATTGTCTAAATTGAATTATGTTGGTATTTTTCAAATTTATTATTATTACCTCGCATCGATTCTATTATGTAATGTCAAACATTCGTTAATATAATTTTTACATTGAAGTATTAATTACATTCAATTATAGCAGTGCTATCGTGAGCAAATCGTGACATTGACCTCAATTCTTGATACATTAATATTTAAGAAATCGTAAATGACCCTGTTTTTATTAAACGGTTTTATTTAGCTTACCCTGTTTGTTTTATTCTTTTTTCTTTCTTGGGTCAAATTTAGTAACTGAAATTTGACCCCCTTCCTGTTGACCGATTGATCTGAAATTTGGTACACACTTCTGGTTCTGGTGACAGTACAATTAAATAAATTTTGTTTCATTGTAAATCCAATATGGCCGCCGCTACAAAATGGCGGATAACTTAGGTTTTATTAATCCCATCAATATGGGTGTCAAATGAAAGGGCTCAATAAGTAGAATACAATGTACTATACAAAATTGAAATCCAAGATGGCCGCCGCTACAAAATGGCGGATAACTTAGGTTTTATTAATCCCATCAATATGGGTATCAAATGAAAGGGCTCAACAAGTAGAATACAATGTACTATACCCAATTGAAATCCAAGATGGCCGCCGCTACGAAATGGCGGATAACCTAGGTTTTATCAACCCAACAATATGGGTATCAAATGGAAGTGCTCAACAAGTAGAATATAATGTACAATACAAAATTCGAACGATATGAAAAGCGACCAGCAGAGCACCCCAAATATGATTTTAACAATATGTGTCTCATAGACTCTCTTGACAATAACTTGATACGAGCTAGTTAAATATCATTGCTGTAATAAAATAAATTTTATAAATGTTTTCATACAAGATGTACCTAAATATCTATGTTACTAGAAATAATATCTAATGTATACAACTATATTACTACAAACATGTTCTGACTATTTACAAGCGCTTTTTTAAAGTCTACGTGAATAAAAACCTTTTTTATTTTATTTTATTTTATAGAGTTTGCGATGTTATTTGAGCCACACTACACGAAACCGCCAGTTATAAATGAAGAAAGCATCGATACCGATGCTTATGCACCGCATGAGCAAACAGCAAGAAGGCGTCTTATAACTCTATCAGACAACACAAAAATGACTATTAGAAACACGCCAGCTGTAGTACGGGTACCTAACTTTGCAGCAGTTTCTGATCCAGAGTCATATTATTACAGTTTACTAATCCAGTATATGCCGTATCGCAATGAGGCCGAACTTTTAGGAGAATTTAATAGTGCCAGAGATGCGTTCCTCGCCAACGAAGAAAGTTTAAGAGAAACAAACGCCTACTTGGAAATATATCGTGAACGTGACAGGCAGCTTGAAAATGCATTCGCGCAAGTACACGGCTTTCAGATACTGGAACACGCAGAGCCCATGGAACTAGACCATGAAGAAGAATGAAACTGAAATGAAACCATATACATTCCATATTTGCTAATGAATGAAGACCAGTTCTTACAGGCTAAGCAGTCTATGAATGCAGTACAAAAGGAAGTTTTTACATTTGTTACCCAGTCTATACAAAATCAAATGTCAGGTGCCGAAGAACGTTTAAAATATTCTTTACAGGTGAAGCTGGTGTGGGCAAGACTTTTCTATTAAAGTTACTACGAGACCAAATTAATAGGTGCTACGCAAAGGATGCGGTTAAAGTCTGCTCACTAACAGGAGTTGCAGCTCGATTAATAAATGGAGCTACGATACACAGTACTTTAAAATTGCCTGTACAGAAAGACGGTCGTATAACAGGTATGTCACCACTGTCCGGAAATTATTTAAGAATAATGAGGCAACAATGGCATCAGACAGAATTTCTGATTGTCAACGAGATTTCTATGGTGTCTTACCAAATGTTGTGCATGATGGACGCCCGATTAAGGCAAATAAAGAACTGTGAAAATGAGTTTTTTGGAGGAGTAAACGTATTACTTTTCGGTGATCTTTCACAACTGCCTCCTATAAAACGATCAGGATCACCTGTTTTCAAACAGCCAGAACATCTCCAGCCAGCTACACATCTCTGGCGTTTATTTACGCTGTGTGAATTAACTGAAAATATGCGTCAGCAAGGTGACCAGACTTTTATTGATATTTTGAATGCTTTGAGAGTCGGTGAGCTAACTACCCAACATTTTAGTATTTTAATGGGAAGACTTCTTCAAGACACAAGTGATGAGTTTTCAATAGACAAGGCGTTAAGGGTATACCCCACAAATCAACAAGTTAACGACCACAACTCTCCTGATGTATTGAATTTGTTTAGAAATAGAGGTGCTCGTATTTATAAAATAAAAGCTCAGGATCAGCTAGTACACGCCACACGAAATGCGGACAATGTGGATATAGCTACTATAATACCAGCTGATATCAACAAAACTGGGAGTTTGCCAGCGGAACTGGAAATATTTGTGGGGGCAAAAGTCATGCTACGTTCCAATATTGACGTTTCAAAGGGATTAGTAAGTGGCGCTATAGGCTACATCAACGAAATCGTTTGGCCTCAATTTCGTCGAACTCAGATGTATGCAACAGATGTACCTTCTCTTCGAATTGATTTCGTAAGAGACAGCGTACATCTTATACCCCCAAAAGCCATACAGTTTCCAGCTAAGTACAATTACGGGACGGCTGAAAGAAGAATGTTGCTTTTAATACTATCATGGGCTTCTACAATACATAAAATGCAGGGCAGCACTGTGGATCACGCAGTCGTATACTTAGGTGCGAAACTGTTTGAAGAAGGTCAATCCTACGTGGCTCTTAGTAGAGTAAGATCTCTGCAGGGACTACGTATAGAGGAGTTAGACTACAATAAACTAACGGGCAAAAAAACCTTGCAATAATGAGGCCCTAAATGAATTAAACAGAATGCGAAATAAAAACTAAAAACTAGAAAATAAAAATTGGTAAAAAAACTTTTTAAGTTAAACGGTGTTATGTTAAACATACATTGTAATGTTTAAGATATGTACTAAAAGCTAAAAAATAATAAAATAGATACAGTCGTGGGCATTATAAACATATGCATAGACTAGACTAAAATAAAACCGTGGGGCACGTCAATTGTCTACAATTATCGATTAAAATGTGCGATAAATAGTTTAATTCTTCGCTAGCCAGTTGGCCCACCGACGGTGAGAAAATTACTTACTATTTTCTTGCTCATTTTTCAATATTATATATATATATATATATATATATATATATATATATATATATATATATATATATATATATATCGTCCGATAGTTATATAATAATAATATATATTTATTTCAGATAATAATTAATCCATAGTCATTTGTTAGTAATGGCTTAAAAATATGTTAGTACTACACTAATAAATCTATCTTACGTTAAAAATGGGAGCCCTGGAACCCATGTGAACACTGTTCCAGTGGCTCACTATTGGGCAATCAATTTTGTGCAATATGGTATTTAGGAGGCTGCTGGTACTGTCTCGCACACGACGCATCAGGGAGGCAGTTCTTTTCCTTAAAATTGCCTTGAAGCAATCAGTTCTTGCTTCTGCAAACATACCTGATGCGCTGCACCAGCGGGACAGCCCCATCAGCATCCTAAAACCATTATTGTATTGTACACGTAGTGTTTCGAGTGACCTGCGACGATAACTGACCCATAAGCTGCAGGTGTACAGAGTTTGGCAGTAAGATTTAAAAAGTGCTATTTTCACTTCTCTTGTACACCGTGCAAACCTACGAGCCAGCATGTTACACCTCACTGCCAAGGCCCTTCGTTCACGCTCTATGTCTAAGTCATCTGAAAGGTCCTCAGTAATCCAGTGGCCCAAGTATTTAATTTTTGTAACCCGACTTAAAGGGATCCCATTAAGTCGCACTGGAGGGACAAATTTAGGTACTTTGTTATCAGACTTAAACACCAACAGCTGACTTTTCACCGGGTTATACCTAAGCCCGTGAGCCTCTGCGTACCTCTCACAAATGACAATTAATTGCTCTAGGGCCTTATGTGATGGAGAAACCAATACTGAATCGTCCGCATATACTATATTATTGACAATTTTTCCATCAATAGAGCATCCGATGTCAGTGCTGATTAACTCCCCTATCAGTTTATTTATATACAGATTGAAGAGATTATACATTCCATGTAAACCAAAGAGTTGTTTTAAATAGTTTATCGTTCAACGTTCACACTGCTGGCTGGCGAGGACTCGCTAGTTTGTCTTTAATCGACAAAACTTATGATTAAAGTAAACACTCGCTCAACACTATGAAACCCTAAAACTCGCTTATAGTCCAGCTCGCTAGCTTGTTTCCACATTCTAGCTCTACTTGCCACTCGTCCATCGTTGTCGGTTGAACAACTGTCTTATTATCGCGTGACACTACAAAACGAACATTTTCAACGATTGAAGACAATTGACGTGCCCCCGGTTTTATTTTAGTCTAGTCTATGCATATGTTTATAATGCCCACGACTGTATCTATTTTATTATTTTTTAGCTTTTAGTACATATCTTAAACATTACAATGTTTCATTGTAATGTTTAAGATATGTACTAAAAGCCCGCAGGGCGGGGGCGTCAGGCCCGGGCGCGGCGGCATGGGCACTATTCGCTTGGAGTGCCCTGTCGCCGCTGCCAAAGCCGTCCTCGAAAAGGGACGGCTCGCCGTCGGGTTCAGCTCGGGTGCGGTCCGGGCACTTGAGGACCAGCCTTTGAGGTGCTACAAGTGCTTCGGAATCGGCCACACCCGAGCCCTCTGTCCGTCCAGCGTAGATAGGACGGACAGCTGCTACCGCTGCGGCAAGGAGGGGCATAAATCCGCCTCCTGCAAGGCCACCGCACCGCACTGCGCGGTATGTGCCGCTAGTGGCCGCCCTGCGGGACATATTATGAAGGGGAGGAACTGCAGTCCTCCCCTTAAGAAGGGCAAAATACAGGCGCCGACCCGGCCTGTCATTGCCACCGCCGTCCCAGTGGCTGGGACCTCAGCGGCTGTGGAGGAGGGGGGTGCGATGACCGACTAATGGGTAGAGTCGAGCATCGCATCCTCCAGGCGAACACCAACCACTGCAGAGCGGCCCAGGATCTGCTGATGCAGACTGTGGCCGAGTGGTTGGTGGACGTGGCGGTGGTCGCCGAGCCGTACTCGATACCTGGCCGTTGGCTGGGTGATCGGGACGGCTTGGTGGCGTTGGTGTCGCGGCCCGCCACGGACTCCCCTCCCCTCTCGCTTTTAGAGAGGGGTCCGGGATACGTGGCCGCCGCGTGGGGAGAAATAGCCCTGGTCGGGGTCTATTTCTCCCCAAACCGCCCTCTAAGGGACTTCGAGGATTTTCTCGAAGTCCTTACGGCAGTCGTCGGGAGGGCGGCACCACGTCAGGTCGTCGTGTTGGGCGACCTGAACGCCAAGGCGGTGGCCTGGGGCAACCCAGCGGCGTCATGTAACGTCCGGGGGCGCGCCGTCGAATTTTGGGCGGCTTCGTGCGGCGTGTCCCTCCTGAACAGGGGGGATGTTCACACGTGTGTGCGGCAACAGGGAGGGTCAGTGGTGGACGTGTCGTTCGCCACCCCTGTGCTAGCCACACGCGTTGTGAACTGGCGGGTGGAGATGGTGGAGACCCTGTCGGACCACCGATATGTGCGGTTCGACATCTCCACCCAGAGCCCGCGGGGGATGGCCCGCTCGGGCCAATCTCCCTTCCCGCGGTGGGCTCTCACCCGCCTGGACCGGGAGGCAGCCCTGGAGGCAGCGTTCCTCGAGGACTGGCTCTCGCCCCCTGTGCAGGGCACGGACGTCGACGCCGCAGCGGTTCGGCTCCGGGGGTCCCTGACCGAGGTGTGCAATTCCAGCATGCCTCGGTCTCGCCGTCCGCCTCCCCGTCGCGCTGTTTATTGGTGGACGGCGGAGCTGGCGGCGCTCCGGGCCGCGTGCGTGGAGGCCAGGAGGGCCTACACGCGGAGTCGGCGGCGCACCAGCCGATGTCAGGCGGAGGAGGACCGCCTCTACGCCTCTTACGTAGAGGCAAAGACGGTCCTCAAGTTGGCAATGTGCGCCGCCGAAGACTCGGCAAAGGCCGAGATGCTGGAGGGACTCGACAGGGATCCGTTTGGGAGGCCATATAAGCTGGCGCGGAGCCAGCTGCGCCCTTATGGCCCCCCATTAACGGAGACCCTAGAGCCGGCGTTGCTGGATGGGGTGGTTCGGTCACTGTTTCCGCGCAGGACCGACTTCACCCCACCAACGATGAACCCCCCACTGGGGGGGGTGGTGGCTTCGCCGGAGGAGGAGGTCCCTCCAGTGTCGGTGGAGGAACTTCGCGCGGGGGTTCTGTCCCTCCGCGCGAAGAAGACGGCCCCTGGACCGGATGGTGTCCCCGCACGGGTGGTGGCCATCGCGGCGTCCCTCATGGAGGAGAGGTTTCGGGACCTCTTCAGCGCGTGTCTGACGGCTGGGAGGTTCCCGAAGATCTGGAAGGAGGGGCAGCTTTGCCTGCTCCGGAAGGAGGGACGCCCGGTGGACTCCCCCTCGGCATACCGGCCCATCGTCCTGCTCGATGAGGTCGGTAAATTGTTCGAGGGGATCATCGCCACCCGGCTCAATAGCCGCACTTCAGCGGGCTGTCGACGCGCCTGCTGAAAGCCGCGGACGCCCTCTCGTGGCTCCTCCCAAACCTCGGAGGGCCCAAGGAGCGATGCCGGCGCCTCTATGCCGGCATCCTCAAGAGCATGGCCCTTTACGGGGCACCCATCTGGGCGGACTCCCTCCACAGGAGGGAGAATGCAACCGCCATCCGCAGGCCCCAACGGGCCATTGCACAGCGGGTGGCGAGAGCCTACCGCTCAGTGGGCTTTGCGGCGGCGTGCGCTCTGGCCGGCACCCCTCCCTGGGAATTGGAGGCATGGGTGCTCGCCAGAGTGTACGAATGGGCGGCGCGGCGTAGGGCGCTAGGTGAGCGCCCCGCCGCGCAAGAGCGGGAGGCCGTGCGGCGGGAGGCGAGGGACGCCATCGTCCTGCACTGGGAACGGGACCTCGCCTCCGCCACTTTTGGGCGCCGGACGCTGGACGCGCTCGGTCCAGTCCTGCGGGAATGGCTCGAGCGCCCCCACGGTTTCCTCTCGTTCCGTCTAGTGCAGGTGTTGTCCGGACATGGCTGTTTCGGAACGCACCTGCACCGGATTCGGAGGGAGGAAACCCCGGCGTGCCACGACTGTGGAGCCGCGGAGGACACGGCGCAGCACACCCTCGAGGTGTGCCCAGCCTGGGCTGAGCTGCGCCGTGCCCTGACAGATGTGGTCGGAATGGACCTCTCACTTCCCAGTGTGGTGAACTCCATGCTGGGGAGTGAGGAGGCTTGGGCGGCGGTTGCCTCCTTTTGCGAGAATGTCATGTCGCAAAAGGAGGCGGCGGAGCGTGCGCGGGAGGATGATCCTCTCGCGCCGCCGCTCCGCAGGCGAAGAAGGGGTGGGAGACGGCGGTTGTACGATCGTCGCCTCCCTCCTTCTGGTGGTGATTAGCGGGCGACAGGCGCGGGGGCGCCTTCGCTCGCATTGCACAAATCGCCACCATCGTCGGGCGGGAACGGCCGAGCACTCACGGTCGTTCCCGGGCCCCTCCACTTAGGGAGGGGCGTGCGGGCCCCGCTGTAAAGGCGGGCGGTCGTCGGTGGGGGACTGGACGTAAAGGCTGTGCCGGTTTCCCAGTCCTCCTCCACACAGACGATGCGGGAGTGCCGCTGGGTTATTTTAGTGGGTATGCCGGGCTAGCCGGAGAGTCCCACATAACCCGTCCATCCCCCAATGGGCGGGTATGCGTAACGCATTTTTTCCCAGCGCAAACAAAAAAAAAAAAAAAAAAAAAAAAGGTTAGGTTGGGGAACCACCCCACAGTGCTTGCGTCCACGTCGCGTTCCCCGGAAACGTCCCAGTCCTGACCACCGTAACGGAGTGGCAGGCTGGGTACGGCTAAAGTGCACTGTGCATCGTAGCGACCATATTGCCTTGTATGCTACGATATTGCTTTGTTTGACATGCCAAAACCCGCGCGGGATGCCCTCGGGCATTTCATCAGAAAAGGCCCTTCTCTGGGCCAACCCAAAGGCCCTTCTCAGGGCCAACCCAAAGGCCCTTCTCAGGGCCAACCCAAAGGCCCTTCTCAGGGCCAACCAAAAGGCCCTTCTCAGGGCCAACGCGACGCATCAGCGTCGGGGGAAGGCAGGGCCTTCTACGGCGGGAGGGAGGAAGATTTATCGGACTCCGAAATTGAGTCCATTGAATCGGATGCCGATTCAATGGTGGTAGAGGATGCGCGATCGCGATCCGCGTCCAGAAAAAGGAAGACCTTTTTAAAGGACGGGTCGGATGGCTCCTCGGCGTCGGGTTCGGCGAAGGAGCCAAAAAGAAAGGTGAAGGCTAAAAAGGCAACAAAAGCGGCAGACACCCACGACGTTGGTTTGGCCGACGCCCAACGCGAGTTTGACCTGGCACGTCGGGAGCAGCTCCAGCAAGAGCTGGAGGAGCGGGTTGCGGCCCAGGAGGAACGGGCGCGCGTCGCCCGTGCTAAGTCCGGGTACGGTGCGTCCCGCGTGCTGTACTAGGACCACTCCCTGGCCGAATTACAGAGGATGGCCTTGGAGGACGAGGAGGCGATCGTAGAGGTGGCCGCCAAGTCCTCGCATCTGAAGGGGACGTTCCAGAAGTCCCTCAAATGCCGGGCCGCCAGTATGCGTGGCATCGTCGCGGAGCTGGTGGACCGCAAGGCCAGCGACGAAACGCGGCAACTGCAGGCGAAGGTAGATCGCCTGCAGACGGAGGTGAGCCAGCTTCACCTGAAGCTGGCTGAAGCCACGGCCCGGCCATCCCAAGCCGAGCCCCAACCTACGGCAGAGGGCCTCGTTTCCTCTCCCGGCCTCGAGGATGTCCTCCGCAGGGTGATGGCGGAAGAGAGGACGTTCGTTCGCTCCTGCATAGCGGGCATTGAGGACCGGCTCTTGCCGGAGAAACGCCTCCGACCGCCACTTGCGGCGGACAAAAGGCGAGTGGAGCCGGTGCCTAGCTCCTCGAGGGAGGACGCCCTTCTCCCTTCCACCACCCCGACCAACCAGCAGGGCTGGACGAAGGTGGTCGGTAAGGGGAAGGGCAAAGGCAAAAAGACGGCAGCTGTCGTCCCTGCCGTCCCTGCCACCACCACTCCTAGCCAGTCGCAATCGACTGGTAGGGGAAAAGGGAGGGGGAAGAGCACCCCCGCGGCCCCAGCCGCCTCCGCCACCACCCCTGCTGGTCAGTCGACTGGCAAGGGAAAGGGGAAAGGGAAGACTTCTTCCCCCCCAGCCGGTGCCAAGAGGAACCTTGTTCCTCCAAAGACCGCGGCCGTCGTGGTGACACTCACCGCGAAGGCCGCGGAGCGGGGTGAGACGTACGCGTCCATGTTGGTGCGGGCGCGTGCCACTGCCGATCCCACCAAACTGGGGATCGGCAAAGTCTCATGCCGCCGGACACAGGCTGGGGCTCGTATTTTCGAGTTCCCAGGTGCCGAGGGTGGTAAAAACGCGGACCTCTTCGCAGCAAAGCTGCAGGAGGTCATCGCGGACGTGGCGAAGGTGGCCAGGCCGGTGAAGTCGGCGGCCATCGAGGTGACGGACCTGGATGACTCCGTCACCAAGGAGGAGGTGGTGGCAGCAATCGTAGCCATAGGGGGCTGCGCAGTCGCAGCGGTACAGGGCGGGGGCATCAGGCCCGGGCGCGGCGGCATGGGCACCATTCGCCTGGAGTGCCCAGTCGCCGCTGCCAAAGCCGTCCTCGAAAAGGGACGGCTCGCCGTCGGCTTCAGCTCGGCGGCGGTCCGGGCACTTGAGGACCAGCCACTGCGGTGCTACAAGTGCTTCGGAATCGGCCACACCCGAGCCCTCTGTCCGTCCAGCGTAGATAGGACGGACAGCTGCTACCGCTGCGGCAAGGAGGGGCATAAATCCGCCTCCTGCAAGGCCGCCGCCCCGCACTGCGCGGTATGTGCCGCTAGTGGCCGCCCTGCGGGACATATTATGAAGGGGAGGAACTGCAGTCCTCCCCTTAAGAAGGGCAAAATACAGGCGCCGACCCGGCCTGTAACTGCCACCGCCTTCCCAGTGGCTGGGACCTCGGCGGCTGTGGAGGAGGAGGGTGCGATGTCCAATTAATGGGTAGAGTTGAGCATCGCATCCTCCAGGCGAACACCAACCACTGCAGAGCGGCACAGGATTTGCTGATGCAGTCTGTGGCCGAGTGGTTGGTGGACGTGGCGGTGGTCGCCGAGCCGTACTCGGTACCTGGCCGTTGGCTGGGTGATCGAGACGGCTTGGTGGCGTTGGTGTCGCGGCCTGCCTCGGACTCCCCTCCCCTCTCGCTTTTAGAGAGGGGTCCGGGATACGTGGCCGCCGCGTGGGGAGAAATAGCCCTGGTCGGGGTCTATTTCTCCCCAAACCGCCCTCTAAGGGACTTCGAGAATTTTCTCGAGGTCCTTACGGCAGTCGTCGGGAGGGCGGCGCCACGCCAGGTAATGGTGTTAGGCGACCTGAACGCCAAGTCGGTGGCCTGGGGCAACCCAGCGGCGTCCTGCAACGTCCGGGGACGCGCCGTCGAATTTTGGTCGGCTTCGTGCGGCGTGTCCCTCCTGAACAGGGGGGATGTTCACACGTGTGTGCGGCAACAGGGAGGGTCAGTGGTGGACGTGTCGTTCGCCACCCCTGTGCTAGCCACACGCGTCGTGAACTGGCGGGTGGAGATGGTGGAGACTCTGTCGGACCACCGATATGTGCGGTTCGACATCTCCACCCAGAGCCCGCGGGGGATGGCCCGCTCGGGCCAATCTCCCTTCCCGCGGTGGGCTCTCACCCGCCTGGACCGGGAGGCAGCCCTGGAGGCAGCGTTCCTCGAGGACTGGCTCTCGCCCCCTGTGGAGGTGACGGACGTGGACGCCGCAGCGGTCCAGCTGCGGAGGTCCCTGACCGAGGTGTGCAATTCCAGCATGCCTCGGTCTCGCCGTCCGCCTCACCGTCGCGCCGTTTATTGGTGGACGGGGGAGCTGGCGGCGCTCCGGGCCGCGTGCGTGGAGGCCAGGAGGGCCTACACGCGGAGTCGGCGGCGCACCAGCCGATGTCAGGCCGAGGAGGACCGCCTCTACGCCTCTTACGTAGAGGCAAAGACGGTCCTCAAGTCGGCAATGTGCGCCGCCGAGGACTCGGCAAAGGCCGAGATGCTGGAGGGCCTCGACAGGGATCCGTTTGGGAGACCATACAAGCTGGCGCGGAGCCAGCTGCGTCCATATGGTCCCCCAATAACGGAGACCCTAGAGCCGGCGTTGCTGGATGGGGTGGTTCGGTCACTGTTTCCGCGCAGGACTGAATTCACCCCTCCAACGATGAACCCCCCGCTGGGGGGGGTGGTGGCTTCGCCGGAGGAGGAGGTGCCTCCAGTGTCGGCGGAGGAACTTCGCGCGGGGGTTCTGCCCCTCCGCGCGAAGAAGACGGCCCCTGGACCGGACGGCGTCCCCGCACGGGTGGTGGCCATCGCGGCGTCCCTAATGGAGGAAAGGCTTCGGGACCTCTTCAGCGCGTGCTTGACGGCTGGGAGGTTCCCGAAGCTATGGAAAGAAGGCAAGCTGTGCCTTCTCCGCAAGGAGGGACGCCCGGTGGACTCCCCCTCGGCATACCGGCCCATCGTTTTACTCGATGAGGTCGGTAAACTGTTCGAGGGGATCATCGCCACCCGGCTTAATAGTCAGCTGCGGGAGGTAGGGCCGGACCTGTCGGACGCCCAGTTCGGGTTCCGACAAGGGTGTTCGACGGTCGACGCGTTGGCCCTACTCAGGGGCCAAGTGCGGGAGGCGGTCGAGGCTGGGGACGGAGTGTTGGCGGTGTCGTTCGACATCGCCAACGCCTTCAACTCCGTGCCCCACTCGACCATATTGGAGGCACTCCGATACTACGGAGTGCCCCAATATCTGCGGGCGATCCTGGCCAGCTACCTGAAGGACCGAGAGGTCCTTATGGTGGACAAGGCGGCCAGGATCAGGCGCTATGGAGTGGAGTCCGGTGTTCCACAGGGTTCGGTGCTGGGGCCCCTCCTGTGGAACATCGGATTTGACTGGCTCCTGCGGGGCACCCTCCTCCAGGGCACGAGTGTCATCTGCTACGCGGATGACACTCTCCTCGTTGCCCGAGGGAGGGATTTTAGGGAGGCGGCCTGTCTGGCCTCAGCTGGCGGATCCTTAGTGGCAGGTAGGATCCGCCAGCTTGGATTGAGGGTAGCGCTGAACAAGACCGAGGCCGTGTTCTTTCACGGGCCTCGGCAGCGCTGCCCACCTGACGCCCACATCGTGGTGGAGGGCGTCCGGATAGGGGTCGGGGCCCAGATGAAGTATCTGGGCCTCGTGCTGGACAGCAGGTGGCGCTTCGGCCCGCACTTCAGCGGGCTGTCGACGCGCCTGCTTAAAGCCGCGGAAGCCCTCTCATGGCTCCTCCCGAACCTGGGCGGGCCCAAAGAACGATGCCGGCGCCTCTATGCCGGCATCCTCAAAAGTATGGCCCTATACGGGGCACCCATCTGGGCGGACTCCCTCCACAGGAGGGAGAATGCAACCGCCATCCGCAGGCCCCAACGGGCCATCGCACAGCGGGTGGCGAGAGCGTACCGCTCGGTGGGCTTCGCGGCGGCGTGCGCTCTGGCCGGCACCCCTCCATGGGAATTGGAGGCATGGGTGCTCGCCAGAGTTAGGTTAGGTTAGGTTAGGTTAGGTTAGGTTAGGTTAGGTTAGGTTAGGTTAGGTTAGGTTAGGTTAGGTTAGGTTAGGTTAGGTTAGGTTAGGTTAGGTTAGGTTAGGTTAGGTTAGGTTAGGTTAGGTTAGGTTAGGTTAGGTTAGGTTAGGTTAGGTTAGGTTAGGTTAGGTTAGGTTAGGTTAGGTTAGGTTAGGTTAGGTTAGGTTAGGTTAGGTTAGGTTAGGTTAGGTTAGGTTAGGTTAGGTTAGGTTAGGTTAGGTTAGGTTAGGTTAGGTTAGGTTAGGTTAGGTTAGGTTAGGTTAGGTTAGGTTAGGTTAGGTTAGGTTAGGTTAGGTTAGGTTAGGTTAGGTTAGGTTAGGTTAGGTTAGGTTAGGTTAGGTTAGGTTAGGTTAGGTTAGGTTAGGTTAGGTTAGGTTAGGTTAGGTTAGGTTAGGTTAGGTTAGGTTAGGTTAGGTTAGGTTAGGTTAGGTTAGGTTAGGTTAGGTTAGGTTAGGTTAGGTTAGGTTAGGTTAGGTTAGGTTAGGTTAGGTTAGGTTAGGTTAGGTTAGGTTAGGTTAGGTTAGGTTAGGTTAGGTTAGGTTAGGTTAGGTTAGGTTAGGTTAGGTTAGGTTAGGTTAGGTTAGGTTAGGTTAGGTTAGGTTAGGTTAGGTTAGGTTAGGTTAGGTTAGGTTAGGTTAGGTTAGGTTAGGTTAGGTTAGGTTAGGTTAGGTTAGGTTAGGTTAGGTTAGGTTAGGTTAGGTTAGGTTAGGTTAGGTTAGGTTAGGTTAGGTTAGGTTAGGTTAGGTTAGGTTAGGTTAGGTTAGGTTAGGTTAGGTTAGGTTAGGTTAGGTTAGGTTAGGTTAGGTTAGGTTAGGTTAGGTTAGGTTAGGTTAGGTTAGGTTAGGTTAGGTTAGGTTAGGTTAGGTTAGGTTAGGTTAGGTTAGGTTAGGTTAGGTTAGGTTAGGTTAGGTTAGGTTAGGTTAGGTTAGGTTAGGTTAGGTTAGGTTAGGTTAGGTTAGGTTAGGTTAGGTTAGGTTAGGTTAGGTTAGGTTAGGTTAGGTTAGGTTAGGTTAGGTTAGGTTAGGTTAGGTTAGGTTAGGTTAGGTTAGGTTAGGTTAGGTTAGGTTAGGTTAGGTTAGGTTAGGTTAGGTTAGGTTAGGTTAGGTTAGGTTAGGTTAGGTTAGGTTAGGTTAGGTTAGGTTAGGTTAGGTTAGGTTAGGTTAGGTTAGGTTAGGTTAGGTTAGGTTAGGTTAGGTTAGGTTAGGTTAGGTTAGGTTAGGTTAGGTTAGGTTAGGTTAGGTTAGGTTTTTTTTTTTGTGTTAAAGATATGGAAGGAAAAGGGTAACGCAAGGGATACGTCTGCCGCTTTTCCTAAGTGAAGGTGTTGTGGAGATTGATGTTGTTGGATAGCTTTGGTGCGTTGTAGAGTAGTTTTGCATATATTTATATATATATATATATTTATTTGTATATGATATAGTATATAGTGTATAAATAGTGTTTTGGTTGTAATAGGTAGGATACGAGAGAGTTGAGAGTTGTTGGATTTTTTTTTTTTTTTTTTTTTTTCTTCTTTTAATTTTTTTTTTTTTTTTTTTTTTTTTTTTTTTTTTTTCCTTCGGTCTAGGTGTTATTAAATTTTTTGAGGGATTTTACTATGTTATATATGTGCTTGTGGAATGTTAAGAATGTATCGGGGTTTTGAGAGATGATGGTGAGATTGTACGGCTCTGAATGAGTAGAGACGGTGAGGTGGTCAGATCTAGTTGATTCGAACCGGGGACATTCTCTTACTAGATGGGTCATGCTCTGAGTAGATATGCCATCGCATGGGCATACATTATTGTCTGTTATCTTAAATCGGTGGAGGTATTCTTTATGGTATCCATGGTTAGTGAGATATTGGGTGGAAGAAAAGTTAGGCTTAGCTTGTTTCAGGTACGACTTAAGGTCATCGTGAGTGGGTAGGAGAGTTTTAGTGTGGGTAGTCCTAACGTATAGCTCAGCTGAGGCTTGAAGGGAAATATCTCGGTTTCTGTATTTCGCGTAGCTCATGGGGAAAGAGAAGTAATCAGGAGAGCGGTGAAGAAGAGCAGCTGCCTTGGCAGCAGAGTCCGCCATTTCGTTTCCAGGTATTCCTACATGGGATTTTATCCACGCAAACTGGATGTTTAATCCGGTGGACAGGGCGTTATGGATGTGGTGGTGTATACGAGTGGCGAAATGATTGGCACTGTCCGGGTTCATTAGTTCGGTCAATCCTGATTTGCAGTCCGAGAAGATGATGGTGTGGAGGATGTTGTTGCTCAGTATCCATTGGCATGCTTGTTCTATTGCAAATAATTCCGCCTGGAATACGGAGCAACAATCGTGGAGTTTAAGTTTTTTGACAATTGGAGATTTATTGGGCTGAAGGATGACGAAAGCTGCCCCAACTTTGTCATTGTGCTTACTTCCATCTGTGTAGATTTCAACAGTGTTGGGAGAGCATAATTCTTTAGTGTCATTAATTGAGAAGGCATTATAAAATGTAATACCTGTGCGGAAAGAAGGGTGGAGAAGTTCTGATGGAGAAGATAGTGTTTCTAAAGGGCAATCAAGAGGGAGAAATATTGAGGTGCCAGTCAGTTTGGTCAGCTCATTGTCAGCAATTTCCTTGATTTTGGCTGGCAATGGGGTGAGTTGCGCTAGACATATGGCGGAAGGCGTGTTAATAGTGCGAAAACCTTGGATGATTTTTAGTGCGAAGAGTCTTTGGATGGAAAGGAACTTTTTGTATACGTAAGAGTAGTTGAGGGCACCCGACCATACACTGGCTGAGTAGCAAATTATGGGCTCAATAACATGTTCGTAGATGATCCTGACATTTTCAGGGTGGATGCCCCAAGTAGGCTTTATAAAGATCGTGAGTTTATTTAGAAGTTTCTTTGCCTTCTCAATGACATAATCGCAGTGTTGGATGAAGCGGAGTTTGCGATCAATAATTATGCCCAAGTATCGGAAATGAGTGACAAATGGAAGAACATGATTATTGAAAACAATACTACACCGGAGGGATTTGTTAGTGAAGCCCATAACGCTCGTCTTATCGGGACCAAATGTAAGTTTGACGCTTTTACCCCATGCTATTATTTGCGATAGAGCAGAGTTAGTGATGATTTCTAAATTTTCAACCGACTTAGCGTGTGATATCAGAAGAACATCATCGGCGTACGCTTGAAGATGGCATCCGACAGGAAGCTCCATGCAGAGCAATTCGTCGAGAATTATGTTCCAAAGGGTTGGACCGCATACCGACCCCTGGATACACCCCATAGTCATAGGTTTACTAACTTGACAGTCAGCAAAGCTAAGTCTAACCTCTCGATTTTCTGTATAACTGAGGAGTATATTATAAAGATTTTTCGGGCAATTGGTTACTCTTAGTCTTTGAAAGATGGCAGGCCACCACGCATGGTCGAATGCTGCTTTGATGTCGAGGGAGGTGGCAATCACCTGCTCACCATTAGCAATGGCGCGCCTGACAGAGCCAAGAGCGTGGTCAATGGCTTGGAATGTGGAGGTGCGTAGTTTGAAGCCAAATTGTTTCTTGGAAAAGGAGTTGGTAGTGTTTAGGTGGTAAGTCAGTCGGTTAGTTATAAGTTTTTCTAGCAATTTTCCGAATACATTGATTAAGCCTATAGGTCTAAATGAGTTAGAGGTGGTATAGTCGGTTCTACCAGTTTTAGGAATAATTTTAGCGGCAGCAATTTTCCATGCAGTGGGGAAGTAACTGAGAGCAAGGAATCTATTAAATAATGCGGTGATAATTTGTGGGAAAGTCTTAACAAAGTGGAGGCAAATGTCAGCAGTGAGATGGTCAATACCTGGTGCTCGTTTGTGGTTCATAATATTTATGCACGTCACGATTTCAGTATGAGTGAAAGGGGGTTCCATTGAAGTATCGATAGGTAAGTGCATCATACTTCTAATATGTCTTTGGTCGTCAGTAGAGTCCGGTGTGTCGTCAGGATAAAATTTGTTTAAGAGAGCGTGTGCGGTGTCTTCAGAGTTCGATGTGAAGGTCCCGTCGTCCAGTCTGAGCGTTGATGGTGGCTGTCTAAGGGGAGCAGTTTTTATAATTCGGTTTGTGACTGAATAAACATCCTCCTTCTTTTGTTTATTGCAAAAGTCCCTGAAGTGTTCAGTAGAGGCAGCTTGGATTGCGTTGCGGTACTCTTGCTTGACTCTATTGTTTTCTTCAATAAGGTTATCCAGAGGCTGATTTCTGCGTCGTTTGTTAACCAGTCGGTGGTGTACCAAAAGAACTTTGGATTTTAATTCCTCTAGTTTATCGCTCCACCAAGGCGCTCGTTGTGCACGTCTAGAATTGCGTGGGAGGAGCCTGTCGCATGCGCGTTGGATGCTCGTAGTGATGTGTGTGACGTAGGGGTCTAATTCGGGTATTTGTAGTTCATGGATGTTAATATTGGGGTTAAGATGTTCCCGAATTTCTTGAGCTAGTGGTTCTGATATGGATTCCCATTTAACGGCGGCGGTGTTATACCGAAATGTGGTTTGTGAGCAGTTCCTAGCTAAAAGAGTTCTGCCGAGTGTAAAATCAAAACTGATAGCTCGGTGTTCGGTGGAGGGGCAGATGTTATTTACCACTCTCCAATCTGTAACACGCGTGTAGTTAGAGGTGCTAATAAGTGTGATGTCGATGATAGACTCTCTGATGCGGTTATGAGTAACTGTAGAAAATGTAGGTTCATTGCCTGTGTTACATATTCGCAGGTTATTATGTAATATGAAATCAGCAACTTGGTTGCCTCTTCGATTGTTCATGGGTGAACCCCATAAGGTATGCCATCCATTGAAATCGCCACAAATGAGATAAGTTGAGCCAGCTGTTTTTTGCAAAAAATGTTCGAGTTTATGTAATACGTTGTTATTATCTATTTTTGGTTCGATGTATACTGATATTACATATATGAATTTATTGCTTTTGCTATTGATCTTAACAATGGCCAGATTGGAATCGGAATTCTCAAGAATACCAATCGCACTCGTAAAGTTATCCCTGATTAAAATTGACGCTTTAGTTTGATGTTGTGAAGGGAACTGATAGGTAGTATAGCCCGGGAAGTTTTTCATTGACATAGTGCTGCCCACATAGGGTTCACTAATAAAGATTATGTCAGTTTTATTTATGTTTATATGAACGTTGAGTTCATGGGAGGCATTTTTACTTCTGCCTAGATTTATTTGGATGCATGTGAAAGTGTTCGTGTGAGAATGGTTAAAATTACTTGTTGTGTTAGTATCCATAATCGATGCGTGACTTCAATTTTTCTGTCATAAACATGACTCGTGGGCAAGAGTTTGAGGTAGCGCTATGGTGTGAGTTGTAGGTAGTTTTATTAAATCTTTTCCCATGGGATATGCAGTTGTAACAGTCCAATTTGGTTGGATCCCGTTTTACGGGACAGTCCTTGTATGTATGCGTCATTGCGGAACAATATGAGCAAATTTTGTTGGTGTTGGTACATTTATTGCGTGTATGTCCAAACTGTAGACAACCGAAGCATTGTAGGAGAGGAGTGTACTCTTCCACGTGGATACGTTGATGGTCGACGTTTAGTTTCCCAATTTTGATGATGGTTCTCCACAGGGAAGGTGTTGCCGTGAACACAGCATTATATAGGTGACTATTCCTGTTGCCTCGTTTGAATTTGAATGTAAGGTCATTCGGTGTAAGAGGGTGACTGCATGCAAATTCATTTTGGGCTATGATGATGTCAGTAAGTTGCTCGCATGGAATATTTTCTGTTATACCTTTCAGTATGATCATCGGTTTCAACTTTTTGGACGGCTCTGCAGTGATTTCACCGTTGGCCCGTTGGATTTTATCCAGAGCGATGTCACGCTGTTCGATATTTTCAAATTCAACGCGCACTTTATTGTTAGACACATATGTGGCATTCAGCGGTGAGAAGTTTGTGTCCTTAAAAGTGACGCTTGATCTGAATGTTTGGAGAGTAACGAGTGAGCTTGGAACCTCTTTTTTTGATGAGATAATCAGTGCAGGCTTAGTGATTGGGATATTCTGGAGCTTTTGTGTAGGGGGAGTGCGTAGAGCGGCAGAATAGTCCAGTCGAGGTTGGGGAGGTTGCAAAGATTTTTTTATGGTGGTCATTTCATTTTTTATTAAATCTGCGATGTCTTTCTTAAGCTGTGATAGATCGGAGCTACAGGGTTTGTGCGTATTTTCCGCTAATGAATCACTGTCAGAAACTGGAAAGAAGTTATTACTAGCTGAGAGTATTTCTTCAAAAATCAAAGTGATTTTGGATTTGTTCTCTTTTTTAAGGCTTTTCCCTTCCAAAAGTAAGCGGCGAGCGTCGCTAATTTTTGATATTAAAAAGTTTTTGAAATTATTGGGTGGACTAGGGGTTACAGTAGATGTAGCTAGACAGTCCCTGTAATTTTCATGCAATCCCTCCTCGTCTGAGAGGTTTAAAGAGTCTGTGCTTCCACGGTGGGATTCAGGACAAACTTCTGAAGCCATCTTCGTGCTGTTCAGTGCTCCAATGTATACCCTCAAGGGTACCTTTGGAATACCCTGGAGGAGCTCTATACGTTGAGCGAATAATAATTTTTAGCTGCCCCTTCTCACTAACTGGTATACGGGAGGGTGAAAATTCTAAAATTGCGAATATCTTATGAAATACTGGTGCGATCACCGTGTGTGCGGTGTCGTTGGATGCGTCTCGACGAGAGCTAACAGGTAAGTAAATAAAAAGATTAGGGTACAGTAGAAAACTAATTAGGTATCACTAAAAAACTATAATTTGTAGTAGAAAGTTAAGGTTAATAACAAAAAACTCAAAGATACTGTGTCTTACAACCGCAAATAGGGTGTTGGCGGATGCGTTTCCTTGAGTTTTTGATATTAAAATTATAAAAGCTATATACACTATGTAAAAATAATAAGAAATTGACCAAAAACTATGTTTTCAGTACAAAATACACAAAAACTATTGTTTAGAGTCGATTTTAGAAATATATATGTGTATTATAATGGAAACGAAGTTACTTTATATATGGGGGGGCTGATATTAAACGATAGACACAAAAAGAATGATTGAAATCGTATGTTTGTGGATTGAGATATACGTAATGTATGGGCAGAAACTACCCGCCACTACACCTCGGTTTGGGTGATGAAAATTCTAAAATTGCGAATATCTATGAAATACTGGTGCGATCACCGTGTGTGCGGTGTCGTTGGATGCGTCTCGACGAGAGCTAACAGGTAAGTAAATAAAAAGATTAGGGTACAGTAGAAAAACTAATTAGGTATCACTAAAAAACTATAATTTGTAGTAGAAAGTTAAGGTTAATAACAAAAAACTCAAAGATACTGTGTCTTACAACCGCAAATAGGGTGTTGGCGGATGCGTTTCCTTGAGTTTTTGATATTAAAATTATAAAAGCTATATACACTATGTAAAAATAATAAGAAATTGACCAAAAACTATGTTTTCAGTACAAAAATACACAAAAACTATTGTTTAGAGTCGATTTTAGAAATATATATGTGTATTATAATGGAAACGAAGTTACTTTTATATATAGGGGGGCTGATATTAAACGATAGACACAAAAAGAATGATTGAAATCGTATGTTTGTGGATTGAGATATACGTGGTTAGGTTAGGTTAGGTTAGGTTAGGTTAGGTTAGGTTAGGTTAGGTTAGGTTAGGTTAGGTTAGGTTAGGTTAGGTTAGGTTAGGTTAGGTTAGGTTAGGTTAGGTTAGGTTAGGTTAGGTTAGGTTAGGTTAGGTTAGGTTAGGTTAGGTTAGGTTAGGTTAGGTTAGGTTAGGTAGGTTAGGTTAGGTTAGGTTAGGTTAGGTTAGGTTAGGTTAGGTTAGGTTAGGTTAGGTTAGGTTAGGTTAGGTTAGGTTAGGTTAGGTTAGGTTAGGTTAGGTTAGGTTAGGTTAGGTTAGGTTAGGTTAGGTTAGGTTAGGTTAGGTTAGGTTAGGTTAGGTTAGGTTAGGTTAGGTTAGGTTAGGTTAGGTTAGGTTAGGTTAGGTTAGGTTAGGTTAGGTTAGGTTAGGTTAGGTTAGGTTAGGTTAGGTTAGGTTAGGTTAGGTTAGGTTAGGTTAGGTTAGGTTAGGTTAGGTTAGGTTAGGTTAGGTTAGGTTAGGTTAGGTTAGGTTAGGTTAGGTTAGGTTAGGTTAGGTTAGGTTAGGTTAGGTTAGGTTAGGTTAGGTTAGGTTAGGTTAGGTTAGGTTAGGTTAGGTTAGGTTAGGTTAGGTTAGGTTAGGTTAGGTTAGGTTAGGTTAGGTTAGGTTAGGTTAGGTTAGGTTAGGTTAGGTTAGGTTAGGTTAGGTTAGGTTAGGTTAGGTTAGGTTAGGTTAGGTTAGGTTAGGTTAGGTTAGGTTAGGTTAGGTTAGGTTAGGTTAGGTTAGGTTAGGTTAGGTTAGGTTAGGTTAGGTTAGGTTAGGTTAGGTTAGGTTAGGTTAGGTTAGGTTAGGTTAGGTTAGGTTAGGTTAGGTTAGGTTAGGTTAGGTTAGGTTAGGTTAGGTTAGGTTAGGTTAGGTTAGGTTAGGTTAGGTTAGGTTAGGTTAGGTTAGGTTAGGTTAGGTTAGGTTAGGTTAGGTTAGGTTAGGTTAGGTTAGGTTAGGTTAGGTTAGGTTAGGTTAGGTTAGGTTAGGTTAGGTTAGGTTAGGTTAGGTTAGGTTAGGTTAGGTTAGGTTAGGTTAGGTTAGGTTAGGTTAGGTTAGGTTAGGTTAGGTTAGGTTAGGTTAGGTTAGGTTAGGTTAGGTTAGGTTAGGTTAGGTTAGGTTAGGTTAGGTTAGGTTAGGTTAGGTTAGGTTAGGTTAGGTTAGGTTAGGTTAGGTTAGGTTAGGTTAGGTTAGGTTAGGTTAGGTTAGGTTAGGTTAGGTTAGGTTAGGTTAGGTTAGGTTAGGTTAGGTTAGGTTAGGTTAGGTTAGGTTAGGTTAGGTTAGGTTAGGTTAGGTTAGGTTAGGTTAGGTTAGGTTAGGTTAGGTTAGGTTAGGTTAGGTTAGGTTAGGTTAGGTTAGGTTAGGTTAGGTTAGGTTAGGTTAGGTTAGGTTAGGTTAGGTTAGGTTAGGTTAGGTTAGGTTAGGTTAGGTTAGGTTAGGTTAGGTTAGGTTAGGTTAGGTTAGGTTAGGTTAGGTTAGGTTAGGTTAGGTTAGGTTAGGTTAGGTTAGGTTAGGTTAGGTTAGGTTAGGTTAGGTTAGGTTAGGTTAGGTTAGGTTAGGTTAGGTTAGGTTAGGTTAGGTTAGGTTAGGTTAGGTTAGGTTAGGTTAGGTTAGGTTAGGTTAGGTTAGGTTAGGTTAGGTTAGGTTAGGTTAGGTTAGGTTAGGTTAGGTTAGGTTAGGTTAGGTTAGGTTAGGTTAGGTTAGGTTAGGTTAGGTTAGGTTAGGTTAGGTTAGGTTAGGTTAGGTTAGGTTAGGTTAGGTTAGGTTAGGTTAGGTTAGGTTAGGTTAGGTTAGGTTAGGTTAGGTTAGGTTAGGTTAGGTTAGGTTAGGTTAGGTTAGGTTAGGTTAGGTTAGGTTAGGTTAGGTTAGGTTAGGTTAGGTTAGGTTAGGTTAGGTTAGGTTAGGTTAGGTTAGGTTAGGTTAGGTTAGGTTAGGTTAGGTTAGGTTAGGTTAGGTTAGGTTAGGTTAGGTTAGGTTAGGTTAGGTTAGGTTAGGTTAGGTTAGGTTAGGTTAGGTTAGGTTAGGTTAGGTTAGGTTAGGTTAGGTTAGGTTAGGTTAGGTTAGGTTAGGTTAGGTTAGGTTAGGTTAGGTTAGGTTAGGTTAGGTTAGGTTAGGTTAGGTTAGGTTAGGTTAGGTTAGGTTAGGTTAGGTTAGGTTAGGTTAGGTTAGGTTAGGTTAGGTTAGGTTAGGTTAGGTTAGGTTAGGTTAGGTTAGGTTAGGTTAGGTTAGGTTAGGTTAGGTTAGGTTAGGTTAGGTTAGGTTAGGTTAGGTTAGGTTAGGTTAGGTTAGGTTAGGTTAGGTTAGGTTAGGTTAGGTTAGGTTAGGTTAGGTTAGGTTAGGTTAGGTTAGGTTAGGTTAGGTTAGGTTAGGTTAGGTTAGGTTAGGTTAGGTTAGGTTAGGTTAGGTTAGGTTAGGTTAGGTTAGGTTAGGTTAGGTTAGGTTAGGTTAGGTTAGGTTAGGTTAGGTTAGGTTAGGTTAGGTTAGGTTAGGTTAGGTTAGGTTAGGTTAGGTTAGGTTAGGTTAGGTTAGGTTAGGTTAGGTTAGGTTAGGTTAGGTTAGGTTAGGTTAGGTTAGGTTAGGTTAGGTTAGGTTAGGTTAGGTTAGGTTAGGTTAGGTTAGGTTAGGTTAGGTTAGGTTAGGTTAGGTTAGGTTAGGTTAGGTTAGGTTAGGTTAGGTTAGGTTAGGTTAGGTTAGGTTAGGTTAGGTTAGGTTAGGTTAGGTTAGGTTAGGTTAGGTTAGGTTAGGTTAGGTTAGGTTAGGTTAGGTTAGGTTAGGTTAGGTTAGGTTAGGTTAGGTTAGGTTAGGTTAGGTTAGGTTAGGTTAGGTTAGGTTAGGTTAGGTTAGGTTAGGTTAGGTTAGGTTAGGTTAGGTTAGGTTAGGTTAGGTTAGGTTAGGTTAGGTTAGGTTAGGTTAGGTTAGGTTAGGTTAGGTTAGGTTAGGTTAGGTTAGGTTAGGTTAGGTTAGGTTAGGTTAGGTTAGGTTAGGTTAGGTTAGGTTAGGTTAGGTTAGGTTAGGTTAGGTTAGGTTAGGTTAGGTTAGGTTAGGTTAGGTTAGGTTAGGTTAGGTTAGGTTAGGTTAGGTTAGGTTAGGTTAGGTTAGGTTAGGTTAGGTTAGGTTAGGTTAGGTTAGGTTAGGTTAGGTTAGGTTAGGTTAGGTTAGGTTAGGTTAGGTTAGGTTAGGTTAGGTTAGGTTAGGTTAGGTTAGGTTAGGTTAGGTTAGGTTAGGTTAGGTTAGGTTAGGTTAGGTTAGGTTAGGTTAGGTTAGGTTAGGTTAGGTTAGGTTAGGTTAGGTTAGGTTAGGTTAGGTTAGGTTAGGTTAGGTTAGGTTAGGTTAGGTTAGGTTAGGTTAGGTTAGGTTAGGTTAGGTTAGGTTAGGTTAGGTTAGGTTAGGTTAGGTTAGGTTAGGTTAGGTTAGGTTAGGTTAGGTTAGGTTAGGTTAGGTTAGGTTAGGTTAGGTTAGGTTAGGTTAGGTTAGGTTAGGTTAGGTTAGGTTAGGTTAGGTTAGGTTAGGTTAGGTTAGGTTAGGTTAGGTTAGGTTAGGTTAGGTTAGGTTAGGTTAGGTTAGGTTAGGTTAGGTTAGGTTAGGTTAGGTTAGGTTAGGTTAGGTTAGGTTAGGTTAGGTTAGGTTAGGTTAGGTTAGGTTAGGTTAGGTTAGGTTAGGTTAGGTTAGGTTAGGTTAGGTTAGGTTAGGTTAGGTTAGGTTAGGTTAGGTTAGGTTAGGTTAGGTTAGGTTAGGTTAGGTTAGGTTAGGTTAGGTTAGGTTAGGTTAGGTTAGGTTAGGTTAGGTTAGGTTAGGTTAGGTTAGGTTAGGTTAGGTTAGGTTAGGTTAGGTTAGGTTAGGTTAGGTTAGGTTAGGTTAGGTTAGGTTAGGTTAGGTTAGGTTAGGTTAGGTTAGGTTAGGTTAGGTTAGGTTAGGTTAGGTTAGGTTAGGTTAGGTTAGGTTAGGTTAGGTTAGGTTAGGTTAGGTTAGGTTAGGTTAGGTTAGGTTAGGTTAGGTTAGGTTAGGTTAGGTTAGGTTAGGTTAGGTTAGGTTAGGTTAGGTTAGGTTAGGTTAGGTTAGGTTAGGTTAGGTTAGGTTAGGTTAGGTTAGGTTAGGTTAGGTTAGGTTAGGTTAGGTTAGGTTAGGTTAGGTTAGGTTAGGTTAGGTTAGGTTAGGTTAGGTTAGGTTAGGTTAGGTTAGGTTAGGTTAGGTTAGGTTAGGTTAGGTTAGGTTAGGTTAGGTTAGGTTAGGTTAGGTTAGGTTAGGTTAGGTTAGGTTAGGTTAGGTTAGGTTAGGTTAGGTTAGGTTAGGTTAGGTTAGGTTAGGTTAGGTTAGGTTAGGTTAGGTTAGGTTAGGTTAGGTTAGGTTAGGTTAGGTTAGGTTAGGTTAGGTTAGGTTAGGTTAGGTTAGGTTAGGTTAGGTTAGGTTAGGTTAGGTTAGGTTAGGTTAGGTTAGGTTAGGTTAGGTTAGGTTAGGTTAGGTTAGGTTAGGTTAGGTTAGGTTAGGTTAGGTTAGGTTAGGTTAGGTTAGGTTAGGTTAGGTTAGGTTAGGTTAGGTTAGGTTAGGTTAGGTTAGGTTAGGTTAGGTTAGGTTAGGTTAGGTTAGGTTAGGTTAGGTTAGGTTAGGTTAGGTTAGGTTAGGTTAGGTTAGGTTAGGTTAGGTTAGGTTAGGTTAGGTTAGGTTAGGTTAGGTTAGGTTAGGTTAGGTTAGGTTAGGTTAGGTTAGGTTAGGTTAGGTTAGGTTAGGTTAGGTTAGGTTAGGTTAGGTTAGGTTAGGTTAGGTTAGGTTAGGTTAGGTTAGGTTAGGTTAGGTTAGGTTAGGTTAGGTTAGGTTAGGTTAGGTTAGGTTAGGTTAGGTTAGGTTAGGTTAGGTTAGGTTAGGTTAGGTTAGGTTAGGTTAGGTTAGGTTAGGTTAGGTTAGGTTAGGTTAGGTTAGGTTAGGTTAGGTTAGGTTAGGTTAGGTTAGGTTAGGTTAGGTTAGGTTAGGTTAGGTTATGGTTAGGTTAGGTTAGGTTAGGTTAGGTTAGGTTAGGTTAGGTTAGGTTAGGTTAGGTTAGGTTAGGTTAGGTTAGGTTAGGTTAGGTTAGGTTAGGTTAGGTTAGGTTAGGTTAGGTTAGGTTAGGTTAGGTTAGGTTAGGTTAGGTTAGGTTAGGTTAGGTTAGGTTAGGTTAGGTTAGGTTAGGTTAGGTTAGGTTAGGTTAGGTTAGGTTAGGTTAGGTTAGGTTAGGTTAGGTTAGGTTAGGTTAGGTTAGGTTAGGTTAGGTTAGGTTAGGTTAGGTTAGGTTAGGTTAGGTTAGGTTAGGTTAGGTTAGGTTAGGTTAGGTTAGGTTAGGTTAGGTTAGGTTAGGTTAGGTTAGGTTAGGTTAGGTTAGGTTAGGTTAGGTTAGGTTAGGTTAGGTTAGGTTAGGTTAGGTTAGGTTAGGTTAGGTTAGGTTAGGTTAGGTTAGGTTAGGTTAGGTTAGGTTAGGTTAGGTTAGGTTAGGTTAGGTTAGGTTAGGTTAGGTTAGGTTAGGTTAGGTTAGGTTAGGTTAGGTTAGGTTAGGTTAGGTTAGGTTAGGTTAGGTTAGGTTAGGTTAGGTTAGGTTAGGTTAGGTTAGGTTAGGTTAGGTTAGGTTAGGTTAGGTTAGGTTAGGTTAGGTTAGGTTAGGTTAGGTTAGGTTAGGTTAGGTTAGGTTAGGTTAGGTTAGGTTAGGTTAGGTTAGGTTAGGTTAGGTTAGGTTAGGTTAGGTTAGGTTAGGTTAGGTTAGGTTAGGTTAGGTTAGGTTAGGTTAGGTTAGGTTAGGTTAGGTTAGGTTAGGTTAGGTTAGGTTAGGTTAGGTTAGGTTAGGTTAGGTTAGGTTAGGTTAGGTTAGGTTAGGTTAGGTTAGGTTAGGTTAGGTTAGGTTAGGTTAGGTTAGGTTAGGTTAGGTTAGGTTAGGTTAGGTTAGGTTAGGTTAGGTTAGGTTAGGTTAGGTTAGGTTAGGTTAGGTTAGGTTAGGTTAGGTTAGGTTAGGTTAGGTTAGGTTAGGTTAGGTTAGGTTAGGTTAGGTTAGGTTAGGTTAGGTTAGGTTAGGTTAGGTTAGGTTAGGTTAGGTTAGGTTAGGTTAGGTTAGGTTAGGTTAGGTTAGGTTAGGTTAGGTTAGGTTAGGTTAGGTTAGGTTAGGTTAGGTTAGGTTAGGTTAGGTTAGGTTAGGTTAGGTTAGGTTAGGTTAGGTTAGGTTAGGTTAGGTTAGGTTAGGTTAGGTTAGGTTAGGTTAGGTTAGGTTAGGTTAGGTTAGGTTAGGTTAGGTTAGGTTAGGTTAGGTTAGGTTAGGTTAGGTTAGGTTAGGTTAGGTTAGGTTAGGTTAGGTTAGGTTAGGTTAGGTTAGGTTAGGTTAGGTTAGGTTAGGTTAGGTTAGGTTAGGTTAGGTTAGGTTAGGTTAGGTTAGGTTAGGTTAGGTTAGGTTAGGTTAGGTTAGGTTAGGTTAGGTTAGGTTAGGTTAGGTTAGGTTAGGTTAGGTTAGGTTAGGTTAGGTTAGGTTAGGTTAGGTTAGGTTAGGTTAGGTTAGGTTAGGTTAGGTTAGGTTAGGTTAGGTTAGGTTAGGTTAGGTTAGGTTAGGTTAGGTTAGGTTAGGTTAGGTTAGGTTAGGTTAGGTTAGGTTAGGTTAGGTTAGGTTAGGTTAGGTTAGGTTAGGTTAGGTTAGGTTAGGTTAGGTTAGGTTAGGTTAGGTTAGGTTAGGTTAGGTTAGGTTAGGTTAGGTTAGGTTAGGTTAGGTTAGGTTAGGTTAGGTTAGGTTAGGTTAGGTTAGGTTAGGTTAGGTTAGGTTAGGTTAGGTTAGGTTAGGTTAGGTTAGGTTAGGTTAGGTTAGGTTAGGTTAGGTTAGGTTAGGTTAGGTTAGGTTAGGTTAGGTTAGGTTAGGTTAGGTTAGGTTAGGTTAGGTTAGGTTAGGTTAGGTTAGGTTAGGTTAGGTTAGGTTAGGTTAGGTTAGGTTAGGTTAGGTTAGGTTAGGTTAGGTTAGGTTAGGTTAGGTTAGGTTAGGTTAGGTTAGGTTAGGTTAGGTTAGGTTAGGTTAGGTTAGGTTAGGTTAGGTTAGGTTAGGTTAGGTTAGGTTAGGTTAGGTTAGGTTAGGTTAGGTTAGGTTAGGTTAGGTTAGGTTAGGTTAGGTTAGGTTAGGTTAGGTTAGGTTAGGTTAGGTTAGGTTAGGTTAGGTTAGGTTAGGTTAGGTTAGGTTAGGTTAGGTTAGGTTAGGTTAGGTTAGGTTAGGTTAGGTTAGGTTAGGTTAGGTTAGGTTAGGTTAGGTTAGGTTAGGTTAGGTTAGGTTAGGT